>OW799235.1:13883700-15356200 GCA_941918925.1 Phyto melanocephala
CCAGTATAAGTATTTATTTCGATTTAGACATCAGTACAGATTTTTCTTTAATTTTTTCTATAATTTGAATGGGATTTTTATCAAGATATTCATAGCTACTGTTTACAAAATTTTCAATTTCATTTAAATATTCTTCGCCAAACACACCATACCACAATGAACGCACTACCAAAACTATAAATAAGAGTTCACGCAAGCGAAAACGTTTCTTTTTCATACGACCAACCGGCCACCACCATCGAACCGAACGACTTTTGTATTTTGTTTTATTAAACCGTCGCGTTGTTTGACCGTCTTGTTCTAAATCATTGGTGGCAGACCTTAAGTAGTAATGGTGGTGTGAACTCTTATTTTATGCGAACAAACGCTGCTCTTCGCGGAGTGCAATTGTTTGTGGTGGTTTGGCGGGTTCAAATTCGTTCAAATCGGCATCATAATACAAAGCGGCCCGATATGGACGCAATTCCCATGGCACTTGATTTTCCATTGGGGTTAATTGTACGCCTAAATCTTCCAGGGTGGGTACATTGCTGAGTACCTTATCAGTTACACACTCTAGTTCTAAACGCTCCAAATGCAAACCACCCACAGGTTGGCCGGGGCAGATCATTTCGGTAAATTTTGTTTTCAATATAAAAGTGGGATCAAATCTCATGTCATAACGTATATAACCCCACCATTTATCGTCTTTGCGCATAAGGCGATGGAACCAATCGACCAATTCGCTCAATTGATAACGCTTGGGACTAAAAATTTCAATTTTAATTTTTAACTTTGCTAGATAATTCATATTAGAAAGACTTACCCGACAGCTTGATAAACCTTGCCAGCGGTGTCGGGATCCTTGGCACAATTAACAATACCTTGAGCTACATCGGACACATAAACCGGCTGTTTAACCGTACGTTCACCCTTGTACCACAAGGGCACTGAACGGAATTGGCGACGCCATACATGGGCGTAGTAACGCAAGAAACGATCTTCTGAACCATAAATGTCTGACGGTCTAATTATGGTGGCTTCAGGGAATTCTTCGCGAACCGCTAATTCGCCCCAATATTTACTACGCAAAAAATTGCTTCCACCATCAATCATGTGACTTTTTGGATTGGGATCGGCATTTAAAGCAGAGACGTGGATCAAACGTTCGACTCCCATTTCGCGACAAATGCTGAAAACGTTTATTTATAAACTAATTTCAAGTTGTTTTTCATAGAGATGTTATGGTAAAAGCAAATTTTTATTTTCCTATTAAAAAATTTTTAAAATTCTACACCATTTCCAATTGTATTTCAGAAATGTCCAATTGTATTTCAGGAATATCTAGTTATATTTCAGAAATTTCCATTTATATTTCAGAAATTTCTAATTATGTTTTAGAAAATTCCATTTATATTTCAGAAATTTCCAATTATATTTCAGAAATTTCCAATTATATTTCAGAAATTTCCAATTATTTTTCAGAAATTTCTATTTGTATTTTAGAATTTTCCAATTGTATTTCAGAATTTTCCAATTGTATTTCAGAACTTTCCAAATGTATTTCAGAAATTTCTATTTGTATTTCAGAAATTTCTATTTGCATTTCAGAATTTTCTATTTGTATTTCAGAATTTTCCATATGTATTTCAGAATTTTCCATTTGTATGTCAGAACTTGCCAAATGTATTTCAGAAACTTCCAAATGTATTTCAGAATTTTCCATAAAAAAAAGGAGAGTATTGTATTGTCTTAATTTTATGTTTTTTTGCAATAGTAAAATTTTAGGTTTATTATAATAAGCATAATATAGTTAAACTATATCAGTGTTATTGAATGTTGCGACATATTGGTAAGAAAAAGCACTTTTTTATCTTTTTTTGGAGAACATAAGACATAACATAAGAAGATATTCCTGTTGGACAATACAATTTTAAAAGTTTTAAACTATTTATGTTATAGTTTCATTAATAAATCCTCATATTTCTGTATTACTTTTGTTAGACATATCTGTATTTTTATTAATTTACTTTTATACTAACCAACATTACTTAGTAATTAATTATTATTTATTTAATATTTATTTTTCATTTTTAGAAATATTAGAAAAATATTATAATTTTTTTTTATTTTAGGTTTATCGGGTATGTAGATACATATCGTTTATAAGCTTAAAAATTATATTTTTATTTTAATAATAGCAAAAAGATAATTGCATGTCGGGGTCTAAAGAGAAATCTTTAACGTTTACTTTTACATATGTTTTAACACCTAAAATTATCTTAAAATTGGAAAAAAAATGTGAATAAGATTAAACCCGCAAAATTACTTTATTATAAATAAAAATATATAATTTTTCAGTTACAACAAGATTTGAAGAAAATAAAAGCCCTTTAAAAGTATATAGGTCTCTACTAAGTCGTATACTTTCTGTAAAAATTTTATTAGATAAGGAAAGAATATGTAAACAAAAAAAATATTCTGAAATATAATTGGAAATTTCTGAAATACAAATTGAAATTTCTGAAATACATTTGGAAAATTCTGAAATACAATTGGAAAATTCTCAACTACAATTGGAAATTTCTGAAATACAATTGGAAAATTCTGAAATACATTTGGAAAATTCTGAAACACAAATAGAAATTTCTGAAATATAATTGGAAATTTCTGAAACATAATTAGAAATTTCTGAAACATAATTAGAAATTTCTGAAATATAATTGGAAATTTCTGAAATATAAATGGAAGCTTCTGAAATATAAATGGAAATTTCTGAAATATAATTAGAAATTTCTGAAATACAATTGGAAATTTCTGAAATACAATTGGAAATGGTGTAGTCTCAATAGAACAATTTACCGTGCGATACGACGAGCACCATCCACATGGACATCATTAAATTTGAAATTTTTTGTTTCATATTCACGTCCCACTAAATTGATTACCACATTCGAATACTTGACAGATTTGCGAATAGATTCCTCATCGTATAAATTATAGAATTGGAATAAAACCTGGCCCAAATCACCGCACACTTTCAAACGAATAGCTTCAGAGTCTTCGCCTCGGTATGGCAAAATTAATTGCGTACCCGTTTTGCCCAACTTATTGCAAACATAACGGCCTAGAAAGCCGGTGCAACCGAAAACGGTAGCAACAATACCATTAAAACTGCTGCGACCTCCCGTGCCGCGTTTCATTGCACTCAGGCTGGTAGTCTTTAGAGGACGTGGGTTGTCGGAAGAATAATTTGCCGTACGCAACCACAATACTCCCAAAGCGCCATTGGTTTGTTGCTCTAGAATTTAAACACAAAAATAATGACTTCCATAACGAAATTTTTATTAAAAACACAGGTTACATAAGTTTCGTGTCCATTTTTTGAATTGGTCAGACAATGTAATTTGTGACTTTTACTTACTTGCCATTTGGACATTTTTCATTAATATAAGCGCAGCCATTTTGTCAGGTTAAGCTAACGCTAATTTTTATACTTTTTTTAATAAATCAATGTTTTTTATTATTATTTATTGATCCCCTTATACAGACATTAGTTCTTGTGATGGAAATGAAATTCGCTGTGAATAATGACAGTCACAATTCGCTGTAAAGGCATAATAACAGATGATTTATTAATAATGATGCCACCTCGGTAAAGTAAAATAAAAACTTTTGACTATAAAATCGCTTTAACCCTTTCAGTTCAAAAATTAATAATTAAAAGGTCAAGGGCTCGCGCGTCGTGGTCATTACCGTTAAGTGACAACCAAGACGATCCCTTTTATCTTTATTTCACTACTCAATCCTGCAGGTGGTCAGTTTTTTTGTTTGTGTTAACAAAAAAAGATGTAATATCGTTATATCAAAGTAAGTTAGCAATTTTTTGCTACAGCTTTATTTGTTACATGAAACAAAAACCGGGGACGGGTTTATTATACCAAGAATTCTTCTGTGTGGCCTCTAATTATAAGAATTAATATATATTTATATTTGTAATACATGTAGCCATTTGCACAATAAAAATTATGTTATAAGTATCTTTTCGGAACTACGAAAACACCTAACAGATTAAAAACTCCAACAAACAAATTTTAACTTAATATAAAAATTTACAACAATATTTAATAATCCCAACTTTCGTCAATAATTTTTTTTTTTTCAATATATCCATCTTAAAATACTAAAAAAAAAAATTATAGCCTAAATACTACAAAAGGGGAATTATACAGCACCAATGAGCTGCATAACTGTAAAAGTATATTGTTTAAAAATTCCAATTAATTACAAAAAAATCGCTATAATATAATGTACTTAATCTGGCATTACTTTTACTTAATTATAACTTAGTGCCCTCTTCTGGGGTTTTTCGAAATAAACGTCTTTATTTGACATAAATCAACGTAAACAAAGCGCAAAATTTGGAAAAAAATTGAATAAAAAGCAGTTTCTAATATTTAAGACCATTATTAAACGAAAAATAAAAATATGAATAATAATGAACTATTTGCGGATCCTTGTCTGGAAAGACATTTCACCGGCCATAGTCAGGGCATTACACAGGTATGCTTTAATCCAGATGGCACAAAAGTGGCTACCAGTTCTTTAGGTAAGTTATTTAAAAAAAAACTATTGAATAGTTATGCCATATAAATAAAATGCTATTTAGATTCCTCGGTTATTTTGTGGGACTTAAAACAAGCCGCTAGATGTATTCGCTTTTCGGCCCACAATGATAGTGTTTATGGTGTCGCCTGGTCACCCAAATCGAAGTTGGTGGCCTCTTGTTCCAAAGATAACACTGTAAAAATATGGGAGCCTAAATTAAAAGGAGCAACGGGAGAGTTTTTAGCACATGGCAAACCAGTTCGATCTGTTGATTTCGATCCTTCGGGTACAATGATAGTAACAGCTTCTGATGATAAATCCTTAAAATTGTGGCGTGTGGCTCAAAAGAAATTTCTTACTTCTTTCGCCTGTCATACCAATTGGGTAAGATGTGCAAAATTTAGCCCCAACGGACAAATGATAGCCTCCTGCGGTGATGATAAATCATTACGCATTTATGACGTAAATTCGGGTGAATGTATACGTTGTTTTACGGAGGAGAAGGGTATGGGACGTCGGATAGCCTGGCATCCAGATGGCTCAGTAGTGGCTGTAGCTATGACTTGCAATCGTATTAAGATATTTGATTTAGTGGCTCAAGAATTAATACAACTGTATCATGTACATAATGGGCCTGTGAACGATTTGGATTTCCATCCGAACGGTAACTTTTTACTGACCGGTAGTGATGATGAGACTATGAAAATTTTAGACTTACTAGAGGGTAGACCTATTTATACATTAACAGGTCATACGGGAAAAGTTACAGCGGTGGCCTTTAATCATGATGGTTCAAATTTTGCAACGGCGGGAGAAGATAAACAGGTAAATGATAACTAAAATGTAAGAAAAAAAATAAATAGCAATAAAATAATAAATTCCTTTACAGCTTTTAGTTTGGAAATCTAACTTACATACTTACGATGTTTCTCTGTATGAGGCTAAAGTTGCAGGTGAATCTGTAAACATGAGTGGCATTGTGCCACATTCACAACAACAGGCAACTGCATGCAATACTACCACTACAAATGCTAGTGACCAATCTATACTCATAGATCCTAGACAATCAATGGCCTATAATAATCGCGATGAAAATATCCAGGTGCTTGAAAGTGAATATATTAAACACACTCTATCCCATGCAACTTCTTCACTCTCCAGCAATTCTTCATCAGCCAATTCAGGCAATTTTAGTTCGAATAGTAGTTCCTCTTTGTTGAATTTTACTAATAACAAAAGAAGCTTTTTTGATTATCCAAATTCACCAAATAAGCAGCACTCCCAAAATGCTAGTTCTAAATATTTTTAACTGTTTTAATAATTTTTTATACTTACGAAACTGATTATAATCTCATGTCGAGAAAAAAATGTCAGTTACTCGGCGTTAGACTGTAACCGTCGATATGTAATTCACATACATATTAAAAAAATGTTTGTAAATGGTTACATTTACATGTTTTTTTTTTAATTTTTTTTTTCTATTACTTATTTTATAGTACTTATCAAATAAAACGCAAAAAAACCTTACTAACTCAAATTCGATTTTTTATTAATTCATCATATCGTACATTCCAAACAAAAGTAACATTTTTATTAACAAATTTTTTCGAAAAAATTTAATTGATAACCATATTTTAATTTAAAATTTGTTTTTTTACTCCTGCAAATTTATTAAATATATGTAAATTTTTTTAAATGTATGTTAGGACTTTTTGCGTTTTAGGTAACGATATAATTTTGTTCTTTTATTTCATGGTACATATTTTTTAATTGAAAAACTTTTGACAATTTACTAATCTAAAATCTTTACTACATTATTTTAATAAAACACTTTTTTCAATATTTTTTTAGCACAAAACTGTTGAAATTTATTTTAGATTATTTTTTTATTTTCTGGTTACAAAAGATCAAATTTAAAGATCAGAACTTTTTAAATTAAATGTGCTACCATTTTGTAAGCGCAAAATGGTTTGTCAACCAACCTTTTTCCAGCTATCAATGTCATTTTTGAATCAACATCAGATGTAGTTTTTGTTTTACACTAAAGAGGCAACATCATCACAAGAATTCTAGATAATACTGGAACAAAAAATAAATCATTCTAAAATGGCTGAAAAGCTACGAAACATCAAGAAAAATGTTTGTTTTTCTATTCGTAAAATAAAATACTCTCTTTACTAAAACTACTAAAAAATTCGAGTAAAATTTTGATCACCTTTGAATACAATAATTTGTCCCTTTTTTTTTCTTTAAAATTTTTAAATGTTTTTAAAGCTTGCCTTTCTTGTACCTTAAAAACTTTATTTATATTAATAAATTCCTATTTTAAATTTTAAAGATTTCAAATGCTAGCTGTAGAAGTACTTCTCCCACAGTTGAAATTAAAAATGATATAGCAAAAATGATATTGATGATTTATAGACTCAATGAGCGAGTTTATAAATTGGAGCAACTTTTGGGAGTATAATAAACTTATAGTAAAATGCAAATCCAAGGTGAGTTAGAATTTAACAAAAAATAAACGAAGTTTTGCAAAAATTATTAAGATATGGGCATTTCTATGTCATCGTATGTGACATTTGTACTCCTATAAAGTGGAGTAATTTTTGCAAAAGTAAGAGTAACTAAAACAAAATTAGATCTTTATGTTCCATTTAAAGGGTACTTTATTAAAAAAATATATATATATTATATTCGAATCATTGTTGTCTGAAATATCCAGAGAAATAAGAAAATATCGTACGTGACATAAAACAGAAGTGATTTTGAGGTATATATGGAAATATGAAAAAATCTGCGAATCTTGGGAGGTATTTTTTTCTTTTTTTAATTTTATACACTAAACCAAATATTTTTCATTTAAAATCCATCATACTTAATTGAAAACAATCTTTAAATGATTTTATGAAAAGTTCAATTTAATATCGCTTGTGACATATCGTACGTGACAGATTTTTCTCTAATAGTATTCTTAGGTAATAAAATTTATATTATGTTAAGAAAAAAAGTTTAATTTTATATTAGGTGCTCTTGCGACTGTTCAAATACGAATGACGGAGACAAATAATGTTTTTAGACTACGTACGTGACATTAAAATAACATCCATGGGAAATAAAAAAAAACGCTAATTGGACTCTATCACCCCAATTCTAAATAACAATTCCCTGGGAATTTTTTCCCTATTCCCTGTTCCCCTATTCTAAATAATTTCTCCCGGGGAAATTTGTTCCCTTTCCCTTTTCCCTTATTCTAAATAAACTTCGAAATTGGGAAATTGTTCCCTGGGAAAAAAGTAGGTATTACGAAAGGTAATTAAAGGGAGAATGTAATAACAATTTTTGGGAAAAAATCCGCCAACAAATTCAAAGGGAGTTGTGACAAAAATGTATGTAAGTATTTAATATTTTTTTATAAAAATTGTGATTAATATTGTAATTTATTGTTACTTTTAGGATAAAAACAACAAACAGGAAGCAGAATAATGAATTGTTTTTTAGTTTTAAAATAATTTTAATTTTTATTTATCTTTTTTGAAGTTTTTAAGTTTTTTTAATAAAATGTTATATTTATTTAAAAAAATGTATATACTACATACATATATAAGAAATGGCTTTATTATAGAAATTTATTAGAGATTATTCAGAATATTTTTTCTAATATTTTTCTATTATATTTTCTAATATTTTGGGCAATGGATAAATATTGTGGTGAGTCTAAGGATACCACATCATTATCCTGAGCGCTCAAATAATCTAAATTTTCTACATCGTTTACTTCAGCATTGCATTTAAAATGAATGCAGATATTATGCAACGCACAGCAAAATTTTGTTATTTTAGCAGCCTTTTTTGGAGCGTAGTGCAGCTGTCTAGCACCAAGAATGCACCTCCATCTCTTTTTTAAAACACCATTAATGCGTTCAACCACATTTCAACACTTGGAGAGAATTTTATTTTAACAGGCTCATTCTGGCATCTATAAGCCTCCTAGAAAAAATGCATGTTTAATTTTTGAATTGTCTGTTATCATTCAAAACTTTACCAAGAAGCCAATAATTGCTGCCACCTCTAAGGTATTCTTGCTCAAGGTGAGCACGCAATTCGCCAGAATTCCAAATAAATAAATCGTGACACGCTCCGGGATGTAAGGCATCAACGTACTGAATCCTCAGCTCATGATCACCGACCTTCAATTTTTTGAGTTCCGTCAACACATCCAATAACGTTTGGAATGCCATACTTCACATAAAGAGCTAACGCAACTTTCCATTTTTGCACTTCAGTTCTGCAGAAAGTTATCTACATTGGGCGTAAATGTTGCTTATATATTAATAACTTCTGCCAGAACTTTGCTAACACTACACTGAGCCACAGACGCACCGTAATCTTTATCAATACCCGTTTGGTACAAACCTTCAGCAAAGAAGCGGAAAGTCACACTTAATTTCACGATTGGAGAAACTGCAAAGGACTTACGTTTGGACTGAATACCTTAACACGTCCAACAGATATTTAAACGCCGGTTTATTTATTCTGTAATATTTTTCTAACCTTCCAAAAGTAAAATTTACAAAGTGTGCGGCAACTCAAGTGGGTTGCTGGCGTCACTTAGCATTTTGCTTTCTACCCTTTGCTTATTCTTGTGCTTCAGAGTTTTCTGCTTCAGCTATTATTATTAACAACGCTACACTAAACATTTTTGTTCACTTTTAACAATTTTTTTTTATTATTTACGAATATTCACTTTTTACGCTAAAAATTATTAGCAAATATTTTGTCAAAACAAAACAACAAAAGCAAACAGCTGACTTCGAAAATGTAAAATTCTCTCTCCCTTGTTATTCCCTTCCCCGACTGTTTAGAATAGGGGAATTTTATTCGCGGGAAAAATGAATTCCCGGGGAATTCAATTCCCTGGGAATATTTAGAATTGGGGTGTATATTTTTTTTTTCTTAGTTGATTGCAATTCTTTAAAATAAGTCAAAGAGATAATCAGATTAAACTCTTATTATTGCTGTTAAAATAATTTAATAAGCTCTTAATACCTGCGCATAGTAAAATTTGAGTGTTTTTTTTTATCAATAAACTTATATTGAAAAACTTTCAAGGGTTTTTATTTTTACAGTAGTGGTTGACATATTCATGGAAATGCCCATATGTTTTTGGTTAAAATTGATTTTAAAAACAATACGATTTAAAATCATGTACATTTTAATATTTTTATTTTTTATTTTAACGAAATTAAATTATAAAACTAGTAGATTTTTATTGAATTTCGTTATATTCCTCTAATTTTTATTGGTTTGAATAGTACTGCAAATTATTTAGATATTGAAGTAACATTTTAGGTTAACCGCTTTTATTTTACCTTATTGTATTTTTTTATATTTTCACTACAAAACCTTGCATAGCTTAAGGCGCTAACACTTTTTGAGCCTATTTAATTTCTGCTTCTAGTGAGTTTGAAAAGTACTATTCAAGGCGAGTTCATACACTGCCCCAGCTAGCTAATAAAAAAATATCAAAATTAATTAAGATTTTTAAATCATTTCAGAACACAGCCGGATTTTAAGAATGTATGTATATAATATTAAAATAGGATGAGTTCTTGACTAGCTAGCGCGTTATTTTCTCAGCTGAACTTATTTGTCTGGTAATTTTTTTTGAATAAAATACAATTAAAAAGGAAACACATTTCTTTAAAATGGAATATATAAATAATTGCTTTTATTTTTAATATTAATAAAAATTGAAACATTAAAGTTTATTATTTGATTGTTTAAGTATGTATTTTTATATTTTTTTTTTTATTATTATTTGTAATAATTATATTAAAAATTAATTAATTGAATAAAATTTTAACTTTTGAGAGCTTTTTAAAAGTTCAAAAACATTATTAATTATTATATTTTGTAAATTTTTATATCCTTTATTAAAGTGTATTATTGAAATCGAAAATGTTTTATTTATTTAAAGACTCGTTGTGATAAAATAATTATAAAAATTTTTAACTTTCTTTAACAGCGTCATAAAGTTTAGATTTACAGAATTAAACGACAATACTTCCGTATATTTATATATATTTGTTTTAGAATAAAGGGACAAAACTACCGCAGCTAATGGCCTATTTACAAACTTGGTTGTGTAGACGTTTAACAGAAAATGTTTTATTATTATTCTTTTTTTAACAGTTGCTTAGAAATATTTTTGACTTGCAATTTATGTGTAACGATACAACAAAGTTTGTAAATCGGTCGGAGTTTGGGTTTTTTGCTATCGACTGAGTGCAGTAGGATTTATTAGAAATTGGTCTATATATATTTTTTCATTTTATTAATGTATAAGTAAAATAATTATTTATTTAAATTTGTAATTTTTTATTTTGTGTTCATATGGAAATCCATTCTATGTGAGCATATATTTTATTTTTAAAAAAATTTTCTTTTCTAATTTCCTCTACTTAATTTAACAAAGTATTGTTATTAAAAAAGTAATTATTAATTATGTTAATAATGGTAAATATTTTTTTAATTTGAGCAAAAATGTAATAAAAACACATAATCCCCTATTATGCAAGTCGTTGTCGACGCAGTTACATTGACAGCACATGGGTAGATAGCGTAATCGTTACGTATAACAACTAAATAACTAAAGAGTGAGTCAAAAAAAACTTACTCACATACTATTTCAGCCAAAACTTATACTTGGTCCAACAAATTTTTATTATTTTTTAGCTTTAAAACATATATCAGATATCTTTTATAAATCATTATTTTTCAACTGTTATTTCGGTCAAAATGCACAGCAAAAGAAATAGGTGAAAAAATAAAAATATAAAAATATTAGAATGTTCATTGTCACCCTGTTTCAAAAAATATCAAACAGTATAAGGAAGACATGAAAATTAAAGTTATACCTAGATCAGGAAGAAAAAAAAGGTCTTACAGATATTGGTAAGGCATAAGAAGTCGAATAACTGTTTCAAATAGCACCGAACACTTCTATCTATTAGAAAAGCTGCTCGTAAAGTAAAATGCTTAGAGACATTCACGTATATAATTGTGAACTGGAGTAAATGGCTCACGCAGCCATTGCTCATAAATATACATATATTTATTATTCCTGTAGATTAAATAAATAATAATATTTAAACCGTTAAAAAAACTTCCAAGAAACAACGTATTGAAAATCCTGTATATCACAAATATTTTATCTTAGAATCTTCATTTGCATTTAAAAGAATTTAAATTAAAAAAAAAAATTTATAAAAAAATCAAAAAAAGTCTAGAAATATGCATGTAAAAATATATACATATTTTTTATAATTTAATTATGTTGCACAAAGTTATAAAGAGAGAAAACTTGATTCATAAAAATTTTAAAAATAATAAATATAGAATCGATTGTTTTAAACTTCTAGCTTTAATTTCGCAATTTTGCGAAATTTGCAAAACATTTCGTTTCATTCTTTCACACCCACATATTGAGCTGACTTGCCGGTTTTCTTTATAGCTTCCAAAATCTCTTCGCCCGTTAGATTCGATGTAACCAAAACTGTTTTTTCATCCAGGTCAATACTTACTTTTTCCACTTTATCTGCAAATAACAAGCAATTTATGTATAACATATAATATACAGCATAACGAGTTTTGTGTGTAAATTAAAAAAAATACGTAGAAAAAGAAAATGTATATAAAAAGCAAAGATAACAATCTTAAGTATTTTGTACTAAACATAAAAAATACATTAAAGATAAAGTAAATTATTTGGCGAAATGTATTTGTTATCAGTTAGTAACAACAGATATGTAGGTCAAACAAAAAATTAAATGTAATAAAAAATATTTTATTCGCATTCTTATTAACAAAAATGTTTTTATAATGGATTTTCAGAAGGTATGTGTTTATATAAGATTTTTGGCTTTAATTAAAATTTGTTTTGGAAAAGAAATATTATTTAAAGCGTTCCTGTACTTTCGCTTTAAATTTTTTGGGAAGGCACTACAGATTTTGCGTTAAACATCATTTTACTTTATTATTTCTGACGTTGTCTATAATTTAAATTTTTTACAAAGATAACTGCATATTCAATTGATATGATATACATACATATAAAAAAAATTATTCGCCATTTTGAATTCAATTGGTTATATAAAAGTTTATTTTACGCCATTTTGTAGTGGCGACCATCATATATTTAAAAAATTTAAGTGTTATATTTTTCTAGTTAAGTCCTTTCATTTAATTCCCATATCGACCCTCTCTCTTGCCTATATAAAATTTGATTTTTGTATTTTTTTATTATTACATTTGAATTTTAATTAAATTTAGGCTATAAGTTCAATGCGATGACAGAATATATAGAAAAATTATTTATCAGATACTAGCCGATTGGAATGCATTTTTAAATCAGCTACGATTTCATTATCAACACTCTTTTGATCAGAACTACAAGTGTTGTGTATAAATATCAACTATTTAACTCAGTTTTATATTGAAAATAGAAACATAGAATTATTTATCCTAATTGATTTTATGTCTTTCATATATCATTTAGTTAGTACGAATTTCACCAACATCTTGTTTTGTAAATAAATATTTGTAAATGTCTTCGATCTTTTTGATTTATGTACATATGTATATTAGAATTAAGCAAATTGTTTAAACTTTTCCTGAAGAATTGTGGTAGCGAAATATCGGAATATAATAAAATTATTTTTATAAAAAAAAAACAGATACCAAGCTTATTTGTTTGTAAGTTTTAGGAAAACACTAAAGCAGTTGTATTTTGGTGCTTATATCTGGTACTTACGAACCGATTTGTAAGTTATTTTCAGCAATAGCTTTCGAGTTTACGGTTTGCAATTTGGTGTATTTAGCGTGTCCAAAAATTAAGAGCTTAAGTAACTTCATATATTTAAAAAAATGTATGTTTCACAGTTATTTTTGCCGTTTAGTTAACTATTTAACCAAAATTAATTATTAATTAGCCCTATAGACATATTAAATCTCTAAATTAATTAAAAGTGTCGGTAAATTATTCTAGGGATAAAAATGTTTATAAGGGAAAAAAGGAAATAAAAAAACAGTGGCAGTCGTGTTTATTTGCTTGCATCTCAGACGGACATTTGTCAATCAACTGCCCAATTCACAAGCTCTCAGAAAATATACCTATACTTTATGGCATCAAAAACAAATATTGTAGAAAATACAAACCAAATACAAGGCTCAATTATCGTTTTGTAAAACTTTTTGTGAGTAATATCACGTGGTGCCACCAATCATACCTTTTACTGTACAAAAACTTTTCATTTCAGTTTCACAGAACGAAAATGTATTATTTCGACATCGACTTCAATTGTATATGTGTATATAAATGTAGTTTGACATTCACACAATATAGACTTTTGATCAGTTACTGACACCTCATCGAATTCATCTTAGACTTGATGTTAAAAACAGTCCACATCATCGTTCCACTTAAAATAGTATGTTTAAATATAATCCTTACCTCCTAGTTTTCCCAACACTCTCTCCACTGCGCCGGAACAACCAGAGCAAGTCATTTCCACTTTAAATTCATGCACCTACAATATGAACGATAAACAATGAAATTTTTCATTAAATTCAATATGCCAAAACATCTTGACCTTTTTTTATTTTACACTAGAGCTTATTTGTATTTTTTACTTACGGGCATTTTAGTAGTCGCTTGACTTCTCGAAGAACCAGAATTGGCTTGCAAATACAATTGTGGTAAGTTCAACACTTTGAGGCTTTTTGCGTTAACGAGTTGAGCAAGAAAATTTGACTGTTATTGATAAACAAATTTGTTTTGTTTTTTTTTATTGTCTAGTAAAGTTTTTTCTAAAATGTTGGCACTTTTTTAAGTAAATAAGTATGTAGCACCACAATTTTAAGTTTAGTAGTTTGTATAACCAAAAGCAGCGAAGTTGATGTAGTAAAGAAATGCAATAAATTGGGTGACGTTTTGTCTTCGACTGTTGCTTTTTTAGTGGCGGCGATCGAGCGATTTTCCATATAATAATAGCGTTTTTAAAATGAAATAAAGTTTTTTGTAGTATGTAAAACCGGAGAAGTATTATAAAGTATTTTTGAAAGAAAATTTCGAATTTTGTTTACTGACCTTAGGGGTAAAATGAAGAGCCACTATTTATAATGGATCACTTTAGGGTTATTACGGGATATTTTCCGATAAGGGCAAGAATAAGTAGAAAGGATCGCGACACTAGAATAATGTATTATGTGTATTATAAGTAATACAAACGGTAGATCATGTTGTCTATTACATTCATTATGGGAGTCAGGTGGCTGGTTGGTCGACTTACATGTTAAGTAATATACAGCCGAAAGGTGTCATTATATGCAGCATACTTTAAGGAGGTTATTTTTTTCAAGGTCTTGCGGTGATTTACCAGAATGTACTAATGTATGTATATATGCGAGAATTTTGTTGAATGTTTCAGACTACCATTATGTTAACAGCTAACAGGATCAATATAACAGTAGAGCTTGTTAAGTGTGTATCAAAGGAAGTTTAATAATAAAGGTGTATAACAATAAGTGAAATAAATAAGGTACTGTAAAAACAATGTCTGAGTATGTTTTTTATAATAAATTATTATTTTTAATAATAAGTTAATATTTGCAACATAAAAGAATCTCCAATATATTTGTCGGAAACAAACCAACGATTATAAATGGTATAAACGTAACAATATGTAATAATTAAACTGTTCGTTTCTATTTTTTTGTTTTTTATTATTAAAAATTGGTTGGCTGCATAAGCATATTGCCAGGTTATCCCTCAAAAAGTGTTTGTGTGTTGATTCAGGCTCCGCAAGTCGACCTATACCTTTGTATAGGAAGTCGGAGACACTCAAACAATAAGTAAAAATTGAGTTTAATGGTTCTCCTCCAGTTATAAAACTTTAGTTCAGGTACCGCAGGTCGACCTATACCATTGTATAGGAAGTCGGAGACGTCAGAACAATAATTAATGCTGAGTTTTATGGAACTCCTCCAGTCTCATGTTAATTGAGTTTATATGGTACTCCTCCAGTCACATATATTATGAGTTTATTTGGTACTCCTCCAATTAAAACGAAAACACGCGGTTAACTGTAGAATAGTCTGGAAACTGTATCCAAAGCACAGTTACGCGACGCCACACAGTTAACCTCGTGAAAGTGAGACGCAAAACTCTCGAAGTCAGATAAAAAGGGACAACCTGATTACCATTAAGTGATAATGGCAAAAACGCGCGAGCTCTTAACCCGACCAGAGCTGAATCACGACTGATGACTGTTCGTTTCTAGAGTTCCATGACTGTTGCTTATTTAGAGTGTTGCCACGTAACGTAATAAGTTTTGTTGAAGAGCAACCTTGTTTTCGGGTATTAACTTCAATAAGTTTGAAAATATTACGTTATTTTTGAATTTTACTGTGTTTAGTACAAAATGTTACAATAATTTTTCTTGATACGAAATATATAAGTATAAAAAGAACTAAAAAAAAATAAAATAAAAAAACTTTTCTTCTTATTATATATATAAGTTTTTTTACAATAGTATATCTGTTCGTTGTGTTTATTATAAATTTTTAATTAATCTAAACTTTAAATAGGCCTTTCTAAAAATCATTTTAAAAATTTACATAATTCTAATTGATAATCTAAGGAATTTTAAAGAAAAAAAGAAAGAAAAATTATTAAGAATATGGAGAAATATGAACATAAAGAAAATGTCATTTGATAAGAATGAAAATTAAAAAAATAAAATATAACATAAATAGTAGTGTCAAATTATGATATAAGTATATCGATAAAGAGTGCTGATGATAAAATCGTAACTGCTTTCGAAAAATAATTTCACTATGCATTTACATATACATATATTTCGAAATTTATTAACTTATGAAAATGCATTTTTTTGACTCTTAATTAATTTTTTGGCCGTGCATAAATCACACATATGGACTGGTTATCCTACGAGGGTTCAGTATCCGTTATCGGCATGAATGGTAGCGTCCTTATGTAATTATTAAGGTTTTCTATTTCTGTGTGTTAATTTTAATCCGTTTAGTACTTTTTGCATGATTGATTAAAAATACTAAAACATTTAAACATACAAACATTCATATTTATTATTTAGTTTTAAATGCAACTATTTAGGAAAAAAATACTCCTACAAACGACGTTGGATGATTAAATTTTTTTCACCAGTACGTGTAAAATTTGTACACTGGAAAGAAACCTTTGACCAAACGACAAACTAAATTAAAAAAAAAATATTTTTTGCATACATAATTCCACAAATTCGCCTTATTATTGTGATAAAAAGTAGCCTATGTGTTAATATAGGTTTTTGTTTATCAGTGTGCCATATATCATTATTCAATTTAGCAATTTTCACGTGATTGAGTAACAAACATACAAACTTTCACATTTATTAAAGTAGGATATAAATAAAAACAAACTTTGAAAATATGTACATAAGTATGTAAATTTAAAAAAATTTTGATATCAATTCATATTTAATTCATTTATAATCTTTAGCCAATGATTTTTTGAATTATTCAATTACCAAATCTGTACACTACATCATGAAAGTATTTTTCACCAGGATTCAAAAATATTGTTGGAAAATTGGCATGGTTCATAGAGTCAGGATATTTTTGGGTTTCCAAACAAAATGCTCCATGTTTGACATAACTGGCTCCCCCTTTACCCTTCAATGCTGTAGCACCATTTTCTACATCCGGCAAATTGTTGGAGGTATAAAACTGTACACCTGGCTGATTAGTTAAAATCTCCAACCAACGTCCACTCTCAGCATGTTCTACCCGAGCAATAAGAGTTGTTTTACAGCCATTTAAATTAACACAATAACAATTGTCATAACCATTAATTGCCTTGTCCTTGAACAAAGGTAAGCGATCGGCCATTTTAGCTGGTTTTTTTAAATCATATACAGTATTGGCTACTGGGGTTAATTTTCCGGTAGGTATTTGTTCCATGTCAGTGTCTACTATACTATCGGCATTTATCATAACGGTGTGTTGACTTAGGCCCAACTTTCCCGAGTTATGGCCAGCCAAGTTAAAATAAGCATGATTAGTGATATTTACACAGGTTGTCTGATTGGTGGTGGCCTCAATTTGCATTCGAAACTCATTGGCTTCATTTAAAGTACAGGTTATGTTACAGATTACTTCCCCAGGATATCCTTCATGGCCATCAGGAGAGACATGTCTAAAGACAACACCACATGGCAGAGTTTTTACCACTTCCCATATGATACTATCAAAACCAATAAAACCGCCGTGTAGTTGATATTTCTCATTAAAGTTTTTAGTAAGCTGTATCTCTTTGCCGTTTAAAGTGAACCTTCCATTAGCCACACGATTAGCTACACGACCCATAGTGGCACCAATATAGGCTGGCTGAGTTGCCAAATAGTCTTCAACATTATCAAAACTTAGAGATAATTCATCAACTTGACCTCTCTTGTCTGGTAAACGTACACTGGCAATATTATTGCCTAACGTTAAAAGTTGTACCGACATTTGACGTTCATTTGATAAAGTAATGCGACGAACTTTAGTAGGCTGTTTAGTCATTGGATCAACTATAGTGCCAAAATCTTCTTCCTTAACTACAACCATAATGAGAACTAGAAATATAACAAGTTTTGAAAATTTATTATAATATTCAAAGTCAAAGCCATAAAACTTAAAATTTGTTTAAAATAACCAAGGAATATTTATTCATCAGGTAGTCTTGATTCGTCAACTGAATTTTTTCTTCTTCACTTATTTTAAATTTCAGCTGTCAAAGTCCATAGATAAAAAACAATTTTCTCTCTTCTCTTATTTATTTCAAATGCCAAATTTCATATTAAAAAAATATAAACAAAAATTTTATTTTTGAACTGCGGTTACCTGATGAATTAATATGCCTTAAAAATTAATCAAGAAAATATGAGTTTAAATATTTTTGAGTTAATAGATTAACAGATGCTCTTTTTCATTATAAAATTTCCGTACTTCCCCTCTTAAAAATTTCCAACAATTTTAAGGTTATTTTTTAAATAAATATCATAAATAAATATAATGATCATCAGCTGTTCATTTTTAACTGAAAATTTTTAAGAATTTCTCTCTAGTAATTTTAAATTGACAATTCCACATACTTGAATTTTGCAACGCATAAGAAACATAAGCGACCCGATGCTACTACTACTGAGTGGGGCGATTCGATAATTATCAAAAATCTCAAACGTTCCTGTTCTCTGTCTCTCAATTCTGAAAAGAATTTCAAAATTTCGATTACGCTTGAATGCTCCTATTACCTCATTTTTGTAACTCTCGAATCGAAAATAGGAATTTAAGCAAAAAGTGATTTTTTCCATACGAGTGTTTACGAAAACTATCACATATTAAAACGGTGCGAAAATATTTGTTCTAGTTATTAATAAGGAAAAAAGGAATCAAAAATATTTTTTATTAATATATTTACTTGTTGTCAGAACACCTTTAAAATCCCTTACAATCAAGTTTACGGCGAAGAAATAATTTTTGTTAGTAGTAACTCTTTAAAGAAGAAAAATAACGGAAATGAGAGAAGAACATATGAACATCATTTTAGATAAATACGGCAACTTTATATGAAGATATATCCTGTCATCCATTGGAAGATTTTTTAGCCAAAATATTATTAAAAAAATATATATAAAAATTAAGAATTTATAAAAACAATTCCAAAATAGAGAATCCATAATTAGTTACATAAGTTGATAAGTCTTAAATATAAAACTCGTAAGACTTTTGTATTTTACTTATGAGAAACTCAAATTATAACCTAATTTTTTCCGGCTTCTTGATCAGCTTTTTTTTTATATTTCTGTAATGTGTTTTACAATAACTGAACGTTGTTCGTTTGAATATATTTCCATATTATTAATTCGTGTGAGAACTTAAAAAGTAAGACAACAACAACTATTAAAAAAATGGAGGCAAATTTAAATCCGTCGCTCTTAATAGGCAAGGTTTTTTATTCGATTTTTGACGTTATTATATGAAATTATTGTATTAATAAACCAAAATGACTCCTACTTACAACTTCGGTCTCAATAACGAAAAACTCAATTTTTAGACCTTCCAGGTAGCGCTTTAATTTAAATTTGTTAATGTACATGTAAATTTCCATATTCATATATAAATGTTTCCAAGGAAACTAACGGACCGATATACTCTATTTTTATGTTGAAACAAACAATGAAGTACAGATTCAGAGAGTAGGTTTACAGACGTAAGTATGTATATATTTATATATTTTTTATTGGAAGTTAATCAGCCTTACTGTAAAAAGCGTGTGATGTCATTTTCGATATTAAATACTAGAAGGTCCCATTTATGTTACATTGTTATAAATACTACACGGTAGAAAAAATACAAAAACGACACTTACAAGAAGGTGAAAAGCTTTATATATACATATATACATACATACTTATTTACATATATTAATTTTATTTTCACAATGATTTTATTTTTATATCTTTAATAAAGTCTTAGTTAATCCATAAATTTTGTAAGCTCTAAATTAACATTTACTCAATAAATCAGCCATTTATTAATTAAAAGAAACTAAATACAAAGTTTAAAATTTTTTTACAATATTTTTAGAATTTGTTTGTTGCATAAATACACAATTTGCTCACTCACCTGCAAATATATATTGTTGCAACCTGTTTCAAACACTGTGTTCAAATAAAATGTTCAATTGCAACTAAAACAAAAAAATATATTAATACCTAGTGGCTCTTCAACACAAAACGCTTTAAATGATCTGTTGCTTAAAGTTACTAAACCATAGATATATTTCCTTTGCTCTAAAAAAAAAAACCGAAAACATCAGGCAACAAATTTATTAGCATCAATTTAAGTATCAACTTGTTTTGTTTACACACTCTTCGAAGAGGGCAGACGGGTGGAAACAAATAATCTCAAGAAATGCAATAAAATATTTATTTGCCAATTGAAAGCGTAACATTTCTAAATTAAATATTAAAAGTATTCACGTCATTGGTTTTAGTCTTTTGAAAATGCAAAGTTCACACACCTAATAGAAATTTTTTGTCAAAAGTCAGTATTTAAAGTACCTACATCAAGAATAAATTTACGCAATTTTTCAGGATGGATCGGAACCGATGGCGTGAATAACTATATACATACATACATATGTATGTTTATATATACATATATATTCTTTGGTAGAACGCATGGTGTGAATACATTTAATACTTATTTCAACAACAGAAAGATAAGAAAATGTAGTAAATCAAACATATTGTAAGGTAAAAAAAAGTTCGCAATGATAAGTAAATGAAATGGGCAGATAAAGGAGTAGAGACACATGTAAAGATTTTAAAGTGGCAAGTGCTTGACATTTGATAATTCAATGTCACATACTTGGTACAATAAAAAAACCAAAATTTAAAACTGAAATAAGTACTTATTTACAAATCCACTTCGTACTTTCTCAAATCAAATTAAGGATTAAAAAAAATCAATATTAAATTTTTATGAATTAACTTATACTTGTTATATACATATGTATGTACTTCACCCGTAGTGCCAAGGGTATATATAGCTTTGCAATTCCGTTTGTAATTTCTACAATATTTATTTCTGAAAGCTTATTACTAGGAGAGTTGATTGAGCAATGTATGTTCTTCTGTCCATGTGTTTTTAGAAATTAACTTTTAAAAGCCCCACATGTAGCCCATATTTCTTTTCATATTTTTACAACATTTTTCAGCCCTAGGATAATTTATAGACACGTTGGCTACTATTTGTAGATATCGTATGGCTCTAGGGATATTCATTAAAAATGTAAAATATTTTAAATTACTAACGCTTTTAACCAATTTTTGGACACACTGAAGACACCAAAATACTAGCCATTGTCTAAAAAATTATTTGTAAGAAAAACTGACAATTCGGATTTTTAGCTTCTGGACAACACATAAGATCGATATGGGTATTAAAATAAAGGGCAAGCATAATATTAAACACTATAAAAATATTCGAAATAAAAGATATATGGGTCAAATCTAGTTTCTAGAAATGTACCCATTTACGCCCACAATATTGATATCAAATAAAAGGGAATATAGTAAACTATGAAAAAGTTCAAATCCAAGCTGGAGTCCTTAAAAAAGGATAGTTTTTTCTCAACCCATCTATTTCATCATTCTGAAATCTAGGCTAAGCTACGATGTAATCACTATACCTACACATGTACATGATGGTGAAGGGATTTACAAAATTCAGTACGGCCAAATATAGCATTATTACTTATTTGGTTTCTACGTCTGATATAAATACATACATATGTATATTTATATACAATTTCCGCATGTACATACAAATGTAAGAGCATAACTTGAGAAAGGCTTTCGGATTTTGCTAATTCTTTTTTCGTTATTTTCATAATTACCAGGTCATTGTTTGTATGAAAAAAATTAAGGAATCTGTTTGTGGTTCCTCCAATAAAAAAATAAATTTTCTTAAATACCCAACAAATAAACAATGAAAAATATATTACAATAAGTGATGTAATACAAATATATGGAAAGGACCCGATGTAATTTTACCCGTGTGAAACCGGATCACATCTCTAGTAAGAAATAAAAATTTTACATATTTATTAGTTAACGCTATAAAAGTATGCACTGGGTGGGCCAAAAGTCAGTTGGATTTGAATTTTTATTTTTTCAAAAATAAATGAATATCACATTGGGACTATTGCGACATCATGTGTATAGAATTTTAATCAATAATTAGATTATTTAAATTTCAATAAACTAACAAGTCTAATCTTTTTTAAATGTAAATGATACACATTAAAACAATGGTGCAAATAAGAAACGCCTAATATATATTTTGTGTATATTTATAATTTAAAGTCAAGTCCTTCTGATTTTTAACACTCAGTCTGTTCCACAATATTTAACCTTTAGATTTAGAGATAATTTTGTACAATCCTTAGAGAAATTATTTAACAAACAAGGAATACTTAAAGAAATTAATATTTGTTAATATTAAACAAGCGCACACCATGAAACTGTGGCAATTTCGGCAAAGTGACAATGACCAAGGAAATGAAATTGGCTATAAAATGATCGTTGTCATTGCGTGTATACAAACAGCATAGTAAGAATCTAAAATAGCAATTTAAAAATACATAATTAAAACAAAATAATTATATATAACTCCAAGCATACTATACTTACAACACTATGGGTACTGCTGTCAAAAATTTACGTGTTGTGGTAAATTGTTCTCCATCATCGATTTGTTCCCAATGAGTTAATTGACGACCGGTATCATTTTCAATTGAAAACCAAGGTGCACCTTTTATAATATGCAGGAAATATAAGTGGGTCTGTAGCATAGAACTAATTTAGTATTTTTTCGTTTTGATTTTACAATTACTTACCGCATTGTGTATTAAATTTGTCAAGGTCCAGGCCATAGGTATGGTAATAAAAGGCACAGATAACAATATTAAATGAGCTGATAACACTCCTAGGAAATACGCAAGCCACATTCCACGTGCACCTAGCCAAGTGCTATTTGGATTTGGTTCACCATGACCACCAGCAATAACTGTCATTTTAATTAAAATTGTTTAAAAATTTAAGTGTTTATTGATGCTGATTGTTATTATTATTATTCTGTTTCAAGGTGCATTTAATTAGATGACTGCATAATGGTAACGAAGTGCTTTCCACATATATATAGAGTTTGACACTCAAAAATTGGGTAAATATTTTTTATACATGAAATTTGACACTTTCATAAAATTGTTTTTAAAACAGCTGATGTGTTAATGAGACCTTATTATTTACTTGTACTAAAATAAAAACGGCTGAGATAAGCCGCTAGCAGATTTAATAATTCGACGCATTCATATCAAGTCTGTTCCATTACTTCAAAATTTAAAATAAAATTGGTTGTCGGTATGTTTACTTTGAAAAGATAGAACAGTGTGTGACACTTTCAATTAAGTGATGTTCCTGATTACTCTGCTGGTAGTTCAGTTGGATAATCTAACAAGTATCGAATCTGATAAAAACAGTGTAGATTTTGATTAAGATTTTAATTAAAATCTACTAGAATTTGAGCAGGTGTAAATGTACTGTTGGGCAAGATCAAAAAAGTATTGAAAAAATGTCTGCCCTTTTTTGAATAAAAAGGGCGTCAAAGAGTAGAGATTTAGTGGCACAAAGCATTGTGTAATCAGGGTACACTTATACCGGTGGCGGTGCCAGCCCAGTAGATTATTTTTTTGTGCCCCAATGTTTGTCAAACTCCATATATAAAAAAGAGATTCCATTGCCAAGAATTGTCAAACTTCATGTATAAAAAAATCCAAAAAATGCTCTCTTTTAGGCTATCACTTTATGTGATTACACGCAAGGTCTATTAAATAAGGTCTGTTACACTAATCAGATGATCGTTTTTTGCTCCCCTATGTTTACTACTCGAAGTTGTCAAAATTTGTTTACCTTTTTAGGGCGACATTTATGTTTTTCAATTTTATGATTGATAATTTTTCCGAGCCGGACATGCTGGTAAAAGGCGTTTCTGTACCCAAGGACTGAGCCACACCAACAGCTATAGCAGCCTTGCCATTACTTGGCTCACAGGCCAAGAAAATACAACGATTAGCTATTTTGCCTTCACGCACCATTTGTACAACACCAGCAGCGAAACGAGCATCTTTCTGGCCCAACATACCTTGTGAAACAGCACGCTTCTTCAAGACATCGTCTAGACTTCTATTTTATCTTTATCAGCCATATTTTTAGCAAATATTTACTATTAACACAATTTATTTTTGTTGTCTTGAAAAAATTGTTAAACAAAATGAAAACACAAAATTTAATAGGCGTTGGGCATATTCATACAGATATATGCAACGGCGAATTTGCTGTGCTGCTCTCTGTCAAATACCTCATAAAAAATAATTTTTTATACATAGAGTTTGACAGTAACGTTTCCCATCAGATGGACTGATAATTTCACCTGGATAAATTTTTTGGTACTTTAGTCAGCTGTTTTTGACTACCTTAGAGTAATTTTACACTAACAAAATGCCCGTATATTTTTTTTACTTTTTGTTGAGTTGCACAGGCCTTATTTAATAGACCTTGATTACACGCATGGTGTATTTTTTAAATCGCTGGTAAGACGGAAAATTAGCTAAATTCCCATCACTGTCTATGTGTTTAATGAATACCCTATGGGCTCATAATTCCCTTTGAATGAAAGAATTAAATATGAAGTGCCGTTGATTCATTTTACAATAAAAAGTTGTTTAAGATTTTTTTTAATATACGAAAAAGTGATAAGTGCAAACAAAAAAGTTTTTATTAAAAAAAGTAATTTAGCAATTTTTTTAGTCATTTACGTTTTACACCTGTAACAAAATATAAAAAGAAAAAATTTTATAACAACGCCTCCATATTGTTTTTTTTAAACCTTTTCCTACTGCTGCTTTTGTATTGATAAAAAACAATTACGGATAAAAAGATCAAAGTTAACGAGGCTGTGCCCGACGAAAGTACCCCCCTAATGGAAGGCCACGTCGGTGCCCCTCAGCTTAGTTGCAGCAACTCGCTAACAAGTGGAACTGAACACAGACGTCAACAAACCCGCAAGATTGATCAGCTCAACAGCTATGGCGGAACAGAACAACGAGATGCAACAGATGGGGTAAGAACAAGTCATATTCTTTTTTAAATTTGTTTATATATATCTATTTGTTTTAAGGCAATTTTAGATGTTCCTCAAGTGGAAATACGTAGCAGACGTTTGCGAAATACAGACAGAGAAAATCCAGCTGATATAGATGCACCCTCCGGATCCCATCAAGCAACGACAGAAGCTGAGGAGGAAGAACAGGGATTAAAATATGGAGCTCAACATGTTATAAAAATTTTTGCTCCTGTCTCCTTATGTATGTTAGTGGTAGTCGCTACTATAAATTCTATAACATTTTACACCTACACTGATACATATTTGTAAGTAATTGTTAAAAATATAAATTACAAATTTCTAAGCATAGGTATTTACATAAAAGATGCTGTTATTTCAACAACAAAAATATATATATACATATATAAAATCTTTTTAATGTAGAACTGATTTGCAAAATAAGGGGGATATTCATCAATATGTAACAAAACCCACATATAAAAATACCCTAACAAAGCAAAATTATATCTTAAAAAAATTGTATCATTTAAATTACTTAAAACACTAAACATTAACATAACCAGATTAATAATCTAAAATTTAATTTTGCAGATTATATACCCCATTTCATGAATTATCTGATGACAAGGGTACTAAGTTATGGAATGCCTTGGCTAATTCTTTAATTTTACTCTCAGTTGTAGTAATAATGACAATATTTCTCATTGTTTTATACAAAAAACGCTGCTATAAAATAATACATGGCTGGTTAATACTCTCATCGTTTATGTTATTATTCATATTTAGTTATTTGTACTTGGAGTAAGTATAAAATCACTGTTTAAAACAAAAATTACCTGCTAATTTAATATAAAAAAAACCTTAGAGAACTTTTAAGAGCTTATAATGTTGCTATGGATTACCCCACTACATTATTAATACTATGGAATTTCGGTATTATGGGCATGATAGCCATTCACTGGCAAAGTCCACTGAAACTACAACAGGCTTATCTAATATTTGTATCAGCTCTTATGGCTCTAGTTTTCATAAAATATTTGCCTGAGTGGACTGCCTGGGCTGTATTAGCGGCAATTTCTATATGGGGTAATTGATTTATCTAGAAAATATTAAGATTTTTTTGTAATATAAATATTTGTAGATTTAATTGCGGTTTTAACACCTAAAGGACCTTTACGTATTCTGGTGGAAACTGCTCAGGAAAGGAATGAACAAATTTTTCCAGCCTTAATTTATTCCTGTCAGTACTTTTTAAACATTTAAACAAAATTAATAATATATGTTCATTTTTTGTAGCTACTGTGTTGTACACATTTATGGGTATTAATGCACCGGGACAACGAAACAATTCGTCAGATTCAAATACAACAAACTCACCGCATACCGCTACTGCTTCGACTTCTGTATCCCTTACAGGTACAAGTGTATCTCCAAGTCCTGAAGGTATGCCTCTAGTGACATTTAAAATGCGCGGAAATGGTATTTATTTATTTTTTTATTATTTTATATTTTCGAACAAAAATGTTTATTTAACTCTCGGCCAGCTTGTTATTGTCTTAGTAGGTTTTTGGTTGTTTGGTGTAAGGGAGTAAGTTTAGTTCTTTTAATATCTATTATTTTACTGTTTGATTTTATTTCTTTGTAATTATCATTTCGTTTTTCCGTGTAGTTGCGCGCAGCTACTCTTTTATGTTTGTTTTACATATTTAAATGGGAAATTTATAATATTTCGATTTGTTTGATTTAGAAGCTGCTGGTTTTACCGAAGAATGGTCTACTAATTTAGATGATCGTGTAGCTCGTCGAGAAATTGAGGTGCAGGCCAGTACATCTGATAATGCCAATCGCTCAACTAATTATCGTACAGTGACAACACAAGAAATTCGCCCCAATCAAATAGGCAGTAATATGACGGAAGCTCAAGAAGAACGTAAGTCATGTCAGAGGCTGCGTTTCATACTACATTTTTCTTATTACTACGAATATATTTCTGTTATTCGTATCAAAAAAATGTGCTAACTAACGAACTGCTTTCTTTCCCTCGTTGGAATTTACACGTCAATAAAATAGCAGCTCGTTGGTTAGCACACAGTTTCGAGTTATCAACAATGTCGTATGTTTTTATAGTTTTAAGTTTTGAAATTTTATACCCTCCCTTTTTTAGGTGGAATTAAACTTGGTCTTGGTGACTTTATTTTCTACTCTGTATTAGTGGGCAAAGCTTCATCATATGGTGATTGGGCCACTACAATCGCCTGCTTTGTTGCTATTTTAGTTGGTCTATGCCTCACACTGGTTTTACTTGCTATATGGCGTAAAGCGCTACCAGCATTGCCAATATCTATATTTTTTGGATTATTTTTTTGCTTAGCGACAAGTGCTATCGTCAAACCATTCATGGAAGAGCTATCGGATCAGCAAGTTTTTATATAAATATTAGAACGTAATTTAAAAGAATATGTAAGCATATAAAGACATTAAAGAATACTTATAAAAAAAAATTAATCTTCCGTAAAGGATTAACATGCAACCATGTAAAATATATAATATTCACTGGTCAAGGAAAAATTAGTGTACAAACTTTACAAAATGCTGTAACTCGAAGGCATTAAAGTTTGTAAAAACTATTGCTTATACAAAGTAAAAAATAAAATTTTTTTTTATTTCGTTAGTATACAGATTTAACCTTTCCGTGAATTAGTTTGTAAGTATTTACTTTTATTTTGCATATTTTAAAAGCAATTATAAAAACATTCACTATAAAATCTCATTTTAACATTTAATAGTTTATGTTGATGCTTGTTTACTTTCTTTCGGTTTTATTATCGTTTGATCTTTGAGATTAACTACCCAACCGGGTTCTAAACCGTAGAACAATTGTCTAGCATCTTTCACACAAGTAAGCATTTCAAAATCAGGATCTTCTTCGATTTTCGGTAATTCATATCCATATTTTTGAGCCAATACCAAACGATGTTCACTAATTTTTTCTGGATCCGCCAAGTAACCACGATTTTCGGCAGATGTGTAATAGCCTATAGCATCTTGAGGTGGTAGTAATCTCTTTGGTATAGGAACACCTTTTTCGAACCATTTTGTAGGATTTTTCAGGGCATGCAAACTTCTGGGATCATAATATGCTGTTCGTATGACACCGCCATTGCGTTCAACGGCCGCAATAACAGATTCCTTAGCATGTTGGACCTCAATACATATTTTGGACTGGAATTTATCGGCACCCTCATCGGTTAACTGAAAACCAAATTCCATAGAGGCGGGATTGAACGTTACCAAACCTGTATTACACAAAGTTGTTATATCAATAGGTTGTTTGGAATCAATACGGTTAGTGTCCAACATAACTTGCAATTGCAAAAGTGAAATTTTTGGGTATTGACGTCTTAAATGATGGCCCTTGTAGTAAGGTTCATAGGGAAAACGTATATAGAATGGAGTATTGCCTGTTTCATAACCAAGACGCATAAAATTTTGCCTTTGACCCGAACCTTTGTTACCAGCGCCATGTTTGTCACCACTATGCTGGGCACGTCCTCTTTTACCCTTAGTTTTAGTATAAAAAATAAAAGAATATTGTATTTAGTTTAAAGAATTTTACTTACATTTTGTTTAGAATTTGGATTGGGTCTTAAATTTCCAATTTGTACTCTCGGGAGGGTGCGTAACATTTTTAAAGCCTTGTCGGCTGTCGCTCTAACATTAGCCATGCTATACTGAAAAATGTATTTAAAATGTATTTCAATTTTAAAATTTTTTTATTAATTTACCTTGTTAAATAACTCCTAACGTTAGTACGTACGTCTGTGCTCAGGAAAAAACTAAAAACATGGAAAATTAATTCAGCTGTTCAATAAGTGTTGTTAACATGTAAAAAATAACGACATTATATTTATATTTGTTAATTTCTTTTCAGATTAGATGTCCCACTTGCAATACTTATTTAAAAAGCTTTTATACTTAATTCACACAAACAGCACATAAAAGGAACGATAGTTAAATTTTCAGTTCATGTTTAACATTATTTTTATATAAAAAAATTTTCGTAATACTTGACCATGTGTTATTGATATAGATTTTGACAGTTGAGTACAAAAAACTATTTCCAAGCCCAAGGCGAATTCATACAGGCGAAATTATTAGCCTAGTTGACGGGGACGGATGGTATCAAAATTTGTTAAATTCGCCTTGATTTCATTCATTAATTCAGGAATGGAAATGAATTCGTTTTGGTTTTAAACATTTTAACCAATGTATTTTTTTAATAAATGCACCAAATTTATGTATATTTGTTGCTTTTGCACCATTTACAATGTGTTTTACAAATATATATCCTTTTTTAATCCAATTTAATTAAAATTAACATATCATAACAACTTTCCCATCCCTAATATACGTATTGGCCTGACCAAGGCATATTCATACAGGTATATGCAACGGCGAATTCGCTGTGATGTTCGCTGTCAGACGCCACATATAAAAAATACACAATAATTTTTATACATGGAATTTGACTGTAGCATTCCATATCAGCTGGGCTGATAATTTCACCTGTATGAATTCGCCTTGGGCCTGACAGAAAACATCTCCAAAAAAGTTGTTTTGTTGTAGTAATTCGCCGTTGCATATACCTGAACAAATATGCCTAGAAATCATCTTTGATTAATAACCCAGCAAAAAATTTTAAAAGTGCAAAGTGAATAAAATTTTTAGGAATTCTAAATCAAAAAGTGCTAAAGAATTCATTCTAAATGACTTTCAAAGTGCGGAATAATTTGTTATAAATGATGTGCTTTTAAATGAATGCAAATATTTTAAACAATTAATATAAACAAACAACATAAACTCTTGAAACATTGGAGTGTTTTCAACTATTTAATGTTTAAGCACTTATTAGACTTGAAAGCATTTAATAATTATATATTAATATTAAGACATGGCACTATTATGATAAAGTTAATATTTTCACCTTTATTATTCGTTTCTAGTGGTACCCCTGCAAAATCACTTCTTTGTCATAACTTTATTTTTTTGCTGGGAAGCATTGTTTTTGTGGTCACAGAAAAATTATTTGTTTAAAAAAGTCATGTTTTTTGTTTAATACCTTAAAAAATATATCGATTATATGACAAAATGATTTGTAAAGCATGTAATAATAAACCACAACCAACGCCAAATGAAGATTGCTTTGAAAATGCTTTAGATGTACTAAAACAACATTATGCATGTAAGTAATGTATTCATATATGAAAAAAAAAAAATTTGAATTCTTTTTCCTTAATTTTCTTTGCATTTAAGATTTTAGAAATGCCTTACTACAACGAGATATTGAACTTCAACAAGTTAAGGAACGCAATGAACAGCTTAATAAAGCTCTTCTACTTCTTCAAACAAATCATCAGCCTGCCAAACGCTTTAAATCAACACACAGTGATGGTTCTTGGTTGGGACGTAATTCGTCGCAGGACGACCGAGCTTCCTCCGATCTTAGTATAACAGATGATGACGTTGTGGGTTCATCCAATTTGAATATAGCTCTTAATAGTGAACAGTTGTTTGACATTTCGACGTTGGGTCAGACAAAAACTGATGTTAGTTTGATTTCTTCCTCAGAAAAGGTACAAAGTACTCGAAACAAAGATTTCCATAAGAGGAGTAAAAAAAAGGACAACCTTATAAAGGAACGCAGTAATAAATGTTTAGAAAGATCAAAATCTGAATGGCATACAAAAGATCGCAGTAGCCCAGCGGAACAATTCTGGGCCATGAAATTTTTGCAGCCTACTAAATCAGATGTGACTGATAAAAAAGAAAGTGGTGACGATAAAAGGGCTACGGATAAGAGATTGTGTTTATCTTTGAAGAAACCTAATCCTAGCAAAATTAAACAGTCTTTATTACATTTTAATAAGTCAAAAGATGAAACTTTTCCGGAGGTGAGTTTTAATTTTTTTTTTTGTTAGTAGAAGTTAAAAAGCATCAAAAAAACTTAATGAAAAAATGTATAAAAATTCATTTATTACAAAATTTCTGCAACGATTTTAGTTATAAAACATTTATAGTATATACCATGGATCGAAGATGGATATAGGCACAGGGGCAGGTGTCTATATTATGGGAGAGAATATGAGGAGGTCTTACAGAGTTACTGCTGAGTGTAGTGTGTTCCAAGCGGAGATACTGGCTATCTATATATCTATAAGGCAATGGATCTCATATTAGAAAATATTCCAAGTAATGGGAAGGTAACTCTATACGTTGAAAGTCAGGCGGTGCTTAGGGCCTTGAAGGGACATTATATCAAATCTAGCCTAGTTAGGAAGTGCAAAAGAGCATTCGATAGGATCATAAGCCCTTTCAATATCAGATTGTGTTGGGTACCAGCGCACAATGAAATTGTCGGCAATGAAATTGCTGACGAACCTTCGCGCGGTGGATCGTCACTGGCTTCGATGTGCGAAGAGGACATGGTGAGGCCTCCGATAGGTTACTATTTGGGCCGTATTAGGGCGTGGGTATCCGACAGAACTAATATGGCCTGGATGACCAGAAGGGACTGCAGAGTGTCAAGGGCTTTATGGCCCAAGTTGAACTCAGCGGACTCTACATTATTTCTGGGCCTGAATGGAGTATATCTGAGGGCCACTATTGAGGTTTTAACAGGACACTGTCCTTTGAGAGCTAGGATTTGTAGATGGGATCGCCGCACTCCGGATTATTGTAGGATGTGTGAGGAATATCATCGGATTCATCATGGGGGGTCGGGTGGCTGGTGAACATGCAATGGGGCTCGCACGGAATCTGTATTTGTTTTTTCTATTTTATTTTCTACTATTTCTTATTTTCATTTACTATATCTACAGTAACCCTCATTCTCTTTTGTTTCTAATCAATTCTCTAACTTCATTATATAAAGAGAAACGCAATGGAACATATTGGTCTCCTCGTGTGCGTATTGGAGGTGGCTCTTGCTTCCTGCTTCCCCCTTTTCTACGTAACTAGTATATACCATGTGTATAAAAAATAGCATGTATATGTGTTTTTAATTTCAGTCCGACATGGGAGAAGATATAATTGATGCCAGTCCTGTCATAGCTAGTAAGAATTCCAAATCAGGTCGTTCCTGGACACACAGGTAAACAAATTTGCAGCAATTAGAAAAACAACTAAAATTTAAATTGAAATTAACTAATAAGCTAAGATTACAGAAGCGGGAACAATCACAGCAGCATAAACAGCTCCAAAAATTCGTCGGCAAACGTAACAAAAGATAGTGACAGCATTACTAACAAAACTACAGGCGATATTGTTTTTGATTTTTCCCCTTCCAAAAAGTCTGATTTCACTACGCTGGAACTCGATTCGCCTAAAAATATACAACCCAAAAAACTAAAATTCGGGAATGAAATCTCTACGGATTGTACTTCATTGCCAAATGAAAATTTAAAGTTATCAGATCATAAGTCAGATTCAATGAGTGTGGTAATTTTAACGCCGTGTACACAGGATATAATATTTGTAGATGATACATGCGGCGATGAGCCAGAAATTGATACTATGGACTTATTGGCCGATATTATGAAGCAAGGGAGTACGGACAATTTGGAAAAACTTAAAAACTATGAAAGTAAATGGTAAGTTGCTAAATAACAGCCAAAAGAATTTAATAAATTAAAAAAAAAAAAAACAATAATTTTTAGCATACAAAAACAGCAAACTAAGGAACTAGATCAATTTAAAAAACCTCAAAATAGTAGCGGCATTAAACCCTTACAAACAATTAAACAAGAAACAATTAAACAAGATTTAAAGGAAGATATGAATGGCCCAAAAACACGAGAGCAACCAAGTTGCAGTACAAGAAGTAATTCTATTATACCCTCAAAATCCAAAAATCCTTTATTTTCATCCGATAAACAGAATACCGAGGATGAAGACTTTATGCCTAAACCATTTATTATAAAACCTGAACCCGAAGAACCAAAAACTAAAAATAAGCTAACTATTAAGCAACGTTTTAATATAGATTGTGAAGACTGTGAAAAAGTAAGTCATTTTGGAAATACATAGATTAACCTTACATACAAATTTTTAATTTTCTTTTTCTTCTTTTAGTTGATAAACTTCTTAGATAAAGGTTTAACCGATGTCCAAATTCAGAAACATTTAGATAAATGTAAACGTCATAATAAAGCAGATAACATAATGTGTCAAAATACCCCTAAAGACTTTTGGAATCCCTTTATACTATCCTTTCAGGCCGATGACCCTAGAAATGAAGTTTTAATTGATAAACGTTTTAAGGATAACAAAAAATAAGAGTTTACTTTTCTTAAACATTTTATTTTATTAATTAAATCTATATTTTATATCAAACGGGGTTTTAAAGGCTTTACATCCATCATACAGATCCAGTAAATAGAAATAGAAAGAAAAAATGTGTGTCCAAAAGAGGACTTTTACAAATTGCCTCGTTTGGCTTGTTCAATTTCGATGGCGGTGAATAAAGACTTAAAGTTGCCAGCACCAAAACCCTGTAAGTGGAAAAAATTACATTTAATTATATTATTTATTGTTTATTTTTTTCTTAAATTTTAACGAAAACTTACATTATGATTATGACGCTGTATAACTTCCAAAAATAGTGTAGGACGATCTTGCACATTTTTGGTGAAGATTTGTAGCAAATAACCATTTTCATCATAATCGATGAGTATATTTAATTCTTTCAAAATCTTCATGTCTTCTTTAATCTTAGTGCGGCTGTGTTTAAGATTTTCGGATAGAATATCATAGTAAGAATCGGGTATCGTTAAAAATTCCATACCTCTTGCTTTTAAATTTTGAATGGCTGTGATTATATCACTGGTATTCAAGGCGATATGTTGTACACCAGCACCGCCATAGTATTCAACATATTCTTGTATCTGCGATTTCTTTTTACCCTTAGCGGGTTCATTGATGGGCATCTTAACAGTCTCTTCATAGTTGGCCATTACAATTGATCTTAAGGCCGAGTATTCAGTATGAATTTGTGAATCATCTACAGACCAGAAGCGATGAAATTGTAAAATGCGCTCATACCAGGCGGCTACACTTTCCATTTGTAAATCGGGTTGATTACCGACAACATGATCAATAAAATCTAATTTTGCGGGAGGTAAACTTTGCAATAAAACATCTTTAGGCAGGGTTTTGAAACCAGGCAAGAAAACGCCACGATAATTGCTGCGATCTACAAAGGTGTGGGTCGTATCACCGTACTAATGGTTGGAAAAAGAATCTAAATTTTTATCTATTTAAAATTTGTTTTGAAATTTTTAACTTACCGTTTTTATTGTGGCAAACTTGACGGTACCATATTCATCGCTTTCTTCCCACAATTCCTTAATTACCTCTGCTCCTCTTTCTTTTGCCAATTCGAAAATACCCTCAATATCTTCGACCTCAAAGGCTACATCTTTAACACCATCACCATGTTTCATGATATGTTGACCGTGTTCCTCATCATCCGTTGTATAAGTCGAGACGAAAACAAATACAATTTTATTTTGTTTAACAGCGTGTTTGGCGTAACGTCTATTACCGGTCTCTAAACCCTGATAGCCCAAGGGTGTAAAACCCATACGGGTCGTGTAGAAACTAGCAGCCTGTTTGGCATTGCCAACGTAGAATGTTAAATGATTAAAAGAAAGGAATTTTCCGGATTCTGGTTTGGCTCCTTTGTCGGTATAAGAGGTCTGAAAAGATATGAAAAAAAGTTATAATTTAGTTTGAAATAGTAATTAGGAGAGGTTTAGCACAGTTTTTACAATTTATTCAAGTTAACACTATAAATGTGAGAAAGGTATATTTTTGTCCACTATCAGTTTGAAACTTAACATGAAAAATGTACCATAAAACTAAAAAATATTTTTTGGTCCCTACATATCATTGTCAATCTCAACCTGAGCCCTAATATCAATATTCTGAATTTGGGAACTAGTAAACTCACGTGTTTCAAAGTCCTAGATTTATAAACTTTTAAAATACAATAAAAGTGAAAAAAGTGCTTTTTGTGTTGCTTTAATTAATATCCCCTATGACATGTCCAAAAATTTTACCTTAATACAGTAGACTCGCGGTAACGTGAACTATTAAAAACCGAGCGTGTTCACGTTTGCGAAGCTGTTCCTGTTGACGAAGGTGTAACTCTTCAAATTTCCAAATAAATTAGACGCGTATTTTAACTCAAATTCATATTTTTTTGTGTGACATATATACATATGTATGTGTTTTTAAGAAAAAAAAAAAAATACATTAAAATTAATTAAAAAAATTTGTTACCTCTTTTTGGATTATCTTTCAATTTTTAAATTTTAATTGCTGAAAATATTTTTCTCTCAAAAAAGCTAACGGGATATCCTCTTCACAGTCTTTATCATCTCCTAAAGAGGTAAACATGTTCAGCCAGCATTTTGCTATTGTTTTCTTTTCAAGACGTTGCCAAGTTGAATTTTAATATCCAATAACGTCCATTACTGGTTAAACCAATTTTTAAGAATGGCAGCTGTCATCCTTTACGATTTGGAGCAATTGTAGTCCACAGGAGATTCAAAATTTCTTAAAGGGCGAGGATTTTTTGCCTTCCTTATCACAAGAAGTTTAACTTTAAAGTTTTGGTAGTTTTAAGTGACATTTTTCACGTAAAACTTTAGACTAGATCATGCTAAATCAGCAGCGCGCACTAAACTAAACCTGTGCAATCATATACAGGGATACCCCTTTTTATGAAAACGATTTAGATAACCGACAAATCTGTTTACGTTATAAGGTTTTCTCATTGTGTTCACGCTACAGAGTAGTCAGTGTAAAAAAAAATATGTTCATCTTATCCGGTGTTCACGTAAGGCAGTATTTTTGTTACCGCGAGTCTACTGTAATTGTCTGTATTCTGCTTAGCTTTGATAGCTTCGCTAAGAGGGATGTATCGCTTAGTGATCGGGAGATTGATAACTACTGTGGTATACACCTCTCTGCTTGCAAAATTCGAATAGATACGTTTCTTGATATATCGGATCAGATGAGATGGATAAATGGCTCTGAGTGTAATATTGCGAGAATGATACGGCCTAGAATGGATCCTTGGCGCACCAAGCGGCTTCCTTCTGGGACTTTACAGGAAGCGGCTGAAAGGCTATAATGACTTCTGTAGAAGTTGTCTAGACGAAGAGGAGGAAGAAACCATATATCACTTGTATAACTGTCTAGCGCTGAAGAACATGCGAAGGACTATTTTTGGGGCCTGCAAATAAAAGAACCTGTCAGAGATGGCAACGCTTGGTCTTGTTGAAATTTCTACTTTTATAAGGCAAGTCTGGTGATTCTGGTGGTTCGTAAATAAGTTTCCGAAACACGTACTACAAAATACCATTTGTACGAATTTGTAAGTTTTTTTCTTTCGAAAGAAAGAAATATTTACTCTTATTCCCTCAGAAGGTGCAATTGCTGTAAGAATTAAAACACGATCATCGGTAACGTATAAATTTCGCTATTAAATTTTAAAAGTTGGCAGAAATAAAATCAAATCTATCGAAAATCTGATTATTTCATTTAAATGGCTTTGTTAATAAGCAGAACTGTAGGTCATGAGGTTCTTAAAATCCAGAAGTTATTCATCAACGCCTATTAAACCCCATTAGATGTAAAGTATGGTGTGGCATTATATACTCTTAAAATCACAGCTCAAATTTCGTTTTATCCTGATGGAGGCACAGCCTGAAACACAGTGACTGTTTTAAGTTTAATTTTTAGAGATCGAGTAATTTCCAAAAATTCGGAAATTAATTGATCATAAAGTTTGCCACATTTGTCAGCATCCGACTGTTGTTCTTTTGAAGTTATTTGAAGAAGCCAGTATATGTGAACAAGCCCGAACAATTCTTGAACTCAAGGCCAACATTGTTTCAGAAATTCAAGCGCTATAGCCACAAATTTGTAAAGATGTTATGGAAAATGCATTGCAAAGCTGAAAACGGATATCATGTAAGTGACATTATATTTTACGCCTATTGTATAAAAGTTTCCATTCAGTAGATTTATATAATATATATGTATGTATAAACAAAAAAAATTACATTTCCAAGGCCCATGGTGACTTTTGGCCCACCCTTTACTATTGCAGGAAAGAACTGTAGCCACCAAAAAATGGTGGTATATTTATTTTGTCATTCCGTTTATAACACATCACAATATCCATTTTAGACCACGTAAAGTATATATTTTTCGAGTCGGGGTTTCAAAGAACCGTCCGTCTGTCCGTCTGCTGAAAGCATAATAGAGGTCGGACCGAAAAACCTAGGGGGCTTAAAGTTTGCCAAAATATTTCTTATACACAAGGTTTGTTTGGTATTGAAAATGGGCTAGATCGGAATATTAGGTAACGCAAGAGTAGGTCAAAAAAACCATGTCCTTCCAACATCGAATAAAATGCAATTGTGTCCAAACGCATTAACGGAGAGTCATAAAATTTCGAATGTATATTTCTTGTGTAAAAAAATATTTTTCCCTGAAAATTGCTTAAATCTATGCATTAGGATAGGAGTTATAGAAATTTACGGAAATTTATACTGCACACTGTTTTTTTTCAGTATATTCAAAATTTAAATCGTAATAAAACTGACAAAATTAGATGTACGATTCTGAAATTTTGCAAACATTGCTTTTCTAGTCAAAGGCTTTGTTCTAACGTCTATTTTTACGCCTACATTCCATACAATGCTTTAAATTAAATTCATATAATTTCTCTATAAACAAAGATTTTGGAATAATAAAGGACTCTATATTGAAATATCTAAGTTGAAATTATTAGCAGAAACTACTTCGACATGCCTACTATAACGGCCACTTTTCACTTAATCTACTTTTAATGAAATTTAAAAGCTCATTAAACCTACAAAATGAGAGATATGATGATGAAATTTCGTGCATATAGCTTTCTAGTCAATGTCATTGTTAGGCAAGAAAATAAAGGTGACACGTCCACTTTAACGCCTATTTCTCATATAACGCTTTTCCTTAATTCATATACATTTCTCTATGGACAAAGTTTTTAGGAGAATAAAGGACTATATTAAAATATCTAAGTTGTATTTATTAGCAAAAATTTCATTGGCATGCCTACTTTAACTCCCACTTTTATTTAAAGACTAACCATAGCGATTACTGTTAATAACAAAATAATAAATTCTGTGCTATAAAAGTACATCAAATTGGTTATGGGTAAAAAAAATTCGGCACAGCCGATTATAGTACTCTTACTTGTTAATATTTTAAATTGAATTTTTTACGACATACAACTCACACGACAGGTTGTATGTAAATCTAACAATTTGTATCCCATTAATATAAATAAATACGAATGTGTGTGTGTAAGTTGAATCTTTTTCCCAGCAAAAAAATTTGCATTAGTTCAATATGAACAACAATATGAAAAATGTCTAAATCAATAGTTCAAGAGAAGGCCTTATTCGTGCCTCCCTAGATCAAAAATAATTTGTCATAAATGTGCCTTAAAATACATGCAAAAAATCCTTAACAATTCATGTAATCAAACAAATCAACTCACGGTGAATGCGTTCTATGCACTTATTGGAATAAAGTGTAGCTTCTTAATATATATATATATATATATATTATATTTATACTAGCTAATACCCGGTATGCTTTGCCACCGCAAATTTTAGTATTTAAATCATATGGCAGGTGCCACGCCCACTATTGTTAATGCACCTATTTCTTGCCCAAATGTTCATTTGGGTGTCAAAGTTGCTCTTGCAAAATTTTACTACTCTAATCGATATCGTTTTCCAGATATACGAATTTTAGTATTTAATTCATATGGTAGGTGCCACGCCCACTATTGATAATGCACCCATTTCTTGCCTAAATGTTCATTTGGGTGTCAAAGTTGCTCTTGCAAAATTTTACTACTCTAATCGATATCGTTTTCTAAATATACAATTTTAGTATTTAATTCATGTGGCTACGCCTACTATTGCAAGTCCGCCCATTTTTTACCCAAATGTTCGTGTGGATGTCAAAGTTTACCGTACTTAATTTGCATTAAGTTTCGTGATATATAATATTTAATACTTATTCTTTAATAGGGCGTGGCACCCCGCCCACTTACAATTTCAAACCAAAGTATAGCCTATAGTTCCTTCCAGACATACAGAAAGATTCTGTGAAAATCTCAAGGAAATCGGTCCAGCCGTTTAACCGTCTATAAAGCACAAACAAACATACAAACACACATTGATTTTTATATACTTATAAGTATAGATAAACACATGATCTCCAATGACACGTTAATGTTAAAAGTATGAATATTTAACTTAAATTTAACCACTTTATCATGGGTTTAACTCATGCATTCACTATTTCTTTTGCATGTATTTTTTGCTGGATTTATTTGTCATATTAGTATGTACAGTTAGTGTCATTAATATTCGCTATTTTTTTAGATATATATTTAAATGATTATTAGTAGGCCAAATGGGAACTTTTGTAAAATATATTTTTTTTTATTTTTATTAAAAACTTATTTGAGAATTTAAGAATTAACATTTTTATAAAAAAGAACAACAACAATATAAAGAAAACTAAATTAATTCAGAAAAGATAAAATATAAGGCATCATTAATATTCGGTTTTCTCTTAAAAGCAACAAATAACGCATTAAAAAAGCTTTTATACTTCAGTTCAGTATTTTGTTGGATATCCATTTTGTTTAATGACTTCATTTAGACGGTTTGGCATGTTTTTAACTATACTCGCTGTGTAAGCTTCGGGAATCTGATCCCATTCTTCTTGCAGCCTTGATTTCAATTCAGATATGGATGTTATTTTGTGTTTGCGGATACGCCGGTCCAACTCATCCCATACATTTTCAATTGGGTTAAGGTCTGGGGATTGTGCAGGTGGTTGGAGAACTTTAGGGCAATTATAAAGAAGCCACTCCTGAATTAAGCGGGACTTGTGCTTTGGGTCGTTATCTTGGTAGAATTTAAATGAGTCTAAAATACCCAATTTATTGGCACTCTCTTTTAAATTTTGCTGGAGAATATTCAAATATGACTCTATTCATAATTCCGTTAATAAAAACCAATCTTCCAACCCCACACCATAACATGTCCATTACCATGTTTTACAGTTGGCCTTAAATTTTGCGGTTTAAGTTGTTCGTTTGGTCTCCGCCACACCATTACACATTCATCTGACCCAAATACATTATATTTACTCTCGTCAGCAAAAACAACGTCATTCCACCATGTTTCAGACTTTTGGGCGTGCTCCCTGGCAAAACTCAAACGAGCTTTTCGACTGCGCAAATTGACCAATGGCTTACGACGTGCAACTCGACCATGAAAACCTTTCCTTCTTAAAACTCTCCGGATGGTGGATGCGGATACTTTCTTTTGGAACTCATTAAGCACTTCTGTTACTAATTTGGGAGTACTTAAGCGCGGGTCAGCTTTTATTTTCCGTACAATTGAAATTTCCTCCCGTTCGGTTTTGGCTGGCCTATTTGCTTTATAAAGTGTATTCGTCCTTCACTCTTGTATCTTCTGACTATGTCTCCAACTGTTTTTTTTTCATATTAAGAATTTCAGCGATTTCTTTGTATTTTTTACCTCTCTGATAATGAAAAACAACAAGTTTTCGCTGTTCTAAAGAAGTGTTTTTGGCTTTGCGTCCCATTTGTATAATTTGAGGCCGAAAAGAATTTTGATTAAAAAAGAAATACGGAATTATGCACTTTTATTGGTTTTTATTCTAACACCACAGAAAAAGTAATATAATAATACTTATTTTGCAAATAACAAAAGAAATAACGGTAAAACCGAATATTTATGACGCCCAACAAACAGTGTTAATAAACCTTCTCAAATCATTGCGGTGCATGGTTGCCACTATACATTTTTTCCTCGTATATATAATACTGACTTTAGCGTTTGCTAACGTTTTTGTTGTTTTTGGATAGCTACTTCCATTTAAAAAATATCGGGTAGTTATTAATAATGACATAAAAAACCGAATATTAATGACACTAACAGTAGATAATAGTATGGCTTTTGGGATATTTTTTATCCCAATAATCTCACAAAGGAAGTCGCGTGAACAAGCTAGTAACAACTATTAACATTTTTTTTTAATATTAAAAAAATAGTTAATAAACATTTGATTAATTCACAAGGTGTCCTAAATGTCGTATGGTCGTAATGTCATGTTTTTTCAAAATTTTAAGAATTTAACTAAAAATACTGTACTTTTCATTTAGTTTAAAAATGTTCAGAAATTATATTGATGTAAATACACTAGTTATATATAATACAATAAATTTATAATAAAATACCGGATCGGCACGTGGTTTTAAAAACCAACACTATTTAAACCGCAATAAAAACCAATTTCTAGTAGCGTGAGTTTAAATATACATTTTGTTCTAACTTAATTACTAACTTTTATCTGTTTTTTGTTTTGTTTTTTTAATGCCAAATTTAGTCCTTTTTTAAAAGTTATATATTTTTTAGTCCTTTTTGGCTGACAACATTTTTATTTCAATCATAACACCACTTAACACTAACACCACACCACAAAACATACCATTATCACGTTACACTGTTTAGTTTTTTTATTTGTATATTATTTTTTATGAAATAATCCGTCGACGAAAAGAAATTCTTTATTTTGATTCTAGTGTCTTCCGTAAGACAGTTTAAAGTTAAATGATAAGAGTCGGGCTTTTATAGCCTCTTTTAAATCGTTAGCTGCTTTATATTCTTATAACTTAGCCAGATTGAAATATTCAGTTAAAAATCCTCGTTTTTTTATTTAATTTAAATATTTATTTTTGTTTTCTAAAACCAAACAAGTATTTTGTTTTTCTCGTTCTGTTACAGTTGTTATTATATTCGATATTTGTTATTTTGATTTTGATATGATATGAATAAATTAAAAATTAAAATCAGCAGTTAGAAAACTTATGTTGCTAGTGGCGGTAAGTAAGAAAACAAAAATTTATATACAGGGTGGCTTGAAAGAAACTAAGCTTAAGCGGTCTATTACTTAGTTGATTTTCTTTATCTAATTAAAAAGTTAGGATTTTTTAATCGGTCTCTGCGTTTTTCGGTTTTAATTTCTGCCGAATTCTTCTTTGAAGATATTTGACTGAAGGTGAAACTAAGGAGGCTTAAGCGGTTTATTACTACGTTGATTTTCTTTATCTATTTACAAAGTCAGAATTTTAAATTGGCCGCCGTGTTTTCCGAAGTTAATTTCTGGCGAATTCTTCTTTAAAGAAGACTTACAGGCCATACACCAACTTAAAATGTAATATTATAGAAATAATTTGAAAGTTAGCTGCGGATATCTTCAAAAAAACATACAAGCTGAGAACAGTGAAACAAGCCAAGGCAAAATTTTCGGCGGCGGCTATAACAAAATGAAATCGGCGGCTCAAAAATTCAAAGTGACGTCACTAAAATATTTAAGAAAAAATCTAACGGTAATATATTACTAAATTTCTTATCTCTGTTACGAACAAAATTTCTTCTTGAGTCGACTGAAGCTGATCAAAACGGCGGCTTTTTTGATCCGTTTTAAGCCGACAAAAACGGCGGCGGCGCCGGTCGATCTGTTTCACTGGCTGAGAATGAACTTCATTTACGCGTCATATTAATCAAGTATCTCAATAATAAAGTAAATGTTATAAAAAAAAACATTAATGAACAATTAATAGAATTTTCAGAAAATTTAAACCCTTTCTTTTGCGCCACCCTGTACTTATTTTAGCTTAGTTTCAAAATTATATTTATCATTTTGTGGAGGCTTGGCTTTGATACTGTAATATTTTGAAAACGTGTTCTTTATGAATTTATCAAATACTAGCTGAATCCGGCCCGCATTGCTGGTCCCAAAAATATATTTGTATTGTATTTTTTTAAAGATAAATACTGATATCGTCTTGGTGTAAATTCTTTTTATGGTGTCCGTGCATGCATTTATTTTTTATTTTTACCAACCTTTTAGTAAAGGGTCCGTCAAATAACTTTTTTTTTTTGAAAATGCTATAAAAAAAAGTTTAGCTTCGGCTGTGTGGCACGTAGCGCCGTCCTGTTGAAACCAAATGTTGCCAATATCCTCCTCTTTAATTTTTGTGAACAAAAATTCGTTCAACGGCCACTCCTTGCTCATTTTCGAAGAAAAATGGCCCAATTATGCCTTTGGACCAAAATCCGCACCAAACAGTGACTCGTTTTGGGTGTATCGGCTTTTCAATGTGTGCGTGCGGGTTTTCTGTGCCCAAATGCGACAATTTTGCTTGTTTACATACCCGCCAAGATCAAAATGAGCTTCATCTGAAAAGATGATTTTTTTTAGCAAGATCGGCCAAAGTAATGTCGCAATATTTCCCATCGTTGTTCAAGCGTATACACAACCATATTCGTTCAGCGGAAGGATAAAACTAAATTTCTGTCAAATCAGACATGAACTAAGGCTTATCATTCACGAAATAAGCACTAGTTGAAAAAAAAAACGTTAGATGGCTGACCCTTTACAATTTTACCTGCTATTGGTTTAAATTTTTTATTTTAAATGAGATTGCCCCATGTTTTGTAGTCCGAGTGAAATTAAATTTTTCTGAATTGTCACAGCATTATTTATTACCAGTTAAAAAAAATTTGAACTAGTTCAAAGTGACTTTTATTTTACATAACTTCTCAATTAATAATGCAAACGAAGGCATTCTTTATGGCTCTCCAAATGCGCAACTGTTAAGCTGGATTCACCCATAAAATTTTAGTTCAGAACAAATTTTTTTTATATTGAGTTTGATGTTTTACTTTTAAGAGAGAGAGATTATTTTGTTCAGAAAGATTTTTCTTGAATTGGTTTAATTTTAATTCTTGTTCAGAAGAAACTGAATTGGGATGCCACTATTTTTCAATATTTACATGAAAATTAAATTTGGTTGCCACATCACACAGTGTCAGTACATTTATTATACAAAAATTGTTTTTGCCGAAAATTAACAATTAAAATAGAATTTAATGAAAATATTGCTCAAAAATTAATAGAAGAATTAAAAAAAACAGGAAGAAAATGTTTGTATGACATGAGCAATAGTACATACAAAAATAATTATTTAAAACAGGGTTTATGGAATGAAATAGGAGCCGCCACTGGAATCGGTCGTAAGTACATTTTAGTTTATTTATACATTCATTTATTTACAAAAACCTGGCCATAGGGTCATAATCGGTCGCAATAATACAATTTATATTTATTTATAATTGTTGTAGGAAACGAATGTTTTCACTGCTGCCACTTTGTACAACTGTTTGCATTTTTATATTATATGGCAGCTTTGTTTTTTCGGACAAATTTTCTTAAATGGGTGAATCGTTCTGCAGAAAACTCTCAGTAAAAAATGTTATTCTCCGGAAAAAATTTTGTTCAGAACAAATGGGTGAATTCACCTTTATTAGGACATGTTCGTAAATAACAACTCATGAAAAATCGAACTAAGTCTAATCACAAATAAATATTTTTAACAAAATTCTTCCACTGTGTTCTATTTCGAGCTATGTATTGAAGCTAGTTAAAGGTTTTTCTGGTTTCGCTGACAACGGTATTTCTCCAAGTCGCTCTAAGTCTTTCAACGACTCGCTTTCCCTAAAGATTACATTCCAAAGCAGAGAGGGTAATTTTTCTGAACATATGCCCCAGCCAGCTGTATTTCTTAACTTCATATTAGTTGAGGAATTTGTCGAGTTCTATTTAATAAACTTTCATTAGATGCAGTTTAAGGTCACCATACTTTTAAAACGTCACGTAGGCATCTATTGATGTAAAAGTTAATGAGGTGCTTCAAAATACTTACCATGCAAAATATTTTAAATAATTCATTCAAATCAACAAAATCAACTCATGAAATAACGGTTTCTTTTCACCTAATATTCATGCGTTCAATGCACTTATTGGAATGAAGTGTGGTATCTTTATATATTCATATAAACACATGATCTAGAAGAACACGTTAATGTTAAAATTATGCATATTTCACCTAAATTCAACCAGTGCATCATGAGTTGAACGCATAGATTCTCTATATCCTTTCCACGTCTATTTTTGCTGGGATATTTCTTTTGCATGTCTTTCTTATTTTCTGGGTATAAACAACAATATTGCAATGGCAATTTTGAATTAGTTAGTTTCGGGAAAGCAGAACATGGGCCCTAAAAATACCCCAGATGTTAATCCAGTTTTAAAGGGACTTCCATACCAAATTGTTTTAAATCCAGTAGTCTTTGAGTCAATTGACTTCAGAAAGACAGACGGACAAAATTCTAAAAAGTGGTATTTTGTCTTCTAGCTTGTTCACTTATATATGTATATGACCGCCATCAAAATTTTTAAAAAACATTTAATGTACAGACACAGCTTTTTTGCAATCTAATAAATAAAGATTTTGACGAACATTTCTTTACAAAATAAAAATTTATCGAAAAATTTCTTTAAATAGAAAGTGTTATATCAAATAATTTATTAAGGATTTTCTAAAAATACAAAATACGTTCAAATTATCTACTAATGGATGCATCTATGTATGTGTGTGTATGGAAATTTTACAAAATTTATATTTTAAAGCTTAAGAAATTTAGAAATTTTTCTAAAAATATAAATTTACATACAAAGATATGGGGAGTATCGAAGCAGATCACTACTATATCGGGTCCCTTTTCGACGGCCTTCGCTCCCCATTGAGGCTACCAGTCGGTATCCCTTTGTTCACTGGGTCTCACGCCACAACCGGTGTTTGCTTTAGATTTCAGGCACATTTTACAAATATAATTATTCTCGATCTGCATTCTCCTTAGTTGTTTTCATGTCCTCTCATTAACACAGTTATCAAGCTCATTATACTCCGATTAAAATCGAGTACCTTAACTGCAACCCAGCCAAGAGGCTACATCAGTAACATACGAGCCTGTCTTCAAGTGGTTCCCTCCATTCACCTTCTCAAGTTAATAGAGAGAGAGCGACCTTTGTCCGCACTAACAATTTCCTTTCCCTGCAATCGAAATTCTAATGCGTGCAGCAAACTAAGCATTTCTGCCTGTCAGACAGACATGTACTTCCCCAGACTTAAAGTGCTGTATAGGTAAATTTCAAGTGATGTGATGTGCAGATGTTGTAGAGAAATTTGTCAAATAAGCCTTCAATAAACCTAAAATATTTTTTATAAATACGGCCCTTATTATATAATTTTAATAATTTTAATATTATTTATATGTATTTATTATAAAATATGACACGAAATTCGTTGTTTATCAAACACCGATGTAATACTTTTTTTTTAGAACTCTCTGAGTAAATTAATTACAGGGCTGCCAACTATCTCAAAATACATAAATTTTTTGTAAGAAATTATAAATTTTACATATGATACAGACTTGGTAACCTTTGCGAGGGGATTACTACGTCATCTAACGGTAAATCATGCGCAAGGCGTAATCTTTATTTAATCATTCTTGTATGTACATATGTTATTATTAAATACATGTATGTATGTATTAAATACATTTTGACATGTCATGTTTCTTATTTGAAATAAAAATCATTAAAATCTGTTCAAAACTTTAATATTTATTTAATTATTGTTGATTAACTTTAATAATAATTTTTTTATGTATTTGTATAAATTTATATAAAGATTTGTTTATCTTAAAGGGACAAGAAAAACCTGGTTTTAGTTTAAAATGATTTAAATAACAAGCAGGTGTAAATATTTGTTTTTGTTTATTATTCCATATTCTGCACCTTGCAAGCCTAATGGCTGCTTTTATTCAAATGTAAAGCATTTCAATATGTGTGTCACCCAAGAAGAAATATTTTGTATCAGTACGACTTAACATTTCTATTGCTATTTTTTAAAGTTAGATAAACACTAATTAAATCAAATATGTACATATGTATTGTATGTATGCATGTGTAGCAAAAGTTTTATTTAAATTTTATACGAGTTTTATTTAAATTAGAATTTAAATTTCTTTAAACATGCGGCCGCATGGAATTTTGGAAGCTCATGAATATTTATTTTTCTGTAAAATACTGTATAGGTACCTACTTTGAGTTGATTTTTTATTTCCATTATTTATTTATTTTTATTTAAATATTTTAATTGGAGTAAATAATAAAATTAGAAATGAAAAACATGTTTTAACTCGATGATCTTAAAAAAGGTAATCAAATGTTATTGAACCTTAAACAAGAGAAAAACATAATATTTTGAAATTTTTGGCGAAAATGTTAATTAAACTTTATTTTTTTTTCTCATAGAGTCTAATTTTTAATAAAAAAAAATATTCAGGTATTAGTACTTAGACATTCTAAATTTAAATGATAGAAATAATATTTTACGGTTTAAACGAAAAGAAAAGGATTTTAAATAAATTATTCTCTTTGTTTTACTATTTTACTTAGTTTGCATTTTAAATTTGACTTCTTATGAAATTGAATAAGATATCCAAAAGTTTTTACAAAAAATCTATATTTCTTTGGAGTTAGCAAAAGAGTCTTTAATCAAAAATTCTAGTTTTTGTTTAATACCAAATAAAATATAAATTTTTACAGATTATTGCCTAAATTAGAATTGATTGGAATAAGAAGTAGTTGTGCTGGACTTTAGATATTGATACCAAACGAAAGACACATAAAATTGAGTTAAACCTCTTTAAATACTTAAACTGCAGTTTTTGTCTTAAAACTTTCTTACCTCACGTCAAGGGTTTATTATCGTTCAATTCATGATAACGTTACCAACTTACTCAAGAATTCAAAAACACAAGTCACTCTCGCATATTAAATTGTTTACTCTTATTTGTGTTGTATTTATGAAAAATTTGCAAATCTAGTTTTTTAATAATTTGCATAAAAATTAACTAAAAAACAAATAAGGATTTTATAAAGTTTATAGCCACAATAACTTTCTGTCAACAACTTGTTTCTACAGAAAATTCGAAATTATTCTTGTGCACGTTGTGACGTAAGCATGTTGTGTAAGTGAATTTTATGCTAAAATTATACAATTTTTCTATATAGCATAGTTAACAGGTGCAGAAAAGCATTTATATTTAATTTATTAAATTTAAAACATGTATGTGTGGATATTTTTGTACCCTTCACCTGTGTTTGTAATTTCTACAATTTTCATTTTCGACCCCAGAAAGTATATATTTTCTGAAATCTTATGACTAAAAAAGTCGATCGATCGTATGTCCATGTGTTGGTTGAAATCAACTTCTAGAAGCACCATCCATATATTTCTGAGGTTTGCAGGGCAGCAGGGAGGAACGATTTGGGTACGAAAAGAAAGGGCTTGACTGAATTTTTGACATACATAGGTATGCCTAAAATTAATTATAAACCATAGATATCCAAAAATATTTGCAGCCATATTGGTGAGAGAATTTTAAAGTACAGTGCTTTAAAAAAATAAGCTCACAGATTTTTTATCACAAAAAATTGTCTTGATTGTTTAAAAAGTAAAATAATGCAGTTCACACTGAATTTGTTATTTTTTAGTCAAAAGAAAAAATAAGCGGAAATATAATCTTTATTTCCATTAAAATTTAATACAAGAAATTGTTTTGCGTGTAAAAAAACTAATAAAAATTCAGTAAATGCTGAATTTATTATGTTTTTACTTGGTAAAATGGAAAATTGTCAATAAATTTTGAGTTTTAAATTTGACTTAATAAAAAGAAAATATTTTTCTAATTCCATCATAATTTTTTTACGCACTGTATTTGAATAAATAAAATAAATTTTATTTTTTTAATATTCGAACTTTTTTTTCAATTTTTATTACAATGTTTTTTATATTTTTAATACTGGCTTTCATATAATTTTTTTTAATTGTTCTAATTATTAAGAAATAAAATTTATTTGTGATAATGAAAGAAACACTGAAAAAGTAAGTTTTGTACCTACACTAGCCGAGTGGAATGCAGTTTCAAAACCAGCTACGGTATCATCATCAGCACTATTTGATCGGTAATTCAGTGTTGGTTGTAAATATCATCTATTTAACTCACAAGCTACTAAGAAATAGAATTCGTTAATCAAATGATTATTGTATTTATATATTAAAGGTGAGTGAGAACGAAATTCACTACTAAAGTCTTTTTTTTTTCTGTTGCTGTAATTCTTTCTTATTATACCCTTCACCTGTGGTGCACAAGGGTATATGATAGGTTTGTCATTCCGTTTGTAATTTCTACAATTTTCATTTTCGACCCCATAAAGTATATATTTTCTGAAAGCTTATGAATAGAGAAGTCGATTAAGCCCGTCTGTCCGTGTGTTGGTTGAAATCAACTTTTAGAAGCAACTATATGTTCCTCCGATCTGTATATGGTATCAATCTCTTGGAAATATCCAAGAATGAATCGCTATTGAAATTCAGTACAATCGCCCTATAACTTTCTGAGATATGAGCAAAAAACCACGACCACCTCGTTTTTTTCACAATTACAACAACAACCTACATGTGTACATATTGGTTAAAGTAAACGTGGCATCGAATTCCAGCTGAGCCAAAAAAATTTTATTTTGTTTTATTTAATATATTACTTATATTTTATTATTTTTTTTTTAAACATTTTTTTTTAATTTTGTTTTTAAATTTTTTTTATTATTTTATTTTTAATATATTTTTTTTGTAATTTTTTTTTGTTATTTTTTTTACATGTACATACATACGTATTTTATATGAGATGAATGGTGATACAAGCAATTGTTATTGCATGACTACACGTTGTGAAGGGTATATAAGATTCGACACGGCCGAATATAGCACTGTTACTTGTTTTTTTTTATATTTTAAATGTTCGAACTTCTTTTTTTAATTTTTATTACAATGTTTATTTGATTTTTGAAAGAAATTTCTGTCTGAAACTCAGGCAGAATTCAACTGACTTATTAATATATGTAAATTGTAAATGTAATCAAAAATACATAGTTAAGAATTATTAGACCTATCTGAATTGATGCGTTTTAGTTTTTCTTTGGTTTGATTAATCATCTAGCATAAATTTTATAAATTCCTAAAAATGATTTTCTAAAAATGTAAATAATATAAATAAATATTTAAATAATATAAATTTATCGATTTCTTGTCAGTTTTTAATGGACAGCATCGGCAAATATACTTAAGTATGTATATGCTTTCTCTCATAGCCGCAAAATAAGGGAATTTTTATATTTATTTATATGGCAACACTGCTATCTAAGCTCATATAAAGCGTGATTTTTTAAGAGCTATAGGAAAGTTAAAAAAAAAACACATAAAATTCAGAAAAATGCATGAAATCTTTATTTGAATCGATAGTACGGTCCATATAATTTAATGTTTGAAGATTATTTCATGCAAATGGTGACCGTGACTGCGCCTCAAATGGTCCATCCGCTTAGTCCAATTTTGGCATACTCTTTCCAACATTTTGGCCGGTATCTCATGAATAAATGCTTTAATGTTGTCTTCCGATGCGTCAATTGAAGCGGGCATGTGTGTATAGACATGAGCTTTATCATAGCCCCACAAAAAATAGTCTAAAGGCGTTAAATTGCACGATTTAGGCGGCCAATTGACCGGTCCCGAACATGAAATAAAATGTTCACCGAACTCGCCTCTCAATAAATCCATTGTTAAGCGTGCTGTGTGGCATGTGGCATCGTTTTGTTGAAACCACATGTCATGGAAGTCAAGCTCTTGCATTTTGGATAAAAAAGAGTTGGATATCATCTTAAGGTAGCGCTCACCATTCACAGTTACGTTACGATTCGCATCATCTTTGAAGAAGTACGGTCCAATGATGCCACCAGACCATAAACCGCACCAAACTGTGACTATTTCTGGATGCATTGGTAGCTCTTGCAATGCTTCTGGCTTATCTTCACTCCAAAATCGACAATTCTGCTTATTAACGTACCCATTGAGCCAAAAATGGGCTTCTTTGCTGAACACAATTTTTCGATAAGCGCGCGATGAACTTTCTAAACAGAGCACGCATTTTGATAGTAAAATTCAATAATTTGCAAGCGTTGTTCGTTTGTAAGACGATGGTAGTTAAATTATAGACCAAACTGAAGATGTTTGACAGTGAAACAAAACACGAAACGTGCGTCAGCTGTTTAAACCAGTGTTGCTAAAAAGATAATAGCTTAAAAAGTCACCCTTTATAATGACTACAACCTTGATAGGTTTTGTTATTGTTATGCATTTTATACGCAAGAATTTCTTTGTTTGCAAAATTTTTGCTGATGAATCAACAATCATACTCGAACATTTTTAGTGAAACTGCAATAGGCAGACATGAAAAGGTAATAATACGTTCATACATAATTACATACTTTATTTAATGTAAAAAATTATAAAGGTGTGTTAGATTTATCCATGCATTTAAAGGTTATTACCCACCTAATAGTTTTAGTACATAGAAGCTGGAATAGTTATTTTTCGTTATAAAAGATTAGATTTGATTTTTTTTTTGAGATTTTCGTGTGGACGTGTATTTTTTCTTAGGATATTATACATTATTGAAAATACTGCTTGAAGCACGGAGATATGACACTTTGATTTTTCTATTATGTTTTATAAAAAGTTACCAAACCATGTATTGGATGTCGTATGTGTACAATGACATTCGTTCTTTCTAATTGGAATGTTGAGCTGAATCTTTTCAGTCGATGTTTCGATCGTCATTTTATTTGTGCGCGGATTTTTTACTTGCTATACACCTGCCCAGCAAAATAACACATTACAAAATAATGAGTTGAAAATACTGGAAAACAGTTCTTCACTACACTCAGGTCTTTTTTTATGCGGTAGATGCGTTCCGCATAAAACCGCATAAAAAAAAAATCTCATAAAAAAGACTCTAGCTCCATACAAAAAGTAGAGATACGTTCCGTAATTTAAAAAAATCGCATAAATTTAAATTAAAGTATTAAAAATGTACCAAATTCGCATAAAAAAGGAAATTTCATTTTTTTTTAATGGCTCTGATTGATGATTCGCCTAGTTTAAAGTGGTCTGCCAGAGCCTTATTTTTAGCTCCATTTGCTAAGCGGTCCAAAATTTTGATTTTGGTCTCTAAAGAAATCGTTTGTCGTTTTTTCTTATTTTTCTCCATATCAATTTCTTAAAATTGAATCCAAAAATTTTATGTTAGCATTGAAACCATAAAAAATATTACACTTATTTTTTGGAACGAAACTTCAACACCTTCGATAATTAAAATTTAAAAATCTTTGTAAAATTCCACCATAATAAATATTATAAATTTAATGCAAAATTCAACTGCCAATGACTAAACTGCAAACGTACGTTAGAACATTTCTTCGTCGCCTGCTTACAAAATCTATAAGGGAAATCCCAAATTTCAAATAATCGCTGCTGGTGTTCGCATGAAACGCATCAATTAACAGAAAGTACAAACCTTAACAGAAATCTATAAAATTTACAGAAAGCACAAGCCTTAACAGAAATATCAAAGCCCAGTGTTATCAATTATCTAAATATTATTTTTATATAAAAAAAAAAATTGAATATTTAAAAACCGCATAAATTCAAATTCGCATAAAAAAATACCGCATAAAAAAAGACCTGAGTGTACTTACAATTTCGCATCTAAACCCATTATTTTAACACGGCGATGTCGTTGGAGGCAAGTACTTACCACCCTCGCTTACAAATAGGGACTTAAATATGTACTTATTACAATCGCTTATAAATAGGGACTTCAATAAGAACTTACTTTTATAGCAATATATAATTACTTGATTTTAAAAACCTAAATAACCCATTACTATTATGGACTTACAGAAATCGTTCGGTTTTTTTAAGAACGAAAATTCGGTTAGATTTTTCTGCGATACGTTAATTTGAAATTAAGCAATCAGTAAAAATCTATATAAGTCACCACTTTTTAAAAAGTCAAAATAATTATTACTTTTACCCTAAGCGTGTTAAACTAAATGAGAATTATAAAAAATTATGTATTTGAATGGCTTCAAGCAAATTTCGCAACAAAAAATTGCATTGTGAGATGTACGTATTATACACGTTACCACCAACACAATATATAAATGATCAATTAAAAAAACATACATACTTTGTATTGAAATAAGTTTTTTAGTTTTCTACTTAATCAAAAAGTCCTTAATCACAAAGGCAAAGGCTTGTTAATGAAATTTGAATATACTATGTATATGTGTGTACATATGTATGTATATAAGATTAAAATTGATTTATTTGCATAGTTTGTCTCACTAAACGCATCAATTAAATTTCAAAATCCGTTAAAATACCTTTACCAATTAGCTTTATATTGAGCATGTCACATATGTCAATTGCTTTAAGTTTTTTGTTGTGTCATCCATTCGGTTGGCTTTTAGCCAACAACCACTTTGCCTTTCACTTAACAGAAGACACAATCATCTATTCAGCCATTTATCCATTCAATGTTACTCTTATAACATATGGCGGCTACTAATCATCATCTTTAAAAAATGCTATAAAAAAATCAGAAATGTAATGTAATAATTGTGATGGCGTTAAAAAATGATTTGACGTGACACAGTTTTTTTCAGATTCTATTTGCTTCCCTATTGAAGTCGTTTTGGATACAAGAAAAAAAATAAATTTTTGGTTCAAAAATACAATTTTGTTTGAAATTATAACGCTTCCAAATGCGAAAAAATATAATTTAATGCAATTTGATGAGTAAAATATAACTTGTATAAATTAGAAAAATTACATTAAAGTTCAGATCAAGGAATATTTATTCATCAGGTAGTCTTGTTCTGTCAGCGGATTATTTTTTTCTTCACTTATGTTAAATTCAGCTGTCAAAGCTGTCTTCTCTCATTTATTTCAAATGTTAAACTTCAAATATAAAAAACACAAACAAAAAAAAAATCTCTCCGAACTGCAATTACCTGATGAAGAAATATGCCTCGGTTCATGTAATAAAGTCAAAAGAAGCTACTTTTTAAGGGAAACAACTATATGGTAGAAGGGAAATAGAAGAAAAATTAATATTAGTTTTTTTTTTATTTCAGATTTATTTTTAGACAGATATGCGACTAAGTTAAGGTGAATTTTAATAAAAATTTTTTCCTGACAGTTCACAAAGACAAAGGTTTGACAATAGAAATTTTCAACAAACAAATTGTAACTAAGTATGTTCTTAGTACTTAATACTGGAGCCAGAGTTTAATGTTCAAACAGAATTTCGAAAAAAATATGGCCCATAATTATAACGTCCACATTAACGTTAAGTCGAATGTCATACACGACGATTTTAATTGCCCACTTTTTCCATATTTTCTTTTGAACTTGCTCTTATGTTCACACACGACAATTTCTTTGACGATTGTTCTGTTTTGTTTAGCTTTTATTTTCTTACAATTTGAAATTGGTGTTTTAGTCGCAAAAAGCAATAATAAAAATAAAAACATACAATAAATAATATAATTGATTTTAATTAATTGATTTTAATTAAAATGTTTTCACTAAAATATCTTTTTGTGTTTTTTTATTTTTAAATATTTTAAAAGTTAAATTTCTGACGTTTTTAATTTAAATTTTAAGTTACTTACACACCAAAAAGCGAAACACCTAGGGAAAAGAAATGTCAAATATTCAACAAAAAAAAATGCTTTAAAAAAGCCGAGTACCGGCGATTATTTTTCCCTTTTTTTTCTCCTCACCTAAAACGGTAAAAACACCTATAAACTTAAGAATTGCCCAACTATAATCGTCGTGTGTGACCATAGACTAAAAACTCTCATGTATCTGTTTAATTTTGTTTTATTGCAAATCATTTATTTTGGCATAAGTTAATTTTCATAAATTATTAATCTTCCTTAAACACTATTAAATTAAATTGTAAACATTTGAGAATATTGAAAAATTAATCCGAAATTAGCCGAGTGGAATGCATTTATGAAACAAGCTACGTGGCGGCAAACAACAAAAAAATACTGGTTTGTGTGCAAATGTATTAAATTTTAATGAAAATGTCGAACACTGAATACAACAACGTCACAACTCAAAATTTTATAAAATTTACTTTTTCCCATTAATGGATAAACAATACACGTCTCTTACTTCTCCAAACGTTTCTTTTACATCACTATATTCTTGAATGGAAAAATATCGTTGGGTTTTTTTCCTCTCCTAAAAATTTTAGAATTTTGAGTTGTGACGTTATTGTGTTTAGTGTGCGATATGGTTGCATTGTTGAGCAAATTAGTTTCTCAACTCCGGAACGTCGTCCGTTCATAGAATACACGAAACTTTTCTACATTTTGTTTTTTTTCTCTGAATTTCGCGTTTTTTTAAGCTCTTTAAGCCAGTCGTTTCTAAGCTCTTTATGTGTTTTTAATGTAACATATAAAACAGACAATTCAAGAAGCTAAGTTTTCAAACATTTTTTGTGCGTTGGTTACCTCTTTATATTCATTTAAATACCGCTGTCGTTCCTTCGACGAAATAAATGAATTCTGTCACGTGTTTTAGATAGCAATTTCAATAAAAATTATTTGAAAGAATAACATCTACATAGAATTCCTTTTGTTTTTTTTTCGCGTTTACGCAACATGCCTGCAACATTCCAATATTCTTGATATTGTTTTCTTATATTCTTCACAGTGAGTGTAAGGGTATATATAGGTTTGTCATTCCGTGTGATATTCTACAATTTTCAATTCCGACCCCATGGTTAGGTTAGATCCGGCAGCCGCCCGAAGGCATAGCTCACTTGGGTCCTCCGAGGGTCCCGTTGTGATACCGTAAGCACCAATGCCCATTTGTCTATGTCCTCTGGCCGTCGTTCTTCAGCCATCCTGACCTGTTTATAATGGTGTGGATCTTTCCCAGATCACCTGCGGAAAGACAAGTTTTACTCCCAAGTATTCGCTGACCTCGAATCTGGTGTCTAAGGTCCCCGAATGCAGGACAATTGCAGAGAAGATGTTCAGTTGTCTTTTCCTCTTCCTCGTTATCGCAACTTCTGCAGAAGTCGTTGTAAGGGATATTTAGCCTTTTCGCGTGTGTACCTATAGGCCAGTGTCCAGTAAAAACCGCTATGAGGTTCCTAAGGTGGACTCGGGGCATATTCACCGCATATTGCGTCCTATACGCATCCACTTTAAGTTAGATCTTTCTGTTTTCCAAGCAAGTGGGTTCTCTCACCCATCTTTACTTGGCCTCCAAATAAAATCGATGCGAGATTAGCTGCTTTCCCTTTGATAAGGGAATACCCAAAGCACATGTGGATTCAACCGAATCTAAGGTGATACCGGCTTTTGCAAGTGCATCAGCCCTATTATTACCATCAATATCCCCATGTCCTGGAACCCACACAAGGGTAACCGTCGAATGTCTCGCTATCTCCTCGAGAGACACCCGTCATTCCCGGGCAATTTTCGATGTGCTGTACACACTCTTCGATCCCATAAAGTATATATTTTCTAAAAGCTTTTGAATACGGGAGTCAATTAAGCACTGCCGTGGTTATGTTGAAATCAACTTTTTGAAGCCCCTAGACATTTTCAAGACCCGTTTAAGGGTAATCAGAAAAATCGCTCTATAAACAACTGAGATATGATGAAAAAACCTATACTACCTCGTCATTTCACAACAATACAAACTGGATGTACGTAGGTTCGAATACTACTTAAAACAAAATTTTTATACAAACAATTGTTATTGCATGACTACACGTTGTGAAGGGTATATAAGATTCGGCATGGCCGAATATAGCACTCTTACTTGTTTTTATTTATTTTTTGTCAACAATGCGTGTTGCCAAGTACCGAACACAAAAACGATGCTATCTTCCCTATCCGTAATATGCTCTAAACTTAATGTTTTTCTTAAAAATTTTCAGCCGTGTAAAGTCGGATTAAGTGTTTTTTTTACGAAACTATAATATTATTTAAATTAAAAAGTAAACAAAAATACTCTTATATATGTTGATTTTAACTCGAACGCTGAAGTTCGCTGTATTGAAATTCTAATAAGATTTTTCAAATTTCGATTTAAAGAAGCTAGCTAGACATTTTAAAGAAAAGAAAGAAAGAATTAATTTCTATCGATGGACTTTGGCAGCTGAAGCTTAAAATAAGAAAAAAAAATTAAAATCAGCTGATGAATTAAAAATTGACTTGCATTAAAGGATAACCCTTAAAGTAGACATTAACTTCTACAAACTCCTAACATAACCTATCGTACTAAATATACATATGTATGTATATGTGGATTTTTAAATAATTATGATATTAAAATTTATTTTATTTTAGTTTATTTTTAATGTTTTATAGAATACTAGCTTGTGCCCGCGACTTCGTCTGCGTAGTTATCAGGATAAAAGGTAGACTTAGTATTAACAACAAAAACAAAAATATTAACAATACAAACAACCCGTTTAGGATGTGTTATGATGAGTTTGCCAACGACTTCGCGTTATTATCGCGATAAAAAGTAGCCTATGTGTTAATCTAGGTTGTTTTCTATCTAAGTATGTGCCAAATTTCATTTAGTTCCGTTCAGCCGTTTTTGCGTGATTGAGTAACAAATATCCAAACATCCAAACATTCACATTTATTATATTAGTAGGATTGTCTATAAATCCTGTAGTTAAAGAAATAAAGAATTAATAAAATTTATTCTTTAAACGGAGTCAATTCTAGCTTTTTAAAATTGTAAATTAAAAAGTGTTTGCGTGTCACATCTTGTGGTGTTACCATACCTTCGACTATAATATCTAAAAATTGTATAAATAAATTTGAAAATATAAAATTTGCAAATTTAATATGAACTGGATCTACATATTTGTAATAAAATTTTGTCAAAAAGACTTATTTAAAAACTAAAGTCCATTAGTTATTTATTTTAAATATCGGCAACACTTTTTATGTGTTCGGCATTCTGTCTGTGTTTCCTCACTCGATTTGTTGTAGCTAATTTTAGTAGCCCTTTAAGATTTCGTTTTTGATCTTAAAGTGGGCGATTGGTTGTTTATTTAGAATTTTAAGGGTTATTGCAGCATTGTTATGAATGTCAATTCTTTTTTTAAGATTTTCATGATTTGCGTTTTAATAATTTTCAAGTATTTAAAAATACGTATTTTAAATTTTATTAAAGTTTTTTTTATGTTTTGTTTACAATAATTTGACACAATATTTTGTTTTGGCTATGGTTGTTAATCAACTAGTTGATATGTTGATACTTGAAAACATTTTATTACAGTTTTAAGTGCATTTGAATTAAAAAAAAATAAATTATTCGAATTTACTTATGTTCAGATGCATGATTTGTTTTCTAAAAATACATAATGTTTTAAATATTTTCTATTAATAGACAATTATTTAATGTATTTATCAACATACATAAACAAGTTGGAGTGATATATGTTGTCGGCATTGCAGAATCCTAAATACCTTCAACAATTACACAGTATAGTCTTAAAATAATAATTGTTAAATAATTTTTTTTCATAGACACTAATCGTTTTATGTAAACTCTAAACATTTCTTAATAACTAGGTATTTATGCCAAAAAAAGTCATCTGGTCACCCTTTTAAATATCTTTCTCTTATTCGGTTGTTATTGAGTTAATAGTAACCATGGATGGAAAAGTTTATACAATTTTGTTTCAAGTTTATTTATGTGAATTTTTTTTTTTAATTTTATAGAAAAGTGTATAGAAAAAGGATGATGAATTTAATGTTTTAAAAATTTTTAATATCATAGAAAAAGATAATTTTACAAATTTTAATAAATAAAAATTTTATAACTTGATTGTTAGCCTATCTGAATAAGAAGTTGAATGTCACGAGCAACATATTTGCAATTCAAAACACTAAATTTCGAAAAAATTTTTTTTGTTAAACACATGTAAATACACTTGTTTGAGAATCTTATTAGTGATTGATATGTATGTATATCGGAAGAACTTACTCAATTTTAACCAATACTGAACTGAGTGTCAAATCTCTCTTTGTAAAAAAAAGAAGTTTTTGTACTGTAAAAGTTATAGTGATGCCATATGATATCAGACACATGTGTTCGGTTCTTTACATCACAAATAACAGCTTCAATTTTTCTACTAGTTTCACAATTAGTTAAAGATGGTATATGTTTCTTTAATTTTAAAAGATGTGTGTGATATCATATGGCATCACTATACATTTTACAGTACAAAAACTTCTAATTTCACAAAACGCAAATGTTCATTATGGTAACTGAAAATTTCATGAAAATAATAAAGTCTTGCAAGCGTAGCCGCCATGGTGGTCATTTGGCTTATATTGTTTTCTAGTTTTAATGGCACAGTCACATCCTTAAGCTGAAAGTCCACACCACCCGTTCAATGCTTTCTGGCATCCTACGGTTCTCTCAAAAAAGTCGATACAATGTGAATTGTTGAACGTTGCAAGTTAGAGAACACAAAGCGTAGGATGATCTGATACGTACAACGCAAAAAGTAGGTTTAATTTCTACTTTTTTAAGCGCGTTATGAGCGGTGAGAACATAATTCAACAGAGCTTGAATGCCAGGAATGACAAATTATATGTTAGTTTTATCAACAATTATACTTGTATTGTGTATTTATTTGCTTTTTTTAGTTTTAAAAATAAGGAAATGATTTTGGAAAAAAGTTTAAAGGTGTTGACAAGAAAAAAAATTATTTATATAAAAATTTTATTCATAAACAAAATTTATATTTTGGTTATCGATCACATAATTCATTATAGATTATGAGCGTCATCTCTCAATTTGTGTTATTGTATTTAATGCGCAAAAAGCGGGCCATGGAACTTAAATACAAAAAAGGTGAGGTTTTTATGAATAAAAGTCCGATACTTTATAAATTATTATGAGTTTGTGAAATGTAATATTTAGTATATTTACTAAGTGAAATTTGTATTTTCCATCCCTGTTAACTTAACACCACTGCGCTGATAATTGTATGTTACCATACCATTCTCTTTAGTTTCTTTCAAACAAACAAAAAATCTTATAAGAATAATATCTCGTTCTCACTCTTAACTCTCACCATGTATATACATACATTCTCTTAAAATATTTCAAACACATACAAGTTTATTTTCACATTAAAAGTTCTGTCGTCTATGCATGTAGAATAGCATTAAACTTTTCGAAATAATCTATATATATAAAAGTGAAACTCTGTGTGTGTGTGTGTGTGTGTGTGTGTGTTAGCTATAGACTCTGAAACTGTAAAACCGATCGGGCTCAAACTTTGGTAAGTTGTTGTACACATACCGGGGAGTGTTTATGGATGAAAAAAAGTGGGCGGGGCCACGCCCATAAAAAATTAGTTATCAGTTTTAGCTACTTGCACTTGACCGATTTTTCTGAAACTTTGCACACATATCGAGCTGTCATGACTAAATAATTTCGTGATAAGAAAAGTGGGCGGGGCCACGCCCCTAAAAAAGTTTTAATTTTGAGGTACTTGCACTGGACCGATTTTTCTGAAACTTTGCACACATATTAAGCTGTCGTGACTTTATAATTTTGTGATTAAAAAAGTGGGCGGGGCCACGCCCATAAAAAAAGGCTATAATTTTGAGGTACTTGCACCAGACTGATTTTTCTGAAACTTTGCACACATATTGAGCTGTCATGACTTAATAATTTCGTGATTAGAAAAGTAGGCAGTGCCACGCCCATAAAAAAAGGTATCATTTTGAAGTACTTGCACTGGACCGATTATTCTGAAACTTTGCACACATATTGAGCTGTTATGACTTTACAATTTCGTGATAAGAAAAGTGGGCAGGGCCACGCCCATAAAAACAATTTTAATTTTGAGGTACTTGCACTGGTCCGATTCTTCTGAAACTTTGCACACATATTGAGCTGTTATGACTTTACAATTTCGTGACTAGAAAAGTGGGCAATGCCACGCCCATAAAAAAATTATAATTTTTAGGTTTTTTCACTTGATATTAAATTAAAATTCAGAATGCATTTCGATTCATTAAGTGGCGTAGCAACGCGCGCCGGGTTTGGCTAGTTATCAATATTTAACAGAAGTCACGCAACCCTTAACAAATGTTAGACACTTACTAGGGGTTGAAATGACAAAAACATGAATTTCTATAAATAATATTTATTTACAACTTGTTTGAGAAAAAAGTTGTTTAGCCATGACTACGTACATACAAACAAAGAGAAATAAAAGTTTTAGTTGGCGATTCATGTACATACATACAAACAAAGGCATAAAGTTCTTTCAAAATGTTCAAATATGTTCGCCTTAAACTTTCGCTTCTTGATACTTATTTCTATGCAAAGAACCCCCAAAAACTATAAAGATGTTGAGAGTAAAAAAAATACTAATAAAAAGGACAATAAAATTACTCAAACAAAAGTAAAAAAAAATTGTATAGAGAAAAATACTTTGTTGTTTGTTGGTTTTAAGTTTTTAGTTCGCATAAAACATTTGTCGTATCTGTTTGGAAAATCTACGGTCTTGTTGTTGTCGTTTAAAAAGTGTCAATAAAGTTCAGTGACGTGATTTTCATTAGGAACATAGAAAAAACCAAAAGAAATTTGTTGAGATTTAATAGTATTTTTTTTTTGAAGTGAATAGAAAATTTACATAAAAATATTTAAAAAAAACACTTATAATGTTAAGTCATTTGTTAACAAAAATATCTTTCGATTTATTCAAATTGGCATAAAAAAAATCTGTAAAAATTACTAAAATAGTGCTTTTGATAATAAATAAAAATTAGAAGAAAAAAAAAAACATGTGTTAAGTATAAAATAGATAATAAATATAAACATTTTTGTAAGTAAAAGCAGAAATACATATGTTTGCTACAAACAAAAAAATTGAAATGTCTAAATTATGTTAATGTTCCAAAATGTTTAAAATCATAAAAAATTTATTGAACAAAACACTGTTAATTTTTTATATTTATTACACTTAAAAATTATTAAATTTGTTACAAATTTGTATGCGAAAAACTTTTATGAAATAAAAATTTAAAATATTTTGACATAAATCAATTGGTTGTTTGTCAATTTTTCTCAGCAAATCATTAAAATGTTTATAATAATTGTGGCGAATAAAATAAATGTTTCCTAACATATTTTTATGAGCGATTTATGGACCAACATTTAGTATGAAACTGCCCATCAAATTAAATATTTTTAAATGGTTTTCAATATTTGCTTCAATTTACAACAAAAACATTTAATAAAAAACATATATGTATACGTATTGTATTGTCTTAAGTTGTAAAGCAAAATATTTAATTTTTTTTAAATGTAAATAAGATACATTTTTTGCATTTCTTTTATAATTATTTAGCGCACTAAAAATACAAAATTTTTTTAAATGAGGAAATAAAATTTCTTGTAAGAATAAATTTCTTAAAATACAACACTACAAAACATTTACTTACTGTGCAATAAGGCGGGTCGAAAAAAAGGTGTCAGTCACTCCCTGAAATAAAAGATATGTCAATGAAGTTTCTAAACTAGGAAAAACTTTTTTTGCCACGGCCCAAATATACAGCACTTTTTGTATTTATATCCGCCACCAAAAAAAATGGTAGGGCTATATTCGTTTTGTCATTACGATTGTAACACATCGATATATCTGATATTCTGAGTCGGGGTTTGATTTTATGACGATCTAGCTATGCCCGTCCGTCTGTCCGGCTGTTGAAAGCACGATAGAGATCGCACCGAAAAAGCTAGGGGACTCAAATTTTGCCAGAATCTTTCTTATACACAAGGTTTGTTTGGTATTGAAAACGGAAAAATTGGAATATTAGGAAGATAGTTATAGGTCGTAATGCAAGAGTAGGTAAAAAAACCATGTCCTTCCAACATCGAAAAAAGGCAATTGTGCCCAAACGCCTTAACGTAGAGCCATTAAACCTTTAATGTATATTTCCTCAGTAAAATAATATTTTTCCCCGAAAATTGCTTAAGTCTATGAGTTAGGAAAGGATTTATAGATTAAAATGTACGGAAATTTATACCGCACACTGTTTTTTTCAGTATATTCAAAATTTAAATCGTAATAAAACTGACAAAATTAGATGCACGATTCTAAAATTTGGCAAACATTGCTTTTTGGTCAAAGACTTTACACAAACGGAAAATCAATGTGACACGCCCACTTTTACGCCCACCTTCCATATAACGCTTTATTTCAAATTCATATAATTTCTCTATAAATAAAGATTTTGGAAGAATAAAGGACTCTATATTGAAATATATGAGTAGAATTTATTGACAGAAACTACTTCGACACGCCTATTATAACGCCCACTTTTCACGTAACCTAATGTTAATGAAATTTAAAGCCGACAAAATTAGAGGTATGATGATGAAATTTCGTACATATAGCTTTCTAGTCAATGTCATTGTTATGCCAGAAAATTTAGGTGACACGCCCACCTCCAATACGGTTTATCTTAAATTCAAAATTTTTTCTCTATGGGCAAATTTTTTGGATGAATAAAGAAAGGATTCCATATTAAAATATCTGAGTTGAATTTATTAGCAGAAACTATATTGACACGCCTTCTTTAACGCCCACTTTCATTAAAAGACTAAATTTACGAAAACATTTTACTAGCATATCGAAGTTATACAAAGAAAGTGATACATATTTTAGTATAAAGATATTATTCCATAGCGATTTCTGTTTATAACAAAATAATAAATTTTGTGCTATTAAAGTACATTAAATTGGTGGTGGGTATAAAAAATTCGGCACTGCCAAATATAGTGCTCTTACTTGTTTATATAAAGCGCCGCCATTTAAAGTCCGATCTCATCATATCGCATATTGTTGTTCATGGCTTGACTATGGCTTCATTTTTGCCCTGGGTGACTTTTTAAGCTAACGTAAAAAAAATTTAGTCTGTATGTCTTAAATTTTTGCAACAATGTTGTTCTTGAGTTCAATGATCTCGGACTTGTTAACATATTGCATAATTTTTTTTTTTAATTTTTTGCACCATTTGTTTACAAAATAACTTCGTCGGAAAAGAAAATGGCATAATTAACAAAAAATTATAATTCAAATTAAAAATTTTCGAAGAATATAAAATTAAAACAAAATTATACGAAATCTAATTACATCTGCACATATTCGCCGCCTTTTTCAATAAGCAAGAACAAGAGTAATTGTACTGTTATTCTGTTGATGCTTTAACGGCAGCAATAAAATCTGCACGTGAAAGCAAAGTATAATTAAAATACGACACACACATTATTTGTCAGAAATAATCTCTATTAAAAAATGTTTACTATAATACAATAAAACACCCATTATTAAGATATTCCACACATTTTGTTTTTATAGTTTTTTTTTCTTCTTTTAAGTTTTAAGAAAATTTTTCGCTTATTCACTATTTGTGGAAATCTTTTGATAAATTGGCTTACACTTTTGATTTCTTAAAACTTAACAAAAAAGTCTAAAGGTGTCAAATCGCACGATCTTTTGGTGGTCAATTTACTTGTCCTCTACGGGAAATAATGCGATTTTTGAACTTTTATTTCAAAAGATTCATGTTGCAAAAAGCACCATTTTGTTACAACTACATATTCTCTACCTCTAAATCATAAATTTTCAGTAAAAAACAAGTAACAGTGCTATATTCGGCCGTGCCGAATCTTATATACCCTTCACAACGTGTAGTCATGCAATAACAATTGTTTGTATCACCATTCATCTATATATATAAAAGTGAAACTCTGTGTGTGTGTGTGTGTGTGTGTTAGCTATAGACTCCGAAACTGTAAAACTGATCGGACTCAAACTTTGGCAAGTTGTTGTACACATACCAGGGAGTGTTTATGGGTGGAAAAAAAGTGGGCGGGGCCACTCCCATAAAAATTAGTTATCAGTTTTAGCTACTTGCACTTGACCGATTTTTCTGAAACTTTGCACACATATCGAGCTGTCATGACTAAATAATTTCGTGATAAGAAAAGTGGGCGGGGCTACGCCCATAAAAAATTTTTAATTTTGAGGTACTTGCACTGGACCGATTTTTATGAAACTTTGCACACATACTAAGCTGTCACAACCATATAATTTCGTGATTAGAAAAGTGGGCGGGGCCACGCCCAAAAAAAGTTTATAATTTTGAGGTACTTGCACCAGACCGATTTTTCTGAAACTTTGCACACATATCGAGCTGTCATGACTAAATAATTTCGTGATTAGAAAAGTGGGCAGTGCCACGCCCATAAAAAAAAGGTATCATTTTGAGGTACTTGCACTGGACCGATTATTCTGAAACTTTGCGCACATATTGAGCTGTTTTGACTTTACAATTTCGTGATTAGAAAAGTGGGCAGGGCCACGCCCATAAAAACAATTATAATTTTGAGGTACTTGCACTGGTCCGATTCTTCTGAAACTTTGCACACATATTGAGTTGTTACGACTTTACAATTTCGTGATTAGAAAAGTGGGCAATGCCACTCCCATAAAAATATTATAATTTTTAGGTTTTCGCACTTGATATTCAATTAAAATTCAGAATGCATTTCGATTCATTAAGGGGCGTAGCAACGCGCGCCGGGTTTGGCTAGTCTCATATAAAATACGTACATGTGTATATACTGGTTAGAATAAATGTGGCATTGAATCCCAGCTGAGCCAAAAAAAATTTATTTTATTTTATTTAATATATTATTATATTTTTTATTTTTTTTATATTTTTTTTTATATTTTTTTATAATTTTTTTTTATTATTTTTTTTTTATTTTTAATATATTTTTTTTTGTAATTTTTTTTTTTTGTATGTTTTTTACATGTATTTATGTATGTATGTTGTTGTTGAATTGTGTAAAAAAACGAGGTGGTCGTGGTTTTTTGCTCATATCTCAAAAAGTTATGGGGCGATTGTGCTGAATTTCAATAGCGATTCATTCCTGGATATTTCCAACAGATTGATACCATATACAGATCTGAGGAACATATAGTTGCTTCAGATCATCTCCATGTTGCGTTTTCCGTTGACCATTGATACTTGAAATATGTACACCGGTTAAAATGTTTAAAACTGTATTGAATTCTATGAATATGTATATTTGAGGTAAACGTTTGTAGTTATATATTTTTTTGTAGTTTACTTCAAATTTTAATCAAATAAGTATTTGCAGAATTTTTCATTATAAAGGGTCCGCCAAATAACTTTTTTTTTTTGAAAGTGTAGCTTCGGATGTGTGGCACGTAGCGCCGTCCTGTTGAAACCAAATGTTGCCAATATCCTCCTCTTCAATTTTTGTGAACAAAAATTTGTTCAACATGGCCCGATAACGATCGCCATTGACTACGGCCACTCATTTTCGCTCATTTTCGAAGTCCCAATTATGCCTTTGGACCAAAATCCGCACCAAACCGTGACTCGTTTTGGGTGTATCGGCTTTTCAATGTATGCGTGTGGGTTTTCACACAGTGAAAAAGGGTATATATAGCTTTGTCATTCCGTTTGTAATTTCTACAATTTTCATTTCCGACCCCATAAAGTATATATTTTCTGAAAGCTTATGAATAACGGAGTCGATTAAGCTCTGTCAGTCTGTCCGTCTGACCGTGTGTATGTTGAAATCAACTTTTTGAACCCCCCCCCGAAATCGCTTGGACCCGGGTGAGGTATTAAAATATCAGAAATATTCGGGAGTAGATCGGTATTGAAAATCAGAAACATCGGTTCATAAAGAACTGAAATATAAGCAAAAACTCACGACCACCTCGATTTTTTTTTTCACAAAAACAACATTACAACAACAACATACATACAAACTTGTATATTGGTTAAAGTAAACGTGGGATCGAATCCCAGCTGAGCCAAAAAAAAATTTTTTTTATTTTTTTTTAAATTTTTTTTATTTTTATTTAATATATTATTTATATTTTTATTTTTTTTTTTAATTTTTTTTTAATTTTTTTTTTATTTTTTTTTTTGTTTTATATTTATTATTTATATTTTAATTATTTTTTTTTAAATTTTTTTTTTTTAATTTTTTTTTTATTTTTGTTATTGTTTTTTTAACATACATACGTTAATTTTTAATTTTACAATGGGATGTTTTTTATATGTATGTTTTTTATATGTATGTACGTATTTCATATGAGATGAATGGTGATACAAACTACTGTTATTGCATGACTACACGTTGGGAAGGGTATATAAGATTCGGCATGGCCGAATATAGCACTCTTACTTGTTTTTAGTAAAATCGGCCAAAGTAATGTCGCAATATTTCCTAGCGTTGTTCAAGCGTATACACAACCATATTCGTTCAGCGGAAGGATAAAACTAATTATCTGTCAAATTAGACATGAGCTAAGTGTTACCATTCACGAAATAAGCACTAGTTGAAAAATAAGTTAGATGGCGGACGCTTTATTTAGATGTTGGTTCCACGTAAATCTTTCATACAAAATTTATTAGCAGAAAATTAGAAATTTTTTAATATGCTTCGAGTATTATGTTTAGTTGATAATCAAATTTTCACTAAATGAGCCAGAAATTTTAAGATTTTTTAAGATTTAAATTGAACAAAAAAGCACAATTGTACTAAATTATTAAATGTTGGTAAAAATATTACATATTTCGATAATTTTATTTTTAAAGTAAAAAACGCTAAAGTCGGCTAAAACGCTGAAGAGGCTATCAAGGCCTCTGTATAATTCAGTAAGAGTTTTTGCGTTTTTTGTTGTTTCATTAATGATTATTAAGTTTACTTTAGCACAAACTTAAACCTTTTAGTACTTTATTAATTGCAGGTCCTACCTCAATTTAAGTGGTTTTGTGTTCGCCATATAACTCCATTCAAAAGAATTATCTTAAGGCTTTATTTTAAATCTTTACTCAATAACTTGTGCATTACGTATAAAAAGTAATGGGATTTTTTTTCCTTTCAATGATTCTGTATTATTTTAAACATGATTTCATAATAGTTTTTTTTTTTTTTTGTATGGATTCCTCTCACTATGCGTCATTATCCTTTTGGCTATGATGATGGTTGTAGTGGTGATGATGTGTTTAAAAAAAGAAATTAAAACAATGTCTTTGGTATACCGCTGCTCCATGTAGTAGTTTAATGGCTTGTCTTGTCGGGTAGACAGAAGCGTAGATAATTAGAGGGATACAAATTCTATAGATACAAATTGTACAGAAAATTTTCTATGTGTTGAGAAGGCAATTGGCCAAAGAGCAATTTCCACAGGATCTTGAATAAAACACTCCAGCGTTTAATATTACTTCATTTATTCGCAGAGTGTATATATATTAAAATTCCTATATTTTTAAATTATACAATAATTTTAAATTAGCAATTAAGGCATACTTTTTGGTGTGGAAACCACTAGAAATGCTTTTTCTCTTCACTTTTTTTTTGTAAGGAATTGTCTTCTACCATCCAGCGTATTAGCCAATTTCACAATGATAAATTATAAAATGGCCACGACTTAGGGACGCCACTTGGCAATTATAAAGTTTCGTTAAAAGCTAAAATTATCATGTGAAAAAGAAAAGCTTGCAAGGTATTAAAATTCACAATAAATTAATTAAAAATTGCCAGATCAAATTTAAATTGTGGTGATTTTGGGAGTGGTGAATAAGAAATTTCCTTAACATTTTCAATAATGTAAAAGTTACTGAAAATTGCCAAGCATTCTCTAAAAATTCAAAAAATAATCAAACAACATTTTTTCAAAATTTATTAATAACTTTATAGAAAAAGAAAATTTATTTTTTATAATTTTTTTTTTATTTAAACATAGTTTTATCGATCACGAACGTACACGTAATTTTTATATATGGGTGATCAATTATTCGACATTTTTAAGAATCCGGTTTTCAAATAGTTTGAAATTTAGAATTTAAAAAAAAACGGTTGCTTTTTTAAAAATTTTGAAAAAAACGGTTAACCGGTCGAATACATAAAATACAATTTTTTCTTATACCCATGATAGAGATACATATATATGTAGTTATAAACTAGTTTATTCTATGGTTGAATTGCATTTTCAGTTGACACACATTCAAATGCCGTTAGTTAAAATAAAGATGTTAAAGGACAGACACTTTTTACCTAAAAGTGACCGAAAAGTTAAGTTATGCTTGAATTACCTTTAATTTTTAAGGTTAGGTTAATAAATTAAAAAATGCAATTGCACTAAAAATGAAAAAACGGCTTCTGTGAGTAAAACAACCGGTGTATTCGACATTTGAAAAATTAACATTTAGAAAAAACCGCCAGCTGAAAGAGTAAAAAACCGGGTTTTCCACCGGTTGTTAAAACGAATCGACCATTCTAATGTATATAGAGATAGAGAAGATAGAGATACTTAATAAAACAAATAATTTAAACATTTTTTAAAAATTAAAAAAGTGAATTTTTGGTAACTACATTTTTCTTCCCTTTTTAGCTCTCCTTAAATAAACCTCTCTGTCCTAAACAGTTATAAAGCAAATACACCGGCTTGTTTGCTATGATGTCATCGCTCTTAGTAGGGTTCACATATATGTATAACTATCGTTGTGTTATTAAAGTGTTTACTTGTATTGTACTTTTTTGTTATACCCTTCACCTGTGGTGCACAAGGGTATATATAGTTTTGTCATTCCTTTTGTAATTTCTACAATTTTCATTTCCGACCCCATAAAGTATATATTTTCTGAAAGCTTATGAATAGAGGAGTCGATTAAGCCCTGACCGTCTGTCCGTCTGCCCGTCTGTCCGTGTGTTGGTTGAAATCAACTTTTAGAAGCAACTATATGTTCCTCAGATCTGTATATGGTATCAATCTCTTGGAAATATCCAGGAATGAATCGCTATTGAAATTCAGCACAATCGCCTCATAACTTTCTGAGATATGAGCAAAAAACCACGACCACCTCGTTTTTTTTCACAATTACAACAACAACATACATCATAGATACATGTAAAAAACATACCAAACAAAAAAAATTACACAAAAAAAAATATTAAAAATAAGAAAAAAATAATAAAAAAAAACTAAAAAAAAAATTTAAAAAAAAATTTAAAAAAAAATAACAAAATATAAATAATATATTAAATAAAATAAAATAAAATTTTTTTGGCTCAGCTGGGATTCGATGCCACATTTATTCTAACGTGTACGTATGCACGTATTTTATATGGGATGAATGGTGATAGAAGCAATTGTTATTGCATGACTACACGTTGTGAAGGGTATATAAGATTCGGCACGGCCGAATATAGCACTGTTACTTGTTTTTCACTCAAACCACAAAGTGTAAAGTTTACAAGTTGTAAAAAGACTAGACTTTTAGAACGAAGTGGTAATACTTAAAATACTTGTCAGGAAAAATAAATTCAAGTGAAATTAAAGCGAAAACTTTATTCATTTAATTATAGTAATGAAATTAAATATTTGTTTAATTGCTAAAATGATTTATTGATTTTTTTTTTTTGTTCATCTCACCAACATTTGCCAAAAGTTAGGTGTTTAGAAAAGAGGATTTATAATTAAAAAAATATCTATAAGTACACAATTTTTTAAAGTGTATTATTTATTTAAAATTTTTCCTGTTATGGACGGGCTAATGCTTGAAATAAAATCTTAATGTCAACGTAATAATTCAAGAGTCTTAAAAATCAACTCCCTAGAGTAGAAGAAATGTGTAAAAATTTTCACGGCAATCAAATAATTTGTTGACGAAAAATTTTTGAAATTACTTAAATACAATTTTGACACATTTGACTTTTTAAATTTACCTTAAAGCATAAGTATATGTATATTTTACACAAATATGCAGATGCCGATAAAGCTGTTCACATCAAACAAAGAAATTATAATAAATGTATGCAAACAGTAGAACTAAAATTAAGTTCAAATATAAGATATTAAGAATATTTAATTAAACTGTTTACATCCATACCGTTTTGTATGATTTATTTTTACACACTCTGTTTTTATGTTTCGTATAAACATTTGTTTGTACGGCAGGGTATGCTTGTGAGTATGTTTGTATGAAGTATAAACACCTTAAACACTAAAAATCGTACACGTTATTCACTCTAATGTTTATGATAGTTTTTTTTTTGTTTTTGCTATAAAATATAAAAGAAAAGAACCTAGTGCCCTACAATATAAAAATGTCTGGATAAAAATAAATTTTTCTTTTACATTGGATACACTGGTAAAATGTATAAAAACTACGTCTGTCTACGATTCGATGATGTACATATGTATATATGTAGATAGATCTTAACGATGTTAATGTACGAAATTTAGTTGTTGTTTATTTGGTTTTGCCTTTTCTTAATTAGTTCTTGTTAGTTTAAAATTAGTGTAAAAAATACAAGTGTTTTTTTTTTTGAAATGACTAAAAAAAATTTAGAAAACAAGACTAGAACAGAAATAAAAATTGGTATACAGGTTGTTAAAAACTTTAGTTTCATTTCAGCTAACAACAAATAGCAGGGAGTAGTTTAAAATTAGAAGAAAAGTTTAGTTTCTGATATTAAATTTTTTTTTATTTAATAATAATTTTATATTTATAATTTAACTATCGATACTATTTAAATGAAACAATCTAAATCAGTGCAAACTTTAAGTCCCTCGAGGTACCAAATTGTTATCAGAATATAATAAAACTAATATGTAACCTATGGCGGGTCGACATATCTTGTATTCTAGGGGGTGACTGGCACAACTTCTTTTTATACCCGCCACCAAAAAAATGGTGGGGGTGTATTCATTTTGTCATTCCGTTTGTAACACATCGAAATATCCATTTTAGACCCCATAAAGTATATATATTCTGAATCAGGGTTTGATTTTATGACGATCTAGCTATGTCCGTCCGTCTGTCCGTCTGTTGAAAGCACGATAGAGGTCGCACCGAAAAAGCTAGGGGGCTCAAATTTTGCCAGAATCTTTCTTATAGACAAGGTTTGTTTGGTATTGAAAATGGGCTAAATCGGAATATCTGGAAGAGAGTTATAGCTCGAAAAGCAAGAGTAGGTCGAAAAAACCGTGTCCTTCAAACATCGAATAAAATGGAATTGTGTCCAAACGCATTAACGTAGACTCATGAAACTTCGAATATATATTTCCTGAGTAAAAGCACTATTTTTCCCTTAAAATTGTCTAAATCTATGCATTAGGAGAGGAGTTATCGATCAAAATGTACGAAAATTTATACCGCACAGTGTATTTTTCGGTATATTTAAAAACAAAAACGTCATAAAAGCAACAAAATTGGATGTACGACTCTGAAATTTTGCACACTTTGCTTATTGGTGAGACGCTTTTTTGTAACGGAAAATCAATGTGCCACGCCCACTTTTACGCCCACCTCCCATATAACGTTTTACCCAAAATTCATATAATTTCTCAATTTATGTAGATTTTGGAATAATAAAGGGCTATATTGAAACATCTCAGTTGTACTCATTCGAAAATACAACTTTGACACGCCCACTATAACGCCCACTTTTCACGTTATATACCGTTAATGAAATTTAAAAGCTCATAAAACCGCCAAAATTAGAGGTATGATGATCAAATTCGCTACGTATATCCTTTTAGGCAATGTCATTACTGCGCCGGAAAATTAAGGCGCCACGCCCACTTTTACGCCCACCTCCCATATAACGTTTTACTTAAAATTCATATAATTCCTCTATTAATAAAGATTTTGGAATAATAAAGGACTATATTGAAACACCTAAGTTGTACTCATTCGCAAAAATAACTTTGACACGCCTACTATAACGCCCACTTTTCACGTTATATACCGTTAATGAAATTTAAAAGCTCATAAAACCGCCAAAATAAGAGGTATGATGATAAAATTTGCTACGTATATCCCCCTAGTCAATGTCATTACTGTGCTAGAAAATTGAGTTGCCACGCCCACTTTTACGCCCACCTCCCATATAACGTTTTACTCAAAATTCCTCTAATTTCTCTATTAATAATGATTTTGGATTAATAAAGGGCTATATTGAAACACCTAAGTTGTACTCATTCGCCAAAACAACTTTGACACGCCTACTATAACGCCCACTTTTCACGTAATCTACCGTTAATGAAATTTAAAAGCTCACAAAACCGCCAAAATTAGAGGTATGATGATCAAATTTGCTGTGTATATCCTTCTAATCAATGTTATTGTTGTGCCAAAAAGTTTAGGTGACACGGCCACTTTAACGCCTACCTCCCATACAACGGCTTACCTTAAATTCATGTAATTTCTCTATTGACAAAGTTTTTGGGAAAATAAAGGGCTATATTGAAATATTTAAGTTGTATTTATTAGTAGAAACTTTATTGAGACAGCTACTTTAACACACTTTCATTGAATTTCATTTCATTTAAGGACTGATGTTGTATTTAAATAAAACACAAATTATTTAGGATATTATTATTTCTTTTTATAATGATAATATTTGTATGGTTCAATTATGTATTTAACAAAATATCGGCCAAATGGCCCCCCCATCCTTGGCGCCACTCCTCTATCTGATGGTCCAAATTTTCAATGACAATGTTGATGCTCAATTATTGGGCATGATGATGAGTCGAGGTTGACTGCTCTTTTGCCACACTATCGCAAAAAACAGCAATAGTTCCCATTCAACGAACTAAGAAGGCACTCACAGATTTTCTAACATTTTATACAGACCTGTTTTGCAGAAATTTAAATATTTTTTACAATTCTCCCGATTGTGGACGAATTTGAACGATTATGTTGATCAAAAGAATTACGAAGTGCACAAAATGCATTTTGATTTGAACGCCCATTTTTATAAAAAACCTGAATAACTTTTAAGCGTTGCTCATTTGCGTATCTTTCCACGGATCAAAATGAGTAAGTTTGAGATTGAGAAATGTCAAGTGAAATGCAGAAAACAAACTTAAAGACTAGGTGTAGTTCACCTTCAACTTGGGCCCTTAAAATTTAACCACCCTCTACAAAGAAAGTGATACATATTTTATTATAAAGAGATTATTCCATAATGATTAACAAAATAATAAATATTGTGCTTTAAATGTACACAAAATTGGTGGTGGGTATAAAAGATTCGGCACAGCCGAATATAGTGCTCTTACTTGTTTTTTTTTTGTATGGAAGCTGACCCTTCTTAATGTACCTAGTTTATACATACGTTTTATTTGCAATAATAGTTATTGCAATTAGATTTGTTTGCGTATAAATGGTGAGTTCGTTTTTATTTCAGGACTTACCTGCTCACGAAAAAAACTCTTTATTAACAAAAGTTTTTGTAAGCTAATTGTATAACGTAGCCACTTTCTTGTTTATTAAAATAAAACTTATAATACGTAAATATTGCGCAACAAATTAAAGAACACAATTGAAGCAGACAATAATAATTTTTCTCATTTGGTAGCACTAAAATGTGTAAATTTAATATAGGCAATCTGTGCGTATGAACGGTGAGTTTTATAATTGCAATATCTTTTCTATTACAATTATCCTTCGAATAAACATAGTATAAACAAGTAACAGTGCTATATTCGGCCGTGCCGAATCTTATATACCCTTCACAACGTGTAGTCATGCAATAACAATTGTTTGTATCACCATTCATCTCATATAGAATACGTGCATACGTACACGTTAGAATAAATGTGGCATCGGATCCCAGCTGAGCCAAAAAATTTTTTTTTTTTATTTAATATATTATTTATATTTTATTATTTTTTTTTTTTATATTTTTTTAAAATTTTTTAAAAAAATTTTTTTAGAAAAATTTTTAAAAAATTTTTTAAAATTTTTTTTACAATTTTTTTTTTAATTTTTTTTTTTAGTTTTTTTTATTATTTTTTTGTTATTTTTAATATTTTTTTTTTGTAATTTTTTTGGTTTGGTATGTTTTTTACATGTATGTATGTATGTATGTTGTTGTTGTAATTTTGAAAAAAAACGAGGTGGTCGTGGTTTTTTGCTCATATCTCAGAAAGTTATGGGGCGATTGTGCTGAATTTCAATAGCGATTCATTCCTGGATATTTCCAAGAGATTGATACCATATACAGATCTGAGGAACATATAGTTGCTTCTAAAAGTTGATTTCAACCAACACACGGACAGACGGGCAGACGGACAGACGGTCAGGGCTTAATCGACTCCTCTATTCATAAGCTTTCAGAAAATATATACTTTATGGGGTCGGAAATGAAAATTGTAGAAATTACAAACGGAATGACAAAGCTATATATACCCTTGTGCACCACAGGTGAAGGGTATAATTAGATAAATTTACAACCCCGTATTGTATTCTATATCCTCTATTGATATACAGTTTTGGTTTATTTACTTGTGAACACAGTTTCTGTCGCATCGGTTGTATCGTTGCATTATTAAACGTCAATTGATATTTAACGTCAGGAGGCAAATTACGGCATTCGATCACGATCGAAATTTTACTTGAACGAGTGAGTTCGCTGAGCTTTTGGTATAGAGATTCTTATAAAAATTTAAAAAATTTGATCACGTTCGAATGCCGTAATTTGCCCCCAGATAAATAAAAAAATCAGAAATAGGAAAGTTGATTAATTTTACTTCTGCAGAGCTACACAAAATATTTAAAACAATTTTTATTTAAAAATTTTAGCAAAGATAAAAAAATCTGCAAAACGTTTGAGTTAAAGAAATATTATATATTAATTAAAATTATTTATTTTGGGATAAAAAAACACTAAAGAAATTATTTTATGATTTTGCGCAAAAATTTTATTTCCCATCCCTGTATGAATTCAATACAGCACTTTAAAAATATATTAAATGAAATTGTGTTGTTATACAAAATGTTTTAATGGAAACTACCAACAATATTTTTAACACATTTAAAAATAGTACCAATAGTAAAATACAACTGGGCTGTGAATTGAATTATTGTTTTTTATGATGTAAAGCTGCCTTCACACGGGATGTTTTTATATGAGTTGCCACTTTTGCGATTCATATATAGTAATTTAGTATGTTTGTCAGTATTGTTATTTAACATATGCGATTACATCTGACATAACCTCTTTTTGTTTAGTAAAACATCGTATAAGTAGTGATTTTTTTATATTTTCTTAAAATAAATTATGTGCAAAATTCTGCATAAATTTGTTTGTATATGCCAGGTGTTATAGAAAACGAAATCATTCCGTTGATAAAATATATTTATTAATGGAAAAATTTTAAGAATTTTTTAAAAAGAAATTACAATTTTAAAAACTTAAAAAAAAATATAAATATAAAAAATTTGTAAATAACTTTTCATATGAAAAAGCATTTTTTTACGAACTACTTATGAAACATCATAAGTATGCCATTTTTCGACAAATTCAGAAATGCGAGTAATATAATAAAAAATTTATACTACGGAGTACTCCAGTTTTTAATATTAAGATCTAACTTGTAACCCGTATGTAATTGTGCATGTCTGTAAAAATTTCTCTTGTCGTTCTGTGACGCGCCGTGATGTTCTTTAATGTTTCTGTAAAAACTTATCTACTTTATTTTACAAGGTAACCATACAGAAACAGCTTATTATAATTTTTTGTTTGTTATTTTTTTTTTCGTTGAAGTTCATATGCAGGCAATACACGGTATGTTTTTTACATGTAAAATTCCCCACTGCTAAAGCGTACATGTCGTGTGTTAGCATTTAAACATTATTTCTGAAAAATACATGTGCTAAGTCATCTGACAACATTTCAATTAGAGCGTGCTCTAATTTGTTCTGACAAGCCACCTGAGTGTTAAACAACAATTTTGACAGACAGAAACAATTACATAAGGATACCAATTTACCAAGTCAGATGTAAAAAATATGCCGTGTATTAGCTGATTAAAAAAGAAACTTGTAGTTCTAGACTATAACTATAAACAAAACGAGCCTATCTGCTGCAGTCACCTTTAAAATAAAGGCACTTTAATATCAAACGTTTGTCGCTCATACGCAACAATGGCTGTCACACAATTTGTCTGCAACCGAACAGAACAATAAAGGAACAACTAACCTCACATACAGGTGTTCAATTGAATAGAAGCAAACAGCTGATTCATAACAGCACAGAACCTACAAACGAATTTTGTATTAACACACGAAATGTACGTATTTTGTAATAGCAATTTTAACAAGTAAAATGTAAAAAACCTGTTGTGTATTAGCTGCTTTAGCAAACATTTTTGTAAGTTTTAAAAAATTAGTCAACAACTTTGTATAATTTCAAAATGTAAAAGAAATTGATTTAATAACTGTGAAGTTGTGTCCAACGCTGCTAATTTTTATATCGTATTAAACTTATTAAAGCTGTTTCTATTTTTTTTGCTCAATTCACAACCTGTCGTAGCGGTCGTAGGTTGTAAGAAATTCACTTCGGAATGTAATGTCGATATATCGATTGGAACTTGCATTATATCGTTCGTTATACCGGGATTTGCCAGTATATACTATATATTTGTTTTTATCATGTTTTTATTTTTTATTTTTGCGTTTACACTTTTTACACTTATTTAAGGTTTTTTAAAGCAAACATGTGCTGCTTTTTACCAACATAATTTTATCATACATATTTTATTATTTGGCAAACAGCTAAGGTGTTCTTATTTTATTCTTATATTGATAACATGTCAATATTGACTTCCGTTCCAAAAAAATATTTATATCGTTTATTATATGGCAATTTCAGGGTAAACAAAAATTTTATTGAAAGTTAAGGTTGTTGATAATTTTTTAACTTCCTTGTATGTTTATTTACATATGTTCATATTTTAAATAAATTTGTTGGCTAAAGTCTTAACACTTTAACGGGCAAATGTTCTTCCTTACTTGGCTCGGTTAATTAAATTAGAATATAATTTGTAACTTTTTTGTAATAAAAATAAATAAAAATATAGTTTTAATTATATTTTCATTTGTAGGAAATTTTCAAAAAATTCATTAAAAGAAATTGTTGTTTAACTCCTCTGTACATAAACTTTATTATAAAAACTCTTGCAAAAATTGCTTAACATAGAAAACGTTAACATTTTACAAAAGGGACACATTTCTTTTACTTTTCATCACTATTCAGCAAACATATTGTAAATACATATGTATCCTCTTTTTATTTTTGCTCCTAACCAGCGTTGCCGTTTTGGTTATTTTTAACCAAAATTGGTAATTTTTTTTCTGATGTGTGGATGTGTACTTTTATTGATTTTAGTTAGTTTTCTTTAAAATTTTAATATGTATGTATATACATTATGTATTTTATATGCTAATTTTTCAAATCGCGCTTTAAAATATGTATGTTTCACATTGCAATGAAGTAGCAAGTATGCAAGAAAGTAGCCTATCAAGCTTGCAAAAATATAAAATTAAAAATGATATACAACAGTTTAATATTGAACTTTTAAAGGAAATTCTGAAAAGCTTCGATTTTTCAAGTTTTAAGTAGTTCAGAGATAAGTTTGGAACCTTTGTTATTATCTTTCCCAAATTTAACAGGTGGTAATGAAGAAAAATTTTATCCCAATGGAAACTATGAAGATTTTCAAATATTATCTTAGACAGTAATATAAGCATTGTTGAGTTTTGGTATAAAGTGTCCAAACATAAAAATGTAATGAACGAAAAGTGTTTCAAAGAACTTAGTTATTTTGTTCAAAACTTAATGTTTTTGCCACATAGTTTTCACTGAATTCCAAACAATTAACAATGTTATGCAATCAAAAGAATTGTGCAAGAATTGTCTACCAAAACTTTGTTTTAAAAACTTCTAAAGTTTTGTTTTTCTCAACACAGTATAATTTTTAATTTGTCGATCTTTAAAAAAAATCGCTTTATATATATATTTTTTGTTTATTTTATTTAGTTTTTTGCATTAAAATATGAAACAAAATAAAACAACAAATTTAATTAAAATCAAAATAATTTTATATTTATATTTTATTCGAACTTTTTTCCACTCGGCTAATATCGGAAATAATTTTTAGAAAGAATATTCCTAAAATGGTTACAATTTAATTTAATTTGAATTATAAAATTAAATAAAGAAACAAATGAACTTAAGCCAAAATAAAAAATGGTTCACATTAAAATTTAATCAAAATAATTTTTTATTTTGGTTATTTTTAAGACAATTTGGTTATAAAATTTTTTTGGTTGTGGCAACACTGCTCCTAACCCTACATTTGCACATGAAAGTACTGCAATATCTGTGTACGTATTACAAATAAAAATTGTAATAAAACATACTACTTTCATGAAAATTTCTTATTCGTTTACATAGGAAATTGAAAGTTAATTTCAAAAATGTTGTCGATGCGAATAGTTGCAATAATTGCTATACTTTGTATTTTGATGAGTAAAATTTTCCTCTAATTTTTTACTTCCTTTAGAGTTGGCAAGAATATTACATACACAATTTAAAAGGCAATAAATAGTTGAAAATTATAATTATTGTTAATTTGTAATAAAATTATTTTTGTAATTGCTTTTTGTCGTTGCTTTAACAAATTCAGTTATGTGTTTTTTTTTACTGAATTTTCAGGAGATCAAAAAAGCATTTTATTTTGTTACTTTATAGTATTAAACTTACGCATTGGTTATTTTTCAACCAATCAAGATATCCTTAAACGGTTTGGTGGATAGATGTACGACCAATAAACCTTCAAAATAGAGCAATAACAAAATTTTTAAAAATTGTCACGTAAACGATTACGACAGAACAGCGACGATAAATTGTATTCTTTATAAATTTTATTTAACCACAATTCTGTAAATTTGTATAAGCAATTTTTAGTAATGTTTACCAATTTGTCATTTTACTTTCTGAAAACACGACAAAAAGACATCTAAGTGGAAAACAAAATAAATGTTAGTGTAGCAGTGAAGAAGTGTGAGTGTAGTGTCAATTTCAGGAATATACTTTCATGTGTATGTAAATGCTAGGTACAATACATAAAATAATCATTTATTTGAAAGCACTTTATTTTAATCATTATCTTTATGTTCTTTTTTTAAAAAAAATATGTATCAAAAGCTTAAGCGACTAATGTAAATTATGTATAAAAATGCATTTTTTTTACTTATTGTAGCATTCATTTAAATTAATAACTAAATTAAAAAACTTAAATGTTATTAACATTTTTGTTTGATGTAAGACAGACAAAAAGCAACAACAAGACCAGTATAATAATAAACAATCTAGCTAAAAGAAATGTTGGTGGGTTTACATCTTATTACAAACACAAATGCATTTTTTAAACGATTACTGCCAGGGATGCCATGATAAAAATAATTTTTTAACAAAATGTTTCTCAAAAACGAACCAAAACCTACCCTTAATCGCTAATCAATTTCGGAAGCATGATTTTAATAATCAAGAACAAAATAAAAATTTAAAGTAAAAAATGGAAATAAAATTATAAATTTAACTAAAATTATACTACATTTGTTATTAATAAACAATTATTTGTATTAATTTGTATTTAAGATTTTACTATTTAAATTACAAACTATACGATAAATTATTCGTTTAGAAAATGTTTGATTAGTTCCCTATTTGGAACTTATGTATTTCTTCTATTAAGATACATTTTTTTTAACAAATATTATATTTTATCAAAAATATGTTTGATTTAAATATTTTGAAGAAAATGTTCGCAAATTTCCAAATTAAATTATCTATTTTTAGATATAAAAATATTTTTTTCCTATTATCTTATATTACAGGTAGTTCTTATTTATATATGGAACACTTGATTTAATTCTCTATCATAGAAAATGTTTTGTATAAGTTCTCCATTAATGAAAAATCTTCGCATTTTTGTATTTGTATTAAAGTTTTATAAATTTTATGTATACGCTTTAAACAATTTTCAGTGAATCTTTAATTTATAAACAGACAGAAAATTTAATTAATTCTTCAATTAGAAAAACGGCAATACTGTTTTAATTCATTGGGGAGCACGAGCACATGTAAAAAAAAAAATTCTAAGTGAGCAGTTGCTTGGTTTTTGCAGTTGTTGTTAGTAAAAAGAGGGGTCACATACGCTCACATACACCAAATTAAAAACACTAAAAACTATTGTGAATTTTATTTAGCAGAAAATTATATGAAATACAGAATATTTTAACTCGTAGACGGAAGTAGACGTGTAGACGCGTTATAATAACGGATTATAAAAGAACACAAACGGATTGTCTAAACAGATAAATACGAGTGTAATAACTAAAAAAAGCAAAAACAAAGTGTTTTTTAAGAATTTAAACAAAAATTGATTATTTAAAAAAATTAAAACTTAAAATAAATATGAAAAATTAATTAACACAAAAAATTTAGAAAATTTTTAGGTTAGATAGGTACCTAATGTTATTTAAAGTATTTGATTTGTGATAAAATGTACATAAGTTAAGAACTATGGGGTGCGTAGAAACTTTAAACAAATAAATACCTAAATAAAAAATTACTTTAAAAACTTTAATATCTAGCGGATTTAAATTTTTTGGGGAACGTAAAATAGAGAAAGAACGATTTATAGAAATAATATGTATAAGTAGACATACAAGTTTATATATTATACCCTTTTTATTGTATGTATAGATAAGTGTAGGATGGTAAAAGATTATGTAGAAAACACAGAAAAATTTTAGTATTAGTATTTAAAGTTTAAAATGTACAAAATTGCTACAAGCACATACATATATGTACGTATATACTTTCATGTAAATTATATGTACCCAACAATCAAACGTCTTAGGATTAAGAATAAGCTGGAAATAACGAATTATGATCGAGTTTCCACGTTAAGTATCAAAATTAAGGAAACTTTCAATAAAATTCCAAAAATATAAAACTTATATCTAATCATAATTAGAATTTCTTTTTTACCAAAGCGATAACTTAGGCTGGGTTACTGAAACTTGAAATAAAACAAATAAATAAAAGGTTTTTAAAAAACTGCATTCAACAGAAAATGATTAAAAAAATCGCATTTCACTAGAAAATATATGAAAACGGAACAGATAAAAAATTGTCTATAATGAAGAAAATATCGAAGATATTGTTTAAATAAACAAATTTTATGAAATTGTTCAACAATATTAAATTTTTGAAACTTTCTTACTTTTATAATTTTTAATAAACAACTTATTGAATTTTTTATTAAATTAAATTTTTCAAAATTAAATAAAAAATAATATTGAATTATAGTGTTTTTATGTATTTATATACATACATATAAGGTATTGTTTATAATTTGTTTAAAATTTCTCCAACAATGTTTCATAAATGCTTAATTTTTCTTTAAATAATAAAGTTTAAACTTTTTTTTAATAATATAAGTTTCCTAAACAAATACAAGTTAAATTATTTAAAAAACATGTCTTTGTGTAATCAAGATTTTTTATATTTTGCAACACATCCTATGACTTTATAAATTTCAATTTAAAAATACATACATATACAAATTAAAATATATATTAAACAAATAAAATAAACGAATAATTAATTGAACTTTTTTCCTGTCTCTAGTTTAACGACAACATTAGCAATATATCGAATTACAAAAACCTCAAACATAAACAAGTAACAGTGCTATATTCGGCCGTGCCGAATCTTATATACCCTTCACAGCGTGAAGTCATGCTATAACAATTGTTTGTATCACCATTCATCCCATATAAAATACGTGCATATGTATATACTGGTTAGAATATATGTGGCATCGAATCCCAGCTGAGCCAAAAAAAAATTTATTTTATTATATTTAATATATTATTTATATTTTATTATTTTTTTTTAAATTTTTTTTTAATTTTTTTAAAAAATTTTTTTAAAAAAATTTTTAAAAAATTTTTTTAAATTTTGTTTTTAATTTTTTTTAAATTTTTTTTTTGTAGTTTTTTTTATTATTTTTTTTCTTATTTTTAATATTTTTTTTTTTTTAATTTTTTTTTGTTTGGTATGTTTTTTACATGTATGTATGTATGTATGTTGTTGTTGTAATTGTGAAAAAAAACGAGGTGGTCGTGGTTTTTTGCTCATATCTCAGAAAGTTATGGGGCGATTGTGCTGAATTTTAATAGCGATTCATTCCTGGATATTTCCAAGAGATTGATACCATGTACAGATCTGAGGAACATATAGTTGCTTCTAAAAGTTGATTTCAACCAACACACGGACAGACGGGCAGACGGACAGACGGTCAGGGCTTAATCGACTCCTCTATTCATAAGCTTTCAGAAAATATATACTTTATGGGGTCGGAAATGAAAATTGTAGAAATTACAAACGGAATGACAAAGCTATATATACCCTTTTTCACTGTGTGAAGGGTATAAAAATGTTTACATGTTAGTTGTAAATTAATGTAAACAAAAATAACAGTTTCAACTGAAAGCGCAAACAGAGCAAACATGCATTTTTAAAACTTACATAAATAAATAACAAAAACGAGATAAAAAGTAACAAAAAAATTAAACGGGTTTAAAAATCTCCGAAAAATATCATCACAACAAATAATAGCTAATATGGCAATAATTATACTGGAACAGGAAAACACCGTAAATGATAAATCAAAACAAACGATAACACAAACAAACGAGCAGCAACAAAACTATCACCACTACTACTATCACAAGCATCAACAACAAACCAAAGATGTTGATGAAAATGACAATAATGATAAAGAAGTTAGTGACTTTTATCATATAAAACAGTGTTATCAACTAAGAACAGAAAATAGCACACTCAACCAAAGAATTAATTACACAACCATAACAGCGACAGTAGCAATAAGTGCGTTATCACATGTTCTACATTCACTTTCTTACAATTGCCGTCCGTTTGTCACTATGTTTTTTATGTATTATTTACTGTTAGTCCACTATGCCATGGCAGCACCACAATCGTGTATACTCTGTGATAAAAATGATTTACAAGCCAAAGATCCTCAAACAAATTTCGAAGAGTTTCTCTTCGAACATCAAGTAACGCGTCAAGATGCCATTAATGCCTTGCGGCAATTGAATGAGAGTTTTTATGAAGGTATGTAGAAAGAAGATACATATATAATTTTGATTAAATATTTAAACCATATCTTAGATCTTAATAAAAAATTGTGAAAAATTTCAACAATACAAAACTTATTTATACATACTTACATATGTATGTTCGTTTTTGTACTAAGAAGGTCACTTACAATTTTTTCTCCTGTTGAAAAAATACAAAAAGCTCTGATTAGTAGTACCGTTAGCTAAAACACATGTTATTCATATGGAATTCATACTTCAATTTTTTGCTGACATTTTTTACCGTAAGTTATTTTTGTAAACGAAAATAACAAAAATGTGCATTTATGTATAATGAATAAAAATGATAAGGCCAGTATTAATTAATCTATAGTAATTTTTTTTACATTTATTATTATTTATTTTAGGTAATGGTGACAATTAGTGATTTTTTACGCTCACTTTAGTTAAAATTTTAAAAATCTTAACCATTCTAAATTTTGCTTCAAGTTTTGTAAAGTAAAACTATTAAAATATAGGCATGTCAAGAGGGACTAGTTTTTGACCTAATTACTAATCTTGAACTCAAAGACTCAACAAATTAATTCTAATAATTTTAAATTTCTTATGTGTTGTCCCTTTTTCAGGAACTGCTTCGGATAGTTCGTGTAACAGTGTTCGCTGTACTGAAAAGGTGATGAAATACTGTTTAGGTCCTCAATTTATAAATGACCATTGCTGGTGTGAAGTGGGCCATAGTACGGGTAAGTAATTTTTTTTCTTGTAATTACGTTGTCGCATTCAAGTGCAAGTGAGAAAAGTCAACACACTAACCCTGCAATGAAATTTAAAAGCAAATAAAATTTTCTTACTTGCGGTAAGTGACAAAACAAAAAACAATGCTGTCAGTTTTTCGTTAACTCACTAGTGTTTGATGCAATTGCAGTAAATAATTTAGCTAATTTTTTGTATAAATATGTAATTTCTGAAGAATATTGAGAAATAGCAAAGATATTTATTTTGAAGTTAAGTTTTAACATAAATACCACTTTTTTATAAAAAAATTATTAGCATATTGTATGCCTTCAGGTAACGTTCAATAGGGACTACTTGGCTACACTTACATAGTTAACAATTGAATTGAATATATTTTGGAATACATTTTATATTTTTTAAATATTAAATATTAAACAAAGAAAAAATTATAAAGTTAATTAATTTATATCGTTGCCATTTATTTTTACATTCGATTTTTAATTCGTTTAACACAAAGTTTAGTTGTTGAAAACATTTTAAAAATGAACTTGCACTGTGCTGTCTAGCCACTCAAAAATTGTTATGTTTATACATATTGGAGTTTCTCCTGATTTTCGTTAGTAATACGTATACGCTACTTGCAAGTAATTACTTACTTGTGACAACGTAGGGTAAATAAGCTAAACAGTAGTCATAATAAATTGGGTATACCAAATCAACATCGTTCATATTAAAAGGCACATAATGGATTAAATGATCCAATTCCCTTCTTAAACCTCAGATTTAGCGGTGACATCACAATTTCGCAGCACTAATAATTTTTTAAAACTGCCGCCAAATTACTACTCAATTTACACGATGATTTAAAAAGTCACGACGTTTTTTTTTTGTAGAGTGGTAAAAAAACATTACGTTTTCTATTTCTTAAGATTTTTTTTGCATTTCTTTCTTGAAGTGAAAAATCATTTTTGAAAGAAATAAAAAGCGGAAATTTACTAAAAAATATTTTAATTTTTTGTATATTTGTATTCAAAACTTTTGTATTTTTTAAATACGAGAGAGCAACTAAAAAATTTAAACCGATTATAGGTAAAAAATAAAATACAAAAAAATCATAAAAAGTATCGTCGTATAAATAAAAAGAGATTTTTTAGATTTATTTAAAAGAGAATTAAAAAAAGTCCATCATTTTAATTCACTGTAAGTAATTTTAAGCCGGAACTGTAAAAAACATATGTTTATACTGGTACTAAATGACTTTTTAGTGTTTTTTCAAACAGCTGATACATTTTTGTTTTGTTTTTCCTTATGTATTTTGATATGTTGGCACATTTCTGCATTTTTAAATTATTATGGATATTTAAATATTTCATTTTGAATATTGGTTTTGGTTTTTTTATTGCATTGAATTTCTTTTTTTTTTTTTGCTTATCAAGGTTGTCAATATCTTCAAGATTGAAAAAAATTCTTTTCATTATTACACTTTTTAACTGTTTCGGCAAAAGAAGTTTTTGAACAAAAACATAAAATTACTTAATTGGGCAACAGCCTAAATAAACTGCTACATGTTACTAATTAAAATTCTCTTGTAATAAAAAAATTAATTTTTCAAAACATATACGGTCTAATTCATAAATATTAAAACAACTTTATATGAGATTTATAAATCAATTTTCATTAAAAATCAGTTGTATTAACTCTTTATAAGCCTTAGATTTTTTTAATAAGGAAGATAGTATTGAATACCACTACTATATTTTTAATACTAATAATAAAATAATATTGATGGTCCAGTCATCTGGAAACATTCTTGGTTATAAATGCATAAACACTTAAGAAACGTAGCCACATTTAGGCACCGTGTATTTACAGCAGTTCGAAATGAAAATAATTTTTTAATTTTTTTTTCTTAATTTGGTAGAGTAAATAAATGATAATGTATAAACTGAATTGCAACAGCAAACTTAACAGCAATAAAACAAATCTGTCGTTATTTAATTTCTTTGTGTGTGTTTTTTTTTGTCTTTTTTTTACATAATATGATTAATCAAGCTTGAAGTTGAGATAAAATATATATTTACTTGATAAATATGTATCTTGACTTAATTTTTTTATTAATATTTATATATTTACATATAAAACACAGCAGACTAATTACTGTGGAATTTTATACCATTAACAGTTAATTTTTTTTTTATTTTAAGGCTGGGTCGAGTTGTTTTAAAGAATAAATTATTTACATAAAATTTAAGTTTAATACCTAAGTACGAAGTAATTTATTATTTTATAATAAACATAAAAAATAAAAAGTTTACAACATATGATTAAACCGGTCTAAAATGTAACAAAGAACCAAGGCGTATGTATTTTTCTGGTAGTCGCATTTCGGAGAGATTTTTATTTATATATGAAGTTTGACATTTAAAATAAATAAGAAAGAAAAAATAAATATTTTTTTTATGTATAAAATTTGACAGCTGAAGTGAAGAAAAAATCAGCTGATAAATCAAGACTACCAGATGAATAAATATAATTTGCAGAAATATTGAAAAATTTTAATATAAAGTTTGAAAGTTTAATCAATATTTAAATTTTAAATCGGTAAAAAAAAACGAAGAAAAAGAAGAAGAAAAGAAATTTTTTTTGTCAAGTCTTTATTAAACCAAAATATTTCATGCAGATAAAGTCACTGTTTGATGTGCTTTATGAAACGATGGAATCATTTGTCTGTGTTACTTTTAAAGCGATGCCGGTCAAAACGTTACAGTTAGTGGTGATCGCTACAGTCCCATGATAACAAACTTTTTTTGCAACAAAATTAAATACACTTAATTTAGAGAAGCTTTGGCGTCAACAAGACGGTGCCTCCAACATTGTGCGATTTTACACCGCTGTACAGTGAAGCGTTCAATAGACAAACAAAATTAAATGTCTAATAGTGGATATTTTTTAAAGCTTATATCTTATATTATGTTAAATTAAAAATTTTTTTTATAGATAAGAATTGACATCATTAAAATACCAACAAACTTTAGTTTTGAAAGACACAAGGCAAGGCATATTCATACATACTTTTTATGGGATGTTTTCTGTAAAGGCCAATTCGTATATCAGGGATAGAAAAGTTTTTATAACAGCCTTAACAAAATAAAATTTGATTAAAAAAGGATATATATTTGCGAAACACATAACAAAAAAATTATACATAAATTTGGTACATTTATTATCAAAAAGTACTCTCAAGTTAATTGTTTTATACCAAAACCAAAATGTCATTTTCCATCCCTGTATTATTAAACTAAATCAAGGCGATTTCAAAAAATTTTGACAAAATGTTTCCCAATCAGCTGGGCTGGTAACTTCACCTGTATGAATTCGCCTGGGGAAGACTAATTTTTTTTAATATAAAATATTAATAATTTTGCAATAAGCAATCCAAGGTAGATTAATATGGTACTCGTATCTAATCAGCTGATTGTTTTTTATATAAAACTAGCAGACCCGGCGAACTTCGCTTCGCCCCAATTTTAAGCCTTCAAACAAACTTAGAGTAATAATACAACACAAATTTTCAAAGTGATTTATTTGAATGGAATCTGTAGAGAGCGATTCGATAAACAATGTTTTCGATTTGTTTTTCGGCGCAAAAATGACACCTCTCAGATTGCGCAAAGTCTAAGTCAACTTGTAAGTGCTTTTCATTTGAAAAGCCATTAAGGAATAATTTCACACAAAATTTCATACAAAAACTCGATTTTAAAATTTTCCGACTTTTCCAGAGGGATTTCCCAAAATTTTCTTTCGTAAAAATCTCCTTGATAATACGAAAAACTGACAAAACATTTTACAGAAATCGGCCCAGCCGTTCTCATTTTATGAATAACTATACATTATGAAGATAAATAATTAACATAAAATAATATTTTACGACTGACTTTTATTTTTTATATTTTTTTAAAAGTTATTCAAAAATCAATGATATAAGAATTTATAATTTTTATTATTGTAAAGTAGAGAACAAGGCGAATTCATACAGGTGAAATTATAAGCCCAGCTGATGGGGAGACTTTATGTCAAAATTGGTTGAATTTGCCTTATTTATGCAGGGAAGGGAAATGTGATTTTAAATTCTGCTTTAAAAAATTAACTTACGTGTACTTTTTTGATAATAAATGTGCTAAATTTATGTATATTTGTTGCTTTTGCGTCATTAATAATGTGTTTCAAACAATTATATCCTTTTTTTAATCAAATTTTGTTATATTTAATATGTAAAAACAACTTTTCCATCCCTGATATACGAATTGGCCTTAACATAAAACATCTCATGAAAAGTTGCTTTGTTGTATCAATTCGCCGTTGCATATACCTTATGGATATGCCTTGGTAGAGAACAAAGTAGTTGCTACAACATTTTTTACACCATTCTCATATAATTTATCATTTTATATAGATTTATCAAGCTTTCCAACTTTTTTTTAATAATGTGTCTGCATTTGTCAAACTAATATTTTATTCTACAATAAATAATTTGCGGCTGTAGCTTGTTGAAAACGTGTTAAAAAAAATAAAAAATTTTTACAAAATATAGAAATCAAAGAAAAAAATAAAAAATAAAATTGTGTGACATATGCAGACATTTATACAAAAACAAAAGGCATGTGATTTTTAATTGTTGTGTTTGTTGCCGCATGAATATTTTTTATTGAAACTAAATTACGTTTTAACAACAATCATACAATTCAAACATAAATAGTATGTTGCTCTTAGAACTATGATAACCACAACCACAGTGTGGTTGTTTCTTTGCGTGAACAAGTTTCACCATTAGCAAGCATTTATCAGAATGTCTTAGTGTTGAATGCGAATATTATCTGTTTAAAAACAAGTATTTATGAAATAGAAATTATTACAAATAAAAAAATAGTTTCTTAATCAAAAAAGAATTTAAAATAAAATTAACTTAAGGCAGTAATAAATAAATTAACCTTTAAGTTTTTGAAACAAAAAAATTTGGATATACATATATTAAACAGAACAACAAGCACAAATGGCATGGTGTAGCGACTGATCAGTTATAACATTCTTTTGAATAACTGAACAGGCAAAAACAACGTATGACCACGAAAAACAATAAGTTGTGAATACAGCAACAAATCTTTTATTACCATCAGACTGATGGTTAAAAGCAACAATAAAAAACGGGATAAAGAATAGCAAAAACAAAAAAAAACTTACGTATGAGTAACATTATTTAGTTGGCTTGTGGTGGAAAGTAAAATTTAAAAAAATTTTGGTGAGATGCATGACAGGTACTAGTATCCTTGAATCAATTTCAAAACTACTTATATTTACCACGGAATGGCTTCCATATACGTAGAATTACTACGAAATGTTCTCTAGAAAGTTGAGGAAGATTTAAAAATTTTTTTTTTCAAAAATAAGTTTTTTTTTAACTGTTGAATTATTAGACTTTGTGCCACGATTTTTCTATTTTCTTATTCTATTTTTGTATGGAAACTCATCACTGTGAGTTGGTTTAATTTTTCTGGAGCTATGTGGAGACAATTATAGCCTTGCAAGCATTATTTGCCACGATATGATTGACAAAAAAAGTGATTAGAAATTTTTCTTACCGCATGAGCTTCCTCCGAGCTGTAATGGGTGTAGTCCATGCCAACAATTATCTGTGTTTTTCATTTAAATTTTTTATTTTATTCTACTATTTGTTAGTTAAATAAAATATAAACAAGTAACAGTGCTATATTCGGCCGTGCCGAATCTTATATACCCTTCACAACGTGTAGTCATGCAATAACAATTGTTTGTAACACCATTCATGTCATATAAAATACGTACATACATGTAAAAAAATACATATAAAAAACATACCATTGTAAAAATATAAATTGAGTTTACAAAAAAAAATTACAAAAAAAATATATTAAAAATAAAAAAAAAATATTAAAATAAATTACAAAAAAATTAAAAAAAAAAAAAATTTTAAAAAATTTTTTAAAAAAAAAAAAATATAGAAAAAATAATAAAATATAAATAATATATAAAATAAAAAAAAAATTTTTGGCTCAGCTGGGATTCGATGCCACGTTTACTCTAATCAGTATGTATGTATGTTGTTGTTGTAATTGTGAAAAAAAACGGAATGGCAAACCTATATCCCTTTTTCACTGTGTGAAAGGTATAAATATAGAGAACAAAGCACGCCGAAAAGAAATAAAGCAAATGTCAAAAATCATGGCAAATGTAAAAAATAAGAATGAAAGCACAAAGCGTCCCTCCGAGAACGGGAAACAAATTTCATATTCTCTTCCCCACCCGTCCCTTTCTACCAAACAAAATGTTTCCCTGTCTAAATGGTGACAAATACAACATTAAAAACACAACATAATTTTTAATGGTTGCTTTCATTTGCCGGTGTGTCAAAAACTACATGGTTTTTTTATGTTTTTTTTTTAATAGTTGCGCGGGAAACATAAATAGTATTTGACAGCTCAGCCGGCATTTATGCAAAGAAAAAAGTAGATCAGCTGCGTTGACAACACCACCTGAATATAGGAAAAAGTCGCCAAAAACAGAAAACGTGCTTTATTGTTTGTCCCTCTTTCCTCTCTACATACATACTTTACTGTCAGTTTGATATATTAAGGCCATGACTGACTATCAGATTTAGTCGTTCGATATGTCAAAAATTGTATGTGTGTTCAAAAAGTGTGATAGTGTGGACACAAAGTGCACATGTGTGACAGATTTTTTGACAAGTGTGTACGATTTGATAATCTTTTGAAAATTTTCATAAAATAATAGTTTCTGTGCGATCAGAGTTGCTTTTTCTAAGCAAGTATGACAGTGTGGCATCCAATAACACATTTTGTTGCGATTTTTTCATGTAGGACAGAAAACTATCAGATTTCTATTTGACATAATCGCACGACTTTGTAGGATAGTCAGTCATGGCCTTTAGCAGAGTGTCATGACATAATTGCATGCAATAAGGTCATCGTGAAAATGACCGCTAATTATGGAAAATAATGTCACCTAAATGATATAAGCTTCGCTATGATGGACTCGTTTTAGAACATTTTCGATCACATGTCTCGAAATTTGTGGTTGTAGCGTTTGAATTTCTGCAGCTATGTTGGCCTTGAGTTCCAGAATTGTCTCGGTCTTGTTTACATATACTCGCTGCTTTAAATAACCACAAAGACAAAATGTCGGGTGCTGGCAAATCTGGTGAGTGAAATGGCTAATTAGCTTTCGAATTTCTGAAAATTACTTGCTCTCTAAAAAATTCACATAAAAGTGACACTGTGTTTTGGGCTGAAACTAAATCTCAGGTCTGTTTTATAGAGCTGGGCGTAAAAGATGTTTTATTTTAAACCGATACTGCTCTCTATCTTCATTTTCGAACAAGTAAGGCTCATTGATATTTTCCGCTGTAATTCCACCAAACCACACTGTACACCTAATGGGGTGCAATTGGCGTTGATGAATGGCTCTTAGATTTTCAGAATTCAGAACCTACAGTTCTGCTTATTAATAAAGTCATTCAAATGAAAACTAACTTCAAAATAAGATTTTTTAAAACTTGATTTCACTTTTGGTCAACTGTTAATATTTAACTGCAAAATTTAGACATTGCCGATGATCTGCGGGTTGCACCTTATGTGGGAATAACGTATTTTTTTTTTTTAATGCGTCGTAGTGAAGTACGAGGTATTGCTAGCTGAGCAGAACGCCTTCTGGTAAATGTTTTTTTTTAGGTGTTTCGTTAACACTTTGCTCTACACATTCAACATTTTTCGCAATACGAAATAAATGTGGTCCACCGGTTCGAGGCAAATTTCTTACGATGCCATGTTCATGGTGACGATGAACTAAGCAACAAATAATTGCTTCAAAAGGCAAAATAGTGAGGTGTAAATGTCAACGAAATGCTCTTAGCCTTTAAATAATTGATGAATTTTTTATATAATAAAATTCTATTTTTTGATTCTATGTTCAGTTGTTAAACTCTCCATTATTCACATAAAACATGGCAACGGCTTTCAAAAAAAAAAATCAAACAAAATAAATAAATGTATGGATGTCACTGGTGGTGCAATATGGAAATTGGATTTTGCCACGCCCCTCCGCCCGCAGACCGAAAATCAGAAATCAGACTTCACAGTGTCACCCGCCTAAATATTCTGTATATTTTGTATATTTCATCAAAATCGGCCCAGCCGTCTTGGAGTCCATACGTTACATACATCCTGTTTTATATATATAGATAAAATTTCCAGTTTTCTCTCTTAAAGAAATCCCTAAATTCGAAAAAGTAAAAATCAAAACAATTTTCCTAAAATAAAACAACAAAATTGTCTATATTACTTTTTTCAACCTGACATTTATTTAAACTATTGTTAGTGCAACTTAAAGCTTGCTCTAGTTTTTCTATATTTTTTGCTCTAATAGACACAAATGATTATTTAATTTGTTCTTAACAAAGTATTTATCTACAAAATCTCATTATTTTTTTACATTAACATGTTGCATTTGAATTATGTCTACAATTTAATTTTGAAAATTATTTTTGTTTGTAAATTTTATAATAAGTAAAAAATCCATAATTGTTTCAAAAATTCGCGTGTTTGCATTGTAGCTGTCCGTTTATGTGCAATTTTGTTGTAATCATTTCATTAATTTAATTTTCTTAATTTTGTGAAGGCTTTTGATTTTTTATCGCAAATAATTTTGTGTGTCTTATTACTTAGGGTGTTAATATTAAACGTATTCACTAAAGGCAAGGAAAAAAGATTTTTTTTGTTAACATTAAGTACAATTGCCTTTAACATTATTTTTTTTTAAATACCTTGTTTGCATTGCGGGACAACATACACATTATTTTTTAAAATAAAAATAAATAAAATAAAAAGCACACTTCTCCTAATCAAATCGACTGTAATAACGTTTAATACTCTCATTTCATTTTTAACTGTTCTTTTGTTATATTTTTTCTAAAACAATAAAAAAAACACATTGGTTTGTTTACAAAATGGCAATATGAAAATTTAATAGAAATATGGTAATATTGTTGACAAAATTCCTGTATTCACAAGGTGTCTTAACATGTCATATTGTCATAATGTTCTTGGATTTCACAACAGTTTAAAGAAAGTGTTGTTGCTTTTCAAATAAAAACTGTCCTAAATTAATACTACTGTGTATGGTATGTTTTTTGTGCTGTCATAACTATTCAGATATCTGCGGCGATCGGCTAAAAATCTGACAAGCTGAGCATTCTGTAATATTTGTAAGCCGCCCTTCCGATACCCGTTAAAAAGATCTGATATCTGCAAAATCAGCGATTTAAATTTGATAAATCACGCTTAGTAAGAAGGGGTTGTTTATAACAGTCATATTTTTTTATGTCTTTATTTTAGAACTTGTGCATACAGTAAATGAGTGTCTCAGAAAAACGCTCTGAAAATAAAATAGATTAATTTCTGCAACGTATTTAAGATGCTAATTTGTATGTGAAATATTGTTACGTCTTGCTTTATCATACACTAGCCAACCTTGGCGCGCGTTTCTACGCTTCTTAATGAATAAAAATGCATTCTGAATTTAAATTGAATATATTTAAAATAATATTTTATTGATTTTTATTGTAATGAAAGTGGGTTTACAATATTTTTGGTTTTTCCATTTGCTAAAAATTAACAAATTTTTTGGTGTTCTCACTCTGGAGCATGCGACGTATAGCTGGCCATGTGTAAAGCATGGATTTTCCAAATTCAATCCTGCAACACGCCGAGGTTTTCCTTGTTTTTTGTTAATGATAATAGCGAAGGCAAAGCGAATTATATAGTCATGACAGCCCAAAATGTGTGCAAAGTTTCAAAAAAATCAGTCGAGTGCAAGAAGCTAAAAATTATTACTTTTTTTATGGGCGTGGCCTACTTTTCTTATCACGAAACTGTATAGTCATGACAGCTCAATATGTGTGCAAAGTTTCAGTAAAATCGGTTAAGTTCAAGTAGCTGAAAATTATAACTAATTATTATAAAATTATAAATTATAGATTATAAACAAAGTGCAGATTTATTTTGTCATGCTTATTGACCCTTCTTAACTGAACGCCCTTAATAAATTATTCATAGTAGAAAATTATCAGGCTACATAGTAGGGTGATCGATTATTCGACTTTTTAAGAAACCGGTTTTCAAATAGTTTAAAAATTAAAATTTAAAAAAAACCGGTTGCTATTTTGAAAATTGAGAAAAAACCGGTTAACCGGTTTGAATATATAATATATAATATTTACAGAAAAAATTAAGAAACATTGTAAAAAAAGATTATAATTAAATTTATATATGAATATAAAATTTTTACAATTTATATACGTTTGGCTGCACAATAACGCAATAACTGACATGAATGCAGTCGACTAGGTACTCTTTACAAGTAAAATAAACAAATACAATTACATACAAGTTTTGTATCTTGTATTTTGTACCGAACATTTTTTAAATGTTAAATAAATCTTTTAAACTAATATGCACTAACGTATTCTGTTTGAAACTATTTCTGTAATTCGAAATACATTTTAAAGGCTAGGGAGAAAATCTTTAAAATTTAATTTTAAAAATTCTTTCTTATACCCCAGACAGACATACAAATAAAGGCATAAACTAGTTTGTTCGATGTTTTAATTGAAATTTAAGTTGACAGACACTCAATGCCATTATTTAAAATTTGGATCTGGAAGTAAATATTATTAGTTTTTCTTTATCGTAACTACACTTTTCACCTAAAAGTGATCGATCAGCTAAGTTTATGCTACAATTACCTCTAACTTTTAATGTAAGGCTTGTATCTTATAAAAAAAATAATATTAAAGATCAATTATTTTTCTTATTTTACATTTGTTTTTTAAACAACAAATAAAATATTATGGAATAGAATAGTTAATAGTTTTTATTTTCTGATTTTTGAAAACTTTTCACGTACTCAATATACTATGAAAATATACTAATGAAAATAAACTTAAAAAAATAAAAAAACCGGCTTTTTCGGATAAAAAACCGGTGTATTCGATATTCGAAAAATCAACATTTAGAAAAAACCGCCAGCTGAAAGAGGAAAAAACCGGGTTTTCCACCGGTTATAAAACCGAGTCGATCACCCTACTACATAGTTAGTATGTATGTTTTTATTTTTTGTTCAAAATAAATTACATTTATTTTGTTTTGTTTTTCATTAACATTTTGTAGAAAGTGAACTTGAGCTAGTAACATGCGTTTAATTACCAGTTATCATGCAGCAATTTTTAATTACTCATGTCGCAAAACATGAAATTAAAATAAATTCGCAATATTATAGGGGCGTTGCAAACTAATTTTTGGAGAAAAAAGATTAATAAAATATACTTGCATACATTGTGTACATACATATATGTAAACTGTAAAATAAACGTTGAAGTCTGTTAATGCGGGATAACTATTAAGGAAATTAATTTTTTTTTTTTGTAAACACAAAATGGATGTGCAAAAAAAAAATGCCAAAAGGCATTTAATAAGTTAATATTCCCTAATTAAATACAATATAGTTACAATTGATTTTTTTCTATATTATTTTAATAAAATTACTTAAATAAGTATATTTCTATGGCGATTAACAGCCAAGCCTAAACAAGAGCGACAGGCGTTTTTTAGCTGTTTAAAATTGTCATGGCAAGCGTCAAAGTTGTGTAATCAGCAGTAATGTTCACTTGTGTTTTTAAATAAAACTTATTAAATGGAAATAAATTCGCTAAATTAACCCGAAAATAGCTTAAATGGCATTACTTTTCAATAATTACAAAAGTAAAAAAACAACAACAGTTGTACTGCAGCCAACTTCAATACCTAACGCCTTGTCAAAATTGGATTTTTCAATTGCAAAGCGTTGCCGCCGCGGAATTTAGGTTTGTTTCATACAAATTTTATGAATATGAGAATTTTTGACAACCAAAAATCGCTGTTGTTTAGAATGGCTGTTAGAGGCAGCGCAATACTGAGTAACCCTACAAGAACAGTGACGGTCATTTAACCTATTATATGACTGATATATCGGTTATTGCGTAGAACAAAGTTTCTATTAGTTTCTTAAGGGCAATGTGAAAAAAATTGTTGAAACTTTTGTGTACATGTGATATTGCGCCTTTCTTTTACTTATTAGTTCTGTGGACTGCAAAACATATATCTGGACTACTTACACTACAGCTTTTTCTAATCAAATATAATATAAATAGTAGTCACATTTAACGTATAACTCGGTCAAAGCTAACTAGTCATACCTAACGTATATATCGGTCAAAGCTAACTCGTACAATAAAACAAATTTATTATCTTTTATATTAATCTGTATTTATTATTATATTTTTCATTACATCACTTTTTTTATCACAATATTTCATTTTAATTTCACTGCTTCCTGCAAGGGCTCATTTTAATCCTTTTCCAAGGTATTAGCGTCATTGGTATTATGGCTAAAATTGCTAAAAGTAAAAATTATGAGAATATGCAAAGGCATATACATACATATTTATGTTTGGCTGCTACCTTTCGTACTTACCTTTTATTTCTCGAGTATTTTATAAAAAACCTGGTCGAAAATTATTATTTAATTTAATAAAAAATAAGTATTCGGTACTTGCAACAATCTCAAAACTTGCACCGAGCCCAGTTGTCATTGCTAGCAAGAATCCAGTTTCGACTGTATTTCCTTTGTTGCGTTTAGGGTTGCCATCCGTCCTCTTTTCCCCGGACACCGTCCTCTTTTTTAGGGTATCCGAGGCAGTCTTACTTCTTTTTTAGCAAATGTCCGGGGTTGTCCGGCTTTTTGCACCTTCTGTGAAGTTTTTTTCTTACATTTAAATCACAGGTCACAAAAAAAAAAGATTTAGGTGCTCGTATAATTAGTTTTGAAAAAGTACAATTTTAAAATTTCTCTTTGTACAAAATTAGTCTTATTATCCTTATTTGTCGCTATTTATCGAAGTGGCCTATTTTAACTTGTATTTTATTTTAAAAAAGTTCGGCAAAGGAGTCTCTTGTCAGCTGTGTGTTTTTCATAAAGTTTGTTTTCCAAATATAAAAGAAAGTCTTGAACAAAAAATATAGTAGGGGTATATAATTTTGATATCGATTGCCTAGAGTTTTACAAATATTTGAAGAGATGCGATGGTAATATATTGGCTCAAATTAGAAGTGTTGAAAATATATGTAAAATTTTTAAAACTGTACATTCCCAATAATGAATACAATGAATTTTTGTTTTTTTTTTTTTGGTTTTATTTTCAACTATTAAATCAGAATGATATGTTCAGTTTGTATTTTTGTAAATAAAGTTTTTTCGTAAAAAAAAATTTTGTTTTTGTATTTTAAATGGCGTCGTAAATTTTATCAATTTATTTTTTTTTAAATGTGTCCTCTTTTTTTGGGCAAATGTCCTACATTTTTTATGCTGGTGTCCTCTTTTTTTTTTAATAGAAATGGTAATCCTAGTTGCGTGGGAAGTCCTGAAATAAATTTAAAATTTGAATTAAATAGAAAAAACACGGTTTTAATCATTCTTTTGATTGTTCGTTACTCCACAAATGGCGTCAAATTTAAATCTTGTGTTAATTTTGGTACACCCTATACATACATATGTATGTATGTTGCTATGTATGTATTATTTAACTATAAACACCTGTTCAATATCAATTGACACCAGTTAAATGCGATAATTAAGTAAATAAATCATAAAAATCACTAAAATTCTAAGAAAAAAATTCTAAACATTATTAAGTAGCTTAAACAAAAAAAAAATTACTTTTATATTTTCCATTTTAATAAAATAAATCCCACAAAATATAAGATTTTCCTACGCTAAAAGTTCACAAAGAAAAATTAAAATCTTTTTAAGTTGAAATACAAGACCAACCGATGCAATTAAAACAAATGAACATGGCCAAATAAAAAATCGATTTAAAATATCGAACGAATGATTTATAGAGTGAGCAAAACGTACAGACACAAAAATTCAATTCCACATGTAAATTTTTAAAAATTTTAAGCATTTTTTTTTTGTTTTTTGTAAAATGTAAAAGAAGATTTCATACGTAAGTATGTAAGCTTAATAGATTTTAAGAGGGTGCGTGCTAATGAATTTAATAGCAAATCACGCAGTAAATATTATATTTTATAGCTATATATGTGCATACTAGGCTGATCGATTCGGTTTTACAACCGGTTTTTTTACTCTTTCAGCTGGCGGTTTTTTCCAAATGTTAATTTTTCGAATGTCGAATACACCGGTTTTTTTACTCACAGAAGCCGGTTTTTTTCGTTTTTAGTTTTATGTTCATTAACCTTTGTAACCAAACGTACCATAGTATATTTATTACTCAAAAAATTTCGAAAAATCAGAAAATTTATTAAATAATCTTCCATTATATTGTAAGAAATTTATTTATTGTTTCAAAAACAAATGTAAAATAAAGAAAATAATTAGGCTTGAAGATTATTTGTTTTAAATGGAGAGCAGGTATATTATATACGTTGTTGCGCTTAAAATTTGCTGTGATAATCAGCGGTTCAGCTATGTTTTTTGATGAACTATAATAATTTGCAATACTTTTTGATCTCATTTTCGAATTTCATAATATTTTGCTTCTACGAAATCTAACGACCTAAACTAAAGACTATAGCTTAACTAATATCTCTGATAACATATGGCTTGTATACTAAAATAGTTTGGCACACAAAGGGTCATTATTACATCTGGCCTATAAAGTTGACTACCGTGAGCAGTGAAGTGACTTTTTTATATATTTCATTATTAAAACCTCCTTGTAACAAAGGTTTTTTTATATGGCAGTACCAGAGCAAATACCGGTTACTTTTAACAAATTAATTTAGTTCTTAAAAAATGTAGTGGCAACAATGTAAATTTATACATTTTATTTACAGAACGAATTAAAATTTTTGATGATAAAAGTTCGAAGTAGAAAAAAAATATAAATCACAATTTAGTTGCCGTATTTTGTTTAATGTAAAGAAACAGTAGCATTTTTAAATTTATTAACCTAACCTTAAAAGTTAAAAATAATTGAAGCATAAACTTAATTTTCGATCACTTTTAGGTAAGTGTGTCTTTATTTTATATAACGGCATTTTATAATATTGCCATTGAATGTGTGTCAACCTAAAATGCAATTAAACCATAGAACAAACTAGTTTATACTTATAAATGTATCTCTGTCATGGGTATAAGAAAGAATTATATTTTATGTATTCGACCGGTTAACCGGTTTTTTCTAAATTTTCAAAAGACCGACCGGTTTTTTTTTAATTCTAAATTTCAAACTATTTGAAAACCGGTTTTTTAAAAATGTCGAATAATCGATCACCCTAGTACATACATATGTACTCCGTGCATATCCAGCAAAAAAACATGACAAAGAAGTGATTTTCCAGTGGTTCAACTAATTAAAAAGTAATTCAATTTAGGTAAAGTCATATGTTCACTCACATAAATATATAAAAAAACTGCACTCAATTCTTATAAGTATAACTATAGAACCCATTCATCCGGGGAAGGCGGAGGCCAATTAAAATTGCTTCTACGCGAAATTATTCTTTCACCAACGATGTCGCGTAAATGAGCCATTGTGGCGCTCGCAGTGTGCGCTGTTGGAACCATATTTGCGGATGGTTTTCCACGGCTGGCCTTACAAAATTTTCCAACATGGCCCGATATCGATCACCATTGATAGAAATGGCGACACCTCGTTCATTTTCAAAAAAATATGGGCCAATGATCCTTTCTGAAGAAACACCGCACCAAACAGTACACTTAACTGGGTGTAATTGTCGTTGATGAAGTACTCTCGGGTTTTCCGTAGCCCATATCCTACAGTTTTGCTTGTTAACGAACCCATTTAATTGCAAATGGGCTTCGTCACTCATAACTAAGTTATGAATAAAATTAGGATTCTCTTGTGCTTTTTGCTGGAAATAAATTGCATAGTCAAGTCGTTGCTGGTAATCTGTCGGTTTCAATTCTTGGACAAGTTTAATTTTGTATGGAAACATTCTAATGGTATGCAAAATTCGCTGCAGCGACCCTCTTGAGAGCCCAAGTTGTGTCGAACGTCTCCTGGTTGATGTTTCTAGATCCTCCCGAATACTCTCCTGTACCACTAGAATATTGTCAAACGTGTGGACAGTTCGTAGTCTGCCGGAACCAGAAAGGTTCCTTACTGCTCCTTGTTGTCGAAAATTTGCAACCAGACGGTTTATTGTTGACTGAGAGGGTGCAACCCACACATTAAATTGACGACGGTATGCACGCTGATTCAACACAATGGACCGTTGATTTGAAAAGTAAATTTCAACGATTTGGACACGTTGTTCAGTTGTGTATTGCTCCATTATAAATTGTCCAAGTCTTCTTTACAAAATACTGAAAAGAAAAGAAAAAAAAAAATTATAATAAAAAAGTTATAAGGAATTCACACCACTTTGGTCTTTCTGAGCCACCCTGTACAAAAATAAAATGCATTTGTTTTTTAATTATTGTGCTTGTTGCCGGGATACCTTATAAATATGCCTTGTCCTGAATTTGTTTGCTGGGAATGTATTTATGTGCATGTGTTAATGTGTGTGTTTTTTCTTCTTTTCTTATTAAATAAATCAAATACAACTTGTTTTTCTGCCAATTTTTCTGAGTACATTTACTTTTAATATAAAATTTTTTGTTATGGATTTTATTTTATTTTTGCACAAAAACAGATTTTTAATTGTTGTAGAAAACAAATGGTAGGTGATTCATATCTAAAGAAAATTATAAAAACTAATTGAAAATGTGTAATATTCATAGTCAAAAATAAAGAAGATTTTAGAAGTTTTCAGTTTAGTCTACTATATGGGATTAAAAATTCTCTGTAGGCGATAAAAGTGTACATGAACTTTATTAGAAGAGGAAATTGTTTTGTAAATAACTAAGATCATAAAGATTTTGCTAGAATTTGAAATATTTTTTTCACCTTCTTGCCCCTTTAGGGGACTAGGCACACATCAAGCATTCTGGTAGGCTTTTCGAAAATGCGTTTGTGTGTGTTACATGATGCTTGATCGAAAAACAAACAAAAAAGTGACTTGTCGTTACCTGCAGGAAGCATGGGGTTAAGTGTCTTCGAGTCACTACTTTCGTCGACTATTTTGATGACTTTTTGATTATAATGTCAACAAAACATCTAACACTTTTAAATTATAAACAGATAAATTGCAAAACTTTTTTTAGTAAATTTTTTTTAGATGATAAACTGTAGTTTACTTTTTCATTTAAAAATAATATTTTAATGTAAAAGTACCAAAGTGAGGATTAGAATAACTAAAATATACTGGTAAATACCTGGTTCCAATGTCGCCATATGGTCTCATAAGAACTACCTAATCAGTAGTTCTAAAGTCACTAGTGGATTTTTAACGACAAGCGCATGTTCAATATCTATAGCAAAGAACATTGTCTGGGGATAATTGTTCAGTAGTACTGGTGGCAGAGTCAATAGTGAATCAGTATTATTTCACTTTAGACATTAGTGGACGGACATACATACATCTGTATATACATACCACTATTGCCATATAAAGGGTGGTCCAACAATAATGCACGATGTTAAATTAAGTTTTTTTCCCAGCTTAATTTGACCTTTCTTCGTTTCAGTGTTTGAAAAATTCAAACAGGGAGAGGTACACAATTAAGCAGCGCGTCAACATTGTTGTTAATTTCACCTCAGTTGATTCGTCAACAAGCATAATTGCCGCATTTGGTCAAATGAGAATCCACGAGTGATTCTTAAAAATCCGATGCATCCACAAATAGTAACTATTTGGTGCGGTTTATGGGCTGGCGGCGTCATCGGGCCGCTACACTTACTACACTGCACATGAAAAATCTTTGGAACAAATTACTCCACCACCAAGTTCATGAAATTTTTTTCTTTGGGGTTTTATAAAATATCGGACTGTAGCCCGATGTTGAATCAACATTGTTGATACAAATTGTTTTTTCAAAGAGTGTTTTTTGTGTATAAAAGACCAAACAAAATATAGTCATTTTTGTCAACTTTGAAATTTCAAAAAGCACCAAAACCGAGAGAAAAGCGCAAATATTTAAATTGTTTACTTTTGATTTTAATTATTTTACAAAATTATAAATTTCCATAAAAAAATATATTAAATTCCCATCGCTTCTTTTAGGAGCAGATAAATTTAAAAATAATTTTATTTTAAATAATACATTTTAAAACAGCATAAGAACTTTTACTTTACGTTGCCAATATAATCACTATCTTATAGAAAAGTTGGCAACTTTTATATGCCAGTGGCCATCTGGAATACCTTATTTTACAATTGGCAATGAAACTGCAATTCTACAGGCATTCAACAATCAATTTACAACACATTAAACATTTTAAGGAACACACACACTTTTTAAATCGTTTGAAATCGTCTTGATTACAATTTGTTCATTCAAGCCGTGATTCAACTTGATTGTCATGTAAACAGCTGATTATAGTTATTTTTCATAAATTTTTGTTTCTACACGTGTCGGCTTGTGCAAATATTCTGCAAAAAATAGTTGTAACAAAATTTTTGTGTGCTTTTTATACCCTTCACACAGTGAGTGTAAGGGTATACATATATAGGTTTGTCACTCCGTGTGAAATTTCTACATTTTACATTTCCGACCCCATTAAGTATATATTTTCTGAAATCTTATAAATAGGGGAGTCAATTAAGCTCTGTTCGTCCGTCTGTCAGTCTTTCCATATGTCCGCTGTCCTTGTGTATGTTGAAATCAACCCAGACATTTTCAAGACCAGTGTAAGGTACCAAAATATCAGAAATATTCGGGAGCAGATCTATTTTTTTTGTTTTTTTTTTTTTTTACATAGACTCAATTTATGATTTTAAGCGAATAATGTCTTTATAAAGATAATGAACATATATGTATGTATGTGCGCATTGCATATTAATGAGATGAATGGTAATATAATTGTTATTGAATGACTACTAGGGTGATCGACTCGGTTTTACAACCGGTGGAAAACCCGGTTTTTTCCTCTTTCAGCTGGCGGTTTTTTCTAAATGTTGATTTTTTGAATATCGAATACACCGGTTTTTTTTACCGAAAAAGCCGGTTTTTAATTTTTTTAAGTTTATTTTCTTAATAAGAAAAATTATTGAGCTTAAATATTATTTTTTATAGGATATAAACCTATCGTTAAAAGTTAAAGGTAATTGAAGTATAAACTTAGCTGATCAATCACTTTTAGGTAAAAAGTGTAGTTACAATAAAGAAAAACCAATAATCTCTCCTTCCATATTCTAATTTTAATTAATGGCATTGAGTGTCTGTCAACTTAAACTTCAATTAAACCATCGAACAAACTAATTTATGCCTATATTTGTATGTCTGTCATGGGTATAAGAAAGAATTTTTAAAATGAAATTTTAAAGATTTTCTTCCTAGCATTTAAAATGTATTTCAAATTATAGAAATTATTTCAAACAAAAGATCTATTTAACATTTAAAAGATATTTTTAACATTTAAAAAATGTACAGAAGGAGATACAAAAACTTATAACAGCCTTTTATAAAAGGTCTTATTATTATTTTTATACTTGTCTTTAAATTCAACTAATTAAAACCAAATTAGTCAACTGCATTCATGTCAGTTATTGCGTTATTGCGTAATTGTGCAGCCAAACGTATATAAACTGTAAAAATTTCATATTTAGATATAATTTTTTTATTTTATATATTCGAACCCGTTAACCGGTTTTTTCTCAATTTTCAAAATAGTAACCGGTTGTTTTTAAATTCTAAATTTCAAATATTTGAAAACCGGCTTCTTAAAAAAGTCGAATAATCGATCACCCTAATGACTACACATTGTGAAGGGTATATGTATATAGCACTCTTACCAGTTTTTTGTGTATTTTTCGTATATTTTCAAATATAAATAAATTAATAATAAGTCGTCCAAAACTCAGTTGAAAATAAATAAATATCTATATAAATAAATTAATTTTTGCGAGCAATAAAATTTATTATCAAGTTGCGAGCAGTCTACTTCTCAGCTGTCATTTCAAAAGAATTTTACAAACAATATGTGTAATCAAGTTGAAAGAGAAAACTTGAAAGTGTGGCCGCATTGTTATTCTTACGAAAATTGTTTTCAATTAAAAAAATTAAATTTAGTATTTAGTGTCACCGAATAATAAAAGAAAAGCACTTAAAATTAAAAATCAAAATTTTTAAAAAGCACATAACACAGAGCTAAAATCACCAAAATGGCAATGGTGAGTATAGTCTCATTTACCACAATATAACGGTTAAATGTGTAGACCACAGAATATGCTAGCATATGATAATTTAACCCAAAATTAAATAAGTAGTTTAATAATAACAAACTCTAGTTACATGTCATATTTTACGTAAAATTTTAGTTTCTAAATAAAAAACTCTTGCAATTTTCTAAAAGCAACAAATGTTAATGAATGGCAATTTTTATACTCAAAGAAGAAACATTTTTTTTATTTTAATGTAAGATTTATGCAAATTATTACAAAAATAACAATAAGCATTATAATCAATATTATTTCTCAGTTGGCACATGTCTTTAAAGTCGTGTAGCAATGCTTAACAACCGGATGTTGTTTCCACATTATAAAGAATTCATAATATAAAAAGCTCTAAAAATTCTTTATTTATATTTAATTTAAAAAAGAAAATCACTTGTTTAAAATCAAATTTCTGCCTTAAAATATGAGATAATTTTTTAAAAATGTTTTAATGCTTAAATTTCTCCAAAGTTCGTAATTCTTACATTTCTTTAACAAACAATTATTGTTAGTAAAATAGTTCTAATGGTTTTTTTTACCAAAAATAAAAATGTTTAATTATTGATTTAATTTATCAGGTGTTAAGTTAAATTGCATTTAATAATAAAAAGTATTTTATTTGAATTTTTGTCATATAAACTTTATTATGGCTAGAAATATTTATAAATGCTATTTATTATTACTCATAGAATTTTTAATAATATAAAAAAACAACTTTTTTCCTATTACTGTTGTTGTTTTGTATTGAATAAAGGTAAATCTAAATAAACAAATCTGTAATGTGTCTTGAATATTAAACAGTTTTGCTTTTAAGTATATAAAATATATTTATGCACATACTTCTATGATATTTGTCTCTATGCTGCCTCGAAACCGTCAGCGGTCGCCAATACTAATGAATACTGCAGTTTGGCGTCATACATCATCAGTACGCACATGTCAGTAATTGTTAGAATTAAGAAAGTCACTCATTGGTTATTTGAATTATATAATCTATGTAAAAATAAAAAGAAGTGTACACTTTAATGTCACCACTAACAGCGGAAACGGGTCGACCGATTTCAGGGTAGATGGTTTTTGTGAATTTGCACGAAAACGGCCTAGTAGTTCCCGGATCAGATTTTCCATTATATGTTTCCATACAAATATCAACAAAATGCCCTCTATTTTCCATATTATGATTTTTTATTGTCACCAAATCATGTGTCGTGATGCCTTATTTGTACTATGACATTCCGACTTTCTAATTGGAACTGGATAGTATTATTAAAAATTTAAATCTTTTAAAGATTTCTTAAATTTTAGTAACAATTGTGTAATTCATCTTGAAGATTGATTTATAATGTAAAATAATAATATTTCAATAATTTACTGTATTCTACTGGTCAAGTCCTTTCATTTGATACGAATATTGTGGGGTTTCAAGGGGGCAAAGCTGTAATTACTATATTCGACCCATATATACGCCATTGTATTTATGACGCCATCTTGGATATTTTCTTTTTCATATTTTACTTTGTATTTTACTGGTCAAGTCCTTTCATTTAATAGCAATATTAAGGGAGTTCAAGGAGTTACATTTTGAAATACCATAACTGACTAATATATAAATTTATTGTCCGCCATAATGTAGGGGTGGCCATCATGGATTTTAATTTTTTATAGTGTATTATATTGCGCTAGTCAAGCCCTTCAATTTAATACCCATGTTGACTCTCAATTGTCCAGAAACTAAAAAATATATTTTCGTTTGTAATTTTTGGGTTTCCAAAAAATGTTTGCCTATAACTTTACTGAATAAATCGCTAAAAGCATATTATATCTTTAAAATAGTAACATAGGTGTCTATAAATTATTCTAGGGCTGCAACATCTTAATTTTTGTGGTAAAAATATGAGAAAAAGCAGAAGCAGTCGTGTTTATTTGCTCATATCTCAGAAAGTTATGGGAAAATTGTGCTGCAGATCTGTGCAACATGTAGTAGTTTTTAAAAGTTGATTTCAGCCAACACATGTATTTATTTATTTAGTTTTCAAAAATTACGAATAAAACTTTTTTATTCAAGTTTTAAATTTTTAAAATACAAAAAAGAACCTAAAAATATTTCTAACAAATCAATAACTTAGGCAAGTAAAGCGGAGACTATACTAGATTCGCAATTCCAGTTAGGTGGAAGGACGCTCTTCTGGTTTTGTATTAGGGGGCCAACCTGTGTATACGGGATTCAACCAAGATAAGGCGAAATTTGCCGTCCTTATCCTTGCGGTTACATTCCAAATGCTTACGCAACAGCCTTCTTGATCATATGTTATAGATCTTCTGGGATATCAGGTTTAAGACCAAAAGATTTCATGATAAGCAAAATCTTGTTGCCATTGACAAAGCGTACTTGGGCAACACCTTGGGAATCACGGAGTATAATACCAATTTTTGACGTCGGTAAACCTTTTTTCCCCAATTTCCTTATTTGTTCTTTAACGTCCTCAGCATTGAGCTTTAACTAGGGGGGAACATTTCTTCTGTAGGGCAAAGCTGACTGGGATATATCCTTTCCTGGAGCGTGCATACGGCCCATCTCGTCAGACTTTAATTTTATAGATGGACATTGCTTAATCGACTCCCCTTAAGCATTCAGAAAATATATACTTTATGGGGCTGCAACTGAATATTGTAGATATTATATTGCAAACGGAGTTACAAAGCTATATATACTCTTAAGCACCACAGGTTAAGGTTATTAAGATCATGGAGATCTCATATGTTGTGTGATGCTGAGAGTAGGAACGTATTTTTTTTAATTTATTTATTTTTATTATCACAACAATTACAAATTATATTCTAATTTAATTAACCGAGCTAAGTAACAACGACCATTTGCCCGTTGAAGTGAAACAGACCAGTCTCTGGCAGAGAAGTGAACCTGCAACCCCCAGACAAAGCAGATAGTACACTACTTACTAGTCCACCGGGGCACCCGTGTTTTAATTTATTAATCTACAAATTATACGAAATTTTCTTATAAAGGAAGAAATTATTAAAATTCTTTAAATACTCCTAGGTTTCGGTAAATAAATTCCTTTAAATGCCCCACATAAAAAATAAAATCCGCTTAATTTAAGTTTTACATAAGATGTGTGTGTTAAAACAATCTGAAATTCAGGTTTGAAATATTTGCAGTCAACTTTTCGTTTGCTAAGGTGCTCAGCTGAAAAGAAATGCTTGCGAATTTTTTAACATATGCGTCTAATACAGGGGCGCACTTACATATGGGGAAAACTTTTTCCGTCAACTCAAACAAAAATCAATTGTTTTATTAATACAACCCTTAAAATTATATTACTTCCCAAATAGAAAGGCCCTAACTCGTATTTTTTACGAAATTTAATTTTTCAGTGATTTCTATACACAAATAAACCTCGACACAAAAATTTAACATTATGATAATACAATTTCTATTACGTTTTTACCTTTTCCTGTAAATTGACAATTATTGGAATTAGGGCCTTTCTAACTGTGACCATCGATATACTGTTTGTAAACAATGCTGCTGTTGTTGTTTTGAAGTTGCCAATTGTTCTTTGTTTCAATCAAGTAACTTCAAACAAATTGTTGTTCCTTTTCACTTACTTTGAAAAGTGGTTTTCTGCATTTGTAAATACAAACAAACAAAAATAATTTATTTTTTTATATAAACAACATCAACAAAGCATTAAAACGCCTTTCACTTGCATACATATGTATGTACATACTTAGTAAATACTTTTTGTAATAATTTAATTTTTGCTTTACTTCTTTGTAAAAAAGATTAAAATTAACCACATTTGTGCATTTAAAATTAGAATAATGTCATAACTAGAAATAATACGATTATAAGAACAAGTAAGAGTGCTATATTCGGCCATGCCGAATCTTATATACCCTTCACAACGTGTAGTCATGCAATAACAGTTGCTTGTATCACCATTCATCCCATATGAAATACGTACACGTATGTATGTTAAAAAAACGAAAAAAAAAAAAAAAATTAAAAAAAAATTAAAAAAAAAAATTTTTAAAAAAAAATTTAAAAAAAAATTAAAAAAAAAAATTATTATATATATAATATACATATATAAAACAAAAAAAAAATAAAAAAAAAATTTAAAAAAAAATTAAAAAAAAAAATATTATTAAAAATATAAATAATATATTAAATAAAAAATAAAAAAAAATTTTATAAAAAAATTTTAAAAAAATTAAAAAAAATTTTTTTTTGGCTCAGTTGGGATTCGATGCCACGTTTTCTCTAACCAGTATACACGTTTGTATGTATGTATGTTGTTGTTGTAATGTTGTTTTTGTGAAAAAAAAATCGAGGTGGTCGTGGGTTTTTGCTCATATCTCAGTTGTTTATGCACCGATATTTCTGATTTTCAATACCGATCTACTCCCGAATATTTCTGATATTTTAATACTTTACCCGGGTCCAACCTATGTCGGGGGGCTTCAAAAAGTTGATTTCAACATACACACGGACAGACGGACAGACTGACAGGGCTTAATCGACTCCCCTATTCATAAGCTTTCAGAAAATATATACTTTATGCGGTCGGAAATGAAAATTGTAGAAATTTCACACGGAATGACAAACCTATATATACCCTTTTTCACTGTGTGAAGGGTATAAAAACAGGGAATTGAATAGATTATAAATCTTGTTTTTACTTTAAATCTACTTATTAAATTTACATACATAATTGTTGTTAAAACATTTGTTTATCCCATAATTAAAGTCCCACACTGATTGATATATCGTCAGATAAATATGCAAACCTGCTAAATCCACTTTTTAAGTAAATTGAGACTTTAATGCCGTGTGGTAGAGAAAGATACGCCTCGTCGACCAGTATGTAGTTGTTTTTCAATATAAGTCTTGAAGTGTGTAAAAAGGTTTGATAAGAAAAACTGCTAAATCCTCTCACAGAAAATTTTTTGTAAGAAACACTGCTAAATCCGGTACATTATTAGTTCAGTGTTTATTACTCCAATTTGAAATATGAAATATGAGAAGTGTTTTGTCTCTTTGCATATTAAGCCGCCGATATATTATTTTAAGGAAATTAAACACACGTTCTAATACTAAATATATTTTGTTACTACAAAAAATTAAAGTAAAATTCAAATAAGACTTGGGTTACTTGAGCACTATACGACTTTAAGAGTCTAGAAGCCTTACCCATCGCAAGGTTAAGGGAAACAATTTCACGACTCAGTTTTTTGTTAGACACTTTAATGTCAAGGTGCTTGACCGGACTATTTGGAAACCAAAGGAGTGTGCACTGATGGTTTGAAACAATCGAACTGTGATACTTATAAAACGACTCGATCTATGGGTAAAAATCCCTCCATATTTTAGGCTACAATTTGTGGCATCTTTTATCACTGCACAAGTAGTATCGTGAGAAAAGCTTAATCAGCTTTAAAGAACCTTACAGTTTATAATATCATGCGAGACTCTGGTGTTAGAATGCATTGGTATGGGTCACAGGAGACATGCTGGGAATTACCACGCCAATCGCCCTTACATTTTTAAGAGATTATCCTACTGATTCAACCGGGGACTTTTTGTGATGTAGCGATAAGTTTGCTTCTCTTTGAAGCATGAATCAGCGGCAATGTCAGGCTATATGGTTTTCTATCTAAAGCCAAACCTTTTTACTCGTTTTCCTAGATAGGAAGGGCCTTAATAAATTGTCTGCTTTTCTAAATGTTTACTACAACCTCAGATACCATTTAAGTAAAATCGGTTGGTCAGATGTAGAGATATATTTGTTTATGCAACATGGATGATGAGATCACGAATCATATTCTCTGCACCTAGAGATAACGTTTTCTAAAGTGTGAATTTACTACGCCCACGGTCATTTAGAATTCCCTTGACGCAAAAAAATAAAAATATTAATAGTAGCGTTGCATTTGGGACAATTATTGGCATTACATTGCAAATAAGACAGACTAGCTTTTAGTTGAACATGAAATGTACTAAATGATTTGACACAATCAGTAACTTATTCTACCCAAGTGGCAACCTTAATCAGCTGATTTAATATTAACTTTAAATAAGCAGTCGTATTACAGCGCTGGTCGGGTCAAGAGCTCGCGCGTCATTGCCATTATCTCTTAAGGGCAATCAGGCCGTCCTTTTCATCCGTCTTCGAGAGTTTTACGTCTCACTTTCGCGTGGTTAATTGTGTGGCGTCGCGTAACTGTGCTTTGGATACAGTTTCCAGACTATTCTACAATTAACCACGTGCATATATTTCAATTGGATTAACTGGAGGAGTACCAACTAAACTCAAAATTTACAACTGGAGGAGTACCAACCAAACTCATTTTCGTAACTGTAGGAGTACCAATTAACCTCAATGCTAACTGGAGGAGTTCCATAAAACTCAGTATAATTATTTGTTCAGATGTCTCCGACTTCCTATACAATGTTATAGGTCGACTTGCGGTGACTGAACTAAAATTTTTTTTTAACTGGAGGAGAACCATAAAACTCAAGCTTTAATTATTGTTCAAGTGTCTCCGACTTCCTATACAGAGGTATAGGTCGAGTTACAGAGCCGGAACCTACGTGGAATACCCTGGCTTTTTGGTTACGTACCTCTGCCAATCAATTTCAGAGTCAAAAAAAAAACTTAAAATAAGGATAAGAAAAAAGCCTTTAGTTAAACGTTTTCATATCTAGTAGCTTATAGTCCACATAAGAAAAAATCTATTAATTTTTTAATCTATTGTAAAATGACTATTTTATACAAATTTAAGAAAATGTAAAATTCCCACTTAGCATGTTTTTTTTTTTTTTTTGCAAATGTGAGAAATGTATATACATATACATATATACTATACACACATATTCGGTTTGGTGCTTACAAATTAAATGAAAAAAAAATTTTATTGATAAGATTTAGAAATTTGTTCCAACATATATACATACATGTATGTACATATTGACATTTCATTTTCTAAAGGGTTTACAAGGTTATGTTAAGTTATCTGTGAATTGCAATTTAAATTTAAAAATATTTGACTTATTATACATGTTATATGTATGAACATTGATATACACAAATCATTCATTATGTCAATAATAGCATGGACTTTTAATTCTGATTAGTATTTGCTTTTGTAACAAGATTATTAATCTAATAAAGCAGCTATTGCATGCATGGCATGTTTTTTGCATCTGACTGCTAAATACGAACATGTCGTGAGTTACCTTTAAAACAAACATTGCTTCATATGAAAATTTAAATTGACAAAATAAATTAGAGTTTGCCTATTTTGTTCTGACAAGCCACCTGATACCAGCTGTTGATAGAAATCTCTGCCACTGAAAAATAGTCAGTGGCGCACTGTGTTGCGGCTAGTGGAAAAGTAACTTTTTTCCGATTATTTTTTTCAGTGTTTTTAATGATGCAATTTTGTCACAGACATTCCAAGTAAACAAAAAACACATAAAGCTTATTTTTATGTTGGCCCGTTTATTTTTAATTGATTTTAGAAGTCAAATATACAAAATTTTCATGAAAAGAGGGGATTTCAGGGCTGTATTCAAAATGATCTCATTTGATTTTGGTGACAGATATTTTGATTCGGAAAAAAATCTGCCTTCGGACAAGTATCTTCTGTAAAAAAAGGAATGTTGTTTGAGACATTTTCATATGAACCTTTTTTAGAGCGAAAACCCGACTAAAGGTCCATTTTTCCTTAAAATTTGGGTTAGGTAAGCAATATCTAAAAAGTCCCAGAGAGTCCCAGTTCCAAACCACTACAGAAATGTTACATAATTTGTTTCAACGAACTGTGAAAAAATCAGCTGCCCATACCTGCCCTCCTGGGAGTTATAGCGATTTTAGTATATCACTCTCAGTATTTATTCCATAGAAATAGAACGGAAATTCTCGGAATCACTTATTGAATAATTTAATCATATTGGTTTTCGGGTGACTTTCCGTCATCCCACGTCAAATTTTTATTATTTTCAGACCGGTTTCGGCTAATCGCCATCTTTAGTGTTTTCTGTTGATGTTGTGAAACAAGGAAGTGGAACAACTAATGAATGTAACACAGCAAGGATATTCTTTAGTGATCCTGAGAAAACCGCTCTGGCCACAGGAATAGATACCGAACTTATAAGAAGGTTTTCTAGTATTCTTCAAGCTATAACTTCTGGATATAAGATAGACTACGATAAGTTCTCGAAGTACGGAAAAGAAACTGCTGGTCTCTATGTAAAGAAATATTCGTGGCATTATATGCCACCAACTGTCCACAAGGTTCTTATTCATGGAGCTGAAATAATTCGTTCATTTTTGGTCATTTTGGCCAACTATCAGAAGAAGCATTGGAAGCAGGAAACAAGGACTTTAGAAACACAAGGCTTTACCATGCGAGGAAAACATCAAGAAAAGACAATTGTGAAGACATATTACATTATCTGCTCGCCAATTCTGATCCCGCAATCACAAGTAGGAGAATACTGAAGGAGAAGAAACACCTAGAATTATCAGAGGAAGCAATGAACTTATTGGTAGATGACTGATAGTTTGTAATTTTTCTGTAGAATGCAATAAAATATGCCTGTGTTATAAAATAGTATCTTCAAAGTTTTTTTTATTCTACATCTATTCTAGCACTCCACAAAAATGAGCATAACTCTCTTAAAACTGAAGCTATTGACTTCAAACCGGTATCAAATTAAAGCTTTGATTGCCACCTTTCAAATAAGAAATGAAATAGATTTTGGTTTTATATAAAATTTCAGAGTTATTCAACAAATATCAAAAAATCATGAAAATTTTACGTTTATAATTCTTGTCCGGACCACCCTATAATTTATTTTAAAAACTAATCATAGGGTATTTATCAGAAATAAAAGAAGAATTAAAATAAATTTTTTTTAAATTTTTCGAACAATTTTTTTTTTTATTTTTGACTTTTGTTGAAAATTTGACCCAACAATTTTTTTCGGTGTAAATTTTTTTCACTCATTCTGTTTGGGATTTTATTTTGACCAATCTGTAGAAGTTTCTCATCGATACAATTAAAATTACAGTTTAGGCAATATGATTTCCAAAAAATTCTGGTTTCGCAACACTGTGTGGCGGTTAATTGTAAAATAACAATTTTGGCGGACATACAGAATTACATATTATTAATTAAATACTGGACAAAATAATCTCTGAACTCTATTCAAAGAAGCTAAATTTAAAAATGTGCGTTTAGGCCTTTGTTCAAATTAAACATTTGATTACCGCCAGTTTTTTTTTACCTGCTTTTATTTATTCCAACAATAAGTTTATGAACATCCATAATTAATTGTTTTAAACAAAAAACCTAAAATTTATTTTTTAGCCTCATTTTCCATATTTTTTTAATTTTTAGCAAAAACCAAGACATAAAAAAATATTTTAAGGAAAATTCAAATCTGTAAATAATGTCTTAATAACTGAGGAATTGATATACTAATTTATGAGCATGCATTCACGAAAATTTTAACAGTGAAGTAGAAAACTCAAACTGTTTACACAAATATATCTTAATAATACATAGGAAACTAAAAATTATTTCAGATTAAGTATCATTCATTAGGTATATGCAACAGTGAATTTGCTGTGATGTTCTCTAACAAGTTTTTTTCATTACACCCCTTGGGACCATATGGCTTTCACAAAGCACCTCAACACGATTTGTTACAATTGTTTTCGCGATTTGTTGCGTATCGAAGGTTGTTGCCGTAAGATTCAGCTTATTAGTTATTTTGCCTTGTGTCAGTTTCGTTAATCGGTTGTTGTTCCAGCTATGTAGATAATTGGGCTGCTGTGGCAGGTCCTAGGATAATGGAGCTGCCATCTGTAGTTACCTATAAATAACGCCCTCCATGTATTTGGTGTAGTATTGAGAAACCTTGCTAAAACAAATACTATCTACTTATATAAAAAAGTACAATCAAGTAAATTGTTTAATACCCAGATCAAATTTTCCATTTCTGCATTAATAAATGAAATCAAGGCGAATTTCACAAATTTTTACAAAATTTTCCCATCAGCTGGGCCGATAATTTCACCGGTATGAATTCGCCTTATTAAAGATAAAACAATATCATATTATCATGCATATATTTAAATACAATGCTTATCTAAAAAAAAAAAAATTGGGGAGAGAAATGGGGACAGTTAAAGGCTAATAATAAACTTGCTATTCGTTTTTACCTTCTCCTGAAAGTAACGATTATTTGAGTTAGGGCCTTTCGGTTTGTGACCAATAAAATATAAACAGATGTATGCATACATTTACATCCATTTTATGACTTTATTATGGTAGCAGAATTTGTAACAAATTGTGTCATTTCTTAAATAAAAATGTTAAAAATTCAGTTGCATAAAATTTTTATTACAGTTATCAATTTGTTACAAAATTCAGAATTATAGTATTAATATTAAAATTATTATTAAATTTTTTATCCTATCATTTTTGGGTTTCACTGTTAAACACAGCAATATACATACAAAAAATATTCCCACAATGAAAACAAGTTATGGATCATAAAATGACTTCATAAAAATATTTATTTACAATATCAGTTTTTGTTGTTGTTTTCATTTTGGCCACTGTATTCACCATGTACCACACTGCATTTGTTTACGTAGTTGTTAATACAAATATACAAGTAAGTATGTTAATGCGCAATCCGTTACTTGCATTGATCATATTTATACAATGTTGTTGTTATTGTTAGAATAATCAAAACAAAATGAAAACTAAGGAACACAAGAGCAGCAACAACAAATACCAATATACTACATAGATTTTATGGACTCTGAAATTTGTAATTTAACAAAAACAACTACCCACTACCCTGCAAAAATTAATGAGGATGATTATGTAAGGGTTAAAATGATGATAAAAAGGTGGAATTTTAGTGAAAATACTGCAAATAAACTGCACTTTATTTTGAATACAACTAATGTACTTATGTATGTAGGTATACTAAGTAAAAAGAAATTTATGTTTCATGAGTTCATGTTTGTTTTTAAGATATTTTGCATGATTTGCGTTTATTTTAGAGGAAAAAATTTATGACAAATTATTTAGCATTTTGAGAGGCATTTAGAATGAAGTCCTGAAATTTTTTCCTTTGAATGAAAAAGTTTGTATAAAGTTAAATGGTACATAAATTTTCTTCTGTGTTATTTGTTAGAATTTTGTATTTTTATAAAATATATATTTCACTTAAAATGTACTAATTAAAAAATTCAAAAATGTACAGAAAGTTTTATAAAAATTGCTAAATAAATAAGTTTATAAAATATTTTCAAAAACAATATTTAAGATTAACTATTAAAAACCTATTTTGTCCACAGCTATGAATCGAATTTAATGTATATAATTATTTTTTTTTTTTTTTCTTTGCAGAGGGCTTACCTTTTGTTCCTCATATCTGCTATGTGGGCGAAAAGATTTATAAGACCTCAGTGGGTTCTTGTTTCTTTTACGAAGAAGTCAAAGACTGTTGCTGTTCATCAGTTTTAGCAAAAGAATGTAAGTATAATTCAAAAAAACTATTTACAATCAAATTTATTTAAACAACAAATGTAAATAAAAGCAGTCAAAATTCAATTTATAATTTAAAATATTCTTTATCAATTTCAAATTATACGAAATTGTTTTCTTTTTTAATAAAACTAATGTTTGTGGGTCGATTTCACTTACTTTTGATAATAAAAATCTGTCAAATAGGTATAACAGATATATGCATATAAATTACATACTAGTTCGTCGGAAAATTTCATTTCAACAAACACCCAAACATATAAATAAACTTTAAACTAAATTTATAATGTATATGTATGTATAACCATGTCACTCATGATTAAGGGTATAATAAGTATAAAATTAATTTATTGATTTCTAAATTTCACCAAACCATCAATCACATATAAAAATACCTACTCTGGGCACCCCCAAAATTCTCCTAAATCTGTTGCATCTATTTTACATTCATAAAAAATAAAATTTTCAACCTCCACATTTATTAAAACAAATAGTTTTGTTTGTAAATTTATTTCACAAAATAAGAATATTTCCATATATCTTCTCAGTTCCTTATATATATATATTTTTTTTTTTTGAAAAAGTGCTGTTCATAGAAAAGCAAATATTCTATCAAACAAATGCGATTATATTTTATGTAGTTAATGAGTTGTTTATACTCATAAAAGAGGTCATACATTTTTTTACTAAATAACTTTGTTGTATAACTACATAAGTACCTATTAGGGTGATCGATTATTAGACTTTTTTTAAGAAACCGGTTTTCAAATATTTTGAAATTTAGAAAATTAAAAAAAAATCGGTTGCTATTTTGAAAATTGAGAAAAAACCGGTTAACCGGTTCGAATATATAAAATATAATATTTAAAGAAAAAATTAAAAAATATTGTAAAAAAAGATTATAATAAAAATTATATTTAAATATGAAATTTTACAGTTTATATACGTTTGGCTGCACAATTACACAATAACTCAATAACTGACATGAATGCAGTTGACTAATTTGGTTTTAATTAGTTGAATTTAAGGACAAGTAAAATAAATAAATACAATAAATTAATAATTAAATAAATAAGACTTTTTATAAGGCTGTTATAAATTTTTGTATCTCCTTCTGTACATTTTTTAAATGTTAAATAGATCTTTTAAACTAATATGCACTAACGTACTTTGTTAAAATTATTTCTGTAATTGGAAATACATTTTAAAGACTAGGGAGAAAAAAATCTTTAAAATTTAATTTCAAAAATTCTTTGTTATATCCCTGAAAGATATACAAATATAGGCATAAACTTATTTGTTCGATGGTTTAATTGAAATTTAAGTTGACAGACACTCAATGCCATTAATTAAAATTGGGATCTGAAAGGAGATATTATTGGTGTTTCCTACTTTTCGCGTACTAAATATACATAGTACGATTGGTTACAAAGATATATGAAAATAAACTAAAAAAAAATAAAAAACCGGTGTATTCGATATTCGAAAAATAAACATTTAGAAAAAACCGCCAGCTGAAAGAGGAAAAACCCGGGTTTTCCACCGGTTGTAAAACCGAGTCGATCACCCTAGTACCTATTCGTATTATTAATACGAATAAATTCCTATACAAATAAAAATTTAGATTGTGATTGAAAAGAGCTGTTAAAAAATTAATGTAGGAAATTATTATTTTTTTGCAAATTTAATTTTTCCTTTTGTGACTTGTTGGTTGAGTTGGCAAAACTGGTTTCGGAATAATTTGAAAACCCGTTTTTTTTTTAATTTGTCGGTTTTCAAATTAATCGATAAACTGGTTTTTATATCTCGAATTATTCAACAGTACCGAGTAGTTTGTTTTGCATAAATACATAAGTATGTTCTTGTTCATATAAGCAACTTTTGCATTACAATTTTTTTTATCAATTAATTTCGAATTCAATGCACTCGAGAATTACGCAACTTTTTCTTCATAGCATGTGCAGAGTGTGTTTTGTTTTAATACTCTATAAAGTATATATTTTGGAAAGCTTATAAAAAGGAGAGTCGATTGAAAAAATTTCCGTAAGTGCGTGTTTTGGATGAAATCAACTTATAAAATCCCCCTCATGTTGCACACACCTGTATGTGGTATGATCTTTTAAAAATATTCGGGAATGAATTGTTTTTTAATTCCAGCACAATCGTCCCATAACTTTCTGAGAAATGAGCAAATAAACACGACTGCCTCTATTTCTTTCTCCATATTTAGACAATAAAAATTAAAATTCGATGGCCATAGGATAATTTATCAACACGTCTGTTATTATTTAAAAGAAGTAAGAGCGCTATATTCGGCCATGCCGAATCTTATATACCCTTCACAACGTGTAGTCATGCAATAACAGTAGTTTGTATCACCATTCATCCCATATGAAATACGTACATACATATAAAAAACATACATATATAAAAACATCCCATTGTAAAATTATAAATTTACGTATGTATGTTAAAAAAAAAAATAAAAAAAAATAAAAAAAAAAATTTTAAAAAATTTAAAAAAAATAATTAAAATATATAAAATAAATATAAAGCAAAAAAAAATTAAAAAAAAATAACAAAAATATAAATAATATATTAAATAAAAAATAAAAAAAATTAATTCGATGCCACGTTTTCTCTAACCAGTGTACACGTTTGAGTGTATGTATGTTGTTTTTGTGAAAAAAAATCGAGGTGGTCGTGGGTTTTTGCTCATAGCTTAGTTGTTTATGTACCGATGTTTCTGATTTTCAATACCGATCTACTCCCGAATATTTCTGATATTTTAATACCTCACCCGGGTCCAAGCGATGTCGGGGGGCTTCAAAAAGTTGATTTCACCATACACACGGTCAGACTGACGGAGCTTAATCGACTCTCCTATTCATAAGCTTTCAGAAAATATATACTTTATGGGGTCGGAATTGAAAATTGTAGAAATTTACACGGAATGACAAACCTATATATACCCTTTTTCACTGCCTGAAGGGTATAAATATAATATATATTTACGTAGGGATATGGACATATTAGTCACTAATCGGCAAAGTTATAGGCAAAAATTATTTGGAAAAATATATATTTTTTTAAATATATCACGTTTCTCAAGATCCTTAATAATTTTTGGACACGCTTGTGACACTGAATTGCAAGCCATAATAATCTAGGCTATTCTAAGATGAGTGAAGATACATGATGGCGAAGGGAATTATTAGATTCGGCACTCTAACTTGCTGACATGAAAGTTATACTTTTAAAGTATTAACAATTTTTAACATTGATTTTTTTTTTTAATTCTTCTTAATTTTGAATAAAGAATATAGAATTTATGTTTTTTTTTAAATTTTTTTATTAACAAAAACATAAAATAAAAACCGGTTATTTAAACCGGTGTTACGTGAAAAAAACCGAAAACCGGTTTTTTTTTTAATTTAGATTTTTTCAAAAACCAGATTTTCTTATATGCCGAATATTTGATTACTCTACTTTACGGAGTAACCCGCCTAACCAACCATATTTCTAAGTGATACATGACTTCCTAATGCATCTTGCTTTGAAGATCATGTAGTTACTGCTACAAATTGAGCTACCAATGATTCTACAGCGATCGTATAATCTATGCATAAACTGCTCAGTAACTCCTAGGCGAATTGCGATCTTTCTCGCAATTCCTTTCGCAACCAGATTAATAGGTCTTAAATCCAGGATTGAGTACATCTAATGCCGCAGTAAGAGTGATTTGTAGTGCTCCATTTTTACTTAGCTCCGGCAGCTTCTGCGCACTTAGTAGGCATTTGCTGTAGACTTGCTTCTCCAGAGCAGTCCACCATACCAGTACTTATTAAGCAAGATAGGAATTTTGGCCAGTATCCTACCAATTGCAGTTGTAATGTTGTCTTTCAGGGCTGGAATTGTGGCTGGATTGTCCCTGTACTTGAAAGACTTCACGTATTTCCACAAAAAATAAACTAGTGAGGTAAAATCTCATGATCTTGAGCGCTAATGGTCCAAAAATTCGCCTCTTAAACTGTTAATGGTATCCCGTACCATGTGGCACTGGCTTGCTAAAAGACACATATCAACTAAGTCCAATTATTAAATTTTGCAGTCGGTTGTCATCGAACTATACCTTGCTCTATTGCCTGCAATGCTGCGATTTTCATCATTCTTAAAGTAGTACTGTCCAAAATTGTCCTTGGCCCGCAAATCGCAGCTCTTGAGATGCTATAATATCGACAGATAAGTTTTTTAGGGTTCTCAGTACACTTATTGACGTTTTTAAGCTTTTGAAATAAAGTACGCAATAATTATGTTCTTCCGTTTACTCAAAAGTATTGACAACTTTTTACTTAACTTTACTGGATTGCGTTCGGTTACACAAATTTCAATATAAAACGACAACAAAACAGTAAAGTCCAGTAAAAAATAGTAAACAATTTTAGTAACCGAACGAACCCAATGTTTGTTATTATAATAAACTACACACGTCACACGTTTTTTTAATGCGATTTGAGTGAAATCAAACCAAGATTTTGGTATTATTTTTAAGTTGCTGCTACTATTTTCACTACAACTGTATATGCATGTGAAAATTGTAAATAAAATTTATTTATTTTTACTTTCAAATATCACTAAGTGTTAAACTACAAATAAAAAATTATAACATAAATATGTATGTGTGTAGCAACATAGTATTCATGCCGAAATTAATTAGTAATAATTCTTTTTTAAAATTTTCCATTTATATTGAATTAGAAAAGGAACACAAATCAAAAATTCTTGTTTATTTTTATTAAATCTTATTTTTTTTTAATTTCATTTAAAAGTTACTGATTGAAAGAATTTTTCATTCAACTTAAAAGATTTTTTATAGTTTATTTACTTTTAAATTTAAATACTTTTTTTACAGTATCTTGAGTACTTTTTTTTAGCACATGCTTTAAATTAGCATGGACTTAAATAATGTACATATGAGAATTTGTTTATCTAAAATTCATGTTTATTTAATAAAATTAATTAGATATTGAGTGCTAAATAGTCTAATTGTGCAATATATCATAAAAGGTATTCAAATTCTTTAACGGAAATTAATAATAAAAAAAGTACAATAAATCGTTTTAGTAACTACAACAACTCGATGGAGATTATTTTACTAAAAAACTGGAAATTTAAGGCAAATAGTATATGTAAATATAAATATTTTATAAAACGCATTTTTTGAACATTTCCTATTTGTAAAAAAAATCTATACGTATACAGAGGGAAAATGGTTCGAAAAATAGTGAAATTGACACCGTACGTTGTCAAATTTGAGCTTAGCACGTTTCTTCTTGTTTTGACAACGGATGGTGTCAAATTTTGACAACACTTTGTTCTTATTTTGACAACGCTTTGTTCTTATTTTGACAACAAACTTTCTCAAAACTTTGTGTATACTGAAGAGAATAACGTGGCTGTAAAAAGATTAAATAAAATTAATCGATTCCGTTGTTGGTTATATAAACTGGGACCTACTCAGTCCGTCTAGTACGTGAAAACTTTTGTGCAAATAAATTAAAGCCACGATACCATCATATGTGTCGTTCTTTTGCCGATTGGAAACTGATTTTTTATCGCAAACTAGTGTATATACAGGACCGGACAAAAGTCGTTGATATATTTTTGTAAGTGTAAGGGTTTTCTGTCCGTGTGTATGTTGAAATTAACTTTTTGAAGCCCCCAAACATTTCCAAGTCCCGTGCAAGGTACCAAAATATCAGAAATATTCGAGGTATTAAAAATCAGAAAAATCTCTCTATAAACAACTGAGATATGATAAAAAAAACCTAGACCACCTCGTCTTTTCACACCAATACAAACTGGATAAAAGTAGCTTCGAATCCCAGTTAAGACCAAAACAAAATTTTTATTTTTTTTTACTTAATACATATGTGCATATGTACCTAAACTTAATTTATAATTTTACAATGGGATGTTTTTAAGCGGATAAAGTCATTATAATGATAATGAAACAGATATGTATGTACATATGTATGTATGTACGTATATGTACACGTTATGAAGGGTATATAAGATTCGTCAAAATTGTTCTACCAAACTGTGTAAAGATCGGATCATAATTTATCTATTCCTAAAAAACACTCTCTCACTTCATGTTATGTGGAGTGGTGTAGGGTATGAAATGCTCGGATTTAAATTTACAACTTGTCAAAACATTTCTATAAATATAAAAATTATTAAAATTAATCTTTTTAGGGCCATTATTATAACTTACCGATAACTAAAGTTAGGATGTTATCGGATAGATAACTAGTTTTTCGTTATTACAACTTCACTTTAACCTAAAAGGGAAGATCACTCTACCTTTAACTTTTAACGAGAGGTTTATAATTAAAAGTTACCATATTTTCTACCGTATAAGGGAATTGTTTCCTATTTGCTTGTCGTAGCCACTTTGTTTTTAAAGAACTAATTAATTTTTTCAGCATTTGCTTTGGTGCTGCTATATTAAAAAAAAAATACAATTTATTTTACCGGCAGGTTGTAATAACGAAAAAAACATAATGGTCAGTCTATTGCTCACGTTAACAAAAGTTACCTTTTATTATACCCTTCACACAGTGAACAAGTAAGAGCGCTATATTCGGCCGTGCCGAATCTTATATACCCTTCACAACGTGTAGTCATGAAATAACAGTAGTTTGTGTCACCATTCATTCCATATGAAATACGTACATACATATATAAAAACATCCCATTGTAAAATTATAAATTCACGTATGTATGTTAAAAAAAAACGAAAAAAAAAAAATTTAAAAAAAAAAATTTTTTAAAAAATAAAAAAAAAATTTTAAAAAAAAATTAAAAAAAAAAAATTTTAAAAAAAAATTATTATATATAATTATAATTATTATATATAAAACAAAAAAAATAAAAAAAAAATTAAAAAAAAAATAATAATAAAAATATAAATAATATATTAAATTAAAAATTAAAAAAAAAAAAAAAATAAAAAAAAAATAAAAAAAAAAATAAAAAAAAAATTAAAAAAAATTTTTTTTGGACTCAGCTGGGATTCGATGCCACGTTTTCTCAAGCCAGTATACACGTTTGTATGTATGTATGTTGTTGTTGTAATGTTGTTTTTGTGAAAAAAAAATCGAGGTGGTCGTGGGTTTTTGCTCATATCTCAGTTGTTTATGTACCGATGTTTCTGATTTTCAATAGCGATCTACTCCCGAATATTTCTGATATTTTAATATCTCACCCGAGTCCAAGCGATGTCGGGGGGCTTCAAAAAGTTGATTTCAACATACACACGGACAGACGGTCAGACGGACAGACTGACAGGGCTTAATCGACTCCCCTATTCATAAGCTTTCAGAAAATATATACTTTATGGGGTCGGAAATCAAAATTGTAGAAATTTCACACGGAATGACAAACCTATATATACCCTTTTTCACTGTGTGAAGGGTATAAAAAGGGTATATATAGGTTTGTCATTCCGTGTGAAATTTCTACAATTTTCATTTCCGACCCCATAAAGTATATATTTTCTGAAAGCTTATGAATAGAGGAGTCGATTAAGCCCTGACCGTCTATCCGTCTGCCCGTCTGTCCGTGTGTTGGTTGAAATCAACTTTTAGAAGCAACTATATGTTCCTCAGATCTGTATATGGTATCAATCTCTTGGAAATATCCAGGAATGAATCGCTATTGAAATTCAGCACAATCGCCCCATAACTTTCTGAGATATGAGCAAAAAACCACGACCACCTCGTTTTTTTTTCACAATTACAACAACAACATACATACATAGATACATGTAAAAAACATACCAAACAAAAAAAAATTACAAAAAAAAAAATATTAAAAATAAGAAAAAAATAATAAAAAAAACTACAAAAAAATTTTTAAAAAATTTAAAAAAAAATTTAAAAAAATTTTTTAAAAAAATTTTAAAAAAAATATAAAAAAAATAATAAAATATAAATAATATATTAAATAAAATAAAATAAAATTTTTTTGGCTCAGCTGGGATTCGATGCCACATTTATTCTAACGTGTACGTATGCACGTATTTTATATGGGATGAATGGTGATACAAACAATTGTTATTGCATGACTACACGTTGTGAAGGGTATATAAGATTCGGCACGGCCGAATATAGCACTGTTACTTGTTTATTTTTTATTTAATATATTATTTATATTTTTAATATTTTTTTTTAATTTTTTTTTTGTTTTATATTTATTATATCGCACTTGATCAACAAGAGGGTATTAACTCAAAATTTTTGAATTTTCAGTAGAGTCAAAAAACTGTTTGTGGCCACATTTTAACAGAATTTAAAAATTCAAATATACCATAGGAAGCAAATTCCATTTGAAAATATATATATACATTGTTTTTGTTTTAAATTTTACTAATCATTGCAAAAAAAATCTATTTTTTGAGTAACACCATTTTTTCATGAAAAGGGTCACAACTCAAAAAAAATTTGAACAATTTTTTCATAAAAAGAGTCACATTTCGAATTAAAATTATAGAATAAAACAAATTTTATCAAAAAAATAGTATCAACTCAAAATACAACCAAATATAAATAAAACAGTTTAATTATTTTTAACATAAATAAAGGCTCAAATCAAAATAATACCTTTTTTATGAAAATATACGATTCTTACCTATTTCAACTTTTGTATTAACTCGAAATAATACCTTTTTGTTGAAATAAAGGTAATCACTACATTATCATGAATATGGTCTCAAAAGTGGTTTTCGAGATGAAAGAGTAAACGGAATACGTTGAAATTTTTACAGTAGATAGATATTGATGTTGTTTGCCGATTTCTTGAAAAAAGTGATATTTTAAAAATTTTGAGTTAATACCCTCTTGTTGATCAAGTGCGATATATATTTTAACTATTTTTTTTTAATTTTTTTTTTTTTTTTAATTTTTTTTTTATTTTTTTATTTTTTTTTTTATTTTTTTTAACATACATACGTAAATTTATAATTGTACAATGGGATGTTTTTATATATGTATGTACGTATTTCATATGGGATGAAAACTACTGTTTTTGAATGACTACACGTTGTGAAGGATATATAAGATTCGGCACGGCCGAATATAGCGCTCTTACTTGTTAAGATTAACTTTGTCAGCAAGTTGTAATAATGGCCCTTAATGTAGATAAATAAGAAAAAATTTTCCATAAATAAATATTTTTTTTATTATACATATATTATTTATATATAATTTTTTAATAATTAATTATTATCATTTTATTTTTTATTCCAGGGCGTCATATATCAGCTGGATCTGCTATCTACAATAAATTATGGTTTCATAACACTTATGTGTTGGCTATTATCCAGTGGCTGTATCTTCTAATTAGGCGATCGTTTTACTAGACATAAAATTTCTATATCTTTTCGTTATTTTTTATTTTATTTAATTTTTTTTTTGCTAATTAAATTATCATTTAATTCATAAATAATATGAGTGTTATTTAGTCATAAATGCATTAAATGTATTTGCAAGATACATATGTAAATATGTATGTACATACATACTACATACATACATACTTACATACAAAACTAAGTTAAGCGTAATCACAGTTTGATATAGAAAATGCTTTAAAAATTAAATTTATAAAATAAAACAATAGTTCAATTCACAATCTTGTGTATTTGCCATTGCAAATTTGCACCATTGCAAATATGTTCTATTTGTGTATACTTTCTTAGTGTAAAGTAAAAATATACTCTACTATTTTGCAAATGCACAAGACCGTTTGCACAAGATTGTGAATTACGCTAATATTAAGAAAAATGCAAAATAATTCGCAAATTCTCAACGTAGTTTTAATATGATAAAATTGATAAACAAAAATAATATGCAAAACAATTGTAAACAAGTTTGTTAAGACATATTTACGAGGAAAATAAATAAAAGCTTAAGAATAGAGGAGTCGATTAAGCCATGTCAGTCTGTCTGTGTATTGAGTGAAATCAACTTTTAGCAGTAACCATATCAATCTTTTGGAAATATCCGGGAATGAATCGCTGTATAAATTCAGCACAATCGCCCCATAACTTTCTGAGATATGAGCAAATAAACACGACTGCCTCTGTTTTTTCCCATATTTTTACCACCAAAATTAAAATTGTTCAGCCATAGAATAATTTTTAGGTACCTTTGCTACTATTTGTAGATTTAATTTGCCTCTAGAGATATTCGTGCTCTAATCGGTGAAGTTATAGCAAACAATTTTTTTGAAAAATGTATTCCAAAAATTTACAAACGAAAATCAAATTTTTTTAGCTTCTAGACAACCGAGAGTCAATATTGGTATCATCTTAAAGAAATTGAGTAGCGCAATATTAGCACTATAAAAAATTTAAATTCATGTTGGCCGCCACTACAAAATGGCGAACAATAAATTTATATATGGGTTAAATCTGGTATTTGAAAATGTAACTTCTTGAACCCCCTTTAATATTAGTATCAAATGAAAGGGCTTGACCAGGAGAATACAGTAAATTATTAAAAAATATAAAATCCAATATGGCGTCTAACACAAAATGGCGGAACAAATTTGTTTAACCCCATCAATATGGGTATCAACTGAAAGGGCTTGACTAGAAGAATACAGATAACAACGTAAAAATTCAAAATCAAGGATGGCGTCGGAAATAATAAGGAAAAATTGCGTATTACGTAAAATATAGATTAAGCTACGATGTGGGATTATACCTAAGTATGTACATGATGGTGAAAGGCATAATAAGATTCGGCACGGCCAAATATAGCACTCTTGTTTTTATTAAATTGATATTGGATTACAGGAGCTCAATTCTCGTTCTGTGAATTGATACCCAGATCATAGAAACATAACTTTTACAATTTTAACCACTGAATTCGTTGGAAACTCCTTCCACTAAACATTTGATAGTTGTTTCACTCACTTTTTTGGAACAGTTTGGCCATTGTATTGTGGGATACCTCTTCAAGCGCGTTATTCCTTTTCGTCTGTTATTTTGGTCAAACTCAAAACAAATCAACATTGTTGTCATTAAAAAAAAAAACTCTCATATATTATGCAAAGAAACTAATTCAAAAAATAAATAAATATTGCTTCCGAAAATAGTTAGGAAAAAAATTGATTTATTTTGTTAAACAAAGCGGGACTGTACTGTTTGTTTAATGCTTTTTTTAACTCTATACAGCTTTTGAAGTTTAATATTTATTTGTGGAGTCCTCCTAAATATTATAAAAAATGCATAAACTGCACCTACGTTATAAAATTTGTTCATACAATTCAAATTAGCTATAAATAAATATTTACTGTCGTATTCATAAGAAATATTTTAGGCATATTAAAGGCTTATTTGACAGATGTTGTACAGAAATTTGTCAAATAGGCCTTCAATAAACCTAAAATATTTTTTATGAATATTTAAATTTTTATTTAATATTTAAATCCAACAGTTGATTACATATCAAACAATGCAGATGATGCTTGTAATAATAAAAATATACTTTTCAGATTTTTTCTTTCTTCTTGTAACTCCTACTGGAAAATAGAGTGGAGTCTGACTTGATTTTTAGCGATATATCTTAAATCGTTCCAACGAACATCTAGTGGTTCTTTTTGCATTCTGTTCAATGTCTGCATGTTCTACTTGTTCTTCCATCTTGATAAAATGATTTTTTTATAAAAACTTGCTTTCCAATCGTAATTCAGCTCTGGTCGGATCAACAGCTCCCTTCCCTTTTTATTTGACTTCGAGAGTTTTACGTCTCACTCTCGCGTGGTTAATTGTGTGGCGTCGCGTAACTGTGCTTTGAATATAGTTCCAGACTATTAACCGCGTGCTTTTATTTTAATTGGATTAACTGGAAGAGTACCAAATAAACTCATTTACTTGTAACGAGAGGAGTTCCATGAAACTCATTGTAATTATTGTTCAGATGTCTTCGACTTCTTATACAATAGTATAGGTCGACTTGCGGTCCCTTAACCAACGTTTTGTAACTGGTGGAGAACCATAAAACTCAGTTTTATTTATTGTTCAAGTGTCTCCGATTTTCTACACAAAGGTATAGGTCGATTTACGGAGAAGGAACCAACGTGGGATACCCTGGTTTTTTTGTTATGTACCTCAGCCAATCAATTTTAGAATCAAAAAAAAAAAAAAAAACTTGCTTTCAAACATTATCATCATTACGACAAATAGTGTGTCCAATCCACTGCCACTTTCGTTAACGTGGGTGTTTTCATAAATGCAATGCTGCTTTGCAGTATGAATTTACAGTTCTTTCTAAAGGCAACCCTTAGATTTTTGACAATGTATTTTGATCCTAACGCAATACGGTTCTTGCCGATACTAATTTGGGAACAAAATATAATGTGGGCGGAGCTACGCACATAACAAATAAGTTATCATTTTTAGCTACTTGCACTTGACCGATTTTTTTTAAACTTTGCACGCATATTGAACTCTCATAATTATACAATTTCGTGATTAGAAAAGTAGGCAGGGCCACGTCCATAAATAATAAGTCATCATTTTTGACTACTTGCACTAGATCGATTTTTTTGAAACTTTGCACACATATTAAGCTGTCATGACTATATAATTTCGTGATTAGAAAAGTGGGCAGGGCCACGCCCATAAATAAAGTTATAATTTTGAGGTACTTGCACTGGAACGATTTTCCTGAAACTTTGCACACATATTGAGCTAAAATGACTATACAGTTTCGTGATTAGAAAAGTGGGCAGTGCAACGCCCACTTCGGCTTCTTGCACTTGATATTCAATTAAAAATCAGAATGCAGTTTTATTCATTAAGGGGCGTAGCAACGCGCGCCGGACTTGGCTAGTATGATATAAAAGTAAACAAATAACAAACTTTGAAAATTCAACAATTGTAAAAATCCTCATATTTAAAATCTCTATAAAAATGTCGTTTATATGTATTTTTTGTTTGATATTATTTCCATTTTACTGTGAATATCTTTTAAAATTATATTAATGTAATTTGCATTTAGTTGATGTAAGAAAATGCCCATATTAATGTATAAAATTATATATATAAAACATACTTTGTATAGTAATTAAATTGTTTTAATATTATTCCTCAGCTGTGTCCATATTAATTTTATTTTAATAATTACATTTTAATTAATCATATTGTATAGTATATATTAAAAATTCAAATTACTAAATTCAAAGAATGGAAAAAAATGCTTAATAATGTTCATAAGTATCAATATAATTGATGTTAACTGTAATCTTATATATACATAGCACTGTATTGATCATATTAATTTAAAAAAAAATATATGTATATAAAAAAAATATTGTAGAAACAAATCTCAGAAAGTTATACCAAAAATGGTGTGCCTTAAAAATGTATTTACATAGAAGTTTAACAAACGTGCTGATTTATTAATTCAAATATGCTTTAATACGTACATGCAGTAAATTACTAAAGTAAGTATACAATCGTATAACCATTCAATTTTATAAAATAAGATTTCATTAAATTTTTTTAAGACAAAAATAATATCCAATTCAAATTAGACTCTCATATTTTACTATGTCCTATATTTCATATTATATTTGGCTAATTCAAAAGGTTGTCATATTGTCATAAGTTTAAAAAATTTTTTAAATCATTTAAATTTTTTCTATTGCTTATTGTAAAATTTTTAGATCTTTTTAAAAATTGTTTTTTAAATTATGACAATACGACACTTAGGACACCTTGTGAATTAGCCGATTATTGTTATTATACATATATAAACTTTGAATGATGTGGGTCTGACGTCACTAAAATGTTTAGCACTTTGGTTACATTTTTTCAAATAGGCGTAGTGGCTGCATGCGGTAAGATTTTGATATTACACGAAATGCATTTTTGGCAAAAAATGCATATGAAACACATGTGGCCGATGCTGATACATATATGATTAATGATGACGTCAAAATTACGTCACAGCCACATGCGTATTCGTGTATTACAGGCTTAACAAATATACTTAATCAGCATAGAGGCTTTCTTCCAAGTCGAATATAATGACATTTTATAATTTTGATTATTTTGAATATTATAAAACATAATGATAAAAGGCTAAAATAAATAATATTAAAAAATAATAGTAAATAACAAATAAATGTAATAAAATAAAAAAGTGATTGAATTTTTTATTTATTTTTTGTTTCTTTGTAAAATTAACTTAATAACGCTAAATTACCATATAAGTCATAATATCTTTAATAATATACTTTAATAATAACACTATAATGATTTTATTCTCCTTTAATTTATATAAATCTCACTTTTTATGTCCCGCCCGAGAATTCCCGAGAATGAACCACTTAGTATTCCCGGGAAAACGGGAAATAAAAAATAGGTAGTATATTAGGAAATATATTTGATTTTATTTTTAATTTCTTATCTGTTTTGGTAAATTTAAAAAAATATTTGAATAAAAAGTAAGGTTTTTAATTTGTTAGCGTTTTTTGTTTGTTAAGTATTTACAACCTTTCTCAAATACGACTATGTAAAAGAAAAACAAACATCATCCGTCAAAAATATTTTACGCCAAAGTTAACGACTTTCTGGAATTATTTTTAATAAGTGCTTATAAATTTCAAGTGAATTAATTATATACATACATAATTAAATGTTTTCTTGTATATAAATGTTTTGTATAACAACCGTAAAACCAGCAGTAGTTTCCGTAGTTCATTTTTATACCCTTCACACAGTGAAAAAGGGTATATATAGGTTTGTCATTCCGTGTGAAATTTCTACAATTTTCATTTCCGACCCCATAAAGTATATATTTTCTGAAAGCTTATGAATAGGGGAGTCGATTAAGCTCTGTCAGTCCGTCTGTCCGTGTGTATGTTGAAATCAACTTTTTGAAGCCCCCCGACATCGCTTGGACCCGGATATTAAAATATCAGAAATATTCGGGAGTAGATCGGTATTGAAAATCAGAAACATCGGTACATAAACAACTGAGATATGAGCAAAAACCCACGACTACCTCGATTTTGTTTTCACAAAAACAACATACATACAAACGTGTATACTGGTTAGAGAAAACGTGGCATCGAATCCCAGCTGAGCCAAAAAAAAAATTTTTAAATATTTTTTTTTAATTTTTTTTAATATATATTTTTTATATTTTTATTTTTTTTTTTATTTTTTTTTTTTGTTTTATATTTATTATATATATTTTAATTATTTTTTTTTAAATTTTTTTTTTAATTTTTTTTATTATTTTTTTTATTATTTTTTTTTAACATACATACATACGTAAATTTATATTTTTATAATGGGATGTTTTTATATATGTATGCACGTATTTCATATGGGATGAATGTTGATACAAACTACTGTTATTGCATGACTACACGTTGTGAAGGGTATATAAGATTCGGCACGGCCGAATATAGCGCTCTTACTCTTACTTGTTACGTCTTGATTTTGTTAAGTGCTACTAGGCTGATTTGACGTTCAATACCCCACAGAATTGTTTTTGAAAATAATTTGAATATTTCATATGCTACATATAAAATTTACTCAGTTCAAAAATGTTTAAATGTTTTTGTTGCCACCTTTATCAAAAAAAAAAAATTTGTAGTTTTTACTTTAATAATTGTTTTATTTTTATTTTAAAGCCTTTAATATAAATATAAAAAAATAAACTACAAAAATTGTTTTCGTAAATTTTTGGCTTTTAACCGAAATTTTTTTCATATGGTCACCCTATTAGCTGTTAGGCGAAAACAAAATTTTAGTTAATGTTTACTGGACGTCCTCACCATATTCTTTGCAAACTTTTACGTATACGCAAAAAAGTTTTTACTATAAGTTGTTAAGTTTTATAAAAATTTAAATTTTTTGATTATTTGTCGTTCCTTCTTTGCACAAACAGTAAAAAACTTTATCAACTATAATGTTATTTTTCGTCGTTATTATACGGTAAGTTTACCAGTAGTCGGCAGTTTAACGTTTTCCCATTCTTGGAATAGATCTGACGAGGATTCTAAATATGTTATTGCAATTACAGCTATCTATAACAATTCAATTATGAATATTGTTTTCGACTAAATTCATAATTTTTTAAAATTTATTTATTATATCTATTTATTTATTTATTTATTATATTATCACATTTGCCTATAGTCGGCACTCGGCTCACCAATAATCGGCATATTATGACCCTATTGTCGGCATGACAATTTTTTTAAAAGAAAAATTGATGAGTACTGTATTTCAAATTGTTATTTATTTAAAAATAATACTTTTATTTTCTTAAATTCTAAGATAAAATTAAAAAAAAAAAAGTTAAACACAATTTTACCAGTAGTCGCATCCCAATGCCGACCATTGGAAAATGTCAAAACTATCCTACTTCGTACGACTATTTACAAAGCGAATTTTAGCCGACGCATTCCTCGTGTTGTGCGAAATTCCTCGTTGGTCCCAGTTATGCGCCCAGCATTAATATAAAAAAATTGTTTTTTTAATGTCATGTGTATAAAAATAAATACAAAATTTTATTTCAATTTAAAAAAAAAATAAAATTAATAATTAAGAAATAACTTGATATAAAGTTTGTTCAATTAGAAACTAAATTTAAAAAAATACTTTTGGTTTAAATAAAACAAAAAATAAATAAATTTGAATTACAAATTTTGATATTTGAAGCAAAAAAAAAGAACATAAAATTATTGCATTTTATATTTTTAAATAAAATTTCTTTAAAAATATATAATAAAATTATAGAAAATATATACTTATATAAAATATGGCAAATATGTATAAAGTGAACAAAGTTAATCTTAAAAATATATACATATATATGTTTATTAATATAAAAAAAAAAACAATTTGTGATATACAAAGTGGTCCATTGTGTAAAAATGTTTCAAACATGCATGTGATTAAAAAAAAGCTTAAAAAAATATTAAAAGAATTTTCAACTTACTTCTATGTAAGAGTGAGTACAACTTATACTAAAACAAGTTTTATTTAGTCTAATTATACTATATAAAAAATGTAGAATTGAAAACTGAAAATCTATACAAATACAAATGTGTCAGTTTATGTTAAAAACTATATTAAAGACTTGTGCGTCCATTGGACATAGTCTTATTCAGAGTATTTATGCAGGACAAAACATCTTCGTAATCTTGTGACCACTCACACAAACTACCTTCAAGTGTGTGCAGACGCGATGTACCCAAACGTATACCTCCACATTTTACTGCAGCAATACAGCTACAGGTTAGTAATTTAAAACATTGTTTGCGCACGGTATTGTGAGTGGCATTGTCCCAATTTGGTGTAGCTTTCACACATGGCCAGGCCATGAAGACATAGTCAAGCAAAGCATCCCAATGAGCCGAATCGTGCAGCTGTTTGGTGTGCTGCGTAACTAAACGTTTGAATTCGTTGAGATGTAATGAGGCACGTGTAAAAGCGGTACTATCCGTCTTTTTACACAGTCTAGATGTGGGCAGAGATTTAAAGATCATACGTTTCGCGTGTAGAAGTTCTTGTTCCATAGTTCTGAAATTGAAAGCAAAAAAGAGAAAATTAAAGAAAATTTACTTTGTCAAAAGTTTTCGCTAAATAACTAACATAACAATGAAAACATTCGGCTTTTTTAAAAACCTATAAAATTTATTATATTGAAAGAAACTAATATGTTAACAAAATTAACTATTTAATTAAATAGTTTTTCTACCTACTGACGTATTAAAAATACACGAGTTCAGAATTCAAATTAGAACTTACTCTATATCTGGTGTCGGCAATTGAGCTCTAAGTTCTGCTTCGGCTTTTGGATTATCAACCACCAATTTATCCACAATCAAATCTATCAACTGCTGTTGCGACAAACCCTTTAGTAACGTCGACAAAGGTAATGCCTCATTAAATTGCGCAATTGGTTTTTCACTTTCACACAAACGTGACCGTTTAATTAAAGGTGATCCTGGCCACAGTTGTTGTTTAGCATTTGATTTGGTTGGAGATTTCATATTGTTGCCATAACACATACCTGGTTCCGGTGGGGTAGTGCCCATGGTTAAACGTTTTCTTGGAGAACTTCTCAAAATCATATTAACATTTAATGGCATTTTAGTGGGTGTTCTTTGAAAAGGACTGCGCACAGATGAATTTGTGGAGGCTGCGGCCTGTTCTGGTGTCCAGCTCTTTAAAGGACGTCGTCGTCCGCGTTGTCTTATAACTAGTTCATCTGGTGAGGGTAAAGAACTTTCAAAATCCTGTGCCAATGCCACATTTGTGTTATTATCCATAAGAATGGAAGCAAATATTAAGGCTGGAGTTGGTTCATCAGGTCTGTTAGTGTTAGTCGGAGTGGTTGCCACTCTCAAACCTTCCAAACGATCTGCCAATGCTATTCTAGTATTTTGCGGTGTCGTCATTTCACTTCACTTCAAATAATTTAAATTTAATTTGCAAAACAAAGTACCTATTTATTTAAAACTAAATGTTACTCTTATTGCCCTTCATAAAAATGCGTAATTTAATATCCCAGTGCCTCCGACTGTAGAAAAGTAGCTGGTACAGTTTTATATTGTCCTTTGTGCGTGTAAGTGTGAGTGTATGTTGTTCAAAGTTAATTTCTCTGTAGGAATTTTCTATTATTATTTAGTTTTTTCTTTCATCACCAGTGTAAAAATTGTTTTGTTTGGTTTTCCTTTATTAAGTTTATTTTCATGGTACTTTTCCGCCAATTCTTAGTAATGCAAAAGAAATTTACCGGCTAAAATATGTTAATTACAGCGATTTTAGAATTATACAAGGTCTTAAAATTTACTTTTTTTTTTAAATCATCAAAAGCATTGTGACATTTTTTATAATTATTTTTTTGTATATTATATTTTAATATGTAATCATGTACAAACTAAGTTTAATAACTTTCTTTATATCTAAGTAATACATATTTATAAATTGGTCTGGAAGACAATGCCTGCTGTGTTAAATAAAAAAAAAATGCTGATCATCTTCGGATGTGGTGTTTGAAAATTTATTGCAACAACAAAGACTGCAATATAAAATATAAATAAGATTTGTAGAAAACATGTAGGTGAAAAACTCAAATAGTTAATAATTACTGAAAAGAATTGTTGATACACAAAAGATATATATAATAAGGCTTTATATTACGTTGAATAATAAGGTATATGGGAATTCATTTTCTGGTGACGACAAGGTGCAACTACATAAGGTGATAGCGCAAAGAGAGAATTTTTTTTTGCCTCCATACATAAAGAGTTTTATCCTGTACCCTGTTTACAAAAAGCTTGATATTCTCACATGAAAATCCACCAATTGGAAAGCTACGTTTACCTTATTCAGTATTCATATGTTTTTTTTTTTGCCAATACGAACGGCAAACCCTTTTTTTAATTGATATTTCTTTTATCGTTTTACAACACTGCTGTCCCAGATGTTATTTAAATATTTTCCCTACAATTATTGTTATTAGGTTCATTCTCGATATAATTTTCTATTAGATAAAAACAAGTAAAGAATTTGCGATTAGTTTTACAACTTAATGATTATTATCGCTCATTAAAAGAAATGGATTATCTAAAGCACATACTAAAAGCTTATGAAACATGGGTAGCCAAAAATCCGGACACTGTATGTGATGTTGAGACCACAGCAAAATGGGTGTCGTATTTTATAGCAGGTAGGTGAAATATTTTTTTTATTTGTATTTTTATATAATGTATGTTTTTAGGACGTCTTTCCGATTCTACGGTGGTAACTGAATTGATATATTCGTTATCGAATCTGTTAGTCTTATACAATGACCGCATCATAGCCAAGAACCGCAAAGAAAATGGTGAAAAGGTAGCGGGTGAAACTGAAACGTCTACGAGTGGTTTTTGTTACCGTCTAAAGGTCATGTTAACCACACTTGAATACTGTGAAGTTTTCATAGAAATTTCAGCCAAAAGAGTTTTCGGAATCAAAGGAAAATGGGTTTTTATAGTATGTCTGCAAGTGCTTAAAGCAGCTGGGCGTTTCTTTATCTTAAAACATTCCACTGAACAAATCATCTCCTCACCAGCTATGCCGGTAATAAATAGAAGAGCGTTGAATAAAAAAAATAGATTAAGGGGCGGCTGTCAGCAGCCTGAAAATAAAACTTCTTTAGAGGAGCATAATTTCACATTTAAATTGAAAAGGTCTGGACGTGTGGTAAGAAAGGTAGAGGGTGCTCCTCCTCTACAATACCGCTCATTCAAACTCTACGATGAAATTGAAACAATACAAAAGTTGCAAGTACCCAAAATGCTGCAGCAAGCAGAATACTTATACATTGCTAAACCCCTAATCCATTTGGCTTCGATGGGAGTTTTTGGTGAGAGATCATGGAAACAGTACGTGGTTGCGTTGGCAGTAGATATGGCCAGTATTAATATGTATCGAAAAAATCGTCATCTTATGACAAAGCAACAACAGCTTATACTATCGCATCGTTGTGTCAATTTGATATTGTATCTCATGCGTACTCCTTTCTTTGAGCACTACACTCAATCACGATTGGAACGTATATTATTCTTTATAGCTAACCACGTGCCTATAGCTAAAATTGTAGCTGGGCCTTTGCGCGAATATATTCCACACTGGCAGTCAACCTATTTCTATTTGTGGTCTACATAAATTTCATTAAATTTTGATTATGATAAAAATTTTTTAATACTTTTAACAATCCTAAATTCATATATACATAGTTAAGTTAAAACGTTATGATTCTTAAAAAAATATTTAATAAAAGGGATATAAGTTTAGTAATATATTTCTGCAGACGGGCTTAGTTTTCTGGGATAAACATTGTAGTTGCATTTTAAAATGTACAATTTAAAAGTGAACAATTAAAATAAAATATTTTCATATTTTTGTTAAAAACTATAAATAACTGAAAAGTATGTACTTATGTTTTTTAAAATGGACGACATTTAATTATATCTAATTATGTAGTTGCAAAACGAATTTATGTTTTCGATAATGTGAGCTATTTTATTTATGATAAATGATTTTTTACAAAATATAGCAAAAAGTTTTAAAATGTTTGTAAAAGGTTGCTTATGAAAATAATTCATTTGAAAAAGGAAAATATTTTTGCAAAACATTTTAACACTCGTAAAAAGACCCTAACCCCTAATGAACAATAAGAAATCTTGAGTTTGTGTTAAGTTTTGGGCTTTTTTGTGTTCTGTAATATGAAGTAAAATTTTATAAACAATTTTGTAAAACATTCCATACCCGCCCACTTTAGGGGTAATTTTCTGCCGTCAAGTGGAACAGTTGGAGAATTTAAAATAAACGCCGACATACGTTGAAATTATTTTATAGAAAAGCTTATAGTTCGATTTGAAACTCACTAAAGTTCCCACGACAATTGGATCTACGTCCCAAGACGACTCAAGTTCAACTCGCCCAAAGATTGTCAACTCGGCAAACTACTTCGGAATTTTTTTAAAACTTACAAACGAAAATCAGCTTCCAAACAGCATACTCCATCCAAATTAGTATATATGTATAAATCGTCGGTCTCATGTAGAAAGGCCCTAACTCGTTTTTTTTACGAAATTTAGTTTTTCAGTGATTTCAATACATTTCACACAAATACACCTTGACACAAAAATTTAACGCAATAGTATCAAAAATAACAGTTTTACAAGCAATTTTACAATAGAAACTACATTACGATAAAACAGTTTCTGTTACGTTTTTACCTTCTCCTGTAAAATTATAATTATTTGAGTTAGGGCCTTTCTACATGAGACCGACGATATGAAAAGGCCTGACTAGTAGAACACAACTAAATATATAAAATTTTAAAATTAAAGATGGCGTCGGAAATAATAAAGCAAAATGGCGTATAACGTTGAATCTGAAATCCAGGCTTATCTACGATGTGGCCACTATACCCATGTACATGATGGAGAAGATTCGGCACTACCGAATATAGCATTCTTAGTTGTTTTCTAATAAAAGATAATTTTTTTTACTTTTAAAAATGTTTAAATCTCTGCTTAAATCTTTTGATTTTAATGATTGTTTATTTTATACAAAAATAGTACTTATTTATTTTCAATGTGATTTTAATCTTAATTGTTTCAGTTAATTTAAAGAACTGTTATTATAAAACGTATATAAATTTTATTTATAATTAAATTGCTTAAAACTATTTCTCGAATCGTATACAAAAATATATAATAATAAGCCTTTTTATTAGCAATTTACTTACAAATAGATTTTGAAATATATTAAATTAAATTTATTTCTAATGTTTACTTTATTTTTACACGCTTAAAAATATTATACAAATTTTAAGAATTTTTTTTTTTTTTATTTACTTTAATGACTTAACAACTTTTAAACGTATGTGTATGTACAAGACTTGAAACTGATACGAAAGAGTTGTAAATATCTATGAATGCATGATAAATAAGAAAAAGAATTTACATCAAAGGTTTGCATGATAAAATCGTGCAAACATGTTTAAATGGGTTTATTTTTTATGCAGAAAATGTTTCCATTAGCGGTTCCAAATGCAAATATTTTTGCAAAAATAGTTCTGTTATACTTTCGAATTCCTGCGAATCGTCCTCGGATGAAATTAAGGGCTATTTGGATGAAACTTTATTTCCACTATTGCCATAACTAATATTATTGTTATTGTACAGATAGGGTATGATGTGGGGTTCTATTTCAAGAGTTTGTTTCAGTATTGAACTCATAACGAATTCCGTCGATACTATTGGACACTTGGGATTGCCAAATCGTGTTAGATCTACACATAAATGCATATCATTGGGACATGTTACGATTATATACGATTCGGGTGATTGGTTATAAGTTTCTGCTATGGCTTGGGATGAACGTCTCTTTTCTTCGACTTTTCCACCCGATGATTCAATCATTCGCAAAACTTCAGCTCGTGCCGGAAAAACGTCTGGGGTTACATAGAAATAGCGTCCGGCAAATAATGTTGAACGTGTGGTCGACTGCAAAACGGTGTCCAAGTGAAATTTGAGATTTTCATCTACCGGTATGTATTGTATTTTATAATTATCGGGTGGTAAAAATTTGCCTGCTTTAGCACTTTCCACCACCCACTGAGATCTTAGCACGTAGTCTACATGACACACAGCCTGTATAAGTTTGCAGGTGCGACTTTCACATGTCATTATCAAATAAGTAGCATCTGAGGGACTGTCCACAACAATGCCGCCAAGAGTTCTAGCATGAAAGTGGGTATTTTTTGTTTGTTTATTTAATTTTCTTATAATTTAATTTTTAAATGCTATACTTACAATACCGCTTTTTTAAGGGATTCGGGATCAGCTACTTGTGAAAATAATACTTTAGGTGGTTTATTGTTCTGTGGATATTCCACACACACTATTGTTTCTGGTATTTCCTCTTGGAATGGTGATATTTTCTGTCGTTTAGACTTCTCATAGTAAGGATCCGCCAAATATCGTTTGACACGTTCATGAGCCTCTTGCGTCAGGTTAATTGGTGCTTTCCAAGCAGCTAACAAATTAATTAGAAAAATTAATTTATTAATCAGCCGTTAATAAATTTTGATAAGAACTTACCCATCAAATGTGGTACTAAACCGTAATCGATACGAAAAGGAGCCGTTATATTGTACTGTTGATACTTTTGATGTTCGTATTGGGACATTAAACTTAAATTTCCGATCGTTATATCGCTCAGCCACAAAGAGTTTACGAAGGGAATGTTCCATTCTTTGGCAGCGTTGAACATTTCACCTTCGAGTTTTTTACATACCAAAACAGTGTGTAATTTCGATAGATACGAAGTATAAATAGCGCCGCATTCCTGCACCATTTGTTTGACGCGGTGTTCTTCTTCGGGCTCATAACCATTTGCAGCTATTATATGCCTTTCCAACGGTTTCTGATAGCCAAACTGTGAAGGGAAAGGCATATGCAACGGCTGCCAAGGAGGCAGTAATTGTTTCTTAAGACAAATATCACTTAGCCAGTAGGCGGTAATGCAACGCTTGGCATCTCTAAGAGCTTGCATTACGACACCATGACGCTGAGTACGACATAGCACATGGGTGACGCGTGGACAATAGTTCTTTTCTATATCGCCGCCAAATTGACGTATTGTTTCCATCCATATGGGCAATTCTTCGCCATCGGTTTCTTCGTATTCTTCGACAATGTAGAAAGTGCATCCGACTAGAAATAGATCTGGTGGCAGTTTTAAATTCGGATTATGACCATAGAACTGAGGTCGCGGTGGCATGGGAATTTGGGTAACGCGACCCTGTTGTATATAGCCGGTGGGGGTCATAACGTTAGCAGATACAACTGTACCAGGAGTTGCTACAACTTGCTGCTGAACTGTACCGCCACTGCCCGGAGTGACACCAGCAACTACTAATTGTTGTTGAACAATTTGTTGCTGCTGCTGTACAGTTTGTTGCTGTTGTGGCACAGCTTGTTGTGGCGGTACACTAGCGGCAATAATATTGTTAACAGCAACTGAACCCGTTGCTGACATTTGTGTTTGTAAAATGGGTCTACGCATTTGTTGTTGTTGCTGCTGTTGCTGCAGAATTAAAAGCTCTTGCTGAGTTCTAGCAACTCCCACAACACTAGAAACAGAAGCACCAACTGGCGTAGCTCCTACTTGATTAGCAGGCTGTTGCAAAGTAGCAGCATTATGCTGTTGAGTCATCATGCGCAAAGTACCAGCAGCACTTGCCTCTACCACCTGTTGTTGGTGCTGCTGATGTGTTTGTAATGTATTCATTACACCCTGTTGATTTATTTGCTGCTGTTGCTGTTGTTGACCCATAATAATTTGCTGTTGCGGTTGCTGCTGCAACTGTTGAGGACTTGCCACTACCTGGCTTTGTTGTATGATTTGAGGTTGCTGCTGTACTGACTGCTGTTGTTGCTGATTCTGATCCTGTATTTGTTGCTGTACTAACGTTTGCTGCTGAACACCAGCAATTTGGGTTTGCATTTGCATGTTATTGTTGCCACCTAATCGATTGCTTAGCATATTAGCAAGTGCAGTTTTTGTTTTTAAATTCATTTGCTGCTGCGTCTGTTGCGAATTGCCAGTTTGTTGCTGTTGCTGAATCTGCTGACCATCCATGGCAGTACCTTGATTGGGCATAAGAACCGTTTGTGGAGCCAATGTCGTTATTATATTTCCAGTACCTTATAGAATTACAAATTTTATATAAATTTTTTGTTTTCCTTTGAAAGAGTTTTATAAACAAATTGTCTATTTATTGAAAATTTTAAATACATAAATAAATTAAATAAATAATAATAATAATACTAATTAATTTAGTACTATTAACAAATAGTAAAAACTTCTAATTAAAATTGTTTAAGAAATCATTCGATCTCGATTTATAGAAATTTTTGTAAAAAAAACTTATTTTATAAAGAAGAATATTTTCAATAAAAATTGTTTGTAAATTATCACTTTTTATAAGAAATTAAATATACATTTTTAAGAATTAATTTTCTATTAATAACAATTCTTTATTACCTTGTTGCCCTTGTATGGTCTGACCAATTTGCTGTGCAGCCACCGGTTGTGTTTGTATTATAGTTTGTTGTTCTATAACTTGACCGCCAGGCCCGGTAATAACTTGTACTGTCTGCTGAGGCTTCTGGCCTAACATTTGCTGCTGTTGTTGTTGTTGTTGCTGCTGTTGTTGTTGTTGCTGTTGTAGTTGTACTCTCAATTGTTGCCTCTGCAACAACATCTGTTGGTTGGAATCATTGGTATTGAAAACCTGTTGTTGAACATTAAGCTGCTGCTGCTGTTGTTGTTGTGGTATACCAACAGGTTGACCAGCAGTAATAATTTGTTGTTGGGTAATGGGTGTTAGACCAGGAGCTCGATTACCTGCAGTTCTCACAACAACTTGTCGTTGCTGTTGTTGCAACCATTGCATTTGCTGCTGTTGTGTTAGACCAGCTGGCATTTGACTTTGCACAATAATGTGTTGTGTGGTGGGTCCAGCAGGTCTAGGCGTAGTACCTAGAGCACTAGCTACAACGTTAGGAGCTCCAGGCCTAGGCTGATAGGCTACTTGTTGTCTCACCATAACCCTCTGTTTGGACTGTTGTAATTTTGAAATATATTCAGCTCTTTTAATAGGGTCCAAAGACATGAAGTGAGCATGAGTTTTATCGTCCAACTGTATGAGTTGACGCTGAGGCTGAGGGGTGCCGGAAGGTAAGCCCTGTTGTTGCCACTGTCCAGCAGGACGTACAGTTCGTATAAATTGTTGTTGCTGCTGCTGTGGTTGCTGCTGAGGTATGATTTGCTGTATTTGTGGTTGTTGACCTTGTAAGGGTGATTGCAGCCCAGTTATTGAACCTGGAGTTCCGGGCTGCTGTTGTGCGGGACTTTGGGGGGACCAATGCGTTTGTTGTTGCTGTTGTTGTGGAGATTCTTGCTGTATTACAATTTGTTGTTGATGCTGCTGAGTTAATTGTTGCTGTTGTAGCTGTTGAGGTGATTGCGGCGGTGGCGTTCGTTGAGTTAATTGCTGTTGTTGTATTAAGACTGTTTGCTGCAAGGGTTGCTGTTGTTGTTGTTGCTGTTGGGGTAGTATAATTTGTTGCTGTTGTGGATCTAAAAGTTGATGTTGCATTTGTAATTGTTTTTGTTGCTGTTGTTGTACCAGAATTTGCTGTTGCTGTTGTTGAGGAGTTTGTAATATTGTTTGTTGCTGCGGCTGTTGTCCTGTTACTAATTGCTGAGGAATAGTTTGCTGAATAATAATTTGTTGTTGCGCCTGTGGTATTTGTTGTTGCTGAGGTGTCTGTTGCAATATTTGTTGTTGCACAATTTGCTGTTGTACAGGTTGCTGCTGCTGTTGAGTAGCAACAACAATGGCGTTAGGCTGTTGTTGCTGTTGCATTTGTTGTTGTTGTTTTTGTTGAAATTGCACTTGTTGCTGCTGTTGTAAATACTGCAAACGCTGTGGGTTATTTATAATTTGCTGATTAATAACAATTTGCTGTTGTTGAGTCTGTTGCTGTGGTGAAACATTTGGTTGCTGTTGTTGCAATAAAATACGCTGTTGATGCTGATGTTGCTGTTGAGGCGACTGCAGTAAATTTCCTTCCAAATCCATTAATTGTTGCTGGGATTGTGGTGGCTGTTGCTGCTGCGGCTGGTGTTGTCTTTGAGCATATAAAGGTGGAGGCTGCTGTTGCTTTATAAGCTGATTGGGATTTTGAGAAACTTGCTGTATGATTTGCTGTTGTTGTTGTCCCGATTGGTGCTGCTGTTGGGCGGCCTGCATTTGTGTCACATTTGTCTGATTGACAATGAAAAAATTTTGATTTTGTTGATTTTGCTGTAGAATTTGTTGCTGTTGCTGGGGAGTTAGTTGGTTGAATTGTTGTTGACTGATTATATATTTTGGTTTATTAGGCGTTTGGGGCGCTTGAGCCACTCCCATATTGGCATTAAGTACCTGTTGCAATTTTCCCGTTTGCTGTTGTTGTTGAGGACTTTGAATCTGTTGTTGTGTTATAATTTGCTGTTGAATCTGAGGTTGCTGCTGCAGTTGTGTTTGACGTTGTTGTAGTATTTGTTGTGGCTGCTGTTGGTGCTGTTGGCTAGTGGGAAAACTAGGTTGGGCTTGTATAGTTTGTTGTATAATTCTAACGCCTCCTGGCCCAGCAACAGTAGCGATATTAGCAGCATGCTGTTGCTGCTGGGTGGCTGATGTTGGACTAGCAAATTGTAATTGTTGCTGCGTTGATTGTTGCAAATTTTGTTGCTGTGTTGATTGTTGTAAAGTTTGTTGCTGGGAGGGTTGCTGTTGCAACTGTTGCTGTTGTTGTGGTATTATAATTTGTTGCGTTTGTGTATTTTGTTGTGGTTGCTGTGGAGATAATAAACTTGTCTTTTGTTGCAAAACCTGCTGTTGTTGTTGCAGTACCATCTGTTGCTTTTGCTGCTGCTGCTGCTGTTGTTGTTGATGTATATTTATCATATGATTTTGAATAATCTGTTGTCCTTGAGCCGTTGATGTATTTATAACTTGTCGTTGAGAAGCATTTCCCTGCTGTTGCACATTTTGTTGATTTACAGGAGGCGTAGCCATCATTTGTTGTTGTTGCTGCTGTTGTTGTTGTTGCTGTTGTAGTTGCTGTTGCTTTAATTGTTGGGTTCTCATTATTAACGATTCATGGTTGGGACTTGGTGCGGAACGACTTAGAATTTGTGCAACCTGTACTGGATCTGTTGGATCGATGGGTTTTTGACTTGAGATCAATTTAGACTGTTGCTGGTGTAGTTGTGGTGACGGCGGCGCCGAAGGTGAAGCTCGGTGTTGTGGAGATTGCTGTTGTTGCTGCTGTTGTTGTTGCTGTTGCATCTGCTGCATTTGCAATTGAACTCTTTGCGGCTGTTGGAAGGGTTGTGATGACATCATGTGTTGGGGTGACTGATATAGTGGGAAAATATTTAAAATTATGATGCAAATCTCATATAATGTCAAAAAAAGTTATGATGATCTTATCTTTTTTTCAATATCTTATTATTGATTAAGCATTGTAATTTTTACAATATTTATTTTCGACCTCTTTTCAGCAAAGTTAAAAGCAAACATGATTTAAAAAAAAATATTTTTTTAATATAATAAATATCTCAAAGCTTCTTAACAATTTTTGGACAAATTGCAAGCCGCACACTAAATACTTATTCTAGAGAAAAACTAACAAATCAGTTTGCAACTAACTGAAATAGAAGCACCAAACTACAAATGCTTCGGGTTTTTCCTAAAATTTACAATTGGAAATCAATTTCTTTCAGCTTCTGTTGGTAGTAGAATACAGTTAACTATGAAGAAGAGTAACGTCCAAGATGGCGTCCGAAACAAATTTTTAATACAACTACACAGCAAAAAAAAAATTGGAAGTGGTGCAAAGTGAATTGCATTTTCAAGACTTCTAAATCAATTGTGTAAAAGCATTTATTCTAAATGACTCTCTAAATGCGAAATAATTTGTCATAATTGATGTTAATGAAAATGAATGCAACATCAATCAAAAGTCAACTCATAAAACATCGGATGCTTTTCACCAAATATGCATGTGTTCTATTGACTTTTTAGAATGGAGTGCAGTTCATTAATATATTCGTGTAAACACATGATCTCCAATGACATGCTAATGTTAAAATCATTAGTATTTTTGCCTAAATTTAATCTATTTGTCACCAGTTGAAGCCCTGCAAATACACTTTTTATACCCTTCACACAGTGAAAAAGGGTATATATAGGTTTGTCATTCCGTGTGAAATTTCTACAATTTTCATTTCCGACCCCATAAAGTATATATTTTCTTAAACTTTATGAATAGGGGAGTCGATTAAGCTCTGTCAGTCTGTCCGTGTGTATGTTGAAATCAACTTTTTGAAGCCCCCCGATATCGCCTGGATCTGGGTGAGGTATTAAAATATCAGAAATATTCGGGAGTAGATCGGTATTGAAAATCAGAAACATCGGTTCATAAACAACTGAGATATGAGCAAAAACTCACGACCACCTCGATTTTTTTTTTCACAAAAACAGCATTACAACAACAACATACATACATACAAACGTGTATACTGGTTAGAGAAAACGTGGCATCGAATCCCAGCTGAGCCAAAAAAATTTTTTTTTTAATTTTTTTTTTAAATTTTTTATTTTATTTTTTATTTAATATATTATTTATATTTTTATTATTTTTTTTTTAATTTTTTTTATTTTTTTTTTAATTTTTTTTATTTTTTTTTTAATTTTTTTTTATTATTTTTTTTGTTTTATATTTATTATAAATATTTTAATTATTTTTTTTTGTTTTATATTTATTATAAATATTTTAATTATTTTTTAAATTTTTTAAAAAAAATTTTTTTTAAATTTTTTTTTTTGTATTTTTTTTATTGTTTTTTTAACATACATACGTAAATTTATAATTTTACAATGGGATGTTTTTATATATGTATGTTTTTTATATGTATGTACGTAGTTCATATGGGGAATGGTGATACAAACTACTGTTATTGCATGACTACACGTTGTGAAGGGTATATAAGATTCGGCATGGCCGAATATAGCGCTCTTACTTGTTTGTCATAGATTTGTTTGCTAAGTAACTATGTAAAAATTTAAAATAAAAGATGGTGTCAGAAATAACAAAGCCTAATGGTGTGTACCTACATGATGGTAAAGGGTATATCAGATTCGGGTCGGCCGAATATAGTACTCTCACTTGTTTTTTACTAACCTGTTGCTGTTGTCTTTGTTGCGGTTGCCGAACCTGCTGCAGTTGTTGCCTTAATTGTTGCTGTTGAGTCAACAGTGAGCTTTGTTGTTGTATACCACCAACGCCGGGCGATTGTGGCGGTGGTGGTGGTGTCATTTGTGGTGCAGGGGATTGTATTTGACGCGGTGATTGGGGGGGCATCATGGCATGTGAGACTCCACCACTACCGTTGTTAGATGTATTGCTTAAGGAAGGTGAGCGAGCCTGAGGAGATGGTGATGGATTTTGTTGCATTCGTGGTGATTGTTGTTGCTGTTGCATTTGTAGTTGTTGTTGCTGCTGCTGTTGTTGTTGTTGCAATTGTTGTTGTTGCTGTTGCAACTGCAACTGTTGCTGCATTAATTGCTGTTGTTGGTGTTGGATTTGTCTCTGAAGGGCTTGTTGGTGGGGCGATAAACTTTGTCCGTTTTGAATTTGCTGCTGCAATTGTTGTTGTTGCTGTTGCAAATTCTGCAGCTGTCTAAGGATATGTTGTTGCAGCATTTGTGATGACATGGTCATAGTTTGCAGCTGTTGTTGTGGTTGTGGAGTTTGCGATTGTTGTTGCTGTGGCTGTGGACTGGCTTGAGATTGGGGTGTGTGTGACGTTTGATGAGATGGAGACATTTGTATTTGTGAATTGTGCTGCGGCGATTGTCCCATTATTTGTTGCTGCTGTTGAGGCTGTGGTGTGGTTGATGATGTTCGCGAAGTTTGTGGTGTTTGCCTTCCGCTATTAGATTGAGGAGTTCTTGGAGCTTGAACTGTACCAGTGGGAGTGGGTGTACGTGATTCAAGTAATGGAGTATTTGAGGAGGTAGGAGTTTGTGGTGGCCTTGATTGTTGCACTATTTGTTGCTGTAATTGCATATTTTGCTGCTGCTGCTGTTGCAGTTGTGAAAGTGTTTGTTGTTGTTGTATTTGTAAACTTGCCACATTCGGAATAACTTTTTGTTGTAGAATTATTTGTGGTGCTCCGGACGTAACAATATTATTCAGACTTTGACCGGCAGTTGGTCCGGATAATAATTGCTGTTGTTGCTGCTGCTGCTGTTGTTGATTTAAGCTTCTTGGTCTAACAAAAACGATTTGTGACTGGTGCTGTTGTTGTTGTGGCTGAACATGTTGTTGTTGTTGTGGCGGAACATGTTGTTGAATATTTTGCTGTTGAGCTTGAACATGTAACTGCTGAAGTTGTTGAGAATGTTGTTGTTGTTGCATATGTTGCTGCAGGGGCAGATGCTGTTGCTGATGATGTTGCAAAGAAGATTGTTGCGAATTTGTTGTATTTTCCATTGCATTCATATTTCCAGAAAATGGTGAAGTAGTTGTGGCTGTCGATGAGGCTGCCGTTAAGTCATTTTTATTTATGGCGGATGTAGATATTGATAACGATGAGGAGGTAGTGGCGGTTGAACTGTTTGCAGTCTTAACATCTTTGGCGGCAGTTATTTGTACAGCAGCTGCTTGTAGTTGAGATTTTATGTTTGCAATACTTTGAGCAGCATCAAGCGATGTAACGGACGATGATTCAGTTACTTTGTCCAATAAAGGATCATCATCGAAACCTAATATATTTGACAAAGTCTGTTCAACCGATGGTTGTAATTGTGGTTGAGGTACTGCTGGTAAGACCTGCTGCTGTTGTTGTAATTGTGGTAGAGGCGATGTTGTTTGTTTAATTGGCTTTGATGGAGGATTATTAATGGTCGTTGTAATTTTTGATGCTGTTGACGCTGATATAAGAGGCAAACTTATTTTTGGTCTTTCCACTACCTTTAGCAAACGTGGATGAAAAATATCACATGGCAACATATTTTTTTGTTTCAGACATTCTACTACCCAATCGGGCGTCACAATATTAATGCTACCCTTTGGCATGGCAGATGCTTTTGCATATACGGGTCCCATAGCCATACCAGATATCAAATGAGTATTATTACCACTAAAATTAGAGGTTACCTGGGCTCCATTAAACGACAACATCGCATATAAGCGTTTACGATCACTGGGTGCAACATTAACTATTGCTGCGGATATATTCTTCATTAAACGTGACTCGCTAGGATCGAAAGCTTTAGTGGAGGCTAATCGACCTAACTTTACGCTATGTATAATCCATTTTTCGGTCACTGGAATAACACTGTAGAGATCTAAATTCATAACCAATTCTTCTTCCGTATAATTTGGAGCACAAATGAGATGGGTAACCAAATCCGAAAGAAATATCTTAGATTGGGCACCTCCATTTTTGAGTAGTTGCTCGACCTTTAAGAAATATATAATTTTATATATTAATTAATAAATGAATTTGAAAGACTGAAATGTTTTATTATATTCAAATCAGCGGATTGTACCCATAGTTTTAATTAAGGAAAAGACGGCAAGACGTTTACACAAATTTGTAGTAAAAGAGAGCACAAATAGAGAGCGAAAAGTGACAGTTCTTGACTGAGTATTTGCAAATTTTTACTACAGAAATTTCTTGCAGTAAGATTTAGCAAAACCAAAAAACATATGATTCAAAAGGTAAACAAACAAAAGTTAGCAAACAAAAAGTATACAATTTTCGAAAAAAATATTAAAAAAAAGGAAAGTCCAAACAAAAGTGCAAAATATTATTAAATTTAAATTGTTTGTGAAATAAAGTTAGTTAACAATGTCTACAGATGAAAGAATGGAACTGCCTGAATCTGGCGCAGGTATACATACTTAAATACATATTTGCACATATGTATGTACACAGTTCCCATTAAACAACACAATATTTATTTGCCATCAGCTGTTGCTTCAATCTTACGAATTTTTACAAATGTCTGTTCGAGTACTTTTTTGGACAAATTCTCTTTTTGAGAGTAAAATTTTCAATTTACTAAATAATTACTCATTTACTAGAAAGTGCAGTAAAAGTACTCGAACGAACCTATTATTATGTGCGTGAATGTAGATATACGAACAATAAAAACTGAAGAAACTAGCGATTAATACATTTTTAATACTCCTTTATATCCTCTCTTACCAACAAGATCAAGAGTAGGTAGGTAGGTAAGTTAGGCCGGTGTGAAACAACCCTCACACCCTCACCCAGAGACCAATACGGTCCATTGTGACGCCTTAAAACCTTATCAAGAGTAAGCAAACTTTAATTTGAACGTGTAAGAGGTGTGTGTCTAAGCACCAAAAAAATTGGTTTCAAGAAATTTTTTCTAGTTTTTTAAATCAGTTCATACTGAAACGCCGCCTAAACAATTACGGAGTACCAGCATATACAAATGTAAATAACAATTTAATACTCCAACATTTTTACTAATGCACTAAAATCTTTTTCGCTTGCAACTTTTCAGAAGACAAATTTTAAATGCGAGTAAATTTTGGACACTTCTCTAGTTAGTACCTGGTCAATTGTTCAAAATTTTCAAATTTCATATGTACATATATGCGTTATGATATAGGAAATAATAATCCATAAACAAATCAATTTTGAAATTTTTGCAGATAGGTTATTTGGTCTTTAAGATGACGATATTTAGCTCTGACATTTTATTTGTAGGTATTGTACAGTATTGATTTTTGACCCTTTAAAGTATATATCTTTTAAAAGCTCATAACTAGTTGAATCGATTGAGACATTCCCGTCCTTGATGGTTGAAATCAACTTTTAGAAGCCTTCACATGTTACTAAGATCTGTATGTGGTATTAATCTTTTGCAATTATCCGGAAATAAATTGCTATTAAAATGTAGCACCATCGCCCTATAACTATCTGAGATGTGAGTGAGCAAATAAACAGTCAAATTTTTCATCTCTAGGATAACTTATAAATGCTATTTTTATTCTTACAAAATTTTGGATAAATGGGTTACTAACCAAGCAAATGTTACATATATTTAAGAGCGAAACAATTTTTTTAAAAAGAAAAATTAAGTTTTTAAGTTATAGAATTATAAATTTCATTTATATGCGATTTTCAACTATATTACTGAACATACATGTGTCAATACATGTATGGTATTGTTTTAAAGCTTTTGAGTATATTTTTCGGGATATAATTTTTTTTATATAAATTCTTAACCTATTAACCCTTAACCAAAATAAAAGTTTTTTGTAGACATAAAAAATATTTAATTAATTTTTTCATTATTTATGTTTGTTATATCATAGAGGAGAAAATCGTTGAACCCGTTAAAATGACAGTTATTCAGAGAAACTTAAGTTTGTTGCCGCTATTTGTAACACTATAGAGAAAGTCATTGAGTCCGGCCGAAGGCCGTCAATGTAGCGACTCTTTAGTTGGCTAAGGCCGCGCAATATAGGTATGTAGGTGTAATATATAAATCTAATACTACTACTTAGAAAATACTTTTAATACACTGTTTTATGTAGTGAAATTTTAGCTGTCGACAAAAAATTATAACACACGGCGAACTAAAAAAAAAAACATTTAAGATTAAAATAAAAAAATAACTAATTGGCCAAATAAATATAAATACAATGTAGGTATACCTATGTACATATATCGTTAGTAACCAAATAAATATAAATACAATATACCTACATATGTATATATCGTTAGAAACCCTAACTCAAATAATTGTAATTTTACAGAAGGAAAAAATATCTTAATAGAATTTAGGTAGAGAGAATAATTATCATATTGAAAGGCGAAATTAAATATTTAAGAGTAATCCTTGAAAAAAACTTTTATTATGTTTATTACATTTGTGAAAAGGCAATTAAGTGTAGCCGTGCCTTATATCCCTTAATTAACCGAAGATCTAAACTTAATATGAAGATTATCACCTATGATTATCAAGTCTGGTCCCAAAAGACTGAAAATTGCGAATTATTCAAAATATAAATTAAAAAATAATAAACATCTACCTTTTAGATATTCCACTTATCTTCTACATAGAAACTGAAGACTTAAAAATGTTTAACCCATTCACAAGGGAACTGACTCTGTCCTTTAATCAAAACTGCAGAATGTCATATTTTGAGTTAATAAGAAATTTGCTGAACAACTTGAGGGTCTTTTGTTTAAAAGACACATTTTAGTGATTGTTTTAAATTTTTTTATATCTTCTAAGTTGATACGAGGTCTTTTATGAACAACTTTACATTAAAACTGTGATATTAGTAGTTTAAGAATTTGATCTCAATTTAGAAAATTTTCGTTTTATGTCGAATCTTACTTAATTTTTTTACTTAATTTTTAGTCATATTATGACTATGTAGAATTATGATAATATTGTATGTGAATATTCAATGATCACAAAGGCTTACTTTATGATTGTGTAACATCACGTTATAATAAATTTCAAATATTTTGTTGTTTTGTGGTATCATATTATGTTAATATAAAATTAAATTATAAAATTATGATTATATGGGATTATTTAATTATCATTTGCGATCCCAACATGATAATTACATGATACTTTCGTTAAACTTATAATGATTACTTGCAATCATTGTATGTTTTATCGTAGTATGTTACTCATAGATTATAATAACCTCGACCATATAACGGTTTACACAGTTTGTCATTCCTTTTGTAATTTCTTTAATATAAATTTTCGGCCCTATAAAGTATATATATTCTGAATCCTTATAGATACAGGAATTGATTTAGCTAAGTCCGTTTGTCTGTATGTATGTTGACATCAAATTTTTTGAAGCCACTTATATGGTACAAATTTATCATATATGCTTTCTAGAAATTTGCTATTGAAAATCAGTTATGTGAGCACAATACGAGCTGAAATAACACAATTTTCAAACAATTTTACCCAAATTTTGCAGCTCCTAGGGAACTTCTTAAAGCGTTTGTTACGTATATATAAAATATGTACCTTTGGCAACGTAAGTTGAAAATCTTGGTTTAATGAGTCAGTTAACGACAGACATTTTTGGAAAAAATATAAATTAAAAGTTCAGATTATTATGTACATATGTATATATGATAGTACAAACTGTGTGAAGGGTATATAAAATTCTTCACAGCCAAATATAGCGCTCTAAATTGTTTCTTTATATGTTTATTAACATATTAAACATACAAAATTTCAAATGGCTTACTTTTTGAATAAAAAAACAACTTGAATCCTTGTTAGATCCTATTCTTTCCTAAGTAAATATGCAATGCCGACAATTGGGTCAAAAAGTGCCGAAATTAGGCAAACGGGTGCCGACTATAGGCAAAAATGGTACATTTTAGAAAAAACGTAAATTACTCAAATTAAATAAAAGCATGCTTAAAAATAGTTAATTGAGTCTAAAACTATACCAATCACTTAGCAACAAAAATCCGTTGACAACCCAATATCATGTCCGCACTCATAAGAGCATCAGTTTAAAAATGAAAAAAAAGTTAAAGTGCCGACTACTGGAGAACTCACCCTATATTATCATAATGTAATTTCTTTTGTAAAATTGATTGTAAAACTCTTTTGATACTATTCCATTAATTTTTTTGTGGCGAGGTGTATTTGTGTAAAATATATTTAAATCACTGAAATTCTCAATTTCGTAAATTTAATTACCTGTGACAATCGTAATAAAGAATTACAAAAATTGTTATCAATAAGTTATGAAAGAACTGAACTTTTTGAAAATGCCTAATTTTTCAGTTATTTATTTTATTTGTTCAGAAAGTATTTTGAAGAACAGACACCGTGGGGGTAATTTTCTTTCTGGGAATTCTTTTTTTTTTCATATGGTGTTTTCGAACATTGGCTAGTAAAATATTTAATAAAATAGGTGAAAAGCCAATTCGATCATATACAAATACATTCATTTTGAGACATATTTTTCCAATACATCCTATTGTCTGTTGTGTATAACAACAAAAACGAACTGTCAACGAATGTCATAAGCACTCTTTAATGCTCATTATGATTGGTTAATATTTTTTTTTTTACAATAAGAATTTTAACAAAAACAATATTTCTTTCAAACTTACCTCCTCATCTAAACTACCAACAACAAAATATCTTATGTTTGCAAATAAACTATCACTTAATTTTAAATTTTCCATGTTTTATAATACATTTAGGGCTAAATGTGAAATATGTAAATTAATATTAGCGTTTCTTTGTTGTTGTCACCGAGCGTGTACTTTTTCTTTTTAACTTTCTGCCGCCGGACAGTCAATCATAGAACAAAAATTTTCTAAACAAAATTCACTGCCATACACAATTATTTTTTAAAATATTAATTTCGTGCGCACTTCTTTCCGCACAAAACTATAAATTTATAAGTATAACATAATAAAATTATAGAATTTTTTAAGTAAAATTAAATATGTTCAAAGAAAAAGAACGCCACTCACAAAATACTGTGCCTCTAGAAAAATGGAGTGAAGTTAGCTGCTGTTGTCAAATGTGGCAATTGCTTGACAAACTTGTTTTATCATTGTGATTGATTTTTGTATAGTTAAACAACTCTGTGCATAATGTTTAGAAAGAAAAATTAAAGCAAAATATAAAACTTATAAGAATACATTTAGATAAGGTTTGAAACTACTATTGAAAAATTCAGATATAAGATATGGAATTAGAGCCTTTATAAGGTATTATACTTTTTAACTCGATAATATGCATGTACAAATATACTAAGTATGATTTTGGTACACTTAAAATTTTAGGAGAAAATTTGAGTCACAAAAATGAATAAAAAGGTTAAAAACCCTTTGAAATGTATGATTATAACATTTAGGAATTGGGTGGTGATATATAGCTAACTTTTTTTATATTTGGACACCGGCAAAATCACTATTTGTCATCTTTTTTATAAAAAAAAAACATTTTAATAAGTATACATCGATACAGACGATGGAACATAGGAACTAAAAATAAAAGACGAATTTTAACAAAAAAAAATTAATAAATAAAAATAGCAACACTTAATAGAACGTTAGTCGCTTTGACCAGAGATCTATTATGTGTACCAAAAATAGTAGATTTTTTTAATTCTCTTAAAAAGAATCTACGAAAATCTTTTGTTTTTCTTTATTTGTTCGCTCATATTAAAAAAATAGAAATTTTGAATACAGTTATAAATATTTGTAATGAAAAATATTTTTTCATTATATCTTTTATTTTTATGTAAAATTTAACTGTTTTATATAGTGAAAAACAGAAACATGCATGGTCTAAATGAGCTCCTCGGTATTTAGGCCCCTTTCGCATTAGGCAACTATAATTGCGCAATAATTGTGTTTGTTGGTGTGAGAGGAAAGGTCGGTGTGAAGGGGAAAGATTTTGTAATCTTAATTGAAAAACAGTTATTATTTTTTATAACAAAAATATTTAATTTAATATAAAATTAATGTTCAATATATTCAAGGCAAAAATTAAGTATAATTATTTTATTTTGTTGACAGACTATAACAAACACAATTTTGATTGCTTAGATTTCAACACCCCCTCTCAATCAAATAATCCAAGAATTCTTCTAAAGGTTTGGAATCGTAGTTGATCTGTAGCTTTTGTAAAAATATCTGCTAGTTGATCATTAGTTCCAATTGGCTCTATCTTTATTTTATTGCTTGCCACACTATCACGAACAAAATGATGACTTATATCAATATGCCTTGCACGTTTACTTTCAAAATTTGTAGCCATTCCAATACAACCACGATTATCTTCATATATAATTACAGGATTATCTTCTGATATAACAGCTAAATCTTGTAGTAATCCTTTTAACCATATTGCTTCCGTAGTGGCTAAGCTTAAAGCAATATATTCTGCTTCACTTGAAGATTTTGCTACAGTTTGTTGCTTTTTGCTGCACCACGAAACTGTACATCCAAATATTTTAAAAATATATCCACTTACAGATTTTCGATCAGATACATCCGATGCCCAATCTGCATCAACATATCCAATAATTGGCACATTAGTTGAGGTTTCAAACTTTAATTTGTATGATGAAGTTCCCTTTAAATATCTTACTATTCTTTTTAAATGTTGCCAATGAATTTCACTAGGATTTTGTTGGTATCTTCCCATATAACCGACAGGATAACAAATATCTGGTCTTGAGCACAGCATTATATACATTAAGCTACCAAGCAATTCTCTATAAGGATGTTTACATTCTGATTCCAGTTCTTGTTTTAGTTGCAATCCTTTTTCCATGGGGCTTTTAACAGCATTGCACTCTACCATACCAAATTTTAACAACAATTTTTCTATAGATGTTTCTTGTGAAATTAAAATTTCGTTATCACTATGTTCAATTTTCATACCAAGGAAATATTTCAGAATTCCGCAATCGGACATCTCAAAATGTGTTGATAAATCTTTCTTCAGCTTTTCAATGCTTACTAATTTGTTTCCGGCAATAAGTAAATCGTCAACATACAATATAACAACAAGATCATCACAATGTTTTATATCTAATTTTGTATAAAGACAATAGTCGTGATTTGATCTTTTAAATCCATGGGAAAGTAAAAACTTATTAAATTTAATGTTCCAACATCTTGGTGCTTGCTTTAAACCATACAATGATTTTTTTAATTTGCAGGCCATGTCCTTTTTTGTTTTTATTCCCTCTGGCATTTTCATATAAACATTTTCCATTAGATCCCCATGTAAAAATGCTGTTTTTACATCAAGTTGATGAAATATATATTTTCGTTTTAACCCAACAGCTAACACAACACGAATCGTTGACATTTTGGCGACGGGAGCATACGTTTCGGAAAAATCAACACCTTGTTTCTGTTGAAATCCTTTAGCGACCAGTCTGGCTTTATATTTAGTTGGATTACCATTTTCATCTTCTTTGATTCTAAAAACCCATTTTGACGTCAGTAGTTTTATGTTTTTTGGAAGTTTAACAATATCCCATACTTCATTTTTCTTCATTGATTTTAACTCTTCTGCAACTGCTTCCAACCATTTATCAGCATTGTTTACATATTTAATATCATCATATGTCTCCGGAATTACTTTATTTGACACATTAGCTCCCAACCCAGTTATATAATTGATTAGCTTTCTTGGCAGGCGCCTTTCACGGTCACTGCGACGAACTTGAACAGTTGCTTGAAAAGGAGAATCCTGTTCTAAAACTTCAGGCTCATCTTCAGTGAAATCACTGTTAGTTTCATTGTTAGCACTCAAACTATTATTTTCACTGTCTTCGTTTAAATTTTCATCTAAATTTGATACATTAGTAGACACAGCACCTTCAGATTCATTTTCCCCCTCTTGCTCGTGTCGCCTTTGAATTATAACATTTTTACTTATGTTTTGCATTTCTTCAAAAGGAAAACTGTTCTCATTAAACTTTACATCTCTTGCTACTATTATTTTTTGTTTTTCTATATCCCAAAGTCGATAGCCATTTGGAGCATATCCAACCATTACTGATTTCTTACTTCTTGCTTCCAGCTTTTTACGGCACTGATGTGGAATCCAAGCATAGGCTTTACAACCAAAAACTCTGATTTTATTAAATTTTGGTCTAAAACCAAACCACATTTCCGCAGGAGTTTTAAAATTGTCAAGGCTTCTTGTTGGACAACGATTTATTAAATAAACAGCAGCCAACACAGCTTCAGACCACAAAGACTTAGGAGCTTTAGATTCTATTAGCATTGTTCTTACCTTCTCTGTTATTGTTCGATTGAATCTCTCTGCCACACCGTTTTGTTGAGGGGAATAGGCAACTGTTGGTTCCATTTGTATACCTTTGCATTTATACCAATCAAATTGCTCTTTCGAAAAATACTCCCCACCTTGATCAGTTGTTAGTTTTGAAATGCAGATACCACTAAACATACTTGTTACAACAGCTTCATATTCTTTAAATGCTTTGAAAACGTCACTTTTCTTGGTGATCAGGTATACCATAGTGAAATGAGTATAATCATCAATGAAGCTAACGAAATATTTCTTTCCATTCCATGCGATTGGATCAATAGGTCCACAAATGTCAGAATGTATGCGTTCTAATACTCTTTTAGCTCTTACACGAGTATCATCAAAAGGTTCTCGACATTGCTTACCTTCTACACACACATCGCAAAAACCAACGGAATTCGACTTTAAATTAAGATCACTAATTAGATTTGCCTTTTCTAATTTCTTAAGACCACTTTCACCAATGTGTCCTAATCGACGATGCCATAGTGTAACGTCATTTGAATTTGTCAATAAAGCAGCTGAATCATTTACATTAATTGTCAGCTCATACAAATTTCCAGATAACTTGGCTGTTGCAATAATTTTATTATCTTTTGAAAGTATAGCTTTATCATTGATGAATTTAACCTCTATTTTAGCACTAGTAAGTTTTCTAACTGATAGTAAATTGTCGCGTAAATCAGGAACATAGAGTACTTCTTTCATTATAAGAGGAACACCTTTATTACTAACACCACTTATTTCACCACAATGTTTTGCTACAATAAATGATTTGTTTTTCGCCACATCTATTATAATTGGTTCTTTTAATTCTTTAAAGTTTTTAAAACACATTTTTTTATTTGATAAATGGTCACTTGCACCAGAATCCAACTTGAAAATTATTTCATTTGCTTTATTATTACGTTTGCTTTCTTTATCACTGTTGACCATAAAACAGACACTCTTTTTAATAGCAACACGTGCGTCAGCATTTTTACAATCACGTGCGTCAGCATTTCTACAATCACGTGCCATGTGTCCAAATTTGTTGCACTTATAGCATTTACCATTAAACTTCTTAAACTTATGATTTTTCTTGCTAACAAAGGCAGTTTTCTGTTCGATGCCCTCTTCATTGCGGTCAGATAGCTTGGCTTCTTCTGACATTAATCTTTCCTTAACTAAATTAAACGTCAGCTTGTCTTCTTCAACATTTTGTAAAGCAGTTACTAAAGGATCAAATTTTTCTGGAAGTGTAAGGAAAAATTGAGCTAACAAATCATCATCTTCAATTGTAGCACCGGCCATTTTTAGCTGTCGAATTAAACTTTCAAATGCCATTATATGAACAGACACATTTTCACCATCATTCATTCTCATTCTTGATAATTTTTTTCGTAAAAGCAATTGGTTTACCAAGGACTTCTTTGCAAACACAAATTGTAAACTATCCCACATTTCTTTTGCTGTGTTCTTTTCACGTACATAGCACAAACAATCTGAATGCAAAAATCCAACCAAACGATCTTTTGCCTTTTTATCATTCTTCATAAAATTTGCATTGGTCTCAGAACCTTGAGGTGGAACACCGGTTAGAACGTCCAATAGTCCCAAGGAATCCAAATGTAATTTTACACGAAACTGCCAATCATCAAATCCCGAGCCATTAAACTGCGGAATTCCATAAGATTCTTTAAAATCGCCCATAACCTTTTGTAAATCTTAATTGAAAAACAGTTATTATTTTTTATAACAAAAATATTTAATTTAATATAAAATTAATGTTCAATATATTCAAGGCAAAAATTAAGTATAATTATTTTATTTTGTTGACAGACTATAACAAACACAATTTTGATTGCTTAGATTTCAACAAAAGAAGCACGTGTTCGTAAATGCATCACAGCTGTGCATATTATGCGCACAATGTTCGGAAATGCAAACGTTGGCAACACTGCAGCTGTCATCTGTTCGAAAATGCAACATTGAAGTCTATTATGCGCAAATAAATACAAAAAACTAATCACAAAAATTGCTGATGCAATAGATGTGTGAGTATAACGAATGTGATTTTTTATGATTTATTTTTGATTATTTTACTTTTTAAACATTTTCAGCCTCGAATTTGAAACATATGTCAGATATTGTATTATCAAATTCACAAATTAAATTTATAATCATTTTTTCCATTTTCCGCAGTGTTCGCTCGTTCGTAAATGCAGCAATAAAATAAGCAAAAAAAAGCATCAGCAACATATGATTTGCAGTGGCAGCGCAAAGTAATCATATTGTGCAGCGCAGTGATGCGTTTACGAACAGGCCCGAATTGCCGAGGTTTGAGTACAGACTTGCTTGTACTTGGCAATTGTGCTTCTGCTGTCATTCTTGTCTTGAAATATTTATTTATTTTTGACATTGTCTTATATTTCTTCTTCGGTGTGTTGCGTAATTTTGTGTGTGTGAAAATTTTATTTGTTTATAAGTGAATCAAATATTTAAAAATGATGAGAAATTGGAAGAAACTGGAAGAAATTGAGCAACCAAGTTGCTCAATGTGAACATAAAAGCAAAAGAAAATAAATAAAAATAAAATTTTACTTGCGCAATTATAGTTGCCTAATGCGAAAGGGGCCTTCAAATTAAAGTTGCCATCTTTTAAATTGTATCTAAGCATGCAACCCTGGGCTTCGTAACGTCAAAGTGACAAACGTTTATTGATAGAAAAATAACCTTTTCACATCAAGCAGACGAAAAACTTTCCAGATTTACTAATTTTTCTGTGTAGTAATTCTAGAAAACACTTAATTTTTTTTTGTAAAACTGAAAATTGTTTAAAATATTATTTAATAAACATATATTATTGGTGATGCATTAAATTTGAAGTGAAAAAATAAAGGAAGTATATTCTCTTCGTCGAACGATACCAAGACGTATTTGTGTGTGTGTTGAAGGTCGGGTCACGCTACAGCGAAGCACCCCTTAAGCCAAATTGCTGAGTTGAAAACCCCAATCCACGATATTTCTTTACTCTTCCTAGCAAATATAATTCTATATATGCCTAACGTCGATATGTCGGGTAGTGAAGATGGTCAATTACGTAGTCCTGTCGGCGATGAACATGTGCTAAGGTATGTATATTGAAACCATTTCGAACTTATGGACGATTGTTGCCTCAAAAAAAAAATCACATTGCAAAAAATGTGCTACGCTACATGTACCTACATTATTTCTGTATGTGTTGCTTACTGTGTTTATGTATATATATACAAAAAAGTTAAATTGGCAAAATCGACATGCAACAATTTTCCATAATATGTTTTTAATAATTTATAAAAAAAAGAATGTTTTCTTGAATGCGTAAAAGAGAATTTAAATTTTTTTATAATCAAAATGATTAAATTAAAAATGGATGTATGTATCTACATTTGCTTAAATAGTTTTTAAAAAATTAAAATTTAAAAATTAATTTTAATAAAATTTAATTTGTTTTAGTTTATTGCAAGGCGCATTTAACAAATTAAACTCAGATCAGCCCATCATTAGATATTCCCTTCCTAATATGAATACATACTCTATCCTAAATTAATACTGCAAAATCATGAATTTCAAACAAATTGAAAAAAATAAACTAAAATAAATTATATGCAAGTTTAACTTATGTATATAACGGATTTGATGATCTTTTTGAAAATTTAAGCTTCAAATTTTCTTGAGGCAAAGTAGTACATAATAAGTATTTCTAAAATTGCTGACACATCGTATATATTTAACCGAATTCCAATAAAAATTGATTGTTTTGAAAAATAAATTAATAAAAATTAATAAACAAAAAATAACATTAAGTTTATTTGACTTTTCTTATACAAAACTCAAATGATATGCGCTCAATGCTTTTAAATTTTCAAATTTCTTATTGTAGGTACTTTGTATTTCTTAATAAAATAAGTCAAAGTTAAATAAACATAGGCTTTTTACTCCTTACAGAAACTGGGAATTAATTTATGTAATTGTAAACATATGCAATCCCAACAATCTTAAGAACCTATAATTTGTAAGCTAATTTTTAATATTGTTTAGGTATGTTTCATATTTTTCTTTTCTAATAAAAAAAAAAAATAAAAAGCTACTTTAAAATGTAACACTTTACGTGGTTGCTTTTAACCTTAAAAAGTTTTTTGTTTTTTTAAATCTAATAGAAGGATTTTAGTAATAAATTAACAGTAGTTATCTTTGGGTTTAAAATATTCAAAACAAAAAAAAAATTAAATATTAATTTCTTCAAAATAATATTTATGTAATAGTTGTCAATTAATAGATATTTTGTTGCAGGACTTTTGATCTTGAAATTATTGCAATATATGCAGTTTTCTTTAGTTGCAACCATTTAAAAAATAACTAGGTTCTTAGCAATAAACTAAAGCGATTAAAACATATATATACAATATTTTTTGTATGTACCTCATCTTATCAATCACCTTTCCATACCTATACATAAAAATATATCAAAAATATCCTTATCCAAAACAAAAAGCTACTCCTTTATAATAAAGTATTTATAGTTTGAGTTACCTTTTAACAACATTGTTCGAATTTATATTTTTTCATTTCTTTTTCTATTTCTTTTAATTTATAAGTAATTTTTTTTTTTTTTTTTTTTTTTTGAAATACCATACATATTTTGTCTGTGAATATGTTTAATTTACTTAAATTTTTTCATTGCAAATAGGCCAAAAAGTGTGTACATGTCCAATGACCGATGCGCGCGATGGCCACGACGTTACCTTTTAAAACAAAACAAATTTCTAAAATCAAAAATAAAAAATAAAAACTCTATAACCTAAAAAATGTTTAAACGAATGAAAATTAATCACAAAAACAAAAAACCTTACAAAAACCATCCGAATATCATTATGAATGGCTCATCAAAAAAATTTTAATAAAGTCAGTCTAAATAGAAGTTAATAACCAAAGCTGCATGGTGATTCAGCGCAAAATGTAATATGTAACTGCAAACTTCAGTCTACTACATGTATTCCATAACAAAAATAACTGTTAACCGGTAAGAGGGAGATACATAAAGACTGGCCGTCAGTCAGTGGAGAGAATTACAATTTAAAATGGTTGGTTGTTAACGCAAATATATAATGAAAAGGGAGTAGACAATACGTCAGAAAAACAACAATAATAATTTATATCCCAACACCTACAACAAATATACATACATATATGTATACATACTTAAAACAATATATCATCCCAATAATTTGTTATGCTTTCTACTTCCATTCATCGAATCAAGTCTTCTTAGTTTGTTGGTAATTTATTATTTACAAAAACAGTACAAAACTTTAACAAAAAAAATATAACTTTTTCAACTTTTCTTTTACAAAAAAAAAAAAGTATAATATTAGTAGAGTATCTGGATTAGTAAACACTAAAGTACGATTTCATGTTATATATGTCTATATGTATTTTTAAATCTAATTTTCCTCTTATCCATAAAATAAAGCCATGAATTAATTTTACTTACATCCTTTCTCCTGACGTTGATGATGGTGTTAATTTACTTTCTTCGATTTAGCAGTTGTTTTTGGAGTATTTTGCTTTGGAATTGTATTACTACAAACTTCAACAGGGCATTTTGATATAACACATTATGTTTTAGGTAAGTTCAATTGCTTTCATCAATGGTTTTGTTTAATGCCTACGTATTCTATTAATTTCTTTTTAAAGGAATATTACAATCTACTTGTGTTATCAAAGGTAAATACAAGCTGAACTGAATGTTAAAAAGGTAAAATAAAAAAATATGGATATAAGCATATACTTTGTTTAAATCAGTTTTATGTTTAATAGGTTAACTTATTTCATCAACAAATTGAATATGTATTTTAATGAAATTCATTTATTTCTTATTGCTCTTATTTGACCTTTATTTTATAAAATTTTTAATTGATTTTTCAAGCTCGAGGTCTTTATAAATATTTGTTGATTTAGTTATTATTCAATATTCCGCTACTCCTTTGTGTAGCATCTTCAGGAAAGAAATTGTTTGTTTTTACAAAAAAAAATAATATAAAATTTTGTAAAAACACACAATTTCTTTCCTGAAGATGATACACAAAGGAGTAGCGAAATATTGAATAATAACTAAATCAACAAATATTTATAAAGACCTCGAGCTTTAAAAATCAATTAGAAATTCATTTATGTGCCAACTATCACTTGTGTTGTAAATACATCAATATTTTTAAATTTAGGAATAATTTTATCAAAAGTTTTAATAGATGCATTAAACTGCATTCCTTACTGCGCAAAAATTTTAACTATAAAATTAATGTATTTACTTTTGAAAATATTGAACTTAATTTTGTTATAAAATTTGAAAATTTACTTTACTTTACAATTTCATAAAAAAAAATTTTAATATGCATTTTACAAATATTTTACGACATAAAGTTTCTTAATAACAATCTAAATTTTTTGTACAAATTTCTCTCAAAAATCATAATTTTTAAGCCCCTACACTCATTTCAGATTTGTTTCTATTACAAACATATGTGTTTTAGATAAATCTAATAAGAAAAGTAAAAGCTAAAAAAATATTACTCTTAACATTTAGTTCCAATTTTATAATCTAGTAGTAGTACTGTGCAACAAATAAAAAATCAAATCATTCACTTTTGGTCAACCAACATTCTGTTGAATACTGGCCAAACAGAAAATAAACAAATGATTATAAAACCAGTGGTGCCAGAAATATCGAAAGAAATATATAAATTTAAGAAAAAAAAATAAATTTATTTTTTAATTTGTAGTGAGTATGTGTAATGCAAAAATTATTCAAGTATATTTTTAATCTTACAAAAAAATATTAACAAGATTTGTAGCATTTATGAGGTTGACCCATCAGGCCAAAAATTCAATTAGGACCAGTGAACGAAAATAAACGAAACGAAACACGGTACGAATCATCTAAGTCAGAAACTTTTCAATTTTTATGAATCGTTTTGTTTGCGAGCAAAACAAAACCACAAACTTTTCAATGCAAAAGAGCATAAACAAAACAATTCGGGTTTTGTTCTTTGGCTTTGCTTTGACGGTATCTTTCGTTTGAGTACGAAGCGTTTGCAAACGTTTGCAGAATAAAAAGATTATAACAATCATAATAACAAAGCACCATTGCCAATTCGCAAACTATAGTCAGTGACTTCATATCGTTATTAGGATCATAAAATTAATGTAGGTAGGTAAAATGTTAAAAAATTCCCAAACAACAAGCAGCAATAAACATATAGATTTTTTCATGTAAAGAGCAAATCAATCAGCAAACGTTTTGAAACGTTTACAGAAAGTATTGTACTGCAGTGCCATTCAACCTATGGTACGCGTACCACTTGTTGGTACGCGAAAAATTTCCAGATGGTATGCAAAATCTTTTAAAATTTTAACGATTTCTATTTTGCAATTGGAAACAAAAAGAAAAATCATCCTAAAAGTATACCTTTTTGTAAAATTTTGAATTTTTAAATTTAAGTAACACTGTCATCTACATTTAATAAAAAATAACAAACGTAAACGAATGATTACCATACCAATAAACGAATGAGCAAAGTAAAATATTCGTTCAACCAAAAGCAAAAGAATATGCTTGTTAATTTAAAATGTGTGTGTTTTGTTTTTCTCGAAATAAACAAACGCACAACTGAGAACAATAATACGAATTTGTTGTACACATTTCCAAACATTTAAAATTGTTTACATTATATTTTTTTGGTGGTACGCGAAAAGTTTGTCGTGAATTTAGTGGTACACGAGCCAAAAAGGTTGAATAGCACTGTTGTACTGTATTGTTTTGCATGTAACATATTGAAGCTGAGTACTTTTCGATTCTGGCTTTGTTTGCACTCGTAGTACAAAACAATACAAAACAAAATACATGTACCGTTATCCTGGGTTTTGTTTCGTTTTGTTTTTCCTCTCTAAAATGATCGAAACAAAACTATTGGTTTCCTTTTGTTTGTTTTCGTACTCTGATTAGGACTCATTTTATTCTATAAATAAGTGAATAAATTCACAAATTTTAACATTTTTTAAATAATGAAATTATTTTCAAATTATTCTTCAAATTAAAAATTCCAACTTACAAACATACGTACATTCCCAAGGTTGTCTAACATTTGTTTGTGGTAAAGGTCACTAACCCATGTGTTTCGAACAAATTGTATGTCGAAACTTAATTCGAAGTCTATCTTTTTGAGGGAGAAATAAGTTTCTTTGGAAAACTAAACTTAAATAAAAGTTTATTTAATTACAAATTTTCTTATTTTAAACCAATAGCAACAGAATATTTTGATATGTTTTGACGATGTTTTGTGTAAGAAAAATCGCATTACAAACATAACATTTAATCATTTTTTATTTAAGCTAATATTTGCCAAATTTAAATATAACTTTATTTCCATATTTATTTCATACGATAGCTTTGATTAACCGCACTAATTTTTGAAAACTATTAAATTGTGCCGCGAAAATTCTCAGTAAAAAAAGTTTATTCTCTGGACAACATTTTTCCTAACGGAATTGGTTCCTTATTTTAATTTATTGTCGAACTTTTAATATTTTAACTAATATTCAAATTTTTAAACAGGCTTGAGTTAAAATTTTAATCATTCCTATTTTTACAAAGAATTTTTTAATAATGTGATAATGAAATTGGTTTCATCTTAAGCAAATGGTGATTCTTTACAAAATTTTGTTCTTTTATTGAGATAACGTCAAGTTGACATAGGTAAATATGTATATTTACAATTAAATCTCACAAATATTAATTTTGAGAAAAAGATTTTCAAATCTTATTTTTTATTCAAAAAACTTCGAAATAAAGGTAAAATAAAATCTTTGTTCTGGCAACGCTGTAATAAACATTAATTGTTAAATAAAAAACAATTATCTGTTCTTGTTCTTATCGATTTCTAACTGGTGGCTAGAGCAGGACAAAACTAGTGATAAAATAAAGGATAAAAAGAAGAAAAATTGTTGCTGTTTGATAAATTTCGATCTAACTCGTTGTGGTTTAAAAACATAAAAAATAGAAAACCAATTAATTACCGAATTCAATTAAGCCAAGAGTCTCAGAAGTTAAATATATGATATTTGCATTGTAAATATTTACAAAACAAAAGCCACAATTTATTATTACGTTTTATACTACAGTGCACATTTAACTAAGTATCTATACAATTTCACTCGAAATAGCAGACGGTCCTCTTTAAATCTTATCAGATAATTTTTTAGTAACGAATGTTTGCTTATCTCACTTTTTATATATTCATTATTTGAAATTTCAAAGTTTGAAAAAATTTATCTTTAGCCATTCTTTTGAGCAAATTGACAAGGTACTCGTATCCAATCTACAATAAATATTTTGCAAATTCAGTTTATTAAAACCGTTTTAACAAATAAAAAACTGGGAATAGAAAATTTTTAAATTAAAGTTTCCTAAGAAATTTTTAAATTAAAAAAAAAACAAGTAACAGTGCTATATTCGGCCGTGCCGAATCTTTATACCCTTCACAAAGTGTAGTCATGCAATAACTATTGTTTGTATCACCATTCATACCATATAAAATACGTGCATACGTACACGTTAGAATAAATGTGGCATCGAATCCCAGCTAAGCCAAAAAAATTTTATTTTATTTAATATATATTTATATTTTATATTTTTTTTTAAATTTTTTTAATTTTTTTTTGTAGTTTTTTTTTTTATTATTTTTGTCTTGTTTTTAATATTTTTTTTTTTGTTTGGTATGTTTTTTACATGTATGTATGTATGTTGTTGTTGTAATTGTGAAAAAAACGAGGTGGTCGTGGTTTTTTGCTCATATCTCAGAAAGTTATGGGGCGATTGTGCTGAATTTCAATAGCGATTCATTCCTGGATATTTCCAAGAGATTGATACCATATACAGATCTGAGGAACATATAGTTGCTTCTAAAAGTTGATTTCAACCAACACACGGACAGACGGTCAGGGCTTAATCGACTCCTCTATTCATAAGCTTTCAGAAAATATATACTTTATGGGGTCGGAAATGAAAATTGTAGAAATTACAAACGGAATGACAAAGCTATATATACCCTTGTGCACCACAGGTGAAGGGTATAAAAAAATAATATGCAGACATTTATACAAAAACAAAATGCAGTGTTTTTTTTAATTGTTGTGTTTGTTGCCCCGAAGCATAAACCTTATGAATATGCCTTGTTTTGAGCAAACTAAGAATAACTGAATTTAGAAACTAATCTGTAAACCTAATATAAAGAACACCGTAATAATTTTAGAAAAGTTATGTTTTTTCTGTAATTTTTAGATTGTTGCCTTGTTTGCACTCTCTGTTTTAGAGAATTTGAGATTTTTTTATACCCTACACACAGTGAAAAAGGGTATAAATAGGTTTGTCATTCCGTGTGAAATTTCTACAATTTTCATGTCCGACCCCATAAAGTATATATTTTCTGAAAGCTTATGACTAGGGGAGTCGATTAAGCTCTGTCCGTGTGTATGTTGAAATCAACTTTTTGAAGCCCCCGACATCGTCTGGACTCTCGTAAAGTATTAAAAGATTAGAAATATTCGGGAGCAGATCGGTATTGAAAATCAGAAACATCGGTACATAAACAACTGAGATATGATTAGAAAACCACGACCACCTCGTTTTTTTTACAATAACAACAACAACTACATACAAACGTGGTATACTGGTCAGAGAAAACGTGGCATCGAATCCCAGCTGAGCCAAAAAAATTTTTGTTTTATTTTTTTAATTTTTTTTAAATTGTTTTTTTTTTTTTTTTTTCTTTAAACTCAATTTATAATTTTACAATGGGATGTTTTTTTATACATACATATGTATGTTTTTTATATGTACGTATTTCATATGAGATGAATGGTGATACAAACTATTGTCATTGCATGACTACACGTTGTGAAGGGTATATAAGATTCGGCACGGCCGAATACAGCACTCTTATCTCGATTTTTTTATTTTTTAAAGGGGATGGAAAAAAAATTAAATTTAAAATAATAAAATGAGCTTAAACTTTTTAATGTGACTCACTACATTTGTTAATAACGTTTTTTTTATGGATTAACCAGAAACGTTAAAAACGCTTACGCAATTTTTATATTAAGCTTTGTCATTTCCCTTGTAATGTCTACAATATTTACTTTCGAAAAGGGGAGTGCTTTTAGCAATATCTGTTCGTCTGTGTGTTGGTTGGTTTAAAAACTTTAGAAGCCCCCCGTATGCCGCACAGCCCTCTATGTGGTATCAATTTTTGGAAATATTCGGTAATTAATCGGTATTGAAATCCAGCACAATCGCCTTAAAATTTTACAAAAAAATTTTATTTATTTTTTATTTTCTGAGATATTAGAAAGTAAACACGACTGCCTCTGTTTTGTTTATTTTTATTTTTACCACAAAAATTAACAATTAAATTTGGAAAAAAGGTTATTAAGCGTCAAAACTAAAAATTATTTAAATAAATTATTTAATTTATATTCTTGGATATATATATATATATATATATTTATTATAAATATATTTATAAATTGTTTTTTGTTTTTTTTTGTTAACCATTTATTGTGGCTTAAATTCATTTTCAGATATTATTAAACTTCCTAAGACATTGTCAAATTAAATTGTAATTATCCAAGAATATTGAAAAACTATTCCGATATTAGCCGAGTGGAAAGAAATTTTCGAAATCAGCTACAATTTTATCACTAGCACTTTATTGGTATACGCGTTTTAGATTTAAAACTACTATTTATGTTACAAATTTAATTTAATTAGATAATGGGAAGCATTGTATTTATTTTTTTAAATTTTTAATGACATTTTTTATTCATATTGTTCATATTCTCTCATATTAATTATATAGTTTTTTTTCCTTTTTTTTTTAATATTAAGGTCTTAAGCTTAATAATTTTTGTTAATATTCTTAATACACTTTTGTTATTCTTTATCCATCATTTGACTAGCAGTATTGAAGCATAAGCATATATTTTTTCTTTTTCACTTAGAGGTACGAAAGGTAGCCTATGTAATAATTCAGGTTGTTATCTATCTATGCGGCAAATTTAATGCTGTTCGTCCTTTTTTTGTAAAACCATTCTTATTTATTATTTATATAAGTAGAATAGAATATAATGCAAATCTTTCAGACAATATACTTCTATAGACTACGTTAGATCTTTTATTATTTTACGTCACTATGTGTATATTTTGGGCACTCGAAACAGTGATACAACTAACCAAATACAAAATATATCTGTGGTAATAAGGAAAAACTGCTTATGTCTGTTTTTATAGTTATTTAGGGTAGCACTTTTTAAATTTGATTCCCTTTAAATCAAAGACTGTTATATGAATTCTGTATTATACAAATTGAAGAGCATAATCACTTTCGTATATTTAGCTAAATTATAAGTTAAAATAAGTTATTATTCCAAATGATATTTTTCCCTGAAAGAAATAAAGTTAAAACGTTTTAACGCTATAACTTCCTGTAAAGTTATCCAAAATAGTTGAAAATTTGCCTGAGGGTAGTTTTGAATTCCGGGATTGCAAGATGTGATTATATCAATCTTAGCTTATGTCGACTTAAGCATAAATTGCTTGATTTTCGTAATAAAAGGTAGCCTATGTATTTATCCAGGTCATCTATCTATCTGTGTGCCAAATTTCATTTAGTTCCGTTCAGCTTTGAGTAACATACAAACATTCACATTTATTATATTAGTAGGATCAAGGCAATAGACGACACCAAATAATGAATTTCTGTAAGAAACATTGTGCCATGTGTGTTTGTTATACATTATACATAATTATAAATTCAACCAGAATACATATTTTTAAATAATTGAAATAAAAAATAAATAATTTTAAATAAAAAGTTTAAATAAATATTAATTTATAATTAAAAAAAATCAAGCTACCACTCATTTCTACGTAATGTATGTAACAATGATACAAAGTCCGAAAAGTTTGCTGGGGAGTCTGGTTATAAATAAGTATGTTCTAGAGTGATCGACTCGGTTTTACAACCGGTGGGAAAACCGTGTTTTTTCTTTTTCAGCTGGCGGTTTTTTCTAAATGTTGATTTTTCGAATATCGAATACACCGTTTTTTTTTATCCGAAAAAGCCGCTTTTTTTATTTTTTTAAGTTTATTTTTATATATCTTTGTACCATAGTATATTTAGTACGCGAAAAGTTTCCAAAAATCAGAAAATAAAAACTATTAAATATTCTTCCATAATATTGTAAGAAATTTATTTGTTGTTTAAAAACAAATGTAACATAAGAAAAATAATTGAGCTGAAATATTATTTTTTGAATAGAATATAAACCTAACGTTAAAAGTTAAAGGTAATTAAAGCATAAACTTAGCTGGTCGATCACTTTTAGGTAAAAAGTGTAGTTATAATAAAGAAAAAACAATAATCTCTCCTTCCAGATCCAATTAATTGACTCAATCAACTCAATTAATTGACTCAAGACTCTGTCAACTTAAATTTCAATTAAACCATCGAACAAACTAGTTTATGCATATATTTGTATGTCTGTCGGGGGTATAAAAAAGAATTTTTAAAATGAAATTTTAAAGATTTTCTCTCTAGCATTTAAAATGTATTTCAAATTACAGAAATCATTTCGAACAAAATACGTTAGAGCATTTTAGTTAAAAAGTTCTATTTAACATTTAAAAAATGTACAGAAGGAGATACAAAAATTTATAACAGCCTTATTAAAAGTCTTATTTATTTATGTATTAATTTAATGTATTTATTTATTTTACTTGTAAAGAGTACCTTTTGTTCTTAAATTCAACTAATTAAAACCAAATTAGTCAACTGCATTCATGTCAGTGATTGCGTACTTGTGTAGCCCAATGTATATAAATTGTAGAAATTTTTATTATAATCGTTTTTTACAATATTTTTTATTTTTTTCTTTAAATATTATATATTATATATTCGAACCGGTTAACCGGTTTTTTTTCAATTTTAAAAATTGCAACCGGTTTTTTTTTAATCTAAATTTCAAACTATTTGAAAATCGGTTTATAAAAAAAGTCGAAGTCGCTGTTTAAACAAATAAAAAAGTTGATTTAAAAAGCAGAATTTTAAAGTGAGTTTCTCGTTTGTCAATAATTGCAATTTTATATTGATATTTATTTCTTTTTTGTTTTTTTTTTTAACTATTCATAGTTTACATGATGATTATTCACCAAGTTTGCCCACTACGACTTTTTTTAGTTTGTTGATGATCGGGTGAGAGTTAAAGGCGTGGTAGTAGAAAAGACGTTTTTCATGTTTTTTTCTAATTTTCTCTTACACTCATTTAGCTCATTTTAATTTAACGGAAAATATATAAAAAAGTATTTAACAAAATAAAAAACAAAATTGATGTGTCTTAAATTGAATTGCTTTAGACATTTTGCGTTAATTTTAAACATTAACTTATGACACTATTTACAATTTTTTATTTTTATTTTTTTTTTTGCCAATTTGTATATCCTTCCAAGGGTTTATTATAAACACTACATTGCAATATTATTTTAAATTTTTCGTATATGAACAAAATGATGAGAACATCCAAAATTAATAACTAAAGCACCAAAACCTTTTTATTAATTTATTTTTCATCGTTATAACAACTAATTTGATTTCAAGGTGGTGTATTTTGATGATTAAATAAAGTAGTTTGGAATCTTTTAAAAGACCTTTCAATGTACGACTACAAGAAAAAAAAAATTAAAGAATGCGCCACGATTACTTCTCCGTCATTAAAAGGATAGTTTAGAATTTACCAAATGTAATATGAAATAAGATAAGAACAGCTTCGCACACTATATACTTTACTAAATACTTTAGAAGTTTTCTTTATAGATGTTTTTTTCCGGCGTGAAAAAATTTAAATTCTACAGTCCGAGAGATTTGCGTGAGGAGCCACGATATTTTTCCAAAATAAATTTCTGTGTATGGTAGGTAGGTAGAAAATGAGGATACAGAAGACAAGAGCCACTTCCAACACCCTCACTCGGAGACCAATATGGTCCATTGTGTTCCCCTTTATAGATGAAATATGGAGAAGAATTGATTAGAAAAAGAGAGTTCTTAAAGATATAGTGAAAAAAAAGTAAGAAATAGTTTGAAGGTAATAGAATAGAACAAATACAGATTTCCTTACGAGCCTCATTGCATGTTCACCAGCCAAACGACCCCCATGATGAGACCAATGATATTCTCCAGTTTACACTTCGAAACATACCCTATTCAGTAACGTAGAGTCTGCTGAGTTCAACTTGGGCCATAAAGTCATTGACATTCTGCAGTCCCTTCTGTTCCTCAAGAAGATTTCGGTGTATGGTTCTCTAATTTCTTGGGACGCATTTTTGGCCCATGGTGTACTAGAGTTGGTTTTTCCCAGTAATGAAATGAATTTGACAGAATAGGCAACTCTTCTCCATACAACATTGATCATCCATTTATTCTAATAAGTGCATAGAACTAATGTGTAAACCATCCGATGTTTCATGATTTGATTTTGTTTGGTGTTGCATTTATTGTTAAGCACATCATTTATGACAAATTATTTCGCTATTAATTTAGAAGTCTTGAAAAAGTAATTAATTTCGTTTGCACTATTTCCAATTTCTTTTTGCTGGGTACTTAAGAAAATGTTATTAAAAACAAATTTAAATAGAATCAAAATTCCTTGTATTTTTTAAACCTACCAATAATTTAACACTGTAATAAGTAATAATAAGTAGTCTTTTTTTATTTCTCTTTAATTTCTATGTAGATCAATACAATTCCAAGCAAAAAAAACATCGTCGAAAAGAGTAAATAAACATTCATCATGGGTAAATAAAAAAAAAAACTATTTCATATAACTAGAAAAATTTACGTTTTTATCAAAAATATTGGCCATTCTAACGCTAGATCACGGAAAATGGAAAACATACACACACATTCGGCACTTTTATTTTTAACTCCAACTTAAACTGGTAGTACAACGTAAGTTCCAAAGCAATGCAAAGGGCTAGTCAAACCGAATGTTTAACAGCAGGACGAAATTTAAGAACAACACAAGAATGGCTTTTGTTAAATTTATTTTTACTATCCATTTATGAATAACATTCTTTACGAAAGAAATAATATATTTTTCTTTCTTTATTTACATAAATCCAAAAAAAAAAATTGAATTTTTCTTTTTAGTGGCGATGAAGAACATGATACAGATTTATTGGATATAAAACCTCCACAAGCACATGTTACGCGAGACACTAGCAATTCAAGGAAGAAGGAAAAATTAAAGGATAAAAAACATTCTAAAGAACGTAGACACAAAGAACGTTATGCGGAGAGTTCAGTAGGGCATGAAAAAGAAAAAGATTATCATCGTGATAGCGGTAGACAAACTGAGCGTAAAGACATAAGACGCGGCAATGGTGAGGAACGTTATCAATCGCAAAAGATTGGCTACGAAAGAGATGATTATATTGTGGGAAATGAAAAACACCGTTATCATGTTAAACATTATGACGATGTCGCAGCCGGATCAAGGGGTTATCATGGCGGCGGTAGTGGTAGTAATTACCATGGTCATCAGGAACATCAGTACCATCATCACCAACAACAAGCGCACCATCATCATGTACAAATGCAAATCCAACACCATCGTCAACGTCAAGATTATTATGAACATCGGAGACAAGACTATCATCATCCACCACCCACCGATTATCATAGTCAACGGCATCACCAGCAGCAGCACAATCAAACGTATGAAGTTTCCCGCGGCAGTGGTCAAAAATACCATGAACATGACCTAGAAAAGCGAAAATACGCCACCTACGATCAATCCAAAGATCCAGAAAGTTTGGAACAGGACCTACGTTCGCGTCTACTAAGTAAACGCCATAAGTACGTTAAAGACGATAGCGTGGAAGGAGTTAGTATGACGAGAGATGATTCGTATGAGCACTTATACGAAGAGCGTAAACACGAACGATCTTCAAAAAGCGAACGACACAAGACAAGACGCATAAAAGACCGTGATGCCATAATTGAAGTGGTAGATAGTCCAGAAGCCGAGGAAAATCAGCGTCATACGCAGCGTAAAAAACATAAACGACATAAAGACAAACATGAAAAGAGAACAGCCGCCTTAGATAGTGTTATTCCCGCAAAAACATCTGTAGCAATAGTGGCACAGCCACCAGAAAAACGTCGGACTCCTGATGACCCGGAACTAATAGCACGTAGAGCTAAACTGTTGGCTGCTGAAAAGGAGAAAGAAAAGCGTAAAGAAATCGCTCGCAAGGAACTGGAAGCACGCAGAGAATTGAGAAGAGATCGTGCTCTTGATACATTAAGTCCCACCGCTGTGGCGGCCAGTGTAACCGCCGGTTTAAATGTTCAAATTAAACGTAAAAAGAGCGACGAAGAAAATAAAATCAGAAGAAAACGTGTTAAAGAATCTAAAGATAGTGATGAAGACGATGACGACGAAGAGGAAAGCGATTCCTCAGGCGGTAGACATGATGGCGATGAAGATAGTGTAAGTAATACGGATTCCGACAGTGATGATTACAAAAATAGCAAATCGAAAAAGAAGAAACAGGCTAACCGCAGTGATGGCGAAATCTCTTTACCCGAAAGCACTTTATCAATAGCATTAACTAAATCGCTAAATAAAAAATCTAAAAAGAAAATGAAAAAAAGAAAGCATTCTTCTAAGACTAACAAATATAGCGATGATGAGGACAAGAAGGACGAAGAGGAGGTGCACATTAAACATTCATCCAGATCAGGTTCAATCTCGTTGTCACCTAGTCACTCTAGATCACGAACACGATCACAAACTCCCGAACGCTCTAGATCGAGATCTTCACACTCGTCTCTTTCAAACAGCTCAAGATCGCGTTCTAGATCCCACTCGTCAGAGCGCAGTCGAACGAGATCTAGATCTGTTTCTCGTTCACACTCCAGCTCAAGATCCCGCTCCCACTCGCGCACCTCTCGCAGTCGCAGTCTCTCCAAATCAAGTTCACGTTCACAAACCCGTTCACGTTCACGCAGTGAAGAACGCGATATGAAGGCGAACTCTCGGAAAGAAGAAAAAGAAACGAAAGATAAGCTGTCGTTAAGTGAAGCTGACAAAAAGAAGCTTGTTGATGCCGAAGATTTACCTGCCACCGACAATAAAGGTAATCCACTGCCTGATTACTATCCAGGCTTACAAGGTTGTCGTTCAGTGGAAGAATTTCAATGCCTCAATCGCATTGAAGAGGGTACCTACGGTGTAGTTTATCGCGCCAAAGACAAGCGTACAAATGAAATTGTTGCCCTCAAACGTCTCAAAATGGAAAAGGAAAAAGAAGGTTTTCCCATAACATCCCTACGTGAAATCAATACTTTACTTAAAGGCCAGCATCCTAATATTGTGACAGTGCGCGAAATAGTTGTTGGTTCAAATATGGATAAGATTTTTATTGTTATGGACTATGTAGAACATGATTTAAAATCTTTAATGGAAACTATGAAAGCGAAAAAGCAATCCTTTTTTCCTGGTGAAATTAAATGTCTAACACAACAATTACTTACAGCAGTGGGACACTTGCACGACAACTGGATTTTGCATAGAGATTTAAAGACATCTAATCTACTGCTATCACACAAAGGCATCCTTAAAGTGGGTGATTTTGGTTTGGCGCGAGAATATGGTTCACCTTTAAAGAAATATACCTCATTGGTAGTTACTTTGTGGTATAGAGCTCCAGAGCTGCTACTTTCTTCGCCAGAATATTCCACACCTATTGATATATGGTCGGTTGGTTGTATATTTGCTGAATTCCTACAAATGGCACCTCTTTTTCCGGGAAAGTCCGAAATTGATGAATTGAATAGAATATTTAAAGTAAGAAACTACAAATTAAATGAAAATTAAATTTTTATTGTTAAACCTTTTGTTTTTAACAAATATTTTTAATTTATTTAGGGTTGAGTTTTATTTTTTTTTTTTTTTAATTTCCATTGTTTTAAAGAAATTTAATTTTAATTGAAAGAGTCGATGTTGGTAAATTTCATTCTAACTTGTTGCCGAATCCAAGTGGCAAAAAACCTAGTAGCTACACTTAATAAGCGATCAAATAGTGCTGACAATGAAACCGTAGTTGGTTTGAAAAATGAATTTCTATCGGCTTGTGTCCATACTTTTTCTAATAAAAAAAAGCCTAAATAAATTAAAAGTTTAATTTTTTTAAAAATTTATATTTATATTTAATAAAAGATTTTTTTTTTTTTTTATAAATTAATTTTTTTTTTCAATTTCAGGTACTGGGTACACCAAATGAAAAAATATGGCCGGGTTATAGTCAACTGCCAGCCGTAAAGAACATGTTAAGTCAAAATTCCCAATTTGCCGATTATCCTGTTTCCAGTCTTAGAAAACATTTCGCCGATAAAACTTCAGATACAGGTATAGACTTACTGCAAGGCCTTTTGACCTATGACCCTAAACAAAGATTAACAGCTGAAACTGCATTAAAACATCAATATTTCAAAGAACTGCCAGTACCTATTGATCCATCCATGTTTCCCACCTGGCCAGCTAAAAGTGAATTAGGTGCCCGTAAAGCTTTGGCCTCCTCACCAAAACCACCGTCTGGTGGTTCCCAATTCAAACAGTTGGGAAAAGACGATATAGCCGGTACCGGTAGTGGCGGCAAAATCATATCTGGCATTATTACTGGTCATAAAAAAACATCAGCAAATACCGGTTTTGTGTTAAATGCCGGCATTGATCAACGGCAGTTAGCTATGGGGCCCGGATTTAATTTAAAATTTTAAGCCAAACTTAAAAAGTTTTCTACTTAACTTCCAGTTTAAGTTATTTTGTTATTGTTGCAATAACAAATAATGTAAACTATTTACTGAATTTAAACGAATGTTTTCTTTAGCCCGATAGTTATTCTCTATAACATTTTGAATACTATTTAATTGCCAGTTTGATTTTGTTTATATAGATATTTTTATTGTAGTCACTAATTCGTATGTGTTTAGTAATACAATATAGATTAAACGCAAACTTTAAGCATAGCCGACATTATGAGGTATGTGACAGAAATCGGTTTCGTAAGTGAAACGATTTGAAATCAAAAAATAATGTGATGACTAGCTAATATCGTTTTATACTTTGTTCAAAATCAATTTTTTTTATTGTTTTATCCTAGTTTTTGTTTGAATTCTCTATTATTGTCGGTACGGTAAAAAAAAAACTAAAATGTAAAATCCTTCGATTTTTATCACATATCTGATATCTATTTTCGTGATTATTTTTAAAGCTATGTTTAAAACTTTAATATACTTTTTGCATACATATGCACATTTAGCACTTTGTTAAATGAAAATGTTTTTATAAGTTTTTCTTGATACTATTAACTTTTTTTCTTTTTCTTAAGTTATATCTATTATCTGCTATACATACCATAAGTTATTATAAAAAAATATAAATAAAAATGTGTAAAAAATTATATAAATATATAGTTTTGGATAAAAACTTAAAATTTCTACATTTGTTTAATTAACACAAAGAAAATGTTCTTGTCCACGTCCTACCGTTCAATTCATAAAAAATCTTATTTTAGGGTTTGCTTGCAAACTGTTAATGTCGTATTTTAAAGTTCAAAAACGAATTGTTGTTTGTTGAACTTGGCAATGCTGCTTTTATTTTATTCTTAAGAGCTGCGTACAGTTGAATAAAATATTCGTTTGTTTTTATAATTTTAATGGTTAAACCTTTTTTAGGAAAAATAAATGAATGTTTATCTGCAACATAAATTTATCACACAATCTTATATTTTAATTTGTTTTTTTTTCACTCTAAGTCATCACCATCTTTTCATTTCTTTACAAAATCATTTTCCCTATTCGTCAAAGTGATATCTCTACCCTTACCTCCTGTTTTTCATGTCGGTGTATTATTGACCTTATTGCTAATTATTAAATCAATACTTCTGCACTGGCTGTTCTGTGCAATGGCAAGAATGCAATACCATTATACTCAGTTATAAACTTTCTGATATACAACATTTTGACAAATGATTGTCATTTTATGGATTGGTACAAATATCTACTTAATTATTATCTAAGGAACGCAGTTATCATTATCTGTTTCTCGCTGGTCGTTATTGAAGTTTGTACGTGAAGTAGATCGTTGCACATATGATTGACTTTAATTCGTCCTCTTATGGGCTTTTTATTTTATTTATTTGGTTTCAATACACAAGAAGCCTACAAAAACCGTAAATAAAGTTTTCTCGAAGCGACAAACTAATGATAGATTTAAATAATCGTCTTGAAATTTTTTTTTAATTTCTTTTTTCGTCAACCAACTGTCGTCATTCTGAACGCACCCATAAATATATGACAAACATGTGACAATTTTTTCTTAAAAGACATTGATTTATATAAATATTTAAGATTATATTAAATAAAGTTTACTTCAAATTGTCAGTATCTCTATTTGTATTATTATTCTTGAGTTTGATTTTATTATTTATTAAAATTTAATTAAAGACGGTATAGTAAATATAATACAGTAAATAAACAATATATATTAAGAAGCAATTAAGACTTTTTATTTTTAACTCTATATCTTCATTGTATAAAATTTTAATTTAATTTTTTCATAAGATATTTAAAATTTTCTTAAACACACTAAAATAAGAAAATTGTACCAAAAACTATTGTGTGTACAGTGTACAAGATTTCGATTGTACCATATTTGGTACAATTGTACCACAAATCCCAACTATTTAACAACTGTTTTCTCGTTCCTCTGGTGGCAACGCTGCGCTATGTTATTTATCGCAAACATATAGCTATGTAGGTATATGAAAATTATACTATTTTATATAAGAAAACAATATATGTAAACATTTATAAAATGCCTCGTAATCCAAACGCGGAAAGAGATAATCCATGTTTAAAAGTAAGAAAGTGTTTATAAGCTGTCCATATCAAAAATAATTAAATTCGTTTAGGAACAAGAACTGTCCTACAAGTGCTTAGGTAAAACCAACTACAACCGAGAAGATTGTGAAGTTTATTTTGCCAACTATAAAAGCTGCAAAGACTTTTGGGTAAGCCTAAAGAATGTTGCTGTCATATATATTTTTTATACTACTTTATAGCACAAAATAAGATCTGACAGACGCGCCAAAGGTGTGTCACCCTACTTGCCGCCTGTTGAGGAGAGAGAAGCCATAAAGACAGAATACATGAAAACTAAACAAGGATTGCATTGACATAAACTAAATTTATTGTAAATAAATAATTTTGTTATTTCTGAGAATCTAAACTTTAATTATTGTTTTCTGTGTGAAAAGCACTAGAATTTACGATTTTCAAGTTTGGTAAAGCCTCTTCTAGCATTGAACAAGTTAATTCATGTTCCAGTGATAACTTAGGATCATCTACAACTAGTAGCTTTAAGTTATTTAAACGATAAAGACAAGACATGCTACGATAAGTACACTGGGTACCAGAAATATCTAATATTTCCAACTTTTGACATTGAGAACCCGACACCCGGTCTAAACACCAATCATCGAAAGTTTTTACATTGTGAAATGAGAGAAATTTTAATTCCTGCAACCAGCGTATATTCTCCAAGCCTTCGTAATACAAATTCATATTGTCACATCTCAAAGCCTCCACTTTGTATTGAGGATGATACTTATTTGGTAATTTAAATTCGCCATTCTCGTCCGCCTTAATCCAATTTTGGCTTTTTAGGAATTTTACTGCTCCTCCACGATGTAAAATAAAATGGGCTGTAGCCAAATCGTTACCCAAGATTTCGTGTCTTTCTGGCATAAATTGTTGCATGTATCGTTCTTTCTTTTCTTTTTTCATTTTCCATTTTTCCAGCCACTCTTTGGGATTAAGATTGATGGGCTTTTGCATCATTATAATATAGTCGGATGTTTGTTCTTGATTTGCAAAATATTTAAACTTAGTATCAATGTCTCCTGCTTCTTCATTTGATTTACGCCACTTTAGAGCCTGTTTACCACTATCTAATTCCTCTCTTATACGTTTTTGTACTGTAGACTCACGGCCATTTGATTCTTCGCTCAAGCTTCTTAGAGACTGTTGCAGAACTCGCACTGGTTGTCGAACAGATTTAATATACAAATTTAACATAACTTAAACAAATATTAATAGTTTAATTTATAACCTATCAAACTTATTATAAGCAAGAACAGTTCGAAATAGTTTTTTTCTTAATATATCAAAAACTAATTCGTCAGCTGTAGATTTTGTACATCAGGATGCCAGATTAATTTAAAATAAAATCGTGATTTAGGGTTCGGCAATAAAAACGCATCTAGGGTCAATTCTATTGTCAGGTGGTAATTACAACACAGCTGATTAATTTTTTTCTTTGCATAAGTATTGCAGTCGTGATTCAGCTCTGTTCGGGTCAAGAGATTGATGGAGTTCCATAAAACTTAGCAGTAATTATTGTTCAGACGTCTCCGACTTCCTATACAATGGTATAGGTCGACCTGCGGTACCTGAACCAAAGTTTTGTAACTGGAGGAGAACCATTAAACTCAATTTTTATTTATTGTTCGAGTGTCTCCGACTTCCTATACAGAGGTATAGGTCGACTTGCGGTGCCTGAATCAACGTTTGTAACTAGAGGAGAATGTCTCCGAGGTATAGGTCGTTCTACGGAGAAGGAACTTAGTGAATACCCTGGCTTTTTGGTTATGCACCTCTGCCATTAAAATCTAAAAACCAAAAAAAAATGCATTAGAATTGGCTGGATAGTCTAAAGTTATATGTTTATTGACAAGTCGACAATCTTAAACATAAATAAAAAAACAATTTTGGTTTTTTTATTGGTATATGAAGTATATAAAAAAACATTGCGCTATCACCTTATGTGATTACACCAAGACTGGGAAAATATACGAAGATCATAGTGCAAGCAATTTCAGCAACGATCAATTCCAACTTTAATAGATCTCTCAAATGTCAATTCGAAAATTCTAGGAATAAAGACCTGAGGATTACTAGGGGATCTCAGAAAAACAAACTTACTGCCTGTTTAACGATGTCGAAAGAAAACACAAGCGAACTTTCATTCGTACAAATATATTGAAAACAACAACAAAAACTAAAAATTTGTTTTTGTTTTCAACGTATTTGTACGAATGAAAGTTCGTGTTTTCTTTCGACATCGTTGAACAGGCAGTTATTAAATAGCGAAGAAGGAAAACCCCTAATAATAATATTATGAAATAAGATCAATGTACGATATTTAACAAAACTGACAAATAAACAACCAAGGAATTTTCGAACATTTAAGTCGTCGTTTTCCAACAACAAAATACATGTAGAATTTTGTTGTTGCAGAACTGAGGCTACCTGATGATTGTACCATTAGCTAGATATTGCTTTACACTACCAATTTTTCGCTGGGTTATGTTATGATTATAACCACAACCGTAAATAAATGGGGAATCGTAAAAATATTATAAATTTGCCACTATGTTAAATAACTTAAAGAAAAAAATAAATACGGCTTTACAAGAAGCATCCATAATAACTGAGAACTTGCAGCAGCAATACCGCCAACGAGTCACAACACCAGAGGTAAAATCATATTTTTCTTTTATTTCCGTCCTAACATTTTTTTTAGAGTTTGAGTGGCAGTCGCAGTTCATTAGCGATTTCTACGCTAGAATTGGATCTTCCTTCTGATGTTAATGTAGCTGCTGGTTGCAGTTTATTGGCCAAATATGAAGATAATTGGAAAATTATTCACGAAAACAATGTGGAAAATGCCAAAAAAGCTCAATATGTTGCTAAACAAATAGATATTATAGAGAAAAGCATGACAAATCATAATGTAGTTATGGCTGACTTAATACACTGTCTGGCGGGTATACCGCTAATAGTGACTAAGTTAAAGGCTTGCCAAGAGACCCTTACCGAAGTACAGCTGCTTAGTCAAATTGTCGATAAGGAATTAGACAAGTTAGAGGATTTGTGTGAGGAATGTGAACTCCAAGATTATATTTTTCAAAAACAGTGTGAAATTTCAAAATTTAAGCAAAAGAAAATGGGTAAAATAGATAGCACACGGTACTTTAAACAAATAGTTAATATCTATTTGAATATTTGTAATTTTTTAGAAGACTTGGAAGCCTATAGACAAAAAATAGCAGCTGAACACCACCAGCGCATAAAAGAGCACGAAGATAATTTAAGAAAAATCCAAAAAGAGCGTCAAGCTGTTTTTGATGATGCTTTTCGTAATGATTTAGAGGAATTTAAGCTAAAAGGACACCTACCCAGTAAGTTTATATAAAAAAAATCATTTATAATAACTAGCATACCAAAAATGATAGAAATTCTAGTTCTTAATACTACCTACTTTTATTTTATTGTTTTTTAGAAATTAAAACAAATTTGAGTCAAGATGTTTCTTTGGAGGAGGTAGTTTTGGATGATACAGAAACTAAAGATGCGTTGGAAGAATTTTTAAATGGTTAAAATAGTATTTTTTACATATTTTTTAAACATTAGTGCCTAAGAACCTATATACAATTCATACAAACATAGAACACATATATTTTGTAGTTATTAAATTTTTACATAAATTAAGATTTTTTAATTAATAAAAAATAAAGTTTTACTGTTTTTTAAACTCTAAACGTAAACACGTATTTGGTACAGGATTCAAATAAAACTGTATTTCCCGTTTCCTTGTTATCCTTGTCGATTTTTGTTTTGTTTTTATTTTGAATTCTCGTTATGTTAATGAGAATTTAGAAAAAACTTACAACCATTTTCAACTTGTTCAAGAATTTTTAAGTAAAGGTTTACCGATAATCTGGCATAAGAACCAGTGAGATGCATATGTATAGCTTAAGCCCAACAATCAAACAATGATGTTATTAAATTGCATTTTTCTTTTTTTTTTTGGATTTAGCACTTAGGATTTTTTTACTATAAAATATTTTTATTTGGCTTATATTACTATATGGAATAAAATAAAGCAAATTTTTTTAATTTAATTCACATTTGCTTATGCTAATTAAATTAAACACATAATAATTTAGTTTTGAATATTGATACTACTGAGTACCCAAACACTCATCTTTTGTAAAACTTAAAACAAAATGTAAATAAAAAAAATAATTAATTGGTCTTACTTATTCAACTATAACAGTGTTTTCACAATAAAAGTTGAAACCTGGTTTTAAATTTAAAACCACTAACAACTGATTTCGCTGCGTTAAATCAGGTTTTAACTCACAGTAGGTATGTCCAATTAATTTTTTTAAAATAAAATTAATTTTTCGTTAAAATAAGTGTATTTTTTTCAGAATTTTTTATCACTTAAAATATTTGTTTCACACATTGTATATCAGCTGCTTTTGTTTGTAAGAACAACTAAGAAATTTTTACAATGTGCTCTAAAATATAAATTATTATATTTTCTATAAATGAATTTTGCTAGTTTTTACCATAAAAAAAGAATACAATGGACTATACTGGAGGTATCTCTTGCCTCATTTAAAAAAAAAAAACTAACTCTCATGTGTGACGTCACACCAGCAATCAAGTGAATGTTGTTATTACAAATAAAATTATAAAAAAATTGAATAAAATTCTAAAATAATAATATAGTAAAAAATAATTAAAACTATTAAAAAAAACTAAAAAAAAACAAACAAGTAAGAGCGCTATATTCGGCCGTGCCAAATCTTATATACCCTTCACAACGTGTAGTCATGCAATAACAGTTGTTTGTATCACCATTCATCTCATATGAAATACGTACATACATATAAAAAATATACATATATAAAAAACATCCCATTGTAAAATTATAAATTTACGTATGTATGTTAAAAAAAAAATAAAAAAAAAATTAAAAAAAAAAAATTTAAAAAAAAATTAAAAAAAAATTAAAAAAAAAAAAATTTTAAAAAAAAATTTAAAAAAAAATAATTAAAATATATATAATTAATATAAAATAAAAAAAAAAATAAAAAAAAAAAAAATTAAAAAAAAAATAATAAAAATATAAATAATATTTTAAATAAAAAATAAAAAAAAATTAAAAAAAAATTTTTAAAATATAAAAAAATTTTTTTTTTGGCTCAGCTGGGATTCGATCCCACGTTTACTTTAGCCAATATACAAGTTTTTATGTATGTTGTTGTTGTAATGTTGTTTTTGTGAAAAAAAAATCGAGGTGGTCGTGGGTTTTTGCTCATATCTCAGTTGGTTATGTACCGATGTTTCTGATTTTCAATAGCGATATACTCCCGAATATTTCTGATATTTTAATTCCTCACCCGGGTCCAAGTGATGTCGGGGGGCTTCAAAAAGTTGATTTCAACATACACACGGACAGACGGTCAGACGGACATACGGACAGACTGACAGAGCTTAATCGACTTCCCTATTCATAAGCTTTCAGAAAATATATACTTTATGGGGTCGGAAATGAAAATTGTAGAAATTTCACACGGAATGACAAACCTATATATACCCTTTTTATACCCTTCACACAGTGAAAAAGGGTATATATAGGTTTGTCATTCCGTGTGAAATTTCTACAATTTTCATTTCCGACCCCATAAAGTATATATTTTATGAAAGCTTATGAATAGGGGAGTCGATTAAGCCCTGTCAGTCTGTCCGTCTGTCCGTCTGACCGTCTGTCCGTGTGTATGTTGAAATCAACTTTTTGAAGCCCCCCGACATAGGTTGGACCCGGGTAAGGTATTAAAATATCAGAAATATTCGGGAGTAGATCGCTATTGAAAATCAGAAACATCGGTACATAAACAACTGAGATATGAGCAAAAACCCACGACCACCTCGGTTTTTTTTTCACAAAAACAACATTACAACAACAACATACATACATACAAACGTGTATACTGGTTAGAGAAAACGTGGCATCGAATCCTAGCTGAGCCAAAAAAAAATTTTTTTTTAATTTTCTTAAAAATTTTTTTTTAATTTTTTTTTTTATTTTTTTTTTATTTTTTATTTAATATATTATTTATATTTTTATTATTATTTTTTTTTTAATTTTTTTTTTTGTTTTATATGTGTATATTATATATATAATAATTTTTTTTTTAATTTTTTTTTTTTTAAATTTTTTTTTTTTTTAATTTTTTTTTTATTTTAAATTTTTTTTTTTTTTAAATTTTTTTTTTTTTTTTTTTGTTTTTTTAACATACATACGTGTACGTATTTCATATGGGATGAATGGTGATACAAGCAACTGTTATTGCATGACTACACGTTGTGAAGGGTATATAAGATTCGGCATGGCCGAATATAGCATTCTTACTTGTTCACTGTGTGAAGGGTATAAAAAGGGATTGATTTGTTTTATTGTAAAATGAACTTAAAAACGGTAAATTACCATATAAACCTCAGCAGAACGAAAAGTTATTTACAGTCGTAATGAGTAATCTTGTTGATATTGATAAAGAATTGATTTTGAATTTCTTTGCCAGGATCTTACAAAAATCTTTTAAAAGTCTTACCAACCCTAAATAATATTGCCAACCTTTAATTATGTACTCGGTAAATTCTTAACACAGTAGACAATTCGTAAGGTATATGCATCGCTTTCTTGTCTTTTCTTAAATTTTAATAGTTTGTTAAAAACTATTTAATTTTTTTTTTATTTCTAATTTAGAAAATTTTGTAAAAACTTTATTTTTTGACAACACAATAAAAAATATACACTTTCTAACCGCTATAGGCAATATATTTAAAAAATTCATAGGATTGATAATGTCACCTTATTAATTAACTAGCATTATATTATTGGGCCCTGTTATTAATTTACCACCACTACCCAAACTTTTTCACTCGAAACAGCTGTTGTCAACAAACAAAAATTTTAAATGATTGTATATAAAATTTTTTCTTGATTTAAAATATTTAACACATATTTCCTTATAGGCTTTGTATTACTATTTAAATTAATAAAAGAATAAATAAAATGGAAGATACAGAGTTAACGAGGTAATAATTTATTTGAATAATATAAGTTTGTTATTTATATTAATATTTTAGAAAAGCTATTGATGAGTTAATGAGGGAAATGAACGAGTTAAAAGAGAAGGATAGTTTGCCGACTGAAAGGAAAAAGAATCCATTAGGCAGACCTAATAAACGATTTCTAGGCCGCACCATTAATTCTATAATGACACATAACAAACGACAAAGCGATCGCAATCAGCAACAATGTCAACGAAAATTAAAAGAACTAGACGCAAAAGAAAGGAAACGTAAATTTAAGAATCCACGCAGAAAGAATAGTAAGTCGGAAAGTTCACATGAAATTTTTAGTAGTTTTAGCGAAGATGGTGATGTAGGGCATACGCTTAAGAAACATAAAGGCCTTAAAAAAAAGAAAAGGCGAAAGAAAAAACAAAGGTCACCGCCATCCTTATCATCATCAGGTAGCTACAGCAGTAGTGAAAATGATTCTTACAATAGTTCTAATTTTTCTGTACAAAGTAAATCTAAAACCACCAAAAAGAAAAAACATAAAAAGACTTTCAAGAAGAGGGAGTCTGAGGAGAACTTATATAACGATTTTAGTATTGAAGCGGGTATGAGTTATTTTGTAGATCCAAATATGGCTTATGCGGCCATGGCTTATAGTCAAATGAATCATATGCTGCAACAACAACAAATAGTTGAGCAGGAAATCGTTAAGGAAGAGTTGGAGGAGAGCATTGAAATTCCAAGTGATCTAAGCCTATCTTCGCACTCAGAATCGAGCTTAAATATTAGTTTAAATAGTTCCTCAGCGGAAGAAGATGAACATGGCATACTAACCTTTAAGTTGTCATCTGATGATGAAGAAAGAGCATTCCCATCAAACAAAAACGTTGCAAAAAGACATAAAAACATGGAGGGTCATAAATATAACAAGGATAGCGATATTGATAGCGTTCAGTCAATAATATCACTGGACTCAGAAGCTCAAAGCATATCGGCGAATAAAAGCATTGAAATCTGCGTATTAAGTAGTTCAGATTCGGAATATGAGATTTTAGAAATAGAAACAATTGACGAAAATATAAATAAGCAATTGGAAAGCGAATTTGACATAAAAAAGAAGGAAATAAATGAACAACCTAAAACTTTAGATGAGGATAATAACCAAAATACTGATGACACATCATATGCAGGTACAGAAAATTGTAAAATAAACCAGGATTTAAATAATATGGAAGAAACAAAAACAATTATATCAGTGATAGACTTGACTGATGAATGATCTTAAATGTAAATAAAGTTTAGCTTTAATGCGAAATCGATAAAACATTAATTCAGTCTCTATAACAAGTATAACAAGTATATTTGGATATACATAAATACTTATAAGGATATTTATTGTTGTTCTAAGTTTAGTAATGGTGCTAACTGAATATGTTGTTTAATGTAATAAATTATTTTAACTTTTATAAATTTACTAAAAATTTTCAATATATATACATATAAAAGAGTAACGTGACTGATACACAGCCCAAACGTAAAAAGGTAGAAATTTAGACAGTTGGTTTCTCTTCTGACATAAAGATAGATCCACTAAGAAGGCGTTTTTGGAAATTCAACCTTGATATCTGCTAAACTACAAATCATGCAGTTTAATTTGAAAAGGTATTGTAATCTACTCAAAAATTAAGCTGACTGGTGTCTGTCAATTTTTTAAAATTTATAAACAATAAGGACAATAAGGTAAATATATTTTAGCTCTTTTCCAAACACAAAAGGTTCGTTCGTTTACTAAAAGTTTTGAAAATTTTTTACTGCACTTTACTAGTTGGTTCACCTGATATATATAAATCTGTGAAAACGAACGCAATCCAGTAAAATGCAGTAAAAAATAGTTAATACTTTTGAGTAAACGAACGAACATATTAACAGGAAAAAAATTAAATTGCATAAGTCACTTCGCGACAAAATGGTATTTTGGCACTTTTTTTAAATTCGCTTATAAAAGCGGGGAAAAATTGTACTCTTTTTGGTAATTAAAAAATTTTTTCTTGTAATTTCTATAGGACATTATGTATTTATTTATTGATAAAAAATAATCAATCGAGCCTATAAGGCCGTATACAATTGATAGACTAGCAACTATAAATTTTATCTGCATATATACATGTGTAAACAACATTAATTGGTCATTATTATCGCCTAATAAAATATGTACAATTATTTTTGTGAAATTATTTCCCTAAAAGGGGAAAATATGTAAAAATTCTAATTACTGGGCAAATTTTGATAAAATCTATAATAGGGGTTTCAGACCAAGGCAAGTTTATTCGTTAGGTAGGTAGTCTTGATCCTCACTAAACTTTGCAAACGTATTTCATAATCGAACGAATAAACATTTCATAAATAACTTTATAGCATGTTCACACGGACAGCAAAATTCGAAGTTCGCTTTCTCATTCAAGGTTCGCCACCGAATCTTGATTAAATCTACAAGATTCGCCATACAAAATTTTGAGAGCGAATCTCCATGGTTCATTTTGAATCTTGTTGCGAATCTCGAAGAATTTACTATCATCAAAAAAATATTGTGTGTAAAGAATTAAAAAAAATCATGCTGGAAATAAAAAATATATGTGTAAACATATATATTTAAATTAAAATGGAAAAAAGAGAAATAGTGAAACATAATTTAAAGTGTAGAAGAATGACTTCAATCAAAGACTGTGTTTTAATAAACCTCGGAAAAAAACCAGGTTAAATAATTGAAAAAAAATAAAATAAAAAGTCAAAGTGTAACAAGAACTATCGTCTGAACGGTAGGGTTCGCATTCGAGATTCATATTACTGTGTTTCAATAAACCTCAGAAAAAACCAGGTTAAATAATTGAAAAAAAAATAAAAAGTCAAAGTGAAACAAGAACTATCATCTGAACGGTAGGGTTCGCATTCGAGATTCAGAGAGCGAACCACGAGATTCAAATTGCCGTGTGCCATGGCTAGTGTTCTAAAATGAAACCAGGACTCAAAAAGTATATGTGTATTTATGTATGTATGTGTTACAAACCGAATTAAATAATAGATGTACCCTACAGCATTTTTGGTGATGGGTATACTAATTTTATATAAATATTTATGCTTGGTCTGACCTAATAAATATTATTAACAAAAAAAAATCGCTAAAGCAAGCAATGTTCAAAAATACTACATAACAGAAAATTCGTTAAGTTGCCAATACTGAATCCAAAATAGAGCAGCAAAAGTATCGATAGTCGACCCATTCGATAAGTCCTTACATAAATATCGGTTTCTTAGATTTTTCAAAATGTTCCTAACATCGCTCCTATCAAGGCGAATTCAATAATCAGGTGGTGATAATTCTACAACAAATACAACATTAAGAAAACAACATGTTTTTTATTGTTGATTTTGTTTGCCGATGTTTCAAAATTAAATAGTTTTTGTTTTTTTTTTATTAATTGGAGGGGTAAAGCAGACATTTAACAATTCAGCCAACAATGTAAGTAATTATTGTTTTAACAAATATTTTTTTTTAATCCTTATTAAAAACTGGTTTATAGATGATTGTATTCTATTACTTGACATCATGTAGTTTCTTGGTCGATCTGTGTAGAGAAGAAAGTGGGTAGAAAAACACGTTTTTTTGTTTTCTTATTTTTTTTTTAATATATACACTCATATAGATTTCATGTTATACGCCACTTTTATTATTTCTTACGGCAGTTTTATTGCAAAAAAATTTGCTATATCTAAACGCAGACTAACTGTTCTCAATAGAACGTTATCGGAATAAAATAAAACTATCGATAGTAACATCGACTGTTTGCAGCTCTATGCCAACATCTTTTTCGGTATCTATTGAAAAATTAAGGGGACTGGATGAAAAATTTTCAATTTTTTTGGAAAAAATTCAATTTACATACCAAATAATTTATAATTTATTAAAAATATATTAAAATAAAAATTTTTCATCAGCGGGTAAGCTAAACGAAAGTTATTAACAAGTTAAGCAAGTTAATGATATGTAAATTTTCTTGAATGACGCCATCTTTAAGAAACGACAGAAAAAACGACTGCCGGTGAAAATTACAATTTATTATAAAATTTTATTAACAAATATTTAAAAAAAAATTTATTCTAAAATAATTTCCAAACTCGTGAAAATTGATTTACCCGAAAAAAAAATGATTGTCGTTCATGCATCGAACTTAAAAATGGCCGACAGCAATAATGCGGTTATATGCGGTGTTTTTCCCATAGTATACATAATTGTTAAATTTGGTGTTCGTTTATTTTCTTTTTATATTATACCTACATTTTAAGACAAAAATTTGAGAAAGAAATTATTGTTTTGGTCTGAGAATAAAAATGGTTTGTTTTAATTTAGAATATCCGTGGTTAAAAACGTTTCGGTTTGGAAAATCGTTTGCGGTTTCTTTAATTACAAAAAACGCGACGTCGGAGACGCTGCCTTCGTAAGAACGTACGTAACGCCCGCATCTATCAACATAACGTGATCCGTTAGCCGTTTTATAGAAAGATAAAAAAGTAAATATAAACGCGTTCAAAATGCCTGGAGCAGGCACATTTAAGCTGTTTATAGGTAACCTCGAAGAAAAAACCCAAGCAACCGAATTAAGGCCACTTTTTGAAAAATACGGTACCGTAGTGGAGTGTGATGTTGTGAAAAACTATGGTTTCGTACATATGGAAACCGAAGAGCAAGGTCGTAAGGCTATTGAAAATCTAAACGGTTTCATGCTAAATGGCTATGGTATTAAAGTAGAAGCGGCTAAGAGTCGTCGAGCCCCCAATACACCAACCACAAAAATATTTGTGGGAAATTTAACCGATAAAACTCGTGCGCCCGAAGTACGTGAACTGTTCCAAAAATACGGCACCGTTGTTGAATGTGATATCGTGCGTAACTATGGTTTTGTTCATCTCGACTGCATCGGTGACGTCCAAGATTGTATAAAGGAATTGAATGGTCGTGTTGTCGACGGCCAACCGTTGAAGGTTCAGGTCTCTACCAGTCGTGTACGGCCGAAACCCGGAATGGGTGATCCAGAGCAGTGTTATCGCTGCGGTCGTTCGGGTCATTGGTCAAAAGAATGTCCGCGCTTGTTTGGCGGCAGCGGCGGTGGTCGTGACATGGGTCCTGGCGGCTACAGAGATCGTATGTACGGACGTGATCCTTATCCACCACCGCCACCACCACCACCATTCTTGCGCGACCGGATTATGGATGGCTTTAGGGTAATAAAAAATAATTTTTTGCTTTTTTTTTATTTATAATAACTAAAATCTGCGTTATTCATTTCACTGATACTTACGGCAGATCATCAATAAACATTTACCCAAATTCTTAAAAAAATTAAATATAAGCTTTAGTTTCAAATTCTTATTAACAAAATAAAAATTTCAAAAATAACACAAAAATCTTAACAAACAAATAAAATATTAAACGATTAGTTGGGAGCATATCCTGAATAATTAAGTAAATTATTTATAAAAGAAAAAAAAAAAATATTTTTTGGTGTTAACATGAATTAGCCAAATGAGAAACGGCTTAGAAAAATAAAATACTTTAAAAAAGAAGAAGAACAATTTTATTTAAATAGTAATACAAACCCTATTAGTGAGAGTTTGAAAATTGAGATTATAACATATTAAAGTTTTCAATAATTTGTGTAAAAGGTGAATTGTTGCTGATGAATTGGCATAAGCAACAGTGAAATGCATATAGACCAACTTAAACTCAACAATTCGACAAATAAAATATTAAAAGAATAGTTGGGAGCATATCCCGAGTATTAAGTAGATTATTCAACTTAAATAAATTTCACAAATTTTGTTTATAGGATTATGACTACTATGATCGAAGATTTGATGATTCGCGCGATTTATTCGAGCGTCGTTACCAGGGATCGCGTATGCGAGATTTCCCACCACCACCACTATCGAGACGAGATCCAATGCCGTTGCCACCATCGTTGAGTGGTAGTTTAAGAGGTGGAAGCTTATCACGTGGGTACGACAGCATGTTTAGTAGACGTTCACCACCACCCTCTCGTGGCAGTAATGGCATGGGTCGTTATGGCGGGTTTGTAAAACAAACAACATAAAACTATTTGTTTTTTTAAATATTTTTTTTTTTTTTTTGCAGTTATGAAGATTTTAGTCGCGATTCATTTGACGATCGTATGATGTCTTCGCGTAATTTACGTTGTCCTTCGCCACCCGGTCGCCGTTATGCACCGTACTGAGATGAACTGTTCTCGTATTATATAAATAGTCGTTTCAAAACCAACAATATCAATAATACCCGACACTGATTTAAATTGTTTTCATTAAGTGGTCATAAAAAGTCAAATGGAGAGAGATAGAGAGAGAAAGGGAGTATGATATGTAATTTATGTTTTTACTATATTTAATTAGTAAGTTGCATATCGTAACATTAAATTAAACCGCCCTAAATAATCAACTAAAATTTAAATTTTGTTCTATTTTACCATTTTAAATTACTAAAAAAAATTAGACCACTGACAAAAAAAAAGTTATCTATGAACAATTTTACTGAAAAAATTTGTGTAGAAAACAATATTTTTATCAGTTTTTTTCACTACTAAATACGGTTAAATTTTCAAATTCTTAGTGCGGTTTTCATTTTAGATGCCGATATACATAATTGGTGTATTTACAAGAAGTACTGTGTGTCGTATTGTCATAATTTCCTAAAAAGTTAAAAATAATTGAATGAATGTATTGTTGTAAAATTTGTTTACCTTTTTGAAATTAGAAAAATTATGACATGACATAACGCATCTTGGAACACTTAATTCTGTAATCCAAAACTTTTTCTTTAATTAAGGCAAAATAATATTATTTTTTTACTTTTGCGTATAATAAATAGTTAACAAGAATTTAAAACCTTTTCAAAAAATTTAATATTATTAAAACAAAAAACATTTTTATGACTACTTTTTCGTATTCCATTATTTTTACATAACCTTCATTTGAACATGCATATTTTCTACCTTCTTTACAGTTAATAGTTTTATACACTTTTATAGAAACAACTCAAAGCCTTCTTCCCACTTTTTTTAAAGGCGATACACAAAAAAATATTGTAAAAAATTATTTTTTACAGTATGTGTAACACCACTACACATGCATGAATTAAAAAAATTAACAAAAACTTCAATATAATTGCAAATTAAGTATAAATTATTCATATATACATAGATGTGTGTTAAGGACTTGAATTATATATATATATATATATATATATAATTAACCTTAACACAACCATACCAACAAAGAAAATAAAGAAAAATATTTTTTCTGAAAAAAAAAAAAATATATGTATTTTATTTAAAACTAAATTTGTAAGAGTTTGAAAGTATGGACCTTCTGCAGACAGTCGGGGAAGAGAAATAAGTAAAGAAACGGCGCTCTGTATCTTAATTTAAAAGAATTTTTTTCGAATTCAACTGCAAAGTAATTTTACAACAGTGATCCTAATTTGGAATGGAACCGATACTTCAGTTTTGCCGATATATTGAATTCGGCGATATTTTTGATTTGATGTCTCGGGTCTTAATTAAATATTCAACGAGTTATTGCCTTAATTCAGCCTGATTTACTGCGAGGGGTATGTGAAAATTGTAATACGCCATATACAAATTAGCAGGTTAAAATGGCTAGGTAGAAGATTCCTTGGCGAATTAAGGTATGTCTCGGGCTGTGGACTCTAGAATTTGATAGGATTTGTAATGGGAATGACCTAGTTTCGTGACACGGGACTGGGAATAGGTCAATTGTAGGGTTTTGGCTCTTTTTTTTTGGCATTGCTTTGATATCCACTACTTCACCATTTGTCTTCTTTCTTTCTTCTTTTATTCTAATCTGATCTTTATTTTTTATTTTAAGGCGTCACTATAGACCGTTTTGGTCTCTGAGTGAGGGTAACTTCGCACCGGCCTTACCTACCTACGCCATATACACGCTAGCCTTGGCGGCCCGAAATCATACTACATAATGCCATAAAATTCACTAATTAATTTAAGATAATTTCATGGATATTTAAAACGTTTTTTCTTTTTTTAATTTAAAATTTTTCGCCTCCATAAAAAAACTTATCGGATGTAGGGTTGCCATCCGTCCTCTTTTCCCCGGACACCGTCCTCTTTTTTAGGGCATCCGGGGCAGTCCTAAATCTTTTTTAGCAAATGTCTTTTATTTTAAAAAAGTTCGGCAAAGGCGTCTGCTTGTCAGCTGTGTGTTTTTCATAAAGTTTGTTTTCCAGATATAGAAGAAAGTCTTGAACAAAAAATATAGTAAGGGTATATAATTTTGATATGGATTGCCTAGAGTTTTATAAATATTTGAAGAGATGCGATGGTAATATATTGGCTCAAATTGGAAGTGTTAAAAAATATGTAAAATTTTTTAAAGTGTACATTCCCAATAATGAATGCAATGAATTTTTGTTGTTTTTTTTGTTTTTATTTTCAACCATTAAATCAGAATGATATGTTCAGTTTGTATTTTTGTAAATAAAGTTTTTTCGTAAAAACAATTTTTGTTTTTGTGTTTTAAATGGCGTTGTAAATTTTATCAAATTTAATTTTTTTTAAATGTGTCCTCTTTTTTTGGGCAAATGTCCTACATTTTTTATGCTGGCGTCCTCTTTTTTTAAAATAGAAATGGCAACCCTAATCGGATGTAAATTTATTCTTCCTTATTTATTGAAATAATTTGTAAAAGGTTTAGAAGATTACAAATGATTAAGGGTTTGTAAAAGGTTTAGAAGACTTATTTCCTATAGAAATTTGATTCATTAACGTTTAGTAATCCTTTAAAAATGTTTATAAATTAGACCGTAAGTTATATTATGCAATGCTTTATATTAGACAAACTTGATTCGCAGCTGATTATTTTTTCTTCACCTTTTTTGAACTTTGACCGTCAAACTCAATTAATTAAACCTGTCAAACCTTCACATGTCAAGATTTTAAATACAAAAATTGCCACCCAACTAGAATTACCTGATGAATAAATATGCCTTGTGCAAAACCTTAGCCAGGTAATTAACTTTTCAATTGCTAACGTTAGCCCAAAAAACAAAAACAACCTTAACCCATTATGTCCGAGAATACTTTATTGCACAAATTAAAAAAAAAATTATCAAATTCCAATCACACTCATGAAAAGATCTTTTCGTCATAATTATTTTTTTTGTCCTGGTCCTGCTGGAGCCAGGAAAGAGTGTTGCCATATGGCAACGACAGGAACTATTTCAACTTACAAAATATAATAATGAAATAATTTTTTTGTTGATATATTTTATTAAAAAACAAACAATACAATACAAATTATCCGATGTGGTTTGAAAAATTTCGATTTTTTTTTATTGTGTTTATTTGACTTTCATTTAGACTTTCATAGGTCAAGTCGCGAAGATTATATCGGCCAAATGGGCGCTTTTTAGGTCAATTTTCATCACTTTGGCGAGAACTTCGGGCGATAGATTCTAGCACTCATGTTGTCCTTAAGGGCTTCCAGAGTTTCGGGCTTATTCACGTAAACACCGGGAACACCGCCTTCAGAATATCGGTTGTGGCTCGCCAAGTGTGTGACGTTGCTACGTCCTTTTGGAACCACATATCCTCCAGTCCTAATTTTTTGAATTGCGGCAGAAAAAAATCGGCCCTTTGACTCCTCCAGCATGAACAGTGCACCATGCAGACACTTTGAGCGGGTGCAATGGCTCCATGTGGATTTTCAGTGCCCCAGAAGCGATAGTTGTTCACGTACCCTCTGAGGTGGAAATGAGCCTCAACGCTCATTATGATTTTGGTCGAAAAACCGTCCACTGCGGCCTGGAGATTGAGGATTGACGATTATTATATCTCTGAATATCTGCCAATGTCGTACTTTTTACAGGCTTTTCGACCAATGGTTTTGCAAGTTTCTCCGGCACAACGTCGTTTTTCAATAATTAGTATTACGGGATGATCTATACCATCATTCTTTCTGTTGAGAATTGACACTTACCGTAGAATTTGCAACCGAATTGTGCAGATCATCTATCTCCTATCATTTTTTCCTTATGTCTTTACTAGAATCTTATCGCTGTCCATTTTCAAAAGATTATTTCGTAATTCGATTTCAGCAGAGAAGGAAAAATGTTGTCTGGGATACCGCCTTCTTCTTTTGAAGCGTCATCTTCACCGCTTATATAGCCATCATTTTCAGGTGGTTCAACAAAAATCTTTGTAATTTTATTTTCGGTTTCATTATCAACGGTTCCAGGAAGTCTAAGGCATCAGAAAATGTTAACTATCTGTTAAATTCTAAACATATTTCAAAAAATTTATTAATTAATAAATTTATTCACTATGCAAATATGAAACACCATATAACGCCTGCCGTTGCCATATGGCAACGTGTATGAAAAAAATTAAATATACATATATCAACATTTAATATATATAATTTTTACGCAAAAACAAAGATACACTTCTTACAAAATTAATTAATCAAATAACTTTAAAAAATACAACAAGTTTTGAAAAATATTGGCAATTAATTTTTCATGAAATCCATTTTTATAAAATTTTACAACTTATTTTTTTGCACTTCCAAAATACAGCTTATAAACAAGATGCTTTAAACGAAATTGACTTTCTTTTACCTAAAATAGTAAAAACATTATATAAATATTCTCAAATATTCGCTAATTTCATAATAACCGTTACCTATGCTTAGGAAAAGCAGAGTAACAACTGATACAGAGAGTGTTGCCATATGGCAACAGTAGGACATAACGGGTTAATGTCAAAACCTAGTAAACTTCCACGTTAACCGGCCTATAAAATAAATTTCAAATATCAAATAATTTTTTTATGTTTTGCTGTATTTGGTGTAATAGAAATCATATTGTAACATTTAATAAATTTTTATCAAAATTAGTGGCTACGCTTATTTGAGCAAATATTTACTAAATGTGCTGTGCACGTAGCTTAAGTTTATTAAATATTTTCTTTTAAAAGATGGCATTTAATTAAAAACGAAAAATTAAAAAGTGTACGTACGCATGTAGTAATTATTTAATAAAAATAACGTAAAATCTGTATATAAAAAATTAATAAAAAAAAAACAATAATTATATACGCATTTAAGAAAAAAAAGGATGTAAATTTTTTTATATAACAAAGAAAAAATATAATAAAATGCTAAAATGCAAGACTATAACATACAAAAATTTACTGAACCAGCAACGAACTTAAATTAAGTTTTCACTGAGCAAACAATTCTAGAACTAAAATTTAATGTCATTTAAAATAACATACATATGTATTTAATTGCCCTTTTTCATATTTGGTTAATTCACAAGGTGTGCTATCATGTCGTATTATCAAAAATTTTAAAATGATTTAAACATTTTTCAATTAATAAAAACAAGGTTTGAAACATTTTTAGGCATAATAATAGTACGTACACCTTGCAAATTTACAAATTGTATTCATTTTAAAAGGACTTGTTTTTTTTCGTTTTTAACCTCTATTGGTACACCAGAAAATTTTTGGTATTGGTAATTTTCTGTGCAAATGCTTTTCCCATTTCTGTGGGAGCACTGAACGCAATTTTTTCTAATGGCACCTCTTCACCAAATATTGTATTCAATTGCACGGCTTGTATCAGTTTAGCACCAATGCGAAAACGTCGATGTAAAGGAGAGACCCAGATTCTGGAAATTCCGCATCTGAAAAAATAATTACAAAATAAGTGAAAATAAAAATTTGTTAAGTTTTCGAAAACAAAAAGAATTGCGATGTAAAATTTTAGTAAAAATTGTTGGTGAAAAATTTATTAAAAGTGTTTAGGGACAAAAGAAATCATTGACTTTTTTAAACTCACTATTATGCCGTTGTCATGTCACATTATGACTTAATTGTCTGAAATGTCTTATAGGTGAGTCAGAATCGTTTTAATTACACACAATAACCCTGTCAATATTATTAAAAATATTTTGCTCCCAACTTGCTTTTGCAATAAAAAAATTTTATTTTTATGTATGTAAAGAATTAAAAACTGATTTTTACAATTCAGTGATATAAAAAAAACTGCTTGTAAGTCTACTATTAATCACAAAATTCATACATTATTCTTCGTATTAAAAAAAAAAGCCAAGATAATGTTGTATACTAAAGTCGACTTCAACAGGTGCTATTTCCGTTTGCAAAAATTTATAAAAATATTTTAAAATTCTTAAAATTTTGTTAAAAAATTTAACACCTAATATTTCTCTCTTTGTATTTGATAGTTTTTTTTTTTGTAAATACTTGCTGATGAACATTTAGTAAAAACTTGAGAAAAACATTTTAGTGATTTTTTTAAATTAGAATTCGTGTGTGAAAATATATATGCCCATAGTGTCGTCGTCAACTTAACCCAATGTGGCCATCTAAGAGTCAACCCAACTTTTACACAAATTCTTTTTTTAATATTGTGAATCCAATCCGTTTACAGTTGAACCTATTATGGCATTCCCAACTTCAAATATAAAGTTTAACATTAGGAATGGCAATGCAAATTTATCGAATTAGACTAAAATGTGATTAAAATTGTAAATCGCAATAGGGGCAATAATTTTTGTTAAGTTACTTGGCCTCAAAATGTTCCTCCGTACAGCAATCGACTCCATTAACACATATGTATTTATACGCCTTATCCAATGGCTGTACCAGACATAAACCAACGATTTGCATTTTACGTACGGCAAAATAAGCAACAAACGTCTTCGGTATGATGTATGACGAAAAGCCTAATTCCTTATCGACAATTTTTAAAATATCCATTAGGCGTTCAAGGCGTTTAGGATGCGATGATTCTGTTAAACGTAAAATACGTCCATCGGGACCCCATTCTGTATAGATGGCTACAATGTCCTCATCAATCCAACCCTTAAAACGTAAAATGTGCAAAGAGGCATGAAAGTCTCGGTGTAGTTTTTCTTCTTCCGGTTCATGGACGGTATAAACCAAACCGCATTGTTTACACTGATGGGCACCGAAAGCCTTTTGGCCAGCATCTATTTGGTATTGATTGCTGCCATAGCCAGCATTCCAAATACGTTGTTTTCGTCTGTTAAAAGGTTGAGATAGGGGTTTGCAACCGCCGGAATAGAAAATAGGAAACAGTTTCTGTTGTTGCTCTGTTGACTGTTGAGTTTCTGGGATGTCTTCAGTTGAACTACCACTAAAAGGCATACTTGTGTGTGAGGTCATTGTGGAAGTTTGTAATATTTGTTCAGTTAATGTTGAAATATTATTACTATTACTTTCAATAGTAGTTCTTGTGTCTTTATACGAATTATTTGTTTTATAAATATTTGTACTTAAATCCAAATTAATTTTATCTTGACCCAATAAATTCGTACTGGTTACATTGGTAGATACATTGTTATTTTCTGTATAATGTTGTCCATTTACAACCATGACATATTGCGATAATATGTCTTCTGCTTCGCTTTTTCTTTGCTCATAGCTGGCTATAAATATATCGAAATTCTCTTCGGTGCATATATTGTTTTCTAAAAGAAAATCCAAAAAACTATGTTGCTGTTCTATAACTTCTGGATCGGTTGTATTATAGGGTATTCTTTGACGAAAATCTGTATTTTGATGATCTGTGACTATAATAACCAAGTCATCGATTATTCTTTCAGCCTCTGCTTTGTGATTATCAGGATCGGCTATGAATATGTTGAAATTTTCTTCAGTGCATATGTCGTTCGTAATCAGAAAGTCCAACAGCAGGTGTTGACGCTCGATTATTTCCGGATCTGTAGTATTGTATGGTAATCTCTTGCGAAATTCGTTAAAATCTTGATTGTCCTGCAACACAATGTCATCAATGATATTTAATGATTCATCATTGTTCATTAGATTTAATTGTTGATCGATTTCACGTAAAAAGGCGGTATTGTTGGTGTTTTGGTTAGAATTGTTATCCAGATCATTATCTTTAGGCAGTATGATGTCACCAAAGGCAGTGTCATCTAAATTACGTAATATGGCATCAACCGTTGCTTGTTCGTTGGAAAATTCATTGTCGACTGTAGAAAATGTTTGTTAAAAAATAAGCAATTAACGAGTTGGAATGTGAAAATTTGATATTTTTGATATTTTTTTATTTTAGTAAAAATTAAAAAATGTTGAGAATGAATGAAAATGCTTGCATAATATTATACTTTATATTTTAAATGTAATAATATATGTATTGAAATAAGTATGCTTTGTATTAATATGTTTATATATGAAAAAAATAAATTAGTCAGTTGACATTAAAACTTTTATTACAACAGGTTATAGGCCCTAAGACGCGCTCTTATTTTTAATTGTGTATTTGAATACGTTTTCGCGAAAGTGTTTCGGTAAATATGGCAAGTCTTCCAGGAGGTTATTCGTTAGAACGTCTAAGAGGACGTGAGAATTTCGATGTGTGGAAGAGACAGGCAAAATCTTGCCTTGTCATTAAAGGTTGTTGGAAAGTTGTGCAAGACGGCTTGATAAATGATGCTGATGCAAACTTGAATGAACGTGCCTTGGCTGAAATAACTTTAATGGTGGAGTCGTCTAATTATGGACATATTGCTACAGCTAAAACAGCAAAAGAAGCTTGGGATGCTTTAGTAAGAGCTTATGAGGATACTGGCTTAACACGTAAAGTTGAATTGCTAAAGCAGTTAGTCAATATCAAATTCAAAAATTATAGCTCAGTTCAGGAGTACGTTAATGAACTGGTAATTATTGCCTTGAAAGTGAAAAACGCTGGCCTTAATATAGATGACGAGCTTACTGCGTCACTAATGTTGGCAGGTCTGTCTGATGATTTTAAGCCACTTGTGATGGCAGTCGAAAATTCAAAAGAGAAACTATCTGTGGATATGGTAAAGAATTTACTTCTTCAAGATACCAAGTTTGATAATCAAGATTCCGAAAAGGAAGCTGTGTTGTATACGAAAAAATTTAAAAATAAAAAAACAATTCAGTGCTACAGTTGTAAGGAATTTGGTCACATCTCTAAAAACTGTCAAAACAAAATAAACAATTTCAAAAGTGACCGGAAGTCAAATAAAAAAAAGGAAAAGAAAGAAAATTCATCAACGCTTATTGCGACAAGCACGTGTATGAATGTTTCAACGAATGTCAACAATTCCTTGCGTTGGTATGTGGATAGTGGAGCTAGTAATCACATGGTGAACAATAATAACTTTATGTACAACACACGCAAAATAAAAAATAAAACAGTTCTTGTCGCAAATGAAGACAAACTTCTTGTTGAATGTGCAGGCGACATCGACCTAACAATTATTAGTGGAGAAGAAAAGAAAATTACTGTAAAGAATGTTGAGTATGTGCCCGATTTATGTGCGAATCTTCTTTCCGTTAGGCAAATGACTAAAGAGGGTAAAAAAGTTGTTTTTGAAGGCGATACATGTAAAATTTTTGATAAAAAGAACTCTCTTGTTACTTCGGCAACGGTATTTAATGATTTGTATTGCATAAACAGTGAAGCACAAAGAAAAGAAAACAAAGTTTTTGTTGCAAGAAATGAAGTTGATTTATGGCATAGAAGACTAGGTCACATTTGTGATAAGAGTTTAAGTGAAGTGAAGAAATCTTCAAACGGTATTAACTTTGAAAACGAAAGAAAGGAGTCATGTGTAGTGTGCATAAAAGGTAAACAAACTAGAAAACCAAGTAGAGAAGATGGTACAAGAGCCACAAAGTTGCTGGAGCTTATACATTCCGATATTGTTGGACCACTTAAGGTAAATTCATTTTCTGGTGCTCGGTATTTTGTTACGTTCGTAGACGACTTCTCAAGAAAATTGTTTGTGTACCCGTTGAAACGAAAATCTGATGTCTTTGAAAAATTTGTAAATTTTAAGAAAATGGTTGAGAATCAGTGTGAAGCAAGAGTTAAAATTTTAAGAACAGACAATGGCCGTGAGTATGTAAATGAGAATTTTAAATCGTTTTTGCAGCAAAATGGAATAGTTCATCAAAAAACATGTCCATACTCTCCGGAACAAAATGGCACGGCCGAAAGAATAAACAGAACTATTATGGAACGTGTAAGGTGTATGCTAATTGATAGCAAATTGGATCTTCCTTTTTGGGCTGAAGCTGTAAATACAGCAAGTTACCTAATTAATAGAGTTCCTTGTCGTGGAGAAAACAAATCTCCTGAAGAATTGTGGTCTGGACGTCGCCCTAATTTAAAATTTTTAAAAGTTTTTGGTTGTCCTGCTTTGGTGCATATACCAAAACAAAAACGTCATAAACTTGAAACGAAATCAATTGAGTGCATAATGATGGGGTATAGTGCTGAAAGTAAGGCTTATCGGTTGTTCAACCCTAAAGATAATGGCATAATTGTAAGTCGTGATGTAGTGTTCTTGGAGCAAAGCAGTGCCAACATTAATTTAGAAAAGAATTACTATTATTCCGAATTAATATATGGGGGCGAAAATGTTAATTCAGCGGAAGGTAATAAAGAAAATGAATTTACATTTCCACTTGATTCCACAAACAACAATTTCGTTCAACAAGCAAGTGACTCAGAAGAAAGAGAATATAGTGATTCCTACGAATGGTCATCACCTTTGCCTTCCCCAGTTGAAAATGAGGAAAGTGAATGGTCTCCAAGTTCAGACGAGAGGCAAAATGTTCCTGTAATAGAAAATATCCGTCGTTCTGGTCGTATAGCTAACAAAAATCAACAATCACATAACTTTTGTGCAATGCAGTATGTTTCAAATGATCCGACTAATGTGATGGATGCAATGTCATCAAATAACTCAGTCGAATGGAAGGCAGCCATGAATGCAGAAATTGATTCATTAATGGAGAATAAAACGTGGATACTGACTGAATTGCCAGCAGGTCAGAAAGCAATCAAGTCAAAGTGGGTGTTTAAAACCAAAAGAGATGAACAAGGAAATACTATTAGATTGAAAGCCAGACTGGTGTCCAAAGGATTTTCTCAACGTGAAGGAATAGATTTTAATGAAACGTTTGCTCCTGTTGTGAGATATGACACCATACGATATTTGTTAGCATTGGCAGTAAAACACGATTTACACATACATCAAATGGACGCAGTAAGTGCATATTTAAATGGTACATTACAAGAAACAATATATATGCAGCAACCCGAAATGTTCGAAGATGGTTCAGGAAGGGTTTGCAAGCTGAACAAATCAATTTACGGCCTAAAACAGTCAGGCCGTGTTTGGAATGAAACCATCAACCAGGAATTAATTAAAATAGGTCTTACAAGAGGTGAAGTGGATCAATGTGTTTACCACAGAATACGTGATGGTCAAATGTTATACGTGGCAATTTATGTTGATGACATTTTGATATTTTCAAACAATTTACTTGATGTTAAAATTTTGAAAAACAAACTTGCTAAGAAATTCAAAATGAAAGACTTAGGAGAAGCATCAACAGTGCTGGGCATGAAAATTTCCAGAAGCAAAAATAGAATCAAAATTGATCAATCGCGGTATATCACAGATGTTTTGGCAAGATTTGGAATGAGTGATTGCAATCCGACCTCAACTCCAATGGATTACAATCAGAAACTAACAGCCAACATGTGTTTTAACGATGAAGAAGGCAAACATCAGATGTCAAATATTCCATATCAGCAGGCGATTGGATGTTTGTTGTTTGCGGCGCAAATTTCAAGACCGGATATATGTTATGCAGTTAATTTGTTGAGTCGTTTTAGTAAAAATCCTGGTAAACCACATTGGGAAGCAGTCAAACGTGTAATGCGGTATTTAAAGGGATCTTTACACAAAGGTATTGTCTACAAAAAACAAATTCAAGATGACATGAGAGGGTACTGTGATGCTGACTGGGCTGGAGACGTTGATGATCGCAAATCTACAACTGGATACGTTTTTATATTTCAATCTGGAGCCATTTCGTGGTCAACAAAAAAACAAAAAACAGTAGCTTTGTCTTCAACGGAAGCCGAGTTTATGTCACTAACAGCTGCAATTCAAGAATCGATTTGGTTAAGACGTCTAGAAGCTGAATTAAGTCCAGGAAATCACAAAAGTATGCTGTTGTATTGTGATAACAAGGGTGCTTTGCAAGTTGCTCTTAATCACAATTATTCATCAAGAACAAAGCATGTGGATATAAAAGCCAAGTTTATTCGTCAAAAACTAGATGAAAAGGATATTTTTCTAGAATATCTAGGTACAAATGAAATGGTTGCTGACGTGTTTACCAAGGCCGTTACTCCACAGAAAATTGAATATTTTAGTAAAAAATTTGGTCTTATTTAAATTATTGTTTTAAGTTAAAGAATACTTGAGATTATATTATTTTATTATTTACAAAAGTCTAGAGTATAAATTGTTTAAAATTTGTCATTCAGGAAGGGTGTTGAGAATGAATGAAAATGCTTGCATAATATTATACTTTATATTTTAAATGTAATAATATATGTATTGAAATAAGTATGCTTTGTATTAATATGTTTATATATGAAAAAAATAAATTAGTCAGTTGACATTAAAACTTTTATTACAACAAAAAAAAAAAATTAAAAAAAAAATTTAAAAAAAAAATTAAAAAAAAAACTAATTTCAAAAGAAATAATTTGTTGCAACAACTTTTAATAAAGTTATAATTAAAATGTTTGTATAACGTTGTGCAAAACAGTTTTTAAATTAAAAAAAATTAAGAAAAAAACGTTCAAACAAAAATTAAAAAAAAAAAAATTGAAAAAATTAAAAAAAAAAAAATTGAAAAAATTAAAAAAAAAAAAATTGAAAAAATTAAAAACAAAAATTTTTAATTGAATATGAACATTTCCTAGTTTGTTTACTGATAACTTGATTTGTTTATAAAAAAGTGATAAAAAATAATTTCCAATTTGAATATTTTCAATCTGCAATTAGAAGCATTGTGTTTAAATAAATAAAATAAGATTAACAAAAGCTATTACTTAAAATTTTTGTTAAGCATTAAACTAATTTTTTAATACTATCAATTATGAAAACAAAAAAGCAAATTAAATAAATTTAGAAAAAACTGAGTTCCGATTTAAAACTTTTCCATAATTTCTGTATATGTATAGACATACCTGCATTTCGTATTTTAATGCGCCTCTTAATCTTTTTCTTTTCCGGCACAATGGCCAATTTGCCATTGGCTGTTACAGTTGCTTTAATATTGTCCGTTAGGTGAACTTCTTTGCGCGTGGAAGTACTTCGGCCTGATTTGAAAAATTTGCGTTTAACAGGTGCCGAACTATCTTCAGATTTCACCGATAAGGCATCATCCGCCTGATGCGTAATTAGAGGTATGACTTCTTCATTCATGGCCATAAGGACATCCTCTAAATTTCCTTGTTCAAGTAAATCTTCATCCTCCTCCACTTCTTCGGTATCACATTCAATATCTGAAAAATCTGTATCAGTCTGGTATATAGATTGAGATGATCCGTAAGGTTTGTCTTGTTGCTGTTGATTATATGCATCTTCTCTTATTTTATTTGTATCATCTTGATTGCAAATTGTACTCAGAGGACGGGCCATAGCTATGGGATTTGAAGCTTTACGGAAAATATTGTGAACTTTTTCAATTTGTTGTTTCTCTTCGCGTTTGGCATGAATGAGTTTTCGCAGCTTTTCATTGCGTACATTGTTTAGAATTTGGTCAATATCGACGGGGGCATAATGTTTGAAATTCGTTCCCACATTACCTGTTCGTTTTCGTATCTTGTGATGAACGCCACGATTTATTGAAGTGACCTGTGATCCCAAGCTTCGTCTATTTGTTTGTTTAGATTTTGTTTGAGATGAGCCACTACCACTTTGCGTAAGACCGAATAAATTTCTACAACTGGTACGACTATTAGTTGGTGAGATTTTGCTTTTGCCCGAATAAAAAGATTTTGTGGATATTGAAACACTCTCTACAGGAGATGTCGATGTAGTTTTTGCCACTTTACGAGTGGGACTAAAACCAGTTGAACCCTCAATTTCACATTGTCTTTTATTTACACAATTTTTCGTCGAGTTTCTTTTATCTTTTATCTCCTCATCCTCACTAGAACTTTCTTGTACAACCATGGCCGCTTTGTTCCGTGGAGTGATTTGCAGAGAGCTGTCAAACATTTTCTGCAGTTGTTTGGCCTCTTGTGCTTCTTTGCGTGTAGGCGTTTTAATGGGTATATTTTCTTTGTGTGGTGAAATTGAAAATTCCCCTTCCGATTTACTCGAACTTGATTTTTTTAAACTTAAACGCACACTACGCCTTGAGGGCGATGGTTTCTGATCCTCACCCGTATCACCCTCCTCCGATTCTGTTTCAAAAAAACTAATTACGCGTGGCGATTTCTTACACGATTCCATTAAATTTGCAGTATTTGTGCTTTTCGGTGTTCTACTGCCACATCTTGAACGGCGTGTAGCTCGCAAAGGTTCTATACCCTTAAGTAGTTCCTCTTCTTCATCGGCTGTCTCATTATCCTTGACTGTACAAAATAATTTCTTTTTACGTTCCGATATTTTAGGAGTGTGATTACGCATTATGCGTATTTGTTGATGGGCACTTTTCGGTGTCTCCATAATTGACAAATTCCACACTAGCTAACATGAATTAGAAGTTTAGTAATTTGAAATATTAAACTGTAGTTCTTGGACGTAGCAACTTAGCACATATATCTTGTTATGTTAAAGTAAAGGTAGACAATGGATTTTTTAACAATCCTTAGTAAAAGCGCGGATGAATTTTTCTTGTGGTCAATTCCGACGTCTGATTGACTAGTTTTAGCGCCAATAATGTAAACATGTGTTGTTATTGCTTAGTGAATGATATGTCATAATAAAAACACATAGTTGCAATAAAAAGGTATTTTAAAATAAATCGTAATTTGGCATACGGGATGCGGCCTAATATAATTGGAAATGTTTGTGAGTGTTTTATTTATTTAAAATTTAGAGTTTATATCGTTATGCAAATAGGTAAATTTATGCGTTACATAATGTGTTTATTTTTAAAATAGGGTATGCATTTGTTATTTATTTCTTCTGCGCTTCCTAAGAGAAAAAAGTAAGAAATTATTAAAATTAAAAAATTATAAACTTTTTTTATTCTGGTTAAAGTTTTTAAATCTTTTCTTAAATTTCATTTTACTAAGTCATATTCAACACTTCTTTTAATAACCTTAACAAATATTTTGCGCAAATTTATAATAATAATTATTAACAAAATAAATCTACTTCACAAATTTCAATTTACAAATCAAACCAAGCGTTTAAAATAACTAACAGGTAACAGTGACATTTAAATATGGGTTGCTCTTTATAATTGATAATAATTCATTCGTTTATTTCGTTGATTATTCGATTGATTGAATGGGTGAGTGTCGTTTACGTTAAAATTGAATGGCTTGTATTTCTGTAACTATTATTACTTTCGATTCAATATTTTAACAGACGCTGGAAAAGAATCCGGCTTCAGAAGTTAACTTAAAAAAATATGTCAGTTATGTTTTATATCTGTTAGGCCAGATTATTATTGGCAATCGAATTTGACAGTTACATAAGTAAATAATTATTTCTAAGTTTATTGTGCGTGGAGTTTAAATATAAATTTTTAAATTAATAACATATTAGTAAAAAATAATGTTTTATAATAAACAATGCGAACGAAAGGATTTAAATACAAGTTTCTTTCTTTCACTTCTAACACTATTATATCCTTGGCTTGTGGTGCCAAGTGTATATACATATAGCTTTGTTATTTGGTTTGTAATTTCAGGAATATTTACTTTTGACCCCATACAAAGCAATTATTATCTATCCTATTTCTGCAGTATTACAATAGTGAAGGTATACGATATTTTTCCTGCATAATTTAAATATATTGCATTGAAACATATAAAATTAAAACATTAAAACTGGAATTTGCATGAGCTCACGATATACATAAGTTATTTTTATCACGCATGCTATTTTTGTAAACAAATTATTAAATATTAATATAACTACGATCACCCGCAATAAATAACGATATCTGCACACCTGTTATAAACAAAAGGCGCTAGGCATTAATTCAAAACACGCTAGAAAACGCTAAAATGATATTTTGATTTGATTTTTGTAAACATTTATTTAATGAAAAAATAATAATTTTTTTAAATCAGCTCAGTGATTCAGTTTTGTGAATTTAATACGGTATAATGTGATTTTTTTGTTTAATGCAGTTAACAAAGAAGACAAAAATACCAGTCTTTAATATGTATGATAAATAAAGAGTGTCCGGTTCCGGTTAAAAAAAAAATATCGCGCGGCAGGCTCCTAATGTTTTATTAAAATTCTTAATCAATAATAATAAATATTGACTAAAATATCAATTAAAATAGTACAAAATAGTTGATTAAAATTGTTAACATTTTTTGAAAATATTTTTAATTAAATTTTTTTTTTTTATTAAACATTTATAATTAACGTTTTTATTTAATTTATTTAAAATATTTATTGAATCAATTAATTAATAAAGGGGAAAAGTAAGTGTAAAATAATTTATTTAGCTTTTAAATGAAAATAAATATTTATAAATAACAACATATGAATTACACAAGGGAACAATGTTTTTGTTGATTTAGAACTGAATGTTGTTTTTAAGGTTATTTGGAACGCTCAAGTCAAATCTTCTATTAGCTCGACTTTTCGCTATATACCGTTATGCCCAATATTAAGGCACTTCCACTACACATATTCGAATAACTTGAAAATGTTTTACCCTATTCAGTTAAAAAAAAACCTAAAACTCGACAACAATATTATCTTTAAGTCGTGCTTACATTGGTTTTAAATTTGGCCAGTATTTTCAGAGATATCGGGGAAGTTGAGGCAGAAAAATGTGTTTTTTTTAAACAAAATTTCAACATTTTTGATTTTTAACAACATCTTAAAAAATATTAAACGACAAAAATCTCGTTATTTTTTTGCGAGCGTAACGAGCTATATTTCGTTCCAATCGATCTACAACTTCTGATTTTATTTATTTTTTTTATAGATACTTCTGTGAAATGGCACTGATGTATATTTAGCGATTTGTAACACCAAATTAACGTTTTTTCCTTAATTTAAAAATGAGGTACCTTCACTTGATTGTAAATAAAAGCGAAACGCGTTCATCGGTTTTTATGATCAATGTCTCATTTTGTTTATAGCTTATGTGGCTTTTTGTGAAATTAAAAAAGTACACTTTTTCACATTTTGGAGTTTTCATTTTTTTTTTTTAATTTTTAATTAAACAAACATTTCTCAGTAATTTTTTTGTGACCTTCAAATGTTTGATGGTTTTTCAAAAAAATATAAAAATACCCAGATTTCACGTTTATGATGTTAGTATTTAGAACCTACACACATACATATGCATAACTTACTAAAACTTTTTCCTGCGAATCGGTCACTATTTTTCTGCATATTTACATTTCACAACCTAATTAAACAATATTATTATAAAATTATATTTTTTCCACATTTATTTATTTTTTTCAGCTGGCATAAAATTCTTTGTTTTTTAAAAACATTTAATATCAATTAAAAAAAATTAAAAACTTAATCTATATATATAAAAGTGAAACTCTGTCTGTGTGTTAGCTAGAGACTCCGAAACTGTAAAACTCATACCAGAGAGTGTTTATGGGTGGAAAAAATGGGCGGGGCCACGCCCATAAAAAATTAGTTATCATTTTTAGCTACTTGCACTTGACCGATTTTTCTGAAACTTTGCACACATATTGAGCTGTCATGACTATATAATTTCGTGATTAGAAAAGTGGGCCGGGCCACGCCCATAAAAAATTTTAATTTTGAGGTACTTGCACTGGACCAATTTTTCTAAAACTTTGCACACACAATGAGCTGTCATGACTATATAATTTTGTGATTAGAAAAGTGGGCATGGCCACGCCTATTAAAAAAAATAATTTTTAGGTACTTGAACTGGATCGATATTTCTGAAACTTTGCACACATATTTAGCTGTCATGACTTTACAATTTCGTGATTAGAAAAGTGGGCAGTGCCACGCCCATAAAAGAAAAGTTATCATTTTCAGCTACTTGAACTTCACCGATTTTCCTGAAACTTTGCACACACATATTGAGCTGTCATAACTATTTATTTTTGTGATTAGAAAAGTGGGCAGGGCCACGCCCATAAAAAAAGTTATAGTTTTGAGGTCCTTGCTCTGGACAGATTTTTGTGAAACTTTGCACACATATTGACTTCTCATGACTATACAATTTCTTAATAAGAAAAGTGGGAAATGCCACGCCCATTAAAAAAAATATAATTTTTAGCTTTTTGCACTTGATATTCAATTTAAATTCAGAATGCATTTTTATTTATTAAGGGGCCTAGCAACGCTCACCGGACTTTTCTAGTTCATAATAAATATAAAAAATTCAACTTTTGGGTAGTTGAAACGCGCTAAACATAGCGCCAGAGAACTAAATTGACATCTCTGTCTTAAATAACAAATAACGGCACTTTATTGTTAAAGTATGTCTATTTTCATTGGATGGAGAACACGACACGACAAACATATACATATGTATAAAGAAGTGAACATTTTGCTGTTACCACTAACTGCGGAAACGGGTCGATCGATTTCAATAAAAATTCTAGGGTATGTTGGGGAAGGTCTGTAGATGGCTTATGTGAAGTTTATTTATGATGGCTTATGCACGAAATCGGCCCAGTGGTTCTGGAGACATATCATATAGATTTTCCTATAAGTATATTCCCATACAAATATTTATCAACAAAATGTGTTCCATTTTCCATACTAGGATTTTTTATTGTCACTGGAAAAAATATCAAACCATGTATTGTAATTTTCCTTTATTTTTTTTTAAAGAAAAAGAAACAATTATGACAGCTTAGTACGACCATATTTGCTCAAGCGTTCAGCAAAGTAATGATTGCGCAATAAATTGCTATACAGATATAGCGATTTTCGTCTACACTTCGCAATTGCTATGGACGCTATCAAATTTGACAATTGTGGCAATAAATATTGCTACATGGAGACCCTGGGTAAAATAATGACAACAAAAACAGCAATAAAAGTGTTAGCAGTAGTGGCAAAGCGCTTTTTGGTGGTTATTTATCCATAACTTCTGAGGCGCTACACTTTGCAGCATAACGCTGATTTGGTCAGGCACTAAAAAAAATTCTGCTTGATTGAGACCAATTAATAACTTTATGTTCACTTAAACTGAAAAAATCCAGTTTTTGCATTTCCAATACAAACATTAAAAACAAAAGCAATTCTACAAACAACTTTTATTACAAACTAGCTAATTCCCGGTGTGCTTCGCCACCCCAAATTTTAGTATTTAATTCATATGGCAGGTGCCACGCCCACTATTGTTAATGCACCCAATTCTTGCCTAAATGTTCATTTGGGTGTCAAAGTTGCTCTTGCAAAATTTTACTACTCTAATCGATATCATTTTCCAAATATACGAATTTTAGTATTTAATTCATATGTTGGTGCCACGCCCACTATTGGTAATGTACCCATTTGTTCCATAAATGTTTATTTGAATATCAAAGTTGCTTTCGCAAAATTTTAGTACTCTAATCGATATCGTTTTCCAGATATACGAATTTTAGTATATAATTGCCTATTCTTGCCTAAATGTTCATTTGGGTGTCAAAGTTGCTTTTGCAAAATTTCACTATTCTAATCGATATCGTTTTCCAAATATACGAATTTTAGTATTTAATTCATGTGGCCACGCCAACTATTGCAAGTTCGCCCATTTTTTACCCAAATGTTCGTGTGAATGTCAAAGTTTACCGTACTTAATTTGAAGAATCTAGCTGCATTAACTTTCGTGATATGTAATATTTAATACTTATTCTTTAATAGGGCGTGTCACCCCGCCCACTTACAATTTCAAACCAAAGTATAGCCTATAGTTCCTTCCAGACATACAGAAAGATTCTGTCAAAATTTCAACAAAAACGGTCCAGCCGTTTAACCGTCTATAAAGCACAAACAAACATACAAGCACACAAACACACATTGATTTTTATATATATAGAGATAAGCAAAACATTTCAATTAATACCTGAACTTGATGATTGCATGGTTAGATTTATTTACTTTTCAAAACTGCTTAGTTAACATTGATTTAATTCCCAAACTTTTTAGCTATGTACATATGTCTATCCAGTTTTCTTTCACCATGTTTAATTTCAACGCGTCACTACAAAAGCAATGTCATCTATTTGACATTTATTTGATGTAGAATTTGAAGTACATATTTTAACAGAGTACTTTTAGTTTTCATGATACTCGAATTATTTTTGTAATTTATCCGTGAATAGACTGCCTTGTAGTAAAAACAAAAAACAAAATAATATTTTATTTCTTTTTTTAATTTTGATTATTTATTAATAACAATTATTAAGGACTAACAATAATTTAATAACGTTTCAAAACTATTACCTAAAACTACTAAATATCACAGTACGAGTATAATATAAAATAAATATAAATAAATCCTTTAAAATATTCAATTATGTGAAAATATCACAGATTGCATCCATGTTACATATTTGCTAACACGTGTGTAAATACCGGGTAAACCGGGCCGGGCACAACCAATACCGGTAGAAACTATGCCAATAACAATATTATCTTTCGACACTAAAGGACCACCAGAGTCGGCCTAAAAAGAAAAACAAAATAATAACAACAAAAATAAAAAAAAGGCAACAATTTTAATGCAAAAAAAAAAATTACAGAGTTGTATTTATACTTAAATTCCAATGTGTGGCTCACATTGTGAGATTTGAATCAAATTTTCTTAAAGATTATTAAGGAGAAATTATTAAAATTTTTACGCTGATTTTTTCATTTTGTGTAGCCAGTTTGCAGTTCTATTACGAAATTTTTTTTTTAATTTATCTCTACACGGAAAAATAGTCGTGTAGAAAATTTTACATTTAAACAAATAGTAAAATTCTTACAAAAAATACTGGAGTGCGAAAAAACGCAAAAAAATCCAAACGTCAAAAATTCCTTGACCTATCAATTGTTAGAACATTAATTTTTGTTTTAGTTGACGAAAAAATTACACTTTGAAGTGAAATAGCGTCTCTGTATTAGATAACAAACGAATTTGCTTGAAAAAAAATTGAAGCCTGCAATGCATATTAACAATGCATACACTTCGTAAACGCATATGTAAACTTTCTAGCAATGTCCAATGTTCCTAATCGTTTAGCAACTCATTTTACTAAGTATCAGCTGTCAAAATCGCGAATCATTTTTATTTTGTATGCAAACATTTGAGCTGCAATGCCTGAGTTAGAATTTTCTTTGTTTATTTTTAATAAATTATTTATAATTGAAAGAGTTTATTTAAATCACAGACTAATAATTTTAATAATTAAACACTTTATATTGCAGAGACATAAAGTGGATCCATGAGCGTTCCTAAATGCCGATAAAATGCAAAAAAATCTCTGCAACGCAAGGTTGCACTTAAGACATGTTTAGCATTGCATACGCATTTTTTTAAATTATGAATTGCAACTTGCGTTTAGGAAGTCGGCCCTTCTTATGGTAGCCTAAAAATTCAGGCATAGGTGCATACAGGCATTTAACCGAATTTTTTGATTCATTTATTTATGACATAACCACAGTTTAATATCATTGATAAAAATAAATGAAACAAGTAATAGTACTATATTCGGCCGTGCCGAATCTGATAATACCCTTCATTATCATGTACATTGGTATAATCCCACATTGTAGCTTAACTGACGTCATCCTTGATTTTGAATTTTTACGTAGTTAACTGTATTCTACTAGTCAAGCCCTTTAATTTGATACCCATATTCATGGGGTTAAAAAAATTTGATCCGCCATTTTGTTTTAGACGCTATCTTGGATTTAATTTTTTTTTTAATAATTTACTGTATTCTATTGGTCAAGCCCTTTCATTTGATACCAATATTGAGGGGATTCAAGAAGTTACATTTAAAAATACCAGATTTGACCCATATACACATTTATTGTCCGGCCAACATGAATTTTAATTTTTTTATAGTGCTTATATATTGCGCTAGTCTAGTCCTTTCAGATGATATCAATATTGACCCTCTCGGTTGTCTAGAAGCTGAAAAAATGGATTTTAGTTTGTAAATTTTTTGAATATATATTTAAAAAATGTTGCCTATAACTTTACCGATTAGAGCCTTATCCGAAATTTTTCACGAATATCTCTAGAGGCATATTATATCTACAAATAGTAGCAAAGGTACCTATAAATTATTCTATGGCTGAAAAATTCTAATTTTGGTGGTAAAAATATGGGAAAAAACAGAGGCAGTCGTGTTTATTTGCTCATATCTCAGAAAGTTATGGGGCGATTGTGCTGAATTTCAATAGCAATTCATTCCCGGATATTTCCAAAAGATTGATACCATTCACAGATCTGAGAAACACATGGTTGCTTCTATAAGATGATTTCAACCAACACACGGATAGACGGTCAGGGCTTAATCGACTCCTTTATTCATTAGCTTTTAGAAAATATATACTTTATAGGGTCGGAAATGTAAATTGTAGAAATTAAAAACGGAATGACCCTTGTGCACCACAATTGAAGGGTATAAAAAGAACAAACAAAAAATTAAACTTGTGGCGGGGCAAACATGAAAATATCACACTTTATGCCCTGTGTAATAGAACACCTTTGTATTCTAGGGTTTACACTAGACACTAGATAAAAAAATACGCAATTTGTAAACATGTTTCTTTTCCAAGTGCACTAAAGGGTAATACTTGCTAAGATCTTAAATATACTTATATCTTTTAAATATATATATAGAAGTTTACCCAACATGAATCGATGCCACCATTTTCATAGCCAGCACATAATTGTGTTTCTGAAATTATGCTACTAGGTCTGCCATTCAATTGATACGATCTCTCACAGGCGTTATTATTCCAAACTCTTACGGACGCCTTACGCAATATATCGGACCGTTCTCCCACAGCTTGATTTTCTTGGGTCCAACCCCAACCCGAAACAGTGGCCACCTCATTTTCATGATTTCTCACAGTGCCTGCAGATGAGAGACAACTCGGTTGTATGTGGCGGGAAAATCGTATGGGCTGAATTAATTCCAATAATGCTTTTTGTATAGAATTTGTAAAAAAGAATAAAAGCAAATACTTGTTAAAAATCTTTTTTTTTTAATTAAATTTAATAAATCTTGTTTTTAAGTACCAATGTCGTTGTTCGTATTAGTGCATTTATAGTTTGGATGTGGCACAATACTTTTAAAGCTCACTTTCATTGGCACCTCATCATTGCGTGTATTGGCGATTTCATTTAAATATTGTGAGATCTTGTGCAGCCCCATAACGCCCTGTATTTGAGCGGCCTTCATAAATTTATTAAGTCCATTGCATATACAATGACCCGCTGTTAAGATCCATTGCTCGTGTATTATTGTTGCTCCACAAAAATGTCCACCTCTTCGCGTCAAACTTACCATAAAAGGCATTTCGTGTCGTTCAGCCTCTAGACCGCCGACAATTTTTGGATTACGTCGTGTGCAGGGTATCGATGTAACTAAATGAATAAGAAAATTTTTTTTTAAAGAAACCGACACCCAGCTTTGGCATAGTTTATTAAAGATTTAGAATTAATTTTGTTTAAATGTTATCTTCTATCCAAGATACAATTGGATAAAATCTACGTACGTTTTTCTCTTTCTAACATAATAATCAAGGAGATCTTATTGGCTGGAGATATTAAATCTAGAATTAATGGAAGGACGTCATGACTTAACTTTTGTTTTATCTTCAAAGCTAAATCTTAATGTTCATATGTAGCTTTAGCTTGCAATATGATTTTAGTATTGAATATAAACTATTTTTATTTTCCGTTTTTAGGTTTTAGGGAGCATTTCTTTAGTTAAATAACTAACAGTATTTTGTAAAAAATTTAATTTAATTAACGTTTTTTAAAGGAGTGCGTTTTTTTAGTAATTCAATAGTATTTTTTTTCTATAAACTCACAAATATAACTTCAAACTCTAATGACCTACAGTCGTGTCTGGATATAGTGAACACTCGATATAGTGAACACCTCCATATAGTGAACACCAAAATTTTTGCATGGAGTACTCTAAATAGTGAAAAACTCTAATAGTGAACAAAATTTTGAAAACAACTGCAACAACAATTCTTTTATTTAAACTTAAATACATGTGTACATATATTTTCTTTTTTGTACAAATTGTTTCTAATCAGCTATTGCATTTACATGTATGTATTTTTAGTAAATAAAATGAGTTTTTGAACAAAAATTTCAACCTTGATATAGAGAACAGCCTGGATACTATGAACAAGCCTTGCAAAAATTAGTTCACTATATCCAGACACGACTGTACTTTTAAATTGCATGGTACTGTAAATATTTATTAATTTCTATTAAGTTTATCATTCAAATTTGTGGCTGATTTTTCAGTTTTATAAATCTTTGATAATTTACCCAGCAATCAAATTTTGCTCTAGTTCAGTGTGAATAACATCAGGTAAGGTTAGGTTGAAAAGGAGGGGCACTAAAAGCCGAAACCCACGACAGGTATACACTTATGCCCAATTGGCATGTTGTGCGCTCCATATGAATATAATAGTTAGAATAGAAAGAGAATAAAAGAGAAAGAGAAGCAGACTAGTCCAGAGTCTCTGGCGAGAATTGAACCCGCAACCCCCAAACTAATAGACCAGCACACTACTGACTAGTCCACCGGAGCACCCTGTGAATAACATTTTTCATGATTTCTGATTTATAGGTTCAAATGGAGGCATAAAGAATGCCTTCTCTAAATACAAAAGATTAAGACACTATTGAAGTGCTTGCAAATTCATGCAAATGCATGCAAAATATTTTAAACAATTCATGTAAACATTATTAATTTATGAAACATGGGTTTCTTTTCTTCTACTATGCATGCGTTCTATGTACTTATTAGAATGAAGTGTATTTTGTTAATTTATTCATATAAACACATGCCTTTCAATCATACGTTAATGTTAAAATCATGCATGTTTCACCTAAATTGAACCACTTCATCATGGGTTGAACTCAGGCATTCAATATTTCTTTTGCCTGTCTTTTTTTGCTGGGTAATTATTTGAACTAAATTATTTCATTATTATCATCATTTGATCCTACCTTTTGGGCACATTAATTCTAAATATGATTTCTTTTTTAAATTTATTTTTTGGTCATTTGGTCAATTCAATAAATATTTATATATTTTTTTTAAATTTATTTTTTGGTCAATTTTTAATTGCAAATTTGGTTGTTGTTTTAATTTTTTCTAATACAGTCGAACTTCCCTATAGTAAATCTTCACGGGGACAGACAATTATTTCACGTATTCATTATACTTCATTATACAGAAACATTTTGTTTGTTTTTTTATTTATTTAAAATAATCAGGTATTTTTGTTTGAACTACATTCCATCTTAAAAGAATTCGTAGTACATCAAGTGAAGAGCAAACGTGTTCTTAGGTAGGTGACGATTTATCAATATTTGCAATTACTTCACCATCTAGTTTCTCTTAATCGTCATCTGATATTATCTGCTGTAATCCACGACTGCTTAGCATACCTTTATCGGACAGAATAAATATTTTTTCTTTGATGTTCCTTTTTAACTTAATTATTTACTAAGTCCTTTTTTTAAAGAGAAATACCGGAGTAGGTGAGTCATTTTTGTTCACTGAACTCGGTCAACTGATCTTCAAAGGCAAATAATTAACTTTTTTGTTTTCATTTTCACATTTTGGGAATCCTCAAAATATTACTTATTTTCTTTATAAATAGTGTAGAGTAAAGCTGCTAAAAATAGTTCATTATATGGAGACAAAAGCACACGTAAAATGTATTTTGTTTCCAAAATTTTGTTCATAGTAAAGAAAGTTTCGCTGTATGGAAATTCATTATACGGAGATCGAAATACATTGAAAGTGGAACGAAAAAGCTGTGTTCTTGATTTTAGTTCATAATAAGGAGAGCTTCATTATATAGAAGTTCACTATATGGAAGTTCGACTGTAACACTAATCTGTTCAAAATTATCCCACATCGTCTATGTGTTAAACCAAAGTTAGAAATTTCAATAAATTTGTATGGAACACTTCTTCTCTTACTCGGATATGTAAAGAACTGTTTTTTTTTGTATGAGATTTTCTCATGTGAAATTATTAGTTTTTTATTTATAAAAGTTGGAAATTACTGTACGTATACGCGATAAAAATAATAAATTGTTAATTATACGCCATGTCAATATTATTATTTGTGTTTGTTTATATTTTATGTTATTTAAATATGTAAATATTTTTTTTTAATATTTTACAATAGTTGTTTTTAATTTTTCACTCTTTGATATTAAAATAACTACTCACAGCCAACTTGACTTTGTGCTTGTTGTACTATTAACACTAAAAACCAACATAATCTTAACATTTTTTCTATTAATTTAAAAATATTTTGAAAAAAAAAACTTCTATTTGTTTTATATTTATTATTTTAAAATTTATTTATTTTTTATATATTTTGCAAAAAATACAATGATGTTTATTGAGAACTTGTTACCCAACTGATTCTGTTTCATTTTTAATTTCTATTATTTATATACCAAAACTTAGCTAAATAATAAATTAAATAAATTAAGACAATCAATGTTCTAAACATTATTAATACACATAGACATTTGCAATATTTAGGGTAGAAGAGAGCTTTTATTGATAATTTGTTCTTAGTTTCGCAAAAAACTAAAAAAAAAAAAATATTTAAAACCCGAATATTAACTGATAAGAAGAGCACATACACGTTTTATTAAGATGATAAACTGTAGAATTCATTTAAAGTTTTAAAACACACAAATGCATATAAGTATGTACACACATAGTACATACTCACTTAACTTGAATAAGAGTTCTGAAGAGCAACAAACACAACAAACAATACACAACTGTTAACAACAAGAGTCGGAAGTAATCTAATTCATGAACTGAACCCCAATCACTTGTTGCATGTGTTTTGCTAGGCGCTCACATTCCGCACAACACATACAAGCAAAGATTTTAAAGCAGAGAATTTTTGCAAATGGGTGCTCTTTTTAAATGCCAACACCAACACACTTAGTAATAGCCCCAACATACATACATTTGTATGTACGTATGTGTATTGTACAACCACTCTTGTCTCGGCAAATAAAAAGCTCTCTTATCTAAAAGGGAATTCTAAATAAATTGAGCAAGAAAAAAAAACGCACAAAAACAAATTTATAGGTGCAGCACAGTACATTGTTATATTCTGTTTTAAATAAAAACAAAAGTAAAATGAAACTAAACTAAGCTTCTGGGTGATTGGGTTAGTAATTGCACTAGTTTCTAAAAGTGTTGCCATTATGCTTTTATACTTCCTGAATGAAAACATTATAGAACATTTTTATAAAATTTAGTATTAAATTAAAAATGTGCATTTAGATGACAATTTCGATTAAAAATTTTATAAAAAATAATATTAATAAAAAAAAAAAATTGTGTCTAGGTTTTTGTATGTTCATTTAAAGCTTTTGATAGAAATTTTTTATCATATGGTGTCATTAGCCTTACAATGATAACACCATCAGGAGAATTTTGAATATTTTTATTGTTTTTATTTTGTCAGCGATAAATAAACTGAATTACTGGAGCTGACGTTCAGGATCCTGCAAATGGTTTCAAATTAGCCGTGCAGGTCTTCATTAGTACGGAAAGGGACTCAATTATTATGATAATGAACCGCGAGCAATTAACAAAATATGCAACTATGCAAAATGAATTTTGGCTTACTATGTTATGCAAAAAAAGGGGCAAGTTAGACGAACTTGTTTTAAATTACACACAATAAGAAATAATAAATTATTCAAATAAATTTGGTTCAATAACTTATTATTTAAAGACAAGAATAAAAGACAAATCAATGTATGTGTTAACATGCTGCACCCGCAAAAAAAAGAAAGAAATCCAAATGGCTGTTTAGGACTCGTTACTGGCTCATTTTGCTAACTTATTAACTATGTAGAAAATAATACAAGAGATTAAGCTTTAACATGCGGTAGTTTGTTGCTGCGAAATTGGATCTGGCTCAAATTTGTTCTGCAACTTCTTACATTTGTAGAATGTTGTGATAGCAGTCTCTTACACTAATGCCATTGCAACATATCCCACAATTATCCCATGGATACTGCGGTAAATCTTCTTTGTGGGAAGCGTAGATTTGGAAATTTGCCCTTGTTGAACTATTTCGAGTTCATATAGTGAAGTTCATGCTGGTATATTGTTTTGTCCAGCCAAGCACGGGCAGAAAGTAAGACGTCGATGTTTGGAAGGAAGTGACAATTTGCTGTCGGCCTTGTATGGTGATGACTTCATTTTTTATGACACAATCAGGGCGCATAGTTATTAAGCTTCTAGAGTAATGGGTCTAATCTCATTGCCGCACACCGCATTTAACTTGATGGTGTCTATTGTGGAAAACACGTATTGGTTCTGACGGTGCAGATGCTGCCATATGGTAGTGTCTTCTAATTTGTGAAAGCTTCATCTTGGGTAGGGTTGATCATTCAGTAAATCAAGTTCGCATGCATTGATCATAGGGTGACGTGTTGCTTGATAGGTTGCTGGTATATTTGGACAGATTATGCTGTCATTGCCCAAACTCCAGCAATTATCAACTTCATGTTGCATGTAAACTGATAGCGATAAATTTTGTTGATGTTTCTACAATTGTAAGAGTTTTATTTACTGGTGCTGCAATTGGAATAACTCTCGTGGATCAGTAAGAGGTAGATCGATGCTAAATATTAAGTGGTCCTTGGCAATGATTCCGTTCACCTGAATAAGCTTGTATACTTCCAATAAATTGTTTTGATGGATTGGCAACTGCAGGTGGGGTGGCATGTGGGCCCGTATTTTTGCTATTTCTACCTTCAGCTGTTGAGGAGTAAGTAAGAGAGGATTGATTTTGTCACAAGTCTAGCCACCCTTTCAGTAACTTTTCTTTAATCTTCTTTTATTTCACTAAATCTCATCTCAATCTCATTTAAAAGCCGATCCGCTACTTTTTTAACAGTCGATCTAATATCTTCCGCAAGCCGGGATTCATCTTCAGCTAAGAGTTTAGCAAATCGCGATATTTTCTGATAATATTAGTAGTTTATTTAATTAGTCAGATGCTCATTGTTGTAATACTATTTGTAAATTCTTGTAACTCATTTAATAATATTGTTGAAAAAAATTAGTTTTAATCAAAACACAAAATATTCAGGAAAAACAGATGTTGGTTAATTTCGTACTAATTCAATGATAGATGAAATATATGAAATCAGTTAAGACAAATAATTCTATGTTTAAATTTTCAATATAATACTGAGTTAAATAGTTGATATTTACGAACAACACTTGTAGTTCTGATCAAAAGAGTGCTGATGATGAAAACGTAGCTGGTTTCGAAAATGCAATCCACTCAGCTAGTATCGAATAACTAAATTTTTCTTGATATTCTGTCATTATCACATTGAACTGATAGCCTGAAAATTAAATTAAAACTTAATATATAATATAAATAGAAAGTTCGAATGTAATATTAAAAAAAAATATATTAATTTATTATTTATTGAGTGATGTTCGTGAGATGTTCAGTTCAGGTGGGCACAAAGACAAGACAACTTTGACGGCTCTTCTGCCACACTATCGCGAACTACAGCAATGTTTTCCACAGAACGAACTTAGCGAGTATGCACATGTGTTTTCACATTTCCTAATGACCCGATTTTTTTAAATTTGCGCAAAATTCTCCCGATTATGGACACATTTAAGTAGAAAAAAAATCACAAAGTGCACGTAATGCATTTTGATTTGAACGTCCATTTTTGTAAAAAGCTTCAAAAATCTTAATGCGCTGCTTAATTGTGTACCTCTCTATGGTTGAACTTGTTAAATACTGAAACGAAGAAATGTTAAATTAAGTTGTGCAAAAAATTTCATGTTAAGGTGTGACTTACAAAGAAAGATAATTTACAAGTATTTAAAAAAATGCTCAAAAACGATCACCAAAAAGTTATGCTGTCGGAGAACAAGTTTGTGTAGAAAAATTACTGTTTTGGCAACACTGCAACTATAACATAAAATTACACTAAACACATGTGAATAATGTTTGTTTTGGTTGTATCGTTGTTGTTGCTATTTGAAAAATAAACTCTTCTCTATATTTACATGGTTACTTTTTTAATAAGCATTTTTGCATGGGTGTGTGTACAAAAAATTATACTAACAATTATGCTATCCCAATAATTAGTCAGGGATGCCACAAAGAAGATAATTTGGCTACCAAATTTTTCGTAAAAAAAGGACAAAGGCAACCGTTTTTTTAAATTGCCTTTCTAAGTATAAATTTGATGTCTGGATTAGCAAAAAACTAATATTTTCAAAGAAATAAAAGTGGTTAAAAACTAGTGCGAAAATTATATAATTTATTAAAATTAAAATTTATTTTTTTATAAAATAGTTTTTACGATTAATTTGTATATAACATTTTAAAAGTTTAAAAATATTTCTAAAATACTTTTTTTTGTTATAATATTTAAGGAAAGTCTGGATCCGAATAAACTAATTTTCCAAATGTTGACATTTGACGTAATATAACAATTTTTTAAAGTACTGTTGTAAATTTAACCCATTAACAATCTTCTCTATAGCATTAGTTTTCTTCATTATGTTAATTGATGACTTTGTACTGACACTTAAAGTTATCAACAATATTTGATGGTTTAAATCTTAAAAATCGTCTGCACATTAAATTTTAATTACAAATTTTTTTAAAAACATTTATATGTAAAAAATATTTATAATAAAATTTTTTTGTAAATTATTCTCACTTTGTACTTTTCACTAAAATTTACTAAAAATTCTAACAAAAATTAAAAAAAAAACCCAAACAGACAAACCAACCAAGTTATGCTTAAATTTAAAAAATCTACCAATTTTAATCCGATCGGACCAAAGTGGCATCCCTGCAATATATAGTCAATAATTTAAAATTTTTTTCCATTTTGAGTAAGGAAGAATTGAAAATATTGCAAACGTGACGATTGTTTTACACTACTTATACAATTTGTTTGTGCTCTTTTGACATTGAAATTTTTGTTATTTAATTGTGGGTCATAGACTTTAGTATTAAAAACACAAAGGCAACAACAAATAAAAACAAAACAGAGAATTGTCATCGGTCGTTGTACCTTAATTGTTTGCTGGCGTTTGAATTTGAATAAACTTTTTTATAAACATTTGTTGTAGTTAAGAAAAAAAAACTTAATACAGTGGTTCACAATGTCTGCCCTTTTGAAGTTGAATGTTTTTATTTGAAATGTTTTAGCTAAAGAACATTTTTGATAAATTCGATTTACATGATAACACCTTATGACTACAATCTGGTAAAAGTAAAATACACGCGTTTATATGAAGAATATTTTGGTGTCATAACAGTCACGTATCTACACGAACATCATTGGTGCTGACGTCAAGTTAGTAGTTTCTGTTAAATAAATAAAAATTTTAAAGTTACGCCACTAAAATAAGTATGTATGTATGTCTACAACAAACCGTTTTAATATAAAGAAGTAAGAGTGTTATATTCGGTCGTATCGAATCTTATATACCCGCCACAACGTGTAGTCATATCTCTGATATTTTGGTACCTTACAGGGGCCTTGAAAATATCTGGGGGCTTCAAAAAGTTGATTTCAAAATACACACGGACAGACGGACAGTGCTTTATTGAGTCCCCTTTTCATAAGCTTTCAGAAAATATATACTTTATGGGGTCCTAAATCATTTCCTTGCACAACATGTTTGAGTAACGCTGGCCATAAAGATAACAATACCAAAAAGCTTAGCACATAACAGTCAAAATATTTATGTGAATGTTTGTATACACTCCATCATAATCGACCTTCACATTGAAGTCAATAAATAGAAATTTATTATATTGTTGCTTCACTACTGCAAAATGATCAGGTATGATTTGTTTTATATTTAGTTGGTTATTAAAATGTATGTACAAATGTTTTCAAAAGCAGCGTTAGAGATAAAAGATGACAAACTTTTTACCTTGGATCTGAATAAAAAATAAATTTATTAAGTAATTAGTATCTTCTCCCCTTTAGCGATTAGCTAGTATTAAAATTTAATGATATTTTGTAATTAAAACCCGAGAGTATGGTACAATTGCAGTTAAGGTTCAGGGTTCTTGGATTTATTTTGACTCTTTTTCGCCAAATTCAATGTTAAAAATCGCCACAATCGCCTAAATCACCAAACCTTCTTTTTCTCATTTTTTGACAATGAAATCTTCTTATTCTATATATATAAAACAGGGTGTATGTATGTATGTATGTATGTATGTAACGTATGGACTCCAAAACAGCTGGGCCGATTTTGATGAAATTTTCAGAAAATCTTCAGAATATTTAGGCGGTTGACTCTTTTTTTGATTTTTGGTCTGCGGGCGGAGGGGCGTGGCAAAATACAATTTTCATATTGCACCACCAATGAAAAATACATATTTATATTTATTTTGTTTGCTTTTTTTTATTTTATTTCTTATTTAAAGCCGTTTTCTTTCTGAAAGCCGTTGTCATGTTTTTCAAAACGAGATATCAAACTCTTAAATCGGTTATGTAGTTCCGAAAATATTTATAAAAAACCTATGTTAATAATGATCCATATCAAAATTTTAAAACTTTCGAAATGTTGCATTCAAAAATAATAAATAATTCTATAATTATAAATAAATATAATTTCCAATTTGCCTTAAGTACATGCGTTCCTTTTTTGATTGAGCCCATATCTACACCATAGGTAAGTTATTCTGTAAAAAAACTTTATGATAGGTATTCCATGGATTTTTATTTAAAGGCCGTAAATTTCGTTAAAAGCTCAATTTAAGTGGTGTGGTAATAAAACACTAATGTTTGCTTAGGGCCAGCAACTCGGACCGGGTCAGCTAGTACTATATATATTTGTAATTGTTTAAAATATTTTTTTATCAATTGGAAAAAAGAAGTCACCTTGATATAGATTTTATTTAGTTTTAATTGAGAACAAAACAAAAATGAATAGTAAATACAAAAAAGGTTCAATGTTTGCTATAGAATAGTTAATAATAGTCTACGTAAAGAAGAAATAATATTTTTTTATGATTAGTATTAAACAAATATTAGATATCACTATTTTTATACCCTTCACCTGTGGTGCACAAGGGTATATATAGGTTTGTCATTCCGTTTGTAATTTCTACAATTTTCATTTCCATAAAGTATATATTTCCTGAAAGCTTATGAATAGAGGAGTCGATTAAGCCCTGACTGTCTGTCCGTCTGTCCGTCTGTTGGTTGAAATCAACTTTTAGAAGCAACTATATGTTTCTCAGATCTGTATATGCTATCAATCTCTTGGAAATATCCAGGTATGAATCGCTATTGAAATTCAGCACAATCGCCCCATAACTTTCTGAGATATGAGCAAAAAACCACGACCACCTCGTTTTTTTACACAATTACAACAACAACATACATACATACATACATGTAAAAAACATACAAAAAAAAAAATACAAAAAGAAAAAATATTAAAAATAAAAAAAAAATTAAAAAAAAAAAAATTTAAGCGCAGTTGCTAATTTTTGATTACAAATCACTGGCGGCGTCAAATATGATCGGCTAAGGACTCTGCTGTTTTTGTTTATCAAACAAAATTTGATTTATTTGTGATTTTATACAAAAACAAATAAAAAAAATGTTGTTTATTTACTTGAGTCTTGCATTACAACATCTAAAATCTACTTTTCGCACATACTGGCTATTATTTTGTTTTTTCACTTGTTTTTGGCATTATGACAGAATATATTTATTTTTATGATTGTTTTACATCAGCTGATTTAAATTCAAAATAGCACACTTAATTATGAGGGGTTGTTCACAATAGTCTTAATTTTTCATGCTATTATTATAGGACATATGATTTTATGACACTATTGTGAATCCCACAAATGAATTGGAAGTACTAGAAAACAGTTTTTCACTACTTACAATTTGGCATCTTAACCCATTATTTTAAACACTACGATGTCATTGGAGGCAAGTAAATACTTACCCGCTCGCTTACAAATAGGTACTGAAATAAGCACTCACCACCTTTGCTTACAAATAGGGACTCGAATAAGTACTTATAGGGACTTAAATAAGTATTTACTTTAATAGCAATAAATAAGTACTTGGTTTTAATAGCCTAAATAAGCCATTATTATTATTATGGACTTACAGAAGTTGTTCGATTCTTTTAAGGACAAAAATTCGGTTAGATTACTCTGCGATACGTTAATTTAAAATTTAAAAATCGGTGAAAATCTATAAGTCATTTGTTAATGAAATGCTCTGCCGCTGTTGTCAAAATCATTATTACTTATACCCTAAGCGCGTTAAACTAAATGTAAATTTAACAAGTAACAGTGCTATATTCGGCCGTGCCGAATCTTATATACCCTTCACAACGTGTAGTCATGCAATAACAATTGTTTGTATCACCATTCATCCCATATAAAATACGTGCATACGTACACGTTAGAATAAATGTGGCATCGAATCCCAGCTGAGCCAAAAAAATTTTGTTTTATTTTATTTAATATATTATTTATATTTTATTATTTTTTTATATTTTTTTTAAATTTTTTTAAAAAATTTTTTTTTAAAAATTTTTAAAAAATTTTTTAAAATTTTGTTTAAAATTTTTTTTTGTAGTTTTTTTTATTATTTTTTTCTTATTTTTAATATTTTTTTTTTTGTAATTTTTTTTGTTTGGTATGTGTTTTACATGTATGTATGTATGTATGTATGTTGTTGTTGTAATTGTGAAAAAAACGAGGTGGTCGTGGTTTTTTGCTCATATCTCAGAAAGTTATGGGGCGATTGTGCTGAATTTCAATAGCGATTCATTCCTGGATATTTCCAAGAGATTGATACCATATACAGATCTGAGGAACATATAGTTGCTTCTAAAAGTTGATTTCAACCAACACACGGACAGACGGGCAGACGGACAGACGGACAGACGGATAGACGGACAGACGGACAGACGGTCAGGGCTTAATCGACTCCTCTATTCATAAGCTTTCAGAAAATATATACTTTATGGGGTCGGAAATGAAAATTGTAGAAATTACAAACGGAATGACAAAGCTATATATACCCTTGTGCACCACAGGTGAAGGGTATAAAAAGTTGTGTATTTAAATGGCTACTAGCAAATTTCGCAAAAGGAAATTGTATTTTGTGTGTAGCTAAGCAAATGTCTAAAAATAAGTACTTACGCATCACATTATAAATCAAGTCATTACTAAAATACTTCTTAGTAAGGCAGACAATATGTAATAGCCATTGAAAAGTATGTTGTTTGGTAATAGAGAGTCATTACCTAGTTTGTGTTGGGTATAAACATACATATCGATGGTCACAGGTAGAAAGGCACTAACTCGTATTTTTACGAACTTGACGTTTTAAGTGTTTCCAATACATATCACACAAATACACCTCGACACAAAAATATAACGCAATAGTATGAAAAATAATGGTTTTAAAAGCAATTTTACAAAAAAAGTTACATTATGATAATATACATGTCAGTGTTCGTAAATTATTGTGTTCAATGTGACATATAAATCCTATACATATAGAACACAATAATTTACGAACGACGATATGTAGTTTCTGTAAAGTTACAATTATTTGAGTTAGGGCCTTTCTACTTGTAACCAACGATATGTATGTATGTACATACATACATACATAAGTAGCTTATAAATTCACCAAAAGGTTAAACGTTATCTACTATAGTTCATTGTTTTACCCTAAAATGCACCATTATTTCTACGATTCAAAAAACATTTTAATTTTTGGTCTTATTTACTTAGTAAAAGTCATAAAAATATGTATCGAAAACAAAGAAAAAATTGTTGTACAATTAATATGTATGTATGTACATACTTATGCATACATACATATGTACATATGCATGTACTTACATACATATGTGTGTCTACACTAACATGATCGATCATGAGTCAATGCACTTTGTGTGTTGTTTTTTGTTGGTAATAGTTTATCGAAGGCAGGTTAATAACCGTTAATAGAGTTAATGAGTGTGACAGTGTGCAGTGTATAGAATAGAAAAAAAAAAATCAAACTGAATAACCGGTTAATAACAGTTGCCTTCTATGGACTAGAAGAGGTTAGACAAAAAAAAGGAATACATTAATACTTTTCTAAGTGTGAAAATAAATTAACAATTTTTAATATCTAAATAGTTTCTTCCTACTTGTTTTGCTTTATGGTTTGTCATCATGCTAATTTGTAGAAATAAAATTGTTGAATAAATTGTTTGACTTATGTTTTCCTGAAGTCAATGAACTTTTTTCTAACAATATTTTGAAATGAAAACAAGAGTGTTTTTTTTATAAATTAACATTTTAAATCAATATCCAATTTGATTTGACTGCGTTTGAAAGTACGTACATACTTAAGTATATATTTTTTGTTTATAGACACTTAATTGTTTTTGTTATAAGACCATAAGACAAAATTAAAACCATTCATAAATATTAATATTTGTTAACTTAAATGTCACTCAATGTTTTTTTTTTTAATAATCTGTGCATAATATTTTTAATTGTTTTTTTTTCTTCCTTGTTATTAAACCTGACAGCTGAATTTTGGTAGATATCATATATGTATAAACATGTAGACAGTGATTTTTGAATTTTAATTATTCAATTTTAAACGCCTCATTGTATTTTCTTTTTTCTTGGTTATGTATTTGTTAAGCACAATTTTTATTTTATTGGTTGTATGTTGTACTATTATAAATCAGGAACGGAAAAGTTGATCATACCACAAAAAGTATTTTAAAACAAATTTTAGTACAAATTTTTAACGAAGTTAAAAAAACAACAAAATATTTGAGTTAAAAAAAAATTATATTTATTTTTATATTTTGAGAACAAATACTCCTTGATACTCGATTGTGCAAAAAAACATTTATTTCCGAACACTTTAAATGCATATGAAATGAAACTGTATTTTTTATACAAAATGTTTTAATGGATTTTACCAGCAACGAGCCTACAATATAGTAAACACTTTTAAAAAATAGTGCCAATAGTACACTACCCAGCAAAATAACACATTACAAAATAATGGGTCGAAAGTACTAGAAAACAGTTCTTCACTACTTACAATTTGGCATCTAAACCCATTGTTTTTAACACGGCGATGTCATTGGAGGCAAGTACTTACCACCCTCGCTTACAAATAGGGACTCCTAAAAGTACTTATTACAATGGCTTATTAATAGGGACTTAAATACTTAAGTACTTGCTTTTATAGCAATAAATAAGTACTTATGTTTTTTGTGATAGTGTAAGTAAGAACAACTCACTCATATAAGTGTGGTGAGTTCAACGAAAATCAAAACAGTTTGTTTATTTACTAGCTCTGCTACCATGGCACTTAACGCCTTATTGAAACTGGATTTTCCAATTGCAAAACGTTACCGTCGCAGTATTTCGGACTTGAGAAATTTTGACAGCTAAAAAACGCTTTCCTTTTTTTTTAGGTTTGACTGTTAGGAGACAACATTCACCTTGTTATAATTAACATATCGTCGTTGCTCTAAAAAAATCCAGTTATGTGTGTTTTTATACCCTTCACACAGTGAAAAAGGGTATATATAGGTTTGTCATTCCGTGTGAAATTTCTACAATTTTCATTTCCGACCCCATAAAGTATATATTTTCTGAAAGCTTATGAATAGGAGAGTCGATTAAGCTCTGTCAGTCTGTCCGTCTGTCCGTGTGTATGTTGAAATCAACTTATTGAAGCCCCCCGACATAGGTTGGACCCGGGAAAGGTATTAAAATATCAGAAATATTCGGGAGTAGATCGGTATTGAAAATCAGAAACATCGGTACATAAACAACTGAGATATGAGCAAAAACCCACGACCACCTCGATTTTTTTTTCACAAAAACAACATTACAACAACAACATACATACATACAAACGTGTATACTGGTTAGAGAAAACGTGGCATCGAATCCCAGCTGAGCCAAAAAAATTTTTTTTTAATTTTTTTTAAAAATTTTTTTTATATTTTTTATTTAATATATTTTTTATATTTTTATTATTATTTTTTATTTTTTTTTTAATTTTTTTTTTATTTTTTTTTTTGTTTTATATATATTATATACATAATAATTTTTTTTCAATTTTTTTTTAAATTTTTTTTTTTAAATTTTTTTAAAAATTTTTTTAAAATTTTTTTTTTTTTTTTGTTTTTTTAACATACATACGTGAATTTTTAATTTTACAATGGGACGTTTTTATATATGTATGTTTTTATATGTATGTACTTATATCATATGGGATGAATGGTGACACAAACCACTGTTATTGCATGACTACACGTTGTGAAGGGTATATAAGATTCGGCACGGCCGAATATAGCGCTCTAACTTGTTTTTACTAAGTTTTTAGGAGACCAAAAAATAATTTTATTTTGTAATTTTGAAATATTTCATTTACACATGTCTACTGTTATTTTTTTAAACCAATAGATGTATGACCAATAAAGGTTCAAAACGTAGCAATAACAAGTATTTAAAACGATAAGACTTGGTTCAAAAAGTGATCGAAAATTCGCCGGCAATCATAAACTTCTATACAACTGAAAAACACCATTTACTGTAGGGTGTAGGGTATTAAAAAGTAGTTGTAGTGTAGACAAAAATTTAACATTAATTAAAAGAAGTCGGTGTAGAAGGAAATTATTTTATCTTTGTGAATTGTTTGCCATTCTGAATGTTGTCCCTCGAATTTCCAGAGCTAAATTTTTATTCATTTATTTAGTTATTTAAGTCTATGGTTATTATATTAAACAATTTATTTTTTATACACAAAATTAGGAGTTAAAACTTATAATAATGTTACGTTTAATAATATTTATATTTAGAGAGAAGTCTACAAATTAATATGCACTTGTATATTTTATAAAAAATTTAAACAAAAAAACATTTCCATTTTTTTTTCGAATAAAGACAAATTCATTAAAATTAGCGTTATTTATCATGTGTTATTTTATGTTTAGGTTCTAATAACACCACTTCTGCTTCTACTACTTAAAAAATACAGAATACAACACTGCATATTAAAAAAACTAGTATGTCTTTAAAAATATACTAGTTCCTTCTAACTTCAGACCAGTTACATATCTGTCTTTTTTCATATATCAAACTATCGATTTTGATATTAGGTTGCCATAGGATCCCAACTAGTTTATTTGTATATACACGCAAAGAAAAACAATGGTTACGACATGATCACGACGGTCATATTATTTTTTCTAAAACAATATTTGGTTGTCGAAAACAAGTAATAGTTATTTTTGTTTCGTTTCATCATATATTTTGTAACGATAATCAAGCATTTGTTTGAATTGTATTATTTAATGTTTACTTTTCGTAAAAATTTCAAAATGGTTATCATTTACAAATAGTATGATTTAAAAAAAATAATTTGACAAAAATAACATCATATTCAAAAGCATTAAAAATTAAAAATAATCATAATAAGCTATAATTTTTTTTAATAATAATTTGATTTCAACTGTTCTTCTTCTTGCTGAATAAACTTTTATTATTTTTAAAGTTTGAGATGTCAAAAAAAGTAACAAAAATTTTTAAAAATTAAAGAATATTTACAAATAAACGAGAAAATGTAAAAAAATATTGGTATAAAAATTGCAATTAAATTGGTAAGTACAATCAATATGTGCATGTTACAGCAAAAGACAGTAATTTGCCGTAAAAAAGCAAAAATTGTCGATTTCAATTGTAGTCATATATGTATATGATTATTGAATGATACTTTAATTAAACATAATAATGATAATTGGCAACCATTATATGTTTTAACCATAATCATACAGTTCAATCATGGTATGTTGCTCTTCGATTATGGTTACCACAACCATATTTTTCCTTTGCGTGTACATACATAGTTTTATACTTGTTTAAAGAATGATGAGTAAGTGTACTAACCTCCCACATACTTGAAATATCATAACTGGCATTTTTTAAATTATTTAATCAAATTCGAAAATGCGCTCATTTTCTGAACTCAAAAGATACTTTTGTCGGGAGAAATACGTAACTACTCCCGACTCATCTTGATAAGTCATTGATGAGTATTTTTCTATATTAGTTTAAAATCATCTTCAACCTCTTTTCTAGTAGTATTTAAAGTCTTTTTCTAATAATTTATTATTTTATGCAAAATTTCTCAAATCTTCACATTTTTGAGTGTTGTACGTCAACTTACTCGTACTACATTTTTATTTAGCCTTTAAAAGGTTAATTATAAAAAAAATACACTTTATATTTTTACAGCAATAACATTTCCGTTATTATACCCTTCACAGCGAGTGTAAGGGTATATATAGGTTTGTCATTCCGTATGAAATTTCTACAATTTTCATAAAGTCTATATATTTTCCGAAAGCTTATGAATAGGGGATTCAATTAGGCATTGTCAGTCTGTTTGTCTGTCCGTGAGTATGTTGAAATCAACTTTTTGAAGCCCCCAGAAATTTTCATGACCCGTATAAGGTACCAAAATATCAGAAATATTCGGGAGCAGATCGGTATTGAAAATCCCAGAAATCGCTCTATAAATAACTTTTTCTTTTTTTACTTTTTTTTATTTATTTTATTTTTTTTAACATAACAATCTTTTTGATTCTAGTTTTGGCTCTGTGCATAAACTCAATTTATAATATTACAATGGGATGCTTATAAAGATAATATGTGTATGTGTGTACGTATTTAATATTAATGAGATGAATGGTGATACAAACAATTGCTATTGCATGACTACACGTTGTGAAGGGTATATAAGATTCGGCACGGCCGAATATAGCACTGTTACTTGTTTAATATGCATTTGAATAACCTAATACCCAATGCACTACCGGCATAATGCAGTTTGAATATGCATGTATAGTTAATAAAATGCAATGTAAACATTTAATTAAATACGTTTAATCAAATCAATGTTAATGTCAAAGCAATAAACTTGAATTAATATGTACAACATATTAAATGAACGCTTAATATTCAATGGAATATTTTATTTTTATTTTTGAACAAACAGTCTGTACTCTTTTTTTTTTTTATATCAATAATAACATTTTTCGCATAAATTAAAAACCACGTAACGACTATAAAATTTGTTATCAAAAAGAAAAAAATTAATAAAATAAAATAATGGAAAAAGGTCTTAAAAATTGTCATTATTAATATGACCTTTATTTAATGTGTATAAAAAATTAATTAAAGGTTTTTATTATTACAACTATGTATGTATTGAAAAGGGAGTAAATTTAAATAATTAAAACTATTTTATATCAACATAGCGCAACCAGGGAAAAAAGGTGTGTTAAAAAACATTAACTTACCTTTACAAAAAATAAATAAATTTTTTATATAAACAAATTGTAATTATTTCCGGGACATTGAAAAATGTTTTAATTTTATAACTTGTACACAATGAAACTAAAACTATCAATCAGCTTTGTAATATTTGAAACGAATTTTTTTAAATATTATTGATGAGGGGATCATTTATTTGTTTTTAATTGCGGCCCGAAAGTCAATTTTTAAAATAACGGCTTTCTGAGCAACAATCAAAATTATATAAAGACCCATTTTATCTTAGTGAAAACAAACATTATGAAACACTTTGGCTACACTTTTAATATGCTTTTATCTTATAGCATGATAATTATAATGATTTTCTTTTTCAAGTATTTAATATTTTTATTGTTGAAGTCTGGACGGTATGAGATGCTGTTGTTGACTGCATATCCGGTTATAAATCTTACTTCCGTTATCCTGTTATGATCTCACTTCTAACCAAATCTTATTTTAGACTTCGTTTTATGACATTCGTTTTTAACGACTAGTTTAATTTAACACGATTCACAAATATTTAGTTTTTTTTAAAGGTATTTGTTGTTGTCTAGCTTATGACAGTGGTGTTGGCGGTGTTGATGTTACAATCTTTTGGCTTAGGGAAATTTTCAAAATCATGCGCTGTTTTAGTTTCAATGTTTACTCTTTCGTTTTCTTTTTCTTTCCTCTGCAGCAGTACAGCTTCTCGTTTGAACTTTCTTTTTTTTTTTCCTCCAGAATTATTTCACACTTTCAATTTAATGTATTGGAATTTTTCAATGGACCAATAAAATTTCTATTGTTTGTTAAAACAGCCTTAAATAAATTTTAATTAATACTAAATGTTAAGGTAGGTCGTTATTTCTTCTTAACGAAATGTGTTAAATTTGTCGTAGATTTTATCGCAGGCGCAATTTGTTCCTTTTTTTCAAATTATTTCGCTTGCTTAGCTGTTGGTTTTTGGTTTTAAGCTACTTTTTAGCAACGCCTTTTTGGTTTTTAAAATTCTGTAAATAGATAAAGCAATACAAACAACGTTATTAAAAATTTATTGTGCATAACGTTATGTATTAAACATTTGTGTTTAGAGAGGTCCGAAAAAAATTCCTGAAAATTCCTAAGTAAAATAGAAAAAATTCATTTATTTTCAAAAAGCCTTTTACTATTTATAAAACTAATGGCAAAAATAGCCTTGAAATTGTAAAAAAAAATATATTGTTTTGGTTATAACTCATTCATCTCTGTCAACTTAAATCCTAGAATCCTATTTTCTTTATTACCAGCAAATGTTCTTACAAAAATAATATTTAATAGTGCATTGACCTTTAATTCTTAGGTTAGGTTAGGTTGGGTTGAAAAGGAGGGGCATTAAAAGCCCAAACTTATAATAGGTATACACTTATGCCCAGTTGGCATGTTGTGCGCTCTATGTGGGAAAAGGAATTCTCAAACAAAAACCATAATCGAAATTTTCCAATAAATATCGGACTAGTCCAAGAACTCAGTCCCCTTAGTGTAGTTCCTTATGGATCTCCAGTTCGAGTTCTCCAGGTACTCCAAATTCGTCATAGTATCCACTGTAAAATTCTCGTGTCTAATATGCCCAAACGCAGGACAATGACAGAGATAGTGTATTAAAGCCTCTTCTTCTTTCTCGCATGCTCTACTTGTCGTTTCTTCAGACAGTTTCATGCGAGCTAGATGGGTTCTCAACTCCGTATGACCTGTAATCACACTGGTTAGTCTCCTAAGTGTTGGTCTATTTAGTCTCAGAATTTCCTTGGATTTCTCAAGATTTGGGTCACCCCATAGTATTTTTGTCACTTTACCGACATCAGTGCCTTGCCACTTTCTGGCATGTTCCTCCGTCGCCCAACATTTAAGTTCATCCTTGAATCGTTTAAGGGTTTTGGCGTTCTCCAAAGTTATAGTACTCATAAGAGCTCCCATTTTGGATAATTTGTCGGCTTTCTTGTTTCCAATCAGCCCGTGATGGTTTGGTATCCTTTAATTCTTAAATTATTTATTGTCTACTAGCAAAATATTCGCTACTTCGCTAGCGCTTTTTTCTTTTTATTTAAACTCCAGTCCTTTTTTTGATTATTAAATAATCTTTTGACAAATTGTGGAAAACTTGTTTCTCTAACAAATTGTATTTAAACAAGTAAGAGTGCTATATTCGGCCGTGCCGAATCTGATAATACCCTTCACCAGCATGTCCATCGTAGCTTAACCGACGTCATTCTTGATTTAGAATTTTTACGTAGTTAACTGCATTCTACTAGTCAAGCCCTTTAATTTGATACCCATATTGATGGGGTTAAAAAAAATTGTTCCAAACTAGTGCAAAAAAATTGTGCACTAGTTCAATGTGAATAAAACTTTCCATGACTTCTAATTCATAAGTGCAAATGAAGGCATGAACAATGCCTTTTCCAAATACAAAATAGTTAGCCTTTAGTTATGTGCTTTAAAATACGTGGAAATGCATGCAAAAGATCTTGAATAATTCGTGTAAACAGACATTATTAACGTATGAAACATGGGATTCTTTTCATCTAACATGCATGCGTTCTATGTACTTATTAGAGTGAAGAAAATTTCGTCAATATATTGATATAAACACATGCTCACCAATGAAACATTAATGTAAAAATCATGCATGTTTCACCGAAGTTGAACCACTTCATCATGGCTTAAACTCTAGTATTCACTATTTCTTTTGCATGTTTTTTTTTGCAAATGATGACAAAAAAAATCGAAAAAGTAACTTTTGTACCGCCTATTTAATTTTCAATCATAATTCTGATCAATAGATAAAAACAAAAAGTAAACAGGAAAAAAAAATACCTTTTGGGTCACCTTTAAGTCTTATCTCGGATAAATAGTCACTAACAAACGTAGAACATAACAAAAGTACCATAAAAATGCCAAAAGTACCTTTTGTGTCCCCCATAATATTTTCAATATTTAGTTAGATAAGTAGTCAATAAGTTTGAAAATCTGGTTTTATGAAAGTAGAAAATATAAAATGTACTATAAAACTGAGAAAAAGCACCTTTTTGTCGCCCATAATATTCTTAATCTGAACTTGGATCAATAGTCCGTAATTTCAAAAATTTCGATTGATAAGCGTAAAAAATACAAAGAGTACAATAAAAATAGGGAAAAGTGCCTTTTATGTCGTCCATATTTTTTTTGCAATCTCAAGTTGGATCAGTAGTCCCTAATTTTAAAAGTCTGGATTCACAAACGTAGAAAATACAAAAAGTACCTTAAAATCCGAAAAAGCACCTTTTGTGTTTTCCAAAATATTTTCAATATTTACTTGGATCAATAGTCTCTTATTGAAAAAATCTGGTTTATGAACGTAGTAAATACAACAAAAAGTACCTTAAAAATGCGAAAAAGTTCCTTACATGCTGCGTCCTAGATTTTCAATCTTAACTTGGATCAATAGTCCGTAATTTAAAAAATCTGGATGGATAAACGTGGAAAATACAAAAAGTTTTATTAAAATAGAGAAAAGTACCTTTTATTATTATTTTCAATCTCAATGTGGATAAATTGTTTCTAATTTAAAAAATCTGGATTCGTAAATGTAGAAAATACAAAAAGTACCATAAAATTGCAAAAGAGTAGTTTTTGTGTCGATCATAGAATTTTTTATCTCAACTTGGATCAATAATCCCTTGTTTCAAATATCTAGATCCATTAACGTAGAAAAAATAAAAAGTACCATATAAATGGAAAAAGTACCTTTCGGGTCCCCCATATCATTTTCAACCTCAACTTGTTTCAAAAGCTCCTGACTTAAAAATTCTAGATTCACAAACTTAGAAAATACAAAAAGTACTATAAAAATGGAAAAAGTACATTTATGGGTTTCCCATATTAAAGTACAAATTCAAGGTTTAAATATAAAATATTTTAATATATATATGTGTTCCTCTAACTCCCATTGGAGCATAGGGCGCCAATAACAGCTGATCGCCAGCGGACCCGATTTTGTGCCGTTGATCTTAACTCGTTCCAAGATAGGCCAAGACTGTTCATCTCAGTTTCGGTGGAACGTCGCCACGTCGTACGTGGTCTGCCAGGTTGCCGGCCAGATTGTTGAAATGGGTTTCATCGAAGTGCCTGTTTGGCCACGTAGTCATCGTTTCGTCGTAGTGTATGACCAATCCATTGCCACTTGCGCTTCCGTATTTCAATTCCTATCGGAATCTGTCTTGACTGCACTAACAGGTCGGCATTAGAGACTGTCCGAGGCCAGAAAATGCGAAGAATTCTTCTGAGACAGCGGTTGACAAATGTTTGTAGGCGGTGGGTAATAATATTCGTAACTTTCCAGGTTGTGCATCCGTAGAGAAGTACCGATTTGACATTTGCTTCGAAAATTCTAAGCTTAGTGCGAAGACTTATTTTGTTGTTTTGCCATATTGGGGCTAATATGCCAAAAGATGATCTTGCCTTGTTTATTCTACTCTCTACATCTAAGTCGGCCCCTCCATTTTCTTCAATCTCACAACCCAGGTAGCAAAAGTTGGACGTGTAGTCGTAAATTTGGTCGCCTATAGTTAGTGTTGACGGAGAGTCAACTCCTACACTCAGTGCTTTTGTTTTTCCGGTATTTATTTTAAGACCTGTACAGCGCAGTTTGTCTTGCAAATTTAGTGTTGTCTGTTTTAGATCACAAAGTCTGTGTAAAATATTTTAATAGACATAATTAAGAGTTAAAGTTATATTGGGTTGTTGGGTTTAAACTGGTTTATATGCATTTTACTGGTACTTGCCAGATTATCAGTAAACCTTTACCTAACAACCAAATAAATAATATTGAAAAACTATTTAAAAAATTATTTAACATAATTAAGAGTGAATACAGCTACTCTTTTTTTGCATAAAACTTATATGTTCTAAAAAGTACCAAACTGTTTTCCCGTATGTTCCTCTTTTTACCCCGTTATTAATGTATTTCAAGTTTTAGTAAATTACATAATTTTGTATGTCTGGTGAAATCCCTATTTCATCATAATTTCCCAGTAATTAGGAATTATGCATATTTTCCCCTTTTGGTTATCTTTTTTTTGTTGCCCTAGAAGTTTCCGAAAATTTCAGCTTAATTATCCATTTTCTAATAGACGATAATAAGTAATTTATGCCTTATTGTATAATATAAGAAATATTTTAAAAAAGTACCGAAGAGAGGGACAAATTTTACCCCTTATACATGCGAATTGAAAAAAAAGTGCCGAAAAATATTTTCCGCGGAGTAGTTAACTTAATTATTTAGTTTTTATATTTGCCTTCTAATGCATTGCACTTTTTTGCCTTCTAATGCATAAAGTTTTAGAAATGCAAACACATTTAGGGCTATTATTACAACTTGCCGTTATTTAAAGGCTATATTTTGTCGGACCGATAAATGGCTTTGCATTATAAAGCCTTTATTTAATATTTTTTATCTATAAAATTTTATTATTTATATTAATATTAATAAATAAGTGTTGAAATAATGCAAAGCTTTTTATCGGGCACAAATAGTCCTACTTTTAACTAACGGCAAGTTGTAAAAATTGCCCTTAATGATGCAACAATTTACATTTTAAACACGACAAATAAAAAAGAGAAGTGTGATATTGAATTCCGTTATTGGTTTCTATTCTCGATCGAATATGCTATAGCACAAAGTTGCATTTATTAATCTCGTTACTGTACATTATGGGGTCTAAAATTAATATTGTATTGTATGGTTTCAACAGGTGAAAGGTATACAAAATTGTGCTAAATCATTGATTTACACAAAGCTGATTTTATTTTAACATCGAGCCGCGTTTTTTGGAAATTCCACTTTTCCTTAGAATACCTGTTTTAAGTTGAATTATTTTTAATAAATTACCTATTTATACAACAATTTGTCTGGCATCTCTTTATTAAAAAAAAAACAAACAATTAAATATTACTGTTAATTTAGTAAAATTAGTTTGTTTTCTTTTGTTGTTGTTTTGAGATGTCTATCAATATGTAGTAAAATTTTTGCGGATGCAAGTAACATCAGCAGTAGTTGTAGTGACTTTTTAACTCTATCAATAATAAATGAGAGTAATTGTCACGATACAAAAACAAATCAACAAACCAGCCAACAACAAAAACTAATGTAACAATTTGAAAGATTTTAACGGTAAATTTAGAGTTTGGTTTTTGTTTAAATGTGTAAAAGAAGAATAAAAATTATTTATTTTTTATTTTCTTGATTTAGCACAAACAATACAGACACACACACACACACACACTTAACAACAAAACAAACAAAAATACAAGAAAGTAAGACGAAATTCAAAACAATTTGTAAATGTTAGAATAGGAAATCATTAGCTTGACAGTTAAATGAAGCCAAGTCACACATACTTATGCATGTTTGTAAGTACATACATATCTGTGGTCGCAAGGAAAAACAAGGTAACTTAATTTTTCCAAAAAGTTGAAAAAATACCAAAACTTGGATGGATTTTGGATTTACCATCACTCCGTCAGATCAAAATTTTGAAAAAGTATCACATTTAAGAGTAATCTACAAAATAAAAATGGCTTAAATACCAGTTTTTAGGGAAAAAAAAGGTAACTCCATGTGTTTTAAGGAAAAATCAGGTAACTCCATAATATCTTAAAGAAAAACACTAGGAGATTGATCGTTGATGTAAACAATAATTGAAACTAGAATTATATCATTAACATACAACAAAATTTACTGAATTCCTTTATTTTTAACAGCAAACTAAAAAATAAAAAATTGAAAATTTTCTTATTTTCTTATATATTTTTTACCCTTTGTTTTTATGAAAAAACATAAAAATTAATTTAAAAATATATATATTTATTTTTTTTATTTATAACTTTTAAATAATGTTTTTTGCATAAGACGATGAAAAGTTGCCTTAACTCTATAAAATATAAGAATAAATTCAAACAATGAAATTTTTAGGAAAAACCAGGTAACTCCATTTTTAGGTAAAAATCAGGTAACTGACCTTGATTTTCGCTTCTGACGGGTAAAAAGTTTTTTACTGCAACCCAAAATGTACAACAGGATGTAAAATTATGTTTTTTTTTATGCGCACACATTAGAATATGAATTCAAAAATAAAACTAGTAAAATATGTTGAAAACTTTAAATGCGTTTTTCTCGTGTTTTAAAAAAATGGAGTTACCTTGTTTTTCCTTGCGACCACAGATATGTACGTAGAGAAAGAGTAAGATTTTAGTTATAAGATGGTGAGAGTTAAAATATATGTAGGTAAACACAACGAAATGAATAAATGAAAGGTAGCAAGAATTTGGTTTAGTGTATTCTTCCATTGTAGGGGATTTTAGTTAGTAAACAATTTTCAACAAATTTTCTGTAAAATTAAAATTTATGGATAATGATTTAATAATTTTTTTGAATTTCGGGTCTCTATTGAAGAAGAAGAAGAAAGCTATTTTTTTACGGGCTTTTATTTATAGAGTTTCTCAATTGTGAATTTTGTATAGAAAATATATTTTTCTTAAAACAGTTGATTAATTGAATTTTTTACACGAAAAAAAAATTAATTTACGTTTTGCAAAACAGAGAGGAGTTCAAAGAAAATTGTCCTTAAACAGATATATTAGGCATATTTTTTTCACAAGCAGAATTTTGAAGACAAATAAATAAAAATAAATAAAATAAAAAAATTTTCTTAAATACTTTTGCATGCTAACAAACTCCTACACCGTCTTCTCTACACGATTAGTCACCAATTACTTCTCTATAAACATGTTAAACTGTTAAAAAAAGAGGAAAACAACACTTAAGTACCCATCAACGCTAAGCAACATTATTAAAACTGCAAGGAAGCACAACATAAGTGCTTATCCTCCACCGTTAGAAATTCATCCTCCGTGGATACTAGAATCAATAGATTTCTTAAAACAACGTCAAACCTTCAACAAAAGCAATACATGCCCTAAAGTCTTCAAATCATTATTCAATGAAATATTCAATGAATATAGCAAAAATAACTGGCACTTTATCTGCTCAGATGGTTCAAAGACTACAAAACATGTAGGCTTTGCCATAACTGATGAAGCTGGAAGTACCCAAAAAATAGGAATATTACCTTAGGAGGCAACGATATTTGAAGCCGAAGCAATAGCAATAATTGAAGCCTTAAATTAAAGCTAGGGGAAAATTCATTTAGCAAATATATTATCTGCACAGATAGCTGTTCGGTATTTGAGGCTGCCTTAAATCAAAATAATAAAAACGAATTAATTAACTCTATACAACAACAAATTATAAAGATGAATAAGAAGACTAAACTACTTTGGATCCCAAGCCACATCGGTATCACAGGCAATGAGGCAGCAGACCTAGCTGCAAAAACAGTATACCTGCAACCCAACTACTTGTTTATACTTAGGTTTGGTAGAACAGGCAGGTGTTGCGCAGCTCACTTGGGTCCATTTTATTGAACCCCTTGTGATACCTGAATAGAAAAGTAAGAATAGAATAGAACAGAGAGAAAAGAAGCAGACAAGTCCAGAGTCTATCACGGGAATCGAACCCGCAACCCCAAAACTGGCAGACCAGCACACTACTGACTAGTCAACCGGGGCACCCGTTTATTTATACCTAAATGCAGATAATTTTTAAACAGATGTGCTACCTCAAAACTTAATACGTCCCTAGAACGCAAATGGATGAAATACAATCATCCATACAGAATCCTTAATCCTACAGAACAGATCACATTTCTACCAACATCAACCAACTGCTTACAAAATAAATGTTTCACAAGGCTACGCCTGACACACACAAAAATTACTCACCAACATTTGATTAACAGAACTGCCCAACCTGTATGCTCCTTCTGTAGCACCTCACCTCTAACAGTCTTTCACATCTTAGCAGACTGCCCAGTCCTAGCCAACCTACTACGGCTATCTATTTGCAACTCTTCCAACATTATTGATTTGTTAAAATTTCCATCCAAAAACAACATTAACAAAGTCTTTGAATTTAAAAAAAAAAACTATCCCTGCATAACCAAATTTAATATTAAAATTCCCATTATCTTAATATCCCATTTACATTTACTTGGAAAAAAAAAATGCCAAGCCGATAGCCGATAGATAGGAAAAAGCTCAAAGAATATGGGCCCTCTGCAGAAGAGTGATATTCTCAAAGTGTGGCATAAGCCCAAGGATGACACATTGGCTATATACGAGTGTATATAGTGTATGCGGCCTACAATTACGTATGCTTCGTTAGTGTGGTGGACATCATTAGGTGAATATAAAACCTCTTCAAAAGATTCAGAGACAGTGCTGCATTAGTATTTGTGGCGCCATGAGGACCACATCGACAATGGCCATTAAGAATATATTATCCATTTGGCCAATAGAGATACAGGTAAAATATGAAGCGGCCTTAGCTGCCACAACATTAATGGCAATAGATGAGTGGCTTATAAGAGAACATAAGACCAGATACCAAAGAATAACGGATATCTTACCGATGGGAAATATTACGGAATTAACATGTGATAAAATCCCGATGAGATATGAGAATACTAACTGCATCACCATAATACCGGCAGATGGAGAATGGGATGAGATAATCAGGATGGGAAACACCCATGGAATCGATCTTTATAAAGACGGTTCAAAGATTGGTGACCAAACTGGAATGGGTTTATACGACATAAGCCGAAATAGAAGCAAATACTTCCGTCTACCAGATCACAACACTATTTTCCAGACTGAGATCATGGCGATTACGGAAGGAATTAAATGGATAAAGGAAACGAATAGCGAAACCCCGATTCGTATCTTTACGGAGAGCCAATCAGTGATTAAGATATTGAGAAAGGAGAAAGTTGAATCCCGGAACGTTTTGCAATGCAAGAGTGAGATAAACTCATGCAAATTGTGAACATCTGAAGATAATATGGATACCAAGCCATCACGGGCTGATCGGATACGAGAAAGCCGACAAATTATCCAAAATGGGAGCTCTTCTAAGTACTATAACTTTGGAGAACGCCAAACCCCTTAAACGATTTAAGGATGAACTTAAACGTTGGGCGATGGAGGAACATGTCAGAAAATGGCAAAGCACTAATGTCGGTAAGGTGACAAGAACACTATGGGGTGACCCAAATCTTAAGAAATCAAAAGAGATTCTGAGACGAAGTAGACCTACACTTAGGAAACTAACCAGTGTAATTACAGGTCATACGGAGTTGAGAACTCATCTAGCTCGCATGAGATTATCTGAGGAGACAACATGTAGAGCATGCGAGGAAGAGGATGAGACTTTGGTACACTACCTCTGTCATTGACCTGCGTTTGGGCATATTAGGCGCGAGAATTTTACAGTGGATACTATGCCGATCTTGGAATACCTGGGGAACTCGAACTGGAGATCCATAAGGAGTTGCATTGAGGGGACTGGGTTCTTGGACTAGTCCGTTATTTATGGGAAATTATGTTTATGGGTTTTGTTTGGGAGTTCCGTTTTCCACATGGAGCGCACAACATGCCAACTGGGCATAAGTGCATACTTGTCATGGGTTTGGGCTTTTAATGCCCCTCCTTTTCAACCTAACCTAAGCCGATAGCCTTCGTCGCTAGTGCTCTTAGCTTTAAGATTTATTGTAATTTTAATTATAATAAATACGAAAATAAATAAATAAATCAATTAAATGTAGCAGTTAACAAATAGTTTCTGTAAGCAGAAAATGTGATAAATGATCTATAATTTTACTTTAAATTTCCAAACTTTTATCAAAACAATGTAGTGAACTTGACAAATTCGTTCTTGCTTGAAATTTTAAGCCTTCAATTTTGTAACTTTCTTGGCATAGTAAATGTCAAGATACTGTTGTGTTTAGTTTTTATTTTGTTATTTTGCTAAATGTCACCTTCAATATATTTTGACAGTTTATTTTTCTTGCTGCTGTAAATATCACTAGGGATTGCATTTGCTCGCTAGCAATCTGCAAGATAATTCGTGTATTTATAGTTTGCATTGTTTTATAAAACAAAGAAAATAACAAAAAACATGAGTAACGTCAAAATATCATTTTGAATAATTATAGCTCATTTAAAATTTCCAGGTTTTTGTTTCGCAAAAAAAAAACTGGCGAAAAACACTTAAATGTGGAGGAGTTTATTAAAACAATTCTCTAAGTAATTAAGAGTAATAAATTTAAATGTTTAACAATTAGTGCAAAATCATGAATAATTTACAAAGAATTGAATGTGTTAATTTGAAAAAAGTTTTTTTTTTCTTCTACTTCTCCTACTGTATCTAAATCTTAATTTAAGATTGACAGTTACATTATGGTTATTTAAACAAAATGGTTGACATTTGATTAGTACATAGAGATGGTGAGAGAGGAGTAAGAGTTTGTTACTACTATTTTTTGTATTGTTAAGTGATAAAGGTGTAAATTGTTCATGTCAACAACTGTCAATCTTTTGATGTCAATGAATTGTAACGTAGTATCTATTCTATGCTATTTTTTTTTACAAAAACATTAAATGGTCACATGGTGGATAGTCTGACAGGGGCTCGAATTTAAAATGTGGGACAGTTAAATTTAAAGAAAAGGCACAGTCCTATTTTGTTTTAAGTGCATAATATTGTATTAAGTAGTTTTTTTATTTGGAAATACTTTTTATTAATATTAAAGTAAAATTTTTCATTGTAGGATATACTTAAAATATACTCAAAGGGTTCTCCAATTAGCTAGTGTTTTATACACAACATAAATATACATACATTCGTACTTGTATGTTTATCATGATAAAATATTTTTGGTATAGACCTGGGATAAGGGAGGTTCGATGTAAATATAAAATTAAACTAAATCCTATGCATGCCTTTATGCATAATTCTAATGATTCTAACTTACACAGGGTGTCCCAAAAAGTGTTAACACTCTTTAATTACTTATTCTTTCTAATTTATTTGTTAAATTATTTTAATTCCTCGAATTACTTACAATCAGTTTTTGGAAGTGTTTAAAAAATTGTTGGGAAACCCTGAATATTAACACTTGTGGTTTAAAAAAAAAAAATTAGAGAAATTACTAGATTGTTCTATCTATAAAAATTTAAATTTAAAATTTTTAAAAATCATGTGGTCGCAAATTACAAACGGATTGACAAACTTATATTCATACACTAGCTGGCCCGGCAAGCGATGTTTTGCCCTATAAATTATTTCTAGGAAATATTTTTTTAGTTCAAGTACTTATAATCGAAAGTGTTGTAGACAATAAAAGTATGCTTTAGTTAGGTTAATAAATTGCTATTTATTAAAGTAACGAATATATTTTAAGTTACAATTAATCATAGCTATCTATTGAATTGCTTTTTCTTGAATTGCAGTTTAGTTCATAAATAGATTGTTATTTTTATTGTTCAAACACCGTTTAGGTATTTCTTTTACTTCTTTGTTTTGCTTCTTCTTTTCTACGTATAGAATTTCACTAAAAAAGTGGGCGTTAAAGTAGGCGTGGTGAAAAAGTTATCCTATTAATCATACCAGAGTCTTAGTTATATTATGTGAAAATTTCAAAAAGATCTGTCCAGCAGTATGGCCTACCTGATCCCTGAGGGGGCGTGAAAAAAGTCGAGGTGTTGAGGGGTATGAAAAATAGATGTTGACCGTTTTTCAGACCTAACCGATATGAACACAAAATTTCATGGAAATCGGTCGTGCCATTTTGGTGGAGTTTAATCACAAACACCACGACACGAGAATTTTATATATTAGAATATACCCTTTTACATTATCGTGTAAAGAGTATAAAACTTAAGTGTATTTAATTTTGATTAGTCAGACTTATGTATATAAATCAAAATTAGTAGTCCCGTGTCGAATTTTATGACACATCAATATATTTTTCTGCTGTATTTAACTGCAATTACTATCATAATTGACAACACTAGGTTATCTCAATAGGGTTTTCCCATTTAAGGTTTTACTACAAAACTTGGTTTTAACATTGAAACGGATCATTTAAACCTGGTTATACCATACAAAATAATTTCGTTAAAAACTATCTTAAAACCTTTTCTGATTTGTTTTTAAGCATGCGATAATCACATAATATATTAGCGCAGAGAGAAATTATTTTTAGTCTCTCTTTTTTATATGTGGAGTTTGACAATTCTTGGGACTGAAATCTCTTTTTATACCCTTCACACGGCATTCATTTCCGACCCCATAAAGTATATATGATCCGCCATTGTGTTCTAGATACCATCTTGGATTTTGCATTTTTTAATAGTTTACAGTATTCTACTGGTCAAGCCTTTTCATTTGATACCAATATTGAGGGGGTTCAAGCAGTTACATTTTAAAATACCAGATTTGGCCTATATATAAATTTATTGTCCGCCATTTTGTAGTGGCGGCCAACATGAATTTTAATTCTTTTATAGTGCTTATATTGCGCTAGTCAAGTCCTTTCAGATGATACCAATATTGACTCTCTCGGTTATCTATAGGTAGAAGCTGAAAAAATTTGATTTTCGTTTGTTAATTTTTGGAATATATATTTGTTCAAAATTTTTCACGAATATCTCTAGAGGCATATTATATCTACAAATAGTAGCAAAGGTACCTATAAATTATTCTATGGCTGAAAAATTTTAATTTTGGTGGTAAAAATATGGGAAAGAACAGAGGCAGTCGTGTTGATTTGCTAATATCTCAGAAAGTTATGGCGCGATTGTGCTGAATTTCAATAGCGATTCATACCTGGATATTTCCAAGAGATTGATACAAGTTGATTTCAACCAACACACGGACAGACGGACAGACTTAATCGACTCCTCTATTCATAAGCTTTCAGAAAATATATACTTTATGGGGTCAGAAATGAAAATTGTAGAAATTAAAAACGGAATGACAAATCTATACCCTTGTGCACCACAGGTGAACTTGTAGTGTGAACGCAAATTTCGTTTTGTTGAACTTAAGCTGTTAAGATAGTTAAAATCTTATATGGGTACCAATGCGAAACTTACCAAGAGAATTTTTATTGTACCCAAAGTATCGTCTGTTTTGTGTTCTCCTATTCACTTTTACTTACAGGGGTGATGTTTAGAATAGATCTAACGATTTCTTTGATACCTGTCGATTTCCTATTACAAAATTAATGAATTTTCTTTTCGAAGTCCTTGTCTTTATTTTTTTATTATAAAGAAAATTTCATAAAAACATATTATTCCTAGACAATTTTTTTTTTTTGTAAATTCTAAAAAACATTTGCTTATTATTATGATGTTTTTTGTGATTGCTTTTAAATAATATAATAATTAAGTTTACTTTTAAGTTATTAGTTAATTTCATTGTACAGTTCATCTATTATTTGGTTGTTTGCTATGTTATATGCGAACAGTTTTTGATTAAAATGTAGTTTTTTTAAACATCTGTGCCAAAAAGGAAAAACTGCTTAAGTCGACATAAGCTTAAATTGAGATAATCACATTCTTGAAATTCCGGAATTCAAAACTACCCTCAGACAAATTTGCAACTATTTCAGAACAACTTTACAGAAAGTTTAGTGAAAAATCTTTTCTTAGAGAACAATACCACTTGAACATTTCTATGTCATCGTACGTGACATTTGTACTCCTATAAAGTGGAGTTATTTGTTGCAAAAGTAAGAGTAACTGAAACAAAATTAGATCTTTATGTTCCATTCAAAGGGTACTTTATTTAAAAAAAATAATTATATTCGAATCATTGTTGTCTAAAATATAAAAAAAAATAAAAATATATCGTACGTGACATAAAACAGAAGTGATTTTGAGGGTATATATGGAAATATGAAAAAATCTGCGAATCTTGGGAGGAATTTTTTTTTTTTAATTTCTTACACTAAATCAAATATTTTTCATTTAAAATCCATCATACTTAATTGAAAACAATCTTTACATGATTTTATAATAAATTCAATTTAATATCGTTCGTGACATATCGTACGTAACAGATTTTTCTCTAATAGTATTCTTAGGTAAAAAAAACTATATTATGTTAAGAAAAAAAATTTAATTCTTAATGAGGTGCTCTTGCGACTGTTCAAATACGAATGACGGAGACAAATAATGTTTTTGCACTACGTACGTGACATTGAAATAACATCCAAGGGTAACCACTAATTGGACTCTTTATTTTCTTTTTTCCTATGGATCTTGTTAATTGTTATTGTTACCTAATTTTTAAGAAATATTTTCAATTACAATTTATTTTTACATTTTAGTCGCTAAAAAAAATAGTTGATTGCAATTCATTAAAATAAGTCAAAGAGATAATCAGATTAAACTCTTATTATTGCTCTTAAAATAATTTAAAAAGCTTTTAATTCCTGCGCATAGTAAAATTTTAGTGTTTTTTTTTTTATCAATAAACTTATATTGACAAACTTTCAAGAGTTTTTATTTTTACAGTCGTGGTTGACATAATCATGGCAAAGCCCATTTGGAATAATAACTTATCTCAACTTATAATTTAGCTGAATACACGAAAATTAATGTGCCCTTCAATTTGTATAGCCCAGAATTCTTATAATAGTCTTCATTTTAAAGGGAATCAATTTTTAAAAATCAACTTAAATATTAAAAAGTGCTTTCCTGAAAAACTATAAAAACTGACATAAGCAGTTTTCCCTTATTGCCACAGATATTATAAAATAAATGTAAATTGAATTAATCTTCTATCTATCTATATATATAAAAGTGAAACTCTGTGTGTGTGTGTGTGTGTGTGTGTGTGTGTGTGTGTGTGTGTGTTAGCTATAGACTCTGAAACTGCAAAACCGATCGGGCTCAAACTTTGGTAAGTTGTTGTACACATACCGGGGAGTGTTTATGGATGAAAAAAAGTGGGCGGGGCCACGCCCATAAAAAATTAGTTATCAGTTTTAGCTACTTGCACTTGACCGATTTTTCTGAAACTTTGCACACATATCGAGCTGTCATGACTAAATAATTTCGTGATAAGAAAAGTGGGCGGGGCCACGCCCCTAAAAAAGTTTTAATTTAGAGATACTTTCACTGGACCGATTTTTCTGAAACTTTGCACACATATTAAGCTGTCGTGACTTTATAATTTTGTGATTAAAAAAGTGGGCGGGGCCACGCCCATAAAAAAAGGCTACAATTTTGAGGTACTTGCACCAGACCGATTTTTCTGAAACTTTGCACACATATTGAGCTGTCATGACTAAATAATTTCGTGATTAGAAAAGTGGGCAGTGCCACGCCTATAAAAAAAAGGTATCATTTTGAGGTACTTGCACTGGACCGATTATTCTGAAACTTTGCACACATATTGAGCTGTTATGACTTTACAATTTCGTGATTAGAAAAGTGGGCAGGGCCACGCCCATAAAAACAATTTTAATTTTGAGGTACTTGCACTGGTCCGATTCTTCTGAAACTTTGCACACATATTGAGCTGTTATGACTTTACAATTTCGTGACTAGAAAAGTGGGCAATGCCACGCCCATAAAAAAATTATAATTTTTAGGTTTTTGCACTTGATATTCAATTAAAATTCAGAATGCATTTCGATTCATTAAGGGGCGTAGCAACGCGCGCCGGGTTTGGCTAGTATAATAATATAAATCAGTGCTATTCAATCTTTTTGGCTTGTGTACCACTAAATTCACTACAAACTTTTCGCGTACCACCAAAAAAAATATAATGTAAACAATTTTAAAATTTTTAATCTATTTTATTTATCTATTTTATCTATATATATAAAAGTGAAACTCTGTGTGTGTGTGTGTGTGTGTGTGTGTGTGTGTGTGTGTGTGTGTTAGCTATAGACTCTGAAACTGTAAAACCGATCGGGCTCAAACTTTGGTAAGTTGTTGTACACATACCGGGGAGTGTTTATGGATGAAAAAAAGTGGGCGGGGCCACGCCCATAAAAAATTAGTTATCAGTTTTAGCTACTTTCACTTGACCGATTTTTCTGAAACTTTGTACACATATCGAGCTGTCATGACTTAATAATTTCGTGATAAGAAAAGTGGGCGGGGCCACGCCCCTAAAAAAGTTTTAATTTTGAGGCAGTTGCACTGGACCGATTTTTCTCAAACTGTGCACACATATTAAGCTGTCGTGACTGTATAATTTTAAGACTAAAAAAGTGGGCGGGGCCACGCCCATAAAAAAAGGCTATAATTTTGAGGTATTTGCACCAGACTGATTTTTCTGAAACTTTGCACATATATTGAGCTGTCATGACTAAATAATTTCGTGATTAGAAAAGTGGGCAGTGCCACGCCCATAAAAAAAAGGTATCATTTTGAAGTACTTGCACTTGACCGATTATTCTGAAACTTTGCACACATATTGAGCTGTTATGACTTTACAATTTCGTGATAAAAAAAGTGGGCAGGGCCACGCCCATAAAAACAATTTTAATTTTGAGGTACTTGCACTGGTCCAATTCTTCTGAAACTTTGCACACATATTGAGCTCTTATGACTTTACAATTTCGTGACTAGAAAAGTGGGCAATGCCACGCCCATAAAAAATAAAATTTTTAGATTTTTTCACTTGATATTCAATTAAAATTCAGAATGCATTTCGATTCATTAAGGGGCGTAGCAACGCGCGCCGGGTTTGGCTAGTAATTATATACGACAAAAACAAAAACAAAACAAAATCACAGAATTGCATTATATATTCGGCACGTAATGTTACGTAAAAAAACATTACGTAATAATGTGGGCATGACAAGTGTTTTTGTTTTATTTCGTTTTTTTTTTTCTTTGCACCGATACATTTAACGACATTTGAACTTAAGGAAGTCATTTGGTTAAACGAATGGACAGTATGTACTTGTTTAAAGATAAAAAGAAATAAACACTGAACAAAATTTAAGAATACATTCAAAAAACACATCAAGTAATCTGTACCTTTACGTAAGCCGTGTCAGAAGTACGGTCAGTACGGATTTTTTTTTAATTAAGTACAAAATGCTTGATTTAAGAATGGATGTGTCAAGTACAAATTCTTAATTTTAGGAATAGTTAAGCGAAAAAAAGTTTGATTTTTAGAATTATTAGTGTGATTTAAGCCCGAAACTGTACTTGACGTAGGCTTAGAATAACAAGATTTAATTATACAAATAATGCACTTGTTTCAAGAATTCGTAACTTGATTTGATAATTTTGAACATTTCAATGGATACGATAAAAAACAAAATTGCCATATGTTGACTGATGATCAACCCGAAGAGCACCATTAGCTGTCACTATATCCATTAAGTACAACGGTATGGTGTGGCTTATGGACTAGTGGGGTCATTGGTTTATTCTTCTTGAACAATAAGGCAAATGAGAATCTTACCGTCAATGGTAACCGTTATCGCACCATAGACTTTGTGTTTCTTGTAATTCAAGATCATGTTCTTACTGAACTCTGGTTTCAACAAGACGGAGCTACTAGCCGTGCAGCTCGTAAAACTATGAACTTGTTTAGAAATCATTTTGCTGAGCACTTAACTTCACGTTTTGCTATGGTAAATTGGCCACGGAGATCGTGCGATATCAGACATTTGGATTATTTTCTTTGGCGATATGTTAAGTCTAAGGTTTTCAGGAATAAGCCACCTACGATTGGTGCTTTGGCAGCCAACATTACACGTGTTATTTGCTAGATATCAGTCGCTCGAACAAGTTGCTCAAAATTCGACCTTCCAAATGAACTACCTCAGAGACCAGAGATCTGCAACGAATACTTATGTAGTAGTTCAACTTGAATCAATATTCATTATTTTGTTGATTTGAACGCATTCATACTTGCTGAAAAGTTTTCACTACTTATACGCACTTTTAAATTTAAGGTTCTTATAGTACTCATATTCAGAAACACGTCAACTCATATTCAGCTATCGTCGTTCCCGCAAGAAAAAAGACGATCAACAACACGTACTCATTATGAAGTTGTGTGTTTTAACTAGGCTTGCCAGATTACAATTTGACATTCACCATAATAATTGTGGATTGTTAAAAAATAGACAATTTAAATTTAACAAAATAATATAAAAACAACAAGCAAAAATAAAGTGCATGCTTTGATGTCTGTTTAAGAGATTTAGATTTTGTTTTTGCGTATTATATTTCAAATTAAAGTGAGCACTGAAAAACGCAGTTTTTTAATTTGCTGCAAAAAATTTAAAAATGAAAATGAAAAACACAAAATACCTGCTATTGTTTACCTCTTATTTAAAAATTAAATAGTGATACTTGCAGAAATTTTATATTGCACATTGTAACATTGCAAATTATCTGGCGACCAAAAAATATCTTGCACTCTCCGACCTGGCAACATTGTTTATTCTTCATACAAATGAGACCTGTTTATGTTTTTGTTGTTAAGTCAACTTGAATATAAGTATTTTCTTAAAAATGTGAATCAAAGTGGGTATTTTTGCGAATCATATAAGTATGGGAAGGTATGAATATAATTACGACGTAGTACTTATGTTCATTGTGAGTTGTACTTATAAATCTACGTTATTGTGGGTATGCGTACGTCAGCTCATTTAAATTTCAATGATTTATACTCACATATACTCAAAATACTCAAATTTTATGACTCACTATGAATATGAAAAAACAACTCAAAACGGATCACTGGTCGTGACCTATATTAACATAATATCATTTTCAAACAGTAAATGCCATAAATTGTTCTTTCAGTCGATAGCAAATATTTTTAGTTTACTTTCAAATCTATGCGTTTGTTTACACTATAAATCACACCTCACGATGAATCACCCAAAATTTAATTTCGCCTGTAAATTCCCATTTAAATATGTTTTATTTGTACGACAAATAATCGTGGCCACAAATTTGACGTTCGTTCCAGTTGTGTTACTAGTATAATTTTGGAAATATTTTTGAAATATACTTTTACAACTAAAATTCTCTCAGTGTTGTAGTAGACGAAGAAAAGATACACATGTACGAACGAGTATTTTTACTCTTCTCTATGGCTATTTTAAATACGAATTTTTTTTTGATCTGAATTTTTTGGTAACGGTTTTTTTTTCTGCCGTTTATTAATTTCTTTTTTAACTGACAGTAGAAGGTTTTGTGTGTGTGTGTGTGTGTGTGTGTGTATGTGTATGCATAAAGTGTGTTAAATAATATTTTGGCCAAATGCATTTTCCATGTAACTGTTATTCAAAAATATTTGCTTAATTGAAAATTAAATATTCAAAATAAAACGAGGCATACATATATATTTTTTTTAAAGTTGATAAAGGGAAAGAGGAAAATTTTATTCAGCCGCTGAACAAATTCTTCAAGTAGGTGGAAAAGCCTGTATAGGAGGGGATGTTAAATAAAACGTATAAATACTTAAACCTCTAACCCTTATCAAGTCAAACCTCGAATGTCGTCAGTTATATATGTACATATGTATGTACTATGTGTCAAGTGCAAGTAAGTGGTAGTTAGTTGAACTCATATGTAACGAAATTTGCATTTTTTTTTTTGATTTCAATCATACATTTTTACTTTAAAAAGAAAAACTCTGTACTTCGTAGCAGTTTTTTTCAATATAAATTTAACTTGTTTTAATTGCCTACTAAAAGCTTTCATTTCGTTATTGTTTTATTTCTTACTTTGGATAAGCAAAATGTTAATTTCTACTATCATTTAGCTTCCACTGTCTTGCTGCATGAGATAATGGTGATGTTGAAATCATTTGACATTTCTGTCCATTAGCATTTGACATTGTTACGTGTATGTGCGAAACCCCTCAAATTTGTTTACAATTTATGATAGATTTAACGACTCTGAGAAAAGCCATTATCTTTGATTTACAATGACAGTTGAGGTAATAATACAGTATAATTGAAGGTATTGATAATATGTTAATTAATTTATCATATTTCAATTAAAAGAGCATTTTTCTTTTAATGGAAAATACAAAAAATTATTATTAATTAGGAAATTATAGAAAATCATCTATAAATACCTACTTTTCTATAAAAAGAGAAATTATGGAAACAAAGACATGATTATCTGCCTAAAGGGTTGGATGTTTAAAATAAAGGCTGGTCCAATCATGAATGCACGATGTTCATTGTAAACCACAAATTAACGTTAAGGTTTTTGTTCCAACTTAATTTAATTAACATTTCTTTGTTTCAGCGTTTGACAAATTCAACCAAGGAGATTAACATTGAGCAGCGCGTTAAGAGGGTTAAAGTCTTTAAGTAAGATAGAATATAAGTACATACATACATTCAGATATTTTTTTATCAATCAAATTATATGGAAATATGTTAAACTGCACCGCGTATTCGGTCAGAACAACATTACAAACATCGAATTATGAAGAAAATATTGAGAGAGATGTGTATGACAGATAGATCACACTCTACTGAAACAACTGCAAACATGAGAAGTGAGAACAGTATATTCATGCCATGCCGAATCTGTTAATACTAGGGTGATCGACTCGGTTTTACAACCGGTTTAAAACCCGGTTTTTTATTCTTTCAGCTGGCGGTTTTTTTTCCAAATATTAATTTTTCGAATGTCGAATAAACCGGTTTTTTTACTCACATAAACCGGTTTTTTTAATTTGTAGTTTTAGGTTCATTTATATTTGTAACCAAACGTACCATACTATATCAGAAAATTTATTAAATACTCTTCCATAATATTGTAAGAAATTTATTTGTTGTTTCAAAAACAAATGTAAAATAAAGAAAATAATTAGGATTAAAGATTATTTGTTTTAAATGGAGAGCATGTACTTTATACGTTGTTGCACTTATAATTTGCTCTGATAATCAGCTGTTTAGTTGAGTTTTTTTGCCAAATTATTGTACTTTGCAATACTTTTTGATCTCATTATCGAATTTCATAATATTTTCCTTCTACGAAATCTAGCGACTTGCACTAAAGACTATCCAAAGCTTAACTAATATCTCTGATAACATATGTATGTCTTGTATACTAAAATAGTTTGGCACAGAAAGGGTCATTATTACAACTTTCCTATGAAGTTAATGTTAATAAAAGGTAACTTTGACTACCGTGAGCAGTGAAGTGACTTTTTAATATTTTTCATTATTACAACCTCCTTGTAACAAAGTAATTAAAGCATAAACTTAACTTTTCGGTTACTTTTAGGTAAAAAGTGTCTTTCCTTTAACATCTTTATTTTAAATAACGGCATTTTATAATAATGCCATTGAATGTGTGTCAACCTAAAATGCAATTAAACCATAGAACAAACTAGTTTATACTTATAAATGTATCTCTGTCATGGGTATAAAAAAGAATTATATATTATGTATTCGACCGATTAACCGGTTTTTTCTAAATTTTTAAAAAAGCAACCGGTTTTTTTTTAATTTCAAATCTCAAACTATTTGAAAACCGATTTCTTAAAAATGTCGAATAATCGATTAGCCTAGTTAATACCCTGCACCATCATATACATAAGTATAGTGGCTACATCATAGCCTAGCCTAGATTTCAGATTTAATGTTATACACTATTTTGCTTTATTATTTCAAATGCCCTCTTTGATTTTGAGTATTCACTTAGTTAACTGTATTGTGCTAGTCAAGCCCTTTAATTTGATATGCATGTTGATGGGGTTAGGAAAAAAATATTCCCTATATTATTTTAGACGCCATCTTGAATTTTACCCATTTATTATAGTGTGCTATATTCTATTAGTTGATACTAAATTTTGGCGATATATTTTTAAATACTAGATTTGACCCATATATTTATAAATTGTACGACATTTTGTAGTGTAAGAGCACTATATTCGGCTGTTCCGAATTTTTGATACCCACCACTAATTTTGTGTACTTTAATAGAACAAAATTTATTATTTTGTTATTAACAGTAATCGCTATGGAATAATATCTTTATACTAAAATGTATTTTACTGTCTTTGTGTAACATCGATTTGCTATTAATTTATTTCCTTAAATTTAGTCTTACAATGAAATTTTTGCATTAGAAATGATAACACTGACTATTTTTTTCTAAATACAATATTGTATTTTTGCGAAATCTGAAAAGTATAATTTGGTATCCAGAGGTAGTTAGAAAATAATATTAGCTTTATGAGGGCATCGCACCTCCTACTTTTAATAAAATATAATTAATGTTTGAATTCATCATATATAATACACTAGCCAATCCCGGCGCGCGTTGCTACGCCCCTTCATGAATTTTAATCGCATTCTAAATTTCAATCGAATATCAAGTGCAAGGCTAAAAACTATAACTTTTTCTTTATGAGGGTGGCACTGCCCACTTTTCTAATTAAGAAACTGTATAGTCATGACAGCTCAATAAGTGTGCAAAGTTTCAGAAAAATCGGTCCAGTGTAAGTACCTCAAAATGATACCTTTTTTTAATGGGCGTGGCACTGCCCACTTTTCTAAATACGAAACTGTATAGTCATGACAACTCAATATGTGTGCAAAGTTTCAAAAAAATCGGTCCAGTGAAAGTACCTCAAAATGATACCTTTTTTTTAATGGGCGTGACACTGCCCACTTTTCTAATGACGAAAGTGTAAAGTCATGACAGCTCAGTATGTTTGCAAAGTTTCAGAAAATTCGGTCCAGTGCAAGTAGCTAAATCTGATAACTAATTTTTTATGGGCGTGGCCCCGCCCACTTTTTCAATCACGAAATTATAAAGTCATGACAGCTCAATACGTGTGCAAAGTTTCAGAAAAATCGGTCGAGTGCAAATACCTCAAAATGATAACTTTTTTTTATGGGCGTGGCACTGCCCACTTTTCTAATCACGAAATTATAAAGTCATGACAGCTTAGTGTGTGTGCAAAGTTTTAGAAAAATCGGTCCAGTGCAAGTACCTCAAACTTATAACTTTTTTTTTATGGGCGTGGCCCTGCCCACTTTTCTAATCACGAAATTATAAAGTCATGACAGCCCAATATGTGTGCAAAGTTTCAGTAAAATCCGTCCATTGCAAGTACCTCAAAATTAAAAATTTTTTATGGGCGTGGCCCCGCCCACTTTTTTTATCACAAAATTTTTTAGTCATGACAGCTCGATATGTGTGCAAAGTTTCAGAAAAATCGGTCAAGTGCAAGTAGCTAAAACTGATAAGTAATTTTTATGGGCGTGGCCCCGCCCACTTTTTTTATCCATAAACACTCCCCGGTATGTGTACAACAACTTACCAAAGTTTGAGCCCGATCGGTTTTACAGTTTCAGAGTCTATAGCTAACACACACACACACACACACACACACACAGAGTTTCACTTTTATATATATAGATTACAGATTTCTTTTCTTTAATTTTTGTCCATACAGAAATAATATGAATTTAAGATAAAGCGTTATAGGGGAGGTGGGCTTTCAAGTTCTTTACTTTCACTTTTATTTTCTGACATAATTGAATTTACCAGAAAGCTATATATGCGAAATTTCATCATCTAATACATATACATAATTCTGCCGATTTTATGAGCTTTTAAAATTCATTACCAGCAAATTATGCGAAAAGTGGACGTTTAAGTAGGCGTGTCAAAGTATATTATACTTATGTCGACGAGAAATGTATATATGCAAAATTTCATTATCATACATCTAATTCTGTCGGTTTTATGAGCTTTCTAATTTTATTAACAAGTAAATTATGTCAGAAGTGGGCGTTGAAGTAGGCGTGTCAAATTATTTTCTGCTAATAAATTCAACTAAAATATTTAAATAAAGAGTCCTTTATTTTTACAAAATCTTTGTCCCTAGAGAAATTATATGAATTTAACATAAGCGTTAGAGGGCAGGGGGCGTGTCACCTTATTTTTTTTTTTAATATATTTTTATTTACGAGAAATGTACATACAACTTATTCTGTCCCTTTTATGAGCTTTTGAATTTCATTAAGAGTAAATTACGTGAAAAGCGGGCGTTATTACAGGCGTGTTGAGGTAGTTTCTGCTAATAAATACAATTTGGATATTTCATTTAAAAGACCTTTATTCTTCGAAAATCTTTATCCATAGAGAAATTATATGAACTCAAGATAAAGCGTTATACGAGAGTTGGGCGTTAATGTGGGCATGCCACTTACAATTTGCCCTTATTACAAGTCATCTGATTTTGTCAGTTTTATTGCGTTTCAAATTTGAGGTAGACCGAAAAACACACTGTGCCGTATAAAATTTTCGCACATTTTGATCTTTAACTTCTTTTGTAATGTATAGATTTGTACAATTTTCAGAGGAAGGTATTTTTTTACTCAGGGAAATTTTGTCACTTTACATCAACGCGTTAAGACACAATCGCATTTTATTCGTTGTTGGAAGGACATTGTTTTTTTGACCTACTCTTGCATTACGAGCTATAACTCGCTTCCTAATATACCGATTTAGACAATTTTCAATACCAAACAAACCTTGTGTATAAGAAATATTCTGGAAAAATTTGAGGCCCCTAACACAGATTTCAAAGTACCAGACTTTATCAAAAATCATTCAATGGTCTTTGCTTTAAGCGAATTTATGATGAATGACATAAAGATAAATTTAAATAAAAATTCTAAACTTTCATTAAAATTTTCAAAAAATATGTCATATACAGAAACGATTTTTGTCTAATAATAAATATATTGTATTTTAAGAAAACAGTCAGACAAAGTTGGAACATTTTATTATTTGTTTTGTTTCGTTTTTGTTAAAAAAAAAACGTTTTATTTTTTAATTTATAAAATTATTCATGCACGTAAAAAACACATTTTAGTGCATGAAATTTCGGTCTCAAAAACATATTTTATATATCGTCGTTCGTAAATTATTGTGTTCTATGTGACATACATATAAAACCTATGCATATAGAACACAATAATTTACGAACGACGATATTAAGAAAAAAAGTTTTACGGAATAAAAGAAATCACGGAGATTGCAATTAGAATTACAAAACGTTACTAATATTTTACATTTTACATTTTTTTATAAAATTTTCATTAATTAAAAAATATTTATTTTTTATTTTTGGGTATTTAAATAAAATGTTTGAGAATAGAAAACAACGCACAGTGGGTTCGATAGTACCCAAAGTGGCGATTAATTCATAGACGCCGTAGTTTTAAAATATTATATCTTTTTATTGATGAGTTATTATAAGCACATAAAAATACAGCATTTTAGAAAAAAAGGTTAAAAAAATCTTTCTTTAACCCGTTAAGCGCATTTTAGGTTTTTTTTTGGAAAAAAAGACCTTAGTTTACAACTTATGCTGTAACTTTGGAATGAAAAGCGATAAATTAATGAATAAAACTGAAAATTAAAGCATACTCAATGTGCTATTAAAAAATTAAAATAATAAATATATTATATGTGTTTATATTAGTATAAATTTAATCTAAAATTCAACTTTTTGTTTTTTTTTACAAAATTTTATATATTTCTAAAAATTTTTGCGAAGTACATAAAAACACAGCTTTAAAAAAATGGAAGAACAAATTTTTTTAACCTGTGAGGCGTTTTTTGTTTTTCGAAAAAAAAAATGATCCACAATTTTCGCTGTAACTTTGAAATCAAAGTAAATTGAAAGAATACGCATAAAAAATATTTTAGGTTTATTGAAGGCTTATTTGACAAATTTCTCTACAACATCTGTCAAATAAGCCTTTAATAAACCTAAAATATTTTTTATGAATATGGCCCTAAGTTAATAATATGTATTCCTATTATTATAAATTTGTATCCAGTTTTTGCTTTCACTAAATTCAGCAAATGTAAAAATTAATCTGAAAAAATACAAAATTTAAAACTTTTTGGGAAATCTTTGTTTTACCTTTTTAATAAAAAATATATTAAAATATTTGTATTATTCTGCATTTTCAAAATCATCACAAAGATCCCAATTATCATAATCTTCATTATTATCAATATCTTCATCATCATTATAAAGATCTTCTTCATCATTATCATCAACCATTATCATCATCATTACCATTAAATTTATCATTATTTTTATTAGAAATATCTGGCAAAACTAACTCTAATTCTGAAGTTGATAAATTAGATTTTTTTCCGCTCATATTTCTTGCTCATGCAATATATATGTAAATGGGTTAGAACTTTAGCAGAAACCTATTGAAAATATCTTCATTGGACTTTTCCCGGCTGCATCTTGCTTCTTGATCTTCTTCCGATAATTCTCAAATACAATTTTTTGTACGTGAGCTTAAGTGACCGAAATTCATCTCTAAAAAAACAAAATGCATCAATAAAAACAATAAAATAATAATAAAACAAAAAATAAAGAGAATGACAATATCAAAAGACAAAAACACATTTACTGGTCGTATTCAATAAATGACAACCAGAGTTTTTACACAAAAATAAAAAAGGGCCGGGTATTGTAAATATAAGCTGATATCCTATAATTTTCTGAAATCCATAAAACTAATTTCAACTCTTACTAACTTAACACTTGTGGCCGATTAAATGCGGAAATTATTCTAATTATGAACCTTTTTTAAAAAAACTAATAAAAATATTTACACATATTTTTTTTTGTAAATTATACTAAATACTTTAATACCTGATGTTGAAGGCTTCATTATAAAAGATTTACTTTTAATAGATTTAACTCTAATAATAATCGCTTGAATTGTAAAAATTTTTTAATTTTTTTTTGACTTATTTTAAAAACAGCAATAATTTGCTAACTTTGACCGCTCACTAAATAGAAAGTAAACAACTTAGTTGATTGATTTTTACGGCTAGTGATGCAGAATTTTATCTACTTTTACTCTATACTAAAATTTATTTCTAAATTTAACTTAATCGCCACTTTGATACCACTTTGATACCCCAATGTGGAACGTTTCAAATATTTGCATAAGTATGAGTAATATAGTTTTTGTTAAAACATTTGTTTAAATATGCAATTTAAAGAAATTAAAATATAAACAAGCATTTTTCCATAATTAAAGTGATTTTTGCTTTACTGTACCTGAGGCTTCCACCCAAACTAATAATCTTCAAATACCAACTCATACCATTGGCCAATTGCACTGAAAAAAAATGCCTTTTGTCAAAACCTAAAAGAAGCCAAATACAATAAAATAAAAATTATTTATTATCCCTTGACCACCACACCACCACATCTTTATACAAAGTGTACAAACATAAGCACATATTGGCATTTGTTAAAATACTGCTGATAGAAAATAAGGGATGTTGTTAACAATATTAGAAATGGTCAGTTTGTGTGTCAAAATGCGTAACGCATTTTTCTTTCATATTCACCATACAACAATGATCACCTACTTACCATACACAAAGAGAGGGTGGTTTGTTTCTCAGTACTCATGTTATATGTATGAATGTATGTACCTTGTATACACATACAACACAACTGCCTAACAACAGCAATTAGCAAGTAAAATGGCGTTCTTATTTCTTTGTATTTATTTATTTTCTTTTTATTTTGTAATTTTTCAAAATGCAACAGAAAAACAAATTTAATTTGTTTTCAATATTTTCTAATAAATATTATTTAAAAATAATTATTACAATACATATTTATTTTAATTAAACATACATATTTATTTAAAGGCTAGCCACAATGTGCTTTTTGATTTTGAATTAAAATTGTCATGTTAAAGGTTAATTTGCTAATGCAAAATAATATGTTTCAACTAAATAACTATTAAAGTCAGATAATAAATGAATTAAATAAATATTTTATACTAGCCAAACCCGGCGCGCGTTGCTACGCCCCTTAATGAATCGAAATGCATTCTGAATTTAATTGAATATCAAGTGCAAAAACCTCAAAATTATAATTTTTTTATGGGCGTGGCCCTGCCCACTTTTCTAATCACGAAATTGTAAAGTCATAACAGCTCAATATGTGTGCAAAGTTTCAGAAAAATCGGTCCAGTGCAAGTACCTCAAAATGATACCTTTTTTTATGGGCGTGGCACTGCTCACTTTTCTAATAACGAAATTATTTAGTCATGACAGCTCGATATGTGTGCAAAGTTTCAGAAAAATCGGTCCAGTGTAAGTACCTTAAATTGATACCTTTTTTTATGGGCGTGGCACTGCCCACTTTTCTAAATACGAAACTGTATAGTCATGATAACTCAATATGTGTGCAAAGTTTCAGAAAAATCGGTCCAGTGCAAGTACCTCAAAATTAAAACTTTTTTAGGGGCGTGGCCCCGCCCACTTTTCTTATCTCGAAATTATTTAGTCATGGCAGCTCGATATGTGTGCAAAGTTTCAGAAAAATCGGTCAAGTGCAAGTAGCTTTAAATGATAACTAATTTTTTATGGGCGTGGCTCCGCCCACTTTTTTTCACCCATAAACACTCCCTGGTATGTGTACAACAACTTACCAAAGTTTGAGCCCGATCGGTTTTACAGTTTCGGAGTCTATAGCTAACACACACACACACACACACACACACACACAGAGTTTCACTTTTATATATATAGATTGTAAATAAATGGAAGATGTTATTATACCCTTCACACAGTGAAAAAGGGTATATATAGGTTTGTCATTCCGTGTGAAATTTCTACAATTTTCATTTCCGACCCCATAAAGTATATATTTTCTGAAAGCTTATGAATAGAGGAGTCGATTAAGCCCTGACCGTCTGTCCGTCTGTCCGTCTGACCGTCTGTCCGTGTGTATGTTGAAATCAACTTTTTGAAGCCCCCCGACATAGGTTGGACCCGGGTAAGGTATTAAAATATCACAAATATTCGGGAGTAGATCGGTATTGAAAATCAGAAACATCGGTACATAAACAACTGAGATATGAGCAAAAACCCACGACCACCTCGATTTTCTTTTCATAAAAACAACATTACAACAACAACATACATACATACAAACGTGTATACTAGTTAGAGAAAACGTGGCATCGAATCCCAGCTGAGGCAAAAAAATTTTTTTTAAATTTTTTTAAAATTTTTTTTTTTAATTTTTTTTTTTATTTTTTATTTAATACTAGCCAAACCCGGCGCGCGTTGCTACGCCCCTTAATGAATCGAAATACATTCTAAATTTTAATTGAATATCAAGTGCAAAAACCTAAAAATTATAATTTTTTTATGGGCGTGGCATTGCCCACTTTTCTAATCACGAAATTGTAAAGTCGTAACAGCTCAATATGTGTGCAAAGTTTCAGAAGAATCGGACCAGTGCAAGTACCTCGAAATTATAATTATTTTTATGGGCGTGGCCCTGCCCACTTTTCTAATCACGAAATTGTAAGGTCATAACAGCTCAATATGTGTGCAAAGTTTCAGAATAATCGGTCCAGTGCAAGTACCTCAAAATGATACCTTTTTTTTATGGGCGTGGCACTGCCCACTTTTCTAATCACGAAATTATTAAGTCATGACAGCTCGATATGTGTGCAAAGTTTCAGAGAAATCGGTCCGGTGCAAGTAATTCAAAATTATTACCTTTTTTTATGGACGTGGCCCTGCCCACTTTTCTAATCACAAAATTTTATGGTTGCGACAGCTTAGTATGTGTGCAAAGTTTCATAAAAATCGGTCCAGTGCAAGTACCTCAAAATTAAAACTTTTTTAGGGGCGTGGCCCCGCCCACTTTTCTTATCACGAAATTATTTAGTCATGACAGCTCGATATGTGTGCAAAGTTTCAGAAAAATCGGTCAAGTGCAAGTAGCTAAAACTGATAACTAATTTTTATGGGCGTGGCCCCGCCCACTTTCTTTTACCCATAAACACTCCCTGGTATGTGTACAACAACTTACCAAAGTTTGAGCCCGATCGGTTTTACAGTTTCGGAGTCTATAGCTAACACACACACACACACACACACACACACACACACACACAGAGTTTCACTTTTATATATATAGATATTATATATATTTTTATTATTATTTTTTTTTATTTTTTTTTTTTAATTTTTTTTTTATTTTTTTTTTGTTTTATATATATTATATATGTATATACTAATTTTTTTTTTTTTAATTTTTTTTTTAAATTTTTTTTTTTTTAATTTTTTATTTTTTTTTTTTTTTTTTTTAACATACATACGTGAATTTACTGTTATTGCATGACTACACGTTGTGAAGGGTATATAAGATTCGGCACGGCCGAATATAGCGCTTTTACTTGTTTTTTTAATAATTTTGTTTAAAAATAAACACAATTGAAATGATGAGAATTATTTTGTGAAAGCGAGCTGTTATCACGGAATAAGTGCTAAATGACACAAAGTAATTAAATGTTAATGCCTAAAATTTTTGTTAAATTCTTTGTTAAAAGAAAAGTTATTTTCCCTATTTACGGAACATTTAAAGCAAATTATTTTTTAATGGAAATTTTCGTGATAAATTTTGTATTTTTTAGAAAAATACCATAATTTTTTCTTTTGATTTATATCGACCTCTGTGCGCGAAATTATCGTATGTTACAAAAACAAAATTTTACAGGAGAGCGTTTTTATTACTTTTTATAAAAACGTAAATAACACTGCTACATACGATTAAATGTACACAGTGTTATCCCCATAACACAAAAAAAATTATCGCCATAATATTTTATTAGCAGATGAATTAATGGATGTAGAACCAATTTGCATAAAAAAGTCGATTTCTAAAAAAAGCGTAACATACGATAATTTCGCCCACAGGGGTCGATGTTTTTTTCTTTTTGCTATTTGTAAAATGTTTTATAAATTTTAAAAATTTTTTTGGAAATATACAATAACCTTTTCAGTTTATATTTCATTAATTAAAAGGTTCTATTAAGTTTTATATTTATAAAAAATGCAAATTAATTATGGATAAAGATTTTGACAGAAAACATCGGCTAATGTACACTGGCCAATTCACAACCTTTGGTAAGAGTCGTATGTTATATGAAATTCACTGCAACGTAGTAAAGAAGAAAAAAAAACGGCGGAAAAACGTAAGTACTTTTACAGCTATAATTTATTTCTTTTTTTTATAAACATAGGTAATGTTGTATAGAATTATTGAATTCACAATCCTTTATTGTATTTTGTTTCATCTATTGAAAAACAGTTTTTGTTTATTTACTTGTGAACATAATTTCTGTTGTATCGGTTGTATCCTTGTTAATTTAAACATGAAATTCTAAATCAAAAATTAAAAAGTTGATTAAACCTTTCTTACAAAAAGTATTTTAAAACAATGTTTAGTACAAATTTTTTTATTTTAAGACCTAAAAATATAAAAATTTTTTTTTTTTGATTCTGCAAAAAAAAATGTTATTTCCCATCTTTGTATAAGTCCAATACAACACTTTAAAAATATATAAAATTAAACTGTATAGTTTTACAAAATATATTTTAATGGAAATTACCAACAACAAGCATACAATATTGTAAACTACTACCAATAGTACATTATAATATTAATATTAATGGAGAAATTATCAACAAATTGTGAACAGCTACTTCGACATACAATGTTAACAATAGGTTGTGACTTGGGCATTAATATTCATAACCCATTTTTTAATAAGAATATAAAAGGTAAGTAAAACTAATTTTGTATGAAAATTTTGCTAAATATAACTTTTATAAGCTTAAAATTTATAAATATTTCTTTTCTAAAAAATTAAAAAAATTTTTAATAACTTAAATTTTTATTTATCGAATTTTTCGGTTTAAATTCGCCCTGAATTAAAATTTAAAATATTAATTTTTAATAACACAATTTTATTAATTAATTTTCCGATGATGCTAAACAAAGGATTAGTGAAATTTTGAAACAAAATAATAAGAACAAATTTAAAACATTTTAAAAATATTAAATATAGATCAAAAACTTAATAAATAATGTTTTATAATAGTTAATTGATTATTTATAAAAATTGACAAAAATTGTATATGTAAAAAATTATTTATTTATATACTAAAAATATATTCTGCGATCGATTAATACGACCGTAATCGAGTTGTAAATGATTTGTCAAGCTTAAAATATAACTCTATTTTAAAAACTTGTTTCTTAAAGCAAATAAGGGGTGTCTCAAAATGCTTTTTTACATTTTTTACAGGGCACTACGCAAACAATTATTATTTAATTAGTTTTTTTGTTTCACTCTGTGATAGTTATAAGTGTCAACAATACTTTGTTAATAAGTTTATTCAAATTATTTAATCCGTATTTAAAATGTCGTCAAATAGAGAAAAAGTGAGAAAAAATATTGTGGATATTTATAATGAAAATAAGGAACTTTCTTACGCTGAAGTTGCGCGACGGCCAAAAGTGTCCAAACAGACTGCCCGTAACGTTATTTTTAAATTCAAAAAAGACTTGTCTATTAAGCACAAGAAAGGTGCAGGGCCTCGTGGTTTTAGGAATCCTCAAATCGTTAAAAAGGTAAAGGCACTTTGGAAGCAAAATCCAAACATTTCCTTTTGCGATATCGCACGAAAACTAAATATTTCGAAGTTGCTTGTAGAACGAATAAAGAAAATGTAAGAACATTCAAAGTCAAGAAAGCTCCAACCCGAAACGAAAAAGGAACATAAACGGCAAGAATAAGAGCAAGACAGTTGCTATGTCACAAATTTAATAATTTTAATGGATGTATTTTAATGGACGATGAAACCTATTGTAAGGCTGACTATTCAGAGCTTCCTGGTCAGGGTTTTTATGTTTCTAAAAAAACAGCTAATGTTTCCGATAAATTAAGGTATAAAAAGATTTCAAAATTCGCTAAAAAATATATGATATGGCAAGCAATATGTACATGTGAGAAAACTTCAAAGGCAATCATTGTAAATCGTATAATGAACAGCCAATTTTATATTAATGAGTGCCTGAAAAAGACTGTATTGCCATTATACAGAAGCCACAATATACCTCCACTGTTTTGGCCCGACTTGGCAAGCTGCCACTACAGCAAAGACGTCCTTGAGTGGTATGAGGCCAACAAAATAAATTTTGTACCGAAAAACATGAATCCACCTAATTGTCCAGAGCTAAGGCCTATTGAACGCTATTGGGCTTATAATTAAGTTTCTGCAAATGTTAAAAAACTTGGATTTATTTGGAAAAAAGCTATCAAACACTTCGGTAAAACGTGTGTCCAACGTTAAATGCAAAGCGTTAAGAAAAAAGTGCGAATTTTTGCAAAAGAAAATAAAATTTGAAACTTTGGTTTTTTGCATAATAAAGTTTAGAAATTTTTCTCCATAACGCTAATAAAATGTATTTTTTGTTTGAAAAAACTAGGTTTGGGAGACATTTTCAAAAGTAAAAAAACATTTCGAGACACCCCTTACTACGGGCTGACCGGAAACGAGAAAGCCGACAAATTATCCAAAATGGGAGCTCTTTTGAGTACTATAACTTTGGAGAACGCCAAACCCCTTAAACGATTTAAGGATGAACTTAAACGTTGGGCAATGGAAGAACATGTCAGAAAATGGCAAAGCACTGATGTCGGTAAGGTGACAAGAACACTCTGGGGTGACCCAAATCTTGGGAAGTCAAAGGAGATTTTGAGACTAAGTAGACCTACACTTAGGAAATTAACCGGTGTAATTACAGGTCATACGGAGTTGAGAACTCATTTAGCACGCATGGGATTATCTGAGGAGACGACATGTAGAGCTTGTGAGGAAGAGGATGAGACCCTGGTACACTACCTCTGTCATTGTCCTGCGTTTGGGCATATTAGACGCGAAAATTTTACAGTAGATAATATGCCGAACTTGGAATACCTGGGGAACTCGAACTGGAGATCCATAAGGCGTTACATTGAGGGGACTGGTTTCTTGGACTAGTCCGATATTTATGGGAAATTATGTTTATGGTTTTTTGTTTGGGAATTCCGTTTTCCACATGGAGCGCACAACATGCCAACTGGGCATAGGTGTATACCTGTCATGGGTTTGGGCTTTTATACCCCTCCTTTTCAACCTAACCTAACCTAACCTACTACCTGTAAACTATGAACGCAAAATCTAAAACAGAAATAATAAAATAAAACAACAAAACATCTTAAAAACGGTAGTTTTAATTGTTACATTTCTGTAGTAGTAGTGACTACACTCTTTTTTTTATATACATATATACCAACAAAAACAATTTACATATATAAACACGGCTCAATTTTTTATTGTTTTGTTACATATGGACATTTCCATGAATATGTCAACCACGACTGTAAAAATAAAAAATCTTCAAAGTTTTTCAATATAAGTTTATTGTTAAAAAAAACACTTAAATTTTACTATTCTCAGATATTATGTGTTGATGTTATTTTAATGTCACGTACGTAGTGCAAAAACATTATTTGTCTTCGTCATTCGTATTTGAACAGTCGCAAGAGCACCTCATTAAGAATTAAATTTTTTTTCTTAACATAATATAGTTTTTTTTACCTAAGAATACTATTAGAGAAAAATCTGTTACGTACGATATGTCACGAACGATATTAAATTGAATTTATTATAAAATCATGTAAAGATTGTTTTCAATTAAGTATTATGGAGTTTAAATGAAAAATATTTGATTTAGTGTAAGAAATTAAAAAAAAAAAATTCCTCTCAAGATTCGCAGATTTTTTCATATTTTCATATATACCTCAAAATTACTTCTGTTTTATGTCACATACGATATATTCTTATTTTTCTGGATATTTTAGATAACAATGATTCGAATATAATTAATTTTTTTTTTAAAGTAAACTTTGAATCGAACATAAAGATCTAATTTTGTTTCAGTTACTCCTACTTTTGCAAAAATTACTGCATTTTATAGGAGAACAAATGTCACGTACGATGACATGGAAATGCCCATATATGTAATTTGCTGAGTATCTTATTTATAACTTCTAAAAAACTAATCCGATCTTATAGGATCAGGTAAATACAGTGCAAAAAAATTATGGAATAAAAAAATTTTTTTTCAAACCGTCAAATTTTTTAATTTAAAACAGCATAATAATGTATTGAAAATTGTTTAATTTTACCAAGTGAAAAAGTAATAAATTTAGTGTTTACCGCATTATTAGTAATTTTTAATGGGAAATCTTTACGCTTATTTTTTCTTTTAACTAAACAAATAGCAAATTCAGTATGAACTGTATTATTATAAATTTTTTACAGCCAAAACAACCTTTTGTGCTTGAATTTTGATAAAAATTTGTGCGCTTACTTTTTCTTGTCACTGTGCTTCAAAATTGTCTCACCAATACGGCTACAAAACATCTATGATCTAGATTAAAGAGTTGCGTAAAATGTTCTAATTGTTATGTATTGTATTTTACACTACTTCCAATCACTTTATTTTAGTGTTAACATAAATAACAAAACTTTACTCTCTCTAAAATAAATTAATCAGCACTCAAAAAAGCTTTTCTCTACCAATTTCTTAGGGTTTGTGTTTTTAAACAAAGTGGAGTCTCGAAACAAAAAGCGGCAATGGAATAAAGAAACGGTAAATTATAATAAAAAAAAACGAGTACAATAGAACAAATGCAAAAAATGTAAAATAACTTAAACATCAATGGTACTTCATAATTACATTTAGGGCAGTTTAAAGAGAAAACATGTGAACTCATCACAGAACATTAAAGGTAAAGATTTTATTCTGTCTATGCAGCTTATTCTTTGGTCTAGGTCTGTTAAAAAAACATTCAAACATGGTTTAAATGTTCTATTCTTTCTATTTCATCTTTATTCTCAAAAAGCTTAATTTTTTCTCAATGCAATTCTATTTCAGTTTCATTATTTTCTCTAATATTTTTATCGTAAAGTAAACACACATTTTTGCAAGGGAGAGTAACATACACAAATTATTTTAAATTTAAAAAAAAACAGTAATTTTTCTTATGCTTGTGCAGCTCTTTCAGCTAGATTGTGCACATCTGCAAGAGAATTCATGTGAAATATATTTTTTTTTTATTAAAATCGGTTGTATAATGTAAGCGTAAACAGTGTAACAAGAAATCGGCTTGTCTATTAATATATAAAAGATATATTAGATTAAAAAAATTATACAAAATTTCTTTTATAAACTTAACAACTGATAAGCTTAATAATTGATTATGAATAAAAGAGGTTACTATATTCTGTATTAATACCATATTTTAATAACTTCTTTGGAAAATTAATAGAAACTTTTTTACATTTGTAAACACAATTCCCATTAATTCTTTAAATATAAAAAATGAAGATAAATTTTCAACTTATTAATATTTTAAAATTCTAAATTTTTTAAACAATAATATGTTTGACATTTTTTTTTAAATAAAAATAATGCATTCCACTCGGCTAGTGTCGGTAAAAATATAATTTTCAGATTACTCTTTCATTTATCACAATTTAAAAAAGAAAAAAAAAATTCTTTGTAATAATAAGAATGTTAATATGAACGAACTTAAGCCTGATTAAAATTTAAATACAGTCAAAGCCCAGTATAGTGAGTGAATACTTGATTTAACGAAAATGCGATAGAACGTACGATAAAATTTTTTACATTGAGTACCTTACATTACGAACATATCAAAAAACTTATACCCGATATAACGAACGCAGGGCAGAAACTCAAACAAAAAATAAACTCTAAAAATAATACAAATAAAAATGTGTGTAAATATTTATATGTAATTCAAAAACAATAGAAAAGGGTACCTAAAACGTTAAAATACCGTTTGTTTTTCAATGAATACTCATTTGATATTTGCGAATGCGCTGATGCCAAAAGCATTTTAGTGCGTTTTTTTTCAGCGTCAAATAAGAATGGGAAACAGAAAAGGAATTTCTTTAAGTGAAAAACTAAAAATTTTTCATGACTGTAATAAGGCCTTAAGGCAATTTCACACGAATATGGGATTTAAAAATCTTCAATATGCACATTAAAGCAAATTAAAGACAAAATTGTGTTAAGTCTAGAAGCTACCAAATATGGATCAAAGAACCGTCGATCACTTAGAGAAGATGAGCACTAGGGTGATCGATTATTCGACATTTTAAAGAAATCGGTTTTCAAATAGTTTGAAAAATTTAGAAAAAACCGGTTGATCGGTCGAATACATAAAATATAATTCTTTCTTATACTCATAACAGAGATACATTTATAAGTATAAACTAGTTTGTTCTATGGCTTAATTGCATTTTAAGGTGACTCAAATTCAATGGCATTATTATAAAATGCCGTTATTTGAAATAAAATGAAACTTTGTTACAAGGAGGTTCTAATAATGAAAAATATTAAAAGGCACTGCTCACTGTAGTCAAATTTGCCTTTTACTAACATTAACTTTGTAGCCAAGTTGTAATAATGACCCTTTCTGTGTGCCAAACTATTTTAGTATACAAGTCATATGTTATCAAAGATATAAGTAAAGCTATGGGTAGTCTTTAGTACAAGTCGCTAGACTTCGTAGAAGCAAAATATTATGAAATTCGAAAATGAGATCAAAAAGTAAGTACAATAATTTGGTCAAAAAGCTTAACTGAACAGCTGATTATTATAGCAAATTATAAGCGCAACAACGTATAAAATACCTGCTCTTCATTTAAAACAAATAATATTTAAACCTAATTATTTTCTTTATTTTACTTTTGTTTTTGAAACCACAAATAAATTTCTTACAATATTATGGAAGAGTATTTAATAAATTTTCTGAAATTTTTGGAGTAATAAACATTATATGGTACGTTCGGTTACAAAGATAAATGAACATAAAACCAAAAATGAAAAAAACCGGCTTCTCTGAGTAAAAAAAAACGGCTTCTGTGAGTAAAAAACCGGCTTCTGTGAGTAAAAAAACCGGTGTATTCGACATTAGAAAAATTAACATTTGGAAAAAACCGCCTGCTGAAACAGTAAAAAACCGGGTTTTCTACCGGTTTTAAAACCGAGTCGATCACCCTAGTGAGTACCCAAAGATGGAGCAAAAGCTGTTCGATTGGTTTCTAAATCAAAGGAACAAATTTGTACCAGTAATTGGAATAAGACTGAAAACAAAAGACAAGTGATGATTCGTTACCTAGATTAAAAAAAAGTACGTCATTAGACAACTTCCAAACGTGACACCCCTTATCCAACCAATGGATCAAAATGCTATACGTTTAGTAAAATTACAATAAATAAATAAATATGGGAATAGCCTTCTAGCCAAAATGGTGTCATCTGAAGCAATTTGTTTTTTTTTTAATCTCTTACTCTTTATGATGCAACATCCATGATTGCTTTGGCTTGATATAATTTAAAGCAAGATACATTAGCAAAGTGCTGGAATAAAATATTGTATCCTGGTAATTTTGACGAGAAAGATTAGATCCCAGTGGCACAGATAATGCAACAAGAAGAAATTGTGTGCATGAGACGCGAAATAAGACTCTTGAGTTCAGTTTTCCAAACGCAAGCTATATTTAAACACTTTTTTTAACATTTTTATAATTTTAAAATTTTTATGCTTTTCAACTTAGATATCTTTCATTATTGACGATATATATTCTTAACTTTTTTTTGTATATCTTATGTTAATTTTAAAAAATAATAATTTTTGTAGGTTTTAATTGATTTTTTTATGCCAACCTAATAAAACTACTATAAAATAAATCTTTTTGATATAACGAATTATTCGATATAACGAAAGGGCCTGACAATATAACATTCGTTAAACCGAGCTTCGACTGTATTAGTTTAAACAGAAAAGTTCGATAAATAAAAATTAAAAAAAAAAAAAATAAATTTGGTTAGAAGATGTACATTAAATCTTAAAATTAAAAATTTTAAATTAAATATTTAATAGTTTAGATTTTTTAAATTTTCATTATCAAATTTTCAATTATGTTTATTAGTTTCGTTACTTTATTGTAAATCAATATTTCAAAGTTATTTTTGTTTTTTTCTTACTTTTTATTTAATAAAATCACAAGATGTTTTAGTTAAAAAAAGGCATACAAGTAAATATTTTGTTAAGAACATTTTAAAATAACAAATAATAAACAGTATACATAAGTATTTAAAAAGGAACTTTGAACAAAACTCGAGCTTAATTAACGAATTTTTTTTTAAAGAAACAAAATTGCTTATTGCTCAATTCACAAAAAAAAATTCAAAGACATTGCAAACAATGTTTATATTATTTGCTTCTTCTTGCAATAAATGTTACTCACTGGAACGTAACATCAAAAGTGCAACTGTAAAACAAAAATAATAACAATAATAACACACACATACAAGTGATAACACTTTTTGTGAATTGAACAAGAACTTATTTTGCTTTTCATATTAAAGATATTTAATTTGTTTTTTTTTTCATAAGAGTATTCTATAGAGATGAATAAGAATGATTATATTTAATTATTAACTATGAAATATTATTATTATTCTGTAATAACTACTAGCAATACTTTTGAACGGTAATTAATAAAACTTGTTCTACTACTCAAATAGTTCTTTAACTTCTGGTGTACAAAATTGTCCAAAATCGGTCGGAATCCTGCGATGGGGATGCGTTCGATAGTACATGGCCTGTACATGTTCCATCAGTTGTTGCGTTTCGTGTTTAACAAGGCATTTCACCGGCGTTTGTGGCAAAGCCAAATAGCCCAAAAGCCAGTTCTTCTTTAAATTATTAAGCTGTTCGTCAAGTTGTTTGATTTCTGCTTGCGTTTGCTGTGCCCTTCGGGGAACATGTAGAGGTTCCAGTTTAAGAAACTCTGTTTTTAAGTATTTTGATTGGAGCGTTATGTTTTCTTGACGGTGATAACGTATACATTGCGTTAGGTTGTCGATTTCTTTTAAAGCTTCATGTGAACATGAGCTTAATGTTTGATTGTTGGTGGCCAAGCAAAGTTTGAGATTTTCTTGGGTCTTTTCTAAAAGCTTTAGCTTATCGTTGTTGTTTTGTAATGTGGTGAGAAATTTGATTTGTTGCTCTTGCAGACCTTCGAGTAAGTCTTCCATTTTTTGTCCTATCATCAGCAATAAGTGTTCCTGTTCCTGCTGCTGTTTTTGCAAGTTTTTGTCGGCCATGTCTTTGCGTATTTGTAGTTCGGAAAAATCATTTTGTTTTATTTTAGCCATATATTTTAAGGACTTAATTTCTTTATCCTTTTCGGCAAGTTGATGTTGCAAAAGTTTGGTTTCATCATAGTGTTTCTTCATTTCGGCTGCCTGCTGTAAAATGGTCACCTCATTGGAGCGCACATAAAAAGTGTTTAGATTAATAGTCAAAGCCTTTTCACTGTCCTTAATAAATTTCTGGAATTCATCGAGCTGTTCTTGTATAATTAATACAGAATTGTGGAAAAATTCCACGGGAGAGCGTTGAAAGGCTTCAGGAGCCAACTTATTGCAGTTTAAATTCACTATGCGCCACAAGCGCTCATGATCAATAGCGATTTCATTTGTATTATCCACTTTAGAGGAATATATATCCTTGGTAGCTTCTCGGGCCGTAGCACTAAGCAATTCTATAAGTTTGCCCAAATGGTCATTTCGTTCGTTTAGCCGCTGCAATTGTGGCCATTGCAACGTACTAAAATTCACCGATTTCGTGGGCAATTTTCGCTGCAGCTGCTTTATTTGCACTTTAAAGGAGCGTGCATGTTCCATTAAAAATTGCATGCTGCAAAATGAATCAGTATGTTCATCTCCCAACTGTATAATGGTATACAACAGACCTGCATGGGTATTTACGCAATCCAAGGCCACATCATAGACTTCTATCAAACTGACATAGAGTTTTTGTTCATCCAACAGCTCTCCTAGATTTTGCGTAGCAAAAAGATTATTCAAAAGTGTATTGAAAAAGTTGGCAGCCCTCTCCAAACCCTCAACGGGGGAATTCTCATCTAGCAAAGCTTTTTTGAGCAATTTCAGCAATTCATCCAACTGTTTTTCCTGGCTCTCCATTTCTCCTCTATAAATTGCGGCATTAGTGCAAATTTCATAATCACAGTGATTGAGTGCAAATTCCAATTGTAGTAAAATCATTTTTAGAGATCGCAAAAGATAAAGACATCTAGTTCTAAAAGCAAATCTATGCACGGAATATCCTTCGAAAATGGCATCTCTGCCGAATTCGCAAGAGGCTGGAAACTTTTCATGTATACCCGAGCAAATAATATCGATTTTCTCCATGCTTCTTTGCAATAATATCAAGATCAGGATAACATCATAGGCGGCACCCCTTAACATCAACTCCTCGGGTAAAAAGGCTTTTAAGTACTCAATTTGTAACTGCAGCATTTTAAGATCTACCGAAGACAATTGTAACTCCAAAGCTCTGCCATAGGCTTTGGTGGAAGCGAAAACTTGTTGGAAGTCTACTCCGGGCATAAATTCTGGATTTGAGGATATACTATTTAACTCTTCTGAGGTGGAAACCGTGGCTGTGGTTGAAGCTTGCGTAGTTAAATTAGCCTGCTCTCTAAGCTGTTCCCTTTCATTAAGGGTCTTAACTAAGGCCCTAAATTTCATAATGGTACAATCTCTTTCGTATACTGTCTCCAAGGCAGTGTCTTTCTCTTGCTGCAAAGTTCTGATATTGGTATTTAACATTTCGATTTCTTCTCTTAGATCTCGCTCTAAGTCTTGATTACTCTCTATCAATTGCTCATGGATTTCTTCTAAAGCCTCCAACTCATTAACCTCTTCTTCTAGCAAACGTACTCTTTCCTCTAGCTCTAGTTTAGCATTGGCTAAATTTGATACCATTGTCTCGGCTCCCAAGGCAGCATCTACTTGTTCTCTAAGATCTATTATATGGGTCTCCATAACATCACAGCGTTGTGTTAAAAGCTCTTTAGTTTTTCTCAGCTCCAAAATTTCAGAGCTATTAGTTTCTAATTCTTTTATAGCCCTTAAAGACTGTTGCTTTTCCAAGGTTAAAACATCTCTTAGCTTGATAACAGTCTCTCTTAATCTTTGATTATATTGCTCTAATTTTTTTATCTCACCCACGGAATTACTATGTTCTTCCTTGTTAATGATATTATTATCAGAACCCAAAAGCATGCGTTCATTTTCAGCCTTTAATATCTCCACATCTAGTGTTAATTCCTCATTTTGTTCTTGAGCCATTTCTAACTCTAATTGCAAAGTTTCTGCTTTTTCCTCGGCCATTTCTTTATCGAGTGTCAGTAGTTCTATGTTCTCACCTGCCTCGTCTAATTCTCTTTGGTATTTGGCCTTAGCTTCATTGGCTTCTCTAAGTTCCTGCCTTAAGCGCTGCAATTCTCTTTGCAGATTAGACTGTTGGTCCATTATACGCACCTTGAATTCAAGCAATTGTTCATTTTGTAAACGCAAACGTTCCATGTCTTGTAATTTTCTTATATCTTCGGTTTTTTGAGATTTTAAGCCATCAATTTCCTTATTCAGCTCTACAATTCTCGCCTCTAACTGTTTGTTTTGCTGCTTTAGATCGTGCAAATTACTGGAGCTGGTATTCAGCATCATGGTGCTAAAGGTAGGCGACCTAAGCGGTTGTCCGGGTGTAAATTGAGGTCTTAAAATCTCTAGAAAACCGGTTTCAACAAATGAGCTACGTTTGCCACAACAAAATGTCTCCGAAGGACTCATTGAGGTTTTGCTGCGTTTTGGCGCCAGCGAGGGTGGGGGCCTTAAAACGCGACATGGCCCAGGAGCCACTGTCTGCACTAAAGACACATGACTAGTACTAGGTTGTAAGGGAGTCACCTCTTTTGGCTGATTAATCTTAGTAGTCTTGAGTAAATTATTAGAAGTCGACTGTTTGGGTACCTTCTTAACCACTGCAGCTGCAATATTTTCCCCCAACTTTAGGGAGGCAGCCGGTGTTTGCAACTTTTTTTGTGTCTCTTTCGGGCTTACCTCCTCCATTCTTGTGGTTTCCTCAATAACATTCGATTTCTTCATTATCAACTGTGTAGGCCTTACAAATATGCCATAATTTGCCGGACACTTAAAGTAGAATGTTCCCCTAACGGTGCCATTATTTCTGCCACGTTCCTCATTTAATATAACACCAATCCACTTGCCAGGAGCAAAATTTGTAGCACCTATAAAAGCAATGCGACCCTCTAAATGTTTGCCAGCTATTTGTACGATTTGACCAACTTTAAAGTGGTACGTTGGTTGGCTGCTATTCATGATTCACTGCAATATTGCACACACATCGCTACAGATGTTCTTTTACTTATTATCTTTTCAACAATTTTTATTTGTGCAATATTGTACAAATTAAAATTTATTTCAAACAAATTAAATTACTTTCTTTGTAAATATTAATTCAGCTCTACATATTTTTTCATAATTTTCTATTATTTTCTATTCACTTATTTTTCCAAATAAATTTTCACTGCCACCAGTATGTTGTTTTATTAGTAAAAAGTTAAAAGGCGTTAGTACTAGCAAGATGGCGATATAGTTAAAACTGACATTTTCCTTTTAACTGTATTTGCTAGTGGTTTTGTGTGTGTGTGCTTATACATTGAATTGCTGTTATTGTTGTTGTTATTGTTAAACTTTATATTTTAATACTCAGTGTTGGCTAGACTCTTTCTCACTCTAACTCTCTCTCTCTCTCTTTCAGTCTCTTCCTATACATGTGTTATTACCCTAACAAAACAACAAACGTTAAATGTATGCGTACGAATAGTCGTGGATAGGAGAAATACAAGAAAACGTAAAAAATTAACCCAGTTAACATTTTAATAACAAATTCACATAATGTTAATACACAAGTTAAACAGAAATTATTAATTAAAGAATTAATTACTTAAACACATTTAAGATGATAATTTGGTTTCATAATACAAAAAAAGCCATTGATTTAAGAGGTAGTTGAATAAATTTGGCCAACAAATTTTAGTTTGACAATTTTAAAAATCATAATTTTAAGAAATAGCTTCAGCAACATTTAATATGATAAACCGGGCTTAGCTTGACGAAACTTGTCTTCATATGATACAAATTTCATACAGAAGTCATTGGCTGCAATGCGGATTAACAATAATATTATTGATTGATTTGTATACCCTTCACCTGTGGTGCCAAAAGTATATATAGTTTTGCCATTCCGTTTGTAATTTCTACAAACATATTTAATTTCTCAGAGTTTGTGACATGTTAAGTCGATTCAACAATGCCCGTCTTTTTGTGTGTCCTTGTGTAGGTTGAAATAAACTTTTAGAAGCACCAACATATTACACAGATCTGTAAGTGTGATCAGTCGTTTGGAAATATCCGGAAATGAAATTCAGCACAAACTACTATAGCTTTCTGAGATTTGAACAAAAAAACTGCCTTTGTTTTTTAATCATATTTTATCCTAAAAAGTCAAAATTTTTCAGTCCTAGGATAATTTATAGACACGTTTGCTAAATAAACACCACTGCCTCTGTTTTTTCTCATATTTTATCCATAAAAGTCAACATTTTTCAACCCTAGGATAAGTTAAAGTTGCGTTTGCTAATAAGCCTTTAGAGCTGTTCATAAAAAGTTTTGAAAAACCAGTTAATAATTAACAAAGTTATAGGCAAACCATATTTTTTATTATATCAAGTTACTTAAGCAACTAATTCATTTTTGAAAACGCTAAAGTCACCAAAATACAAGCCGAAGTCTCGAGAAATATTGCTGAAAAAAACTGACAAATCGGTTTAAAACTAACTGAGATATAAGCACAAAAATACAAATGCTTTGGTGTTTTACCTAAAATTTTCAAACGAAAATTGACATTTTTAGCTTCTGAACAACAGAGAGAAAAAGGGGCTTGAATAGCAGAATATAGTACTTTATAAAAAATTGTTAATCAAAGATGGCCGTCACTACAAAATGGCGAACAATAAACTTTTAAATGTGTCAAATCTTGTATTAAAAAATGTACCCACTTGAATAATAATTGTTATCAAATGAAAGGGCTTGATTAGTAAAATTAATGAAAAAGTTAAAATTCAAGATGGCGTTCGAAATAAAATAAAGTAATTACGGCTTTGCCCCCTTAAACCCCCACAATATTGGTATCAAATGAAAAGTCTTTGGCAGTAGAATACAGTAAGCTATAAAAAAATAAATAAATCCAAGATGGCGCCCTAAGCAAAGTAGCGGATTATTATTTCTCTCAACCTTATCAATATGGGTATTAAATGAAAGCGATTGACTAGTAAAATTTAAAATCAAAGATGACGTCAGAAAAAATAAAGCAAAATGGCGTATAACATTAAATATGAAATTTAGGCTAAGCGACTATGGGGTCACTATATTTTTGAACATGATTATAAAGGGTGTTATCAGATTCAGCACTGCCTAGCATAGCATTTTTATTTGTTAACTTTTTAAAATATTTTCTTTTCTTTAATTTTTGCCAGCCATTTGTAAAGAAGACCAATACAACCACAAACCAGTTAGTTAGAAGTTTTTTTTTTTGGTAACATGGGCTTGTAGGAACTTTTTCTAGTGTCGAAATATTAAGCGTAGCATCAACAAGGCGACATTAGACACAACTTAGACTATCATGGTGGCCGTTGCAAAGAATTTTGAATGCTTTTCCCATATAAAGTTCAACTTGTGCAAGAATTGAAGCCAACAGACTACTAGCAACTGATTTAATATACCACTCCTTTTTTAATCTCTTTCAACGGTGGTGTATATTGAACAATGTTAGGGAATATTGTTAGGACAGCTGTGGTAAACAAAACATCTCTTCTGATTTCAACAAGATGGAGCCACAGCACATATTGCAGGTACCTCAATGACTTTGGTAAGGGACATATTCGACTAACGAATTATTTCGCGCATGGTTTTGTGAAATAAAATGGCCACCATAGGATATAATTTTTTTATGTTAAAAATCCACCCTGCAGCCGTGAGATATTTTAGCAGCTCGTCCAGTTTAACCTCAGATAACTCAAAAAACTTATCCAGTATATGTTTGCCTAGTATTCTGTGTTACTGTGGCAGCCGGGAACAGCATTCGATAATAAGGAGAAAAACCGTTTCCTTCTTATCTAAGTCCAGACAACTGCGACAATGGTCGTTTGAGGGAAGTCCCACTCGGCTTGCATGTTAACCTAACATCCATTGACCGTTAATATCGCCATCAACCTTGAGATGTTCGTTCGAGAGCCATGAAAGCTTGGCCACTCTACAGTTCTCGTCATCTGTTCTCTGGTGATCTTGCGTTTAATAGTCCCCAACGGTATTGCGACTGTATTTGCATTGGAAATATCCAAAGCAGATACCCTCCTAGCTATGTGCAGGGACCCAGATTACGGCAGCAGTTGAGCAATCCTTGACAACTATTTCCTGCATTGATCTACTATTTTAGATGTGAAGGTGGAAGACCTGAGTTACAACAGTGCCGCCTGGCTGTCGACAAAAATAACAATATTCTCGTAAATATTCTTGTCATTCAGATAGCGAATATGTCAGCCTGAAATACGCTGCATTTATCCGAAAGATAGAGAGAGAGCTCTATTCCTAATTCGCCAGAGAGGAGACATTAACTTACTGTACGCATTCTACGCGTCAAAACATTTTACCATTTAAAGCTCTGTAACTTGCAACTACAACTACAATGACTCCATTTGATTGACAAATGTGTAGGATATGAAAAAGTGTAAAACACGTGGTGTGGAACTTTAATTTTATAGTTAAAATCTTAATAATTTAACGATGATATTGGCACGAGAAAGGAAAAGAAATGATTTAACATCCTTTTAGCAGATGTTTTCAGTCATGGCAAATTCGTGTATCGGGGATGGAAATGCTGTTACAAGATGTTTAATTAACACTCAAATATGAATAAATTGAGTACATTTGTTATTCTAAAAAAATGACACCTAATTGTTCAATACCGAAACGAAAATCTCATTTTCCATTCCTGCTTAAACAAATGAAATCAAGACGAATTCCACAAATTTGATCAAATCTTTCCTCATCAGCTGGGCTAAGTAATGATTTCACCTGTATAAATTCGTCTTCAGCTATTGCGACGAGGTGACGTTTTTTTTGCTTAGAAAAATCTTTTAACTTTTTGTTGCCTTCATGGGCGTAACTAGATCATTCTGGGGCTGCAGTAATACCCCCCCCCCCCCACTTTAAAATATTTTCGATAACGAAAGGAAGATTTATTATTTCAATCGATTATCCGTGATTACCTCAATTATCCTGGATTGAAAAAGAATAAATATAGCGGACAACTTGAGCATTGAGGATGTAGAAACTTGGCTTAACTGTGATAAAGATGCACCCTTATTTCCAATTTTGTCTGATGAAGAACCTTTACGCTTGACAAATCACTATAATGAGCCTGATACCGAAATAAGCTCGTATGATTCTGAAAAAGATGATATAATTGTTACAAAAACATCACTTCAAGATGCTATAAGCGCATCCAGAACCCAGCTAAACTTTTTGGAAAGTTCTACATCTTTGAACATTACAGAACAAGATTAAATTCAAATCTACCGTGTCAAAGAGAAGCTTTTGGCACAAAGTATACAGGTTAACAAGAAGAAACAAACCACATTAAATGATTTTTTTTTAATATGTAATTTGATAAGTAAAAATTAAAAATGTATTGGTATAATACTAATATGAGTATGTTGTAAGCGTGTATATTGATTTAATAAAACAAATATTCATGTAAGTACGAGTACAAAATTTTACCTTAATTAACCGGAACGCTTCCGGTCCCGTCCATCCCGGATAATCGATGCTCAACTGTAATAAACATTAAACCTTACGAATTAAGGTCGTTAGAAGATTCATCGCTTTAAATATAATTTTTCGATTATCGTTATCGTATTACTCGTATATATTTAAAAATTTAAATATATTTCAGTTTTTTATTTAGTCAGCACCGGAAAATTATTCATATTTAAAGCAAAAAAAAAGTTTAATGCAATAACAAAATCAAACGTTTGTCAAATTATTATAATGAGTTGCCAAAACGAATCGGTTTTCTGTATGTATAATAAAGGTACCAAAAACAGGCAACACCTTTCTCCAAAAATTAAATATCAATCTTAATGTTCATATGTATAAAAAGCAAAATGTTTAAATACATATAATTATACTCACATAAAACAACTTGTAATTAGTTGTTTCTTATTTCGACTATAAAAGGTGTTTGTTATTGTTACGGGGCGTTAAATTTTGTCTTGGAAATTATATCCGTTTTTTATTGAATCTATAAAATGATATTCAATAAATACAAAAAATATATAAATATTTAGAAATAAATAATAACCCAGCAAACTAAACGCAAAATGTTAAAAATAAACATTTGATATCCAATGTGTTTCTCAAAACCTTTTCAAACCCAAACCAAGATTTCCATTTTAAGTTTGAATTAGAGGCCATATCAGCCAGGCGAATGATATGTTATAATGAAGCAAACAAGAAGTTGGCAACAATATATAAAATATTAGCAGCAAAACAAAAAAAAACTATTAACTGAAAATGAAATAATTATTTCATTTACAGAGAGCAATGGTGACACAAAAAATACAACAATTATTTATGACAACTGTAGGACACCTGCAGCAAATCGTCAACGACATTGTTGCCAAAACCACAAAAGCAATAATATCACCCATTTGTTATTGATATATTGAAATTATTTAGGCAACCCCCCTATGGTTGTTGTCCTACTCAACCCAACTTTCACACAACCAAATTATTTTTCTGGATTGCAGAACAAAACCGTTTTTAGTTTAAATTTGTATGGCGTTACCAACTTAAATTATCAAGTTAAAACAAGAAATGAAAAATTTTGTGAAAATTGAAGTAAATAAAAGAAAAAAGTTTCAGTAGATTTGAGAACGACAATGCAAATTTATCAAAGTCGACCAAATTTGTGTACAAATTGTGAACCGCAATAAGGGGAAATGTCATCATATTATTAACAATAATTTCTGCCACATCATGATCACACACAGTTTAAATGACAAATGACGTTAGTAAAAAAAAAAAAAATTGAAAATGTCTTAAAGATATCGTTGCCGATAATTTGGCCAACTGGGAAACTATGTAATATTGTTTTGTATACACAAACAGATAACATGCAAGTGTGGGTGTGTGAGTGTGTGTGTGATTACACATTACCCAGTTGACTCAGCCTTAAGGCTTTATATATGATTATTAAAGATGGTGTACAAGATCATGAAAAATCGTTGAGGACAAATGTGAGACAATCAGGGAAATTCGTAAAATATAACAACAACAACAAAACAACAAAATTTATATACAGTTGACGAATTCACAGGGTGTTCTAAGTGCCATATTGTTATAACATTTCAAAATTAGTTATTTATTTTAAAATGTTAATCGCCTAAGTGTTGCTTTACTTAGTTTCAGAATCTCCTTCGATTTGCAAGATTTGTGTTCCCCATAGTATGAACGTATTTTGCCACTTTCTGACGTGTTTCTTTCTCGAACTTCAGGTGCAAAAATTAAACCTCTAAAAGGGTTTAGTATTTCTCAAAGTGATGGATTTTAAAAATTAGCCCATTTTGGATTCTCAGTCGGCCAGACTAAGACTCAATTTGCATGCGAGTTTATCTAACTCTTGCATTGCAGGACATTCCGAGATTCAACTGTTTTGTTCATTAGAGTCTTGATAATTGATTGGCTATATACACGAATCAAATCTTCGTTATTGGGTGCACCGGTGGACTAGTCAGTAGTGTGTTGGTCTGCTAGTTTGTAGGTTGCGGGTTCGATTCCCGCCAGATACTCTGGACTTGTCTGCTTTTCTTCTCGCTTTTCTATTCTATTCTTACGTTTCTATTCAGGTATTACCAAGGGATCAATATAATGGACCCAAGTGAGCTGCACAACAGCTGCCTGTTCTACTAATCTTAACCCTTGTTATTAGTTTCCTTCATCAATTATATGCCTTCCGTTATAGCCATAATCATAGCCTCGAAAATAGTATTGTAATCTGGTTAATGGAACTATTTACCTCCGACATATAAACAAATTCCAGTTCGGTTACCAATCATCCATACATCCGTATAAAGAACGATGCCTTGGGTTTAATGGGGCTAACTCGTATGAGATATTTTCAGAAAAACCCAAAAAATATCACAACCATGTAAGAAAATTCAAGATCTTTAGAAGCCGATATTTTTAAGTCCGTAAATCCCAAAACGAGTCTTTAGACTCAATTGAAAACGAATAGGAGAGGAAGATATTTTATATGCAAATTTTATTAGGATGATACTTCTCAATCTAAAAAGTCCGACTGGAACACTAAATACCTAGAATAATTCAAGGATTTACAAAAAAACTAATGATGAAAAATATCCTCAACTTTTATAATTTTCCATAAATTAAACTATTGTTTTAATTTACATTCGCTAGAAAAAAGTCGGACCGATAGGGTTAAACTATTCAACTTGGTTCACATATTCATTAAAGTTATAGGCTAGGAAAATACATAACAACAAAGCAAGACGATTTAATACGGGTGACATTATCAGCCCAGCTGATGGGGAAGCAGTTTTTTAAAAATTTATTGAATTCGCCTTGAGTTTATTTATTAATGCAGGGACGGAAAATGAGATTTTGGTTTCGATATTAAACAATTAACTTGATAATAAATATATCAAATTTATGTATATTTGTTGTTGCCTTTGCAGTATTTATAATGTCTTTCACAAATATATTTTCGTTTTTTAACAAAACTTTATTAAATGAAACATATAATAATAATTTTTCCAACCCTGATATACGAATTGGCCTTGACGGAAAACATCCCATAAAAAGTTGCTTTGTGGTATCAATTCGCCGTTGCATATACCTGTGTGAATAGGCCTTGCAACAAAGCAAAATTTATTTAAAGGATATTTGTTTAAGCGAATTCATAAGCCAGCAATTAAAAAGTCGTTATGACAGACGTGGGTAAGATTAACGTCAGCACCGACACAGCGTGTCATAATCTGACGGTGGTCTTAACCACTGGGTTGGAGCCGTGCCTCCAACCAGAGCCCCTGTGACAATGCTGTCCACCTCAGCATGCCACAGGTAGCAATCTAATCATAATCAATTCATGGCTAATTAAAATTGCACCTTGCTTAGGAGCTCGGGCTATCTAATCCCTTATGGTTTTCTTTTCGCTACCGGCTTAAGTCAATCAGCTTCAGAATCCGAGGGGCGGTCAAGGAAAGAAGCCGAGTTGACTCACCGAATAGCTACTTCTGTTGAGGAGGCAACAGCACCCCGAACGAGATGTGGACCGAAGTCCACCATTCGCTCTGTTCTGTTGAGATGGCAACAGCACCCGAAAACATCCGTGTTAACCGAAGAAAGACCTCCACAATCGATCATCAGCGCTCACTTCCGAATCCGTTTTCCGCTTGGAATAACCACAGCCACCACGTGTACTCCGAAGAGACCTCACCAATAATCAGACAGGACATAGTCCTGGGGCTTACTGATTCCCGTGGTACCAGATAGTTTCGGTCTCTGGTCAGCCTAGAAAACGTCTCTGACCAGAGATTATTTCTTCCAAATTATGGCTCCATGAAGCCAGAGGTGTTGGCTTACCTCTTTACCCCGAGCTGGCAAACACCAAGGCCTGGAAGAATGACCAAGGATCTATGCCCCCCGGGGGGAAGTCGTTATGACAATAATTCTTTTACTAACATTTAATTTAAACAATTTTAAATAAAGTGTTTTGCAACCATAATGCACGATGTTATTTGTGAGTCAAGCCTTAACGTCATATCTGACATCTCTTGGTTTCAGTGTTTGTTAAATTCAACCATGGAGAGGTACACAATTGAGCAGCATGTTAAGATTGTTGAAGACTTTTACGACAATATGTATTCGTTGAAATCAAAATGCTTTTAATGCACTTCATGATTTTTTTGCTCAGCAAAATCGAGCAAAAACAATCAGCTGCTCAGTTATGGGTACCATGTTCAATGTACTTTGCTTTTCCTAAAAACAGTGCTGCCAGCTAATTTTAAGAGATAATTGTTACTTTGACAATTGTTTAAAGAAAATATCGCCAATAGCAGCAATTTACAAAATATGAAAATATTGTCCGTCAGTTTATAAAGAAAAGAATTAAATTAAGCAAAAATTATATTTAAAAAGCTTTTAAAACATTTAAATAGCTTTTTTGGAATTTCAAGAGGTGATTAAAGTTATACGCTGTCATAAACAAAATACGCATAAATAATGAAGATTTCAAAATAGCTTTTGTTTGAATATAAAACGAGTTTTTTTATTTTTTAAAATCGTCAGTTCTGGCAGCTATATCAGACAATTCTTTGTCTGCTGTTTTGCATATATGTTACGTACGGTCCACACCAGCCATTGTTTTTGTTCAAACAGCGTTGTCAGATTATTTGTTCGAACAATGATGTCTGATATAAAAAGGCATTTTGAATATGCAAGCTAGAGACGACACATAAAAATATCAATAAAATACACTTTATAAGTTTTCTCCAGATCAGAGAACAGGAACAATTTTTTGCCAGTTTCTCTGCCCACGTTTTGTTCTAGTCTGAACAAATCGATGGCTCGTCTAGACGTAAAGTTAGATAGAAAAAATCTACGATTACTACCACAGGTCCAAGTCGTTTTCAAATAGTTGGCGCCGGTGGCTGATTGGAAAAATGACCGGCAGCGCCTTTAAGCCGGCTGAAGCCGATGTATAAGAAAAAAAAGAATTAAGTTATTTTTTATAAGTTTTTATTTTATTTTAAGCCGGCTAAAGCCGATGTATAAGAAAAATAGAATTAAGTTTTTTTTATAAGTTTTTATTTTATATAAAACAAGTACGTATAGCTTTTGCTTCAAGTTTGGACTCTTTTTTTATATACAACTTTGTATTAAGAAAACCAAAATCAGGGGCCAAATTGCGGCATTCGATCACGATCGAAATTTTACTCGAAAGATCAAGTTTAATTTTAAAGAATTTTCAATTTTCGATCACGTTCGAATGCCGTTATTTGCCCCCAGATTTTTTCAAATTAAATGCAGAATATAATTTAGTGAAAGTTAATTCGAGTGTCTCTTGAGGAGATAGCAAGACATTAGACAGTTACCCTTGTGTGGGTTCCAGGACATGGGGATATTGATGGTAATAATAGAGCTGATGCACTTGCAAAAGCCGGTACCACCTTAGATTCGGTTGAATCCAGATGTGCTCGGGTATTCCCCTATCAAAGGGAAATCAGCTAATCTCGCATCGATTCTTTTTGGAGGCCAAGGAAAGATGGGTGAGAGAACCCACTTGCTTGGAAACCAGAAAGATCTGGCCTGACATGGATGCGCATAGGACGCAATATGCGGTAAAAATGCCCCGAACCCACCTAAGGAACCTCATAGCGGTTATTACTGGACACTGGCCTATAGGTACACACGCGAAAAGGCTAAATATCCCTTACAACGACTTCTGCAGAAGTTGCGATAACAAGGAAGAGGAGAAGACAACTGAACATCTTCTCTGTAATTGTCCTGAATTCGGGGACCTTAAACACCAGATTCTAGGTTAGCGAATACTTGAGAGTAAAACTTGTCTTTCCGCAGGTGATCCGGGAAAGAGCAACACCTTTATAAACAGGAAAGGATGGCTGAAGAACGACGGCCAGAGGACATAGACAAACGGGCATTGGTGCTTACGGTATCACAACGAGACCCTCGGAGGACCCAAGTGAGCTATGCCTTCGGGCGGCTACCGGATCTAACCTAACCTAATTCAATATAATTACTTATTTTAAATTTAATAAAGGTTTAACCCTATTTATGTTATCATACACAGTTCGGCTGTTTTTATACCCTTCACCTGTGGTTCTAATTGTTTATAGAAAACAAAACTATACATATAAGACAAAACAGTCTAAAATATTTATTTCTGACTTTATAAAGCATATATTTTCTGAAAGCTTATGAACAGGAAATACCTTAGAATCATCTTTTTGAGCCCCATTCGTTGCACATACCTGTATGTGGTATCCAACTTTCAGAAACATTCAACGCTTAAAGGAAGCCTATGTGTTAATCCAGTATGGTTATGTTAGAGCTAGTTTACATGCAGGGACATGTCCCGCGACTCTGCTTGCGTTGGTTTGTATTCTTTTTTGGTGTCCCTTCTAAAATCTTCTTGCGTTTACATGAAGGGTTTTTGTTGCAGGAACAAAGCGACTTTTTGACGATAAATTACCTAATTCTTTTTATCCTCTTATTCGTAAAAAGGGCAGCCATACATTTAATAATTTATAATTTGTCAACAGTAGCAGTGGCAATACAAGTATTTAAAAAAGCAAAATTAAATAAATTTCAAGAAACATAATGGCTGATCTTTCTAAAGAACAAATTATTGAAGAAATTTGAAAATAAACATAGAGATATTATTTTATTTATTATAAATATTAATATCTTTTCGTCTTGATAATTTTACACAAACTGACAAACATAGAAAAAATATCGAACATATAAAAAATAACTACTATAAACAAGAATTCACATTGAAACTATCAAAACGTTCAAGTATTTCTAACAAAATTGTTGACCTAACTGAACTGGCTGTTGAAGCGTTAGATCTAGATGATGCTGAACATATAGAAATAATTTTGAATTTGCTAAAATACTATAAAAACGCAAATAGTTAACCGAATAAAAGAAGACGAAAGGAGTGGGTAAAACCATGGAGGTTAGAGCAAGAGTTACGCGGCTTATGTTATTTCTAATAAATGAGCTTTCATTGGATATTTAATATTTTTTTTGGCAAATTCCATAAAATATCAGTCTGGCAACACCGGTCATACATAACATGACAAGAATACAAGAGAACGAAAGATGTAAAAGAGAAATGTCAAATTTGTCCCCTCAAATTCACAAAACGTGCGACAATTGCTACCCCGTATTCAAGGCCGCACCCCTCACCAACAAACTCGTGTCGCAACGGACATGTCCCTTCATATAAACACGCTCTTAGTAACAAAGTGTTAGTGTATTGTTTTTTTTTTCACTTGCACTTGCATGTGGCAACGTAGGGTTAGTAGGATTCAAGACAACCGACAATACGATATCAAAGTTGATACCCGTTTTTAGCCCTTTTCCCCCCAAATTCCAAAATTTCGAAAAAGTACAAAAATTCTTTAAGGAGAGCAAAACTACGTTTTTACCTTATTCCTATTGTTATCCCTCTCAAAAATAAATTCTATTCAAAAAAGTACCAAACTTCAGTTTTTACCCATTTTATCCCCTTAAAACTCAAAATTTCCAAAAAGTACCAGACATCTATCTAATTGTTTTTGTGATATTTTCATTAAACCCGGAGATACTGAGTAACCGAGTTTTACCCTTTTTTACCCGTTAACCACTCGACGGATTTTGTGCAAACTTCACATAAACCATCTACTAAATAGTCCGAACAAAGCCTTAACATGTGGTTCGAATAGGTGAGCCCTTTCTTAAGTTTTAAAATAACAACGAAAAGTGATATAGATTTTTATATATAAAGATTGTTTATTTGAGATCATAGTTTTATGTTTGCTGGGAACAATCGTTATGTAGCCAGGATTGTCTTGCGAATTCTTGCCTGAAAATCTTTTCTAATACCGTGAAAGCAAAAAAGAAATTTACATAATTAATGTAGTGTAAGTAATGCTATGGGAAGTAAGATGCCTAAAACAAAAATCAAACTAATGTTTATCCAAGTTTGTGGATAAGTGAGATTTATATTAACATAAATTAATACAAACATCTTGCCGAAGATTTCGCAGAATGATGTTAAGAACTGTAATTATTATTATTTACAATTAAGCACAATATTTATATGATCCCATAGAGAACTCAAAGGGGGCTTTATTGAAATTGGCGTTTGCCTGTATAAAATGTCAGCGAGTACAAAAACTTTCAGCCAATCGGGGTTTCAGCATAGAACTTGCCGAAGATTGTAGTCTACAAAGAAAAAAATGAGTAGTTTTCGTTTTCGTATAGAAGCAAATTCTTATTACATCATGCTGACATTTGCTTAACTTTTGTGAATGTAAAAATAAGCCTGTTTCAAATGCAACCTATATAAGAACATATTTAACGTTATATTTAAAAGTATCAAGGCGAATTTTTACAGGTGAAATTATCAGCCCAGCTGATGGGGAGACTTTATGTCACAATTGGTTGAATTTGCCTTATTAATGCAGGGAAGGGAAATGTGATTTTAAATTCTGTATTAAACAATTAACTTACGTGTACTTTTTTGATAATAAATGTGCTAAATTTATGTATATTTGTTGCTTTTGCGTCATTAATAATGTGTTTGAAACAATTATATCCTTTTTTTAATCAAATTTTATTATATTTAATATGTAAAAACAACTTTTCCATCACTGATATACGAATTGGCCTTGACATAAAACATCTCATGAAAAGTTGCTTTGTTGTATCAATTCGCCGTTGCATATACCTTATGGATATGCCTTGATAAGTATTAACCTGAAAATAAGACACAAATTTCTAGCAAAAATACTTTGCAAATATTTTTTTCAGCCTCCTTAATGTTTTTTTAAGGTTACTTTTTCTACAGGGATTAAACTGGCATACGGGTGCTACCCAATCTGGTAACTCTATTTTAATTTGTTCTTGTTATTTGGTTTGCCATTTAATCATGCTTTTGCACATACAAATAGTGGCATGCAATTAGCGAAAAAAATCTTCGAATTAGTCGAATCTCTTGCCATTTGCTTCTCCGTTTTCACGAGTGCAAGTTCATTTTCAATTATTTTGTTTAAATTTTGCCTTCATATTTACTTCTTGTTTGTTTTGTTTAGATAGAGTTGCCGAGTTCATCATACAGGCGAATTTTTGGGGAAGCGTTTAACATATATTATTATTTGTATTATTTTAATAACATTAATGGTCAATAATTAACAAATTTGTTTTTTAAAAATTATATCAAAATAATACATTTAATAAGTTAAAACTTTAATTACAAATTTACAATAATCCAGTAGATTTGCATTAAATTTTAAAAGGCTAAACTTTCAATTGAAAAGTATGTATTGACAGTTCAAGTTATCTACAACATTTTAATATTTTATGTGTAAATACAGAGCTCTTACATATACAATCTTAAGAACAAAATATTTTAAAACCATTTATTCATTAAATTATTTTAACTTTGTGCTTTTTACTAAAAATAAATATATTCTACCAAAAATTTAAACAAACCAACCAACCAACCAGCCAACCGATCAGACCAAACTAGCATCCCTGCCAGCAAAACGTCTATATGTGAGCAACTTTATGGTTAAAAAAAAAAAAAAAAAAAAAAAACATGGAAGTGAATGTTTTTGACCCAGTCTGTGCTACGGCCTTAAATACCCCCAAACACTCTATAGATAACATCCATCCATCAAAAATGTTCTAATTTAACGGTTATATCCGTAACGGAATGAAATCGAAAATTTAACGTCATTTACACATTCTCTATTAACAAAAACAAGTCAGCTGATTTGTAAAGTAATAGAAAGTTAAAACGTATTAATAAAAAAAAAATATATTTTAGGTTTTTTGAACAAAAAACTTACGGCAGAATATTCGTAAACAATTTTTAAAACTATCCAAGAAATATATATAAGTATATATAAGTGAAACTCTGTGTGTGTGTGTTAGCTATAGACTCCGAAACGGTAAAACCGATCGGACTCAAACTTTGGCAAGTTGTTGTACACATACCAGGGAGTGTTTATGGGTGAAAAAAGTGGGCGGGGCCACGCCCATAAAAATTAGTTATCAGTTTTAGCTACTTGCACTTGACCGATTTTTCTGAAACTTTGCACACATATCGAGCTGTCATGACTAAATAATTTCGTGATAAGAAAAGTGGGCGGCGCCACGCCCCTAAAAAAGTTTTAATATTGAGGTACTTGCACTGGACCGATTTTTCTGAAACTTTGCACACATATTAAGCTGTCATAACTTAATAATTTCGTTATTAAAAAAGTGGGCAGTGTCACGCCCATAAAAACAATTATAATTTTGAGGTACTTGCACTTGTCCGATTCTTCTAAAACTTTGCACACATATTGAGCTGTTATGGCTTTACAATTTCGTGATTAGAAAAGTGGGCAGGGCCACGCCCATAAAAACAATTATAATTTTGAGGTACTTGCACTTGTCCGATTCTTCTAAAACTTTGCACACATGTTGAGCTGTTATGACTTTACAATTTCGTGATTAGAAAAGTGGGCAATGCCACGCCCATAAAAAAAATTATAATATTTAGGTTTTTGCACTTGATATTCAATTTAAATTCAGAATGCATTTCCATTCATTAAGGGGTGTAGCAACGCGCGCCGGGTTTGGCTAGTCTTTAATAAACTTTAAAAAAATTATTATGATTTAACTTTTTGCTCACAATCATGCAATCTCACAAAAAGATGTGTCCAAGCATATAATATTGACGTTTCCAACCCTGTAAGAAGTCAAGCTGGTGGCCAAGTGGTTTAAACAAGCCATTAAAAAACGTGTTTCCAGAAAACTAAACGGCATATGTTTATGGTTTGTCTACTGATTGGGTACTGATTACCGTTACGAGTAACTGTAAATTATATGTTTAGTTGATGAAATTTCTCAGAAGTACTAAACAATTTTATAGAAAAAACAACTTTTCGATGAATTACTAAAACTTTGTTAAAGTAAGTAGGATGTATAAAACAAACAAACAAATGTATTAAGACATACTTGTGCAAATATTTATTTTTGTATTTAGGTATGAGCGACCTAGTAACAGTACATCAAGGTTTAGTCCCGTTAAAACCAAAATAGACTATCAGAAAGCAGAGGAAAGGGGAGTTTTATAATTGATTTATAATGTAATGCGTAAGTACTTATTTTCAGGCATTTGCTTAGCTACACACACAATGCAATTTCTTATTGCGAAATTTGCTAGGAGACATTCAAATACACAACTTTTTATAATTCTCATTCAGTTTAACGCGCTTAGGGTATAAGTAATAATGATTTTGACAACAGCGGCAGAGCATTTCATTAACAAAGTGATGACTTATAGATTTTCACCGATTTTTAAATTTTAAATTAACGTATCGCAGAATAATCCAACCGAGTTTTTGTCCTTAAAAGAATCGAATGACTTCTGTAAGTCCATAAAAGCAGTGGGTTTTTTAGGTTATTACAATCAAGTACTTATTTATTGCTATAAAAGTAAATTCTTATTTAAGTCCCTATTTGTAAGCGATTGTAATAAGAACTTATACGAGTCCCTATTTGTAATTAAGGGTTAATTAATTGTAATTAAGTTATTGGAGTTCCTATTTGTAAGCGAGGGTGGTGAGTACTTGCCTCCAATGAGACATCGCCGTATTAAAATAATTGGTTTAGATGCCAAATTGTAAGCAGCCAAGAACTGTTTTCTAGTACTGTCAACTCATTATTTTGTAATGAGAGCTTTTGCTGGGTTATTTAAACATAATTTGTGCCTTTGCGGAAAAGAAAATATTTTAATGATTTTTGACACAGTCTTGCTTTCGTATTGGAAAATTTGAAAGCCAAGCATAAAAAATGCACTTTTTAAAGTACAGCCATGTGCATAAAATTAGCACAAAACTTTGTCATAAAAATAATCATATTTTTTTATTGCATTTTAGTTCAAGCTACATAAAACTAAAAATATTAAAAACTTAAAATACATATTATTCTTCTTAAAAAAAAAAAAAAACAAACACTTTAGCGAAATTGTTAGTCATCTGCCTATTAGTGGCAGCAACATCCCATACGCCATATTTTAGCTGGACACTAGAAAGCACAAATTAAAATTATCCCCCATACCATTACACTTCCTCCACCATGTTTCACCGTTTTTTGTAGTGTTTCGTTGATTCAAAGCCTGGCATTTTGGGCGATGAACAAACACTCTAACAACCAGTCCCATACGATTTACCTTAGTTTCATCATTCAAAAGTATTTTTTTCCAAAATGAGAGAGGTCTTTGGACTTATGGGTGCGAGCAAACAATAAAGGAGCTAATACACGGCATGTTTTTTAAATCTGACTTGTCAAATTCTCCACTGCTAATACAAACATGTCGTGTGTTACCTTTAAAACATTACTTCTGTAAAAAAACATGTGTTGAGACATCTGACAAAATTTTAATTAGAGTCCGCTCTATTTTCTTCTGTCAAAACATGTGACATCAGTCGTTGGCATAAATCTCTGCTGCTGCAAAGCAGTCAGCGTAAAAGTACAATTGTGACAGACATGTAGATTTACATATGTCTCACAAATTTTAAAGTCAGATGTAAAAAACATGCCGTGTATTATAGCCTTAAACGATTAGCAATATTTTTTTCTTATAGAAGTGTCTTCTTCCGGCTTGCGCGTCCAAACAACTGTGCATCATTCAGGCGTCTTCGGATGAAACTGTTTGATACATTTAATCCAAATTCATGATTAATTTCTTTCGCAATATCGCCTGATGACACGAAAGGATCCATGTTAGACTTACGAATATTAGCAGGGTCCACTACTTTTGTTGTTTTTTTTTTTGGCACATGGCTTATGTTTCTTGCACTCATTGAGTTTGTTTTCATGGTAATAATAATATTATAAACCAATTATCGGGAGTGAAGCAAATTTCTGCACTTTTAGCCGGTTTTTTTCCATCATTCCACATGTTGATAATAATACGTCTCTCCTCAGGCGTGCAATCTTTTGCACGTCCCATTTTTTGGAAAAATCATATTGAGTAACACAAATTTAAAACAATTTAACTTACGCAGGAATTTATTTATTTTTACGCAAAGAAAAAAAAACTGTTACGCGAGTTCTGCCAATTTGTTGTCCAAGCAAAAACGCATATAATGACACAAAACAGCAATCGAAACGAAAAAGAATGTATTATAACGGTAATAATTTTTATTAAACAGAAGCTAATTTTTTTGTGCAACAGTGCAGACCAAAACAATTGGTCCTTTTGGAAAAAATATATTTAAAAAACCATACAGTAAACATTAAGAGTGATTTTGTGCTAATTAAATGTCCATGGCTGTACTTATGGTTTACTTGAAATCATACGATTTTTTTGCATTTCTCGAATGTTCGAATTTTCATTTTTATATTCCAATTAGAATTCAAAAATTAGCAACACATTTGTATGCAGTAATGTGCCTCTAGGTTTGATTGCTCTATTTTAAAATAAGGAAATTAGGCGAATTCGATTTGTAAAGCATGGAAATATGTAAAATCGTTATTCAACTGAATTTTATACACGGCTTCGGTTTATAGAACCGTAAAAATTTTGTTAACAATTTAGCTTTATTTCTAATAGTTTTTTTTTTATAAATATTTTTGTATTTAATTTACATATTTTTCTTTTACAACCGGAAATTTTAAAAACTTTACTTCTGCTTATAAGAATAAAATTGCTTATTGGGCAAGCAATAACAAAATGGACGCCATAAATGTGTTAGGGCTTATTTACAGCATTTTTTTACTCTTTTTTTATTTATTTCGCAATTGTTTTTTTGAAAAAATCAACTTTCAAATTGACAACTTTTGTTTAAATTTTATAATATTTACCTTTTTGAAAAAACTAAAATTAAACCAATTTGTTGGAAAAATTAAAGAAAACGAATAATTTTTAAAACACCAATATGATTTTGCAAAAAAAATTGAAAGCACTTGAGATTTTTTTTGATTTTCTCTTTTTTAACTAAAAAGAACATTTTTTAAAATCTTGTAATTTTGTTTAAATATTTTCATTTTTAAAATAAAATTTTAAATTTTTTTTTAAAGATTCCTGTGATTAGTTAAAAATCAGTGTAAAAAAGTTTTAGTTTAAAATTGTTTAAAACTAGAAAGGAAATTTTAAACTTCACATGCGCAAAAACACATTTGCTATTTCGCCTTTTTATTTATTATTTTACAATTTTCATTTTATCTGATATTCTTAAAAGTTTTTCACACTTTTCCATTTTCGTTTTCATTTTAATTTTTTTTTTTTGGGAGGGATGAATGGGTTATTTCTTGTTACAACTATAACACTTGTTGTTTAAGGATTTTTGTTTTTTTTTAACATTTTTAGTTGTTTTTGCAACTACTTTTTTAAGGTGACACATCTTGTTTACGAATTGTTAAATCTGTTTTTAAACTTTATTCGCTGCGTTGTTTCTTTTAATGCTTTAAGAACGAGTAACTTTTTACAACTACCGGCCGGCTGCTGCGCGTTTTTAATCAAAAAATTTGTTGTACGATTTTTTCTTTCTCTAAATTTTATAAAACAGCAATTCGTATGTTCTAGGCTACGCATCAATTTGAAAAATAAATATTAAATAAAAAGTAAAAAACGGTTAAAAAAAAAACAAAAGGACTTATACATCACATACATATCGTTTTTAAAATCCAAAAACAACAATAAGTTACCGGCAAAAACTCTCTCACACACACAAACACACACACACACATTTTAAAAATTCTAAATCCCAAAGCAACAAAAAAAACGCACTTTTTTTATTTCCCCCGTTGACGACAACGACGATTTTGACGAAGGGGTGAATCCTCATAAATGACGGGCTTTTTCACGATTTATACAGAAGTAAAAAAAAACAACGACAACAACAACAATCAGGCTCTTTTTTTTAAATCATCCCTTTGGCACTTTAAAATTTTTTAGATTTTTTGTTTTTTTAATTGAAAGATGTGTGTTTGGAATTTAAAAAAAAACGGGTTGTTATTGTGCAATATTTTAGTACTAGATTTATTATAATTATTATTATTTCTTCTAATAACAACAAAATTTAAAGCCTGCAAAAATTTTACACACATACTTACATACACACACAAAACAATTTCAGCTTACAAACACCTATATTTATGAAAGCAAATTTTTTTTTTAATGCAGACAACTCTTTGTTTACCGTTACCGGCTTTTTTCAATCTCTCTCTCTCTTCTTCTTCTTTTTATACCCTTCACACAGTGAAAAAGGGGTATATATAGGTTTGTCATTCCGTGTGAAATTTCAACAATTTTCATTTCCGACCCCATAAAGTATATATTTTCTGAAAGCTTATGAATAGGGGAGTCGATTAAGCTCTGTCAGTCTGTCCGTGTGTATGTTGAAATCTACTATTTGAAGCCCCCCGATATCGCTTGGACCCGGGTGAGGTATTAAAATATCAGAAATATTTGGGAGTAGATTGGTATTGAAAATCAGAAACATCGGTACATAAACAACTGAGATATGAGCAAAAAACCACGACCACCTCGATTTTTTTTTCACAAAAACAACATTTCAACAACAACATACATACATACAAACATGTATACTGGTTAGAGAAAACGTGGCATCGAATCCCAGCTGAGCCAAAAAAATTTTTTTTTATTTTTTTATATTTTTTTTTTAATTTATTTTTATTTTTTTTTATTTTTTATTTAATATATTATTTTTATTATTTTTTTTTTATTTTTTTTTGAAATTTTTTTTTTAATTTTTTTTGTTTTATATTTATTATATATATTTAAAAAAAATTTTTTTTTTTAATTTTTTTTTTTAATTATTTTTTAAAATTTTTTTAAAATTTTTTTTTTAATTTTTTTTTTACTACGTACGTAAATTTTTATTTTTACATTGGAATGTTTTTATATATGTATGTACGTATTTCATATGAGATGAATGGTGATACAAACTTCTGTTATTGCATGACTACACGTTGTGAAGGGTATATAAGATTCGGCATGGCCGAATATAGCACTCTTACTTGTTTTTTTTTTTTGTTCTAGTACAAGTTCATATATGAATTGGTACTAAACAGTGATGAGTCTAATATTTGGCAAGCAAGTAGATTACAATTAGTAAACGTGATCGAAATTTTAAAATTTTAATTAAAACCTTGATCCTGTTCGCAAATGCAACATTGCGCTGCATAATATGATTAATTTGCGATGCCACTGCTGATCAGCTGTTGTTGGCTGATGCTTTGTTTTGCATATTTTATTGTTGCATTTACGAACGAAGAAATTTTATTTCAAAATGGAAAAATTAACAGTACAACAACAGTAAATTGTTATTAATTGTAATGTATTTGTTATAGTATAATATATATTTTTTTATAGTTAATAATATAATATAGCTAAGTGTATGTAATTGTATTAATGTGTAATCCCTAAATTTAATTTATAAAAACTACTTTCCTATACTTTAAATATAAGATTAAATCTTGTTGTATAGGAATTGACAAATAAAATAAATAAATAAATAAAATAAATAAATAAATAAATAATAGTAAACTCGATTTGTGAACTGATAAAAATTTGTGTTATATTCTAACACAAAGAAGATTAATGAATAAAATACGAATTTTAATGCTGAATAAATAATAAAAAAAAAACTTAACAAAAGTTATACTCACACATCCATTGCATCTGCCGATTTTCTGATAAGATTTTGGTATTTATTTGCGTATAATAAACTTAACTACCTGTTTAACGATATCGAAAGAAAACCCAAGCGAAATTTCTTTCGTACAAATATATTGAAAACAACAACAAAAACTAAAAATTTGTTTTTGTTTTCAACGTATTTGTACGAATGAAATTTAGCTTGGGTTTTTTTTCGACATCGTTGAACAGGCAGTTAATGTTGCATTTACGAACAGGCCCCTTTATACTAAATCGAACGTTCGAGTGGAATTTCGATGGCGATCGCATGCCGTAATGCCGTTTAGAATTTCATACAAGTTGCTCAGAAATGTTAAAAAAACAACTCATTAATTAAACTTATTAAAAAAATGCGATTTAATTAAGAAAAAATTTAATTAAAAAAACTAATCTTTAATATCTATCATTTTAAATTTTTAAAAGTTCTTAAGGCATGTAAGCGCTGTCAGTTTACAGTTATATTCTACTAATAGGCAGCAAAGAAAGCGAAAACAGGGCCAAATTACGACATTCGATATTGATCGAAATGTTGGTAGAAAAATGTTTTTGTTTTCAATTTTTATCGAATGTCGTAATTTGGCCCCTGCATTTTATTTATCGGGTTTTTTAGTAAGGACTTGCCATATTGTTTTTAAAGAAAACGCAAACCATTTGAGTAGATTTGTTGGAACCATTTTCGATGACTTGGTCACACATTTCGGTTGTAACGGCCGCTATTTCGCGTTCAATGTGTGGCATTCCAGACATACAGAAAGATTCTGTGAAAAGTTCAAGGAAATCGGTCCAGCCGTTTAACCGTCTATAAAGCACAAACAAACATACAAACACACATTGATTTTTATATATATAGATAAACAAAAACAAAAGAAAATTACTGTACATTTTGTTTACCTTTGTATTCAGTGTTGTACCTCAAATCCCATCACTGATGGATGTGTTTTTAACAAGCACACACATAAAGGGTACACAACATCTATGCATGGCTGTGTCATTGCCAATGCTTTTGTTTACCATTGTTGCTGTTATTGTATTGTGCATACAACACAGACAACTCATCATTACGTTATATTATTGTTGTCCCGCCGCAACAAATCCTTTACTAATGCGTTTTTTTTAGGTTTTTTAATACAATTTTTATATAAAAATGTTGTGTTTATGTTGTTTCCTTTTAATTTTAATAAATCTCTTAATGTTTTTTCTAGCTCGTTACGTATGTATGTATATGTGTTTGTATAACGTTCTTTTTTATTCTTTATTTTTTTTAGTTTTTTTTTATAGTAACGCGCTGCTGTTGTCTAGCGAGAGGGGGCTTGTAAATGATTACGAAAATCCCTCTGTTTTTCTCAGTCTGTGTCAGATGTGTTGCATCATTTATGGTCTGTCTTAAAGCATATCACATTAGCTAAGGCTCATCTATATGCATTACAATTGTGTGTTATGGTTGGCAGCGCACTCTAGTTAAGGAAAATCTGGTTTATGTCTGTTTTTTCGTTTTTTCTCTTGTTATTGACTTTACATGAAAATGTTGGCCAAGGTTTAGTTATGAATGAGAAAATGAGAAGTGTTTCGTTAACCCTTTAAAGTTAAAATTAATTCTCAAGCTTTAAAATAAGTTTCTTTAATTTTACTTTGTTAAGAAAGGGGAAGTCAAAGTAGTTATATAGGGCCGTATTCATAAAAAATATTTTAGAGTTATTGAAGGCTTATTTGACAAATTTCTCTACAACATCTGTCAAATAATCCTTTAATAAACCTAAAATATTTTTTATGAATACGGCCCATAGCCTTTATTTTAGTTAATTTTTTATAAAAAAATTTACGATAAATGAAATAAAAATAATATTTTTTATACAAAAAAAAAAACCTGATATTATTGGTAAATAGTCAATTTGTGGTAACTAAACTTCGAATAGATATTTAAGGGGACGGAATAAAGAATAATTCTCTTTAATACTTCTGCAAGTTATAAGGATTAAAAGCTTTAATTAAATACTTATATTTTCATACATAAATGCACACAAAGCAGAGAACAGAATGAAACCATTCCCGTTTGCTGTCTATTCACAAATTTATTGCTTTTGTATTGCCTTTGATTGATAATAAAAAATGTGTATTGACATTTGCATACTAAGTTGATCGGTTATTGACTTTTTCAAGAAACCGGTTTTCAAATAGTTCAAAATTAAGAATTAAAAAAAACCGGTTGTTTCTTGAAAATTAAAAAAACCGGTTATTTTATTGTTCGACCATAAAATATAATTCCTTAATGAAAAAAGTAAAAATATTGTAAAAAAAATATAGAAATATAGAATTTTTTTTAATAATAAATATACTATAGTACGATTTATTACAAAGACGTATAAACATAAACATAAAAAATAAAATAACCGGCTTTTGTTGCTTAAAAAAAACGGTGTATTCGACATTCGAAAAATTAAAAACTTGAAAAAACGGCAGCCAAAAGAGTGAAAAACCGTGTTTTCACTGGTTTTAAAACCGAGTTGATCACCCTATTGCATACTCATTTCTTTTTCTGCTTGCACTCTCAACAATCTCTTTTTGTGATGATGTTTTATGAAAGAACTGAAAACATTCGCACCATTCGTTCAGTATTCGTTGACATTTTTGTGTAAAGTTTGTAAACAAACAGTTTTGCTTATGTGCATACATATACATATACATGCACAATGTTAAAAACAATAAACTGAGAAATTTATAAAAAAAAAATATTTTTTTTAATTATACAAACGAAATCAATCCAAATAAATGTGATATAAAACATAAAGTCAAAGAAACAGAAATATATTTGGCGACCCAGCTAAAAATGTTTATATATGTCGCATATATAAAAATATATGCATATATATGGTCGATATATGTATATGTATGGATTTATAGGTAGAAATAGTTATAATATATTGATGCATATATAGACCATATATGAAAAATTTTATCATATATGACAACATATATATAAATGTTTGATATATATGTATACATATATGAATTCGTTTTTCCATATATGAATGTATGCATGCATGTATAATTTTTTAATTTTTTTTATAATATATATTATATAAATTATATGTATATTAATTTATTTAATAAATTTGTGTATAATTTTTTACCATAAACTTTTTAGAAATAACGATAATTATAAAGAGTGCATAATTAATTTTTATTTAAAAAACTGTGTTGAACGTATTTATCAGTTAACATAGATAATTTCCAACTTGCATTAAAGGATAACAAAGATAACATTGAAAGTGTTTGTAGGTGTAAAAGGAATTATATGCTTTACTTTGGTGTTTGAATAGTTATGTATAAAACTATTATTAACAATCAAATCCAAGTTCTGAACCATTAAATAGAAAGTGTTATTGTGTTGTATAAAACAGTTAATAAAAACATATTCATTAAAATTATCACATTTTAATTGAACTGTAAAATTGTTGGTTTTTATTTTCTTATACAAAGTCGATGTAAAAATATCGTTCTTGTATTTGACTCTCCCATAAAATAATGATGTTTTAACATCTAAACTCAAATACTGTAACTTTCTTAGTTGAAATAAGTTTGGATAAAATGTCTTATGCTTTCCTAGAACTTGCATCAAATCAGAAAAAATTTCTTGCGTTGAATCAACATGCTCTTTGATTATTTTCGCTCCTTTAACAGCTTCTTCGACTGTCATTTGGCTATTTTCATACAAATGTTGTTTATCTAACTCGCTTTTGTCATAGTCCGTATATTCGCCTTCAGAATCACTATCAGATGAACTTAATTCTAAATACTGTTCCATATTTAAATTAATTGTTTCCACAATAAGTTCTTCACCTTCATTTTCAGAAAAATCAGCATACTCATGACTGTCATTTCCTGTTTTACTTGGTTTTGGAATAATTTTACTGCTAACATCTTGTGCCACTGGTATTTTATTTCTGGACCAGCGCTCTCTAGTCTTAATTGGAACCTATGTTTTATAAAAATTGGTGGTGTTAAATAGCCTTAAATTATACAACTAGCAAAATTTATCTTTAATTCTCTACGTTTGTATAATCATATAAACTAACCTTAACTTTGCTATCATGTTTCCAAGTTTTATATTTGTATTTCTTCTCTTTGTCCTTTTTTGTAATATTTCTCAAGTTTCTTTCTTCATTGCCATATTCTTTTCCATTTATTTTTGAACAGCTTGGCTTTTTCTCATCCATTTAAATAAATTTTGATTTAAAAAATTAACTTATTTCTGAAAACCTGCTTACTTGCCAACTCCGTGCTTTGAGTACTATTTTTAGTGCTTTTTAAAATTCTTGATGAGCATCGTGAATTCCAAGTTAGTATACGATGCTTTTTTCAAACATATAAATTAACGCACATTTATTATGCCCCAGAGTCATTAATTTTGTTTGTTTTATATTTAACTAGCTGGACCCGGTCCGCGTGGCTGGCCCTCGCGCTAATCTCTATCGGGCAAAACACAAAAAACTAAATATTGTCGGACGAACTTCAAACTACACAGAAACACTCCTCACGGCCCATAGAGCAAGCATATAAAATTTGATCCAGTAGTTTTAGAGTTTATCGATCACGAACATACACGTAATTTTTTTATATGTATGTACATATATAGAGATATTTCTCTACTAAGTTATTAAACCAATAATATACATTATTACCGTCACCGGTTTTAGTCTTGCGAAAATTCAGTTTTTTTTTTCAAACATAAAAAAATATGAAGTTAAACATGTTTTTCGCGCCGATTAGAGTAAATATATGAATTTTTTAAGCTTAAAATAATATTTTTTAGAAAGAAAAGTAGTGTTTTAACATTTGTAATTTACAAGATATAATAATGACAAAATTTTTTGAAAAAACACAGAGTTAGCAATACCTTTTATGATTGTGGCAGAGATGCCACAATGAAATTTATTTTCCTCCCAAAAATTTTTCTACCAAATTATTAAAAAAACAAATTTGTGTGTAAGTAAAAATATAATGTTTTATTTTTTAGCAAAATGCAAATGTAATACGTTCTCAACGTAAAAATATACTTTCTGTAAATTTTTACCTCACTCAAATGTACGATATATATTAACTAAACAGTTATACATTATTACTTATGTGAAAGATTTTGTCAGCAGATTCGTAACATCACAACAAGATACAAAGTGATGTACAAATAAAAATGAAAATAAAAAACAATTTGGGGTTAATCGGACTAAAATGGAATCCTTAAAAAAAGTTTGAAATAGTTTAAAGTTGACAACTCTGCTTACATTAATAACGAAATTAAAATATGTCATTTAAAAATATTGTCAACCAAACAAAAATTTTAAAGAAAAAATAAAAAAACTTAAAATGCCGAACGTTGGTAAGTGTATATTTTATAAATTATGCATAAGAAACAAATTATAACAACTGTTTCATATTTAAAGAAAAATCTAGGAAAAAGCAAAGAATTTTGCAGTTGGAAACCAATAGGCTGCTGGCAAGTAACAGAAAGGAGCTACCACCACTTTCCAATGACACCATGGGACAAGACGTAAGTATATATGTAATACATTTTATTCACAATTTTGTAATTAAAAAATTATTTATATGTTAATGTTTTTAAGACCGAAAACGTAAATCTTTTGCTTCGCCAAATTGAAGTTCTTCAAAAGAAATTAAAGGAAGTTTCTTCAAAATCAAATGAAGTTACCGGAAAAAATTTGGCAATAGATGAAAGCCAATTATTTGGAAAAAATTACCAAAACGAAGAGGTGAGTTCTAATAACATATTATTTTATACTCGTATATATGTATATTAGTACCACCAAACAAGAATAAAAAACGCGTTGTACACCTTCGAATATAAAGTATATTTTTAAATACAATTTTGAAAAAACCATTTTGCCAAACGTAGAATAACAAATATACTTTTGTTGTTTTTTTTTATTATTTATAGATGGTGTTATTGAAAAACGATGTGTACTGCAGAAAAAATATTTTCGACAGTGCATTAGGGCAGCTTCAAAAACCTTCGCATTTGGCTAGAAGACTGATCGAGGGTGTTTTTAAAAGCGAGGCTATTTTGCAGTGCACACATTTTCTGGGCAAGCTCCAAAGGCCCAGGGCGAAGAACAGCGTAAATTAACGTATGGCTGTTTAAATGGTCAAGCCCGAAAAGCTATTATAGGTAACAAATACCAATACAGTCATATTGAAGTGATCTTAAATTTAATATTTTTTTTTTAGATTTTTGCAATGAATACGGTGAGAAACGTGGGTGGTGCCCCTCAAAGTCAATATGAGCTTAATAGGACAATGACTCAAAAAATTGGCGAAATAATGCGCTATTATAAAAAAAATAATTAATATAATTCCTATATTCAATTTGTTTTTTTTTTTTAATTTTTTCTAAATTACTTTAAATGTACCTTTTTAATTTTAAAAATTAAATAAATATTTAAAAAAAATAAATTTAATAATTTTAAATATATAAAGGGAAATATATGAACATATATGTATGTGGATAATATATGTATATATGGAAAGATATATATATCGACATATATAGATATATATATCCATATATCGATATATATGGATATATATATCCATATATCCTCAAATTTCGGATCCAATTATATATGGAACACCATATATGTATATATATGGGTTATATATAACATTTTTAGCTGGGGACCTAAATAATTTCTCAAAATATTTATATATCATTTTTTTCAACACCAGAAATATATTAAGTTCAATTGTTGTATCATGCTACCAGTTACATTTACAGAAATTTTTTGAATGAGCATTAAAACCATTAATACCATTCGCTCAGTATTCGTTGCTTATTCAATCAGCATTAAAACCATTCGCTCAGTATTCGTTGCTTTTGCGACTGTTAGTTAACTTTTGTAGAAGACAAGCAATGCATGATTCGTTGCACTCCCTTATTGTGAATCATGTCATGCCTTGCTTTACTAAATTGATGTATATTGTCAACAAAAGGCTCTCTTTTTGAGATTGTATTCAAAGACATAAAATAGACCAATCAAACCGTTCTCTGATGCATAGAAAACATAGCACCAGCAAAAAACTGGCAAGATTTTTAAAACATTCGTTCGTATGGCGGACGCACTATCGAAGAACTCTTTACCACTTGGGGGAGATTGAAACATTCACTGGTTCACCACTTCTATCCTACAAGACTCTGGTCAAACAGTTATTGTACAGATCCACATAGACTAGATGGTCTGCGTAGACTGCTACTTGGTTAAATAACAAGACAGACGTGGCCGTCAATGGACGAACGTCAAAAGAAAGCACTTATGCGACTCTCTCACTCTCAATTCGGAAGTCTTGTTATTGCTCTAACTGGACACTGTGTCCACGACACTATATTAAGCATGGGTGTAACTAGACCATTTTGAGGGGTACATTGCACATCCCTGGATTTTGAAAAATTCACTAATTTAATACATTTAATATATATTTTTATAAAATCAATTCAGTTTAAGATTTTTCCCCAGCCAAAAAACAATTTTCTAACTTTTGCCATCTCTGGGGAAAAAAATTTGTAGCTACGCCAATGATATTAAGTCTCCGTTTTCAAAACTGGTGCAGAAGTTGTAATGACGTGAAGGAGGCTGAGACTATGAAACATCTTCTATGTCATTGCTCAGCTGGGGAAAAGATTTGTTTACGTTGTAATAAGTAATAAGAACGGTTACGTTGATGTCAGGAGAATATGCTCAGGTAGTCCACAGCTGATCATTGTTTTGTTTATGCATTTCTCTTTCCAAATGTCAAAATTTGTTTACCTTTTTTTGTTCGTTTACATACCTTGTTTTATACTTGACGTGTTTGTATTAAAAATATTTTTTATTTACTAACATTTTGCTATTTTTTTTATCAGCTGTTTAAGTGTTTGTTTTGACATTTAGGAAGTTTTTTGTAGCAACAAAATACACGGTGCGTCTACCTGGAGTTAATATACCATGTTTCTAAGTTTTGGGTTAGTTTTAGATTGCAAGACCTGGTTTTCTCTGGGTAGAGATGGGATTTGCAACACGAGACATTGCAAGGATCCAGTTATCACAAGGGGTTCAGACATTAGCCTATTTAACCTTACCTTTTATTTACAACACGCTATTAAAAATACATATATATAAACATATAAAACATTTTGTAAAACTTCAAGGATTTTGTAAATTTCGAACATTATTTTTTTCTTAAAATTTTACAATATTATATTTAAAACTGTTAGTTTTTGCATTTTTAGCTAATTATATAAAAAGTTTTTTGCAAAGTTCGAAAATTCGAACTTATGTTCGAAGTTTGAAAATTAACATATGGGATCGAGCAATGTTACATTTAGAACCCGCAAATATAAAAACAAATTATAAATTTATGTTCAAGTTTTTAAGATTTCAAGAATTAAAAAACATTTTAAAATGTGTGTTTCCAATTTAAGGAAAATTTTATAAAAACAATTTTTTTTACTTATAAAATTTGCTAATTTAACAAAAATTACCTTGAAAATATATGAGCAACTAACAAGATGTAAAACTGCTTAAACATTTTTGTCATTTGGTGGCAACTTTTTAAGAAAAACATGTCACAAATTATTGAGAAATTTTTGAAACTCTTTTAAATGCAAAGCAATTTATTTTATTTAAAGATCGTTAAAGTCTATGGCAAACAAAAAGGTAATTTTTTAATTAAGAAAATAAAAAATTTTCTGTATGAATGTGCGTTTCCAATTTGTTTCCAGTTCAACGACAACTACATACAAACACTCAGACAATCAGTTTGAAATTCTGCATTCATTCAAGATCATACAATCAGCACAGCAATCTTTACTCAATCACTTTAGGGGGTTGCCCTCTAGATGTGTGTGGTGTGTGTATATGTGAGAGTGTTTATTTTACCCATTTCTCTTAATGTGAAATGCACAAACCGTAAGTAATTATTGTTTTTTTTTTTTGTTTTTTTTTGTAGGTTTGGCGCGAAAATATTTTTAATTTTTGCCCAAAAAACAGCAGCTATTTTTTTACCCTAAAAAATAACTAAAAGAAGGATTTTTTTTAAATAAAATTCTAGGGTTTCATTACATTGCAAATTTTTTTTAATGCATTTGTCTATGTGTGTGTGTGTTTCCTTTTTTTATTTTTGATAAAAGGAGGTTAAAAAAGATTGCAAAATCATTGATAATATCGAGAGGGCAGTTGGTAAATAAAAGTTCATGTTTGTGCCTGCAGTTCATTTACAATTGAATGATTTTATTACGTTACGATTTGTTATTGCAGTCTTTTATATTAGCACAGCACCTAATAATTAATCGCAATTAGAGGGGAGAATAGAAAGAAATTTAAAAAAAATTTTATAGAAAAGAGTTACAGAAATACTACAGTTATTTATAAAGATCTTTTAAATAGTTTGGAATTAACTTAAGGCCTCGACTGTTTGATTAATTATTACGGAATTCTGCCCGTTTTCAATAAATCGAAACAGAATGTATTGTCGATGGCACAAAAAATGCAACTCTGATTGCCTAGAAATTATAATTAAAGAAAAAAATTTTAAAAAATTAAAAAACTATTTTAAACAAATTTTAACTTTTAATTCACTTTATTGGGTGAACCAAGTCTTAAGAAATCGAAGGAGATTCTGAAACTTAGCAGGCCAACACTTAGGAGATTAACTACTGCATTAACAGGTCACACAAAGCTGAGAACTCAACTAGCTCTCATCAGATTGTTGGATGAGATGACATTTTAGCGTTTTAATAGGTAAATAATTAAAAAACTCAGACGCTAAATTTTAAATTTTTTATAAAAATATATTTAATTTAACAACCAATAAATTCAAAAATCTTTTTTTTCAAAACCAAAGAAACATTTTAAACTCTAAAATCAAAGTTATTATGATTAAAAATATTTTCAAAATACAAAGTTTTTTCTACGCCACAGTATCCCCTTGCTAGTGACAGTGACAGTTTTAAGGTAAAGCAAAGGCAACTCTACGTCCTGAACGAAGCTTAATTCCACTATTTTCTTTTGGAGAATTATCTTTGGAGAAAAATTTAATTTTTCACATGGTTCTTCTTGAAAAATAAACGCTGGCTTAAGGCGGTCAATTGATACAACTTTAACCTTTCCAGATACTAGCAATTTGAAAATCTTATCATTACGGCTTACCACTCTAAAGGGACCATCATAAGGACGTTGTAAAGGCTTTCTCACTGCGTCATGTCTAACGAAAGCGTGAGTGCCATTTTTAAGTGCATTTGGCACGTAGGTTCTGTTTACACCATGGTGAAGTGCAGGATTAGCTTTCAGAAAGCTAATTTTTTCCAAAAATTGTCTTACCCAATCATTGTTAATACTAGATCCTTGATAAGTTTAAAAAAATTCGCTAGGAAGACGTAGATTTGTTCCATATATCATTTCCGCAGGAGAAAATCCAATGTCTTGAATATCGTCGTCTCGCTGAAACCACATGTCGTTCATTCCATGCCATCCAGTTGAGATGACAATATTTCCGTTATCATGTTCCTGTATCCTGTCCATCCAAAAAATGTTTTTTTTTGGAAAAATTGGCATTGACTGTACTTTGCTTCATTAATCATTGATCGAGTTTTTCGTCACTTTAACTGGTCTGCCGCTATGAGCTCCTGAGTCAACTGAATTTTGTACACATAAAGGTGGGGGTCTTTCATAAAAATTCGCTGCGTAGTGCTTCGTAAAACTTGTAGTGGTTGAAAACGATAGCAAAATGATGTTTTTTAAGAGACCGACCAGTAAATTGACGGAGTCTTATCGTCGATTATAAATTTGTTGACCACTCTTAGAAAGGTTAAATGATTAGGGCACTTTCTCGACTAAAAAATTTTGTAGAAGTTTGTAAGCAGCATAAACATAACTTTCCAAATTTTTGTAATAAGTTTTCTTAATTATAACACATTGTTTTTTCGTAAAGCGCCCCATAATCAGCTGTCAATTCTTAGAGTTGCCACTTTTGCAACAAAATGACACTGAATTTAAGACGTGCATTCTTATTGAATTACCCTTTAACTAACACTGTCAAAATAAAATAGATTCTAACTTACGACTGCTCTCCACGACAATTTTAAAACATAATTTTGTGTGAAAAATCTCCCCATTCTGTTAACGTCAGTTAACAATGTTGCCTGATCATTAACACTTAAACATAATTATTATTATTAAATGCCTGCTTGTGAATTCCTTCACCAGTAATTTTTAACTAATATTTTGCTTAAGGAATATTTTTGTATCATGTGTAATACAATATTTTCCCTAAACTATTGTTGTTTTACGAAATTCGTCTTGATATTGTTAAGGCATTACAATGCTATAAGTCAAAATTATGTTAAGAAGCGAACTTAAATTACAATATCTATTTGGGTATTAAAAACTACCCCTTATCTAGGTGTTTGTTTCTGTCTGTCTGTTTGTCTGTCGGCGGGCTTAGAAAATAAATTCGTTTTGTTATTTCCTGCTTGTGGCAAAAACTGCATTGTCAACAGCCTTTATTAGAAGCAGCAACTGCAGTAATAACAATAGCAATCTTATTGCTATCATTCTTAAACACATCTTCGGTACTAAAAAACGCACCCATTATTCAATGAGTTTTTTTTTTATTTTTAAAATAGTATGCTTTGAAACCTGTGTGTGTGTGTGTGTGTCTAGGAGATAATCAATGAACGGTATAGAACAAGATCGATCACAATGTACCCTACACCATAATTTAAAACATTATTAAAGTGTAGTATATATACATGTAGGGAAGATACCATAGCAGACCTCTTCATAAATGGATCATTTTTAGAACCCCTTCGTTGTTCAATGACTACAAGGATTCCAAAGAGGTATCACCGACCTCACTGAATACCGTGCCGCCACAGGCTTTTACTCTAAAACTATTATGAATTCACATTGTAGACTGATGATTATCTCAAATCCTCTTAACAACGTCCTTTGTAATCGCCAGCATTTGCCTCAGACTAATTTCCCTTATAACAATCACATCTAATGTGTGCTTGCCAGCCATTGCCGGACATGCGCTGCTGTCTTACCTGTCTTAAGACACATTCTGCAAACATTTTCCTCTCCTATTTAAATCTTGTGCAGATAGTATTTGTAGTTACAATGCCTGTGACCAGAGAAGTTATCCAGCTACAAATAACCGAGTACCCTAAATGCATCCCTGCCAAGGGGCTCTCTGAGCATAATACGTGCCTGTCTACATGTAATTGTCTCCATCCACCTTTTCAGGTTCAATTATTTTACCCATTGTAAGACCCTTGCCCGCACTAACCCATCCTCTAGAGCAACTCTAGGTTCCGGTCCGCAAAAAGCCGAGATAGCTCGTGCCATCATTTGCAAAGAAAACTTTTTATTGACAAAAAAAAAAATTTTCACAACAGATGAATGAAAAAAAATTAATATTAATTTATTTAAAGCTATAAACTGATATGTTTTTAATATTATTTAAAATTTATCGACAAAATTTCGATAATACTTTATCGCTAATTTTTTGGAGTTAAAAATTTTATTGAAATTTTTTTCTTACATAGAAAATGTATCCATATTTTTCCATTAAATAGCAAATTTATCGATAATTTTTTCTTTAAAAAGAAAGTTTATCGATCATTTTTTCTTTAAAATGAAAATTTATAAAAATATTTTTTTCTTTAAAAAGAAAATTTATCGATAATTTTTTTCTTTAAATAGAAGATTTATCGTTAACTTTTTCTTTTAACAAACAGCTTTTTGATAATGTTTTCTTTTAATAGAAAATTTATCGGAATAACTTTTTCTTCATATAGAAACTTTATCGAAACTATTTTTTTGAATAGAAAAAATAACTTTTCCTTTTAATAAAAATTTATTGATAATGTTTTAATTTAGCAAAAAATATACCGATAACGTTTTCCTTAGACAATTTATCGATAATTTTTTCTTTAAATATAATATTTATCGACATCTTTTTCTTTTAACAAAAAGCTTTTTGATAATGTTTTCTTTTAATAGAAAATTTATCGAAATAACTTTTTCTTTATATAGAAACTTTATCGATATTATTAATTTGTATAGAAAATTTAACTTTTCTTTTGATAAAAATTTTATGGGAAATATTTTATTTTAATAGAAAATATATCGATAAATTTTTCCTTGGAAAATGTATTGGTAATTTTTCTTTAAATAGAATATTTATCAATAATTTTTTCTTTAAATAGAAAATTTGTCGATAAATTCTTAAATAGAAAACTTATCAATAACTATTTCTGTCAAAATTTATCGATCTCTTTTTTCAATAAAAAATTTATCGTTGTTTATTTTAATAAAAAATGTATAGATAATTTTTTCTTTTAATTAAAAAATTATCGGTAACTTTTTCTTTACATAGAAAATTAATCGATATTTTTTCTTTGAATATAATATTTATCGATAACTTTGCTATAAATAGAAAATTTATTGAGAATTTTTTCTTATAATAGAAAATATATATCCAAAAACTTTTTTTTATATAGAAATCTTATCGATAATTTTTCTTCAAATATAAAATTTATTGATGATTGTTTCTTTCAATAGAAAATGTATCGATAACTTTTTCTGGAAACGGAAAATGGATAATTCTTTAAATGAAAAATTTATCGATAACTTCTTAAATAGAAAACTTATCGATAATTATATATTTTTAAATTTATTGATACATCGATAAGTTTTCTATTTAAGAATTTATCGGTAATTTTTCTTTAAATAGAAAATTAATTGATTATTGTTTCTTTCAGTAGAAATTATATCGATAAATTTTTCTGTAATAGAAAATGTATAGATAATTTTTTTCTTTAATTGAAAAATTTACCGATAAATTCTTAAATAGAAAACTTATCGATAACTATTTCTGTCAAAATTTATCGATCTCTTTTTTCAATAAAAAATTTATCGTTTTTTCTTCTAATAAAAAATGTATGGACAATTTTTTCTTTTAATTAAAAATTTATCGGTAACGTTTTCTTTACATAGAAAATTAATCGATAATTTTTCTTTGAATATAATATTTATCGATAACTTTTCTATAAATAAAAAATTTATTGAGAATTTTTTCTTTAAACAGAAAATATATATCGATAACTTTTTCTTTTTTTATAAAAACTTATCGATAATTTTTCTTCAAATATAAAATTTATTGATGATTGTTTCTTTCAATAGAAAATGTATTGATACCTTTTTCTGGAAACGGAAAATGGATAAATAATTTTTTTTTTGTTTTAAATGAAAAATTTATCGATAACTTCGATATTTTCGATAAATAGAAAACTTATCGATAATTACATATTTTAAAACTTATCGACACATAACTCTTTTTTTTATTTGCAAATGTGTCTTTAATCTTTCAAAATCATTTTATATTTTTTTTTAAATTATCTTTAACAGAAAAATGTCTAAAAAATTTTATAGCAAGAAAAAATTTTTTGATAGAAAATTTTTATTGCAAAATTTTTTGTTCATATTTTTTAAATAGAAAATTTATTAAATTTTGGTTTTTGGAATTTTATGTACTTTTCTTTTTAATAAAAAGCATTTAAAAAGTTTTCTTTAATTGGAACATTTTGGGAAAATTTTGTGGAAAGAAATTATTTTTAAAAACTGCTTTAAATACAATTTTTTATTAACAATTTAATGCAGATTTTCTGTAAAATAAAAAACTTAATTTTTTTTATGAAAAACTATTAAAAATTCTTTTTACATAAAACTTAAAAAAAGTTGATTCCAACATACACACGGACAGATAATGCTTAATCAGTTCCCCTATCCATAAGCTTTCAGAAAATATATACTTTATGGGGTCGAAAATGAATGTTGTAGAAACTTTTACACGTGTGAAGGGTATAAAAAAAATGTATTTAATGGCAAATTTTATTAAAATATTTGTATATACGCAAAAAAATTCCATAAAAAAAAATTTGGTTTAAAAATTCTTATAAAAAGAGAATTTTTTTGGTTATTTTTTGAAAGAAAATGAGTTAAAACTTTTTTTAATTTTTTTTACCAATTTTTTAATTCTCATTTTTTTTTAACGCAAACTATTTTTTTAATAAAAATTTTTTAAATTATATTTTCTAAAAATAGTAACACAAAGAAAGAAAAGAATAATTACTAAGTACTTATAAGCGTGTGCGCTTGTTATCGTCTTCGTAGTTATCGAGATGTGTCACTTAGTTCTATTCAGCCATTTTTACGTGATTCCGTAACAAAGATCCACACATACAAACATTATTCATTATTATATTAGTAGAATAGGATTAATGGGATTTGAAAATATTTAAAAGTATTTTTATTGCTTAAAAAAAAATTTTATAAAATTTTCTAGAAACAAAAAATCTGTAGATAAGTTTTTTTTAAAGAAAAGAATTTTTAAAAAAAATTATATAAATTCAAAAAAAACATTAAACTTTTCTGCCAACTTAAAACAAATGCAGAATAATTTTTGTGCAATCTTTTGCCAATCTTAAAAACCAGAGTTACCACCTAAATCCACACTTTGCTAAAAAAAGAGAAGAAAAAAAAACACAATAAAAATAATAAACGAAAAGTGTAAAAAGGATATACAACATAAGTAAATGATCGCATAGTGTTTTGGTTGAATATCCTTTTAATCACAAAAAGGGTGCTTTTTTTAAACAAAAGCATCCTGTGTTTTCCCCTTTAAATAAAGAGAAGAAAAAAAACGAAATCAAAGCAAGGGTAGTCCAAAATTCTTTTCATACCAACAATCAAATGATTTAAAAAAAAAACTTTAAACATTTTTTTTTTATCATACAAAAACATATTGTTTGTCGTAAAACACAGCCAGCTGCCGTTGAAATGAAATTTTGAAAAACTCTTCTCTCGCCTGATTACGGCACACAGCATAAAGAAAAAGGATGATGTAAAATGATCGCTACTTGATTATAACTCTTCTGGATTTGAATAGGTATGCATGTATGTATGAATGTCTGTATGTGTGTCTATGTCTGCATTTTTGGCACACAAACATGCATACACATACAAACATATTCAAAAATACAAATAATAAAAGGTGACTGACTGACTGACTGAGTGAGTGATTTGTATGACAAAGATCGCTTCAAGTGCATCAAAATAATACTTGAGAAACAATGGTTGAATGTATTGATTGTTTGTTTTAATTTTCAATTTGATTTAAATAATTTAATTTCAATATTTTTATAAAGAAAATATTTTTTATTCATACAATTGTTTAAAACTTTGTAATTACTTTGTATAATTATTTTCTTTAAACTTTAGGTTTGATAAAGATTTTGTAAAAAAAAAACTCTTTATAAAGTGTCTGTAAATAAACGGTAAATTTAAATTTCAAATGTATATCAAGGTGGCATCCCTGGTTTACGGTACTCAAATGTGACTGTCGAGTAGCTACAATTTTTCTTCAAAAATTAATTAAACACTTTTGTTGAAAATTTGAATTTATTCCTTCACGCAGGCAGTACCTCGCTTCTGTAATTCTCGCATCGAAAAGCTTTTCACATGAAACGAGAAAATTTAAAGAAAAACAATGTTAATTAAAACGAAAAATGACTTCTCACACAGAAATTTTTCTGTAGCTCTACTTTGCGAGAATTATTCGTTATTTCAATTATTTTCCAACAATTATTGGAAAGATGTGAGTAAAAGTGTTTCTGTAACAATATTTTGTTAAAAGTATTACACTAGAGCTGTCAAAAATAAAAAACTAAATCAATGGAAAATTCCAGCAAAAACAGAATCAGTGTTGCATCTTTTCGCATTGAAATGCAGAAATACTTTTAAATCACAAATCGAGAAACGATGAAATTTTTTGTTTCATTACTTTTCGATGCGAGAACTTCTCACTAAAGTTACAGAAACGAGGTACAGGGTACACTTACAGGTAGCGATGCCAGCCCAGCTGACTTTTTTTGTCCCAATGTATGTCAAAGTCCATTTAAAAAAGAAGAGATTTCGGTGCCAAAAATTGTCAAACTCCATATAAAAAAAAAGAGAGACAAAAAGTACTCTCTCTCCGCGCCTTAACACCTTAAGTAATTACACGCAGCCTTTAAATTGTTTATGGGCTCACTTTCATCAATATCAATCTCTCTCACAATCACGTTTGGGTTCTGTAAACCCTCAATGCTGAAGTTTTTACGTTTAACAAAGTCTCAAGGTTAAAATATGTTTTATTGCTTGGGATGATTTTGCTCGAAGAATCCGCCTTCACTTGATGCTGCTCAATAAGCCACTGAACGACTTATTTTTGCTATGCTTTATCATTAAGTTTCTCTTTGTATGTCAATTGGATTTTGTAAGCACGAAGACGTAGTTTTTGAATAAATAAACGCTGGTAAAATCTTCCTTAAATTTTTCTAGAATTTTCGATTCCTGTTGCAACGCCATTTTGTTGTTTCTAAACTTTCACCAACACTTTTACGCACTGCTTTGACTTTAAAAACCCATACGGTCTCCCTAAATTTTGTATCTTTCTCTTGAGAAACATTAGTCATGGTGTAAATATACAGGGTGGTCCAAAAGTTACGCTTGCGTGTTAAAATAAATGTGAATTATGAAAAATAATTTTGGACCACCATTTTCATGCAGGCACAATTGGGCTTTTAAATAGGCGTTTTGCATAACTGCTCAAAAAGTTTCAGTTTCTATTGTCCTGATCTGAACTTCAATGTTGTGCTTGAGCTGCTCCATAGTGTGGGGCTTGTTAACATACACTCTTCTTTGAGATAAACCCATAGAAAACAGTAAGGGGCGGTTAAATCTGGCGAACGTGCTGGCCAATTGAATTCTTAATTTCTTGAGATGATTCGGTCATGAACAAGAACATTTAATAGAGTAATTGTGTCACGGGTCGTTTGTACGGTCCCATTAAAATTCAGAAAAGTACCTTCTTGGTCGCCCATAACATTTTCAGTCCCACTTTGTATCAATAGTCACTAATTTGAAAATTCTAGCTTCGCAAACGTTGAAAATACAAAGAGTACCATAAAAATTCAAAAAAGTACCTTTTTGGTCGCCCATAACATTTTTAGTTTCACCTGAAATCAAAAGTCCTTGATTGTACAATCCTACCTTCATAAACGTTGAAAATACCAAAAGTACCATAAAAATTCAAAAAAGTACCTTTTTGGTCGCCCATAACATTTTTAATCTTACCTGGAATCAATAGTCCTTTATTTTACAATTCTACCTTTATAAACGTAGAAAATACAAAAAGTACCATAGAAAAGCGAAAAAGTACATTTTTGGTCCAAGTTCCAAATTCCAAGTTTAAAATGTTCAAATATCTATGTAACAAATTATTTTAATAGACATGATTTAAAGTCAGTAAATCTACTCTTTTTTGCATAAAAGTAATTATGTTCTAAGAAGTACCAAACTCTTTTCCCGATTTTTCCCGTTTCTATCCTGTTAGCAATGTGTTTAAATTTTTACTAAATCACATAATTTTTTATGTCTGGTGAAATCCCAATTAAAAATTTTGTGAAAATTGGTCGTATAATTAGGAATTACATATATTATCCGGAATTTTTCCCTTTTTGGTACCTTTTTTGTCCCTAAAAAAGTTTCCAAAAATTTCACCTAATTAATTGTCCATATTCTATTAGGAAATAACAATTGTCAAATTTTGTCCCATTGAATAATATAAGAAAAGTTTCTTTTAAAAAAAGTACCAAAAAAAGGGACAATTTTTACCCCATATACATATGAATTTGAAAAAAGTGCCGAATTCCTATTAATATTTTTTCGCGGACTACTTAAAACAGTTTAAATTTTTTTCCTAGCTATATGCGTTTGGAAGTTACATAGGGCACCAAAAAAGTACCAAATTACAGTTTTCACCCGTTTTTTCCCCTTAGGGGTTGAAAATTCAAAAAAAAGGCCAGACACCTGTCAGCTTATTTTTTGTGCAAATTACAATACTTTTTCAATTTAATTTGTATCATTTCTAGTTTAGCAGATATAAGATTACCGATTTTACCCGTTTTTACCCTTTTTTATCCCCTTAAAGTACGAATTTCCAAACATCCTTTCTTAGGGGAGCTATACATTGAAAGAGGAACCGATTGTCCAAATTTCATGTCTCTAGCTCTTTGCGTTTGTGCTGTGCGATTATGAATCAGTCTGTTAGTCAGTCACGTTACTCTTTTATATATATAGATAGTACGATACCGATTCCCATTCACCGTCACTGCATACCCAAATTCCTTATCGAAGAAGTAGGGCTCTATAACTCTTTGTAATGTCACTCTACACCATACTGTAGACTTAAGCGAGTGCAATTGGCGCTGGTGAACGACTCAGTGGTTTGCAGTACCGCAATATTGTTTTTTTTAAGGCCAGTTTAGACTATAATACAAGTCGTACGACTTCAATTAGATTTTGTAGAAGCAAAATGTGTTGAAATCCTCTCCGTACTCAAGAAAATGAAAGCAAAAGTAAAATGTAAGTTTTTTTGCTTTTACACTATTAGTGTGAAGTAGAAACAAGGTAGAACAATTAAAAAAAAAAAAAACAAATAAAGTAAGAATCTAATTAACACAAAATATTACAATCGCAAGTACAAAAAAATAATATTTATATTTCCAATATAATCTCCATATTCAATTAATTTATAAAATTGTTGAAATTTTAATAAAAGGAAATTTGTATAAAATTTTGTTCAATAAAACTTGGGTAAAAATTGCCAAAATTTTTGTTATACAAAAACAAAACTCTATTATACCAAATTAAAATTTAACGGCAATTTGTTTACATATGTATGTGCATCCAAAAGAGTTTATGCACATCACTGTTATACACCTAGCGAAGACAATTTTCTTATTTACACTCACTACCGTTATCGATAACTTACCCTATAATAGTGGCATAAAAAACCAACTAACTGAAACTAAACTAGTATAACACCTCATGGGTTTGAAACTTTGCTAACGTCTGTGGTACCATCTGCAATGGGATATTTATGAAAAAGTGAGGGAAATTTTACAGACAACAACCTGTCAAAGGCAGAGTTACATACAAAAACAAATTATTAAGCGGTTATTGAAATCAAAAACTAAAAATAGTTAAAAATAAAAATCAGAGTTAAAATAAAATTTAAACATTAAAAAATCTTTTATAAATTCATTTAGTCATTGTGCAATACAATGTGTACATTTTTTTTTTTATAAAAATCGATTTTTATTTGTTTTATTCTGTTTTGACACACAAATTATTTCTGCAAAATATTTTTTAATTCAGTAAAAATAACTAACAATAAAAAATTAACCTACAGTTAAAACTAAACTCAATATATAAACCTTGGTCAGCCAAAACCCCTTAACACAACGTTCAGTTATCTTATAACTTTTAGGGCCATTATTATAACCTACCGATAACTAAAGTTAGGATGTTATCGGACAGATAACTAGCTTTTCGTTATTACAACTTTACTTTAACCTAAAAGTGTCCGATAAGTTAAAGGGAAGATCACTTTACCTTTAACTTTTAACGTGAGGTTTATAAATTAAAAGTTACTATATTTTCTACCGTATAAGGGAATTGTTTACTATTTGCTTGTCGTTGCCACTTTGGTTTTAAAGAACTAGTAAATTTGTTCAGCATTTGCTTTGGTGCTGCCATACTTTAAAATAAATACAATTTATTTTACAGGCAGGTTGTACTAACGAAAAATACTTAATGGTCAGTTTATTGCTCACGTTAACAAAAGTTACCTTTTATTAAAATGAACTTTGTCAGCAAGTTGTAATAATGGCCCTTAGATTATTTTGCCAAATTTCAGTTAAATTTAACCGAGTACTATTTGGCGTTTAAGTTCTTAACTGGAAGAAAATATTTGATGTTTGAATTTAAATATTTTAAGTTTTTGATATTTTTAAACAATTGAAAGATGCCTCTACGATTAAAAAGATTTACACATTTGTATAATTTATATAAAGTAAATATTTCTTAGGTATGAAAAGAAAATATAACCACAGAAGTCGAATGGATCATTTTAATTTACCTGATGCAGAGTTTTTTATGAGATATCGTTTATCCATTGCTGAAAAATTTGGGCAACTAAAATACCAATTTAGAATAATTTTAAAACAAATATAGACTGGTATGTACCTATGGTATGTATGTATTAATGATTGCTTACCGAATTCTTTTTTTCCTTTTCCCTTATGCTTAAATTATAATTACATTTACCTACAATTTTTTTATATTTAATAAATTTATTGGCAGATGGGTGCATATTAAGAATTTATATTTACGTATACATTTCCTCTTCTTTTTGAAATTCATTCATAATAATTGATAACTACAAGTTAACTAACTCTTGTCTATTGTTAACGAACATTTTTAATTTAAAGTTAAAACTTCAGTTTAGGCTTACTGAAAGTTAGTAAACTTTTAAGTGAAATTTATTTAACTGAGTATTATGTTTATAGGCCTTATCTGAGTACATTAAAAACAAGAACGTAAACCATTTGTGTTCTACGGTACGCAGATCTATCTTAGTTTAAAATTGCATCGAAGTCGTAACGTTATTTAGGTGAGACATAAATCGTCCCTTAATATTAAGGAGCATGAAAAATAGATGTTGATCGATTATCAAAAGTTTATTTCTGCATTGGCTGGACTATAAATTGTGTGAAATTTGAAGTAAAATACTAAAAACCATATCGATGCAAGTACATTGTTAAAAAAAGTGGGCGTTAAATAAGGCGTGATAAAAAAGTAACCTATTAATCATACCAGAGTCTTAGTTATATTATGTGAAAATTTTAAGAAGTTCGGTCCAGAAGGCTTGTCTACCTGAGGGGGCGTGAAAAAAGGCGTGGCGTTAAGGGGTATGAAAAAAATAGATATTGACCGATTCTCAGACCTACCCGATACGCACACAAATTCACAAACATCGTGACACAAGAATTTTATATATTAGAATTTATGGAGATACAACCATTTAAAGTCTGATTTAACTATTCTACACAATTGTACGATTCATCAGGAAATATCAGAAAAGTCTGATATAATTCTGTCCCACTTAAAAACAATCGCAAAAATATCTGCTGCCGGTACCTTACTATCACAAAAAAAATGCAAAAAAATATTTTTAAAATATTATATTTATATTTGGTAAATTTAATGCGTTTTGTTTTCGTAAATAATTTTCCAGAACTGAAAAATGTTGCCGTCCGTATTTCATAAAATAATAATAAATCAAAGAATATTGTTTTTCTAGTACCATAGATGCGTTACAAAATGCAAATCTATGCGTGTTTGATTATCTTACTAGCCAAGCCCGTCGCGGTGCTACGCCCCTTAATGAATAAAAATGCATTCTGAATATGAACTGAATATCAAGTGCAAAAAGCTAAAAATTATAACTTTTTTTAATAAGCGTGGCACTACCCACTTTTCTAATCACGAAATTATATAGTCATGACAGCTCAATATGTGTGTGCAAAGTTTCAGAAAAATCGATCTAGTGCAAGTAGCTAAAAATGACAACTTATTTCTTATAGGCGTGGCACTGCCCACTTTTCCAATCACGAAATTGTATAATCATGAGATCTCAATATGTGTGTGCAAAGTTTCAGAAAAATCGGTGAAGTTCAAGTAGCTGTAAACGATAAATTTTTTTTATGGGCATGGCCCTGCCCACTTTTCTAATTACAAAATTATAGTCATAACAGCTGAATATGTGCGCAAAGTTTCAAAATACTCAGTCCAGTGCAATTAGCTGCAAATTATAACTTTTTTATGGGCGTGGCCCCGCCCACTTTTCTTACCACGAAATTATGAAGTCATGACAGCTCGATATGTGTGCAAAGTTTCAGAAAAATCGGTCAAGTGCAAGTAGCTAAAACTTATAACTAATTTTTTATGGGCGTGGCCCTGCCCACTTTTTGCCACCCTTAAACACTCCCTGGAATGTGTACAACAACTTGCCAAAGTTTGAGTCCGATCGGTTTTACAGTTTCGGAGTCTATAGGTAACACACACTTACACACAGAGTTTCACTTTTATATATATCGATATAACTTTTCATAAGATATAAAAAATTTGTCACACATACATACATAAGTATTTACTTTTAGTACACACTATTGTACTGACGCGATTTTTTCGACAGATCGAACGACTAAATACGATAGTGAAACGCAGCCTTTAGCCCTAGAGTGCCAACGTTCGTCGAGAACATCTCTGTTATTATTATTTTTCTTCCCAATGCAAGCGTCGATCGCGCTTACATTTTGTTTACCGTTAGTTGGTATTGCTATGAGTAGTTTTACTGACATATTTATAAAAAATATTTTAAGTTTATTAAATGCTTATTTGACATATGCGGAAGTTAATATATATGGGATTACAAAGTCCAATAAGATCGATTTTCTGAAGAAAAAATTATTTTAATTCATTTAATTTTTTTTAAAAAAGTTAAAGAAAAGAGCATTTTTGAGACGACGATCGTTAGTTGCAACGGATGTAAAATATGGTTAGTACTCCAGGGTTAATAGAGGAAGGCCCATATAGGCGGAATTGGGAAAAGCTAAATATTTTTCTACTTCTTCTGCTCGTCGCTTATGTCAACTGCATTGCTGAATGCTGTCTGAAGCATTTGGGGTGAGGTCTAATCAAATTAGGCGGCAAAAGGCTGCGGACGGCATTTAGCTAATTTGTCTAATATCTGACCATTTTTGCAGTATTTGGTCACAATAATCTTGTCTGAACGGTTATGGACAGTAGACTGCTGTGTGACAACATACCAGTCGCTCTCTTGATAACATTGCTGCTGTAAATGAGAATGTGGCCCACAACATGAAAACATCAATTCGGTATCGTTTACAATAACTTCGAATTTCACGAAGCACTTCACAACGAATTTTGACAAAAAAAAACCTCCACCTTTAAGCGTACAAAACTTAGCTTAATGAGAAGCTCAAACTAGCATACCATGTTAATGAGGAGCTGAAACTGGTAGACCATGGAAAGCGCCAGCAATTCGTTCTATATGAAGCAAAGTGAAATCAATGCTAATATTTAAAAAAAAGTCATCTTCTCATTGTAAAAACTCATTTCAATTTGAATGGCTTCGCGAATACACAAAATTTTCAAATGTAGAGCTCAGAAAATCCTCATGCTATCCATAAGAAACAAATGCACCCAAAACAAGCAACCGTCTGTTGCGGATTTGATTCAGTTGGCATAATTGTACCTAAAACCTAAAAATAGAAACTGAAATAGTGTTAAACAAAAACAACTTCACCATTTAATACCCTACACCACAATATATAATTATTTACTAAATAAGGCATTAGTTTTAACAAAATTTAAAGATTTTGCCACAAAAATCATTTAGTTTTTCAGTGGAATTAGATGGTTAAAATTATTTGTGTGCATTTTGCAATTTTCTACCATATCGACCCCTGTGCGCGAAATTATCGTATGTTACGTTTTCTTAGAAATCGACTTTTTAATGCAAATTGGTTATACATCCATTAATCCATCTGCTGATAAAATATTACAGCGATAACTGTTTTAGTTATGGAGATAACACTGTAATAAAACGCTCTCCTGTAAATGTTTTGTTTTTGTAACATACGGTAATTTCGCACACAGGGGTCGATATAATTGTTAGAGGGTACTTAAAATTTATCCCAACCTATGATAGTATAACGACTTGTTTTTAAACTTTAATCACTCTTATGCTCATTTAAAATACAAAATCTAACTATGTATGGGGTTCCATACTTGGACCAGATCTGTGAAATATTACATACGATCAAATCTTTAGACTGGAAATGCCGGATGACTGTCACCTGGTAGGCTATGTAGACGATATAGCAGCTGTTATTACTGGTAGAAATGTAGACGACGTTTAACGAAAACTAAATATGGTAATGCTACGGAGTAAAACATGGCTCGAGCAGCATGGGTAAAGCCTCGCTACGGAGAAAACAGAACTTATATTATTGACAAAAAAGCATATACAACTAGAGACAGTTTTCGACATTCTAGACACAAGGATAACGACGGCTAATATGCTAAAATACTTGGGAGTCAGATTTGATAACAGACTTAGATTCACCCATCAGATAAACCGCGCTGCCGACAAAACTGGGAGAATAATAGGAATGCTCAGTAAGCTTTTGGCAAATGTGGGAGGACCAACACAGCTAAAGCGAAAATTGTTAATGGATACTACAAATTCAGTGCTTTTATACGGCAGCGAAGTTTGGGGAACATATCTTAGAACAAAAAACAGACGAAACATACTATTGGCGACACAGAGAACATCGGCGCTAAGAGTAGCATCAACATATCGGACAGTTTCACAGCAAGCTATTTTTATAATCAGCAGTACAATCCCCATAGACCTTTTAATTGAGGAAAGAGTTAAAATATATGCTGAACGAAAGCAGGGAAACGAAGTAGATCAAGGAGAGTTACGAATGGACAAACTGTTGAGAGTATTGTCAACCAAATGTTACGCGGAAATGGAAATTGGCAAATGGTCGCGAAATACGCGGATAACGTACTAAAAACGAAGATTGATCTGGATAGGGGATCACTATTACCCGCCTGGACGCAGGCAATAGAGTAACGTGGCTGAACCACTCTGATTCTCTAGCCGAAGTAATGCGAACGCGGTTCCGGAAAGAGAAATTTTCAGAAGGAGGTAGGTTTTTAGTGGTAACACTACATACCGGATGTGACGACATCTGATGATCCGAAGGAATTTTCCTACCTCACCACAAAAAGAAAAATATTCTATGCATGTATGTTTATATGTATGTAAGTGTGTATGTATGTGTGTGTGTGTGTATGTCAATTGTTTTGAATTAATTTTACTTTATAACGTTTAACGACAGTATAAAACAGCTGAAACTTTCCAAAGCGTTTATGTTTCCACATAAACACTAATCAACTTGTTTTAAAAAATTCTCAGTTTTTATCTTTTTCGCAATAAACAAAACAAAAAAAAAACACGTGTCACTAATCCCTCAACAAATCAAGAAGTTAAATCTGGTCATAACTGTAGTGGGATTACTAACGCTTATCAATAGGCAGAAAACAAAGCAATTATTTTATGCATCCAGATGTCATAAACATAAATCACACGAGTTTTTTCAATTAGTAGATTTTTGTTGTTATATTGTATTACATAGTATGTATCAGTGATGGGATCTTTTTTCCAACAAATCCCAATCAACGTGACCCCAAAATCGCTTGGAAAAAATTTAGTTAAAAATTTTGCGATAAATTGTTAATTTTGCTCATTTTATTTATTTTTATTTATTTTATTATACAGTCTCCTTTCTCACTTAATAAATTGTAAGAATGCTAAATTCGGCCGTGCCGAATCTGATAATACCCTTCACCATCATGTACATAGGTATAATCCCACATCGTAGCTTAACCTATATATCATGGTTTACACTATTTTTCTTTATTATTTCCGACGCCATTCTGGACTTTGAATTTTTACGTAGTTAACTGTATTCTACTAGTCAAGGCCTTTCATTTGATACCCATATTGATGGGGTTAAAAAAAATTTATCCGCCATTTTGTTTAGACGCCATCTTGGATTATACATTTTTAAATAATTTACTGTATTCTACTGGTCAAGCCCTTCCATTTGATTTAAAAAAAGTTTGCCTATAACTTTACTGATTAGAGCACGCTTTATCCAAAATTTTTCACGAATATATCTAGAGGCATATTATATCTGCAAATAGTAGCAAAGGTACTACTATAGGTACTTTTTATTCTATGGGTGAAAAATTTTAATTTTGGTGGTAAAAATATGAGAAAAAAGAGAGGCACTCGTGTTTATTTGCTCATATCTCAGAAAGTTATGAGGCAATTGTGCTGAATTTCAATAGCGATTCATTTTCAGATATTTCCAAAAATTGATAACATAAACAGATCTGACGAATATATGGTTGCTTCTGAAAGTTGATTTCAACCAACACACGGATAGACGGACAAGGCTTAATCGACTTTCGGCTTTCAGAAAATATATGTATACTTTATGGGGTCGGAAATGAAAATTGTAGAAATTACAAATGGAATGACAAAGCTTTATCTACCCTTGTACACCACAGGTGAAGGGTAGAATATGCCATGTAACGTATTCATTTTGTATGGGGCTCTCAATCTCCCTGCTTGTAACCTAGTCATTTTTGACGATATAACGATTAAAGTTCTAAAAAAATTATTAAAAAGAACTTAAATTGCAAGTGTTTTTTTTTAATTTGATAATTTTACGCCTATACAAATAAAAAAACATCCATCCCGGACGATTATTTTAAATATCGTTTAAAGTATTTTTAAAATCGGTTGAGCAGTGTCGGAGATTATTATTTACATAGAGACAAGCTTGTAATTGTATTAAATCGAAAGAAAGGAAATAAGTATATGTATAAGTTTTTTTTACAAATTTTAATTGTTAAATTAATATAGTAAAACAAGTAATAACCTTTTTAAATTAACCATAAAATATATTAACCCTACATAGGCAATAACTTTTAATTATAATTAGTCGTTTTGTCATAATTTAAAAAAATTTTAAAAAGGTCTAAAAATTTTACAATAAATAATACCAAACTTTTAAATCATTTAAAATGTTTGAGAAATTATGAATTTATGAAATTACTAGCTTGTGCCCGCGACTTCGTCTGCGTAGTTATAGGGATAAAAGGTAGACTTAGTATTAACCTAGATTGTTATTTATATGTTTGTCAAATCTATCCAAGCACACAAACATTCACATTTATTATACCGATTAGTAGGATTATTTATTTGAAAATTTGAATTTGAAAATATTAAAGTCAAAACTTTCAACAAAAATACAAATTTTACAACACAAACAACCCGTATAGGCGGTTTGATGATGAGTTTGCCAACGTCTTCGCCTGGTTATCGGGATAAAAAGTAGCCTATGTGTTAATCTAGGTTGTTATCTATCTTTGTGCCAAATTTCATTTAGTTCCGTTCAGCCGTTTTTGCGTGATTAAGTAACAAATATTCAAACATCCTATTAGTAGGATGACACTTAGGATGGTCATTGTTAAATAGTCAAATATTTTTTAAACTTTCCTTTTGACATCGTCAAAAAAAAACTTTTAAAAATGGTTCAAAATAACAGTTACGCCATACATATATCATATTTAACTATTTACATACTTGTGTATTTATGTAAATATGCCTTTAATCAGGAACTTGTTTGTCGACGAATATAAAAAATAGAAGAAAAAAACCTTTTATAAAATTTCACAACTTTTGTAATTTTTGCCTTTATTATACCGAAAACCCTTATATCGTCATTAATGACGTCAAAATGCTTTTTGTAAGCCATAACAAATCAATATATTTAATTTCCCTAACAAAACAAACACAGCCAAACATTTATAAATTACATACAATTTATAGTAAACGAAATGAAGAGAGTTTTTAATACGTCACTTACATATTTATACATACTTACATACTCGTATATGTATGTACATACATACATAAAATGTATGTAATTATAGAAAAAAAACATGTGTTTCTTACGATTTCATACTTAATTAAAAGCACCCACAACAATAATAACAAACCGGCATAAGAAGGACAGTCAAAGGTCATAGACGAAAGTGAAAGACGAAAACACAACCGTTAAAAGTTACAAATACGACCGACCATGACATAAACAGCAAAACAAACAAAGAGAAAGAGCCGCATAAAACATCTAATCTGGTTTGGAAACGTGTGAAAGTTGTCCTTGTGTATGTAATAAAACAAAGATGGGAGTTATTAATTAGTAAAGAATTTACTAGTATTAAAACAATTTTATTAATTAAGATTCAGTACCATGCGATTTAATAGCTGTATATTATTGTGTTTCGTATATTTTAATAATGTGTGAAGGCTTTTTAATTTTGGTTATTCAACTAATAAAACACTTTAAGGGCCATTATTACAACTTGCCGTAAGTAAAATGCAGGATTTTGTTAGACCGATAAATACTTGATTTATTATTTTTTTAACTTTCAAATATTTTTATTATTAATAATATTAACAATAAAAAATGGAAGTTGTAATAATGCAAAGTGGTTTATTTGGCACAAACCTTTAACTACCCGCAAGTTATAATAATGGCCCTTAGTCTGTTAAATTGATTTTTATTCTTTTATGTCACTTGATTTTTGCTTGAAATAAAATAACAGTAAGCAGAAATAATAAACAAATAAAAAATTTACATCCATTTCGGTATTTTTTTATATCCTACCAAAAAACTTAATTAACAAAAAGTGCTTCTTGAAACGCTTACTTAGTGCTTGTCGGCTTCTAAGAGCACTTGTAGAAGTCATGATTTGTATTTGTAATGTCCCTTGACTTCCCCTTAAACATTGCTGGTAAAGGTAGCAGCAAGTAAGGGAGAAACATAAAAAGATAAATATTTACACATTATAAGATCGGAAAGAATACAAAAAAATATTGAAATATTTTTTTTGCTTCGCTTTGACATTTAAGATGAAATAGCCGTTCTTATATAAAACATGTCACATAAAGCACTTTCAACAAAGCGCGAAGCTCAAAGTTAACCAACTCTCATCTTTTGCGTGCTTTGACAATCCGTACTTGCAAACTTTATAGGTAAACAAACAATGCGTAAGTGTTGTCAAAGTTTTCAATTTGACATACACTTTTCTCACAAAGCGACAAAGTTTTATCTGACAGGGCCTTTAGGCTTGAAACGCAAGGAATAAGTCAAAAAATTTCCATGTAAAGTAGAAAGAATTCTGAGAATTGCCGTAAATGTAAGGATTTATAAATTTCTTACTTAAAGATAGCAAGGCATATGCACACAAATATTGGTAATTGCAAATTTCTAAAATAAAATATCTTTTTCGCTTGATTTCTGTAAAGGCAAATTCGTATACAAGCGATGTAAAGTTTCTAGTTATCAGATTTTTATACTATTTGATTCAAAAAAGGATACTTAGTTGTGAAACCCAAGAAAAAATGTATAAAAACGACAAATGTAAATGAATTTAGTACATTTTGTATTAAAAAAACGCATTTATGTAAATTTGTTAGTAGCGACAAAAAATCTCATTCCCCATACCTGCCCATATTTATTAAATCAAGGCGAATTAAACAAATTTTTAAATTATTGCTTCCCAATCAGCTACTACAACGAGACTACCTTGTGAATATGTCTTGAAAGAAAATTTTCGATACTAATAAAAATTCTGTTTTTATTTACCCAGCTCTGGCCTATACGTATTTCCACCCATCAATATCCATTAAATATGTACGGGTGGGTGTGTTCTTCTTCTTTTTTTTCTCCTTACAACAACACGACAAAGCGCGTAGTCATTCACCGAGACATACACTTATCCAAGCAGTAATACAGGCATTCAGTCAGTTACTAACTTTCAGACAAATTTGTGTTCATAACAATAATTCTCATTTGCTAAACAGAAATATTTAATTTTAATTTATGTAAATATTATAAACTTAATAATATTTAATTGTATCGAAAATATGTAGAAGCAAAAATAAAACAACAAAAAAATAATTTCAATAAAATGTTACAATGTAAGCGAGTAACTGGTGTGAACAATGACAATTTTACAGTGTCTACAACAAGTGTGTGCAACAAAAAATTTTATTGACAACAATTTATAGAGTGACTGTTATCAATTAAACGGTAGCTTGATTAAAATCGATATGTAAGTTTTATTAAAAGAAAAATTTTAAATATTTTGCTGGGAATATTTATGTATGTGTTTATGTATGTATGTGGGGTATTATGATAAAAATAACAGTAACGTTTACCAACTATCTTTATAAAAAAAAACAGTTTTGTCAATTTTTTTATTAATTAAAAACTGTTAAATCTGTGTCTAGAAAAGTGTTTGTATTTTACTCTTAAAAGAAACTGCAAGTTCGGTCTAGTATTTAGTATAATCTATAGTCTAGCTTAGTCTAGGATTTAATTAATTTTAATTTAACGAAGTTTTATGCTATTACCTAGTATATAGTTTTTTATTCTTATTTATACACTAGTTCTTAATCTAAAGTTTAATCTATACTTTATCCTAAAAATGTTTATAGTTTCTATAATAATACTAACCAAGCCCGGCGCGCGTTGCTACGCCCCTTAATGAATAGAAATGCATTCTTAATTTTATTTGAATATCATGTGCAGGAAGCTGAAAATTATAACTTTTTTTATGGGCGTGACACTGTCCAATTTTCTAATCATGAAATTATATTGTCATGACAGCTCAATATGTGTGCAAAGTTTCAGAAAAATTGGTCCAGTGCAAGAACCTCATAATTATAACTTATTTATCGGTGTGGCCCTGCCCCCTTTTTCTAATTACGAAACTGTATAGTCATAACAGCTCAATATGTGTGAAAAGTTTCAGAAAAATCGGTCCAATGCAAGTACCTCAAAATTATAACTTCTTTTTATGGGCGTAGCCCGCCCACTTTTTACCACCCATAAACACTTCCTGGAATGTGTACAACAACTTTCCAACGTTTGAGTCCGATCGGCTTTAATGTTTCGGAGTCTATAGCTAACACATACACACACACAAAGTTTCACTTTTATATATAAAGATAGGACACGTTTGTTCTATACTCGGCAGGGTAAACTAATTTTTTGCTAATTTTTTTTATAAGGAGTAATAAGAGAGATGATTGATAAAATTCAATAGCGACTACAGGTCGTCAGGCATGACTTTAAATATATTTTTTTTGTAACATGGGTTTTACGTGCCCTGATTCTATCGATTTTTCGCCTTAAAAAGTAAACTGATATCGCAGCAAATGTTGCAGTCTTGAAAGCCTATAACTATTCTAGTTTGGCAGATTTACCATTAAATATATTTTCTTTGTGTGAGATATGCCACGCCCCCTCAACCGATTCTATCCAATTCTCTGCATAAATTGCCAAATTTTAATAAAAATGTCTAGTATTAACTTTCAACGCTCTAACATTTATAGTTTCTAAAATATATCATGCGATGAGTTTTTATGTATGGGGGGTATCCCTTTTCTAGCTCCGCTCGTATCGATGTTTGCCTGATGATGTTCATCTGAAATAAGACAAATGAGATGAAATATAAAGCACACAAAGTTTAAAGATTACGGATATAATAGATTTTTAAATATCTTATGAAATTTATTTTCTTTATATTGAAGGTGCCACGCCCACTTACTTGAATGTTTACAGAGTAAACTGTATTTAACTGGTCTAGCTTTTTCATTTGATGCCAATATTGAGAGAGGTAAATTCTTAAATGCTAGATTTGTGGCTTTCATGGGCAACCGCGTGTGCTGTAAGCAATAGTGTTTGACATACGCGGTTGCCCAACAAAACCATTTGTACAAATTAATTGTACGTCATTTTGTAGCAGCAGCCATCATAGATTTAATTTTTTTTTTTTATATTTTATACTCTGGTAGTCCAGCCCTTTCATATGTCCATATCGACCCGCTCGGTTGTCTAGAATCTGAAAGAAAAAGATTTTCGTAAATAAAGCAAAAATTGTATTTTAAAGACGATACACAATACAATGGGGTGGTGAATTGAAAAAATTCTCAATGCAAAAATTATCCCTAAATTATAAAATTTTTTTCCAGTTTCCCTTATCATTAAAATATATTAAAATTATAGTTCCGTAAACGTAACAAATCATTCATCTTCATTTCATTCGTCATAAATTTATCCTTCACTACAATTTGTTTAAACGTTATTCTTATAAAAATATATTTTGTTTTAAATTATTAACACTTTTTATATTAAACAATTAATATGAAGTTTAGACTGCAATCAAACCCCTGAATGAGAAAAAGTTTTAAAATTAATTTAATTTAAACGATTGTATGTAAATTTAAAATAAAGTTCATTGAATCGAAAACATCAGACGCACTAAAGTTCGAACGAATTTTTAATTCTTTATTGCATTTTAAATGTTCCCAGTAGTTGCAAATAAATAAATGCGAAACTCAAATAAATAAATAAATAATACAAAAATATATTTAAGTCATTACATTCAAAAGAAACCCACAAGCATGACTACATACTTAATTTGGGACATTAAAAAAAAATTGCAAATTTCGTGAATAAAAATAAAACAATATTTTACATTTCTGATTTTAGTTTCGATCCGAAAAAATACGGAATGCATATATGAGTAAAGGAATTTCGTAAAAGGACAGGTCGATGTTAAAATGGCTCTTTATTGTCAAGTAACGCAGCACATAGGGTATTTTGCCAATCTAGCCGGACATCACTGTTTTTATATCCTTTACACGACAGTGAATAAGGGTATATATAGGTTTGTCATTCCGTCTGAAATTTCTACAATTTTGATTTCCGACTCCTAAAGTGTATATTTTTTAAAAGCTTATGAATAGGGGAGTCGATTAAGCTCTGTCAGTCTGTCCGTGTGTATGTTGAAATCAACTTTTTTAAGCCCTCCGACATCGCCAAGACCCGTGCAAGGTATCAAAATATCAGAAATATTCGGGAACAGATTAGTATTGGAAATCAGCATAATCGCCTCATAACTATCTGAGATATGAGCAAATAAACACGACAGAAATATAAGCACCAATGTACACACAAATTTTCCACAAATTCCACAAATTTACAAACGGAAATAGGTCATTTTCAGTTTCTATGCAATCGATAGAGCCAATGTGGAGATCAAATGAAAGGGCTTAAATATTAAAATACAGTTAGATATGAAAAGAAAAAAATCCAAGATGGCGTCCTAGATTAAATAGCGAATATATGAGTAGTTACGACTTTGCCCCCTGTAACCACCTTAATATTTGTATCAAAAAAAAAGCGCTCGATCAGTACAATGTAGTAAAATATAAAAAAGTGCAAAATCCAAGATGGCGCCTGAAACAAAATGGCTAAGCGAGTTTTTTTAACCCCAACAATATGGGTATCAAATGAAAGGGCTTGAATAGTAGAATACAGTTAGCTATGTAAGAATTCAAAATCAAAGATGGCGTTGGAAATAATAAAAAAATAGCGTATGAAATGAAATCTAAAATCTAGGCTAAGCTACGATGTTGTCAATATACCTATGTTCATGACGGTGAAGGGTATTATCAGATTCGGCACGGCCGAATATAGCTCTCTTACTTGTTTAGCTTTTATTGCTACTTAAAAGTTATTGAGTGCTTCTAGATCAATGAAACTTGACAGAAATATGTGTTATAGTCATAGGCTGGTAAATCTTGAAAATAAGAAAAATCAGATCAAGGGGGAAAAAATCTTGCTAAGAAGATCTAATCCTACCTCTGAAAAATTCTACTTTCTTTAAGTTTTCCTATACTTTTGTTTAGCAAATGCATCTTTTATCGTCAGAATAAGTTTATGGGTAAAAGAGGGTATCCCCCCGATACCACACCACCACAATAATAATTTTTATTTAAAATTATATTTAGCAACTAATTTTTTTACAATAACAATTTTATGACTGTCTAAAAGGTTTACCCTGCAGATAATAATTGTCCATTATAGCTGGATTGGACTACTAGCAATATGGTCCTATGTAATGAAGAAGAGTGTGTTCGTGTTTTAACGATTACATATAGTGTTGTCAAAAGGTGTATTTGCTCCATCGAGTAGTGACAAAGAGTAGTTTTGAGTTATTTAACTCAAATAATCCATCACAGATTTTTTTTTTTTTTTTTTTTGAAAAATTTTCTTCATATAAAAATAATATGAATAAAGCATTTTTATGGGAGGAGGCCGTTAAAGTGGGCGTGTCACCTTAATTTTCGGTTATTGCAAATCTTTCAATCAAAAAGCAATGTTTGCAAATTTTCAGTATTGTACATCTAATTTTTTCCGTTTTATAACGTTTTAAATTTAAAGTAGACCGAAAAAGACACTGTGCGGTATAAATTTTCGTACACTTTGATCTATAACTCCTTTCGTAATGTATAGTATGCAATTTTCAGAGAAAGATAGTTATTTTACTCAGGAAATAAACGTTCGAAATTGCATCGCTTTAAGTCAATGCATTTAGACTAGGGTGATCGACTCGGTTTTACAACCGGTGGAAAACCCGGTTTTTTATTCTTTTAGCTGGCGGGTTTTTTGCAAATGTTAATTTTTCGAATGTCGAATAAACCGGTTTTTTTTCATTTTTAGTTTTATGTTCATTTATCTTTGTAACCAAACGTACCATACTATATTTATTACTCAAAAAATTTTCAAAAATCCGAAAATTTATTAAATACTCTTCCATAATATTGTAAGAAATTTATTTGTTGTTTCAAAAACAAATGTAAAATAAAGAAAGTAATTAGGATTAAAGATTATTTGTTTTAAATGGAGAGCAGATACTTTATACGTTGTTGCGCTTATAATTTGCTGTGATAATCAGCTGATCAGTTAACTTTTTTGATCAAGTTATTGTAATTTGCAATACTTTTTGATTTAATTTTCAAATTTCATAATATTTTGCATCTACGAAATCTAGCGACTTGCACTAAAGACTACCCATAGCTTAACTAATATCTCTGATAACATATGTCTTGTGTACTAAAATAGTTTGGCACACAGAGGGTCATTATTACAACTTTCCTATGAAGTTAATGTTAATAAAAGGTAATTTTGACTACCGTGAGCAGTGAGGTGACTTTTTAATATTTTTCATTATTACAACCTGCTTGTAACAAAGTTTTTTTTTAATATGGCAGAACCAGAGCAAATTCTGACTAGTTTTAACAAATTAATTTAGTTCTTAAAAAATGTAGTGGCAACACTGTAAATTTATACATTTTATTTACAAAACGAAATAACATTTTTGATGATCTATTTACTGTTTTGTGTCACTAATTTTAGAAAATTAAAACTTGAAACAAAAAAAATTAAAATGGTCGAAGCAGAAAAAAAGATATTAATCACAATTTAGTTGCCATATTTTGTTTCTTGTAGAGAAACAATGGCTTTTTTAAATTTATAAACCTAACCTTAAAAGTTAAAGGTAATCAAAGCATAAACTTAACTTTTCGATCACTTTTAGGTAAAAAGTGTCTGTCCTTTAACATCTTTATTTTAAATAACGGTATTTTATAATAATGCCATTGAATGTGTGTCAACTTAAAATGCTATTAAGCCATAGAACAAACTAGTTTATACCTACTTTAATTCTAAATTTCAAACTATTTGAAACCCGGTTTCTTAAAAATGTCAAATAATCGAACACCCTAATTTAGACAAAATCGCATTTTATGTGATGTAGGAAGGATATTGTTTTTTTTACCAACTCTTGCATTACGAGCTATAACTCTCTTCCTTATATTCCGATTTAGTTCATTTTCAATACCAAACAAACCTTGTGTATAAGAAATATTTTGGCAAAATTAAGGCCCCCTAACTTTTTCGGTTCGAGCTCTATTGTGATTTCAACAGGCGGACAGGCGGTCGGACGTAGCTAGATCGTCCTAAAATGAAACAAGGACTCAGAATATAGTTTTTTTCGATGTGTTACAAACGGAATGATATAATAAATATACCCCCATACCATTTTTTCTGATGGTGGGTATCGTAATCAGCTGACAAATCAATACTACCCGATGAATAAATTTGTCTTGACAATTATCTTCAGTGCAAATATGACAAATAACGATGACAATTTTACATGTGTACAAAAACGGTAGCACGCGTGTATACATATGTACGTATATGTATGTATGGACATAATTGAGAATTCATTCATAAACAGAATAACCGTTTAAAATATAAATCAAAAAAAAAAACTTTTAATATTTTTGTTCGTATGCGAAAAATCATTTCAACAATCTTTAACCTTGAACAATGAATGTCTTTTTTCGATTTTAATTTTCTTATTTTATTCCTCTATCGCTTGGAAGTATTTTAGTCAATACAGAAATTCTGTTGTTGTTTCTATGTTTTTTCTTCCAATTCTTATTACTATGTACTACTATTTTGTATCTAAAAGATACATTCGTACATACATACATACATACATATGTATGTACGAATGTTTATAAAACAAAATTTAACTTTTACGTATGTGTTTTTAATTGTATTTCTATGAAAAACGAAAAACACGTGACACCTATTGGTAGAAAGGCAGTGGTGTCTGTCATTCTGTCTGTCCGTCCGTCCAGCTTATTTTTTGTATATTCCAAATGACGCAGGAGAACAAACAATTGAACGAAAAAAAAACTATTTTTTTGTATGTTTTATTTTCTTATCTTTGAATCAATAAACAGTCTAACATTTAACAGAATAACCGGAACAGAATTTATGAATTTATTTTAATGTTTTGGATAGCCCGAATCTGTTTTGTGGTTCTTTTACTGTATCGTTTAGGTATTTTGGTGAAATGTTGAAAATCACACACCTACTTTTTTATTGGTTTTCTATTGTGTTCTTCCAAAAATAGCTCAAGTATATTTGAGTTTCTTTTTAGTACCTGTTAATGGAAACATTAAATAAATAATTGTTAAGGAAAAATTTTAGACACTTTAAACAGTGTCCATTAAACTAAACCTTATCGAATAGTTTCATTAATTTAACTAAAAAAAAAACAAATTTAGAATAATTGTCTCATGTGACTAATGGCGTTAATATTTATCTCTAAACAGCTTAAGGTAGGATCACACGATTGCCGCAATGCACCAATTATTGGTATATTTTATGTGCCAATCGTGTGATTTCACAATTTATTGCCCCATACGTCAATCGAGGACAATATTGTGCTGATTTGACACAATCAAATGCAACTCTGGTGTGGCAATCGTGTGAACGGTTGATAGGTAACTTGAATGCTACTTTATTCCATTCTTCTTGCGTGGATGGTACCTACATATGTACACATAAAAAGAAACAAGTGATGCAATTAAAAAAGCATACATACATACTTATGTATTAAGAATTCTCATACCTCTAAGTATGCACCTTTCAATGCTTTATAAATTGCATCACAAACACTTGGTACGTAAAGTGATATAGTGTTAGGAGCAATACGGAATAAGACCGAAAGACTTTTATAACTATCACCAGAAGCAAGAAATCGAAGTGTCACAGCTAATCGTACTTGTTCTGGAATAGCCTTCCTTATATCTGTGTCTTGCTTCTTAATATATGGTGACACTATTTGCAACAATTCCATAAACGTTTCATCATTCATCCGAATAAAATTTTTGAACAAAAAGTTTGGGTTTTTTATTTCACGAAACTCCATCAATGTTTTTTCATTTGCGCCATCAGTGCTTCTTTTGTGAGTCACTCTCCGACCCACGTACTTCTTTTAACTTTTCTTTTATTCATTTTTTCAGTTTTTATATCTTCAAGTACACACACGATAATTAAAGCTGATGCAATTTGTTTCTTCTTTAGAGAACAAATCATCTTTACGTAAGAAAAAGATTGAATGCAGAATGTTTTAAAATTTAAGCTAATATAAACAATACAAAATTTGGCATCTATTTACCACAACAGCTGTTTCTCAGAGTTGCCGTGCATTAGAACAATCGTGTGATTGTAGTGCGACAATTATTGACACTTAATCGTTTTGCGTCAATTCGCGACAATTAAATTTATGTAAAATGGGGACAATTTTATTATTGTGCGTCAATTTAGCACAATAGAAATTGGGTATGATTGCTGTATTTGTGGCAATCGTGTGATCCTAGCTTTAAGCTTTAGGTATTAAATGCAATTGTCTTAAACTTTAATTAAAGTAAAGAAGGCGCTTATGGAAGATGTATTTGATAGGCCCACCAGCTTTTATTGATAGTTTAGGCTAATCTTAGATTCAAAAAAAGAATTTTGGGAATTTGTAAATTTCTATAGCTATAGTTGACGGTGCCGTATCTTATACACCCTTTACACGGTTTGTACCATCATGTAATGACTATAAGCTTTAGGTATTAAATGCAATTGTCTTAAACATTAATTGAAGTAGAACAGGCACTTATGGAAGACGTATTCGATAGGCCACCTTATAGTCTCCAGGCGTTATTAATAGTTAAGGCTAATCTTAGCTCTAAAGGAAGAATTTTTGAAAAAGTCTTGGAATTCGTAAGTTTCTAAAGCTATAGTCGACGGTGCCGAATCTTATACACACTTTACACAGTTTGTACCATCATGTAATGACCATAACTGACAATTATATGGTGCAAATGTGATTAAAACTTATTAAGATCATTTAATTTTTTCATTGACATTTTTTTCCAACATTTTCCGCCAATATCTTTGTCGGTTATTGATATACATATTTACATATTTTATATGTTCATTACAAACGTTACAAAAACTTTCATAAGAGCTGCAAACTCTGTCTCTGAATAAAAATCTGAAATCTGGGTAAAAAACAGAAGCAATCGTGTTGTTACGTTCATATCTCAGCTCGTAATTTACCCTCAGAACTGATTTGTAATAGCGTAATTCTTGAAAGCATATCTGATAGATTGATATTAGACAAGAGTCTGAAGTATTAGGGGGGGTTTCAAAAACATGATTTCAACATGCTTTCACACGGACAGACAGACATTGCTAAAACAATTACTTTATCTAAAAGGATTTGGAATATATATATAATTTAGAGGGTCTAAAATAAATATTGTACAAATTACAAACGGAATGACAAACTTACGTCAAATTAAAGATGTCATATATGATATCTTGGATCCTTCCCCCTAATGTAAACTCGTTGGCATCTTTTTTGACATCTTTAATTTGGCGTTAGATTAAAAAGTCACCCAGTGCAAAAATGAAGCCATAGTCAACACATGAACAACGATATGCGATATGATGAGATTTGACTTTAAATGGCGACGCTATATATAAAAAACAAAAAGTGCTGTATTTTGGGGCGTGGCAAAAAATTTGTTTTCCTGTTTTAGAAACTTCCTTGCCATATATTTGGTTCTAGGGGGTGACTGACACAACTTTTTTTTTGTATGAAAGCCGACCGGCCTTAATGTACATTCATGTATGTACATATGTATGTATCTATGTACGGATTGGTGGCTGCTTTTAATGCTTGAAAAGAGCGAATAAAGTTTTTCGTTTACGTATAAAATAATTGATTTTTTTGTAATTACATAATGAAACAAGTAAGTGTAGAAAACATACATACATTTTTTCTTAAAAAAAAACAATCTATTAAATTAATTTAGACATCATAATCCATGGTTGTTTATTAAATTATACTGTAAAATAAATATTAAATTAATTAAAATGAAGACAGCAGACAAATATATCGGGGCACATATTCAACCTAATTCTAAATCAATATTAAACACACATGGGCTCGTTAGATTGTGACTGGAAACACCTTGTTTCAATGTCAGCTGCAGGTTGTTCTCTTTTAAATTATTTAAGATTGACTCACATTAAGGGTATTCACGATAGAACCTGTGCAACTTTGAAGAGAGCAAATTGAATTTGATATGCACATTACGGCAGATCGTTAGCGCCCTTTTTTTAATCCGAAATACAAAATCTGACAACTTCTTACTGAATTTCTTGAATAGTCCTTTTTCTTCAAAAGAATCTATTTTTTTAATTTCATTGTTTTTTTTGATTTAGGATCACTCTAATGGAGGTTCTAGTGTACTAGCACTAGACAATTATTTGGCTGTCCCAAGACAAAACTGCCATCATCAATTATTTTTGATTAAATTGCCAAATATTCTTCAAAGATCCTCCACCCGTAACTGCCAATTGAACTATACCTTCGTATAAAAAGGCGTAATTTCCGAATTCGACTCCTTATATAAAAATCTGCATATGGTCCATTGATCGTCCGCGTAACTGTATCTTCATACAGTTTACCGACGTCACGCAATTAACCAATGCGGAAGCGAGACGAAAAACTCTTGAATCAGATGAAAAAGTACGGCCTGATTGTCCCTATTCGACAACGATAATGGCAATGACGCGCCAGCTCTTGACCTGACCAGAGCTGTTTTACGGCTGCTGAAGTTTTCTTTTACATAAAATAATGGGCGGTCGAAATGTCAAAAACAACAGCTGTCACTTGTTTGCTTCTGAGCTTATATAAACAGCCATTTTTGCTCAAGCTTTTTATAGTGCAGATGAAGTAAAGTCAAGCAAATTGCAAATGCAAATATTTCATTGTTGTGTAAAAAAAACTAGTGCATTTTTGCAATCATTTGCATCGCTTGCACTACCCTTTGTGAGTATCCTTATTATTGGAAATTCATAAGACAATTGTTACACGTTAAAATTTTAGTTTGACAAATTTTCTTGAATTCTCTTTGTCATTCTTTTTGTAATTTCTACAATATTTATTTGCGACTCCATAAATTCTGGGCAACAGGGGGTGGTGTGCTTGCACCAACGCTAAAATGACTATAAACTGTCAAATATGCAGTTAAGAGAAACATTTAGGAAAATCTTTGTTATTATTACTTTTTTATTATTACTTTTTTATTATAATTTATTTATTAAAACTTATTAATTTTACTATTAATATTATTAAAAGAGTTATCGGAATTTACAAAAAGTATTACATTTGATTAGCTAAGAAGAAGAAAAAGTGGAATATCTAAAGGATAGATTGTGTATTATTTTCAAATTTTCGTTATAAACAATTTGCAATTTTTTTTTATGAGTTTAAGCGGCCTTTTGGGACCAGACTTGACAACCATAGGTCATAATCGGACGAATGCACTTTGTGTAAATAAGTAACCCCCATACCTAAACAAGAGCGTTGAGCGTCAAGCGTTGGAGTTTTACATGTGTTTTGTTTTTGTTACAATAACAAAATACATGCAAAATTGCAACGCTTGACGCTCTTGTTTAGGTATGGGCCTAACTTGTTCTTAATATTAAGTTGAAATCTTCGGCTAAATAAGAGGTATAAGGCACGGCTACACTTAATTGCCTTCTCACAAATGTAATTAACATGCTGTTTGAATAAAAGTTTTTTGTCAAGAATTACATCTAAATAATTAATTTTTTCCTTCAATGGGTTAATTGTTCCCCTAAACGATAAATATCTAGTAGGAAAGCTCTTGCGTGATTTGTTGAATGGAAATATAATCGTCTGAGTTTTAACGTCATTGACTTTTATTTTCCATTTCTCATTGTAATTACGAAATAATTTAAGATTATTTTCCATTTTCCTAATTATCGCATTCGAGACCTTAACGCAACAAATAAAAGCGCTATCATTCGCCTAAAAAGCTGCATCAAAATATCTGCTTAGAGTAACATCAAATGTGTAGGGGATAAAAGCGATCCTTGCGGCAAGCCCGCAGGTATTTACTTTCGCTACAAAATTTGTTAGTGATAGATACAACATATGTACGTTTATTTAAAAAGCTTTTAATAAGTTTTTGTAGACAAATTGGAACATTAAACGTATTTAATTTATACACTAGTCCATCATGCCAGATTCAGTCAAAAGCTTTTTTGATTTAGGAAACTCTGTTTCACAAACAACTTAATAAATATATGCTTTTAAGCATAATATATATAAGTGGTAAGAAAATACTGCTTAGGAAGAGCACCGACATTCTAAACAACGTTAATAAAATATTAGAAATGTCTCACTACATCCTGGTGTTTACGTAGACTTCCTTCAGAAAATTATAACAATTTCCTAATGTTTTATAAAAGTTTTTCCAACATTTACACTACTTGATAAGATCAATTCGTTTGTAGTCTTTTTGATTTGCTTTCTTATTTCTACGTCGTTATTGTTCTTCGAACGACGAATTTACAAAGCGAATCTTTACCGACGAATTCGTCGTTCGTCCCAGTTGTGCGTTTAGCATTAGTTGGATTAAGTTTATTCTCAGACAAAACATCAAATAAGAAAAAGGAGGCAATTGTCAAGAAGACAGAGTGTACGGAAAGTGGACGGAAAGTTAGAGCAGGGGCCAAATTACGGCATTGGATCACGATCAAAATTTTACTCGAACGATCGAATTCGCTGTGCTAAGGTATAGAGAATCTTATAAGAATTTTTCAAATTTCGATCACGTTCAAATGCCGTAATTTGGCCCCTGGATATTTTTAGGGCATCTTACTTGTAACCATCGATATATATGTACCTATGTCGTTAGTTATCTACATACATTAGCAGTTTAAATATTACACGTAATATTAATAGCACTTGACGAAATTCAAACTACTACAAATGAAGATGAAGAACGTATAATACAATTCACATGTTTGTTTTTTTCAGTTTTTTTATTTGTTTTTCTTTAGACTCTTTAATGTGAGATAATTATATGACTTTTCTATAAAAATAAACAAACCGTAAAATTGTCGCATTAATCATTGTGTACATAATTACTTGGGGAAAAAAAATAACAAGAAATTATTATGTATTATAAATAATATTAAAAAAAAAATATTCCAAAAATTTTAAGTTCTAACAAGTAAGAATGCTATTTTCGGCCGTGCCGAATTTGATAAAAGCCATCTTGTACATACACTAGTGGCACAAACTAAAGCATCGAAATATGTATGTTGAGTCCTGGATTCAAGACCAAAATATTAATGTACTTAAATGGCCAGCTCAGTCACCTGATCTTAATCCTATAGAGAACTTGTGGGACATAATTAGGGTTGCCACATGGCCTGAAATGAGCTGGATTGTCAAGATAGTTTAGATCCTGTCAAGTGTCAAGATAAAATATAATTTGTCCAGTTAATTTTCAAAATTAAAAAAATTTAATATTAAAAAATGTATCATCATTTTTTAAATACCAAACCCAAAAACTAATTCTTATTATTTGCCCAAAATCAATAATTCATTGCAATCGTTCACCAAAAAAGTATCAACACCTGTAATTTCCCCCTCTAACTCATCATTGACTTATTGCTTGTTTTTGCCCAACACTAAAAAAATAATACCATTAAACAGCTGATTGAAATTAAGTGTAAATTTTTTTTGATGTGAATAGTCAATTGAAATTGTTTAATGTTATGTTCATTTAAGAATTTAAAATGATATTGTTACAATATATTGAGCCTTGTGTCGTCCATTTACTATGGAAAATAACGACATATTACATTCTGCGATAGATGGATTGAAGAAGCAGAATATTGCAAATGGACTAAAAACAAAATGATTTAGTAACGCATACGTTATTTTAATTGTCAAGATATTTTTTTTAAAACAAACTCATTTTAGCTGAGTGTCAAGCTGGCTGGCTTTTGGGATGTGGCAAGCCTAGACATGATAGATAAAAAAATAAAACGTGATCAGGGATCGAATAAACGAAATTTTTTTCTCCAAGTGTAAGAGCCGTGTAAAAGCATTTCGAAATTTCAAAATTAATAACTTCAATGCCACGTAAATGCGCTGCTGTTTTGCAATACAAAAGATATTCATTAATAATATTAATTATTAAGACTTTAAAAAAAAAAGTAAATGAGTAGTTGCTTTCGTTTTTGCCATCTAAAGGTGAAATATTTAAATTTTCTTCAATTTTTTTTAGAACTAAAAAAATTTTGTTTACTAATTTTTTTAATAAAATAATATACCCTAAAGTGTTATAAGATCTACGTTTAAAAATACTTAGCTTAATTTTTTTTAAATAATTCTATGGATATGTTATAATATTTACTAGCTCACTTGCTTTAGTTTGTGCCTCTAGTAAAGGGTGATTTCTTATGAATTAAGTTTTTCGGGCTGACAGTACTGGTTGGTAATTGTGTCCAACCTACATCTGTGAAAGTGGAAAGTGTTCAGTATACTCTGCCATTTCATCATGGAGAAACTCACAAACGAGCAACGACTGCAAATCGTTTAAATTTATTATCAAAATTCGTGCTCTGTGAGAAATGTTAATTGTGTTCAGCGATGAGGCTCATTTCTGGCCAAATGGATACGTAAACAAGCAAAACTGTCGCATCTGCGGTGAAGAACAGCCACATGCCGTACAAGAGTTACTAATGCATCCCGTAAAAAAGTTTGGTGTGGTTAATGGGCTAGTGGCATCATCGGTTAATTTTCTTCAAAGATGACCGTTAAAGAAACGTTACCGTCAACGGCGAACGATATCGAGCCATGATACGCGACTTTTTTTTTGCCCCAATTGGCTGAGTTCGACTTGGTTGATATGTGGTTTCAACAAGACGGTGCCACACAGCTCTTGAAACAATAGACATATTAAAGGATGAATTTGGTGAGCAGTTTATCTCTCGAAATGGCATTTGATTGACGCCTCTTGACTATTTCTTGTGGGGTTATGTGAAGTCCTTGGTCTATGTGGATAAGCCAAACACGATTGAAGTCTTAGAGTATAAGATAACACGTGTTATTCACGGCATACAGGCTGAAATTCTCGAAAAAGTGGTACGAAATTGAACCTTACGAATGGACCTTTTGAACCGGAGCCGCGGGCAAAACTTACATGAAGTTATTTTTAAAAAGTAAATGGCAAAGACCAATTTATCGATTCCAATAAAAATTTTGAATATATGATGCAAATTTAAGTGTTTTATTAGATTTTTTTAAAAAAACTACGCTTAAAAAATCACGCTTTACTAGTCAAGCCTTTTCATTTCATTTGATGTCCAAGAGAGAAAACAATCCTCAATTTGGAAGTAAATCCAATAAACGGTAAACACCAAATTTTAAACAGAGAAAAATAAAAGAAAACATCTTTTACAGCGTTGTCAACTTTGAAATTTCAAAAAGCACCAAAACCTAAAAAAAAGCTTGTAATAGTGTTTTCAAACTTAAGGTTTTAATGTTGAAACCAATCACTACCCGGGGTCTCCACGTAGCAATATTTATTGCCGCAAGTGTCAAATTTGATTGCGACCATAGAAATTGCAATGTGTAGAACGCAAATTGCAATATGTAGCAAATTATTGCGCAATAATTGCTTTGCTGACTGCTTGAGAAATTATTGCCGCATTGAGCTGTCAAAATCGTTTTATTTTTTTTTATTTATTTTTTTTTGCTATGTGGGGACCCGGTTTACCATACAAAATTATTTCGTTAAAACCATCTTAAAACCTTTTGTTGTTTTTAGTTTTAAGTAGATTGTATGAAGTACAACCTTGATTTCCTGGCATACACACATGTAAGAGTTAATCAGTTCCCTTAATCGGTAGAAGATTTTTGGTTTCGATATCCGCAAATCCATTTATTTACAGATCCTTATTTGAATTTCGCAAGATAAGCTGATGGTTTTGACAATTAATGAAAATCGGGATTACAATTTAGAATATATTCAATGCATTTCACTTTTTTATCCCCCTTCTCCGTAACTTCTACGCCACTGCTTATATACCTAAGAGTATGTACTTACACTTTCGTGTATCTTGTTTAAATGCGTCTGTATCTGAAATGATATTTTTCATATAATTTGTTGTTTTAAATTTTTTTTTCGTTGTTGTAGCTAGTTGAAGTCAATAGGAAATACTTTCGTACATAAAGTTGTAAAAAGCATCCATCATGATTCTTGTTTATTTAATAAAATTTTGTCACGTAAGCCACTTGTCGAACCAGATCTTTTTTTACACACTTCCAAATACAAAAAAAAAAACACTTTTTCAAGACATACAATCATTTGCAGCAACAGCCTTGCAACACCATTTATGTCTTGTGGCATGCAACTAGTCTAACAAATAATACGTTACGAACTCTTGTTTATGATAAAATTTCGATTGAATTCTGTTGTTTTATACTTATGTATATGTATGTAATTAAGGGTGAAAGTTCTGGCAAAGAAAGGAAAGTCAATTGTAGATGATTGATGCATTTTGAACGGGTGCTGGCTTAATAAAATTTAACAAATGTAATGTCAGTTTAAAGATTTCGTTAAAATATATGTACAACTAACGAAAGCAATTTCAGAAATGTTAAACAATTGTTAAAATTAAATTTAATTAATTCAAACTTGAAATAAATTTACAGTCGTAATTCAGCTCAATGGTGCGATGCACTAACTTTTAACGATTCGACAATCGTTAAATTTGTCGCCACTTGTTATTGTTTGCACTATCGATTTTGCGATTCATTAAGTACTTTTTAACGATACTCGACAACTGTTACATTAAATTGGCATCCTTGTCATAAAAAGTGACTAAATAAATTCACATCCCTCACACAGGTAGTGGCGCCATAGTCGGGACTTAAACAAGTGGTTTTTAAGTCGGGTACAAAGTTAAACTTTTTGTCGATAAAATAAACAGCAACAAAATTATTGTCGTTTAGACAACAATAAAGCTGGATTCACCCATATAATTTTAGTTCAAAACAATTTTTTTTTATATTGAGTTTGATGTTTTACTTTTGAGAGAGAGAGATTATTTTGTTCAGAAAGTTTTTTCTTGAATTAATTTATTGGTTTAATTTTAATTCTTGTTCAGAAGAAACTGAATTGGGATGCCACTTTTTTTTCAAAATTTACATGAAAATTGAATTTGGTTGCCACATCACACAGTATCAGTACATTTATTATACAAAAATTGTTTTTGCCGAAAATTAACAATTAAAATGGAATTTAATGAAAATATTGCTCAAAAATTAATAGAAGAATTAAAAAAACCAGAAAGAGAATGTTTGTATGACATGAGCAATAGTGCATACAAAAATAATTATTTAAAACAGGGTTTTTCTCACTGCGACTCATTTTATTTTCGATTTTTTTTTATAAATTTCTTTTGCAAACAATTTTACTTTATGCACTTCAATTAAAAATAATAATTTTAGTTTTCTTCTATCCGACATTTTCTTCACATATATTTTAATAAAATAATTTACGTTTGCATTTATTTACATAGTTTGCTAGCGGTGCTGCCACTTTGTACAACTGTTTGCATTTTTATATTATATGGCAGCTTTGTTTTTTCGGAAAAATTTTCTGAAATGGGTGAATCGTTCTGCAGAAACTCTCAGTAAAAAATGTTATTCTCCGGAAAAAATTTTGTTCAGAACAAATGGGTGAATCCACCTTAACAACTGTCGTTAAAATATGTTAGTGAATACCGAAATCGATATAATTGTTAGTGAATCGCACTACTGGTCGGGTCAAGAACTCGCGTGTCTTTGTCGAAGAAGGACATTCAGTCTGTCCGTTTCATCTGACTTCGAGAGTTTCGCGTCTCACTCTTGCATTAATTAATTGCGTAGTGTCAGTTAGCTGTACCGAGTTACAGTCCAGCTTACATATGCAGAACTTTTATATGAGGAATCGAATTTGGCAATTCTGGTTTCCCATACGAAGGTATTGTTTAATTGGCAGTTACTGGAGGACGCTATTTGAAATATATTTGACAATTTAATCAAAAATATTTGGTGATGGCTGTTTTGTCTGTTGACAGCCAAATAATTATCTAGTGCTGGTACACTAGAACCTCCTTCTTTTTTTCGTGTTATCGAAATACAAAAAAAAACAAATAAATTCATACACGTATACAAAATTTGACATTTTAGTTAAACCTTAAGGTAGAGAAAAAAAAATCAGCTGTTTTAGTGTGGTTACCTGATATTTGTACCATGACATCGAAGTTATTTATATTTACCGTTAAACATTAAAAAAAATAAAACTAAAAATTTCGTTTCTTTAATTTCTTTTATTATCGCATATCTATTTTATAGATGTATTGACCATTTAAAATGCATTGCAATATGAAATGTATTATACAATATTACAAAATTTAAATAGTGTTTCTTGGGTTTATATTTGGCGACATTGACTTTGAAATTACATGCCTACAAACTGTGTTTTTTTTTTTTGAATTTTTTTAAGAAAAAATAAATAAAATATGAATGTACTTGTAGCGCAGTTTATGTAAACGATGTTTACATATAAACAATAACAAAAACGAGTTTAACAAATTATTAAGGTTTTCTGTGTTATATTATTGTTATTGCATTTTGCAATTGCATCAACAAGTCATAGTGCTGCTATACTCGGCTGCATCGAATTTTATATACGCAACACTAGAGTTGGGCACAAATCGTTACTTGAGTTCATTTTTGGTCCTTTTTTTTACGAACCCATATTCAATTACATTGTGATTTGTGAAAAAACTGAACTAAAGTAACCGATTGACCCAGCTCCATGCAACACCAATATACATAGATACATATGTAAGTAATTAATGTAATCAATCATATTCTATCACGCTGTTTAAATTGTGTTAAAAACCGTCCGAGGATTATTTGTTCACCAGGTAGTGTTTTAATTATTCTTGGACTTTTGGTGTCCCATGTTGGAAAAACTTTGTCCATTTACGTAACACTGAGGTGATATCGAGTCTCGTTGTTTTGTAAATATTGACAATATTGAATTTGTATTTGTTTGTTATTTGGGTATAACTAGTGAATAAATTAAATATTATATGGGAAAAGATATTACTACTGTAAAATTATTAGCAAGGACAAGCTAGACATCCCTGTTGTCATTGGCGTAGCTAAACATTTTTTTCTAGGGTTGGCAAAAGCTTAAACATTTTTTTTGCGAAGGGAAAATCTGAAACTAAGTTAATTTTATATGTATACTAGCCAAGTCCGGCGCGCGTTGCTACGCACCTTAATGAATAAAATTGTATTCTGAATTTAAATGGAATATCAAGTGCCAAAAGCTAAAAATGATAACTTTTTTTATGGGCGTGGTCCCGCCCACTTTTCTTATCACGAAATTATATAGTCATGAGCGTTCAATATGTGTGCAAAGTTTCAGAAAAATCGGTCCAGTGCAAGTACCTCAAAATTATAATTTTTTTTATGGGCGTGGTCTTGCCCACTTTTCTAATCTCAAAATTAGATAGTCGTGACATCTCAATATGTGTGCAAATTTTCAGAAAAATCGTTCCAGTGCAAGTACCTCAAAAATATAACTTTTTTTATGGGCGTGGCCCTGCCCTCTTTTCTAATCTTGAAATTAGTTAGCCGTGACATCTCAATATGTGTGCAAATTTTCAGAAAAATCGGTCCAGTGGAAGTAGCTAAAAATGATAACGTATTTTTTAATGGGTTAGCCCCGCCCACTTTTTATCACCCATAAACACTCCCTGGAATATGTACAACAACTTTCCAAAGTTTGAGTCCGATCGGTTGCACAGTTTAGGAGTCTATAGCTAACACACACACACACACAGAGTTTTTTTTTTAATTTTCTTGCATTACACCCATAAAATGTTCTACTTACGCCCATTCCTATTACTGAGAACGTCTTCTAATGAAACAATCAGAATTTTCCACAATGTTTGCTTGCACCCGAGGAATGTGCACGCGGTGTTTCAGTACGAGGAAGATCACAGAGAACCCTTTGTTGCTAAAAACGCTAAACCAATCTCTAAACTGTTGCAGGGATAAGTGCATGCCTAACAAGAAATTTCGATATTGTCTTTGTGTCTGAAAAATCGAAAGCTGACATTTGAAATAAAATTAAACAACTTTCGTTCTTTGAATAATACATAATTACCAAAAAAAAAATATTTGCTAATTAAATCATAACGCGAATTAAAGGCTACACTGTAGTTTTGAAAAGGGTATTTTATTTAAAATTTTTTATATACATTAAGTTTGACATTTAATATCAAACATGTCATAGACATTGTTTCGTGGCAAGCGGTTTTTAGCTATTGAAAATTCTTCAAACCGAAAAATCGCGCTGGCAACGCTTTCAAATTGGAAAATCCAATTTTAGCACTGGGTTGGGTACTGAAGTTGGCTGCAGTAAAACTGTTGTTGTTTTGTATTTTATTTTATAAATATTAAAAAGTAATGCCATTTTAGCTATTTTTAAGTCAATTTAGCTAATTTATCTATATTTTTTATTTCTTTTTATTGGGTTTTATTAAACATCACAAGTGAACATTACTGTTAATTACACGTTGACGCTCTTTAGGCTTGGCTGGTAGCTGTCAAGAATTCTCATGTCCATACAATTTGTATAAAGCAAACCGAATCTCCGCGGTGGCAACGCTTTGAAATTGAAAAATTTAAATTTAACACAGCGTTAGGTACTTGTCATTGTTTAAATAAAGGCCATTTTACCTATTTCCATGTCAATTATTTTTATTGAATATGTTTTATTAAAAAAAAATGTGAAAATTATTGTTCATTACACAACGTTGGCGCTCTTGTTTTGGTTTGTCATTTTAGCGTTCGCGATAAGCCCAGCGTTAGACCACTATTATATAGGTTTTTGATCCCGTTTTAAATGATGGTAACGATGTAGTTTATTACAATAAATATTCGATTTATGTAAAATTTAAAATGAACAAAAACTCAAAACGGACATGTTTTATTCTTATAGGCGGCCGCAATATATATAAACTTCTTCGATATGTTACAAACTGAATGAAAAGCTAAGTATATCTTCTACCTCTATTTTGTTGGAGATGAGTATATACATAAATATATGTCAAGAGCAAATACACGATTAGGGTGTTCCGAAATTAATTTAAATTTTATTTATTTTGTACGATTTAGCATGTATTTACTCTGCAGTCTTATAAAATGTAAAAAAGTACATTCCTAAATTTATATTTAAGGCGATAAAAAATTGTTATTCATTTTGTGATATTTCGAACTTAATATCTTTTTCATTTTGAAAAATAGGGGGTCAGTATAGACCTACAGTCTATTTGACAGATGCATATTATTCTTAAAAATTTCGTTTTGCATCCCACATAAAGGTAACTAAATGTCGTTTATAAATATAACGCTTAATTTTTTAACTTCTAAAGCATCTTTACAAATCTTAATCGTTGTGCCCAATTTAAACATAATATCGCAGTTTTCCAAAACTTATACTAAAATACATAAATAGTACGCAATCATTATGAAACCCAAGGAAGTCACTTAACTGTGAAGGCATTGTTTCACTCCTGATTATATCGAATATCATACAAAAATAGTATCAATTGACAAAATAAACTGAGGTTCAGTTGTAATTGATAATCGAACCATTGCAGTCAGTCATACAATCATGGATGTCATAATCCCCTATCTTGCAATTTGCAGCAAGTTGCCTGGTGTACGTTCACGAATGTGCTAACTTAACGCTTAGTATTCTATGCCATACATAAGCCTATAAAAACAAACTAAAAACCGAAAAATATTATTTAATCGTTTAAAAATAATTTTTGCTTTAACTTTGGAACACCCTATTGATGTGAAGTCATTGAAAAGACTCTTTTTTTTTTAAAGATACAAAATGCGTTTTTGAATTTGGTACGAATTTAATTTGGGTTAAAAGTAAGAAAATGTTGAATAAACAAAAGATAAAACAACACATTCACACGTGACTGTATGTCACCTTTCTTAATAACGTACTTAAGAAATAAAATGTGAGAAAAAAAGAAATAAAAGTGTGACTAGGTTGGATTAAGAAAAGGCTAATGAAATGAAGCAGATTGTCTCATATTTCAATGAACTAAATTTAGCAGATATTGTTTTGGAGTAAAATTCTATACACACATATTTACGTATGTATGCACATACATACAGTAGACTCGCGGTAACGTGAACTATTTAAAACCGAGCGTGCTCACGTTTGCGAAGTTGTTCATGTTGACGAAGGTGTAACTTTTTAAAGTTTCCAAATAAATTATACATGTCTAATTTAACTCAAATTCATATATTTTTTTGTATTTCTGATTGTTATGTACGTATGTTTGGTTAAGAAAAAAAGTAATCGCTGAACAAATTTTTTCTCTCAAAAAAGCTAACGGGATATCCTTTTCACAGTCTTCTTCATCTCCTAAAGAACTAAAAATGTTCAGCCAGCATTTTTCTCTTCAAGACGTTGCTAAGTTAAATTTAAATATCCAATAGTGTCCATTAATGGTAAAACCAATTTTCAAAAATGGCAGCTGTCATCCATTACGATTTGGATCAATTGTAGTCCACAGGAGATTTAAAATTTCTTAAAAAGCGAGGATTTTTTGCCTTTCCAATCACAAGAAGTTTAACTTTTTCACGGAAAACTTTAGATTAGATCTTGCTAAATCAGCAGCGCGCACTAAACTGTGCATTCATTTACGGGAATACCCCTTTTTATAAAATGATTTGCATAACCGACAAATTTGTTCACGTTATAAGGCTTTCTCACTGTGTTCACGCTACAGAGTAGTCAGTGTAAAAAAGAATTATGTTCATCTTATCCGGTGTTCATGTAAGGCAGTGTTACCGCTGTCTGTTACCGCGAGTCTACTGTAATACTTATAAAACAGTTTTTATAGGTTAGTTTAGTTTAAATATAAATATGGAAGGTACCATATTCTGAAGATATCGATTTACGCCTGCAGATATGCCACTAAATTTATTTTCTTTGTATGAGAAATGATACGCTCCTATTTGATCCTATGCAATTATTTGAATCAATAGAACAGTTTTTTATTAAAAGATACATATAATTCCGGGATGAAAACTCTTACATTTAATATTCGTGAAATATATAATATAGTTTTCAGCTTGATAAAGACAATTAAAATTAAAGAACGCAAAAAATTACAAATAATACATTGGCGGTATTCACAATCTTCTGTATTTGCCATTGCAAATTTGCACCATTGAAAATCTGATTTATTTGAGTACACTTTGTTAGTGTAAAGTAAAAATATACTCTACTATTTTGCAAATGCACTGATGCAAGACCATTTGCACAAGATTGTGAGTTACGCTATTGTACCTATACGGAAACAGTTTGCAGCCTTTAGTTGTGGTTTTATGTGCACTGCCAAATACCTAATGTCATTTAAGGTACATACATACTGAAGGCCATTCTCTTGAACATTTTCTACGAAAATTTCTTATAGTTTGCGTTAAAGACTACTTTGGAAATTATTTTTTAATATTTCCCAAATTTGTTCGAGCTTATGCATCGTGTTTTGCAAATGTCAAACATTTACGTAAAAATAAAAATAAATATTATTCTACTTTTAAAAGTCAAAGCAATCGGTAGTGCAAAAATGGCTCACCCTATACCTATGTACATATATTCAATTGTTAAAAACTGCAGGACTGAAGTAACTGTTTGGATATTTTATATTGTAAGAATATTTCTTACGGTATTTTGCAGCCCTTTTACAGTTATTTCTCTTCTTTATGCACTAAAAATATTATCTCTCATGCAAATGTAAACAAAAACTAATTACTTATTTCTTGTTATCAGCGGGATGTCACTTTTGCACGATTAAAAACATTTTATTTATTTTTTTTTTTAATTGTTTTGTTAACTTGGTTGGTTAATTTCAATATTTTTAAGTTTCTATTAAAATGATTTTTTTAACCAAAAGTTAAAATAATTTCCTAAAACAATGTTTTACGCGTCTAAAGTTCTTTAAACCTTTTCTTTTAATAAAAGTGCAATGTTTAATAACGCTGTGCTCTCATATGAAAAAAAATGCAACAGATGATTTGGAAAGAGCACTGCCAGTGAGTAATCAATTCTAGGTATTTCTTATAGTATACTGGAATTTTTTACACACAAAATGGTAGGTGTAAGGATTATTTATTTTACATCTGGCATCCCCGACGATCAAATGCCAAAATGAACAAGAGAGAGAAAATTTATTCATTACGAAATAACCAGCGTTGTCAACTCGGTGATTAAAGCACAATTTTTAGAGGTTTTTTTTGGTGACACCAAATATTAATTTAATTAATTTTTTATTAATTGAAAACAATTTTGGTAAAGGTAATTTAAGATACAAAACAACAAAATATTTACTCATTGCAAAATGATATTAAGTTGAAAATATAGAAAATGTAATAAAAGTAGAAAAATTATAAGGGTTGATAATAGTACACAATGCTTCTAATTATTGTTTTAAACTAGCAACCATTAGAAAATAGTTATGAGTGGATAATATATTTTACATTATTTATTACAATATAATTTCGTAATCGTTTCTTGATATCTTGTATGGTTTATGAAACATAAAGTACATACTTTTTATAAAATTATATTGTCCTGAGAACTTATTGTTGATCGGATATATTAAATATATATAGAAAATTACATTTGAATAACAAACGTTCTTTTCAGTTAGTAAGGATATACACAAGGCATATTCGTAAGGTAAAAATAAAAAAACACATGCATTTTGTTTTGTATAAATGTCTGCATATGTATGTCATGCAGTTTTTTGTTGATTTGTTTATTTTCAGTAATTTTTTAAAAACTACAATGTAAACGCTTTCTATTCTCGGTTGTTATTTTTTTAAATGTTTTGAACAAACTAAAACTGCAAATTAATTATTGTAGAATAAAAATAAAAAATTATCTTTGAAAGATCTTCGTTCGTCAATTATTGTGTTCTATATGACATTTAAAACCTATTCCTATGAAACAAATTATTAAACTAGTTGGTAAGTCTGATAAATTTTATATAAAAAACAATAAGCTGATTGGATACCAGTACCTTATCAATCTGCCTTGGACATGCATTAAAAACCTGAAAATAAAAAAAAATAAAGTATTTATTTTACAGAGCAACAATTGTCCCCCTGATGAGGTTATTTTTTACATTGATAGCAATTTTTGATAGCATCGTAATCTATAATTCAAATTCTGTTTTGGCTAGATGATGTTAAAGAGCTTATAGGTCGATTATCTATAGCAATACAACTTCAGATTCGTTTCCAATTGTAAAACCAGATTTTAGACTGGCGTTTATGCATTAAAATAGACACAACCACACTGTTGAAAAATGTATTATAAAAACTAAAATTATTTTTAAATTTATCTGTTGCTTATGGGAGCGATTTGAGCTTTTTATTTTTTTTTTTATAGAAATTTATAATATTGTGATATAAATAGAATCAAATTAAAATAATTTCAAACTCAGTGATTATATATTAATATACATAATTGATTTTTTTTAGTTTAGGTGCTTTTTAAAATTTCATAGTTGACAACGCTGGTAATGAACTAACGAGTGAAATGAACACAATAAACGTTCGATATTGTCTGCTTTTCAGCGTTGTCAACTTTAAAATTTCAAAAAGCACCTAAACCCCTAAAAAAGCGCGTAATTTTCATAAAAAATCACTGAGTTTAAAATGTGTACAAATTTAACTTTACATTTGCTAATATAATCATTACTTAAAAAAAATTAAAGCTTTTAGATGCCAGTTGCCCCCTAAAATAAATTATTTTACAAATGGCAATAAGACTGGAGTTTTGATTGATATCGATAATCGAAATACAAGTCTAAAGATATTCTGTTCTTTATATTATTAGGCCAAAACATCCAAATTTACTATCAATGCAAATATTAACCTTATCAGGGTGTCAATTTGTGCTCTAAAAAATTTTAAAATGAAAAGTATTTGCATATTAATTTCTCTTTTTTTATTTTCACCAAGGTTTGATCAACTTGAAACTTTACTTACAAAATAAATTCTCGTAACAATTTCATTTTATAAAAAGTAGGTGGTTTATGTCTCATAAACCATACAGGATATCAACAAACCAGTATCGGAAATAAGTTACAATTAATAATAAACAAGCAAAACACTCAAATAACAGAAACATTGTATACTATCAATCCTTATAAGCTTCTTAATTATTAGTTTTAGTATCATAAGCTGAAAGTATTATCAACATAATATCATTTTACAATGAGTAAATATTTTTTAGCTTTGTTAAGATACAAAATACGTAAGGGTAATTAAAGATATTTACCCTTACAAAAATTGTTTTCAATTAAAAAAATTATTTTCAAATTTAGTATTTGGTGTCACCGAAATAAAAATAAAAGCACTAAAAACTTAAAAAAAAATCACCAAGCACTAACTCGCAATTTTTTCGCTTCCAAAATGTTAAAAATCACCAAAAACGGTGATAAAATCACCGAGTTGACAACGCTGCTGCTTTTCTTTAAACTAAAATACAATTCAAATGAACTAAGTTAGTCGCGCACAACAGGCTGATCGATATAAACGTCAGTTTTTTTTGTTATTTTTTTGTTTTTTATTTAACAATACATAAATAGTTTGTTTTAATAGGGTTCTCCAAACAAGGAGGATCTTAGCGATTACTTTTCATTCTATTCGTTGTAAATTATAAATAAATAATAAAGTGAGTGCAACAAAATGAAAAATAAATAAAACACATAATTTGATATGTAAAATGTGATGAAGAAAAAAATTAAATACACAACAAGAAAGTGTGAAATTTTTTAAATAAAAATGTGATTTTGCTCTTATTTAAACAGAAATAAATCTTGAAAAAATCAACATGAAAATATTTCTTTAATAATCCAAATTTTATATTAACTGTGATCTAATTATGGTATCTTTATTAAAAATAAACTTAAAATATTGATAAAAATAATTATTATTATGAAATGACGTGACATGTAGTCTACAAAACGGTGTGGTGTTTATTGTAACGCGTTTTCTTCAGTTTTGTGTGCCATTACCTATAACAATTTTATTATATAAAATGTTTTCTTATTTAAAATTATTTGAGATATTAGTTGTTTAAATGATAGATTGCTTAAGTTGTTAAAATTGATGAAAGTTGTTGGTTTATTAATTTTTTTTTACCAGTTTCAAACTATTAATAATTTCTTTGTTTTTTTTTTTGTTTTTGTACGTAAGTATGTATTAACTTATCAATTATCATTCTTTTATATTCCAGTGGTTATTCTCTAGTAATAGGAATGATACTTAAGGAGAGAGAAACCCCACAGTGAATTATACCAATTTGAAATTAAATCATTATCAAAAAACTAAATATGTTTTATTATCAATTTTGTGCCATTTTATTGATTTCATTTTTTTTAAACTTTAATAAATTCACATGACAACACGTTCTTTACGAAATGAAATTTGTATTGTCTACATAAAAGTTTATTTTAATACTCAACACTCACTCGTTCTTGGTCTTTTAAACAATGATGACATTTAAGTGATTTTTAAACTCGTTATAAGTAATTATTGTAATTTTCTAGGTAATTACAGATACATCAAATCCATCAGATATTAAAAATATAAAATGCGAGTTTTCATGAAATCTAATTAATATCTGAATTGATTTAAAAAACCATTTAATAAATAATTTGGCGTAAAAAAGTCTAAAATTTTTTTTAAGTTCTGTAAACATTAAAAATAGATCCAAATTTTCAAAATTTTAATTTTTGTCATTTTAAATACATTTTTGACAGCAGTCGGTATCTATTTAAATAATCATTCTAACTACCAAACTAAATCTACTTTTTACCAAATTAAATCTACTTTTTAAATTTTGCTATGAACTGCTGTGGGTAAATGCAGATATGAAAACAGATATTTCGTTTATGTATAAAAAGGGTGTAATAAAATGTACAGTTAAATTATAAATTACTTGCCGCATCCATACAAAATATTTTGAGTTTATTAAAGGCTTATATGACAGTTTTCTGTACATCTGTCAAAAAAACTTTTAATAAACCAAAAATATTTTTTATGAATATGGCTGTTACTTTAAAATAATGTTATTGAAAATAATATTGTAGTACTAGTTTTGTTTCTTCGAGCAAATAAATTTTCCGAGAAGATATTTTTTTAAAAATGAGAGAAATTTATTTCGTTTTTTTTTTAACTGTAGGTAAATCAATTAAAATACAATTTTTATATAAAAATCTCCATTATGCCAATTTAATGTTTTTTTAAACTCATTTCTTATAGTAAAATCTCTTAATGAATTTACACATTTGTTTTAGTCAGCAAAAAAATTTGGTTAAAAATCAAAAAATTTTATTCAGATATTAAAAAAAAAATCAAACTATAGGTACAACTACATACATACATATATGTTTATGGATTTAACAAATAAATTGTTTTGTTCTGTATTAAATTTTTTAAACAATTTCAAATTCGACCAACATGAGTTGATTTGCCCATTAAGATCTATTTTCGTGAACTCGTTTCACAAACTGAAACCTTTTACTTGTTTAAAATTTTCACGTACAGTTTGGATTATAGACCTAACGCTTTGGAAGTAAATTTTTAATATTCTCCAGTTTTCTTCATGCAATTTTGCAAACGTCAAACAATAAAATAATTTCCGTCAATAAATGATTGTCTTTCTATATTTTAGGACAAAAATATCCTCTAGTTTAAATTTAAGCCATTAGATGACGCACACTTTTTATATAGATACGTTCATTTATAAAATGTTATTTTAAATAAAATTGTTTATACTTTTTAAATGCACAGAATTATCTGTTATACAAATATGGAGTTATATGTACATGTATGTCTTATAAAATATATTACTATATGTTATATAAAATGTATTAAAACATTTAAGAAATGTTATTTATCACAATATCTTTTTTTAATAAATTTTAAATAAATTCTCTGTTTAGATAGGTACAAATTTTTTTCATAAATTTTCCCTAAAAAAATTTGTATAGTTACCTAGATTTCTTATAAATTTTTAATATTTTTACCACCTAAATACATACTTATACCTATAACATTTTTGAAAGTGTATTTTTTAAACAAATATTTGAAATTCTTAATAATTGTTTGTTTTCTTCCTGCCGTAGGTATTCATACAAAATATTTTAGGTTTATTAAAGGCTTATTTGACAAATTAGTGTAAAACATCTGTCAAATTTTATTTTCTATTATATTTGCTGTACCTACCTATGCAATATTTAAAAAAAATCTACCTTCAAGAGAGTTTTGCTTAACCCTTTAATTTAAAATACATCGACGAAATTAAAATCTGTATTATAATTGGCATCATTGTATCGTCACTAAATAAAATGAAAACTACACACGTTTCGTATACATATGTACATGCATATCTACAAATATGTGTATACAATTATACCACAAATTTCAACACAACAAAAAAATACATGGTAAAGTTCTTAATTTTTGTTATTTCTTCTCTCCATATGGATTTTGTATTTGTATCTTTCTGGTATTGCACACACATAAAACATCAGTGAAACGAACCAGCCATTACTAGTTGTTTTTGCTGTGTTCTACACTACCCGGTCGAAATTTGAGTTTGCTTAAAATTAACTAATTGTTGATTAGCAGTGAGTGACTCAAAAACTAAATAATTTACATTTTTAAAACTATTTTTTTTTATACGTAATGTTCGCCGAACGACTCAGTACTAACTCACTCTGCATCAGTATTACCTGGCCATGAGTAAGGTCATTGAGAATTAACATGTAATGTATCAAACATTAGTGTACTGTAAGCCAACTATGAACTGGCGGCGTTATGCTAGGCGCACAATTGGGACGAACGACGAATTTTTCGTCGCGAATATTCGTCATCAAAAATAAAACACATTTGTGTATATGAGAATGCATACAATTGTGGCGTCAGTCGAAGTTCGCTATACGCGGCGAACTCTGCATTAGATTTATTTCTATTTTTTACGCCGGCGAACGACGAACAAATTGATACAAAGTGACCATTTTTTATTAAATTTGGGTTTACTTCTCAACTTTTTAAGAAAATAAAGTTAGTTTTTACTTTAATAATTGTTTTATTTTTTATTTTTAAACATTTAAAGTAAGTATAAAAAAGTTAAGTACAAAAATTTGTTTTTATTTGTGTTTTTGCAAATTTTTAAGTTTATTAAATGATATTTTTTCATATGGTCACACTATTAGCTGTTATACACAAACAAAATTTTTATTATTGTTTAATGCATGTACCCAAGACATTCTTTGCAAACGTTTGCTTATACGTAAACAAGTTTTTATTATTACAGAAATTATATTTATTGTTTTGTTGAGTTTCACAAAAAATTAAATTCTTCGATTATTTTTGTGTTTTCTTTGCACAAACACTAAACAATTTTATAAACTATAAAAGATGTTACTTTTTCGTCGTTGTTGTGCTTCACACGACGAATTTGCACAACGAATTTTTACCGAAGAGTTCGTCGTGTTGGGCGAAATTCGTCGTTCGTCCCAATTGTGCGCCGAGCATTATGCATAAGAATAAACTGTGTTAACTATTGAGCTGCTATATTTCCCTTATTATAAGGTTTAATAAATTTGCTTGTGATGCATTAAGCATGAAAGGCACTTTGAGTAAACTATAGACTGGCTGGTTCATTATTAGAATTAAAACTTCAATTTGACTTATTTTTTTTATTTTGTAATTTTTAATTTTGTTTTTACTTTTATTAATTTTTCTTTAACTTTTATGCATTAATTTAGTATGTATAATTTTTTTTTATAAAACTAGTACAAAAATTAAATACAAGTTTTTTTATTTGGGAGGCAAACTGTTTGAAAATTGCGCTTTTTAATCAATTAAAAACCGTTTCGTATGGCTTTTTCTAGCTTCTCGTCTCCATCTTGAACTACATCTAAAAAATAATTCGAGAGTTTGTATGAGTTTTAAATACGTATATGTACATATCACTTACAGTAGACTCGCGGTAACGTAACTATTAAAAACCGAGCGTGTTCACGTTTGCGAAGTTGTTCATGTTAACGAAGGTGTAAATCTTTAAAATTTCCAAATAAATTAGACATGTGATTTAACTCAAATTCATATATTTTTTTGTATTTTGGATTGTTATATACATATGGTTTGTAAGGAAAACAAAAATACTTTAAAATTAATTTAAAAAATGTGTTACCTTTTTTGTTCTTGTTCAAACAGCGTTGTCAGAACATATGTTCGAACAACGATGTCTGATATTAAAAGGCATTTTTAATATGAAAGAAAGAGACGACACAAAAATTGCGACAAAATACACTTTATACGTTTTAACCATATCAAAGAACATGAATAATTTTTTGACAGTTGCTCTGCCGACGTTTTGTTCTAGTCTGTACAAATCGATGACTCGTCTAGACGTAAAGTAAAGAAATAAAAATGTTCAGACAGCATTTTGTTTTCTTTTCAAGACGTTTCCAAGTTGAATTTAAATAGCCAATAGCGCCAATTAATAGTTAAACCAATTTTCAAAAATTGCAGCTGTAATCCATTACGATTTGCAGCAATTGTAGTCCACAGGAGATTGAAAATTTCTAAAAAAGCGAGGATTTTTTGCCTTTCCAATCACAAGAAGTTTAACTTTTTCACGAAAAACTTTAGATTAGGTCATGCTAAATCAGCAGCACGCACTAAACTAAACCTGTGCAATCAATTACAGGGATAGCCCTTTTTATGAAAACGATTTGCATAACCGACAAATTTGTTCACGTTATAAGGCTTTCTCACTATGTTCACGCTACAGAGTAGTCAGTGTAAAAGTGTTCATCTTATCCGGTGTTCACGTAAGGCAGTGTTTTTGTTACCGCGAGTCTACTGTATTTACTAATACAACGTCATAATTCAAAATTTTAAATTTTGGAGTTAATCATACAGAATTGATTTTCATTTAATGCTTTATATAGTGTATTCGTTGCATCTTTATATATTTTTTTTACTTTCCACGTTTTAAGAGAATAAGCTGTTTTTTGTCTATATGATGAGAGCAAGTAAAAAACTTAAACTGCGATTATCTCGAAATGGATTTTTGAGTTATGACGTTGTATTAGGATATGAGCGATATGCATGTATTATTAGAAAACTTCTTAATATTCTAACACTTGCATAAGTTTTGATGTTGCTTGGAAGTTAGATATGTAGGTATAAATGTGTTAGCCAAAATTTCGCCTAATTTCGACAGGGTAATACCGCGTTTCTCATTTTGTTATTAACAAAATTCTTTACAAATGCACATCAATTTGTTTTTGTAATAAATGCTCATACACACCTTATCACACGTTATGTTCATCGGCCTACTCTTTGTGTGTTCTTCTTCATTGCCAGAGATATTGTTTTTCTGTTAGTGTTTTGTCAGCTGTTGCGTTTATTATGATGATATTTTGCGATTTTTTTTAATACCAAAAACACTCCCTCCAAAACGTAGATACTACAAGGTGCTTATATTTTGCTAATCGACCTATGTATGTATGTTGTGCAAAAAATGTATGTGTGTGTGGGTACTTTTCTAATATAATGTTAGAAAATTTGAAACATAGGGTTAAGTTGTTACAGTTGCATTGTGCTATAAAGGATTAGTAAATCTCCAGCGTACTTAAACAAATCATTAAGTTATAAAACAAATCCAAGAATGATAAAAAAAGTTGTGCATGTTTGTTGTATGTAAATTAGCTCTTTCATGCGTGACGTCATACCAGCAAACAAGTGATTGATATTGCGAGTAAAAATGAAAAAAGTGAATTAAGTGCTAAACTAAATAATTAATAAATAATAATAATAATAATAATAATAATAATAATAAATAATAAATAATAAATAAAAAAATAAAAAAGTATTTGTTTAGTGCAAGGCTAATGTGACGTACATGCGCAGAAAGAAATAATGTCATAGTTCTAGTGTCCTTAGAAGAGGAAAAACAAATATTTTGTGAAAATTCAACACAAGTTCAGTTTAAGGCATATTTTTTTTAGACACAATTTAAACCGAATTCAAGGGTGCCGCCAGATGTTTCTTTTAACATTAGGATTAAAAAAAAAACTTCGAAATTGGATTAACTCTGGGGGAAAGTATGGAACGCAAAACAAACAAAAAAAATTATATTTCGAATCCAATTTTTCGAGCTATCAAGCGATTTATAAGCTTTATGTGGATAAATGTGCATCAAACAAAAAAAGTGATATGCGAAAATTGTCGTATCCTTACACTCACTGTGAAGGGTATAAAAATATAAAGAAACCCGACTTTTTGCGTCAACGTTCTACGCTTTGTGTTCTGTAACTTGAAACGTTCAACTACATTGTTTCAACTTTTTTGAGAGAGGCGTAGGACGCGAAAAATCATGTTATGAGTGGTGTGGACTTTCAGCTTTACCGCACTTTAAAGATTTTATCAATCCAAATTTGAAGATTAGTCATAGATATTGAAAACTCACATAATGCTAATTGTAAATGCTATAATAAGTACTGGTTATAACTTTAGTCTTCTGATCCAGCATAACGAATTTATTCTTAAAGGGAATAAAGATTATTTAGGGAGTACATAATTGTCGGATTTTTCATTTTAGTTTATTTATTTCTACATAAATAAAATGTTGCCTTTAATTTAAAAACAAATATATTACAGTTATAACTGTAACAAAGTTTGACCAACCCTGTTGATCAATAAAATCAAATAGGATGTGGCAGAGGAGAGCAACAATGCATAATGTGGTTGCCAATTATTGTTTATTTGTTTACTCTTGTTTTAACAGTGAATAATAAAAATGTTTAAACTGTGCTGATTTTTATAAACCGTTTTCATACATTTCGCCTTTCATTTACTGACCTTGTAAAAGTCTATAAAAAAAATCTCTATAAATATGCATTTATAAATACAATAAACAAAAACTTACTGATGGAAGGTACGTACCTAAATAGAAAGGAAAATTTGTTTTTTTTTACTTTTTCCATAAAATATTAAATGTATATTGATTTTGTTTTTTATTTTTTTTTTTTGTTTCAGGGAAAGCGTACAAATGTTTTAATGATTTAATTTTTTATGGTTTAATGACTTAAATTACATTCACCGTAATTGTTTTTTCTTTGCAGCTAAATGATGCAAACTTTACTTTTTTTTATTCACGCAAGAAAATTTTTAAATCTACTAAATATTTGTGTACTTAATAAATGCACCCCCAGACAATCCAAAAAGAAACAACTAATTTAAATATTTACTTAGACAATCCGTAACTGGCGTATTTTTTGTTTGTTTGTTTGTCATTTACCTCAAAATGTATTTGTTTGCAACTTTTCAATTTTTCTAATTCAAACTAAACTGCTGGCTACATTTCATTTAAATAGAGTAATTTAATGTCATCACATCACATTTAAACATGAGACTTTTAGTGTCTATTGCTATGTATAACTATACGAGTTGTCATAAGTAGTTACTTGCAATAGTAAAGAATGGCCCGCACAAAACCTGGATAATTTCAAAAACTTGTTACAGCGATCCTAGTGCTTTTATATTTACTTATAAAAGGTTTTCCTATAGGGATAATATGATTTTGAGATGACATTTCGTCCATTTGTAATATGTCATGATCTGTCATTTGTTTTTCATTGTAATCAGTAGTGTTTACAATTTCATCATGGAGAGATATACGCAAGAACAACGTTTACAAATTATTTAGTTTAATTATCAAAGTAATCGTTCTCCAATTGCAACTTTTCGTGCGCTTTTGCCAATTTATGGTCGTAATAATCGTTCAAATGTGCTCGCTATTCTTTGAACTGTTGAAAATTTTGAGCTTTTATTTTCTTTGTATAATGTTCAAGTGCCAATAAGACAAAGAACCGCTCGCAGTAATGCAAATATTGCTGTCGTTCAGGCAAGTCTTGCTAAAGACCGAAATTAAGCTGGTAACACCGTTACTGTCAATGGAGAGTGGTTTAGATCGATGATAACCAACTTTTTATGGCCGAAATTAGAAGAAGTTGATTTTGAAAACATTTGGTTTCAACACAACGGGACTACAGTCCACACAGCAAATGCAACAATTGAATTATTGCCAGTAAAGTTTGGAGATTCGATTATTTCAAAAATTCTGATATTGAATGGCCTCCAAGAAGTTGTGATTTTACACCATTAGATCTTGTGGGGTTATTTGAAGTCATTGGTTTTTCGAAATAAACCAGACTCTCTTCAAGCTTAACAAGGCAATATTGAACGTGCCATTCATGACATACGACTTGATTTAAAAAGTGCTCGAAAATTGGGTACATCAAATTTGTTGCTGCAGAAGAAGTCGTGGAGGCCTTTTTGAATGTCGTCTTATTTAGAACTTAATTGTATCGATTGTACTTCACATTAAATAAAAAAACTTTTTGAATTTCCTTAACAATAAGTGTGCGTGTTTTTATTTAAAGAAATCACTCTTATAGGAAAACCTTTTATATTGACAAAACATTTAATCGTAAAAAATTTAAAGTTTGTTGATGGATTAAAGTTTAATACACAGGCGTGATGGAACAAAAAAAAAAAAAAATCCAAAAAATTGTCTTGTAAAATCATTGCCGTGACTAGACCATTGTAGGGGCTGCAAAGCCCCCTAGAAATATTTTTGAATTTGCAATAATTTGCTCTGGAAATTTTTATTGCAATAAATGTATTATTTCAAGCGCGGAGCAGCAGGTGGCTGCCACAGGACTTTCTTTATCATATTCTTGTATCGAATGCCGTTTACAATCACAGCAGTTTCAGCCTCATCTTGAAAAAAGTAAGGCTTAAACACTTTACTCAACCAAAATCCGCAATAGACAGTTGTTGATTGTGGGTGCATTTGTTTCTCATGAATTTGCTGAGCCCCAAATTCAACAATTTAGTGTATTCACCTATTGAACGAATTGCCGTTGCTCTCTATGGAGTGCTAGTTTTAGCTCTTTAGTAAACTGAATTTTTTACGCATAAATGGTGAAGCGATTTTGTTAAAATTCGCTGCGTAGTGCTACGAGAAATTTAAAGTTGTTGAGAGAGAACAATGCCGAATTGATTTTTTCGGGTGCTCGGCAACACTCTGATTTACAACAGCAATATTTTTAATAAGGCCGACCTGTAAGTTGACACACAGTGGTGGTACAGTCCATAACCGACCAAATTATTTACCACTTTTCGAATGGTTAACACGTTGGTTGACTTTCTCGACTTAAAATTCTTCAAAGTTTGCAAGCGGTCTCAATATAATACGTTCCTGTACTTTGAACTGCTGGAGCTCTCCATTGTCTGCTCTTAAGTAAGCTGAATGTTGTACCCATAAATGGTAGAGGTCTTTTGTCAAAATTCGCTGCGTACTGCTTCGTGAAATATAAAGTTGTTGAGAACAATGTCAAATTAATGTTTTCGGGTGTTCGGCGATTCTCTCGTTTACAACAGCAATATATCTCAACATAACTTTTCTGTAATACATTTTTGTAAAAAGTCTTCACAATTATAACGCGTTGTTCTTTCGTAAAGCGCTCCATTATTAGCGATCGGAATAAACATATGTGACAGCTGCCACATTTTAGAGTTGCCACTTGCATTACATTAAAATTCTCGTGTCGCGGTGTTTGTGATTAAACTCCTTCAAAATGGCTCAAACGATTTTCATGAAATTTTGTGTGCATATCGGGTAGGTCTGAGAATCGGCCGACATCTATTTTTCATACCCCTCAACGACACGCCTTTTTTCTCGACCCCTCAGATGGGCCAGACTGCTGGACCGATCTTCTTGAATTTTTCGCATAATATAACTAAGACGCTGGTATGATTAATAGAATACCTTCTTTTATCACGCCTACTTTAACGCCCACTTTATTTAATTATGTACTTGCGTCGATCTGGTTTTTTCTTCAAATTGTACACAATGCAGAAATAAACGTTTGAGAATCGGTCAACACCTATTTTTCATGCTCCTTAATATTAAGGGTGACTCACCCCGAGGGACAATTTATGCCTCACCTAAATAACGTAACGCCTTCGATAAAATTTTAAACTAAAATAGATTTGCGTACCGTAGAACACATATGGTTTACGTTTTTGTTTTTAAAGTACTCAGAGTAAGTAAATTATTTTTATTGAACTAAAAAAATATTTCCCAGAAATAATTTATATGGCAAAACAATGTTTAACGGGTCAGCTGGTTTAATATAAAAAATTAATTATAATAAACAAATAATTACTTTGAGTATGCGTTCAGATTTTGTGTGGGCCTTTCTTTAAAAAGATTTTTGTGGCTTTTTTTTTACGTTAAGCGATAATAGCAAGATGTTAAATAATAAAAAAAAATTAAAAGTGATAAAAATATTAAATTATTATGACATGCGCTTAAATTTTGCGCTAGTAAAATTGCAAATTACGGTTTAAATAAATTAACCCAATTAAAGAATAAAATTTAATTGCATATACTGTGTTTTTAAAAAGATAATAACAATTATATTTCTCACGGTATTAATAGAGATATTGTAAAGACTTAATAAGCCTTATATCATTATTATTTTATATTGATGAAATGAAACAAGAAAACCCTAAAAATTAAATTTAAATTAAAAATTTCTTGAAAGCTCCTTCCTTTGCATGAAGGACATTTCAACATACTTAAGGTCCAACTATGTTAGGCACAAGTAAATGTTAGATAAGTTTCAGTCAAATGTCATTATTCGTTAAAGCAGCTAATACACGGCATGTTTTTTACGTCTGACTTGACAAATTCCACACTGATAAATACGAACATGTAGTGTGTTAACTTTAAAATATTACTTCTGTAAAAAACATGTGTCGATCCATCTGACAAAATTTCAATTAGAGCGTGCTCTATTTTCTTCTGTCAAAACATGTGACATCAGCCGATGGCAGAAATCTCTGCTGCTACAAAGCGTCAGCGACGCACAGTGGGTTCGATAGTACCCAAAGTGGCGATTAATTCATAGACGCCGTAGTTTTAAAATATTATATTTTTTATTGATGGATTATTATAAGCACATAAAAACACAGCATTTTAGAAAAAAAAAGATTAAACAAAAATTTTTTTTAACTCGTTAAGCGCATTATTTTTTTTTTTTTTTTTTTTTTTTTTTTAAAGACCTTAGTTCACAATTTGTGCTGTAACTTTGGAATGAAAAGCGATCAATTAATGAATAAAACTGAAAACTCAATGTTTTATTAAAAAATTAAAATAATAAATATTAGTATAAATTTAATCTAAAATTCAACTTTTGTTTTTTTACAAAATTTTATAAATGTACAAATTTTGTCGAAAAAGCTACAAAAGAGAATATTCTCTCAATTTTTTAGTAATGAATTACCATAAATACATAAAAACACACCTTTAAAAAAAATTAAAGAAAGCAATTTTTAACCTGTAAGGCGTTTTATGTTTTACGGAAAAAACATGATCCACAATTTTCGCTGTAACTTTGAAATCAAAATAAATTTAAAGAATAAGTAAATAATAAGTATTCCTATTATTATCCAGCTGTAATTTCAGCAGAAATTTCCGCGTTCTGAAAAAAAAAACGTCTGGCGGTGTTTCCGTCATTCGAATTGCCAAAGCCGGGTTTTGGTTGATCAACAATGAAACCAGTTTTTTTTCTCGAAACTCATTTTGGATAAGTAATTTTGTTTAGTTTTGTTCGAACATTAAGTGTTTTCGTGATCATTTCGAGCTCGTGCGTTAATTTTAAATTTAATAAAAGCACGAACGTATGCAAATATTAGAATTCGGTGTCAATAAAACAGAAATTATATTTTGTAAGTGGGCGTGAATCAAAATTAACTCACGCAACCATCTCTGATAGAAACCAAACTCATTTATAACAATAACTTTAATACCGAAAATAGAGACAAAAGAGAGTTAAAAACAAAGAAGTTGATTTGTTTTTTCAGATTAAGTATTTAAAACCTGGAGTTCTTTCACAAAAATTTTAATAAGTAAAATAACGCGGTGCCTCTGCAAAAGTTTGGTGTGGAATATATAAGCTAAAATCTATATATATAAAAGTGAAACTATGTGTGTGTGTGTGTGTTAGCTATAGACTCCGAAACTGTAAAACCGATCGGACTCAAACTTTGGCAAGTTGTTGTACACATTCCAGGGAGTGTTTATGGGTGAACAAATTTGGGCGGGGCTACGCCCATAAAAAATTAGTTATCATTTTTAGCTACTTACACTTGACCGATTTTTCTGAAACTTTGCACACACATATTGAGCTGTCATGACTAAATAATTTCATGATAAGAAAAGTGGGCGGGGCCACGCCCCTAAAAAAGTTTTAATTTTGAGGTTCTTGCACTGCACCGATTTTTCTGAAACTTTGCACACATATCGAGCTGTCATGACTAAATAAATTCGTGATTAGAAAAGTGGGCAGTGCCACGCCCAAAAAAAAAAGGTTATCATTTTCAGCTACTTGATCTTCACCGATTTTTCTGAAACTTTGCACACACATATTGAGCTGTCATGACTATATAATTTCATGATTAGAAAAGTGGGCGGGGCCACGCCCATAAAAAAAGTTATAATTTTGAGGTACTTGCTCTGGACCGATTTTTGTGAAACTTTGCACACATATTGAAGTTTCATGAGTACATAATTTCATGATTAAATAAGTAGGCGGGGCCACGCCCATAAAAAAATTACCATTTTGAGGTACTTGCTCTGGACCGATTTTGGTGATGACTATACAGTTTCGTGATTAGAAAAGTGGGCAGTGCCACGCCCAGTTGATATTTAACTAAAATTCAGAATGCATTTATATTCATTTAGGGGCGTAGCAACGCGCGCCGGGCTTTTCTAGTACTATATAAAAATATCACTTAATAAAATTTGCTGGATCGCAACAAGAAATTTGTTGAAACTCTGTGTATGTATCGAAAATACCCCAAAAATGGAGCACTTAAAAAAAAAAAATTCAAAATATTTGCAAAACATTTATCTAAAAAACATTAATGCAATTATGTAGCCAAATACCTGAAGTTGATGGTTCCTGTTTAATAAAATTACTTTTAGAAAGCTTAATAAGAATTATCAGCACCCAAAATATCTCAATTTTCAGTTTTAGGCACGAAAAATGTTGTAAAATTATTTGACTTTGACAGCTCACAGTCGATAGAGTAATTTACTCAAAACAAAAGTTTTTGGCAAATAGTGATGTAGAATTTAATTACGTTTCACCCAGTACCATACACAAATGTGTAGGTTAAAGTTCAGCTTTTTAATTAATCCTCACTTTTGGTACATTTCAACCCTCTGTGCGACGGTTGCCTGTAAAATTAAAATTTTTAAAAGACTTGTAGATTTACATATGTCTCACAAAAAAAACATGCCGTGTATTAGGGGCTTAAGAAAAGCAGATTGAGAAGTTTATGCTTTGTTTACATTCATAATCATAAACTTGTTACTAATCGTTCAGGGATAACAACTTTCAAAACAAACTACTAAAGATTATGCGATGTGTAGTATTCATTGCGCCGAAACAAAAATTTAAGCAATCGAAAACTGAATTAGCAAAGTTGTAGCGAAATTTATGCCTCTAAACATTGTTTGCTTTTGTCCAAAAATGTTTCCATAATTTTCTTCTTAAAATCTACAATAAATTTCTTTGAACTAAACGGACTAAGTAATTGACAACAACTCTATTATCTAATAGCAACCAGTTATTGACGTGATTTTATTAACGTTCATGTCTCTAGTTTCTAATCGCTTCTGTGTAATATTGCTCATATTATTTACCCCTCACACTTGAACAACAATTGTCATTATTTGATTTTTTGATTTGATCATAAGTGCTAACTGCTTGTTGAATTATCATGTGCTCCAACTTTAAGCGAATTTTAAATTAAATTATAAACTTTCACGTTTTTTTTTATTTTTAATTCAAAATTATAACACTATCACTAAAAAAAAGATACAAAAGAAACTAGAGAAAAAAATCCTAATGACGAGACGAAAATTTTGGTGGGTGGGTTAGGTTTGGTTAACACTTTTTTTTTTAAGTTTAATTAACGGTGGAAATATTTTTTTGAAGTTATTTTTAACGATTTAATGTTAATTGGAAAGTTTATAATAAAACTAGCTAAACCCAGTTCGCATTGCCGGTCCCAATTTTATTTTTATATTTTATTAATTTTAAAATAAACTGTAATATCGTTGTCAATTAACAATATATTGTTATTGATGCCTGCCTTCTTTAATTCTTAATCTGTCTTCTTCTTCTTTTGTGTTCGTTTAGGCATTGATTTCTTATCAATCTTCTAGTTTCATGAATTTAAATACAATTTTTTTTGCTACTAGATATTAGCTGTTATCAAGTTAACTGTATAACAAATTTGATCCAAATTCATCCTATAATTTTCAAATCAATCGATAACAGAAAGACAGACAGACAAAAATTAAAAAAACCCTGTAGAGAGACATTTTTGTTTTTACAATCTTGTATAGATAAGTAATTTTACGCTCGAACAATATTGCGAAATTTTCAAAATTTATTTTCAAAAGTAAGGGTCTCTTTCATTAAGAGCGCTACAAAGGTTTTTTTAAATAAAACAAAAACGGTTTTGGATATCAATGAAATTATGTATGGAACTAGATTTCTTTTGCGTGGCCACCACGGGCATGCTTGCAGAAGTCCTGACGCTGAACCCAATTTTCGACGGTTTTCAAGCATAAATCGGGCATCATCAATCGTCGCTGGCTTGTTGGCATAGACCATAGACTTGACGTAACTCCACAGGAAATAGTCTAACGGCGTCAAATCGCACGACCGAGGCGGCCAATCGTCTGGACCATTTCGTGAAATAACACGTTCTCCAAACTTGGTTTTCAATAAATTGATTGTGACATTCGCTGTGTGGCTTGTGACGTCGTCCTGTTGGAATCACATGTCCTCCAAGTCCATATCATCCGATTGGGGCCAATAATATTTTGTAATCTTTGAGCGGTAGCGATTCCCATTCACGGTTACGTGCCGGTCTTGATCATTACGGAAGAAGTACGGCCCAATGACGCCGCCGGACCATAAACCGCACCAAACCGTAATTTTTTTGGGGATGCAATGATGACTCATGGAGTACGTGTGTTTTGCTGTCTGACCAATAACGCATATTTTGCTTATTGACGAAGCCATTCAGCCAGAAATGAGCCTCATCGTTGAAGATGATTTTTCGATGAAAATCCGAATCATTTTCAAGTTATTGCTCAGCCCAATTCACGAACATACGACGCTTCTGGTGGTCAAGCGGCCTTAGTTCTTGCGTCAATTTGATTTTGTAAGGATGTAGGCCAAGATCTTTTCGCAAAATTCGCCACAACGACGTCACAGAGATGCCCAACGCTTGAGAACGACGTGTGAAAGACACATTTGGGCTTTCTTCAACTGAAGCCTCAGCGGCAGCAATATTCTCGACACTACGGGCACTTCTTTGTCTCACTGGCACGGGAACATTTTGTACTGTGCCTGTGGATTCAAATTTTTCCACAAGACGCTCAATTGTTGATCTGGTACGACGATTATGACCACCATAAATTGGACGTAGCGCTCTTATCGTTAAGGCCACTGACTCCGAATTTCAGTAGTAAATTTTAATAATTTCGACTCGTTGTTGGCTCGTATATCTTTCCATCATAAAATAGCAAACCTTACTGAAGACAAATGTCAAAAGAGCGGCAAAAAATATGGTGTCGTTTGCTGTCCCCATCGGTCTACTTTTGTAGCGTGCCTGTTGAAAAACCCTTTAATTGCAGTGTTGTCCGAACTCTGGGTTTGTTGAAAAGAAGTTTTGACCGAATAGAAGCACCCACTGCAAATACTATACGCAAGATGTTCGTTAAACTGGCTCTTATCGTCATATGTGCTGTGCAACTCAAACCAACAACATTGACTCACCACTGATCTTAACCACTCAATCTCAACATTACTCGCAACAACACGATAAATATTTTGCACCAAAAATGGGAAAGTATTTCATTTAAGGGTCCAATGCTCAGTTAAGGCATCTCAATTAAGTTCTTACAAAATCCCAACAAGATATGAGAGGATTAACTGCTTTACCATAATATTAGAGAAGTGATATTAATGAAGTAATTAGAGTAAGAAATACTTAAGGCATGAATCTTCAAACGGACGGATCAAAGGTTGGTGACCGAATTGAAATGCGATTATATGACATTAATCGAACCAGAGATAAATACTTTCGCCTAGCAGATTACAATACTGTTTTCAGGCTAAGATTCTAAAATTATGGCAATTACGGAATGCATAAAATGGATGAAGGAGATTGATAACGAAGCTCCGTTTCGTATACTTTCGGCTAGTCAATCAATTATCAAGATCTGCAATGCAGGAGTGAGATCAACTAGCTAATATGGATACCAGGCCATCATGGCATGATCGAAAACGAAGAAGCCGAAAAATTGTCCAAAATGAAATAATTTTTCAAAATCATCATCTTCGAGAATGCTAAACCCTTTGAGAGGTTCAAAAGTTAACTTACAGGCGATGGAGGAACACGTCTGATGGTGACAAAATATTTCGGTCGGCAAGGTGAACCAAATCTTGAAAAATCAAAGGAGATTCTAAAACTGAGTAGACCAAGACTTAGGAGCTTAACTAGTGTAAGAACAGGTGTAACGTGCCTTATACCTATAGTAACACAAAATACCGTACTGTCTGGGTAGAGTGAACTAATTTTTGCAGAGCGATTTCACTATACCCAGGTTGTTCACTAAATTAAGGTTGAATTTTTTTATTTAAAAAACTAATTTATTTATTTTATATGAATTTATAGGTTATAAATTTTATTAATTTCCGTGTAATACTAAAGTTTAAATTTATGACGGGAAAAAATTAACAATAGTTGTTTGTTTCTTTGGTTTGTTTACCGATATTTGCTTGATCGCGAAGTCAATGTAGATCTTGTATATTCGCGAAATTTGTAATATAAGCCTTAGCCCATTCGATACCCTTATCAAAAATATTAATGGCTTCAGCAGCTGATATCGGATTTGTGTTTGCTGGTGTTTCGCCATTGTCTTCATCAGCTGATATTTCAAATGTGCCGACGACGTCTTGCCCAGAATTTGGCTCTCTGTTCTCTATTGACACGACCTTAATGGAACATGCGCGCAGACTTAAATAAATTAACACTTCATAGAATGCGTATTTGTGAGAGTAGCTTTGTCAACTTACTCTAAAAGAATCGTTACTTTACCGTTATCATATGTTCTCTTAAATTGTTATACTCTTTTTCATTGTTTTTCTCCTTCGCCAAACTAAAAACTCACTATAAAGTAGGTTCACTCTATAGAGGTTCATGAGTGTTCACTCTACAGAGTAGTCAATGTAAACATTCTGGTGTTCACTCTTACGAGGTATTCATAGCATCGGAGTTTCACCCTACCCAGACAGCACTGTATGTATGAATTACTTAGAATTCTCATTGGGTTTATAGTAAGTTTAAAATAAACAGCGCAAGGTTTTAAGGAAGAATCAGTTACCGACACCGCTGGTACTTTCGATTGGCCGTTTAAAGTTCAACCCGAAACCGTGCCGATAACTGTTTCCAAGACGCGTACACTAGTTGGATAGTAGTGCTGTTTTAGCCGAATACAAGACAATATATTTCGTTGTAATTCTAACTCGTAATTCGTGGAACCCAAATATAAGGCCTCCCGTATTTTCCTTCACATAATACTAACTACGTTCCCCGGCCATCATTAGCAACTCGTAGAAGAAAAATGGTTTCATTACTACAAAACTGTGTTTCTTTAAAAAAAAAATAAACCAACAACTTTGTGTTTTATTCTTAAAGGAAGCAGACTTTTGAAACAGCCGGTGGACAGGTTGTGCCCTACTTCGGCTGGAAAATAAAACTGCTTTGTACAGGTCACACGGAGATGACAATTCATCTGGCTCGCAAGGGACTAACGGACGACACTACATGTAGGGCAGATAAAGAAAAGGCTGATGCTTTGAAACACTACCTTAACGTAGACACTATGCCGAAGTTGGAATACCTGAAAAATTCGAATTGAAAGTCGCTAAGGAATCACATTAAAGGGACTGGGTTCTTGATCTAGTTGAGATTTAAACTGAATTCGGATTATGGTTTTAAAAACTTCTTTACAACGAACAACATGCCAATTGGGCAAAGGTATATATCTGTCATGGGTTTTGGTTTTTTTATGGCCCTTTTTTCAACCTAACCTAGGTCATTTAGAAACTACATTCGGACTTTCTATTACACCGAAAAAACTTATCTTTTCTAAACAGGCGGGCATTTTTATCTCGGTGGTTCCTTTAACAAACAAAACTGTCGTTTCTGAGGAACAGATAATTTCCACGTCATGGTCGAGATGCCAAGGCATTCACAGAGAGTAATAGTCGCGACAACCACATGACTATAGCCCTGTTCCGTAAATAATGAAAGAAACTATATTTTATTTCATTTTACTTAATTTTTGAAAAGATACTTGAGCTTGGGCCAGCCTATTATGTGTTGTTGCTCATACTCATTAATAAACTTTATTAATTTAACATTTTTCTTATTAAATTATGGTGTGATATATGTGGCATTTTATACAGCAGGAATAATTTGATTTTAATTATGGAAAACAAAATTAAAACATTTTATAAAAATTAAGAAGAAACAAACAATGTAAAAAATAAAGAAATATTTTTTGCAAACCAGGGGAGCACATAGTGTCTTTGCACGTAATAGCGTAGAGATAGATTTTTAAAATTTGTTTGACACGCGCTTACTACAAAAAATAATAGATATTCGCCTATGTTCTGACACTCATGCGGTCTTTACTCGCGTGGGATTTGTGAATCGTCACAACTTGTATGTTCACACACGTTGTCAGATTTAATATTCTTTTATTTAAAATGTGTGGAATTAGTTTATGCCCAAAATAAAAGGCAACATGATGTTTATTTTTTGTTTGTAATTTTATTTAAGCCAAATACAGTAGAAACGCAATTGTGCTGTCTTTAAGTCGCAATTAACAATATTATGCGAAATGTGATTATCATAACACGGATGGATGATAATCTACAGATATCATATGTATCCGTAAATGAAATATAAAAGATAAGCAGGATTAGGGTTATGGCAAGAAGGTTATGGCCAGAAATAACATATTCATATCTTTAAGTTCACAAGCAGTTTGTCATCGGCAAGTCAAATTGCGATTAACACATTAAAAGATGAAAGCTTAGTCTTATGCTTAAATAAGACGTGACATTACCATAATCATACAAAACAGCTGTTCGAATCAAACTTATGGGCAACAATGTATTTGATTAAAGGTGACTGTCGCCATAACCATAGAAACCAATTGAATTTTGTTTTCTTATGGTTATAGCATTATGGTTGTCACGTCTAATTTAAACTTTATAATAGAAGCAACGATTTCGTTAACAGTTCACTGCACTTAATGAATGTATGCACATATTGCCTCAATCATATGATTTAATTTATTTTTATTATGCCCCATACCTGTGGTGCCAAGGGTTAATGCAGATTTGTCATTCCATATGTAATTTATGCAATATTCATTTTTGTTTTAATAAAATATATATTTTCGGAAACCTTATGACTAGGGGAGTCGATTGAGTAATGTTCGTCTGTCCGGTGTGTTGGCTTAAATCAACTTAATAAAAGTCCCCACATGTTATATTAAACGAATTGTTAAAAATTGAACCTTTTGAATGGAACACCTCAACAACATTTACATGATATCATTTTCAAACATTAAATGCTATAAATTGCTGTTTTTACCGATAATAAAAATTCACTTTTAAATTTACACGTGTTTTTTTAACATTATAAATCAAACCTGATGATGAAACACCCATTACATATTCTTAGTTTTTGTCAAATTTCTATTAAATAAAAAACCCGTTTTTACTGAAAAATTTTTAAATAATTCATGTTATTTGCAAAATTTCCATTTAAAAAAACACGTAAATTTTTTTGTCTATATATAAAAATAATTTAAAACACACTATTAGCATGTTAAATAAATATTTAAAACAACGGACACAAACTCTATAGTTTGTATATTTTCTATAAATGAAAGAGTTTTTTTTTCATACCTAAATTGTTAACATTCAAAAAAAAAAAAAACGTGAACATGTTCATCTAACAAATTGAAACGCTGCACAAAAGCTGTGAATATCCCTACATACTTATAAAAAGTACCGCAATGTTATAAGAATAACAACAATAATGTAAAAAGAATAACATCACTTTTATGGTATTGTTTGTTTGTTTATTTTTCTTATGTTAAGTACAATTTTTATCAACTCTTATCAGTAACTATGTATGTATGTAATTACGTCTTTTAGTTTTTTTTTTTACAAATTTTGAAATAAATACACAACAAATAAATGCATAAAGAATATTTTCTCCATTAGTTTATTAATTTTAATATAATTTCTTGCATTGCCAATAACTAAGGTGACCAACTATTTTTTGTTCAAAAAGAGTACACTTTGCAAGTATTTATAGGTGAAAAAAAAGAAATTAAACACACATTTAAAGCAGCATATCAATAAAAAAAAGTGCCATAAAATTTGGAAATGTACTTTTTTATTTTTAAGCTCTTTGGTGATAATTTCCAAGTAATTTGGCTAAAAATTTTTTTTATACGGCATCTCTGACTTTGACTTTGACATCTTTTACCAAAATGGGAATGAGATGCAAAACTATAAAAGATACTGATTCGAGAGCCTTTAATCGACCATAACTGTTTTACGATTAATAGGGCTGCAAACTTTTTAATTTCAATATCAATATATATATATATAATTAATATAAATAATAAAACAAAAAAAAAATAAAACAAAATTTTTTTAAAATTTAAAAAAAAATAAAAATATAAATAATATATTAAATAAAAAATAAAAAAAATAAAAACAAATTAAAAAAAAATTTAAAAAAATATAAAAAAATTTTTTTTGGCTCAGCTGGGATTCAATGCCACGGTTACTCTAACAGTATACACGTTTGTATGTATGTATGTATGTTGTTGTTGTAATGTTGTTTTTGTGAAAAAAAATCGAGGTGGTCGTGGGTTTTTGCTCATATCTCAGGTGTTTATGTACCGATGTTTCTGATTTTCAATAGCGATCTACTCCCGAATATTTCTGATATTTTAATACCTTACCCGGGTCCAAGTGATGTCTGGGGGCTTCAAAAAGTTGATTTCAACATACACACGGACAGACTGACAGAGCTTAATCGACTCCCCTATTCATAAGCTTTCAGAAAATATATACTTTATGGGGTCGGAAATGAAAATTGAAGAAATTTCACACGGAATGACAAACCTATATATACCCTTTTTCACTGTGTGAAGGGTATAAAAAATGTTTTAGAAATACAAATGAGTATAAAATTATACAAATGACAAATGAGTACTTTCAGAGTACAGGATTTGAAAAGAGTACAGTTTGCGAAAAAAAAGGAGTACAAAACTCAGTAAATGAGTACAGTTGGTCACCTTATCAATAACAGCCAAAGAGGGAAATATAAAAGCAAAATGGTGTGAACAATGTTGTCAATTTTTTATAATATTGATACAGGTACAGAAAATGGTAATGTAAAAGTTTATTTAAAGCAATTGTTAATTATTGGTATTAAATATTGTTAATTATTTGATTTTTTTTTATTATAACAAGTATTTCTGAAAGGATATTTTTTCATCAGGTCATGGCAGTTTAAAGAGAAATTATTACCTTTAATTTTCAACGTAAGGTTTATAAATAAAATTTGCCATTTTTATGGAATGCGTAACAAAATATTGCAACTAAATTGCGATTGGTATATTTTTTTTCCTCTTCTGTGGGGACATTTTGATACCTTTTACCCCCTTAACGTTCAAATTGCCAAAAATCCTTTTTTAGTGGATCTATCATCTACATCAGAATAGGAACACACTGTCCACATGTAATGCCTCTAGCTTATTGCGTTAACTCTTTTATATATAGATTTAAAAAAATTTCTTTGTTGACAAACGGTTTTCTAATTATTAATGGTTGAATAAATAATTTAATATGTTTTTTTTTTGTATTTTTATTATTGTTTTTATTTATAATAACGTCACGAATTAAACATAAACTGAATTTTTGTATACCTATTTTCTATAAAATTTTTTCTAATCACACTGGTTTCAAATGCAAACAAAACTTATTTTTCTTTATTAACTTGTAAATATAATCACTTGAAATACAAACCAAATAAAAAATATATATTAATCTTTTCAACCATACTTTGTACAAATAATTACTTATTTTAATAAATAATATAAGCAAAAATATATATATATATGAATGTATGTAAGTAAATATATTTTTATAAATTGCTACATGACTTTTTTGTTTTGTATACCCTTTACACTAGAGTATAAAAGATTTGTAAGTTTGTCATTCCGTTTGCAATATTCATTTGCGACCCTATGAAATAAATATATTTTAAATTCTTGAAGATAAAGGAATTTATTTAGCCAAGTCTGTATATACGTGTGTATGTGGAAATCAACTTTTGGAAGCCCCCACTTATACTTCAAACTCTTATATGGTATCAATTTATTAGATATGCTTTCGAGAATTTTCCTATTGAAAATTAGTTATGAGAGTATATTACGAACTGAGATATGAGCAAAAGATTGCCTTTGTTTTTTTACCCATTCAAATTGAGAGTTGGCAGCTCCTATAAAACTTAAAACTTTTTTATAATATGTAGCTTTAAAAAGATTACAAAAAATCTTTGCTCAGTGGGTGGGTCAATTGCCGACAAAAATATCGGCGAACAAAATTTTTGGGAAAAAAAAATTTCAATTAAAGTCCCAGATTATGGTTGAGTGAAAACAAAAGTTATTGGTCGCTAATATATACTTATGTATATATGTAGGTACATGGTGGTACAAACTGTGTGAAGGGTATATAAGATTCGGCACAGCTTAATATAGTACTCTCTTGTTGTTTATCAGTAATTTGAACTTTATGTTAAAAACAAAATATGACGGCTAACTACTGTTTGAGTAAAAATTTCGCTTTACATGTCTTTCGTCTGTTTATTTCATTTGAATAAATAAATATTTGTTTAAATTAATATTTTTTTTATTTATTTTTTTTCTAAAATCAAATTTATATAAATATCACCGGGAGGTTTTTTGTTTTTGTTTGCTATGGAATCTAGTTAAGCAAGATTTTTGCAATAAATATGTAAATTCTCAAGTCAACAGTATTATAAAAATTAGAATATTTTTAAGTTTATCTTTAACATGTTGTAGAAATTTCAGAGCCACTTGTATTAAATTTTATTGTAAAATTGCTTATTTCAAGTTATTCCAATATGTGTAGTGGAAGTACCTTAACTTCGGACATAACGGTATATCGCGAAAAGTCCAGTTTTGGATTCAGCGTGGCAAATAACCTTAAAAACAAGATTCAGTTCCTAATCAACAAAAACATTAGTCCCTTGTGTTAATGTTGCTTATGTTTTTCTAATCGTTTGTATAACATTTCTAGATTTAGTAAAAAAAAAAACAACAAAAAATTAATCAAAAAGAAGCAACAAAACTGTTCTTGGTAGCAGAAATTGAATTCGTTACTAGAGTTGGGCACAAATCGTTGCTTTAGTTCATTTTTGCCAACAATCTCGATCGTTTTTTTTTTCACGAACCCATATTAAATTACATTGTGGTTTGTGCACAAACTGAACTAGGTGGTTGGCAAAAGCGGGTTACTTTAACCGAGTGACCCAACTCTTAAAAGATACTAGAGTTTTACGTATTTTTTTATATTTTTACTAGCTAATACCCGGTGTGATTCGCCACCCCAAATTTAAGTATTTAATTCATATGGCAGGTGCCACGCCCACTATTGTAAATGCACCCATTTTTTCCATAAATGTTTATTTGAATATCAAAGTTGCTTTTGCAAAATTTTAGTACTCTAATCGATATCGTTTTCCAGATATACGAATTTTAGTATTTAATTCATATAGTAGGTGCCACGCCCACTATTGATAATGCACCCATTTCATGCCTAAAAGTTCATTTGGGTGTCAAAGTTGCTCTTGCAAAATTTTACTACTCTAATCGATATCGTTTTCCAAATGTCAAAGTTTACCGTACTTAATTTGAAGACTAACTGCATTAACTTTCGTGATATATAATATTTAATACTTATTCTTTAATAGGGCACCCCGCCCACTTACAATTTCCAACCAATGTATAGCCTATAGTTCCTTCCAGACATACAGAAAGATTCTGTGAAAATTTCAAGGAAATCGGTCCAGCCGTTTAACCGTCTATAAAGCACAAGCAAACATACAAACATATAAACATACAAACACACATTGATTTTTATATATATAGATTGTTTGTTACGTCAGTACTGAATTGTTAAACATAGTGTCTAATGGTAAAAGTTTGCCAGTTCGTTAAATCCCAAAGTCGCTAAATTTAGAGTTCTTAAAGTTGGGAAGCCACTGTTATCCCAAAAAAATCCGATTGGGACGCTACAGCTAAAAATAATTTTATAATTCATAATTCATTCATAATAATGCTTAACATCATTAATTTGTATGGTTCTCTACTAAATAAAACCATATTTTCCATTAACATTGTGATTTCGCTATAAAAAACGTCGGACCGGAAGCGTTAAAAGTTTTACGAACTTTACAAAGACATTCATAATTGTCATGTTACATCACGTTACGTCACGTTTACAATTCATAGTCATTTAAAAAAATTGTATCTGCAAAGGAAAACTACTCGTAATAGATTTAAAAAGCGCCATTAGAAAATTTCAAGAATTTTATGTTAATACTAACAAATTATCGATCACAATTGCTTAACGTAGCTTTGTGTCGAGGACGACATATGTTCATAATAATCGGAAATTTATCAGACTACATAATTAACTTTATCATCCATTTAAATGCAATAAATAACAATACAAATAACAGCTTATCCATTGTTGCGGAACTAAAAAAAAGTCATTAAATAACAAATAAACTATAATTAAAGTTTAATTGTAAATTCATGTGTTGAGAGATAGATGATTGAAAATGATTGCCTAAAATATTTATAATTATAGTACAACCAATAAACAATAAAATGTAACCGCACAAAATAAATAAATCATTTATCTACAGACTATTGTTCAAAAGTGATTTAATATTCGTTTAATTATATCGCGTGCCTTCAATTCAAAATTGTTATAAATGGAACCTTATTATAATTGTAAAACTTATACATAATGTGTAAAAAATATAATACAACAAAATAAAAACGTAATCATAAAATAAATTATCAGCCAATTACAAGATGTTGATATTGTGTTTAAAAAAATAAACATTCAGGGTATTCAGGCAAGATTTTTTTTACTAGTAATATTTAGTAAAACTAAGTAACTTTTTGACCTTATAAAGCATTTCTTTGTGAAATTATTTTTTAAGCAACTTTTTGTTCAATATTTTTTTCCGCTGTTTTATCTCTTAAAAGATTAGTTTTTAATTCTATGCATTTTTGTAAATGAGAGCTATAATTTAGTAAAAACAAAAAATATATGGAGTTATTTGAGTAATAATTAGAGTAACGAAGTATTCGGTATATAAGAAAAACCGGGTTTCGAATAATTAAAAACCGGTTTTTTACTCATAAACCCGGTTTGAATAGCCGGTTTTTATGTTTTGTTTTGTTTATATACAACTTTAAAAAAAACATAAATTTGGTTCAGTTTATTATCAAAATTGAGAAGAATTTTAAAAAAAGCAGTCTAAAATTTAAAGCAATTCATAAAATAGTATTTTATATTTTAGATATATTAAAAGCTTATTTGACAAATGTTGTACAGAAATTTCTCAAATAAGCCTACAATAAACCTAAAATGTTTTTTATGAATACGGCGATAAGCACTGTGTTTTCTATTTAATTAAAAACTTAAGTTAATTTTGGGAGACCCTTTATTTAAGTCAACCAAATCATTCGATGTTGTGTAATAATTCGAAACATAAAAACCGGCAAAAACCTACAAATTAAAAAAAACGGTTTAAAAAAACCGGAAAAAATTTTTTAATAATGATTTGCCGAATTATTTGAAAATTGGTTTTAACAACTCTAGTATTAAAGAAATTATTTTAAAAGTTGCGATTTTTAGTACTATTTACTTACTTATTTTGTTAATTTTCCAATTCTACTTTAGAAATTTGGTCTCATTTTAACAAAATATTTTTTGTTTTTATGCTTTTGATTTCTCACATGAATTTTTTAAGTACAGTCGTGCCTGGATATAGTGAACACCCGATATAGTGAACACCTCCATATAGTGAACACCAAAATTTTTGCATGGAGTACTCTAAATAGTGAAAAACTCTAATAGTGAACAAAATTTTGAAAACAACTTCAACAACAATTCTTTTATTAAACTTATGTACATATATTTCCTTTTTTGTACTAATTGTTTCTAATCAGCTATTGCATTTACATACATGTATGTTTTTTTTAGTAAATAAAACGAGTTTTTGAACAAAAATTTCAATTTGATATAGAGAATAACCTGGATACTATGAACAAGCCTTGCAAAAATAAGTTCACTATATTCATACACGACTGTAATTCCGTTTATTATTTTTCAATTCCATAAAAAAAACTATTTAAATAATGACTTTATTAAATAAATAATTTAATTTCAATTATTCACCTAAAAAAAAAACGAAATTAAATTGTTAAAAAGTTAACTTTATTTTTAACAAATTAATTTGTAACATTGTTTATTCAAATTGTAACAGTAAATAGGTTTTTTATTAACCTATTTACTGTTAAGAGAACATGCTATCATACGTACTTACATATATTAACAACTGTGTCATGTATATGGCTGAGTGCAGTTAAGTGAAGTTATCAATCAAAATTTAACAAAAGACAAACTTTATTGTTGTATTTATGTTTATACCCTTCACACAAGAGTGTCAAACGGTATATAAGTGTGTCAATCCATTTGTAATTTCTTCAATATTCTTTTAAGAGCCTATAAAGTATATATGTATTTATATGTATGTATGTTGTATGAATCTTTGTATATAAAGGAACTGATTTCGCCAGATCCGTGTGTATGTTGAAATTAACGATTTGAAGCTGCCAGATTATCAGATGTGCTTTTGAGAATTTTGCTATTAAAAGTCAGTTATGTGGGCGCATTACCAGCTGATATATGAGAGACTTTGTATTCAAACAAAGTCAGCTATTCCAGCTCCTATGAAACTTTGGCAACGTTTGTTTGAAAATTTTAATTCAATGATAAAGATATCGATGAAAAAATTGTTGGAAAAAATTTCAAATAAAAATTAAATTTAAAATAATAAATGTCAGTTATGGTCAGCCTTGCCAGAATGATGATTTTATCATATATTTGATAATTTTTTGTTCAAAATATATGATTTAATGATTTTTTTCTCAAATGATGATTTTTTTATTTTTAGAAAAGACGATTCTTTATGTGTAATTTTGTTTTTAAACAAAGAATGTTTGGCGAAATGCAACGCATAAAACTTCAAATATCGCGGATTATTTTATAAAACCAATCTATGATTAACATAAATTTCAATAATCAGCTTGATTTTTGAATAAAAAAAAGCGTGACTAATTTTTTTCTTCAAAATTATATTTTTTTTTCTTGCCAAAATATGATTTTCCTATCAAAGCTTCTGGCAACGCTGGTTGTGGTCATTACATGATGGCACATTCAAAAAACAAATCAAGTAAGTAATCCGTATTTAAATTTAGCTGTAGCGGTGTCAGCACCGTAAGTACGGATTTTCTTATAGCTAAAGCATAATAAACAAAATGAGAATTTAAAAATATACTGGAAATTTAATAGAGTGTGTTTATCTAAGCAAATGTTTAAAAAAATATAAGTTTTTTTTTTAAATTTGAGGGAAGACTTAATTCAAGAAGTTAATTCTAATTTTAATACTTAGTCTTGTACTCGTTTCTGTAAAACAGTCTCGTTTTTTATTTGTTTTAAGAAAACCATAAATAAATCGTACTTGAATTTTCAAGCACGATTTCGGCTAAACTTAGGAAAATAATTCTTGCATCCAGAACTTAATTTTTCTTTCTGTGTACAAACTGTATATAAGGGTATATAAGATGCGGCATGGCTCTATTGTTTTTTTTAATTTTTATTTTATTATTTTTTTTTTTGCCATCAATCAAATTAAAATTATGACTTTATATGGATGTATTTAACAGTTTTTCTACTTTTTGTTTTCTTAAAAATATATATTACTAGAAAAGTCCGGCGCGCGTTGATACGCCCCTTAATGAACAAAAATGCACTCTGAATTTTAATTGAATATCAAGTGCAAAAAGCTAAAAATTATAACTTTTTTTTAATTTGCGTGGCACTGCCCACTTTTCTAATTACGAAACTGTATATTCATGACAGCTCAATATGTGTGCAAAGTTTCACAAAAATCGGTTCAGAGCAAGTACCTCAAAATTATAACTTTTTTTATTGGCGTGGCCCCGCCCAATTTTCTAATCACGAAATTGTATAATCATGACAGCTCAATATGTGTGTGCAAAGCTTCGGAAAAATTGATCTAGTGCAAGTAGCTAAAAATTATAACTTATTTATTATAGGCGTGGCATTGCCCACTTTTCTTATCACGAAATTGTATAGTCATGACAGCTCAATATGTGTGCAAAGTTTCAGAAAAATCGGTCCAGTGCAAGTACCTCAAAACTATAACTTATTTTTATGGGCGTGGCCCTGCCCACTTTTCTTATCACGAAATTATATAGTCATGACAGCTCAATATGCTTGCAAAGTTTCAGAAAAATCGGTCCAGTTCAAGTACCTCAAAACTATATTTTTTTTATGGACGTGGGCCTGCCCACTTTTCTACTCACAAAATTATATAGTCATGACAACTCTTATGTGTGCAAAGTTTCAGAAAAATTGGTCCAGTGCGAGTACCTCAAAATTAAAACTTTTTTATGGGCGTGGCCCCGCCCACTTTTCTTATCACGAAATTTTTGAGTCATGACAGCTCAATATGTGTGCAAAGTTTCAAAAAAATCGGTCAAGTGCAAGTAGCTAAAAATTATAACTAATTTTTATGGGCGTGGCCCCGCCCACTTTTTTCCACCCATAAACACTCCCTGGTATGTGTACAACAACTTGCCAAAGTTTGAGTCCGATCGGTTTTACAGTTTCGGAGTCTATAGCTAACACACACACACACACAGAGTTTCACTTTTATATATATAGATTTGTAGAAAAATAAAAGTTATTACGCATTTGCAATTTTAAATACAATAAATAAATAAATATAGATTATTTATTGTTTTTGTGTAAAGTAATATTACATTCTATTTATTTTTTTTTTTTTTATTTTAATTTTTTTTTATTATTTTTTTTTTTTATTTGTAATTAAATCTTAGTGCTTTTTTTGTGTTGACGTAAAGAATCGTAAATTTTAGAACAAATTGTTTTTATTTACGTTATCTCTAACAAACGCATAAAATAATTTTTTTTTTAAGTTCAGGGTCCAATATTTGTATTAAAGTCCACAGTGTTGTCAATGAGCTGGTATAGAATGTATGCTTAAGTACTAATGATTGGTTGTTTGTAAATCGAATTTATTAAAATTGATGTAAAGAGATACGTAGAACATAGTTTAGACTATAACGTGGACTATAGTGTAGCGAAGGAATTTTTCATTGACTGTCAAACAACAAATATCGAATGATGTATTCATATTATAAGAGGCAAACCTAAACAAGAGCGGCAAGCGTAAAAATTTCTCATGTTTATACAGTTCGTATGAAACAAACGGAAATACCATGGCGGCAACGCTTTGCAATTGAAAAATTTAATTTTGACAAGGCGTTAGGTATGGAAGTTGGCTGCAGTACAACTGTTTAACTTTTGTAATTGTTGAAGAGTAATGCCATTTTACTTTCTTGGATTTTTAAAATGTAAAAGTAAATTATATTTTATTTCTTATTTATATAGGAATGATTTCACCACGAATGGAATTACTAGCTAGTCCCAAAAAAAAACAATAATTTACTAAATTATTCGAGATATGCTCTTTAACTAATCTTCCAAAATTTTAATTGGTTGTTGGGTTTAAGCTGACCTATAAGCATTTAACTGGTGCTTATAAAGGGTCTGCCAAATAACTCTTTTTTTTAAATGCTATAAAAGTGCTATATAAGTGTAGCTTCGGCTGTGTGGCACTTAGCGCCGTCCTGTTGAAACCAAATCTTGCCAATATCCTCCTCTTCAATTTTTGTGAACAAACATTCGTTCAACATGGGCCGATAACCATCGCCATTAACTACGGCCACTCCTTGCTCATTTTTGAAGAAAAATGGCCCAATTATGTCTCTGGATCAAAATCCGCACCAAATAGTGACTCGTTTTGGGTGTATCGGCTTTTCAATGTATGCGTGCGGGTTTTCTGTGCCCCAAATGCGACAATTTTGCTTGTTTACATACACGCCAAGATCAAAATGAGCTTCATCTGAAAAGATGATTTTTTTTTGGAAAAATCCAAATCCTTTACCAAAGTAATGTCGCAATATTTCCCAGCGTTGTTCAAGCGTATACACAACCATATTCGTTCAGCGGAAGGATAAAACTAATTGTCCGTCAAATCAGACATGAGCTAAGTCTTACCTTTCACGAAATAAGCACTAGTTGAAAAAAAAACGTAAGATGGCGGACCCTTTACCAGATCGTCAGTAGACCTTTTACCCAAATTCTTAAAAAAGTTTAAAATGTTATCTCATTAACAAAATAAGAATTCAAAAATAAAACAAAAAACTATAAAAAACCCAACCAAAATCTTTTCTTTTTAAAGTATTTTATTTTTCTAATTTTTTTCTAATAAGAATTTGAAAACAAATTCGGCGGCTTCATAGGATCATACTTCTTTGAAAATGAGGTCGCTCAAGCAGTTGAATAGTGTTAGCCATTGTTAGATAACGGACTTCTTTTTGGTTCCAACAGGATGTTGTCATTTGCCATACAGCCAACGAAACAATATCTGTTTTGCGCAAGAGAAATTCAATGGCCGTATTATCTCACGTCGTGGCAATGTTAATTGGCCACTGCGATCATGTGATTTGCCACTGTTGGACATATTTCTTTGCGAATATTAATAATAATTATGTCTCAGTGCTATCACAAAATAAAATGTTAGGATAAGAGTATTAAAATGTAGTTAACTATGAAAATGTCTAGATTAAATGGCAAATATATGAGTCAAATATATTAGTTACGGCTTTGTCCCTTTTAATCCCCACAATATTAGTAGTCAAATAAAATAAATAAAAGGACTTGACCAGTGCAATGTTGTAGACTATAAAATCCAAGATGGCGTCTGAAACAAAATGGCGGAACAATTTTTTTAGCCCTAACAATATGGGTATCAAATGAAAGGTCATGACTAGTAGAATACAGTTAACTATGTAAAAATTCAAAATCAAGGATGGCGTCGGAAATAATGCAGAAAATAGCGTATTACATGAAATCTAAAATCTAGCGTTAGTTACGATGTTGTATTTATACCTATGTATATGACCGTGAAGCGTATTATCAGATTCGGCACGGCCGAATATAGCGCTGTTACTCGCTTTATTTACAACTAACATCGTGCGTTTTGGTTGGACCACCCAGTATCTGTGATTTTCATGGACAACGCCGTATGTCAATTTTAAGTTATTGCTGCCATATTGCCTTAATTAAAACGCTTACACAGATTTAAGTATTTTGGAAATAAGATAAACCAATTCCGATTTTTTAACGTCATAGCAACGTAACTTATGTTTTTATACCCTTCACCTGTGGTGCGCAAGGGTATAAATAGCTTTGTCATTTCGTTTGTAATTTCTACAATTTTCATTTCCGACCCCATAAAGTATATATTTTCTGAAAGCTTATGAATAGAGGAGTCGATTAAGCCCTGACCGTCTGTCCGTGTGTTGGTTGAAATCAACTTTTAGAAGCAACTATGTGTTCCTCAGATCTCTTTATGGTATCAATCTCTTGGAAATATCCAGGAATGAATTGCTATTGAAATTTAGCACAATCGCCCCATAAATTTCTGAGATATGAGCAAAAAACCACGACCACCTCGTTTTTTTCACAACAACAACCTACATATTAAAGTAAACGTGGCATCGAATTCCAGCTGAACCAAAAAAATTTTATTTTATTTAATATATTATTTATATATTTTTATTTATTTTTATATTTTTTTTTAATTTTTTTAAAAAAATTTTTTAAATTTTTTTTATATTTTTTTTTTATTTTTAATATATTTTTTTTGTAATTTTTTTTTTTTTTTTGGTATGTTTTTTTACATGTATGTACGTATTTTATATGAGATGAATGGTGATACAAACAATTGTTATTGCATGACTACACGTTGTGAAGGGTATATAAGATTCGGCACGGCCGAATATAGCACTGTTACTTGTTTTTTCTCTTTTAGTTTACAAGAACTAATATAAACTTTGGGTACAACATAAATCTTCTTGGGTGGTTGCATTTCCAACATTTTTGTTCATTGAGAACCACCTGCGTTCACACAAGTTATTATATCTGCACACACTTTTAGTCTTCGTTACACTTTATTTATATTTGTACTCTCTAGGATCTGATTTTTAAAGGATATTTATATGGAATTTTTTTTGTAAAAAATCACACGACCTTTTTGCATGACTGTTAAAGAAAGTCTACAGTTTGATCTGGAATGGTTTTTTGTCTCTCTGAGAAATTTTATTTTAAAACACACGCGCTTAAACGTGATAACCACAGTTACACAGGCACAAATCGTTACTTAAGTTCTTTTTTGCCAACAACCTCGGTCGTTTTTTTCACGAACCCCTATTAAGTTACATTTTAATTTGAGCAAAATATTAACTCGGTTATTGACCAAAATAAACTAATGTTACCGATTGACCCAACTCTAATCGGGTACAATATAAAACAAACTTGTATTTTTTCAATTAGTTTCAACAATACAGGGGCCAAATTACGGCATTCGATCACGATTGAAATTTTACTCATACGATCGAGTTCGCTGTGTATTTTAGGTATAGAGATTCTAATAAGAATTTTTAAATTTCGATCACGTTCGAATGCCGTAATTTGCTCCCTGTTCTTAAGGTATAGAATAGTATTGAGATTTTTAAATAAGCTAATTACTCGATACTCTGTATTCAATTACTCAGTACTTTATTAGCACTATGATAGAATTTTTATAAACCTCAAATCATGCGATCTACTAGTTTTATTTTAAACAACATACATACATACATACATAATTATTAATCTAAACAGACAATTAAGTAAAAAAAAATAAACTTTCTAGTGTCGCTTTATCTCTCTTACATCATACAATTAGTAGGAAATTTAAAATAAATTATTTATATTAAATTTCAATAACAAAATATTTAATAACAATTATTATTTACTGCAAACAAATACCAGACATTCAAAAAGTAACAAACTCTTCTGGCGTTTGATAGTTAACGACCAATATGCGTTAACTAAATGCAATCAATAAACAATCTCATGTTCGTTCTCAATAACGCGATAAATAAAAAAAAATTATACACACAGCAGATGCTACTGGTCTCTGATGAACAAAAACAATTTTAAATGATTTCAATTAAAAATATATATTTTTTCCATTGTTTCAGTTATTATAGTAAATAAAACATAACAAATCAATAAACAAAATTATTATACATAAATCATTATTTAAAGAGTAAAAACAAATACATACATATGTATGTATGTAGATAAAAACATTTTAAATCAAACAAACTCGTGGCAAAAGATTTTTAAGTGATAGAGAAAAGGGGTCAATATTTTTGTGTACATTTTGTTGTAAAAAATTAAATACTCGTGACACTAATATTATATATATGTATGTATGGCTTTATGTATCATACATTTGTTTTGAATATGTTGTTGTATGACATGTGAGTATGCAAGTATGTATTCAGATAGAGAGTGTAGAAACCACACACAATAATAATGATTATTTATATTTACACTTGTAGTACTTGAAAACCCGCTTTTTTTGTAAGTGACACTAGTGTTGCTAATAGGTTGTCAACAAAGTTAGAGGAGAACAGGGATTTAATGCTAACAATAATATTTATTTATTTTTGTAAGTCGTGTGTGTCACACTTTTTACTTTGATTATTTATGAGTTTTTTTATTATTATTATTTTTTTTTCAAATGAACAAAAATTAAAAAGGCTTTAAATCAAGTTCAATGCTAACATAGACAAAATTTGTCGATATGTTTCTATTAAATACAAAATTATTGGAAATTTTCTAAATACAGTGCGCTCGCGATAACATGAACACCCAAAACATGAATTTTTTTTCTACAACTGACTACTCTAATATATGTATGAACACATAATTTTTATATTTTGTAAACGCATTTTATCTGCACAGCCTTAAATCCTAAATCAACTGGGTAGTTATTTAATACTGATTCAACTGCATAATAATTTGGAAATTTCTCTAGCTGTTGGCTTTGATGAAATTGTCTGCCAATTAAAATTTCGTATTAACACATTTTAGTTACTTGGAAATGAAAAACTGTTCGATTTTCCTAGTACCGAAAAATTAAAAATGCATTATACCAATGGTTTTTTAATATGTGACACAAAAAGATTCCTGTTAGCTGATGTATATTAAAAGAAAATGCCAACGGCGCGTTTCTGTAATAGAAATAAAAAAATTTAATATTTGTTTTACATGTTATACATATTAGAGTGTTTTTTTGTTCTAAACTTTCGGAATTGAACAATGTGCATTGCAAAGCGCACCGGGTTAAACTAGTTACTCAATATAAATTTACTTAGATTTAAATATTTAGGGCCGTATTTCTCTACAATATCTGTTAAATAAGCCTTTAATAAACCTAAAATTTTTTTCATGAATACGGCCTTAAAAGTATATAAAAATGTGTATTTGTGATACAAATAAAAAACTTATATTTAAAAAAACATGTTAATATTTAACTGGAAAAATTATCCTATTTTTTGGAGCACCCTGTACCTCTAGCAATATTTTGTAAGCACTATTTTGAAGCCTAAAGTCTCCTCTGTAAATATATTTTTAAATCTTTACAATTTCTTAATTATTTCAAAAGTTATGATTTTTGCAAAGAAAAAATTCAAAAGGCGCCACAGTGCGGCGGGAGTTGAGAAAAAGAGTTATCCGATTAAGATAATTATATAGAGATGACAAAAAGTACTTTAAAATCCTAGGGAGCTGTCGTTAATTTCAAAAAAGCATTGCAATAGGCCAAAGGTGAAATGGTTGATCAATGAGATTTAAATATAATGAGATTGTAAAGTGAGCAGGCCCATTTTAAAGATGGTCGAATAATAGAAACAGCGAAAGAAAGCAGATTTTGTCTCAAAAGAAGTGTTTTTTTTTTTGCTCAAAAAAATCATTTTTTTTAAGTCCCATAAACAATAAACAAAAAATTCAACATAAGAAACTTTTCTTTTTATGGAAAAACTCTTTTAAAAAGAAAATAGATAACATTCGCAAATATAAACAATCTTGAAAAAGTGAACCGACTTGGTTGTAATTAGTTTATATTATCGCGAGTTCACTGTACCTACATACAGTAGGTACCTATACATATGTATATTTAATTAATTAAATATTTTTTTAAAAATAGAAATCTTATAAATTATTTTATAGATAATAAACAAAATTGTGAATGAAAGCTGATTTTATTTAAAGTTTCCTCTTTAGCAAGAAGTTAAAAGTTAATACAGACAGGGTAGGGAATATGGTTTCATATACATATATTAATTCCTGTTGTTACTATAAGGATCATAGGGCCGTAAGTACTCTTTCGAGTTGCATTTAGAATGCATTCTTTTTTGATCTTTCCAAAGTTCAGTAGAAGCATAACACTCAATGTATGTTAAGTAAAATCTTTACATCATTTGGTCTTACTTCGCCAGATCTTCTAACAGAGTACAGCAGGGTTAGACCATCATTGGTTATGTGTTCACCTGCACCAGACTATCGCAGCTCGCTTATGCCAAGTAGAGCCAGTTTATAATTTTTATTTTTGTTTCAATCGGGTTGGCTGTAAAAGCGTCCTTACTTTCCATATTCCTATTCGTGTCCGTTTTTTCATGTCAAATTTCATCAACTTATCCGATTTCATTGCACTTTCTAAACTTATTACGGTTTTATCAATCATTTAATCATCGGATGATTAGCGCCTTGGGCAAAAGCATGCTAGTCTGGTGCTAGGGCTGCTGCTGCTAAGCTTCCCAGACAGGCATGGAGAAAATCCAAACGTTTTTTTTATTTTTACGGCTACTTTTTGCATCTAAAATCATATAAAAATTATGCCAAATCCGCTATTTACTCACTGGTCTGGTAACATCTGAATAAAACCAACTTAATACGAATGATGCCACATGAATTTTTATATAAAAAAAAAATCGCCAGATAAACGTAAAAATAAAACACATTTAACGTATTTTTTTTTTAAGTTCAAGATTTATTTTAATTTAAAAAACTTAAATCACATTTTTAACACAATTTCAAAACTTTACTTTTTTAATTTTCAAGCGATTTATTAATTTTAATTAATTTAATTTTTATTTTTTGTTCTTATTTTTTTCAGTTAAAAAATATTTAGTGCAAAATGGAAGTGTGAGTATATTTTAAAGCAAATTTTTTAATAAAATTTTACAAATATTAATAAAATTTATTTTTTTTTTATATTTTGTAGTGAGGCGAGCGAAAGAGCACCTTTATCGCGGTGTGGGAAAGTATCAACATTTTTTGCCAATCATTGGAAGGGTTTAGTTGTATTTCTAGTGCCTCTGTTATGTTTACCTGTGATGTTATTGAATAATACTCCTGTAAGTATAGGAATTAAGAAAACAAAAGTCATTTGGTTTTTTTTATATCCATTTCATAGAAAGTGGTTTGTCATTCATGAGAAATTTTAACAATATTCATTTCCGACCCCATAAAGTATATATTTTCTGAAAGCTCATGACTCGGGGAGTCGAATGAACGTTGTCATTATGTCAGTGTGTGTGTTGAAATCAGTTTTTTAAAGCCCCATTACATCACCAAGACCCGTGAGTCGTACAAAAAAATCAGAAATATTCGGGAGCAGATCGGTATTGAAAATCTGCATAATAGCCCACTCACTTTCTGAGATATGAGCAAATTAACACGACTGCCTCTGTTTTTCCCTAGTTTTACCACAAACATCGAAATTCTGAAGCCCCGGCTAAATTTATTGCTACCCTTGTGACTTTATAGATATGATACCACTCTATAGATGCTCATGAAAAGACAAACCGGTCTCTAACCGGCAAAGTTATAGGCAAATATTATTTGAAAAAATATATAAATTTTTTAAATATATAAAATTTTTCAAGCTCCAAAATCATTATTGGACACGTTAAAGACACCAAATTATAAGTCGGTAGTCTCAAAAACTAGTTCTGAGAAAAACTAATAAATCGGTTTCAAACTAACTGAGATATAAGCACCAAAATACAACTGCTTTGGTGTTTTTCCTAAAATTTACAAACGAAAATCGTTTTTTTAGTTTCTATACCAGCAAGACAGCCAATATGGGTATTAAATGAAAGGGCTTGACCAGTTAAATACAGTAAACTACGAAAAATTAAAAATCCAAGATGGCGTTCTAGATTAAATGGCGAGTAAATAAGTTAAAAATAGTAGTTACGGCTTTGTCCCCTTTAACCCCACATTAAAAATGCTTGATTAGTAGAATTTAGTAAATTGGTAAAAAAAAATGTGTAAAATCCAAGATGGCGTCTAAAACAAAATGGCGGACTAGTTTTTTAACCCCATCAATATGGGTATCAAATGAAAGGGCTTGACTGGTAGAATACAGTTAACAATGTAAAAATTCAAAATCAAAGATGACATCGGAAATAATAAAGAAAATGGCGTATAATATGAAATCTGAAATCTAGGCTTAGCTGCGATGTGGTATTTATACCAAGGTACATGATGGTAAAGGATATTATCAGATTCAGCACGCCCGAATATAGCTCTCTTACTTGTTTTAAATTTATTTAGGGTCATTATTACAACTTGGCGTTAGTTAAAGGTGGGATTTTCTCGGAGGAATATACAGTTTACCATTATTACAAATTTAATTTAACCCACCAGGTTGAATAAACTTGTCTAACTTACCGTTTACTTTAGATTAAAATTAAAATTTAATAATTGATAACTGTTTATCCGGCAGATAAAATCCTACCTCTAACTTATTCCAAGTTGTAATAATGGCCCTCTAAAATATTTTCCGTTATTGGAGAATTGAATATTTTTTTTAATACAAATTTATCACCAACTTATAAGCTTTTGGTTTTCTAACCCTTAGGAATATCGCTGTATGTACCTGCTTATTGTTATGGCCATATTTTGGGTAACTGAAGCTTTACCACTGTATGTCACCTCTATGATTCCAATTGTTGCTTTTCCTGTAATGGGCATAATGGTATGTATGCATGTTTGTTCGTCTTCAATAGAACAACATCTGTTTGAAAAAATATCTTAATTGTTGTTAATTAATTCAAATTGAAATTTCTTATCGTAGAGTTCGGATCAAACGTGTCGATTATATTTCAAAGATACACTTGTAATGTTTATGGGTGGTATTATGGTCGCCTTGGCAATTGAATATTGTAATTTACACAAGCGTTTAGCTTTGCGCGTCATACAAATTGTCGGCTGCAGTCCTAGAAGGTAAGAAACACTACACTCTCTCACTACTCTCTAGTCGAAAGCTTAACACAATTTTTTTTTATATCTTTTGATATAATTTACATATTTAACAGCCGTTTATTGTTAAAAGGTTATTTATTTAATACTTTATTTAATACACGAGCTAGAATTAAATTTTCTATTTTTATTTTTTTTTTTTTTATAATTTTTTTAAAAGATGTTTGATTTTTGTAGTTTTGGTTTTTGCTTTTTTTTTTTGTATAATAATTGCAAAACAATTGTTTATAAATATTTAAGTATTTTAATTATGTGCATATGTATGAATGTATGTATGTATGTATGTCTATTAATTTAATCAATGAAATGTATATGGGTTATTTGTACGAGTATAGAGATAGACAAGAAAGAATTTGTTTGTTGTTCCATAATTTGTTGTTTTTTGTGTTAAAAACCTTCTGGTTCGAATTTAAAATTAAAGACTTTTAAATTAATCATTTAATATGCAAGAATATCAATTAAAAATTCAGTGAAAGCTTTAATTGTCAACTTTTAATTTAGACATTACTTTAATTGAAAATTTACATAAAGTTCAATGTAACTGGGTTGTTTCGGCCAGGGTTACTTACTTCTTACAAATTATACTAATATAACCACGCTGTTGTGGCCTATGTTCCTTATAGGAACTACAGGATATAATATGTAATACTTATAATTTCCATTGATTTTATAAAAGGTTTTCCAATAGGAGTGATATGATTTGTTTAAAAAAAACACACGCTTATTGTTAAGGAAATTCAAAAGTTTTTTATTTAATGTGAAATACAATCGATATAATTAGGTTCTAAATAAAACGTCATTCAAAAGGGCCTCCACGACTTCTTCTGCAGCAACGAATTCGATGAATCCAATTCTCGAGCACTGTTTTCACTAAATCAAGTCGTATGTCATGAATGGCACGTTCAATATTGACTTGTTAAGCTTAAAGAGAGTCTGGTTTATTTCGGCAGACCAATGACTTCAAATAACCCCACAAGAAATAGTCTAATGGTGTTAAATCACAACTTCTTGGAGTCATTCAATATTACAATTTCTTGAAATAATCGAATCTCCAAACTTTTCTCGCAAAAATTCAATTGTTGCATATGTTGTGTGGCCTGTATAGTCCCATCTTGTTGGAACCAAATGTTGTCAAGATCAACTTCTTCCAATTTCGGCCATAAAAATTTGGTTATTATCGATCTATATCGCTCTCCATTGATAGTAACGGTGTAACCAGCTTCATTTCGGTCTTTAGCAAGACTTGCCTGAACGACAGCAATCTTTGTCCTATTGGCACTTGAACATTATGCAAATAAAATAAAAGATCAAAGTTTTCAACAATTCGAAGAATAGCGAGCACACTTCAACGATTATTACGACCATAAATTGGCAAAAGCTCATGAAAAGTTGTAATTGGAGAACGATTACTTTGATAATTAAACTAAATAATTTGTAAACGATGTTCTTGTGTATATCTCTCTACGATGAAATTGTAAACACTACTCAATACAATGAAAAACAAATGACAGATCATGACATATTACAAATGGACGAAATGTCATCTCAAAATCATATTATCCCTATAGGAAAACCTCTTATTAGGTTTAGTATGAACAGTCAACGTTTTGGGGAAGAATGGGTACTTTAACTTGGCAATTTAAAGTGCGACCCGAAACCACACCGATACCTGTTCTGCAGCTATATAGTATTGTTGTTGTAGCTGAATGCAAAGCTCTCTGAATTTTCTTTGTAATCGCTGTAATTTTACCGTAACCGAATACGAGTCCCTCCGAATTTTCCTTGCATTTATTGTAAACACTAGCTCGTTTATTTACCGTAGCCAAATGCAAGGCTCTCCGAATTTTCCATGCATTCGTTGTAGACATTGATGGATTCGGCAATTTTGTGTATTAACGAAGCTATTCAGATGGAAATATGGTTTTCATCAAAGACGTCTTTTTTCGAAAAATTTACATTGTCTTCACCTTGCTCCATTAACCATTGCAAAAATTGCGGCCCCTTTCCATGGTTTGCTGGTTTGAGCTCCTGTGTAAGCTCAATTTTGGAGGTCTTTTGTCAAAATTCGCTGCGTTAAAGCTTCGGGAAATTTTAAGTTGTTGAAAATGATGTCGAATTAAGGTTTTCGGATTTTTGACGACACTCGCTTTCATTAGCAATGTTTTCAAAAGACCTATCGGTACGTTAAAGCACTAAAGTCTTACTGTCCATAATGAATGCAGTTTCTTTAAATTATTCAACCTTCAACATTTAGCGCACTTTCCGGACTAAAAATTTTTCGAAGTTTTCGAGCGGTGTCGGCATAACTTACCAAATTTGTGTAAAAGCGCTCCATTCTTTATATATAATTTTTTTTTGCTTCTAAAATTGATTGGCAGAGGAACATAACCAAAAAGCCAGGGTGTCCCACGTTAGTTCCTTTGCCGTAAATCGACCTATACCTCTGTATAGGAAGTCGGACACACTTGAACAATAAATAAAACTGAGTTTTATTGTTCTCCTTCAGTTATCGGGTGCCCTGGTAGACTAGTCAGTAGTGTGCTGGTCTGCTATACTGGGGGTTGCGGATTAGTTTCCCGCCAGACTCTGGGCTGGTCTGCTTCTCTTCTTTTCTAGTCATTCAATTCTATTCAGGTATCACAAAGAGATCAATATAATGGATCCAAGACCCTACAAGTAAATTAGTAATCCGTAATTCGATTCGAAAGAAAACATTTTCGAAATTCAATGTGTTAAGAATACAAATTCGCAAAATTTTATTTTCGAATCGAATTACGGAGCTGAATTACGACTGGCCATTCTTAATAATTTTATTATTTTAATTTAAATGTCAAGGTTTCAAAAACGTAGAGCCAGGGTATCCCACGATAGTTCAGTATCCGTAAGTCGACCTATACCTTCACATAGAAAGTCGGAGCTAAACGCCAAAAATATTCTTTTTAAAAGTTTTGCAGAGGTTAATTAAAACTCCGGGTAACTGTACCGCTAACTGACGCCACGCAATTAACCAATGCGAGAGTATGACGGTAAAACTCTCGAAGTTAGATAAAAGGGACGGCCTGTTTGACCTTAACCGATAATGGCAATGACGCGGAGCTTTTGACCTGACTAGAGCTGAATCACGATTGACTATTCTTAATAATCTGAATAAACATAAATGACAGCTGCCACATTTCAGAGTTGCCACTTGTCCAAAACAAAAATGAAACTAAATCTTAAAAGTGCATTTTTACTGAGACATTCCTTATATTCCCAGTTGTTTTTGTCAGCATATGCTTCTTAAACGGTTTTTGAGAAATGTATTCTCGGAATAGTATACGCGTCCTTCTCCAATGAGACTGTTATAGCTGTTATGGATGCAGTTTATTTGCAGTGCGCTGGAAATCTCTAAAGAGGAAAAAATATAGAAAAGATTAAGGATACATCGAAACGACTTAGTGGACAATTGTTTAGAGATTAAGACTCTAAAATATAAGATGACAGGATTTGAAGTTGGAAATGTATGGCAACACCTGATATTTCTAACAGGAATAGCGAGATCTCCATTTCATATTCAAGTGCACCTAGAAATTGCAAAGAAAAACAAGAATTCTTTTATAATTTAATTTATTTCACATGAAACAGATATTATTCTCTCTTAATAAATTCATTAAATTTATTTTCCAGATTGCATTTCGGCTTAATTTTCGTTACCATGTTTTTGTCCATGTGGATTTCAAATGCTGCCTGTACCGCCATGATGTGCCCCATCATTCAGGCTGTTTTGGAAGAATTACAACAGCAAGGCCTTTGCAAAATGAACCGTGAACCACAATATCAAATTGTTGGCAACAACAAAAAGAACGGCGAAGAGGAGTAAGTTTTGAAAATATTCAAAATGGAAACGTTTACTTATTGTTATGCACTTACTTACAGAGCACCCTATCCCTCGAAGGTGACATTGTGCTATTTCTTGGGTGTTGCTTATGCCTCGTCTATGGGTGGTTGCGGTACTATCATTGGCACAGCCACCAATTTAACATTCAAGGGCATCTATGAGAGTCGCTTTCCCACCTCTACAGAAACTTTGGATTTTCCCACGTTTATGTTTTACTCCGTGCCCTCCATGTTGGTTTACACTGGCCTGATGTTCTTGTGGCTGCAATACCATTACATGGGCTTGTTCCGTCCCAAGAGCAAAGAAGCCGAGGAGGTTAAATTGGGCAACCAAGGTGCCGATGTTGCTAGAAAAGTCATCGATCAACGTTATAAGGAATTAGGGCCCATGAGTGCTCACGAAATTCAAGTAATGATTTTGTTCATCATTATGGTTATTATGTATTTCACCCGCAAGCCGGGCATTTTCCCCGGCTGGGCCGACTGGCTGGATGCCAAGGACATTCGCAACTCTATGCCCACCATTTTTGTTGTGATTATGTGTTTCATGCTGCCCGCCAATTATGCATTTATGCGTTACTGCTGCAATCGCAAAAATCTCGAATTACCCACCGCTCCTACTCCCTCGTTAATCACGTGGAAATTCATTCAGTCTAAAGTACCATGGGGTTTGGTATTTCTGTTGGGTGGCGGTTTTGCTTTGGCCGAAGGTAGCAAAGTTAGTGGCATGGCCACTTTGATAGGAAATGCTTTGATTGGTCTAAAAGCTCTGCCGCATGCTGTCCTACTGTTTGTTATCGTTATTGTGGCCGTGGTATTGACTGCTTTCAGTTCGAATGTGGCCATAGCTAATATAATGGTTCCTGTATTGGCTGAAATGGTGAGTAGAGCCTAATTTATTTTTTTTTGTAAATGAAAAGTCATTTGGTTTTTACAAAATTATGTATTTAACAAAAATTTTTAATATCTTTTTGTCTATTTAGGGAACTTTTTAGTTAATTTTTATTTGTTTATTCAAAAGAAGAAACTTACTCAAGCCTGTAAAAATTTTAATATTAATAAACCCAGCAAAAAAAAAATGGAAGTAGTGCAAAAAGAATTACATTTTCAAGACTTCTAAATCAAGTGTGTAAAAGCACTTATTCTAAATGGGAAATAATTTGTCTTAAATGAATGCAACATCATGCAAAATATCTTAAACAATTCATGTAAACAAACAAATTCAAGTCATAAAACATCGGATGCTTTTCACCAGATATGCATGTGTTCTATGAACTTTTTAAAATGGAGTGCAGTTCATTAAAATATTCGTGTAAACACATGATCTCCAATGACATGCTAATGTTAAAATTATTAGTGTTTTCTCCTAAATTTAATCACTTCGTCACCAGTTGAATCCCTGCAAATTCACTCTTTATACCCGCTACCAAAAAATGGGGGTGGTATATTCATTTTGTCATGCCGTTTGTAACACATCGAAGTATCCGTTGTAGACCCCATAAAGTATATATATTCTGAATCAGGGTTTGATTTGATGACGATCTAGCTATGTCCGTCCGTCTGTTGAAAGCACGATAGAGGTCGGACCGAAAAAGCTGGGGGGCTCAAATTTTGCCAGAATCTTTCTTATAGACAAAGTTTGTTTGGTATTGAAAATGGGCTAAATCGGAATATTGGGAAATAATCGAATAAAACGCAGTTATGTCCAAACGCATTAACGTAGAGTCATGAAATGCATATTTCATGAGGAAAAAAAATATTTTTCCCTGAAAACTGCTTAAAGCTATGCATAAGGAAAGGAGATCAAAATGTACGAAAATTTATACCGCACAGTGTGTTTTTCGGTATATTCTAAATTTAAAACGTAATAGAACCGACAAAATTAGATGTGCGATTCTGAAATTTTGCAAACATTGCTTTTTGGTCAAAGACTTTACACTGACGCTAAATCAATGTGCCACGCCCACTTTTACGCGCACCTCCCATATAACGTTTTATCTCAAATTCATATAATTTCTCTATGAATAAAGATTTTGGAATAATAAAGGACTATATTTTTAAATATCTGAGTTGAATTTATTAGCAGAAACTACTTCGACACGCCTTCTATAACGCCCACTTTTCACGTTATCTACCGTTAATGAAATTTAAAAGCTCATAAAACCGATGAAATTATAGGTATGATAATGAAATTTGCTACATATATCCTTCTAGTCAATGTCATTGTTATGCCAGAAAAAGAAGGTGACACGCCCACTTTAACGCCCACCTCTCATATAGCGCTTTATCTTAAATTTATATAATTTCTCTATTAATAAAGATTTTGTAAGAATAAAGGACTATATTGAAATATCTAAGTTGTATTTATTAGCAGAAACTTTATTGACACGCCTACTTTAACGCCCACTTTTATTAAAAGACTAAATTTACGAAAATATTTTACTAGCATATCGAAGTTATACAAAGAAAGTGATACACATTTTAGTATAAAGAGATTATTGCATAGCGATTACAGTTAATAACAAAATAATAAATTTTTTGCTATAAAAGTACATTAAGTTGGTGGTGGGTGTAAAAAATTCGGCATAGTGCTCTTTCTTGTTTGAAACTCTTAAAAGGCTCACCCTTTTAAAGAAACATTTTATTTAGTTGTTTTTCATGTAGAACAATTTTATTTAAAATTTTTTTAAATCAAATTATTTGTATATTGATTTAATTAATGTTTTGATTTTTTTTCCAGTCCATTGCCATTGAAATTCATCCGTTGTACTTAATATTGCCAGCTGGTTTGGCTTGTAGTATGGCCTTCCATTTGCCAGTCAGTACGCCACCCAATGCTTTAGTAGCCGGTTATGCCAACATCCGTACAAAAGATATGGTAAGTTTTGGTCGACATTTGTCTAAATGTGAAAAGCTAAATTTTAGCATTTGATTGAAATAAGAAAAAAAGAAAATTCATAACCGGGTCTAAGACCAAAGAAAAACTCTTAGATTCTTAATAAAAGAATGCAAAAAAAAATATTGGTCTGTAGTGGTGGGGGCAAATTATGGCGTCGATATTGAACAGAAATGAGGTTAATCCTGATTATTCAGGTTCTGATTGCATGTTCGAATATAATTCTGTTTGATATCGTTTAACCTAATTTGACCTGAGGTTTAATGGTAATGGTTTTTAAGTTCATTTTTTTTTTCGTCTTTTTTTCAGGCTATTGCTGGCATTGGTCCCACCGTTATGAGCATAATTGTCTTGTTTGTTTTCTGTCAAACATGGGGCCTGGTTGTCTATCCCAATCTCACCACTTTCCCCGATTGGGCTCGTACCATCGCAATTAATGCTACGCACTAAAAATGCCTGCTATCCACTTACACCACTACATCCTAATTAGTTTATAAGTTTTAAAAAAGATTTCTTTATTTCTTCCATTAATTGTTCTGTGCTCGTTTTGTTTATTTTCTTTTTTTATTTCTTACATCATTCTGTCTGTTTAGCGCTCACTAACACAAGGGGTTTTTTTAGACTCTTTCTATAGGCAATTTTATTTTTATTATTTTTTTTTTTTATTTTTTAAATATTTTATGTTTTCTCGAGGAAACAATATTATCAACTTTCTTTTATTATAGTTTTTTTTTAAATTCATTTCAAGATTTAAAGAAAATGAAAACAGTTAGAAAAGTTAACAAGTGTATGTTTGTTAAATGTATGTGTAGTTTTTAAGTTTTAAGTAAATATCTTAGAATTATTCATTATACTAATCTTTCACATTTAGCCTTAATGTCAGTGGCGTTGTTGTGTCGATTTCCCGTCGAAAACGACATTCATTTTGCATTCTCGTAAATATTACACGGTACCCAAACAATACGCAACACCAATGACACAAAGGCTGGGGTCAAATTACGTCATTCGATTATGATCGAAATTTAACTCGAACGATCAAGTGATCGCTGTGCTTTAGGTATAGAGATTCTTATAAGAATATAGGTATAAATATTCTTATTAGATTCTCTATACCTAAAGCACAGCGAACTCGATCGTTCGAATAAAATTTCGATCGTGATCGAATTTGCCGTAATTTGCCCCCTGATTTTTTAAACATATCAACAATTTTTAAACATAATTTCTGTTATCGACAGGGCCTCAACGTTGCCTACAATTGGCAACATATTCAACTTTTCCATATGTTTTTCACTGCACACATATAATTTGTTGTATATTATTGTAGTCGTTTTATTTATGTTATAGTCGAAAAATGTAGAGAGAGAAAAAAAAACGTGAAAAAGAATTACAAAAATACCAATCAATACTGCATAAGTATATTATTTAGTTAAATATACATACATTTCATGTTTTATGTAAAAGCATGTCCTTTTTAACAATTTCAAATTAGTGCTATTCTAATCACATACATACACACATATTTCGATTTATACATACTAACATACATACACACACACACACACAAATAAGTATCTTTATACATATAAAAATATATTAAAATAATAATATTTTTGTAACTCTAATGCATTTCTGTTTTAATATTAATTATTATTTATTTTGATACAATTCTTATACAAAACGCAAACCCCAAATTTCGTTTAAACAAACAAAATGTATGATAAATATGAACCCACAAAACAACTCAGAAATATTTAAAAATTGTAAATTAAAACAAACAAAAAAAAATAGTAGAAATATATATTTTTACACAAAACTTATGAATTTTATTAATAAAAAAAAAAAAAAATAAAATAAAACAAAAATTATAATTACAAATAGAAATTAAAATAAAAAAGATATTTTTAAAAATTGTAGACTTTTAATAGAAACCTTTAAACTTTGACAGTTAAAAGCGGCCATATTGTTGAAGTTACATCTAATGAGTTGCATGTCATGTTGTTTCGAGGTCCAAGTCATATTTAGCCATCAGGTACTCTTGATTCATCAGCTTATTTTTTTTTTCTTTATTTATTTTTTTCTCTCTTCTTTTATTTGTTTCAAATGTCAAACTTCGTATTAAAAAACCATGAACAAAAATTTTCTTTCCAAACTGCGTTTACCTGATGAATAATTATGCCTTGCTCGAGGTCAAACTTAATCATCGGAAATTAAGATAATGTAATTAAAAATAGTAAGAAATCACTTTTTAAATTTAGCGTCAGTTTTTGTGTTGTGCAAGTGACAGCTCTGAAATTTGTCAGCTGTCACATATATTTATAACGATTATTGATAATATGATTTTTTTAACATGACTGATAACCCGGAACATCTTATCTTTCATTGTTCGGAGTTTGCTCATATTCTCACCAACTATTTCATAGATTCACAAACCTGTTTGATTTGCTAAACTTACATGATATTGGTATGTATGTATATACTCTCAACAAATTAGTTTTATTAAGGAAGCTGATATACGTGATCGTTTTTATTTAACCTGAAAGGCTACAGTCAGTCACACAGCGTTAAATTCGAGAAAGTAGGCATTTCTCAATGCCCAACTTGAAAGAGACATATTTCGACAAGCTATAAACAACAACTCTAATTGGTCTACTCTCGCCCTCCGCTACTCGTTTGCTTATTACTGTTCTTCTAATTTATTTCAACCCGAACTAGTGTGGGATACCCTGGCTCTATGGTTTTAAAACCTTGCCATTAAAATTAAAAAAAAAATATTAAAAACGGAGCGCCAGACGTAATTCAGGGGCTCAATTCTCGATCTGTGCAACTGTGAAATGAAAAAGTTTTTGTATAGCAAAGGGTATGGCGGCACCATATGATATGACACACAAAAACTTTTCATTTCATTGTTTCATATAACGAGAATTCATACCCTGCTCTGGTCAGGTCTTTAAAGGGCAGTCAGGCCGGCCGTCCCTTTTTATCTGACTTCAAGAGTTTTGCACCTCACTCTTGCGTGGTTAATTGTGTGGCGTCGCTAACAGTGCTTTGATACAGTTTCCACACTAATCTACAATTAACCGCGTTCATTTAATTGGATTTACTGAAGGAGTAGCCTTCTGAACTCATTTATTTATAACTGGAGGAGTACCATACGAACCCAATTACCTTTAAGTGGAGTATTGTCATAAAACTCATGCTTATTCTTGTTCAGAGGTTTCCCGACTTCCTATACAATGGTCTAGGTTGGCTAGCGGTGCCTGAAATAATGTTTTCTAATTGGAGGAGTACCATTAAACTAAGATTTTATTTATTGTTAAAGGGTTTCCGACAACCTATACAGAAATAAAGACTGACTTACAAAGCCTGAACCAACGTTGGATATCCTGACGCCAGATTTATTTTTAGCAATTCCATAGACTCAGGATCAATTCAAACACGGAATATTTTGTATACAGCCATTCTCTTATGGAATGTTTTAAATTTTTATTTAAAAAAAACGTACTTATTTATAATATTATTATTAAAATTCTTTTTTTTTTTTATTAAAAAAATATGCACACAAATTATTGTTTTCTTCCACGTGTCCTTTATATTCCACGGAAATTTCTACTATTGATTTTTTTTTATCTACAAACCCATTAACATGCAAATAACGGTACAATTAATTATTTCATGTCATATTGTTATTTGTTGTAATCAAGGCATATCCATAAGGTACTCGTATCCAATCAGCTGACTGTTTTTTTTTATATACATTTTAAAAGCGTTACCAAGGCATATTCATACAGGTATATGCAACGACGAATTGATACAACAAAGCAAATTTTTAGGGGATTTTTTCTTTCAAGGCCAGTTTGTATAACAAGGATGGAAAAGTTGTTTTTGTATGTTTTATCAATAAAATTTTATTAAAAAAAGGATATGTGCTTGTGAAGCACATTATAAATGGTGCAAGCACAAGAAATATGCATAAATTTGGTAAATTTATTATCAAAAAAAGCACAATTAAGTTAAATGTTTAATTCGGAATCCAAAATCTAATCTTCCATTCCTGCATTAATAAATAGAATAAAGGAGAATTCAACAAATTTAGACATTATGTTTCCCCATCATCATGTGCTGATAAGTGCACCTGTATGAATTCGCTTTAGCATTACCAACTTTTTTTAAAAGTCATGCCTGCAGTTGTCAAACTTAATTTTTTAAATTTTATTGTACAATAAATAATTCGCAGATTCAGTTGGTTTAAAGCGTGTTAAAAAATACAAAACCGTGAATTAAAAGTTTTCGCTATAAAGTTTTTTAAAAGTTGTTCAAATTTGAGAAGAAAATAAAAAAAATTGTTTGACATATGCCGGCATATATACAAAAACAAAATACATGTGTTTTTTATTGTTGTGTTTGATGCCGCGATGCATATACCTTATGGATATGCCTTGGTTGTAATCATACTGTAGTATGGAATTACTGCATTTTTTTTTTATTAACTGTTGCATACTTTAAGGCACGTACATTGATATCATTGCAAGGTTGGGATTACTTAATTGAAAGTTAAAAAAGTACGCAAAAAAAGCAAAATAAAAAGGTTTTAATTTTGTAAAAAGTTTTAATAAGTTCTAAATATAAAGACTATTAATATTTGATTATTTTTTCTTTTTAGCTAAAATGTGTTTTGTGTTTTTCATTAAACTTTGACAAAAATCACCATGACAAGTTTTACACTAGAACAACGTTTACAAATCGTCGGAAATCGGAAATTCATTGTTTGTTCGCCAAACTTATAGAACACTTTGTCAAGGTAACGGTGCTCATAATCATCCGTCTGAGCAGTTAATACGCAATACTATGGAACGATTCAAGAATGGATTTACTCTATTGAATAATCAGTCTTATTGTCAGTGGCGTTGTCGCGTCGTTTTTGTGTCGAAAACGACAGAAATACGACAAGGTCTCATTCATTTTACATTGTCGTAAATATTACACGGTACCAAAAACTACTAAGGCAGAATATTCATTGAAGTCGAATCCTTTCATTGCCTACAAATGAAGCCTAAGCGAATCTAACACAGGAGTCAAATTAATCGATCCTACGTCAGTCTCAACAACTTCGTCTTATGATTGTGTTATTCCTCATGTCATTGCAAATCATTTGGTGGTTCCAACAAGGCGACGCAACATGCCATGCATCGCGTTAAACCAACACTTTGTTAAGTCAAATGTTTGGTAACCGAATTATCACAAAAAATGGACCCTTCAATTACCTACCTCGTTCATGAGATTTGACACCTTAGGACTGGTTTTCGTGGAGTACCTCAAATATGTCGAATCTCTGGGGGTAAATTACGACATTCGAACGTGATCGAAATTTGAAAATTCTCATTAGAATCTCTATACCTAAAGCACAGCGAACTCGATCGTTCGAGTAAAATTTCGTTCGATATCGAATGCCGTAATTTGGCTCCTGGTCTATGTTGATAAACCAGAAACGGTTGTTCATTTAGAAGCCAAAATACGACTCACTTTTGACGAAATAAGGCCGAATGTGCTCGTAGTAGTGAAGAAAATAAATGAGAAATACAAATGCGCACTCTTCGCTTGAAATTTTCTATGACTGTTTTGCATAAGAGGCAGAACTTTATTAATAGGGCCCATACACAACACCATAATAATTGTGCAATCAAGTGACTGTGCTGATTGACCGTATATGAGGTTGTGGTGTGATTGTACCAGCTGATGGTGCTTTATCAAAAATAGTTTGATATTTTTTTGATTGTACCAGCATGATTTAGTCGTGTGTGGCAAAATTAGCTCATAAAAGTTAAATCGTCAAGGCATAAACATAAAAAAAAATACAACATTTTAAATATAAATGCCAATTCATAGCCATTTCTTCATCCAAACATGTTTTTTTTTTTTGCTCCTAATTCGTTTTCGTTTTAGGATAATAGTAATAATAAGTGCAGCACAAATTTTTTCGTTATTCATTTTGTACCACCATCCTGGTGTAGTGTGTGCTTAAAGCTTAATTGCACAATTTTATGGTGTTGTATATGGGCCCTATAACACACCGTTAAAATTTCTTCTACAATACACGAGTCAAGTTGAAGGGCTTGCTGACATTGATCTTTAACCTCACAAGTATAACTAAAATGTTAAATTACATGATTTAGGGGATCATAATTTAGGTTAACCAAAAAGTAAATCTAATTTTCCATTCCTGCTTAAAAAACGAAATCAAGACGAATTAAGGATCGGCAATTGTGACAAGGTTAACTGTAAGAATAAGCCTTGAACTTCTCTATTCATAAGCTTGCAGAAAAATATGCATATTCTTAGCGGGATTTGGAAAAGAATTTTGTAGAAATTACAAACGGCAGGACACAGCTAGATATACCCACACCACCGATGAAGGGTATAAGAAGAAATGAAGTTGTTGGTGGCTATCAAGTTAACAAAAAAATGTCAAGATAATGAAACACCAACTGTATCTCACATCGATTAAAAACATTAAAAATTGAGTTCGTCGCAGTTTTTCTACAAATTTATCTATCGCACCCCACTATCATAAATTTAAAACTAGTTTATCAAGGCTTTATAAACAATATTTTAAATGGAAGTTTTAATTGATGAAGCTTTGATGAACTTAAAAATTGTTTATAAGTTTAGAGATAAATACTTTTCCATTTGACCACATAATTGCAAACGCATTTCGCTTTAGTTTTATCAAAAAGTTTTATTTTCAAAAATGTTTAGTAAAAAGAATATAGAATACATATATTGATAACATTATATTGATTGTACAAATATGCTTATATGTATGTATGCGTATGTGCTTATGTATTTGTGTACATATTCATATACATATATGGAAATGTTGGTGTTTAGCAGCGATTTGTGCTTAAAAGACATATTAAAAAAAACGTTGTTAGCATAATAATAATTGTAGAAGTAAAAAATAAAGTTTATTTAAAAAAATGTTCTTTTTTTTAACAAAAGGGTATAACCAAAGACCCACAACCGGAATATGAAAATTCCTTAACATTGCATTTGTTCTAAGAACAAACTTTTTAGATTTTGGCAGTTTTGGCCAAATTCAGTTGTTCGGCTAACATGCGACCAAAATCGGGATGAACCATAGAGAAGTTTTTGACAGCACGTTCCTGTATGAAAGGACTAGCGGCGGATAAATGGCCAGCAATATTGTTAACCAAACGTTTGCGAGCAGCATCATTTAAAACACACATCCAAAAGTCAGTGACTTGACTAAAGTTGTCCTCGTCACCGCTGCTATAGCGGTAAACATCTCCCGCAACGGGGCATTTAGATTGCAAGTTTTTGGCGCGAGAACTCTCCAGGGGACCGGAGAAAGAGTTGGGATAATAGTTGGGGGCATTAGCTTGATTGTCGGTCACAGTCATGGGGCCATCACGTTGATAGTTTTTGACAGCCACACGATAAGGGCAATTGACGGGAATTTGCAAGTAGTTAGCGCCCAAACGATGACGATGGGTATCGCTGTAAGAGAACAGACGACCTTGCAACATCTTGTCGGGTGAGGGTTCAATACCAGGCACCAAATGAGCTGGACTGAAAGCAATCTGCTCCACTTCGGCAAAGTAGTTGGTGGGATTACGATCGAGCACCATTTTACCCACTTTAATTAAGGGGAATTGCTTGTGCGACCAAACTTTGGTAACATCGAAGGGATTGTATTTAAAGGTCTTGGCTTGTTCTGGGGTCATGACTTGAATATTCAAATTCCAGCTGGGATAATCACCAGCCTTGATGGCATTAAACAAATCACGTATCGAATAGTCGGGATCTGAACCAGCCAAATCGTCGGCTCTCTTAACATCCAAATTCTTAATGCCCTGATTCGATCTAAAGTGGAATTTAACATAAGTGGGCTCATTATTGGCATTGATCATTACAAAGGTGTGTGAGCCATAGCCATGCATGTGACGATAACCATCGGGAATACCACGATCCGAAAACAAAAAGCTAACTTGATGAGTTGTCTCCGGACGCAACGAAATAAAGTCCCAGAACATATCGGGATCCTTTAAATGTGTCTGAGGATTACGTTTCTGGGTGTGAATAAAGCTGGGAAACAATATGGGATCGCGTATAAAGAAGATGGGTGTATTGTTGCCAACCAAATCCCAAACACCATCGTCGGTATAGAATTTTACAGCAAAACCGCGCGGATCACGGGCTGTATCAGCGGAACCACTTTCACCACCCACTGTCGAAAAACGTATGGCCACCGGGGTACGCTTGCCCACCTTTTCGAATATCTTGGCAGCACAGTATTTTGTTATGTCATCGGTAACTTCGAAATAACCAAAAGCTCCAGCACCTTTGGCGTGTACAACACGTTCGGGTATACGTTCGCGATCGAAGTGAGACATTTCATCGAGAAATTGAACATCCTGCAAAAGGACCGGACCGCGGGGACCAACAGTCATGGTGGCATCCTTGATACCTACGGGATTACCAGAACCAGTGGTGATGGCACCAGGAGGAGTCTGCAAAAGAAGAAAGTAAACAAAATAGTTGGTCAGAATAGTGTTTTACAGAAAATGCTATTAAATAGATTTGAAGGGAAAAAAAGTATTTAAATAATAACATTAAGATAATCGTTAAAATTGGTTAGTTAATTGCACTACAGGTGGCAGATTAAAATAAAACGGACAAAACAATAGGACGCCTTGCAAAAAATTTAAAAAGTGTACAACGCTGCTGTAATGTTGGAATGTAAGATAGCGATGCTTTTCACAAACGAATTTTATGTATCGTAAAACAAACTTGTTATGGTGCATAAAAGTAAAATTGTTGTGAAAAATAAAGAATGGCGAGAACAACGTATTCAAATCAATTAAAACTTAAAATAATTGATAACTGGAGAGCTGGTTTATCACGCCATGTGATGAGGAATAAATATTTAATCAACCGATCAGTGATTTTCAGTTTTATTTTAAAATTATTGCGGTCAAGTCGCTTATGACCGATGCACTGTTTAATAAAGGGTTTTCGAATAGGTACTTGACAACTTTGAATTTAATTTGTGAACGCACTATTTCACTTATTTCACTGTTACTTTCCCTTTTTCCAGCAGACTCAAAATTTTCATCATGGTAAAGTACAAACACGAAATGTACTACCGAAATTCGGAGTCGATGACCGCTACTTTAAGAGCGTTAACTCCAATTTTCGGTCGCTATTCTCGCTCTAGAAGACAATCAATTACAAGTTTAGCGCAAAAAGTCTTGAGTCTACATATTCATTGTGTGATGCTGCCGTGCTAGTGAGACAACGGGTTGGTCGAAGTGGCGAAAATATCGCTGCCGTTCCGGCGTCTGTAGCAAACGATCCAAATAAGTCGATTCCGCGGCGTTCTCAAGACCACTTTATGGCGAATTTTGCGTAAAGATCTTGGTTTACACCCATACAGGATCAAACTGACTCAAGAATTGAGGGCGATGTAGTATTTTACGCGACGTATGTATGTTCTCCGATTGAGCTCTGCAGAAGATGCGCCAAGATGATGAATTTCATTGCAAAATCATCTTTAGTGACAAAGTTTATTTTTAGCTTAAGGGATTTGTCAATAAGCACATTATGCGTTATTGGTCTGATGAAAATCCACATGTGCTTCATGAATCACCACAGTTTCATCCACAAAAAATACTGGTTTGGTGCGGTTTGCATGCCGGCGGCGTCATTAGGCCATAGTTTTTTCGTCGACAACAATGATCATCACATTACTGTGAATAGCGATCGTTATCGCGCCATGATTACCGATTATTTTTGGCCCGAATTGGAAAACATAAACTTGGACGACATGTGGTTTTAATAGGACGGTGCCACAAGCCACACAGCACATGTTACAATCGATTAATTGAAGAGTTATCTCGAGAAATATACCAGTTAATTGGCCAACTCGTTCGTGCGATTTAACGCCGGTAGACTTTTTTCTTTGGGGCTACGTCAAATCATTGGTCTATGCCAACAAGCCGACGACGATGTTCGAAGAACTCAAAGCCATTATTGAACGCAAAATAGCGGACAAAATGTGTGATCGAGTCATCGAAAATTGAGTCCAACGAATCGCTCGACGTACCGCTGCCGACGTGCCCGCGGTGGTCATATGAACGAAGACGAGTTTTGGAAGTATCTCCAATGGTTTGCGTTTTATTTAAAAAAAAATTGTCAAGTCTTTATTAGAAAACTCTTTATATGGTGTTATCAATGAAAAAAAAACAAGTAAGAGCACTATATTCGGCTGTGCCGAATCTTTTATACCCACCACCAATTTTGTGTACATTTAAAGCACAATATTTATTATTTTGTTAATCGCTATGGAATAATCTCTTTATAATAAAATATGTATCACTTTCTTTGTAGAGGGTGGTTAAATTTTAAGGGCCCATGTTGAAGGTGAACTACACCTAGTCTTTAAATTTGTTTTCTGCATTTCAATTGACATTTCTCAATCTCAAACTTACTCAATTTGACCCGTAGAAAGATACGCAAATGAACAACGCTTTAAAGTTATTCAGGTTTTTTATAAAAATGGGTGTTCAAATCAAAATGCATTTTGTGCACTTCGTAATTCTTTTGATCAACATAATCGTTCAAATTCGTCCACAATCGGGAGAATTGTAAAAAAATATTAAAATTTCTGCAAAACAGGTCTGTATAAAATGTTAGAAAATCTGTGAATGCCTTTTTAGTGCGTTGAATGGGAACCATTGCTGGTTTTTGCGATAGTGTGGCAAAAGAGCAGTCAACCTCGACTCATCATCATGGCCAACAATTGAGCATTAACATTGTCATTGAAAATTTGGACCATCAGGTAGAGGAGTGGCGCCAAGGATGGGGGAGGCCATTTGGCCGATATTTTGTTAAATACATAATTGAACCATACAAATATTATCATTATAAAAAGAAATGATAATAATATCCTAAATAATTTGTATTTTATTTAAATTCAACATCGGTCCTTAAAATTTAACCACCCTTTATAACTTCGATATACTACTAAAATGCTTTTGTAAATGTAGTCTTTCAATGAAAGTGGGCGTTAAAGTAGGCGTGTCAATAAAGTTTCTGCTAATAAATACAACTTAGATATTTCAATATAGTCCTTTATTTTCCCAAAAACTTTGTCAATAGAGAAATTACATGAATTTAAGATAAACCGTTATATAGGAGGTAGGCGTTAAAGTGGGCGTGTAACCTAAACTTTTTGGCACAACAATTACATTGATTAGAAGGATATATGTAGCAAATTTGATCATCAAACCTCTAATTTTGGCGGTTTTATGAGCTTTTAAATTTCATTAACGGTAGATAACGTGAAAAGTGGGCGTTATAGTAGGCGTATCAAAGTTATTTTTGCGAATGAGTACAACTGAGGTGTTTCAAGATAGGCCTTTATTATTCCAAAATCTTTATTAATAGAGAAATTATATGAATTTTAGTTAAAACGTTATATGGGAGGTGGGCGTAAAAGTGGGCGTGGCACATTGATTTGCCGTTACAAGAAAGCGTGTCACCAAAAAGCAAAGTGTGCAAAATTTCAGAGTCGTACATCCAATTTTGTTGCTTTTATGACGTTTTTGTTTTTAAATATACCGAAAAATACACTGTGCGGTATAAATTTTCGTACATTTTGATCGATAACTCCTCTCCTAATGCATAGATTTAGACAAGGAAAAATATTGTCTTTACCCAGGAAATATATATTCGAAGTTTCATGAGTCTACGTTAAGGCGTTTGGACACAATTCAATTTTATTCGATGTGCGAAGGACACGGTTTTTTCGACCTACTCTTGTTTTACGAGCTATAACTCTCTTCCTAATATTCCGATTTAGCCCATTTTCAATACCAAACAAAAGAAAGATTCTGGCAAAATTTGAGCCCCCTAGCTTTTTCGGTGCGACCTCTATCGTGCTTTCAACAGACGGAAAGACGGACGGACATAGCTAGATCGTCATAAAATCAAACCCCGATTCAGAATATATATACTTTATGGGGTCTAAAATGGATATTTCGATGTGTTACAAACGGAATGACAAAATGAATATACCCCCACCATTTTTTTGGTGGCGGGTATAAAAAGAAAAACACTAAAAATTAAAGAAATAAGTACCGAGCAGAGACTTAACAATTTTCCGCGTCAAAAATTTCAAAAAGCACTAAAAACACTGCCTAAGATCACCGAGTTGACAGCGCTGCTTACAATTTTGTCATTATTGCGTGCCAGCAACAAAACAAAACAACAAAATGAAACAAAAACGTGTTTTTTTTTTGTTTTTGTAAAAACATTCTTGAGTAAAAACAGGATTGTATTAGTATTAATCGTTTATTTGTTAAATTTGCTTTTATTTCATTTTATTTGATTTAGTTTTGTTGTTTTTGTGATTTAAAAATGTGCATTAAATTTAGTTGTGGAACGACAATATTTTAATTTGTTTTCTAATTCGTGTTTGATTTAAAGTACGTGTCGATTTGTATATGTTAGAAGTGGCTTTGTTTTTGTAAAAAATATGTAATTATGCAACGTACGTACATATTCATGAATGTGTGCTTTAGAAAAACAGTCTGAACTGCACACATTAAAGTCTGCTAAATATTTTATGCAACTAAAAATAACTTCAATAAATAATGTTCTAGTTTTAAAATGTTTATGGCAAGACGATAATTAGTTAAAAAAAATTAAATAGTTTTCGTTTAAATCGACAAACTTTTTAAATAATTTGTCGTTTTGGCTGCCTACATACATACATGCTTATAATATTGAAACAAAAGCAGACATTTATTGAAACAATTTTAAAATACAATTTGTTTTTATTAAGGCGTGCTTGCACGAAACAGGTTTAGAAATTGTTAACTGAGATTTAAGAGAATCCTGTGCTTTTTGGTCATCATTCAGTTGGTTTTAATTAGTTTGTTAATTAAATTTAATTAACAAATGAAGTGTATGAAAAATCGTATGAATATTTAAAATGTTTTTTGTTTTTTTTTCTATAATTTTTAAACCTTTTTTGAGTCAATTAAAGTGTAATTCATGTTTTAAGTAAAAGTGTAATTGAGAAGGTGCTAGGAAGATTGAACGGTTTTTGCTCCACCGGTTTTAACCCATTTTTTTAGTTCTGCTAATGTTTGTTTTTATACCCTTCACACAAAAGTGAAAAAGAGTATGTACATATATCGTCGGTCTCATGTAGAAAGGCTCTAACTCAAATGCTTATAATTTTACAGGAGAAGGTAAAAACGTTACAGAAACTGTATTGTCATAATGTAATTTCTTTTGTAAAAACGCTTGTAAAACTGTTATTTTTGATACTATTGCGTTAAATTTTTGTATCGAGGTGTATTTGTGAGAAATGTATTGAAATCTCTGAAAAGGTAATTTCCGTAAAAAGTACGAGTTAGAGCCTTTCTACATGATACCGACGATATATATGTAAGTTTGTCATTCCGTGTGAAATTAATACAATTTTCATTTCCGACCCCATAAAGTATATATTTTCTGAAAACTTATGAATAGGGGAGTCGATTAAGCTCTGTCAGTCCGTCTGTCCGTATATCCGTGTGTATGTTGCAATCAACTTTTTGAAGCCCCCCGACATCGCTTGGACCCGGGTGAGGTATTAAAATATCAGAAATATTCGGGAGTAAATCGGTATTGAAAATCAGAAACATCGGTTCATAAACAACTGAGATTTGAGCAAAAACCCACGACCACCTCGTTTTTTTCACAACATACAACACATACATACATACATATTTACATACATACAAACGTGGTATACTGGTTTTTTAATTTTTTTTTTTAATTTTTTCTAATTTTTTTATACCCTTCACCTGTGGTGCACAAGGGTATATATATGTAGCTTTGTCATTCCGTTTGTAATTTCTACAATTTTCATTTCCGACCCCCCCATAAAGTATATATTTTCTGAATGCTTATGAATAGAGGAGTCGATTAAGTCCTGACCGTCTGTCCGTGTGTTGGTTGAAATCAACTTTTAGAAGCAACTATATGTTTCTCAGATCTGTGTATGGTATCAATCTTTTGGAAATATCCGGGAATGAATCGCTATTGAAATTCAGCACAATCGCCCCATAGCTTTCTGAGATATGAGCAAAAAACCACGACCACCTCGTTTTTTTCACAATTACAACAACAACGTACATATATACTGGTTAGAGTAAACGTGGCATCGAATCCTAGCTGAGCCAAAAAAAATATTTTTTTATTTTATATATTATTTATATTTTTATTATTCTTTATATTTTTTTTTAATTTTTTTTGTTTTATTTTTGTTTTAATTTTTTTTGTTTTTTTTATTGTTTTTAATATTTTTATTTTTTTTCATTTTTATTATTTTTTTTTATTTTTTTTTAAATATTTGTTTTGATTTTTTTTTAATTTTTGTTTTAATTTAATTTTCAATTTTTTTATTTTTTATTTTATATTTATTATTTATATTTTTAGTATTTTTTAATTATTTTTTTTTTAGTGTTTTTATTTTTTGTTTTATTTTATTTAATTTTTTTTTTTTTTGATTTTTTTTTAAGTTTTTTTTATATTTTTTTAACACACATACGTAAATTTATAACGTTAGAATGGGATGTTTTTATATGCATATGTATATTTTTTATATGCATGTATGTACGTATTTCATATGAGATAAATGGTGATACAAACAATTGTTATTGCATGACTAGACGTTGTGAAGGGTATATAAGATTCGGCACGCCCAAATATAACACTCTTGTTTTAAGTAAATTTATTAATAAATGGGGTGGTATTAAAATTTAATTTTTTAATTTTAAGTTTAATAAATAAAGAGTGGTTTAATTTTAAGGGCCGATGTTGAATGTGAACCACACCTAAACGTCAAGTTTTTTTCTGCATTTCATTTGACATTTCTAAATTTCAGACTAACTCAATGTGAACCATGGAAAGATACACAATTCAGCAACGCTTTAAAATTATTCAGGCTTATTAAGAAAATGGGCGTTCATCTCAAAATGCATTTCGTGCACTTCGTCGTTATTTTGGTCGACATAATCGTTTAAATTCGTCCATAATCGGGAGAATTGTGAAAAATATTTAAATTTCAGCAAAATAGGTCTGTATGAAATGTGAAAACATCTGTAGATGCCTTCTTAGTTCGTTGAACGGAAAACATTGCTGTTTTTCGCGATAGTGTGGCAAAAGAGCAGTCAACCGCGACTCATCATCGATCCGAACAATTGAACATCAACATTGTCATTGAAAATTTGGACCATCGGATAGAGGTGTGCCGACGAGAACGCGACCAATATTTGAATATTTTGTTCCATACATACATACATACATATTTGAACCATATCAATATTATTATAATAAAAAGAAATGACAATAATTTCCTCAATAATTTGTGTTTTATTCAAAATCAACATCGGCCCTGCCCTGCGCGTTAGTTGGAACCGTGCTAGACTGTTTCTTTTAAATAAAAAAATTTACTCATTTTTTTGTTGGGTTTAATAAAATGCAGCATTTCCAAGCCTGTCATGCATCACCGAAGAAAAAAAAACTAAAACAATTCTAACAAATGTTGAATGTTAAGTTTTTTTTTTTTTCTTTTTGTTGCTGTTAAATATAAAAAGGGAGTGGCAAGTTTGAATAATGCAATATTTAGTGTAAAAATATAACAAAATATGTAAATAAATAAATAAAAAAAGCTTGATTTAAGTAAAAAAGGGAGACGCTGCCAGACGTTTGGAAAAAGTTTATATTTAATGGTTCAAAAACACACAAACACACACACAAGTAAATAGCGACAGAAATTTATTTTTTAATTATTTATCTAAAGACTTTATTGAAAGCAATGAAGTGTGGCATAGATATTTATATCTTGTTTATTTTTTTTAGTTTTTTTCTAAATGCAACTGCAGACAAAGTCAATAAACTTTGCTCTAACACATCAATAACAAGTCAGAAAGAAAACAGTTACAGAAAACCAGATTTAACTTGACTCAGAATGTCTGACAATAAGTGAAGAAGTAAAGAAAAGGAATAGAGAATGTTAGAGAAGAACACATGAGATACTAGTTTTAACATTTCTCTGTTTATATTTCTGCAATTATCTTCTAAACGATTACTAAGTTAAAGTTTAATCTGTAAGTATAGAAAAGAGTAAGGTGACTGACTGACTGATTCATTATGGCACAGTCCAAACTCAAAAAGCTAGAGAAATGAATTTTAGACAATGGGTTGTTCCTCTTCTAACATAAAAAGGGATTTTTGGAAAACCGTACTTTAGGGGAGTAAAAACGGGTAAAATCGGTAACCTTATGTATAACTGCTAATTTAAAAGTGATACAAAAACAAGTAACAGTGCTATATTCGGCCGAGCCGAATCTTATATACCCTTCACTACGTGTAGTCATGCAATAACAATTGTTTGTATCACCATTCATCCCATATAAAATACGTGCATACGTTCACGTTAGAATAAATGTGGCATCGAATCCCAGCTGAGCCAAAAAAATTTTATTTTATTTAATATATTATTTATATTTTATTATTTTTTTTATATTTTTTTTAAATTTTTTTAAAAATTTTAAAAAATTTTTTTAAAATTTTTTTTTAAATTTCTTTAAAATTTTTTTCTTGTAGTTTTTTTTATTATTTTTTTCTTATTTTTAATATTTTTTTTTTGTAATTTTTTTTGTTTGGTATGTTTTTTACATGTATGTATGTATGTATGTTGTTGTTGTAATTGTGAAAAAAAACGAGGTGGTCGTGGTTTTTTGCTCATATCTCAGAAAGTTATGGGGCGATTGTGCTGAATTTCAATAGCGATTCATTCCTGGATATTTCCAAGAGATTGATACCATATACAGATCTGACGAACATATAGTTGCTTCTAAAAGTTGATTTCAACCAACACACGGACAGACGGATAGACGGACAGACGGTCAGGGCTTAATCGACTCCTCTATTCATAAGCTTTCAGAAAATATATACTTTATGGGGTCGGAAATGAAAATTGTAGAAATTACAAACGGAATGACAAAGCTATATATACCCTTGTGCACCACAGGTGAAGGGTATAACATAATTTGAAAAGGTATTGTAATGTACTTGAAAAATAAGCTGACAGGTGTCTGGCCTTTTTCTCAAATTTCAACCATTAAGTGGAAAAACGGGTAAAAACTATAATTTGGTACTTTTTTTGGTACCCTATGTAATTTCCAAATACATAAAGCTAGTAAACAATTTTTAATTGTATTATTTAATCCATGAAAAAATATTAATAAGATTTCGGCACTTTTTGCAAATTGGCATATGCAAGGGGTAAAAATTGTGCCTCTTTTTTTTCGCAATAATTCAATTGTTGCATTTGCTGTGTGCCACGTAGCCCCGTCCGTCTTGTTGGAACCAAATGTTGTCAAAATCAACTGCTTCCAATTTCGGACATAAAAATTTGGTTATCATCGATCTATACCGCTCTCTATTGACAGTAGCGGTGTTACCAGCTTCATTGTGAAAGTACGGACCGCTGATTCTACCAGACCAAAAACCACACCAAACTGTCCATTTAGGTGAATGCCATAGTAAATGGTCATTGATCTTTCGAAATAAACCAGACTCTCTTCAAGCTTTACAAGTCAATATTGAACAAGCCACTTATGACATACGACTTGATTTAGTGGTGCTCGAAAATTAGATTCATTGAATTCGTACCTGCAGAAGAAGTCGTGGAGGCCATTTGAATGATGTTTTATTTAAAACTTAAATGTATCGATTGCACATTAAATAAAAAACTTTTGAATTTCCTTTACAATAATTGTGTGTGTGTGTGTGTGTGTTTTTTTTTTTTAAATCATATCACTCTTGTTGGAAAACCTTTTATAAGGGATAAAAAATGTCCTTTATTGGTACCTTTTTTTCAATTTTTACTCTTATTAATAGGACATAGTTTGATAATTAATATCGCCTAATAGAATATGGACCATTATTTAAGTAAAATTTTTGGAAACTTTTAGGTGAGCAAAAAAGGACCAAAAGGGAGAAAATATGTATATTTCCTAATTTCCGGGCCACTTTGGAAACAAATGTAATAGAGATTTTACCAGACATAAAAAATTATGTAATTAAGGGCCATTATTATAACTTACCGATAACTAAAGTTATGATGTTATCAGACAGATAACTAGTTTTTCGTTATTACAACTTTACTGTAACCTAAAAGGGTCCGATAAGTTAAAGGGAAGATCACTCTACCTTTAACTTTTAACGTGAGGTTTATAAATTAAAACTTACCATATTTTCTACCGTATAAGGGAATTGTTTACTATTTGCTTGTCGTTGCCACTTTGGTTTTAAAGAACTAATTAATTTGTTCAGCATTTGCTTTGGTGATGCCATATTTGAAAAAAATACAATTTATTTTACAGGCAGGTTGTAATAACGAAAAATACTTAATGGTCAGTTTATTGCTCACGTTAACAAAAGTTACCTTTTATTAACATGAACTTTGTCGGAAAGTTGTAAGATTCGAAAAAAGTTCATAAGAGGGTAGAAGGGGGGAAAATTCGGCATAACTATTTGGTACTTTTTAAAAAATAATTATTTTTATGCAAAAAAGAGTAGGTTTACTCTTTTTAAGTCATGCCTTTTAAACTATTTTGTTGTTAAATAGATAAATATTTAAAAAATTTCAAACTTGGAATTTCAACATTGATATGGAAAACCAAAAAAAGGTACTTTTTTATGTTACTTTTTGTATATTCTACGTTTATAAAGCTAGAAATGTAAAATAAGGGACTATTGAGACCAGGTGAAACTGAAAATGTTATGGGTGACTAATAAAACACAATCAAGTCCACCGACCATCGACTACAAGATGTCAAAAATAGAATACATGCGTGCTTATGAGAATAATTCTTTTAGTCGCTACACGACTACCGACTACACGGCTACTTTTGTAGCCCGTAGCCAACTTAAGCTAATTTCTATTTTTCTTGGCTACAAAAAACAGATTAGTGCTGCCAATACAATAAATGCATGAATGAAATGGTGGTTTTAAAAACGCAATACATTAAATATCGTTATTAAAAACGCGAAAAACTATTATAGTGGCACCATTGAAAAATAATAATCATATGTTTATTTGTTTACATTTTTCATTCACTTTTTATTTGGCGCATTTTTCATTTACTTTTTATTTGTCGTTAGTGGTCGATAGTCGTTAAAAGAATTAAGTAGCTGGCGACTTGGCTATTTTTGTAGCCAGCTACTTTTGTAGTCGGTAGTCGATGGTCGGTAGCATTTAATTGTGTTTATAGCTTAGAAAGGTACTTTAAGGTACTTTTTGTATATTCTACGTTTATGAAGCTAGAATTTTTAAATTGGGGACTTTTGATTTAAGTTGAGAATGAAAATGATATGGGCGAGACAAAAGGTACTTTTTATAATTTTTCTGTATTTTTATTTTTTTTTTATTTAGTGATTATTGATTCAAGGTTACGCTCAAAATGTTATGGACGACCGAAAAGTTACTTTTTTTAATTTTTATGAATTTATTTTTTTTTAGTTTTTTATATCTTAAAATATATGTACATAGAATTTTGAGACTAGGAACTAATAATCCAAGTTGACTTTGAATATTATAGTGCAGGATAAAATGTTACTTTTGTTATTTTAATAGTAATTTCTGCATTTTCTTAATTTATGAATCTAACATTTTTAAACTTAGAAGCATTGATCTTGGCTGAGATAGAAGATGTGTCCCCGATATATTCTACAGTACTTTTTTTTACATAAAATTAATCAGAGAAACAAGTTTTCATCAATTGAACGAAAAATTATTAAATAATTAAAGAATTTTTGTCCAGAAAGTTGATTAAAATCACTTTTCTTCAAGAGATAATTTTAATTTCTCAGACAACTTATGATCCGAAAATTATTTTTTTCTACCGCAGCTTTGTCTTCTATGTTCTATCAAGGGCTCTTTATATTTTTTTATTACCCTAGACACAGTGTTTTGGGATACATTTGCAAGCCCAGCAATTGTTTTGTACTGACAACTTGGATTTTTATATAAAATCTTAATAATGAGTTCACGGACTTCTTGCTAATTCGACATTTTCGGCACAATTACTAATTTGGTACTGACCAAGGCATATTCATAAGGTATATGCAACGGCGAATTGATACAACAAAGCAACTTTTCATGAGATGTTTTATGTCAAGGCCAATTCGTATATCAGGGATGGAAAAGTTGTTTTTACATATTAAATATAATAAAATTTGATTAAAAAAAGGATATAATTGTTTCAAACACATTATTAATGACGCAAAAGCAACAAATATACATAAATTTAGCACATTTATTATCAAAAAAGTACACGTAAGTTAATTGTTTAATACTGAATTTAAAATTACATTTCCCTTCCCTGCATTAATAAGGCAAATTTAACCAATTTTGACATAAAGTCTCCCCATCAGTTGGGCTGATAATTTCACCTGTATGAGTTCGCCTTGGCACTGACATAAAATTCAGCACGTGTTTTTCTGAAGCACTAACAAGTACAGTGCACTCGCGCTAACGTGAACTAATTAAAACCAAAGCAGTTTATGTTAGCGAAATTGTTCGCGTAAGCGATTGTCGAGTATCATGAGAGAAATATAAATTTTTACAATATTAACCTGTGTTTTACACGCTTGAACGTGAAATTATTTTATTATTTTTATTAAAAAAAAATATAAAACTAAAATTGTTATTTATAATTCATTTCAAGATCACTAGATTCGTTTTTGCGAACTTTCTATAAAGACTGCCTTTTCTTTTAACTCCAAACCAAGGCATATCCATAAGGTATATGCAACGGCGAATTGATACAGCAAAGCAAATTGTCATGAGATGTTTAATGTCAAGGCCAATTCGTATATCAGGGATGGAAAAGTTGTTTTTACATATTAAATATAATAAAATTTGATTAAAAAAAGGATACAATTGTTTGAAACACATTATTAATGACGCAAAAGCAACAAATATACATAAATTTAGCACATTTATTATCAAAAAAGTACACGTAAGTTAATTGTTTAATACAGAATTTAAAATCCAATTTCCCTTCCCTGCATTAATAAGGCAAATTCAACCAATTTTGACATAAAGTCTCCCCATCAGCTGGGCTGATAATTTCACCTGTATGAATTCGCCTTGCTCCAAACATTGAGATTTTTTAAAATCAAATTCAAATTTTAAATTTCGATGCTATACATACTAAAAAAAGTTTAGAGGATATACACAGAGTATTCCCTAAATTTTAAAAATCAAAATTTCATATTTCAGTAATGTCTACATGCTTAAAAAACATTTGCAGTGAAAAAAAAATTGTTCAAGTTATAAATCTTTCTGAGTTTGTTAATGTTACACAGTAGTCAACGTAAACAAAATCTTGTTACGTTACCGCGAATGCACTGTATTAAAAAAATAACGGTATACATTTTGCGCACATGCTAAAAACACTAAAACGCCTAAAAGTATGTACTATATATTTTGCGCTCACTCTTTACGTGTTTTCCTTCAAAGATCTTGTGTTTTTTTTATCAAACAGAAACCAGACACTTTTACGGTTTATTCATACAAAAATTTTTAAAATGTTTAAGGTTTTCTTTTGTAAAAAAAAATAATCTTTTTATAAATCTTTGATAAATTGAAAAAAATTATTATGAATAAGGAGGTTAATTTGTAATATTTTTTAAACATTTTATTTCTAAATTTATTACAAACTTTTGGATAATTCTGGATAATTTGATTATGCACAAATTGTCTTAAGCCGTTATTGGAACTTCTTCGAATGCAGTTAATTTCCGAGCGACTAACCAATTGTAACACTTTTGCGTACTTAAACATAATTGTTAACAAGATCTAAGATTTCGACAAACTAATGCTTTTACAAACAAAAAAATTTTACACAACTCGTCAATATGCATTTGCTAGTGCAAAAATATTTAAATTCCAATCTAAACAATTAAATGTATAGAATATTATCATTGAAAATTTGTTTAAACTTTTATTTATCTATTCAGTGTAAGTATTTTGTTGTCAATCCCCGCTCTATGTGTGATTTAATTAAAAAAAAAAAAAAAAACATATTTTTTTCTTTTTTCATTTCAGATATAAACTACGAAACATATTAACTTAATTGCTGCTACGTCCATTGGCAGCAGAATTATCTGTTGACAATTTGTTTTCCTTATCAATCGTAGAGTATTAATGGGCTTGGGTAGGGATATTGTTTTAAAAATAATCACATACACATGTACAAGGTAAATAATATTTTCTGTATGTGACTGCAAATTAAAAAGTGTGTATAATAGAATTTTTAACAAATACTACATATTTTTATCTGTTGTTTTTGCTTTAAGCACCAGTAATTTATGATGCATCTCTTATAATTTCATCAGATAAAGTAATAACAAATAAGTGTAAAAACAAGTCACGTATATATGGATTTTCGTCGAGTTTTGAATTAATTATACGAGATGTTACATAAAGTGCGTTGTCAAGTTAGAAATAATTTTACAGGCTTATTCATAAACAACTTTTAAAATTCATACAGATTTTTTAAGCAAAATTTCCAAGATTAGATTATAATCTATAAATAGCAAGCACATGGGATAAATGTTCTTTACAACTTTAGTAGCATTTACGAAATTTTCCATGATCTTTATGCTTAATTTTTTTAATGTAGCATTTTAGCGATCTTAAGTTAGATTAAAAGAAATCTAACGGTGTTAAATTACGCGATTTAAAGTGTCAATTGTGATTAAAAAAAAAAACTAAAATAAAATAAACTGTCAATATGATTTAGTACCAAATGCCAATTTTTTTAATCTTGAAATTTAAAAATAGTACCATAAACAATATGAATTAAAAATTGAAATTTTTACTTTTTTATAACGTTTAAACAACTATTAATTCGCTTCCAATTTTTCTAACATCAAAAAAAATTTTGATTTTTAATTGTTAAGTAAAAAAAAAAACTTAACAAAATATTGGTTTTCAAAATTAATAACATAAAAATTTATTAAATATCAACAAAAACATAAAAATATGGATATAATCTAAATATGTAGACTGTTAATAATAAATTTCTATGTTAAAAACTTTTTCGAACTTAACTTCGAATTTTCGAACATTAGGAAAAACCTAATTTTTTATTTTTAACTTAGTCTACAAACGGAAAAATTAACAATTTTACAAATTTTCGAACTTCGAATTTTTAAAAACGTACGAAATATTGATTTTTTCTTAATTTAAAGTGCGGAAACAATAAATAATTCGCTTCCAAATTTTTTACATAAAAAAATTTTGATTTTTAATTGTTAAGTAAAAAAAACTTGGTTTTCAAAATTAATAGCATAAAATTTTTTTCGAACTTAACTTCGAATTTTCGAACATTAGGAAAAATCAAATTTTTATTTTTAATTTAGTCTACAAACGGAAAATTTAACAATTTTGCAAATTTTCGAACTTCGAATTTTGAAAATCGTAGAAAATATTAAAATATTAAGTTTTTCTTAATTCAAAGTGCTTAAACAAGAAATAATTCGCTTAAAATTTTTTTAAATCAAAAAAATTTAGATTTTTAATTGTTAAGTTTAAAAAACTTTACAAAAATTGAAATTAGTAACATAAAAATTAATTAAATATGTACCAACAAAAACATAAAAATATATATAGTATCTAAGTATGTATGTAGACTGTTAATAATAAAATTCTTTATTTTTAGTTATTATACTCATTATTCCTGATGATGCCAACCGATGGTAGGCGAAATATTGAAAATTGAAAAATAAATAAATAAACAAATATTTTTTAACTTATTTGTTTGACCTCAAGCTCAACTAATATAAAATAAAGTTTAAAATAAAAGGTCGATAAAAGCAAAAATAAATTTTATTAAAAGCAAAAATAAATTTTTTTTATAAAATTCTATGTTAAAAAAGTTTTCAAACTTAACTTCGAATTTTCGAACATTAGAGAATTCTTAATTTTTTATTTTTAACTTAGTCTACAAACGGAAAAATAAAAAATTTTGCAAATTTTCGAACTTCGAATTTTGAAAATCATACCATATTATGTAATTAAGATTTTTTTAATTTACATTTTTGAGCAACAAATGATACCCTTCCAATTTATTTAACATCTAAACAAATTTTTAATTATTAGTTAATTGCTAAGTAAAAAACTTTACAAAACATTGTTTTTCGAACTTTGTATCAAAAAGTTTTAAAAATATCTATAAAAACATTAAAGTGTGTAAATATTCTAAATATGCAAGCTGTTAATAATATAAATCTATATTAAAAACATTTCGAACTTAACTTCGAATTTTCGAACATAAGAAAAATCTTAAATTTTTTTATTTTTAACTCAATATACAAACTTAAAAATAAGTGTTTCTAAGTTTTTTTTACAAATGCGATTGTTTAAAATTCACAAATTGTAGAACTATTTTAAGCATAATTTTTATAAATACATATCAGCTGAAAATAATAATTTAAAGCTTTTAGAATGTTTTTTTTTTACTAATGTTCGAAATTTTGTAATTTGTAAAACTTTGCAAAATTTTAATTTTTATATAATACTTGCTTATACATATGTATGTTTGTATACACTTAAGTTAAACAGCTGTGGGACAATACTAAAACCGTTTTAACTAAAATTCAAAAACATCATGGGCGTTTAAATTAGATTAGATTTCTTTTAGGACTTTAACATTTAAAAATGAATTTTAATTTAAGTTAAGCTATTACTTTCGAGTTGAAAACTGGCTGAATATGTATGTATGTATGTATGTATGTACATATATGCACGTATACGTATGCATGTACATACATCCAAGAGAATGCAATGACTTTGTGTATAAAATTGTGTGTATAAAAACAACAATAAAATTATACACGAGTAGTACTATATACATACATACATATCTCTCATATGCTTAAACAATGTTATAACTCGAAAAATATAAATTCAAGTTAAAAGGCCAATAAAGTATTTTTATACAACTTTTATTAAAATCGCATAAAATAAAACCCTTATAATCCAATTGATTGCAGTCCGTAGTCCCAATTGCCGAATAATATTTAAAAAATATTGTTTTTGTATTTAAAGTGCTTATATCAATGATATATTTGGTGAATTCTTAAGAAGTTTTAAGTGTTGTAATGTCAAACGATAATTTTACATGTTATGAAAAATAAAAGTTTGTTTCTGAAGCAACAAAAAAAAAAGAGAAAACACTACATTTATACAGTAACAGTTAACTTTACGCAACAGTTCCTATGCATTCTGGATTATAAAATTGCAATAAATTCGTTTATAAAATACACAATGGAATGGAAAATAATGCCCGGATTATTGAATAATCGGGATAAGCAAAGTCCGGATTAATGCATTTTTACATTGGATTTAAAAAAGATTTTTGATATTTTGAAACATGAAAAAAAATCTTTATTTTGAAATTTTAAGTTCAATATAAAAAATTACTTTAACTTTGAAAGTATGAGCCATACAAAAAACAACGATAAACTAACTGAAACCAATATAACCTGAACAATTTTTGTTAGTCATTTTTAAATTTGCGAATTTTTGACTTATGACACTGTTAAAGTAAATGAGGGATAAGTATGGTATATATGTATGTATGTATGAAGTACTCTTTATAATCTAGAAACAAATAAAAATACAATAAAAATTCTTTATATGCATGAGATAAATATGTTTACACTACGAAAGCAATAAAATTAAATAAATTAAATATAAATTTATTAAATTTTAAACAATATTAAAGGAAAAGGAGATATGTATTAAGAAATAAAATAATGTGGAAATATTTGATTTTTTTAAATACTAATAATAAGGAAAATAATAAACATTTAGTTACTATTTAAAAATATTTAGTGTTTTGTTATACAAAAACAAAATCAATGATGTATTAAATAAAATACTGGATGACTTCTTTTTTACACTTCCCTTCACTTAAAAAAATCCTAGAAATTGTTTTTAAATTTGTAAAGTTTTCAAATAAATGTAATTTAGAAGTGCGGTAAAGTGTTAAATTTTATCTGAAAACTCTATAATTATTGATTGCCTTAAAATTTTTTAATTTAAAAAACCAAAGAATATATAAACAAATTTCTTAATATTCTAAGCAATTTTATACAAAAGCATTTGTCATCCACTAATTTTCAATTAAATAATCTTAACAATATTATTCACTTAAAACTTACATACATACATATATACTATTTGACTTGAAAGCATTTTTGTTAGTAACGTCTTGAAATGTTATTCGGTAACACATTGAAAAAAAAACGTTTGTTTTATTAAAATTTTAATTGAATTTAAAGAATATTTGCTTTTATTGACTTTACTAAAAAAAATTTTAATTACTTTTTGTTACAAAAAAAAAAAAAATAGAGTTTTAATTGGCACAAAGGAAACCTTGTAATAAAAGCAGCAATTTATTAAAATTATTTAAGCAAAATTAATGATAATTAATTGCATTAAATAGAGGAAAAATAAAAAAGCCTTGAAATAATTAGTTTTTTATACATATATCCAATAGAGTAATCATTGTCTTTCTAAAGTATACTAACAAGCTAAGAAAAAAAATTCAGCCAAACGTACACAAAAAATTAATATGACTAATATTTAAGAGATAAGTTAAAACTATTATATAGCAGATAAAAACGTTCTTTATTTTTATTTGACCTTTTTTTTAATTTTTATAATATTTATTTACTTGAGCCTTGGGTCATGCAACAGTTTAATTTTTCTTAAAATTTTTTTACAAAATTAAACAATTATTATTATTTTTCTTTTCGATATTACAAATTTGTCATTCCTAAAGATGCTACACGAAGGAGTAGCGAAATATTGAAAAGAAAAATAAAAATAATTTTTTTAATTTTGTAAAAATTTTTTAAGAAAAATAAAACTCAAGGAAATAAATATTATCAAAAGTTTCAAAATTGTGTGTAACATTTCCAACAGTTTTAAAATTATGTATAAGAGTTTTAAAATTATGTATAACAGTTTTAAAATTATGTATAACAGTTTTAAAATTATGTATAACAGTTTTAAAATTATGTATAACAGTTTTAAAATTATGTATAACAGTTTTAAAATTATGTATAGCAGTTTTAAAATTATGTATAACAGTTTTAAAATTATGTATAACAGTTTTAAAATCATGTATAACAGTTTTAAAATTATGTATAACAGTTTTAAAATTATGTATAACAGTTTTAAAATTATGTATAACAGTTTTAAAATCATGTATAACAGTTTTAAAATCATGTATAACAGTTTTAAAATCATGTATAACAGTTTTAAAATCATGTATAACAGTTTTAAAATTATGTATAACAGTTTTAAAATTACGTATAACAGTTTTAAAAATTACGTATAACAGTTTTAAAATTATGTATAGCAATTTTAAAATCATTACTGTGTATTAAGGATTTAAAGCTTATATTTCTGTGTATAACTTGTGCATAACTATAAATCCGGTATAACGAATAGACAATAAAAACAAGTAACAGTGCTATATTCGGCCGTGCCGAATCTTATATACCCTTCACAACGTGTAGTCATGCAATAACAATTGTTTGTATCACCATTCATCCCATATTAAATACGTGCATACGTACACGTTAGAATAAATGTGGCTTCGAATCCCAGCTGAGCCAAAAAAATTTTATTTTATTTTATTTAATATATTATTTATATTTTATTATTTTTTTTTTATATTTTTTTTAAATTTTTTTAAAAAATTTTTTTAGAAAAATTTTTAAAAAATTTTTTAAAATTTTTTTCAAAATTTTTTTTAAATTTTTTTTTGTACTTTTTTTTTATTATTTTTTTCTTATTTTTAATATTTTTTTTTTTTTGCAATTTATTTTGTTTGGTATGTTTTTTACATGTCTGTATGTATGTATGTTGTTGTTGTAATTGTGAAAAAAAACGAGGTGGTCGTGGTTTTTTGCTCATATCTCAGAAAGTTATGGGGCGATTGTGCTGAATTTCAATAGCGATTCATTCCTGGATATTTCCAAGAGATTGATACCATATACAGATCTGAGGAACATATAGTTGCTTCTAAAAGTTGATTTCAACCAACACACGGACAGACGGGCAGACGGACAGACGGATAGACGGACAGACGGACAGACGGTCAGGGCTTAATCGACTCCTCTATTCATAAGCTTTCAGAAAATATATACTTTATGGGGTCGGAAATGAAAATTGTAGAAATTACAAACGGAATGACAAAGCTATATATACCCTTGTGCACCACAGGTGAAGGGTATAATTACGTTACGTCGTTTGTGTTTTTATTGCTTTTTTCTTATCATTCGTTAAAAAAACGCTATATCGAATTTTTGTTAAAGCAAGATTTGCTATACCTAGATTTGCCTATATAAACTACAATTTCCTAAAATTTATAGTTTTTAAAAATACAAATTTTATTTTTTTTAATATATCAAATCGCTGATAAAGGATATTAAAACAACAAATATAAAGTGGTACTTTTAATTAAAGTAAATAATAAAAATTAATTATTATTTTATACCGAAAATAAAAATCTATGGGAAGTAATGGAAGTGGAAGCACAAATTCTTATATATAAGCCCTTGATTTTAAAAGTGGTATAAGTCAAAAATTTTAAAAATCTAGTTAATTAGCTATTTCATATTAAATCCTAATAAAATAACATAATCTAAAGAGATTAGCAGTATGCCATGAAAATTAACTCGATAAAATGTGTTTATTTTTTGGTTGGTAAACAAAATACAGTTTTTGTTTTTTTTTTATAGTGGTATAAATCAGTCTGTTCACAAAGTTTGGCAAAATAATTAGTAATTTTGTCATGTCTTCAGATAGTGGTGAAGAGAAATAGTGGAGAGGAATATGAAACAAAAGAGTCTAAGCATGAGTGGTAAACTTTTCGAAAATAAAGATTGCCTTTGTTCCAAAAAATATATCAATAGAATCGGATATGAAGACAGAAAAGCTAATTTTGATTTTTTTTTTTGGAAATTAGCAAGTTTCGAAAAACATAATTTGTTTCTGTATGGTGTGGTTCGAAAACAATCGATAAAACAAAGACGACCCAGAAATTACAAAGGATATAAAAAAAAAAAACAAAACAACTAAAAGAATCAACGAATAATAGAGAGAAAAACACTAATGGAGACAATGGATCAGATTTCTAAAATATGCTCCATATAAGATGTTTTATAAAACTTGTATGACAATTACGGATTCAAAGTATTAGACCTAAAAGAGGAAGACAGAATATACGAAAATATTGATTTGCTTCCATTATACATAACCATTAGACCAATAACAAAAGAAAAACGTAAAGATATGATGAATTTACTACCCTATATCCCACCAATTTTTCATCAATTTTTTAAAAACACTTTATTTCCCTAAATACTAATAAATAATTTACTTGATTACAATGAAATGAGTTTAAATAAAATGTTAATTACTAATAAATATAAATAATACTAATAATTATAAAGTCATGCAGTTAATTTTAAAAGTCGTATAAGTCATTTAAACCTTTCAAAACCACATTTTCTTTTATAAATGGTTATAAATTTCACAATCATAATAAATACTTGTTTGTTGTCACTACTTTACTGTCGTAAAATCATATTCCATAATACAAAAATATTTTTTAATCCATTTAAATGCAAAATTTTAAATATCTCGAAACAAGGAAAATATGACTTATACCACTATCAAAATCAAGGGCTCATATGTATTAAAATTTATTTAAGAATATTTTTGTTTCTTTAATTTTGTGCATTATAATTGCAATGAATCATAAAAGCTGTCATTTATTGCTTAAAATTTCATAAAATTTTTACAGTTTTTTTTTCGCAATTAAACACTTCAAGAACATTAACTGATGTTATGAATTATAAAAAGTTAATTAGTTTAAAAAAAATTATAATTTTATTTTAAAATTAACCAAATAAAACTCAATCAAGAGAGGCAATCATTATACCAATTATTAAGTGGCAACATGGTTTTTTAATTATGAATACATATAAGATTGCAGCGTTATTCATGACAAAAGAAACTGTGTGTGCTAACTAACAACGTGATATCTTTCTCTTATGACAATTAAAGCATCAATTAGTAAGCAGCTGGTTAATTTGGACACAGTTTTAAACAGTTATGAATAATGCTGTTAATACATTTCGAAAAAAAATAAGTGTAAACATCATAACGTATAATTCACAAGGTATTAATTACAAAGGGATCAATATAATAAGCCCTACCTAACGTATAATTAATGTAAATTTCCATAAAACTTTTATAAAACTTTGTTCAAGACAACATAATAATGTGGACCTCATAACGTATGATTAATATAAATAATTGTCAATTTTCTTAAAAACTTTTATAACTTTTGAAGCAATAAAGAATATAATAGTTATGAATATGTACTTGTTTTAAAGCTGACATTTTAAATATTTTTTTTTTTTTAAATAAAGAAAAAAATTAAATAATAATCAATTAAAAGATTTTTTTATAAAAAAAAAAATTAAACGAATTTTTTTAATTAAAATCTAATTTCTTAAAATTCTTATTATTTTTTTTTTTTTGATAAACTGTTGTTGAATATTTATAAGAGATATAACATCTTATATCGACTTAAAAGAATATTCAGATAAAAACTTCGCTCTTTCGCAAGACTAAAGTCGGTGACGTGAATACCTTTATTATTTAATATTCATACTAAATAGGGTCGTAAAATAAACATTTGCTCCATAAGCCTTGTCATTCTTCTTAAAACAAATATACGCATACACGGAATTAAAAAAAGGATAAAGTATAATACGTTCGGCGAGGAAGTTAACACTATACCGATCGCAATGTATGACAGCCTGGATAGCACATTTCAATAGAAATGTTAGGTTTCTGCATTTTTTTTTTTAATATTTTGTTGTATAAAACAAATTTGACAATTTGTTTGTATAACCATATTAATCCTTTGGTGTTTTGCAAAAAGGTATTAAATCAAAAAATTGCAGTTTGAGTTTTCAATAGGATTGTATTCGATTTGTTCTCTCTTTCGTTTGGTATCAATTACTTTAGTCTAACACAATTGCATTAGGCAATTATTCAGAAAAATTCATATTTTGTTTGGTATTAAAAAAAAACTTAAGTTTCTGACTTAAGACATTTTTTCCCCAACTTTAAAGAATCATTAAGTAAATTTTTAAAATACTGAAGTAGCATTTAGTAAAAGTCGTTTTTATATTGCAAGTTAGATTATAAAAATATTAACACCAAAAGAAATTATTAAAATTTTATATTTAATGAGAAAAACAAAATAAAACTAATTGTTTAATATATTACTGCTAATTAAAAAACTAAAAGTGATTGCAATATACATTAGTATTTGAAAATATTGAAATATTCTCAACATGTTTATGCTAATTTAAGCTTCCACCATTACAAGTAGTCAGTGTTCTCAGTTTTGGGGATTTATCCCCATCTATTTTGGGGGTTTTTGGGAGGGACAATTTTCAGGTCTAAAATATAACTGGGAACTCTGCAAACAGTGAATAAGATTTTATGGCAAAATTTTTCTAGAACCAACACCGCCACCTTTTATTTTATTTTTTTTTTTCTTGTATAGTAAAATTAAATCATTCGCAACTTCCATTATTGTGTGTTTGTAGTTTATAATGACACTTATGCTATGACACTTTACAACAATTTAATCAGCGTTGTCAACTTTAAAATTTCAAAAAGCACCTAAACCCCTAAAAAAGCGCGTAATTTTCATAAAAAATCACTGAGTTTAAAATGTGTACAAATTTAACTTTACATTTGCTAATATAATCATTACTTAAAAAAAAATAAAGCTTTTAGATGCCAGTTGCCCCCTAAAATAAATTATTTTACAAATGGCAATAAGACTGGAGTTTTGATTGATATCGATAATCGAAATACAAGTCTAAAGATATTCTGTTCTTTTTATTATTAGGCCAAAACATCCAAATGTACTATCAATGCAAATATTAACCTCATCAGGGTGTCAATTTGTGCTCTAAAAAATTTTAAAATGAAAAGTATTTGCATATTAATTTCTCTTTTTTTATTTTCACCAAGGTTTGATCAACTTGAAACTTTACTTACAAAATAAATTCTCGTAACAATTTCATTTTATAAAAAGTAGGTGGTTTATGTCTCATAAACCATACAGGATATCAACAAACCAGTATCGGAAATAAGTTACAATTAATAATAAACAAGCAAAACACTCAAATAACAGAAACATTGCATACTATCAATCCTTATAATCTTCTTAATTATTAGTTTTAGTATCATAAGCTGAAAGTATTATCAACATAATATCATTTTACAATGAGTAAATATTTTTTAGCTTTGTTAAGATACAAAATACGTAAGGGTAATTAAAGATATTTACCCTTACAAAAATTGTTTTCAATTAAAAAAATTATTTTCAAAATTAGTATTTGGTGTCACCGAAATAAAAATAAAAGCACTAAAAACTTAAAAAAAATTCACCAAGCACTAACTCGCAATTTTTTCGCTTCCAAAATGTTAAAAATCACCAAAAACGGTGATAAAATCACCGAGTTGACAACGCTGAATTTAATAGTTCGTAAAGAAAAGGCATGATTAAGCTTTATCTGGTAGGTAAAAATAGATGATGCGAAATAGAGAGTAGGACATCGTTCTGAAAAAACCCTGCCTTCTACAAGCGCTGTCTTAGTTCATCTGATCAGTTGAAGTCCTTCTTTTTTTTAAGTTTGCCTTGATATAATATCTTTGTATAACAAAAGATTTCATTGCTTTCTAAACATGTGTTAAGTTTAAACTTTTAAGCAACAGGTATTCGGTGAACCACGTTATACAGACGTATCTATGTATGTACACACCCAGCAAAAAAACTATGAAAAAGAAGTGATTTTTCAGGTGTTCAACTCACTCAATTTTGATAAGTGCATAAAAGTCAGGTGTTAATAATACGGCAACATCGTCTTGGAGATGACAAGTATCATTTATCATTTGTTTATGTTATTCTGTCTTTATTTAAATGTCTATGTATTCGCTTATTAATGTACTAGTTTAAAAAAAAGAAACGGTTCTTGAAAAGTGTATTGGTGCATTAAAAAAATATATAGGTACAGAAATTTTAAAACCATTTTAATAATCACTTTGCGCCAAGACTCTTAGCAAGAAACCACGTAAGTTATATGTAATTATGTATTGTGATTTTATTTATAAATGTTTAATATTATAGAGAATAAACCTACGCACAAACACATCAACTTTAACGTCCATCATCTTCGACAAGGCGTTACGTTTTTGTTATAAGTTAGTTAAGACTTATTAATTTGGCGTTTATTCTCGCTAAGGCGCAAAGAGACCTTAGATTCGATTGTCAGACTATTAATTGAATCGTTAGACAACATCAGGCATAATTGGTGAAAAGCATTCAATGTTTTATGAATTAAATTGGCTTGTTTACATATGTATGTACATTGTTTGAGATATTTTGCATGATGTTGCATTCATTTTTAAGCACAATATTTATGACGACATATTTCGCATTTAGACTATATTGAACATATAATTCACTTTGTACTGATTCCAATTTTTTGCTGGCTATGTAGGTATACCTATGTGAACACAAAATTAGTTAATAAATTAAATTCAAATCTTAAAAAATCAAAATACATGTCCATACATATACAAAGGTAAAAAGGTGTATTTTTAAAGAAATCCTTATCATATAGGAACACTAAAAACAAAATTTAGGAAAATAGAAAAATGTTAAATGTTATCAACGAAGATTAGAAGTAAAATAGCAGGTACTTATAAAATTTAAAATTAAAGTGAATTATACATATGTATGTAGTTATGTTCATAGTTTAGATTCTGTAGAGTCATTGTCATAAAGATAAATTCTAAAAAGCTTTATATAATATCAAGTCCCAGTCCGTGTTAGACAATATAGTTTCAAGGTAAATTGTGTTAAATTGCTGCATGAAATTAAATATTTAAATAAGAAATTAATAAAAGTAGTTAAGTAGGTATAACGCATAGGTTCATTTTTATTTTGTAATCAAAACCAGTTGGGATACATCGGCGGCAGTTACTTAGCAATAGTTTTTATAACAACAATAATAATTGTACAATTATTGTAACTGCATTGACAAACTAGCGTGTGTGTCAATGAATTTGTTGCATTATTTATTCGACAGTTGCATGTTCACAGCCACTTTCATTTTTTTCTAATAAATTATTTACAAGGGAAATTTTTAAACAAATACAGCAACAAGTAAAAGATATTAATGAAAACATATTTCAACACAAGAAATGGAATTTTACACCACTTTAATTATGCAAATTAAACTAATAAATGTTAAATAATATACTTACGGTCAAAGTATTTTTATAATCATTCAATTGATTTGTTGCACTATCGCGAGACATTGTTGTTTTTAATTATGTTTATTTCTCTGTTAAAAAAAAAGAAAGTACTATTATGAACACAAATTAAAAAAAATATATTTTAAGAACACTTCTTCACTACAGGTTTTTTTATCAGTTTCTATATGAATGTATTTTATTATTGTTTTTTGTTTTGTTCTCTTTGGACTACGAACCCGGTCAAATAGAAGCACAGAAATGTAAAACGTTCATTTGTCATGAACGTGCGCCTTTTATAGGGTGGTGTTTGTTATTCATTTAGTTGAATTAGAGATGGCACTTTAAAAACAAAGCAAATCACAGTGTTATCGTTTAAAAAATACAACACTGACAGGTTATGCAGTGCAATCAAATGAACGGTATTACCATAAATGAATTAAATTCTTATTGCCATATTCCAAAAAATGTTTTAGTTTTTTTGAAGACTTTATTTGACAAATTTCTGTGTAACATCTGTCAAACAAGCCTTGAATAAACCTTAATATTTTTTTTATGAATACGGCAGTTAAAGTTTGGAAAAACAGGTTAAACTGAAAAAAATTTTCAAAAGTTTGTTACGTATATATGTATATAATATGTGCCTTTGGCAATATATAAAGAATATAGTGGTTCCATAGGTCAATTGCTGACAAAGATATCGACGAACAAATTTTTGAAAAAATATGTCAATTAGAAGTTCAGATTATTGATTTCTTGATTAGTTTTTGGTCACTGTTGTACTATGTTTTTGTCAGTTATGCTCTAGAAATTGTAAGTGTTCAGAAGTAAAAAAATTAACATATAAGTTACTGAGATATGAGCGAAAAATCACTAGTACGTCAATTTTTTATAGTTAGTTCAGCCCGGATAAATTTTTGTGGAAGTTTTTAGTCCAATAGGTTCATATATCTAAAAGATATATTATGTATATAAAAATATACCTTATAAACCAAGCCGTGTAAAAAGTATATAAGTTTCGGAACAGCTGAACTTTTTTAATTATTCTAATGCTTTAATATGTGTGTTTAGTATATTTTTTTATAATTTGTATTGTATAATTTGTAATGTACTTATTTGACAACATGCCGCATAATGGCGCTCAGGCAAAAAAAAAACTTAATTATTTTTTAAATAAAACCTAATAGTAAAATTATAATAAGTACCATTTATAAAACAGTGAATGTAAATACTCGTTTCAAGAAATAAAAAGGTTTTGCGTATCATATTATATGATGCCATCATACCTTGCATTGTAAAAAAATTCAATTCATAGTTTTATATAACTTTTTTTCCCAAATACAGACATATAATTCTTATAAAAAATTTATTTCCAATAAGAAAAACGAAATCTGCCATATAAAAGTTTATTAAAAGTATTTGAGAAGAGTAAACGCTCTATTGGTTGGGTAATTATTATAAAATTTAATTATTAAACAATATACTTAATGATATACATGTCGTAAAATTTTGTCTAAATGTAAAAGAAATGTACCTAAATTTATTTATCCAAAGTCGAACAGAAAATACAATACTGTGTATATAACAAAATCACCAAAAGATTGTAACACTGTTCAAAAAAATTACCACAGGGTTGCTTAAACATGGAATGTTGATTTTTTAATTTTTTAAGTAAATTATTTAAATTAGAGTAATTTTCACAATAAAAACGTTTTAATTGGTGAAATAAACTAACTTCAATCAGTATTTTTTTAGTTAATTTTATTTTTTTGTGTAAAAATTTGCGATTTTTAATACTATTAATAATTGCAGAAAAAAGGTATTAAATAAATATAACGGCAGCCCTTATTAAGCACCTTTGCCGAATTTTGTCATTCAATTTCTACACGTCGTAGAGACGTCGTTTCGTTACTTTTTTGTGTGTTTGTGTGAAAAAATGTAGAAAAGATTAAATTTTTTTGAGACTCAAAAAGAATTATTTTTTTTTAAATAAGCAAAAATCTATTACAAAAGTGATGTTTTTTATAAATCTATAGTAGTTTTGATAAGATATAGTAGATAAATTATAAAAAATAACAATTTAATAAGAAAATGTTGTGATTTATGGTGAGAAAAGTGGAAATTTTCTAATAAAGTAGGCCAAATTGGAAAAAAAAGAAACACAAGGAGAACAAGAAGTTACACAAATACAAAGGAAAGAAGATATAACATAGAAACGAAGCAACAAATCAGCACAAAATTAAAAAAATAATAGAAGAAAAACAAAATTTTAAGTGAGTAAAGGAAGACAAAATGCAAAAAATTAAAAAAATACAAAAATTAAAAGTTAAAGAATTTGTGTGTATATTTTTTTACGGCCATATTAACAATTCACACCATTAACAACAACAACTCTCAATGTCGTTAAAAGAGTGTGTTGTAATAAAATTTAAATAATTTAAATAAAGAATTTAAAAGTTAAATATGTAATTATGAGAGAAAAGTAAATTTCAATTGAATAAACATTTTTGCCTTTTTTTTTTGGTTGTAGCAAAATGTCTTCTTTGTTCTCTGCTTTCAGCTACGTTAACGTCATTTAAGCTTTGACGTTTACGTTGTCTAGTGTTTTATTAAATAAACAAGAAGAAGCAGACAAAATAACAACTACAACAGCAAGAGTAATATCACAAAGTATTTTAACGGGCCGAGACGTCAAAATATTTAGTTTGTTTCTTTTTGTCTATATAAGATGTGCTTTTAAAGTGATTTCGTTGAAAAAATCGAAAAAGTCTTTTTCTTCGTGTTTCGTTTCTTATTCAATAAATAAAAGGAAATTTGCTATAAGAAAATTTTTGCTTAATCATGTCAACATTATGAAAATATATAGGTACCTACCTACTAGTGAATTAATTAAAAAAGAATCTAAATAAATGAAGGAAAATTTTGTTGGAAAACAAGTGTAATGTGAAATTTTTTGTGTAATACAGTTAGATAATTTTAGTACAAAATTACAAAATGCTTATTAAAAATCTCTTGGAAGTTGTATTGAAATATAATATAAAATTAATAAAATTTAAATACTTAAAAACATTTATTGAAGTGCTAAATGTATAATAAAAAATATAAAAAGTATCTAAAGATGATGATTTTTTAAGTGAAAACCCATAAATAGCAAAAAAAAAATAAAGAAAATAAATATCTCACACACTAAGAGAAATTTTTTTGAAAACAACAAAAAAATCAAGCAAAAAAACAAAGTGAAAGAAGAAAATACTGGTTTCCTTTTTCTACATATATACATCATTGTTAGTTGTTGTTGCAATTACAACAAACACCGCAACAAAACGACAAGTAAAACAGCCAACTAACCAACCAACAAACAACAGCAACAATAAAATACCCGTAAAAACAAGTTGAGTATAATCCAACATACATATTTGCTCACATATTTACTCATCCATATTAATAAACTACGTTTTTTGTCTCAACATCTTCTACACTTATTAAAAAAAAAAAAAAAAACAAATGTAAAAAATAAAAATAAAAACCGCTAAAAACTTTAAAAAAGCAAAAGAAAGTGGTGAAACTTCTTTTGTTGAACAAAACAACAACAAGTAGATACATCGGCAACTATGAGAGTGTGTGATTTTAAACTCCATTATATTAATATTCTTTTTTTTTAAGTAACGGCTACCAATTTTGCCGCATACCTACCTACATACATACATACATACATCTTTTGAACTTCCTTTAATTTGAAATTTAAGAAAAAAAAAGGAGTTTTCCTCAAACAAAAACAATCAAAACAATTTGCAAAGGTAAGTTTTCTTAATAACTACTACATATGTACATACATATGTACCTACCTACAATGTAGGTATGTTTTATTATTTCCTTTTTAATTTTTTACTTAAACTACATGTGTACATTATATATTTATTATCACTAATCAAATATTTGTTTTTTTTTTATTATTTTATCTCTGATAATCTTTACTGTAATTCAGGGTTTTATTTTTTTGTATCTGAGTGTTTATGTATACATACTCTTTCCTCTGCCTCAGTCGACGTTGTAATTGACATTGTTTTTTTGTTTTTTTTTTGTTATTTAATGAATTGTTATTGTAGTTTTCCTTACATTGAAATGTTTTATTTTTTGTTTGTATTTCAAATGATGTTTTTTTTTTAATTTTTGTGTTTAGTTTCAATTATCAATCAATATTTAATATAATTAGGTTTATACAAATATTTTATTTGAACTTTATATTTAAAGTAAATCATTTAATATATTTTAATACAATTTCCAATGTCTTTAATTTAATTATTAATTTTACTATAAATAATTAAAAACGGGTTTATTTTGGCTACAACTTATTTATAATTTATACTTTTGCTTGAAAAATATATTGTCCTGAACAAAATGCCTACACATAGGTACTTGGTTATGACTTCATTATTTGCCTTATAAAATCCCTAACACAAGCCATTTACATATTCCTTAAGAAAAAATTCCATGAGATGTAAAAGTACTTGGACAAGTTTTCCAATTTCCATGTCCGGTTCAAAAATATTCAGCTTAACGAAATGTATTCCAATTAGAAGCTCGGCAAAGTGTTGCTTAAGTCCAAGCCGTCGGCATTACGGTAATCACTTTACAACAAGAAAAATTTTGTTATTATGGCTTTATAGATAAATAGCTGTGGTGATCACCTAATTTCATGTTATAGACCGATTATCTGTCAGCCTAGATCGTTTAATATTACAATAATAATAATAATAATATTGATTTTAAGAGATTATGTGAAGTAAAGAGAAATTAAATGGTATAGCTTAACACAGAATTTTTTGTTAATAATTCATTCTTTATTATAGAAATAATTTTTCTTGTAAAGAAGCAAATAAAAATAAAACCTAGTGTACTTAGCTCTGAAAGTCCTTATAATCTGCGGGTACATGATTCTCCTCTGCTCCTTACCAATATGTACATTGTGGTTGAAGGTATTCCTTGGTTTTTTTCAGTGTGGATGCTGTATTCACTGTGGGCAATCATTGTGTCCATAATGTCCTTTAATTGCCTTCTATAAAATTGCAGAAATTTCTTAGAATTATACGACAATATTATACCAAATTATGGCATTTAATAAACCTAATGACAATTTTACTAAAAAGTGAATGATAGTGTTTTGAGCGCTCAGTATAGATATTCTTATAAGAATTTTTAAATTTTGCAAGCTATCGAATGACCTAGAGTGGTCCCTGGCTAAAATAGTTCGAAGATACATATAAAGAATGAGATCGATAAAACCCTTACACGAATAAAACGCAATAACTTTGAAACGAATTAATCCATTTTAATGAAAATGGTTTAACAATAAAATAACAGTAAATTAAAATATTAATGCTTTTTGTAAAAATTCAGCTTTTTTTGATGAACTGTTTCACCTTTTCCGGAATTGAGACCATGAGGGTTTTGATGGTATCCTTAGTAACTTTATTGCTGGAATAAGACCATTTCTGGGAAAAAATTTTAGTAGTATTAGCAACTTGTTTTGTATCCTTCAGCACTCTTTTGACTAAAGCCCAGTAACGTTCGATGGGCCTTAGTTCTGGACAATTAGATGGATTTGCTTCTTTTGGCACTACCACTATATTATTTGTTTCATACCATTCTGCTGCAGATTTACTATAATGACACGACGCTAGGTCGGGCCAAAAATATGTTGACTTATTGTGTTTTCGTATGAATGGAAGCAACCTCTTCTGCAAGCACTCGATGTAAATATCAGTGTTGATAGTCCCAGTAGTAATAAATTTACTGCTTCTTTCTCCGCACGTGCATATAGCTTGCCAAACTAAGTACTTCTTTGGAAACTTTGTCTTTTTTTGGAACTTAAATTGGTCATCGACATTACCTCTTCCATCGGCCACATAATAACTTCGCCCTGGGAGCTGAGAAAAGTCGGCAAGAACGTAAGTCTCATCATCCATAATACAACACTCATATTTGTTGATAAAATTTCTAAGCAGTTCTTTGGCACGACTTTTTGCATCCAAGTTTTTCTTCGAATTTCTGTCTGGCACTTTCTGAACCTTGTAGGACTTAAGGCCTTCATATCTTTTAACCTTCCTTGCAAAAAAATCGGAACAGTTTGCTTTTAAGGCGGCTTTACGGTTTGAGAGGTTGGGATTTTGGTTTAGAAGACTAACAATCTTTGAAGCTAACTGTGGGTCAGTTATACCTTTTTTAGCTCCACTTCCAGCATTCCTTTTAATACTACGACGTTCGTTATACACTTTTATCACACGCGAAACTGTTTGTCGTGACACCTTTATCTCATTTGCAATAGATTTGTAAGTACGACTGGGATTTTAAAAAAAAATTGTTATTATTTTTTCACGCACTTTTTCTTCGGAATCCATTTTCAAACAAACTAATAATCCGATTATGCTATTATTTTGTACACATAATTTGACAAGTTTTTAAATGCAAACTTGATCATAAACAGTTATATTTTTTGTGCATGAAGAAAGGTGGAATTAAAAATGTGTGTTAAGGTTTCACTGATCTCATTCTTTAGGTACGCCTTATTGGGATGTTTGTAAGCAGAGAATGATATACCACTATAGTAATTGATACCCCAATCTCCAAGTAGTTCATTGGTCTTATTTTCTGTCTTAATGAATTCAGAGCCATAAAGCTTAAGGATGCCGGGCATGCCTTATCAATTTTTAACGTCGAGTACATCTTTGTTAGAGTTAGTTATCATCAGGTAAAAAGAGGTGTTGTATGCATCTTTGATTTCACGGTGATGAAAAATTGAGAAAATATTTTCTCTTGTCCTGAACGTTTCATTGAAGAGACCATTTAACTGGCAAAATAGATCATTGCTTAAATGGCTGAAGACCGTGCTAGCGTTCAAATTATTCAAGCCTTAATAATATCTCCGTCCGCTTTTTGTCTATATTTGATCTACTTGTTTGACATAGTTATCTACTCCAGGCCTCCTTAATCTGTCTTTCATTACATTTAGGTCTTCTAAATTCGATAGGGAGTCTTCTTCTTTAACCATGTCTTTGTCTACTATAGAATAAAATCAGGGACCGTAAAAGTTACGACTTTTTTAAAAAAAGTCAAAATATAATAGTTATTTTTTGACTTTTATTCTTTCGGTCAGAAATAAAAGTTAAAATTTGACTTTTATTTTTGACTTAAAAAATAAAAGTCAAATTTTAACTTTTGTTTTTGACCGAAAAAATATTGGTCAAAAAATAATTATTATATAGTGACTTTTTAATAAAAGTCAAAAAAATTAAAGTCTTTTAAGTTTATTATTCCTTAGCATAACAGCATCAATATGCTGTATTCAAATATCTGATGGACAAATTATATCGACCTGACTTTTTGATATTAAATTTAAAAAATAACTGTTATTTTCGGTCCCTGAATAAAAGTCTTCAAGTTTAATGGTTAAAGAGTTTGAAAATAAATTTTTCATGCAATAATGTTAGTGTAATCTTAAACCCAATATTTAGAGTTGCATTATAGCCTTGACGCTTCTTTCATAGCGTTCACAGCCAGTTCAGGATGGCAAATAGGGCACTAGTTGATTTAATTGTTATTGGCCTCATTGTGCTGGTATTCAAGGTTTCGATTTTCATGCTTAAAAGTTTAACTTTATTGCAAGTTGAAGCTTAAAAAAACAGCTGTCACGAAAATTTGTGTGTCAAATAAAAAAATTAAATTGATTGAATTTAACTTTCTATCTAATTGTCTCTGCTGCAAAAAAGTTCATTGGGTTATTGCTTAAATAAAACATAAGCATTCATACATACACATACATACATATAGATGTATATAAAATAAACCTTTATTGCCAATTTTAATAGCTTTTTATCTTTCGTTTATCTTTTTCTTTTAGTTTTCCAAAAAATGTGACAATTTTATCATTTTTTTTTGTTTTTGTTTTTTTGTTTAAGATCAAGGTTGCCACTTGATTTACGTTTTACGCCATTTAAAACTAGTTCATTGTTTTGTCTAGAAGAATAACTCTATTCAAAGTTGTTAATTTAAAAATAATTTATATATTTAATGCATAACTTAAAATTCTAAAATTTTTAGCTTTTATTTCGAAACATTTGTACAATATAACTTTATTCAAATTGTTGGCCATTTTTAGTTATGACCTTCTCCCAACTTTCTGGCCAAAAGGGCTCTCAAAACAATCGATATAAATATACTTCTGCAAAAACTACGAAAATACGGCATTGTAGATACAGAAGTAAAATGGTTTAAATCATACCTTCCGAATAGGAAGCAAATAACTAAAGTGAATAACTCGTAAGTCTAACATAGATAATAACGATTATGGAGTACCACAGGGATCTATCCTGTGGGCACTGTTATTTATTATGCCAAAAATTTCGAGTAAATTTGAAAAAATTCTGCATGCGGACGATACTCTAATTTTCACGGAAGAAGAATCAGACTACGATTGTTATTACAACCTCACTTACGATATGAAAAGCGTAAATAACTGGCTTTACAGGAACAAACTTAAACTAAACGAAAATAAAACCAAGATAATGAAAATAAACACTAAAAGCAATTTCATTTTTAAAATAAATAATGAAATAATAGAAAAAGTAGACCAAATAAAATATTAAGGTTTTGTCATTGGTAAACACTTACGGTCTAATTCATAAAAAATAAAAAAGCTTTATAAGAGGTTTATAAGTAAAATTTCCATAGAAAATTTGTTTAATAAACCCTTTATAAACCTTTAATAACTTTTATGAATAAGGCAGTTAAAATTTAAACAACATATAGACTATATTTGTAAAAAAATCGGTAAAAAAAATTGGTTTCTTCAAACGAATTAGAAAACAGATTTCAATCATAACAGCAATCAACATATATAACACTATAATTAAACCTCATTCGGGTTAACCATATTGTACACAAGTTGCACAGGGAACCAGTTTGAACGTCTGCAGAAATTACAGAATAGAGCAATGCGAACCATACTAAAGTGCAACAGATGCAAACATATTAGTTTCATGCTAGAAACACTAAAATGGCTCAATATAGAACAAAGGCTCAATCTGAACACACTAAATTTTATTCAAAAAATTAAAATCGGTGAAGCCCCAGAATACTTAACGGAACAAATAACATATGTGAGAGACGCTCAACCGTACCAGTTAAGAAACGTGGAACATTTTAGAATTGAAAGAGTATCAACAACTGCAATGCAACGGCCGCTATTTTATAAAGCGCAGGTTGTTGTATAAATTTTATACAACTCCCTGCCCAATGATGTAAAATTAGAACGTAATATGAATTTATTTAAAAAACATATTGTCTACTATGTAAAACATAATATGTTTGTACATCCGAAAAAATTTATAGACAAATTTTAATGTAATAGATTTGAAAAGTATTTTTATCTATATTTATAAAAATCAATGTGTGTTTGTATGTTTGTTTGTGCTTTATAGAAGGTTAAACGGCTTGACCGATTTCCTTGAAATTTTCACAGAATCTTTCTGTATGTCTGGAAGGAACTATAGGCTATACTTTGGTTTGAAATTGTAAGTGGGCGGGGTGCGACGCCCTATTAAACAATAAGTATTAAATATTATATATCACGAAAGTTAATACAGCTAGAGTCTTCAAATAAAGTACGGTAAACTTTGACATCCACAAGAACATTTGGGTATAAAATGGGCGTAATTGCAATAGTAGGCTTGGCCACATTAATTAAATACTAAAATTCGTATATTTGGAAAACGATAACGATATTTTGCAGGAGCAACTTTGGCACCCAAATGAACATTTAGGCAAGAAATGGGTGCTTTATCAATAGTGGGCGTGGCACCTACCATATGAATTAAATACTAAAATTCGTATATCTGGAAAACGATATCGATTAGAGCACTAAAATTTTGCAAAAGCAACTTAGATATTTAAATAAACATTTATGGAAAAAATGGGTGCATTAACAATAGTGGGCGTGGCACCTGCCATATGAATTAAATACTAAAATTTGGGGTGGCGAAGCAATGGAAGGAACTCCTTATCTTTTGAGGGCAAAAACATATTATGCCAACTTTGTTTACCTTTTTTATGATTTGATGCTATGTGCCAGAAAGAGAAAGAGAGAAAGAATTCTTTACCGACAAGGCAATTTCAAGACTAAAAGGCGGCCGCAGCAAAAGCTTTCCAACACTTCTTTTTAAATAGTTAAAGATTGAACCTTTTGGTCCCACCAAATACACAGGATTAGGCTGATGTCAGAGTGGTCGCTAGAAGCGCAGCAAAGTTAGAAGCGATAATAGCAATTCGAATTCAATTACACTGGTCGGCGAAAAAAAAATTGCCCGCCTTCAAACAAAAATATTTGAAATAAAGAGAATTTGACGCGCTTAATAAAAATCCCTTTTTTCTATCGAGCTCAGATTCTTTTTTAAGGGCATGCCTAACATTTCGCCCATAACTAGGCGGTTATGCTGATACATATCAACATAACTTAAGAATGATGAGTCCGATTTTAATGGCAATATCAGCAAATGGTTAACAATAAAATTTTCTTGAGGTCTGCTAAAGGCTGTAATAAACGGCATGTTTTTTACATCTGACTTTAAAATTTGTGAGACATATGTAAATCTACATGTCTGTCAAAATTGTACCTTTACGCTGACTGCTTTGCAGCAGCAGAGATTTCTGCAAACGACTGATGTCACATGTTTTTACAGAAGAAAATAGAGCGCACTCTAATTAAAATTTTGTCAGATGTCTTAACACATGTGTTTTTACAGAAGTAATGTTTAAAAGGTAACACACGACATGTTTGTATTAGCAGTGGAGAATTTGACAAGTCAGATGTAAAAAACATGCCGTGTATTAGCTCCTTTAATAATTTTTTTTTGCATTTTCAAGTGTTAAGAAGCTATTTAGAAATAAGTATCGGTAAACATAAATAACGTTTGGCAATTCAGCCAACGGTTAAGAATAAAAAAAATTTAGATCAGCTGTGTTGTCAACACCTTCTCATAATTAAATTTGACTTGGATAATAGATTGTGCTATATCACAGTAAACGTTATGTTGAATAAAGCAACTTCTTTTCTTTATAATAATTTTTTAATGTTTTAAAAAGGTTTTTGCATAAAAAATGCATTCCGATAATTAGTTTTTCGCGTCAATTAATACTGTCAGTTGTTGTTTTATCTGTTTCTGCTTTGATAACGAAGCAGAGGACCAGTTTCTAAACACTTTTGCTATAAATACAATTCCATTACGTTAAAACTTTCTTATTTAACACAGAAGTTTCAACTACTTTGTTTAATGTAATTTTTTTATTTCATTTATGCCAAAAACTGTTTCTTTAAAAACACAAAAAGGGGGAAAAAGACGGACAAAAAAGCAAAAACAATTAAGAGTACTATTTTCGATCGTGCCGAACCTGATAATATCCTTCAACATCATTGACATAGGTATAATCCCACATCGAAGCTTAACCTATATATCATGGTTTACGCCATTTTTCCATCCCTGATTTTTAATTTTTCGTATTTATCTGTATTTTACTAGTCAAGGCCTTTCATTTGATATCCATATTAATGGGGTTAAAAAAATTTGATACGCCATTTTATGGCGTCTAACATCTTGGATTTTACATTTTTTTGTTACCAATATTGAGGGGGTTCAAGGAGTTACATTTTAAAATACCAGCTTTGACCCATATATAAATTAACTTTTCACCATTTTGTAGCGGCGGCCATCATGAAATTTAATTTTTTATAGTGCTTATATTGCCCTAGTCAAGTTCTTTCAGGTGATACCAATATTGACTCTCTCGTTTTTGAAGAAGCTGAAATAATTTGATTTTCGTTTGTAAATTTTTGGAATATAGATTTAAAAAAGAAATTTTTGTTTATAACTTTACCGATTAGAGCCCGCTTTATCCAAAATCTTTCACGAATATCTCTAGAGGCATATTATATTTACAAATAGTAGCAAAGATACCTAAAAATTATTCTATAGCTGAAAAATTTTAATTTTAGTGGTAAAGATAGAGGAAAAAACAGAGGCAGACATGTTTATTTGCTCATACCTCGGAAAGCTATGGGGCGATTGTGCTGAATTTCAATAGCGATTAATTCTCGAATATTTCCAAAAGATTGATACCATACACAGATCTGAGGAACATATGGTTGCTTCTAAAAGTTGATTTCAACCATCAAACGTACAGACGGCCAGGGCCTAATCGAATCCTCTATTTATAAGCTTTCAGAAAATATATACTTTATGGGGTCGGAAATGAAAATTGTAGAAATTACAAACGGAATGACAAAGCTGTATATATATACCCTTGTGCACCACAGGTGAAGGGTTTAATAAAAGTTATTTTGCGGACCCTTTAGCATCTAGCGTCCACTCTGTTATCAAATTTACATTAGCCCTGTTGATATTTGTCTTTGGTGTCGATTCAGCTGAAAGTCAGAAACTCAAATACGACCTCCTACGTTTCGGGTTATCGTAATTGATTCAGTTTCCATTGCAAGTAATAATTTGGTGCAAAAATTACTTTCTCTTAAGGTTTGAATAAAAACATGCCGTTAGTTAAAGGCATTATATTGTTGGACCGATAAAAGGCTTTGTATTATAAAGCCTTCACTTATTATCAATTAAATATTATTATTTCAAATAACAATAAGTTGTAAGTTGTAATAATGCAAAGCTATTTAACGGGCGCAAAAATCCTACATTTAAGTAACGGCAAGTTGTAATAATGGCTCTTATGGAGTTTGCGGCTTTAATTCGTATGGTATTAAATTTCCCTGCTTTTTAATACATCCTGCTACTGACAAACTTTTTTATATTGCTGCTTGAGTGGCTACTATTGATTTTGACAATCTTCATGCTGTTTTTAATTTTTAATCTTCAAAACTTTTTGCCTGACCTGGGAGATCTTTGTCTTCCGTGTCAAAATCACTACTTTGCAAATTAAAAAAAGTAAAGCAAAACTTGCCGCATATGATGCTTTATTGGCACAAAATTCGAAATTTAAAGAGCATAATCTCAATTAATGAATTAAGTCGACTTGGGGAGTTTTGCCCTTTTTCCACACATACAATGTACGAATATATTTAAGCGGTCTTATTCTAAAAATAAGTTACGTCTTACAAACATATTTATAAATTTGTAAATAACACTGTACGAACTAAATTAGGCATATCAAATTTGATAACAAATAGTTGTTATAGCAAAGGCAGGCTTTCTTGCTATTTCACCTCATTTTATATTATTTATGTAAACTTAAAATAAACGTGTGATCGATTTAGATTAGTTTCACAATCGTACTACGTTTGTATAGATTAAAACAGATGTTTACAAAACTCAATCTACGAGTGTATGTTTGATTTAAAATTAAAAACAGTTTTGTTAGTTAGTGTTGCCAGACGGGCTAGATTTGGTTTGAATTTCAATAATTTTTAAACTAAGAACTTAGTTCTTTTTTTGCATAGGATTTCATTTTCCACTTATTTTAGTGGTAGCGGAAAAAGTAGTGCATTATCGCCACTAATACTCAGTGGTAGTGAAAATTGAAATCACTAAATTAATCGATTTTAGTGGTAGTGTTGATTGCGTGCACTAAATGAAGTGATTTTAGTGGTATAGGAAATTTAGTGCACTGGATTTCTAGTTCATAACCACAAATTAGAATTAGTGCACTAAATTTTCGCTACCACTAAAATCGCTTCATTAAGTGTACACAATATCCACTAGCACTAAAATCGTTTGAGTAAGTGGTTAATTATTTCCATCTGCCACTAGTGGTAACTGCAATATTACTGCATTAATGCTAAGTCGTTTAATGGTAATGGAAAATAATAATAATGCATTATAAATTCAATGCAATAAAATAAACTCTGATCATTTCCAGCAAAAATAAAAATTAATGTTTGTGTTTCTCTAGGGGTTTCAAAACTTGGGGACTTCTCTCCCTGGACAGGAAGGACCTGAGAGTGTTATCAGGTTATCTGACAGGACATTGCATTCTTAGATATTATTTAAGTAAAACTAGCAGGTCGAATGAAGTGACTTACCGATTTTGCGATATGAATGATGAGACCGCGGAGCTCGTCCTCTGCGATTGCCCGGCACTCTGCACAAGAAGCTTGCGTTCCCTAAACTGTTGTTTATTACGCCCATGGCCATAGGGTATTGGACTTCATTAAAAATCTTAACCTATAGACAAGCTTATGGCAGCGCAAAATACTTATTATTAATAGCGGTGCTTATGGTCTAATTTATTACTACTAACTTACTACTGAAGGTGCCACGCCCATTTTTATTTTCCAGCTAATTTTAAGCTTAACTATTATAGTACTCCATTCAAATGTTAAAGACTTTTTAGGTATTGCAGTACTTTGTGCTATTAGAGAAAAATTCATATTTTTTTGGGAGGTGGTTGCCACACCCACTTTATGAAATAATTTTGCTAAGAATCTGTATTTGGATTCATATATTATTATAAAAACAAGTAAGAGGGCTATATTCGGCCATGCCGAATCTTATATACCCTTCACAACGTGCAGTCATGCAATAACAGTGGTTTGTGTCACCATTCATCCCATATGAAAAACGTACATACATATAAAAAAATACATATATAAAAACGTCCCATTGTAAAATTATAAATTCACAAAAGATAAGCCTGATGCTGTATATATACTGTATTCTTGTAATTAAAACCAAACATTATAGTTTTAAGATTTGCTCTTTCATGTTTATTTTTATATTAATTATTTGTAACTTATATTGTTTTATGAAAAAATTAAGTCTCCAATAAACTTACTTACTTACTTACATTATAAATTCACGCATGTATGTTAAAAAAACAAAAAAAAAAAAAAAAATTTAAAAAAAAATTAAAAAAAAATTTTTTTTTAAATTTAAAAAAAAATTTAAAAAATAAATTAAAAAAAAAATTATTATGTATATAATATATATAAAACAAAAAAAAAAAAATAAAAAAAAAATTTAAAAAAAAATAATAATAAAAATATAAATAATATATTAAATAAAAAATAAAAAAAAAATGAAAAAAAATTTTAAAAAAAATTTTAAAAAAATTAAAAAAAAAATTTTTTTGGCTCAGCTGGGATTCGATGCCACGTTTTCTCTAACCAGTATACACGTTTGTATGTATGTATGTTGTTGTTGTAATGTTGTTTTTGTGAAAAAAAAATCGAGGTGGTCGTGGGTTTTTGCTCATATCTCAGTTGTTTATGTACCGATGTTTCTGATTTTCAATACCGATCTACTCCCGAATATTTCTGATATTTTAATACCTTACCCGGGTCCAACCTATGTCGGGGGGCTTCAAAAAGTTGATTTCAACATACACACGGACAGACGGTCAGACGGACAGACTGACAGGGCTTAATCGACTCCCCTATTCATAAGCTTTCAGAAAATATATACTTTATGGGGTCGGAAACGAAAATTGTAGAAATTTCACACGGAATGACAAACCTATATATACCCTTTTTATACCCTTCACCTGTGGTGCACAATGGTATATACAGCTTTGTCATTCCGTTTGTAATTTCTACAATTTTCATTTCCGACCCCATAAAGTATATATTTTCTGAAAGCTTATGAATAGAGGAGTCGATTAAGCCCTGACCGTCTGTCCGTCTGTCCGTCTGCCCGTCTGTCCGTGTGTTGGTTGAAATCAACTTTTAGAAGCAACTATATGTTCCTCAGATCTGTATATGGTATCAATCTCTTGGAAATATCCAGGAATGAATCGCTATTGAAATTCAGCACAATCGCCCCATAACTTTCTGAGATATGAGCAAAAAACCACGACCACCTCGTTTTTTTTCACAATTACAACAACAACATACATACATAGATACATGTAAAAAACATACCAAACAAAAAAAATTACAAAAAAAAAAAATATTAAAAATAAGAAAAAAATAATAAAAAAAACTACAAAAAAAAATTTTAAAAAAATTTAAAAAAAAATTTAAAAAAATTTTTTAAAAATTTTTCTAAAAAAATTTTTTAAAAAAATTTAAAAAAAATATAAAAAAAAATAATAAAATATAAATAATATATTAAATAAAATAAAATTTTTTTGGCTCAGCTGGGATTCGATGCCACATTTATTCTAACGTGTACGTATGCACGTATTTTATATGGTATGAATGGTGATACAAACAATTGTTATTGCATGACTACACGTTGTGAAGGGTATATAAGATTCGGCACGGCCGAATATAGCACTGTTACTTGTTCACTGTGTGAAGGGTATAATTACACAAGTTAGTCTAGCTGTTTTCCGCTTTTAGTTAAATTAAAATAAGTGGGCGTGGTACATTATTCTCACCGTAAAAACCATAAGTTGTGGTATGGCAAGCATTTAAAACTAGCGAAATTGGTGCAGCCGTTCTTAAGTAAGGCGTTTGCAAATGAACGTCATTTGATTTTGGTCTATAAAGAAGAAAATTACTGTCAGATGCTCTGGCAACTCATAATTCTTGTATTAAAGCTTAAATTTCTGTATCGGCCTAACTCCCAAAACTTAAAATAAAATACAATTTTTATGTTTTCGTCTTGTATTTTTTCATAATACCGTTAAAAGATAATACTGTAATAGATGAATGATATCAATAAAAAAAACTTGAAATATGTATGTATATTCATTGATTTCTACACAAAAATTCAAACAATAAGAAAATAAAAAAATGCCAAGAAAGCAATACTAAATCAAAGTGAGACACAAGTGACATTGAACATTGTTTCTGCCTACTCCTACTCGCTCCTTTTTGCAATAAGCTTAAATATTTAAAAATTTAGCATTTTTGTTTTGTTTTTGTAATATTTGAATTTTTTTTGCGAATGAGTAAGTGTATGTGTAAGTTTTTTTGGCCTTAATTGTTTTGCCCTGACCTCAATTTTTTTTTTTTGAAAAGAGAGTGTAAGTTTTTTATGTAAAAGTATTTATTTATGTGAACGATTGTGTGGTTTTAGTTATTTATATGAAATTTTGTATGCTATATAGGGTTCATATACATACGTACATACTTATTTTCATTATCTATATATTTATATACAGTACTGTGCGCAACATAAGACACAAATGTAGCAATGACTTTATAAGTTTTGTATTTGATTTAAGAATATTGATTTAACAGCAAAGTTATTTGTAGGAAATTGAATATGTACCTACAGACATTAAAAAATACTTGTTGAAAGTGTACTAAGTCTTCTTAATCTTAATGCAAAGTGTTTAATTAGACGTACCATACTAGTACGTCATTCATTGTCTTAATCTTTTCCACAACCAGTACAATTTTTACTGGTATCATTACCGTTAACCGTTTTTATTTAAGTTTTTTTTACAAGATTTTTGGCATCCATTTAACCATTATTACCTAGAAAAAATGATAAAGTCAATAAACTTAAAAAAGGAGTCCAAGCAAAAAATATAAATTGAAAACAGAAAAGTACGTAAATTGAACAATCAGCTGCTTGCTTATAGTTAGGTCAAGTCCCCAATAACACTGCTCTGCAGCAAAATCCTCCATTAAACAAAACTATAAGGACTATATGGATTTGATGCGAGATTTCAGATCGAGATTTTTTTTATGGGCGTGGCAAATTGTTCCCCCTAACTTAGTCAGGTACGGAGACATATTTAATCCTAATTCGAGAACCAGTCAACCGATTTTCAAAAATAAAACACCTAAAAATGTGTAACAAAATTTTATTTATTTTAGTGGAATAAAATTTTTCTCTATCTCTTATCGTTTTGCAGTTATTTAGAAATTAATGAAGAAAAAAAAATTTTCGTGCAAAATTCGTAATATTTTTCAATTTAAAAATGGAATTAAAAAAAAAATATAAAGCAAGTATTCAACATTTTAAACTTTTTTCTGAGAGCTACTTATCTTGGCAATAAAAAAAGCCATAAACCATAAAAAACGGTTAAAAAATGAAGATTTTATTGTCAATTTACATGCAAGAATTTTGGGTATGATCCATATTGCTTCTCCTATTGACTACAAGGTACCTGAACCAGTATTCGATCCGGGTTTCGTGACGAATATACCGGATAGATCTGAATACGATAACGGCCTCTGAGCTCTGGAGAATGCCATCCAGATATTTACTGACGGATCGAAATCACATGCTGGAACTGGATGTGGTATCTTTTCGATCCAGTTGGGTTTGGAATTGTCCCTGAGGCTACCGGATTATTGTAGCGTAATACAGGCTGAATTAATGGCTAATAAGACAGCCGCGGAACAGATTCAGTATAATGGAATATCTGGCAGGGATATTTATATATTTACTGACAGCAAGGCGGCCCTTAAAAGTGTGTACAGCACATCAAAAATTACCCAGGAATGCCGGGTATCTCTTGAGGAGATAGCGAGACATTCGACGGTTACACTTGTGTCGGTTCCAGGACATGGTGATATTGATGGTAATAATATAGCTGATGCACTAGCAAAAGCCGGTACCACCTGAGATTCGGTTGAAACCAGTTGTGCTTTGGGTATTTCCTTATCGAAGGGTAAGCAGCTAATCTCGCATCGATTCTATTTGAATGCCAAGGAAAGATGGGTGAGAGAACCCACTTGTTTGGAATCCAGAAAGATCTGGCATGACATGGATGTGCATAGGACACAATATGCAGTGAATATGCCCTGAATCCACCTTAGGAACCTCATAGCGGTCATTACCGGACACTGGCCTATAGGTACACATGCGAAAAGGCTAAATATCCCTTACAACGACTTCTGCAGAAGTTGTGATAACGAGAAAGAGGAGGAGACAACTAAACATCTTCTCTGTAATTGTCCTGCATTCGGGGACCTGAGACACCGGATTCTAGGTCAGCGAATACTTGTAAGTAAAACTTGTCTTTCCACAGTTGATCTGGGAAAGATCCACACCTTCGTAAACAGGACAGGATGGCTGAGGAACGACGGCCAGAGGTCATAGACGAACGGGCGTTGGTGCCCACGGTATCACAACGGGACCCTCGGAGGACCTAAGTGAGCTTTGCCTTCAAGCGGCTGCCGAATCTAACCTAACCCTTGAATATATTATGTAAATTGTATACATACAAGTATTTAAAAAAGAAATATTATTTTAGATTTTCCTTACTTTTGCTAACAATGTTTTGCACTGTACTGTATGTTCGTAAATATTTATATTCTTTTAGGTTTCTCTTTTATGTACCTACATACATACATATATACGATATAGGATTCCTTTATTTATGTGTAAAAGTGTATTAAATATAAATAAATAATGAAACTAAAAAAAAAATTATTATTTAGGTCATAAATTACTTGCTTTTGTACATGTGACATAGAAAACACAGCTTTTTTATTTTATTTATGCATGACGTTTTTTTTTTCTTCTATTTAATCACTAACACTATTACAATAATAAATAGAAAACAACAGTAATAACAACAACAATTTGCGGCTGACATACAATGTTTGTTATTATGTATGTATATACTTTATTAGACTGTGGTTTTTAAAAATGTTACAATGTTACAAACCCCCCACCTTTCGGCAGTCAGTGTGGCATAAATACATACATATATAGTCATCCATCTAACCAGCATAAGTTAGTAACAAATTATTTCCATAATATTCATTAGCATTTGTTGTATTATATTAGTATTAACTATATTGTATTTGTAGAATTAATAACAAAAGAAATGTCTCGTACAAGTTAATTTATATACATATAAAAAAAGAAAATAATTTAAAGTTTTTTTTTTTTAATTTTATTTTAAAACTAGTTTATCTTTTAATTTCACATTAACACTGCAAGAAATTTCGAAAAGAAAATTATCATATTGAAATGGAGTTGCCACTGTTCAAAAGTGGCATAAGCTTATGCAAACCAAACGACAAAAAAGTTTATACAAAGTTTTAAAATACTAAACTTCTAGGTTTCCCAGATATGCCTTAAAAATTATGAGTGTTTTTACGTGGCACTAGATATATAAAATAAATTCTTATATACGCACTATGTGTACAGTTCCTTCTTTCAGGTAATCAGTAATACACTGTCAAAAATCATAAAAATCTTTCCACCGGCTTGGCCAGCAATAAAATACAAACAAAACCATATAAAATATATTTAGGTCAGTGAACAAAAATTCATATTCACGCTGTTTCATTCAAAACTGTAAAATGTTTTGTGTATTTATCTTCCCTTTACTTCCTTCAGTCATTTGTTTATGGGTTTTTTTTCACAAAAACCAACAATTTATTCTTATAAAAAACCAGTAAAAGTGCTTTTTTTGAATGTGTCGAATCTAATAATACCCTTCATCATCATGTATATAGGTCAAGTGACGACATCGTAGCATAGCTTAGATTTTAGATTAAATATTATACGCCATTTATTATTATTATGTTATTATTTTCGAAGCCATTTTTTATTTTAAGTTTATACATAGTAAAATAAATGAAGCCCTTTTACTGATGGGTTTAAAAAAATTTCCGTCACTTTGTTTAAGACGTCATCTTGTATTTCACACTTTTTACTACTTTTTTGTATTCTACTGGTCATGCTCTTTCATTTAATACCAATATTGTTGGGGTTGAAAAGGGACAAAGTCTTAATTACTATATTTTCCCATACATCCTTCATTTTACTTAGGACGCCATATTGAACTTCAACTTTTTCATATATTACGATATGCTTTTAGCCCTTTTATTGATATAATTATCAGGGGTAGATTTGACCTATATACATATATATGTATATACATTTTTCGTACTATATTTTTCAGTGGCTGTTATCACTGATTTTAATTTTTTTATAGTGTATTATATTTTTATAGTCAATCCCTTTTATTTGATAGCCATATGGACCTTCTCGGTTGTCTAGAATATAAAAAATAGATTTTCTTTTGTTAATTTAAAAAAAAAAAACATCGAAGCAGTTTTATTTTAGTGGTAATATCTCAGCAAGTTTGAAAAAAGTTTGCTAGTTAGCATATCCTTTAACTCAAAGTAACTTGATGTATATATTTTTCCCAAATTATTTTTACCTATAACTTTTATGATTTGTGACCAATTTGTACAAAAAATTTTACGAATAGCCCTAGAAGCATATCATATTTATAAATAGCAACAAAGGTGTCCATAAATTATCCTAAGGCTAAAAATGTAAATCCTTAATTTTTGTGGTAAAAATATGAGAAAAAACAAAGGCGGTCGTGTTTATTTACTCATATCTCAGAAAGTTATGAGATGATTGTGCTGGATTTTAATAGCAACTCATTCCCGCATATTTTTAAAAGATTGATACCACATACAGATCTGTGCAACATGTGGGTGCTTTGAAAAGGTGATTACATACGGACATACGGACATTGTGCAATCATATGCTTTTAGAAAAATAGTTTTTCATAGGGTCGGAAAATAATATTTTTAAGAAATTATCAACGGAATAACAAGGCTATATACATACATAGTCTTACATATACAGTGGTAGCCACGAATTTAAGACACGACATTTCACTTATATATTTTTGATAATTTTTACATCTTATCGAAAAAATTTAAGATCCATGTTATTTTTCAAAGATCCTAGTATTGTTATGAAAAAAAAATTAACAATAGTTTTTTACCTATATTTTGTTAGAAATTTTTATTTACATATTATACAGATTAATACAAGTTTTAGCCTGGTCATGAATTTAGGACATAAGTAAAATAAAAGTTAATTCACTTAAAGTAAAGCTCAGCTTCATAGAACAAAATTAGTAGGAAATCCTTTATTTTGGATCACAGCAGCGCACCTCCTGGGTAAACTTTCAACTAAGGCCATACAACGTTCGTTTGTAATGGCTACCAAGCTTTTTGGATTTCTTCCCATAAATTGCTCAAATTTTTTGGCTTTACTGCTCCTACATGTTCCTCAACGTCATTCCACACGTTTTCAATTGGATTGAGATCCGGGGATTGAGCTGGCCACTTCAGAACTATAATATTGTTTTCCTCTAAGCACTTTTTTACTAGGCGTGAAGTGTGCTTAGGGTCCATTATCATGCATAAATTTCCATATTAGAGGCATGTTGTCTTCAGCGAATGGTATCATAATGCTTGTCAGTATGTTTTTGTAAATATTCTGGTCCATTTTAGTGGTAATCTTGTAAATGGGACCTACACCATGCCAGGAAAATGATGCCCACACCATGACATTGCCACCACCGTGCTTAAGGGTGTACTTTGGGTGATGCTCCAGGTTTGGAGGACGCCATACGTACTGTTTTCCATCAGAACCGAAGCGGCAAAACTTCGACTCGTCGCCCCAAAGTATATATTTCCAAAATGTTATCGGTCTATTGAGATGTTCTCTTGAAAAAGCTTGTCTGGATTTAATATTTTTTTTTTACACAAGTGGTTTAGGTTGTGCAATACACCCACGTAAGTTTTTCTTATTCAAACGTCTTTTTATTGTCCTGTACGATATATTAATACCAAAATCAGATGAAATCTCATTTTTAATTTTACTTGAGCTTTTAAAAGGATCTTTAACAGCTGCTTTATAAATGAAGCTATCCTCCCTGGGTGTAGTTTCTCGGGCTCTAGGGTGCTGTTTTACATTTTTGGTGGTACCATGTTGCTTGATGTATTCCAGTGCGTTGTAAATCTTGTATCTGGAACATTTAATAAGCTTGGAAATATCCATTACTGTTTTTCCATCAGTTTTCAATTGTTCAGTTTTCGCTCGGAATCCGAACTCTAAGTACCTCTGGCCATTTCTAACTAAATATTTTGATGTATCCCAACATAAAATGGAATAAAGCATTCATTACTTACCCATTAACTTCAAACAACACCAAAAAATCACCTAATAACCAAATTTTTTTAATATGTTTTAAATTCTTGGCCAGCTTCAAATACACGTTTTTACAATAATGTAATAAAAATCGCAACAAAATGTAAAAATAAACAAAACTAAATAACGGTAATTTTTCTTAACATTACAGGGTACATTTAAAAATTAACTAGATCTAATTTGATATTGCAGGGTTGAAAAAATTATCATAACTAAGCTCGTTACATGTCGTGTCTTAAATTCGTGGCCACCACTGTACCTTTGTGAACAAAGATGAAGGGTATAATAACACGTCCTAGAAAAACATATTTTGTTTATTTTTAATAATATATGTACATATGTACTTAGTATTCTTGTTTGTTTGGGAACAGTATGTAGGTACCTATATGCTGTTCTCTATTATAGACCTATTGTTTAATTCACTACTCTTTTGGACATAATCTCTAGGTATAGACGATTTGGGTAAAGCGAAAAAAAGTTAAAGATATTTAAAATGAAAACTGTTTCAATTAAATGATTTTTTTAGTTGTTGTATAATGCGAAGGTAACAAATATTCCAAAATATAGATAACAAATTAGACGCGTAGAAAAAAACTAAATTCGCAATGAAAACAAAAATTACTAGAAACTTCTTTTGAACATAAAACATGTTCGAATTACCTATGTTAAAAGAAGATAATTTTTAAATTTTACGTAAGAGAATTTTTTTTATCAAAAAATTCTTTAATTATCATAGAAAGAGTTTGTTTGATGTTTTCTGAACAAACATTTTGGTTAGTGAATTTATGAAAAGTTAATCGGCCTTTAATTAATATTTTAGAAAAAAAAATTTCCTCAATATGCTTAGCTTAAGATTAGATACACCTGGAAATTTATTTAATTCTTTTCTGTTTTTTTTTTTTGTTTGTCATAATTGTTTATTAAGTGTTGAAAAGAAAATCGATGGATTTCCATTAAATTTGCTGTCAAAATAAAATCTTAACCATAAATAATCTAAACATATTAACTAATTACACACACTTTTTCCTTAACTAAAAATGTATCTATATATGTATGTCTGTATATATTATTTACATACATACGGCAATTTTCCTCAGTGTACCTATTATTGACGTTTAAAATCTAGCAACAATGCATTGTAACGTAATTTATAAAGAGCAGCAAAAACAACTAAAAATAAAATACATAAAATTAAATACCTATAAGAGACAAAAAAAAATAAAATAAAACAAAGTGAAAGTCAGTTTACTGTTGTTGTTTCTTTTTGTCTTAAATTGAAACGAATAAAAACAATCAAAACACCACACAGCTCACACTAAAAATGCACTATGTAATAACAACAACAGCAACAAAGTAGATTGATTGATATGAATACAACGTGTAAAAAAAAGTGAGAAAATCTACACACATATACTTACAGAGTAAATTTAAAAGAGTAATACTAGTTGGAGCCAAGTATACGTCAAAAAATATGTATGTAATAGGTATATAAAAAAGAATAAAATAAAGTAACTTGAACAAAAATAATAAGAAAATCACTAAAATATAGCACAACCCAACAAACAAGAGACAGCAAGTCAGCCAAGTTATTATTTATTTCAATTTTTTTATTTATCTTTCATATACACAATTTATTGGTAAAATAAAATAAAACTAAAAACTCTTCTCAGTCAGTCATTTAATAAAGCTGCTGTGTTGTTACTGCTCTTTTATTGGTCGTTGTTGCTTTTGTCGTTGATTATAACCTTGAACTCATAAAAATTATGTGTATTTAACTAAAAAAGAAGCAAACAACAAAAAAAAAGCTTAACAAAAATTTAAATGACTTTGAATAAAACAAATACGATTAACACACAATGAAATTAGAAAATATGTATTAATAAAGTATGAAAAAAGTGAACAAATATAAAACATATTTTTTTATTCAAGCACTATGTATGCATGTATGTATGAATGTCTAGCAAAGTCTCTGAGCTGCAAAAATTTGGTAGTTATGTGTACATACATATGTATTTACTTTATTTGGAGAAAATGGCGAAACAACGAAGTATGTACAGTATTGTGCAGAATGTAAGCATTAAAAGTAAAAGCAACCTAAAAGTTTTTTATATGTTAATTGTTTTTTATATGTATGTATTGATTTCATAGCAAAAATATTTGTAAGAACGGACATTGAAAAATGCCCATACTAACTTAAACTTTACCACTTACACCAAAGTAATAAATTTACAATAAAAATACTATAGTTTACATAGGTTTTTAAATGTAGACAATAAAAGGCAAAAAATGCATTTTTTCCAGTACATATTCCGAAAATAGTACAATATTTACAAAATCACATAAAATGAAGTCGTTAAATATAGCGTCTAAATGGAGCTCCTATTTGAATCTGTAATATCTGGACTTTAATTTTTACAAATAAGTTTATTATTCCTAATCGAATATATACTCGTACCACAATAACGTTTCCAATAGGTATTAAGTTGGTTAAGTGAAGCAGCCGGCTAATTAAATGAATCTCAAGATTTTAAGAATAATTCTTTAATAACATTTACAGTTTTGGCTCAATGAAATTTAAGAACAAGACAACATTAAATAATAATAATAATAACAATAACTGAATTTACTAACATAGATTTGTTTTTTATTTCAATTAAATTTTTTTGTTTTTGCTTTTATTCCGCACAATACTGTGTAGATGTATGTACTTATAAAGAATTTTCTATTTACAGAAAATTCTTTCGACGAGTTTTTGCGGCAAATGCATACATATAAATATCAGTTCTGTATTTATTATATCGGGTGTCCCAAATAGAACGCAATTTTTAAATTTTAAATAAAACACAGATATTTAAAAAAAAAATCGTGAAACTTTATTATATCGTAAAGTAGACAGAATGAGGTTATGTATGGAACAATATATCGTGCAGATGGCCGCCGCGGCTTTGCTGGCACACACGCGATCTTTTAATGCAATTTTCAATGGCCTTTTTGCATAAATGCTGCGATATTTCATTAATGCAGCGTCCAATTTCCTTTTTTAAGGCTTGAGTCTTCGTCGTCTTATTCGCGTAAACCATCGACTTCAAAAAACCCCAAAGAAAAAAATCGAAAGGTGTTAAATCACACGATCTAGGCGGCCAATTCTGGTCTCCAAAACGCGAAATAACACGACCGGGAAGTGACTGATGCAGCAATTGAATTGTTTCTCCGGCTGTATGACATGCTGGCTTCAGTACCTGAATCAATTGAAGTTTGTATGCATGAAGATGCAAATCTTTCGTCAAAATCCGGTGCATAATGGATTTGGAGACACCAATTTGCTGAGCTCGGTGTCGAATTGAGGTGGATGGAGTTTGAGCGACATCATCACGTACAGCTGCGACATTTTCGGTCGATCGACCTGGTCGAAGGCGCGTTGTTGTCTTTACATCACTAACAGACCCAGTTTCGTCAAATTTATCCAATAATCTCTTTACAGTCGACTCTTTTGGAGCATTATTGTGACCCCAAATTGATTGCAATTTGCGAACTGTAGCCGCAAAACTTTCACCATTTTTGTAAAACAATTTCACAATGTGAATGCGTTGTTCATTCGTATAGCGCTCCATTTTTACTAACCTCTTGCCTTCTACTAGCAAACAATAACAATTGTTCAAATGTCAAACAATGACACTTCGAATGGCGCCAAATTTAAAAATTGCGTTCTAGTTGGGACACCCGTTATTTCTGAAAGTCAAGTCAAGCAAACATTCTCCATTTAGTAATGAGTGTTCTGTTTATAGAATATTTTGTTAAGGTTTTCAATACATTTTTTTTGTCTACTTATAGAAAATTTTCTAAAAATTTACAAATTATTTGGGCCATTTATATTTCTAATTGTTTAAAATTAAAAAAAATCTAAAAAAATTTTAATAACTAAGTGATGTTCTGTTCATAGCTCTTAACCTAGGTAGGAAAGGAAAGGGAGATGCAGAAAGCAGTAACTGCCTCCTACGCCCACACTCGGTGACCAATAAGCTCTATTGCGCTCTTAACCCATATCTCTGCCAATTATTTAACATTTTTGCTTAATTGAAATACCAAAATTCGTACAATTTATCTAGTATATTAATAGCACATATGGGTGCCTTATATAACAATATAATATATTTTTACTTTCAATTAAGTTTTGCAGCAATTACAAACAAAATGACAGCAAGTAAGAGTGTTATATACGGTCGTGTCGAAAGTGATAATTGCCTTTATCATCATGTACATGTTAAGGTATAGTAACCACATTGTGGCGTAGCCTTTATCTTTATTATATTTGACGCCATCTTATGATTCTAAGTTTTATACATGGCTAACTGTATTCTACTAGTCAGGACCTTTCATTTGATACCCATATTGATTATTATTGATTGATATGCCATTTTGTTTCGGATGCCATCTTGGATTTTACTGTATAGTACTGGTCAAAGCCGTAATTACTATATTTGAACTATATATCCACCATATCATATACTATGACGCCATCTTGGATTTAGCCTTTTATAATAGCTTACTGTATTGTACTGGTCAAGTCCTTTCGTTTGATATCAATATTGTGGGGGTTGATCGGGGACAAAGCCATAATTACTATATTTATACCACATATCCACCATATTATATGTATGTGACGCCATCTTGAATTTAACCTTTCTAATAGCTTACTGTATTTTACTGGTTAACTCCTTTCATTTGTTACCAATATTGAGGGGGGGGAAGTGTATATTTTAAAAGGCAAGATGTGACCCATACCTAAATTAAATATACGCCATTTTGTAGTAACGGCCATCATGGATTTAAAATTTTGTATTTGATAGTAAAGCCCTTCCATTAGATTCCCAAACGAGAACCTAAAAAATAAAGTGGACTTTCCTTTAAAAATTAAAGGGAACACACAGAAGCTGTTGTAATTTGATGCTTATATCTCAGTTTTAAACCAATTTGCTAGATTTTCTCAGGAATAATTTTCGAGCTACGGCTTGCAATTTGGTTTCACTGGCTTAGGAGCTTGAGAAACTTAATTTATTTTATAAAAAAAAAAAACATATTTTTTCCAAATTAATTTTGCATTTAACTTCGACGAATAGTGAGCGATTTTTATAAATAGCCCTAGTAGAGTCAAATCATGGTTGGTTGGTTGGTTACCGTGGTAGTTCGCTGCACGCAAACAGTCAAGTAGAGTCTGTATGACTCCGTTTTAACAGGACCACATCACTCGTCAGCTCCAATGCATCTCAGAATAAATCCAAGAGTAGGTAAGATACTAGATCCACCTCGTGGCCGTGAGGTATCTCAGTAGATAATTCAGTCTAACTTCAGATATCGCAGAGAGGCCATCCAGTACATGTCTGCTCAGAAATCTGTCTTTTAGCCGATTCCTCCTTCTCGTTCGATGGAAGTCCGAGTCGACTTGCATGTTTGCCTAACATCCAGTGACCCTTCAATACCGTCAGCAACCTCGATATGTCCCTCCGACTTCGACTAGTAAATTGCAATGTACGCCTTGCATCAAAAGAGGGCCACGTAAGCCGTGCCACCTTTAATCACCTCAAATCATACCTCTTCATATTAACAAACTTGTCTATAAATTGTGTGTATTAGGTACAAAATTTTTGGTTTAAATTTGGTACCATCTGTAGCTTTAGTTTTGTCCATATGCCTATTTTTAAATACACATAATGTAGTTAAAACGTGTATGGAAAAAATATTGATAAAGCTGAAAGAGATAAGACAACAAAAAAAAAAAATAAATAAATAAATAAAGAAAGAGAGTGTAGTAGAAGAACACAAAAATAAACAATTTAAAAACAGTAAAAAAAATATATATAAACAAATAATATTATTTCTTTTATAAACACATGCAAATTAATATTATGAACAAATAGGAAAATAAATTTAAATAAATTAAATAAAATAAATTTAAATAATAAAACATAAACTAATGGTTTACGTTTAAAAAAAATCGTTTGAAAAAATTGAGATCTTTAAAACGTCAAAGATAACATTTTAAAATATTTCGATTTAAAGGTCCAAAGTCCAAGTTTAATAAATATTGCGCCAGAAATTTTATTTCGGGTTTTCTTTGTTTTTTTTTTACGAAATTTTACTTAAAATTATTGAAACAAGTGCATTTAATTTGGAAATAAATTATTTGGATATTTTTCATTTAACTTTAAGGAATTATTTAATAAAAATTATTTAATTTACATAAATAAAAACATTAAAATTATATTTAAGTTTTGAATTTGCTGTCGTTGACCTGTAGTGATCGGCGTTAACGGTGACGTCCTTAAGCTGGGGTTACATACCATCCGTTCATGCGTTGTTGCCTTTGATACTTGTTCCCCTTTTATACTTTTCTAAATTCATGTTAGACACAACGCGTTTTATGCATTAACTTTTTTGTTTTAATCAGCTGTTGTGCTTATATTTTTAACAACTAAAAACAATTTTGCCAAAATGGAAAGTGAAATTGACATTTTAAAAGAATTTATGGAATTCATTGATTTTATGTGCATGATATTTTGTGCTACAAGGGCCTACGAAAAGTTTAAAAACAACACGAGCATCAATAATCTTCTTCTCCATTGCACTTGTTTTCTTTTACCCTGCATTTACACATGAAAGTAATTTCATGAAATTTCTGTATTCATATGTACGTATCGATATATATAAAAGTGAAACTCTGTGTGTGTGTTAGCTATAGACTCCGAAACTGTAAAACCGATCGCTCTCAAACTTGGGCAAGTTGTTGTACAAATTCAGGGAGTGTTTATGGGTGGAAAAAAGTGGGCGGGACCACGCCCATAAAATATTAGTTATCATTTTTAGCTACTTGCACTTGACCGATTTTTCTGAAACTTTGCATACATATTGAGCTGTCATGACTATACAGTTTCGTGATTAGAAAAGTGGGCAGTGCCACGCCCATAAGAAATAAGTTAAAATTTTTAGCAACTGGCACTAAATCGATTTTCTGAAACTTTGCACACACATAATGAGCTGTCATGACTATATAATTTCGTGATTAGAAAAGTGGGCAGTGCTACGCCCATAAAAAAAGTTATAATTTAGAGGTATTTTCACCGGACCGATTTTTCTGAAACTTTGCACACATATTGAGCTTTCATGATTCAACAATTTCGTGATTAGAAAAGTGGGCGGTGCCTTGCCCATAAAAACAAGTTATAATTTTTAGCTTTTTGCACTTGATATTCAATTTAAATTTAGAATGCATTTTTATTCATTAAGGGGCGTAGCAACGCGCGCCGGGCTTTTCTAGTTATAAATAAAAATTTTAATGAAATAGACCACCACTTTCATACAAATTTCTTTTTTGTTTACACAGGAAAGTGAAACTTCATTTAAAAAATGTCGTCGAAGCGTAGAGTCGCAAAAATTGCTATACATAGTACATTGACCAGCTTAATTTGTCTCCATTTTTTTTTGCTGCCTTTAGAGTTACCAAGACTATTTCATATACAAACTTTAAAGGCAAAAGTTGAAAAAAAGAAAAATGTTTGTTAAGCAGAACATCGGTAACTGTTAATGAACTAGCTTCTTTTATGGGTCAGTGTTTAAGAAATACATTTATTACAAAACCTATATGAAAGTGTGCCGCAAATTTATGCCTCAATGGATTAAATTTCCCTCCGTTTCTGAATTCTGAATGTGGCTTTTAATATTACAATACATGAATAAATTATTAAAAACATAACTTTTCTGTGTTTTTACTGTCCATTTGTTTGTTGTTGTTACTAACAACTTTTATTATCTCGCTGTCTTTTTTATTTGTGAGTTATTTTGACAGTTTAAAGTAAGAAATTTTCGCCTTAAATCTTTACAGAAACCATATTTTTTTTTTGTTTTACGATTATTTTTCTTAGGTGACAGGCATTTGTCACATTAATAGCTACAGAGACAGTACAGTAACAGATACTGGCCTTAACTTGTTTACCCTTCACAGTCCGTGTGAAATTTCTACAATATTAATTTTCGACCCCATAAAGTATATATTTTCTGAGAGCTTATGAATAGGGCAATGGATTAAACATTGTCCGTGTGTATGTTGAAATCAGCTTTTTGAAGCCCCCCAACATCGCCAAGAGCCATGTAAGGCATCAAAATATCAAATATTTGAGAGCAATTCGGTACTGGAAATAAGCATAATCGTCCCAAAACCTTCTGAGATATGAGCAAATAAACACAATTGCTTTTTTTTTTTGCCTATTTTTACCTTTGAAATTAAAATTTGCCCGCCCTAGAATAATTTATAGACTCGGTTGTTACTATTTATAGATTTTGTATGCCTCTGGAGATATTCATGAACAATTTTGGACAAATTGGTCACTTATCACACAAAGCTATAGGCAAAATTTATTTGAAAATATATTTTTAAATATTTCAAATTTTTTCAAACTCCTATATAAGTTTTGAACACTTTTAAAATACCAAATTATGAGCCGTAATTTCAGAAATTTTATGTAAGAAAAACTAACAAATCAGTTTCAAACCAACAGAGATATAAGCATGAAAGTACAACTGCTTCGGTGTTTTTCCTTAAGTTTACAAACGGGAATAGATATTTTTCAGTTTCTATATAACCAAGAGAGCCAATATAAGGATCGAATGAAAGGGCTTGAGTATTAAAATATAGTTAATTATGAAAAGAAAAAAATTCAAGATGGCGTCTATATGAGTCAAATATAGTAGTTACGGCTTTTTTACCTTTAACCGCCACAATATGGGTATCAAATAAAAGAGCTTGACCAGTACAATGTAGTAAACTATAACAAAAATTTTAAAAGCCAAGATGGCGTCAAAAACAAAATGAAGGAAGTATTTTTTTTTACCCCAACAATATAGGTATGAAAGTAATGAGCTTGACTAGTGGAAGACAGTTACCTATGCAAAAATTTAAAATCAAAGATGGCTTCGAAAATAATAAAAAAAAAAAATGGCGTATAACATTAAATCTGAAATATGTATATGATAAGCTACGATGTGGTCATTATACCTATGACGGTAAAGGGTATTATAAGATTCGGTACGGCCGAATATAGCGCTCTTACTTGTTAATTGTTTTTATTATATGTTGCCTGCAGCAGTCAAACTTTATTTATTTTGTTTATTGATTGTCTGATTGCTTACAATAAACAATACAAAGTTTGTCCAAAAACTTAAGTTTTTATAAAATTTCTTAAATTAAAAAAAAAAAAAAAACAAACAGAAAAAATGCTTTTATTTTAAAAACCACAAAAAATATTCATTTGAACACCTTTGGTGTTACAGGTGTTACACAACTAAAAACAAACACAGAAAGAATTTTATTTTTAAATACAATTTTCGTATGTTTATACACAAACATATGTATGTATGTATGTAATTACATATATTTTTCATAAAATTTTTATTCTAATTTGTTTGTACTAGATCCGCAGTGGGGATAACCTTTATTTATTTCTATATTTTATAAATGTATTTTTTCTTGAGTACAAATGTTGAAATATATTTTTAAGATAAATATGTAGTTGACTTAACTTTAGGAGATATTAAAAATTTATTAGTTTCTTATCTTTTTTTTTTTTGAAAAAAATTCAAGTGTTTTTTTTTCCAATAATCGTATACTCAATATGTTTATAATGCACTTACGAACAGTGTTGCCGTTTTCACTGCGATCGCAGTTTTTCACTGCGATTTGCCCGTCGTCACTGCGTAACTGCGTTTTTTTTAATATCACTGCGGTTTTTAGTTTTTGGTAGTTTTCCTCTTTTTTTGATCAACAACGCCTTAACATGATTTACCTCAAACGTGTTTAACACGTAAGTCTGTAAAGGCTATAACACAACGAGATAAAATTGTCACCCTGTTAAAAATATAGCAGATAGATGGCAACATTTTCTGCTGTTACGTTGCAGTTGACTGATTAGGTCTTGAATTAAAATGTCAAAAATCCCGTTAGAAAAACACATACAAACTATTTCGTGAAAAAATATTTGCTTTTCAGTCCATTTAATTAATTTTTATATTGTTTCGAAATGAATGGGTAAGTTGGCGTTTAAAATAACTAAAAAAATATTACATAATTTTTATTTATAGCAGCCAAAGAAAACCAACAAGAAGACAAATGCAAAGAAAAGGAAACTCCCGGCAACAACACAAGGACAGAATAAAATTAACTAAAAAAAATTAAAAAACAAGTAATTCTTTAAATAAAGGGCAAAAAAGTTTTAAAAAAAGTGAAAAAAATTTCCTTTTTTTGTCCAAACGAAAACGACATTTTTTTATTTCTCGTCACTGCGCTTCACTGCGTTTTTTTTGTCGATTTCACTGCGGAAAAAAGTAGGTCGGCGGCAACACTGCTTACGAATGCATACATACATACAAACATATATATAGTAACGGACAAAACTAAAGCACGGACTCCTGCTTATTAAGAAACTTTAGAGTTAAACAAAAAATATGGCTTTTTTTTATAAAAAAATATTATTATACCTATTTGAAAAAATTCACTCTATCCAGGGAGAAAATCTGTTGCTTGTCGTTTAAGAAAAAAATTGTTATTCATGCAAGAACATCCAAGCATGCAGCGACAAAACTAATGCACATAACCAAGGCGTATTCATACCGATGAAAATGCCAGCCCAGCTGATTGGCCCTTCACACACTAGACTAAGATTTAAACTATAAGTTTTTGTACTTTTTGTAACACACGGTAATAATTGTTCCTGGCATAATTTGTATACGTGTACAAAGCTTTTGTGTGTATTAGTGTTTTTTTTTTTTTTCATTTGACATTCGACTTTGCGTACACAGGCTTGAGCGCATAAATTTAAAATCCACGCGAATATGGTGGAAATGTGAAAGACAGCGTATTGTCTGTTTTGAGCAGAAAAACCAAGTAAAAATATTAGTAAAAGCAAAACAAAACATTATGGCCATATTTAAATAGTCAATACAAGGCCAATTCATTGCCTTTCTAAAAGCAAATATGCATGGAAAGTCTGCTTGCGCGACTAGCACCCATCTTCTTTAATATTCATTGTTACACCACGACGCACAGTGTTGCGAAACCAAAATTTTTTGGAAATCATATTGCCTAAACTGTAATATTAATTGTATCGATGAGAAACTTCTACAGATTGGTAAGAATGAAATCCCAAACAGAATGAGTGAAAAAAAAATTTACACCGAAAAAAATTGTTGGGTCAAATTTTCAACAAAAGTCAAAAATAAAAAAATAAATTGTTCGAAAAATTTAAAAAAAAATTTATTTTAATTCTTCTTTTATTTCTGATAAATACCCTGTGATTAGTTTTTAAAATAAATTATAGGGTGGTCCGAACAAGAATTATAAACGTCAAATTTTCATGATTTTTCGATATTTGTTGAATAACTCTGAAATTTTATATAAAACCAAAATCTATTTCATTTCTTATTTGAAAGGTGGCAATAAAAGCTTTAATTTGATTGAATTGATTTGAAGTCAATAGCTTCAGTTTTAAGAGAGTTATGCTCATTTTTGTGGAGTGCTAGAATATATGTAAAATAAGAAAAAACTTTGAAGATACTATTTTATAACACAGGCATATTTTATTGCATTCTACAGAAAAATTACAAATTATCAGTCATCTACCAATAAGTTCATTGCTTCCTCTGATAATTCCAGGTGTTTCTTCTTCTTCAGTATTCTTCTACTTGTGATTGCGGGATCAGAATTGGCGAGCAGATAATGTAATATGTCTTCAAAATTGTCTTTTCTTGATGTTTTCCTCGCATGGTAAAGCCTTGTGTTTCTAAAGTCCTTGTTTCCTGCTTCCAATGCTTCTTCTGATAGTTGGCCAATGAACGAATTATTTCAGCTCCATGAATAAGAACCTTGTGGACAGTTGGTGTCATATAATGCCACGAATATTTCTTTACATAGAGACCAGCAGTTTCTTTTCCGTACTTCGAGAACTTATCGCAGTCTATCTTATATCCAGAAGTTATAGCTTGAAGAATACTAGAAAACCTTCTTATAAGTTCGGTATCTACTCCTGTGGCCAGAGCGGTTTTCTCAGGATCACTAAAGAATTTCCTTGCTGTGTTACCATCATTAGTTGTTCCACTTCCTTGTTTCACAACATCAACAGTTATTTGGAGCTGATCTTTCAGATTTTGTTGAACTTCCTTTTTTCTTTGATCTTTGACGGACACACACGCGGACTAATTAGTGACAAAAAAGAAAACACTGAAGATGGCGATTAGCCGAAACCGGTCTGAAAATAATAAAAATTTGACGTGGGAGGACGGAAAGTCACCCGAAAACCAATATGATTAAATTATTCAATAAGTGATTCCGAGAATTTCCGTTCTATTTCTATGGAATAAATACTGAGAGTGATATATTAAAATCGCTATAACTCCCAGGAGGGCAGGTATGGGCAGCTGATTTTTTCACAGTTCGTTGAAAACAAATTATGTAACATTTCTGTAGTGGTTTGGAACTGGGACTCTCTGGGACTTTTTAGATATTGCTTACCTAACCCAAATTTTAAGGAAAAATGGACCTTTAGTCGGGGTTTCGCTCTAAAAAAGGTGCATATGAAAATGTCTCAAACAACATTCCTTTTTTTTTTACAGAAGATACTTGTCCGAAGGCAGATTTTTTTTCCGAATCAAAATATCTGTCACCAAAATCAAATGAGATTATTTTGAATACAGCCCTGAAATCCCCTCTTTTCGTGAAAATTTTGTATATTTGACTTCTAAAATCAATTAAAAATCAACGGGCCAACATAAAAATAAGCTTTATGTGGTTTTTGTTTACTTGGAATGTCTGTGACAAAATTGCATCATTAAAAACACTGAAAAAAATAATCGGAAAAAAGTTACTTTTCCACTAGCCGCAACACAGTGCGACGGTCAACTTATGACTAAATTCGCTCTGATAAAAAAAAAACAAACCTGTTGTTTTTTAAATGTATATATATTAGTTTTGTGCTGCTATTGCGGGTTTAAGGGTGGTTAAAACTTTACGCCAACAAAAAACCATACTCTTCACCTCTTTCGCCTACAAACAGTCATTTTGTTCTGGCACAATAAGTCTAATGTGTGAAGGGCCATTGGGAGGAATTTTGTTGAATTCGCCTTGAATTTATTTATTATTGCAGGGATGGAAAATGAGATTTTGTTTTCGGTATTAAACAATTGACTTGAGTGTACTTATTTTGATAATAAATTTTTGTTGCAAAATTTTATTAAATTAAAAAAAATATTTTGACAACTGTTCTATCACTGAAATACAAATTGGCCTTGATTTTTGACATATTTGGGCGAACCCTTCTTTGTCACTTACTATATAGACCACATGGAAAAGGAAGATAATTGTTTGCTCTAATCAACTCTATAACTCAGAATTCTGAATTGTATTTGTGAATTTTTTTTTAAATTTTTGAAATTTGAACTAAGAATTAAACATCAATTTAATTTAACTAATTAACGATTTATTAACATTAATGTTTTGGTGTTTTAGTTTTGTCCGTTACTGTATATATACATACGTACGTGCATATATGTGTAAAATACAATAATTTTTAAAAATAATTAATATAAAATTTACTACTTTTTATAATCTTGTGTCAATGTGTTTCTTTAAAAGTTTTACTGCTATTTGCTTTTAGCTAAAACAAAAACATATTGAACTTTCCCAAAAGAAGAAGAAAAAGGAACCACAACGAAATAAACATAAAAACAAATAAAATTTTCATAGCCATCCATACAAGCATACATGCACACATAGACATGTTTCAAGTTTGTTTTTTAAAATACATCATTCATTGTATGAAAGAGGGTCTAAATATTTATTCAAACAAATTTTATATTTTGACTAAAACGAAAACAAAAGTTTTTAAATTAAAATTTTTTTTTAAAGAAAATAAACAAAAATAAAAAATAACACACAAATGGCCAACAAAAAGTTTATAAAAAGAAATGCATGCGATGTTTATTTTTTTTTTTTTAAATATCGATAAACTTTAACTTATAAATTACTAGCTAATACCCGGTGTGCTTCGCCACCCCCATCGTAATGAAATAAAAATTTTATAGTTAAAAAATATAGCTATTTTGCAAGTGCCACGCCCACTATTACTAAATCAACCATTTCTTATTCAAATAATCATATAGACGTCAAAGTGTCTCTTGCAAAATTTGGGTACTCTAACTATTATCGCTTTCCAGATATACGAATTTTTGTATTTAATTCATATGACAGGTGCCACGCCCACTATTACTAAAGCATCCATTTCTTATCAAAATAGTCATATAGATGTCAAAGCTTCTCGTGCAAAATTTGGGGGTACTCTAACTGTTATCGCTTCCCGAATATACGAATTTTAGTATTCAATTGCTATGAGAGCTGCCACGCCCACTATTTCTAATGTACACATTTTTTCCAGAAATGTTTATTTGGATGTCAAAGTTGGTCTTGCAAAATTTTAGTACTCTAATCGATATCGTTTTCCAAATATACGAAATTTAGTATTTAATTCATGTGGCCACGCCTACTATTGAAAGTCCGCCCATTTTTTACCCAAATGTTCGTCAAAGTTTACCGTACTTAATTTGAATACTAGCTGCATTAACTTTCGTGATATATAATATTTAATTTTCAAATTGATTCTTCAATTTTATATAATTATATAAAATTTTGTAAAATCACACAATTTCTTTCCTGAAGATGCTACACAAAGGAGTAGCGAAATATTGAATAATAAATAAAACAACAAATATTTATAAAGACCTCGAGCTTGAAGAATCAATTTGAAAATTTTATAAAATAAAGGTCAAATAAGAGCAATAAGAATATAATATTTAATACTTATTCTTTAATAGGGCTTGGCACCCCGCCCACATACAATTTCAAACCAAAGTATAGCCTATAGTTCCTTCCAGACATACAGAAAGATTCTGTGAAAATTCCAAGGAGATCGGTCCAGCCGTTTAACCGTCTATAAAGCACAAATAAACATACAAACACACATTGATTTTTATATATATAGAAGAAGAAGATAATACATAATTGGCTTTAGAAGTGGTTCGTTTTAATTTAAAAGAAAATGTCTATACATCCTTAATTATAGCCAGCAAAAAAAGACACGCAAAAGAAATAGTAAATGCATGAGTTCTACCCATGATGAAGTGGTTAAATTTAGGTGAAACATAAATGATTTTTACAATTACGTGTCATTGGAGAGCTCTAATAAGTGCATGGAACGCATGCATAGTAGATGAAAAGAATCTCATGTTTCATGAGTTAAGAATGTTTGTCTACATGAATTGTTTAAGATTTTGTGCATGCATGTGCATGTATTTTAAAGCTCAACAGTAAAGGCAAACTATGTTGGATTTGGAGAAGGCATTCTACAAGTATTTTTTAAATTTTCATTTACCTCATTATTTCTTTATATTTTATTTTGAATTGACGTTTAATGTTAAATTATTATATTATTTGTACCTATTTGGCTTTTAACTACTATTTTTTATTTTAAATTTTTAAATAAAATCCAAAGAGTCTAATTTTATCAATAACTCATTTAAAATGTTTAATGGGAATCAGTAAGCCCATGGATCTTGTTTTAGACTGGTTATTTGTGTGGCCTCTTCGAAGAACACATGGTTAATGTGGTTACTTCCACGCGGGATCTTCATAAGACTTCGGGCAACCACTGATGTCGCCGACCTAACAGAATCAGAGAATGATGGTTTAATGACTGATGTTTGCAGATGTGTAGCGTCTCTGCGGACTTTGGGCAACCATATATGTCTCAGTGTGCAGAAGTAGTTACTTGTTGAATTTTTCGTCTTCTTTCAGACCGCACTTCTAAGTCTGTCGCTGATTAATTACATTGCCTCCTAGCGCAAACTAAAGAAGAAGGGATAGATAGTCCGAGCTCTTTAGCAAGGTGCACTTGCATTAACCAAGAGTTATTGTAGATAAGATTGCTACCTGTGACATGTTAAGTGGGGCTGTGATTAGGAGTCACGGACCCAACCCTGAGGTAAAACCACCATCGTTTTATTTCTCTCTGTGTCTCGGCTGACATTAATCAAACCACAATTTGTCTATTCATTGACTGATTTAGAAACTGAAGCCCTTCTTATGTTTAATCGTATAATTCTGTTTATTATGAGATTATAACCTCGAGCTCTTCTTGTTGAAAAATAGTTCGACGTGGTTGTCTAAGGAGTGTATCGAAAAAAAATTGTAGTTGCATTTAAAAAATTTCAAATAAAAAATTAAGTTAAATAAAACTCAAATCGTGCAATTTAGAAACTCTTTAAAATACGCAAATTTATTGGCATATTGTGCACATTTATTTAACACTAGCCAAACCCGGCGCGCGTTGCTACGCCCCTTAATGAATCAAAATGCATTCTGAATTTTAATTGAATATCAAGTGCAAAAATCTAAAAATTAAAATTTTAAAGTCATAACAGCTCAATACGTGTGCAAAGTTTCAGAAGAATCGGTCCAGTGCAAGTACCTCAAAATGATACCTTTTTTTATGGGCGTGGCACTGCCCACTTTTCTAATCACGAAATTATTTAGTCATGATAGCTCGATATGTGTGCAAAGTTTCAGAAAAATCGGTCTGGTGCAAGTACCTCAAAATTATAACCATTTTTTATGGGCGTGGCCCTGCCCACTTTTCTAATCAGGAAATTATATGGTTACAGCTTAGTATGTGTGCAAAGTTTCAGAAAAATCGGTCCAGTGCAAGTACCTCAAAATTAAAACTTTTTAGGGGCGTGGCCCCGCCCACTTTTCTTATCACGAAATTATTTAGTCATAACAGCTCGATATGTGTGCAAAGTTTCAGAAAAATCGGTCAAGTGCAAGTAGCTAAAACTGATAACTATTTTTATGGGCGTGGCACCGCCCACTTTTTTCCACCCATAAACACTCCCTGGTATGTGTACAACAACTTGCCAAAGTTTGAGTTCGATCGGTTTTACAGTTTCAGAGTCTATAGCTAACACACACACATACACACACACAGAGTTTCACTTTTATATATATAGATGAAATCTAAATTTATTATTTCGTATTTATAAAATAATCAAATTTTTTCGGAAGTCCTTCCATTAAAGATTTTACAGTTGCTTCTGTTACCTTTTTGTTGGAGGCGGTCCATCTACACTTAAAATCGGACATGTTCTGGGGAAACATTCTTGTGTTCTTCAATTCCTTTTTTACAAGAGTCCAGTACCTTTCCACAGGCCTAAGTTCTGGACAGTTAGGTGGATTTACCTCTCGTGGTGCAAAAATGATGCCAAATCAGGCCAAAAATATGTAGGCACTCGGTGCTGTCTCAAAAAAAGTAAAAGTCGTTTTTGTAGGCACTCCGTCATTTAAATGTCTGTGTTTATAGTGCCTGATGCCACAAATGCTTGGCTTCGTTTGCCACAACTGCAAATAGCTTGCCACACGAGAAATTTTCACAACTTGAGTTTTTTTTTAACTAAATTCAACTACAAATTTTGTTCGATACACTCCTTATATATACACTCCTTGTGTAGTCTTTACGCGAGAGCAATTTCTCAATATTGAAATCTGACATAGTTTTTTGTTCCATAATATCGATATCGATAAGGTTCTATAGGGATTTTAATAAAAAAAAACTACATCAGACTGTGTATTTTTTAATCTTAAGCCTTGTAGTGTGATTTACTTTCTTCGAGGAAACATAACGTCACATGAGTTCCCATGCATATCAATATATCACCTGCATGATATAAAGATAAGAAAAGCTTGATAAATTCTGATCATTTTAAAAGTTACTGTGCAGTTCTGCTGGAGTTTTGCCAAGCAGAGCTATGCTCCAATTGAAGTTAATTGAAAAGAATTTCTATTGATTAAAATGACTGACAGTGGTTAAGTGATAATTGCAATCAGTTTTTATCCAGTTGATAAGTATACAGGGTGGGTTGTAATAGGAAGACTATTAAGAAAATTAGTGTCCATTAGCTTCTTTGGCAGTTTTCCTCGTTTTTCTAAATTTAAACATGAATAGTTAACAATTTACATAGATGTTTGTGCAACGACTTGCTTTATTCGCTGCAGATAATTATCACCAAATATTTAATTTTGCGCTTTCTTCCTCATTAACTTTTTCAGTAAACGGAATCCAGTCAGGTGATTTGCTCTTGCCTAGATTATTCAGAAGCTTGTACAATTTAAAAATAAATTTCTAAAAAAATTGTAAAACCTTAAAAAGATTTCAAATAATTTCTTTTTATTAAACTATGATGGGCTCAACTTTTATTAGTTCCTCTACTCAACTCAACTCTAGATCAAATCTAAATAAAAACAGAAAAAACCAGTGGCAACCACTTTTTTCTCGTGTAAATCTCCCACAAAATGTTTACGTCAAGAGCAATAACAACAATGAAAACATTTAACCATTTACATGCATAGATACATATGTAAAGGGTGTCTCAGTAGGAATTCACTTTTTAAATCATGTCATCTTATATTTGACAGTGGCAACTCTGAAATTTTGCAGCTGACACATACATATGTTTATTTCGACTGTGAAAAATGGAGCGCTTTACCAAAGAACAATGCGTTATATTTAATTTGAAAACTTATTACAAAAATTTGACAAGTTATGTTGAAAATGCTTGCAAAATTCAAAGTATTTTTAACCGAGTTAGTGCACTTCATATGTGCATTTCCATTTCATCGTACGTGACATTTGTACTCCTATAAAGTGGAGTATTTTTTGCAAAAGTAAGAGTAACTGAAACAAAATTAGATCTTTATGTTCCATTCAAAGGGTACTTTATTAAAAAAAAATTTTATTTGAATCATTGTTGTCTAAAATATTCAGCAAAAAAAGAATACATCGTACGTGACATAAAACTGAAGTGATTTTGGGAAACATGAAAAAATCTGCAAATCTTGGGAGGTATTTTTTCTAAACACACTAAACCAAATATTTTTGATTTAAAATCCATCATACTTAATTGAAAACAATCCTTAAATGATTTTATAATAAATTCAATTTAATATCGTTCGTGACATATTGTACGTGACAGATTTTTCTCTAATAGTATTCTTAGGTAATAAAATTTATATTATGTTAAGAAAAAAAGTTAAGTTCTTAATTAGGTGCTCTTGCGACTGTTCAAATACGAATGACGGAGAAAAATAATGTTCTTGCACTACGTACGTGACATTAAAATAACATCCAAGGGAATAAAAAAAAAAAAAATTCCGCTAATTGGACTCTATATTTTCTTTTTTCATATGGATCTTGTTAATTGTTGTTGTTACCTTAATTTTAAAGCATATTTACAATTACAATTTATTTTTAAAATTTAGTCGCTAAAAAAAAGTAGTTGATTGCAATTCTTTAAAATAAGTCAAAGAGATAATCAGATTAAACTCTTATTATTGCTCTTAAAATAATTTAATAAGCTCTTAATACCTGCGCATAGTAAAATTTTAGTGTTTTTTTTTTTCTTTAAATAAAGTTATATTGAAAAAATTTCAAGGGTTTTTATTTTTACAGTCGTGGTTGACATATTCATGGAAATGCCCATATGTCAACCATTCGAAAAGTTTTAAAAAAAATTAAAAAACTTGGTCGTTTATGGACTGTGCGTCAACGTACCGGTCGGCTTTATTAAAAATATTGCTAATGTATCGTTCTTAACAACTTCAAATTTGACGAAGCACTATGCAGTTAATTTTAAGAAAAGACCTCCATTTATTGCAGCAACGATTTTCAGAACAAATTATCTCAAACAATTTCTGATGTCAAGTGGCCAGCAAGATCATGCAGTTTAACGCCATGTGATATTTTCTTGGAGGTTTTGGTAAATCTTGGGCTTATGCTAATAAATCGGAAAACATTTCTGAGCTCAAATCCAATAACCAATTCGTTATCGGTGAGATACAGTCATATTTCTGTGAAAAAGTCGTTAAAAATTTCATAAAAACAGTGGTGGTCTGAGCTCATTTGACAGATGTATTATTCCATACCTAATCGTAACATAAATATTTTCTTTATAATTTAATAAAGAAATCACAATTTTCAAAAATACGTGTTTTTATTTTAAAACTAAAAACTGCATTTTTACTGAGACACCCGTTATAAAAAAAATGTGTCACTTTTTCGTAGTTTAATATTCATTGATGTATGTCTATTTCAGTGTTGTTTTTGTTGCCTCTAGAGCACACAAGTGTGTATGTCTGTTTGCACATGATTTTTTTTTGTTTTCTTTTACATATTTAGATTGTTTTCTTTTTTTTTGTATTTCTTTTAACTCTATAGAGTTTTGTTTTTATTTTTAAATGAATGTGTGGGCGTCGCAAATACTTTGCTTGAAGAGCAAATCAATTTTTGCGTTTTTTCTTTCTAGTTCTATTTTTAATATTTGTTTTCTTATTAATATTTAAACAAGATATATTGTGTAAAAAAATTTTATTATGAGTGTGTAGTATTGTTATCATTATCATTGTTTGCTTTTCCTTATTTAAATGTATTTATTTATGATTTATTATTAAAAAAGAAAAAAAAACTATTTTTACATAATTTTACTAAAAGCTTTTTATCTTGTAGGTTTTTTATTTAAATTTATTAAATAATATTAAATAAAGAATGTTTTTTTTTTAGAAATTAGCATAAATGTTTTATTGTAATTTAAATGTTTTTTGTTTTTGTTTTTATCAGTCACACTTTTTAAACTAATTTCATATTTTTTTAACACATTTTTGAAAATTGAGAAAAATTATGTGAAGCCTGAGAAACAATTTTAAAAAGTAGGAAGATAAACAATAAAGCTTAGAGTACAGAATGTCGCATACTACACACTCTACCTCTTAGTTTCCTTGCTGACAAAACTCGTGCGTTTGTATAAAGACTATATAAATTTTTAGTCATAGACCGTTAACTATCTTTAAAATTTCAATTACATTTTAAAATCTATGAGGAAAGTTACAGTTTTATCGCCAAAATTTTATCTTAGTGAAAAATCTAGCTCGTTCTGGCGTTATCATTGCCTCATTTAGCGGGATTTGTTGAAATAAAGTTCCCATCACTGGTTTTACCAGAAATACAAGGTCAGTGTGCTTAAAGTTGCCACATTTAACGTGTTTTTATTATCATTTTATTATTTCACGTTTATTGCGAAAGCATGTAACTTTTTCTCTTATCTAATACAAACACTACTTATAATATTATTGCAACAAATTTGTTTGTTGTTGTTACTTAACACAACAAAAACAAAAATTGTTTATTTTTTTATTTTAATTTTTTTTTAAAGGTCATGGCATTATTTATTGACATTGGAAAAAATAAACAACAACAGCAGTAGTAGTAGTGTAGCAGTTTTAATAGTTGCAGCAGCGACAAAAACGCAAATGATTTAATAATACATATGTATACAAAAGAAGGAAAAAAGCAACAATTGTTTATTTTTATTATTTGTATTTAATACTACAATAATAAAAAAAAATATTTTGTTGTAGAAATTTTTTTATAATGCAAAAACAGAAATGAACACAAACGCTATTTTTTTTATAAGTGCAAGTTTTATGTGCATACGTGTTGTTGTTATCGTTTGTGATTGAATTATGCTTTATTTTTGTTGCTGTTTTCATTGCTGTTGTTATTCAAATATAAAACGTACGACACGAACAGCATAAAGATGCAATAAAGTGTTGCCAATGGTTGTGTAATTGAAAAAATTTATTTACATAAAGAAAACTTATTAAAATGTAGAATCTATAAAAAAATATTTAAAATACTTAAAGTTTTGCCAAAACAAAAAATTAAATCTTTTTATAAATAAAAAAAATTTTGAATTTGAATAATTTTAATCTAATAAACCATGGTACCATAAATCCAGGTGGATTCGTTAGCAAAGCTGATCGTCAGGTGTTTGGGCCAAATTGTCAAAATTTGTGTTTATTGTTTGTTTACATTTGGGCAGAAGACATTTGATATAATATTAACAACATGTTCTACAACTTAAAAAAAACTATTTTTTGTTAAAAAAAAACTATCATTTTTAATATTAAACAAGAACGAAATAAGTTTTTTTTTTAAATTTAATTATAAAAATAAAATTATTGTGTACAATTGGGAAAAATAATTGAAGTAGGTATAAAACTTTATGTTGTGCAAAAGCAACTGCCAAGGAAAAGTATAAATTATAAAGAACTAATAATACAGGTATGGAAAACTTAATTCGACCGTACTTTAATTTAAGGTACTCAGAAACTTGCTCATAAATATAAATTTTGAAAAAAATTTTGTCAAAAAATAATTTTTTTACCACCTTAATAAATATTCATAAAAAATTGTTTGTCGTTTTTGTATTTTTGTTTTACCTTTTAATAGTCAATTTCTCCCAATTATTAATTAATTAGTTATTATTATCTATATATGTGACAGCGCATAGAGAAAGGGAACTAAGGGTAAAAACAGGTTTTATTCAGGAGAGCCATTTCTATTTTCCATTCTATTTTTTTAAAGTGTTCTTAAGGAAAAAAACAAATTTTTTGTAGTTTTGTAAAATCAAGTTATTTTGTTAATGTTGTAGTAGGGGAAAAAATTAAAATAAATAAATTTTACCGTTAGGTCCCTTTCTATTTGCGCTTATAATCGTCGACTTTACTTTTATAAAACGCGCATATCTCTGGGAGGGAACACTTTTGGGGCATGGGATCGGTCTCATTCGATGCTCAGATGTTGTCCACATCAAAAAAAAAAAAAAGTGAAATTGTTTTTTTTACTCTTAGGTCCCTTTCTCTATGCGCTGTCACATATGTATGTATATAAAAATCAATGCCATTTTTCCTTGTAATTTTGTAACTCAAAAACTTTTGTGAACAGCATTTATCTTTGAGAGGGATAGCATTAGGAAAAAGTAAAAACGTTGTTTTACTTTTCTTAAAACAATCTATAATGAATTTTTGTACTTTTTCGAAATTTTGGAATTAAGGGGGAAAAAGGCTAAAAACGAGTAAATGAATTTGATGTTCCAATTAAATTTTTTTATTATTTCACTTGATATTTTTCAAAGATAACAAGATAAAAGAAAATTTTAATATTGCTTTCGAAAAAAGTTAAGAAGAGAAACGTTTGTTAAGATTTGGTCGATATCACTCTATACAACGAACATAACTAATTATTATCATCATTTATCACAGTTTAAAGAAAGAAAAATATTGAAAAATGTATAACTAGTTTTAAAACTTTTTCAAAATCTACTCATTGCATTGTATAATAGATATAGTAATACTGCCGAAATATGACCACGGGTTTTAAAGTTCACACACTATTTAAGAAAAATTTACGGACAAAAACTCTGGTTCTAATATCTAAAGGATTGAATTTCCGAGAATTCTAATTTTTAAGGACCCTACTGTAATAGTAAAAAATTATTAGAAATATTCTATAAATTGAAAAAATTAAAAAAAAAGTGTGAATTTTTTTAACTGTTATGAACTCTACTCTGGCAATACTGCTGCAACAAGAAATGACAAAAAACTAATAATAAGAGGAAGAAAGTTTTTTATTCATGCACATACATACATACATGTATAGGATAGATACACACTTACTTGCACACATTATTTAAAATGTCACTCTTATGTATTTGCGCGCTGTCTTACATATTCACTATACCACTCACTTTTCCTCTACTTATTTATTCCTATTTTACTTTTAATAGCATGTACATTCATTCATTCATTCACTCAAATATAATCTTTAACTAAACCTGAGAATCATAAAAAATAAATATTCAAGTGAAACTTGAGAAATTAAAACAACCAACAACTATGAAATTAAGAAAGAAAAAAAGCAGCAACAACAACTCTATAAAAGAAAAATTAAAAAGCATTAAAAAAGAAACTTTGTTATAAATTCAATTTATAATTTCATTTTAATTGCTTGAACAAAAAAATATAAATAAAAAGAAAAATGAGTACAAAATAAAAGTTAAGAATTTATAATTAAAATTTCGCAATACGTAATTTGCAATAATAATAGACAGTAATGAAAATAATAATAATGATTTAATATACATACATACTTATACTTTGTACATACATTAATAAATACAGAAACAAAAAAAAAAGAAGAAAAAAACACAGCTTGCTGATACAATAAAGGTATTCCCATCAGCAATTTTAGTCTTGCGAAATTGGGTAACTAGATTAGAAATACATTTTCTTTCTTTTTTAAGAATATTGTCGAAAAAAATCGTTTTCCTTTCATCTTCGTATTGATGGCTAATTCACTGATATCTATCCGAAAAGATTTAATAATTTTAATTTCCAATATTTAAGTCTTTTTTTTAGTGAAAAGTTAATCATTTGGCAATTTATTTTATAATCGAAAAGTCATCAAAATACTAAATTATTCAAGGTGGACACAGCACCGCCAATTCTTTCTTTTTGTTTTAAACGCGTACATGTACATTGAAAGATTTCAAATTTCTAAATTACGGTTCTCACTATTTCCCCATTCCGTGATTGTACAATACAAACGTCTCGAGTACTGCCCAGCAAAATAACACATTCAAAAATAATGAGTTAAAAGCACTAGAAAACAAATCTTTACTACTTACAATTTTGCATTTAAATCCATTATTCTAACACGGCGATGTTATTGGAGGCAAGTACTTACCACCCTCGCTTATAAATAGGTACTTAAATAAGCACTTACTTATACATACACTAAGGGAAAAAACGTGCTAAAATCAAGATTTTATGTTTGAAATCAAGTATTTCAGTTTCAAAAGTCTGTTAAGCGCGAAAATTCTTAACTCTAGAATAAAATCTTGATTTTTTTAAGATCACATTTAAGACTTGAATAAATTCTCATTTTAAGATCGTATTCAAGATTTTGTTCTTAATAATAATCTAAAATTAAGATCATATTCTTAAAATTCAAGAATATAATCTTGAAAAAGATTTTATTTCAAGATCGACTTTAAGGTTGTGTTCTTATTATAAGTTTTAAATCAAGAATAAATTCTTAAATTTAAAGAATAAAATTCTTGTTTTAAATTATTTTTAAATTTGAATTCTTGAAAATAGTCCTATTGGTTTTTACCAAATCCAATGTTGAAATAAAACTAATTTTTTTTAATTTTTATTATTTTATTTATTTATATTTACATAAGTATGTGTATGTGTTAAAAATAAAATAGAAACGCAATGATAATGTAATAATTATATCTTGAGAAACTTATATTCGGTTTTAAAATCTTTAAATGGCTACTTACAGAAATCTAGTATAAATGATAAATCTTTCTGAATTTGGATCGATTGGAATAAGTTTTGTATTGAATTAGATATAGATGAAAGCAAACTAAAGACCAAATTCTGAATTTCCTTCCTTCCTTGGCATACTATTTTGCTGGTAAAACCATTTTAAATTCTTTCCATTTTGAAAACATGATTGATCTTTGTCTGGGTACATAACTTGAAAATCAATGTTGATCTGAAAATTTTAGAAGAAAAATGTGTTAAGCTGTAATAAGCAATCGAAAAATTACTTACTAATTCGGGTGCTCTTGAGTGACTTAACTTTGGCCATTCATGTAAAAACTCAAGACTTATCATTTCTTGCAAATCTTTTTGCGGCATACTGCATGTGAGTTTCCAAATGTGACAAACTTCCTCCCAATTAGCACTATCTCTACTCAATGATAATATATAAGCAGCTGCAAGTGATTCATCAATTGCCGAACTCTGCATATGATTTGTTGATCACATTTCACTGTTTTCTTCTTCCAAACGAGATGTGCTTGTATTTACACTGTTAAGTGATGCACCATTCACCTACTTTCGATGGCATTGAAAGTGTATCTTTGTCTATTCCTTACTAAAAGAAAACTTATTAATGTCACTTGTTTTTCGTTTTTATTATGACTCCTTTATAGAAAATTATGATTTCTTCTAATATCTACATTTTCCTAACTGCATATACACACATATAAATAAGAAGGCGCACTGACCCTTAAGATACTTGAAAACCGACTCCATTTGAAACTCTTCTAGAAGATTTTTTAGCAAAGCATCGTCTGACAATTCCGACGCAACTTCCTCCGGCATACTGATCACTTCAAAACTTCCAATTGCCATCGGTAACAAATCGTCATTTACTGGTATGGTTACAAGCACCATTTCATAGGTGTTCTGGTTTTCTATTTTAAATGCTTTTTATAATAATTTAAAATTTTTTTTACACTTTTTCTCACAATGCGTCTTCTTCATTTAGCGTTTTACAATTTATAAACAACACGTTTTCTTTAATGTTAAATCAAGAATTAAATTATAATTTTAATTATATGTTCTTAAATTGAAGAATACGATCTAAAAATTAAGATTACGTTCTTGATTTAAGAATGTGTTCTCAAAGTTTAAGATCACGTTCTTTAATTAAAAAAAAAACGATCTTAAAATCGATATTGCGTTTCAGATTTTTAGAATTCATTTTTAAAATCAAGAATTTATGCTTAAATTCGAGAACGTCAATCTTACTGACTAAAATTCAAGATTTTTATTCTTAAATCTAGATCGTCATTTTTCTCTTAGTGTATATCAATAAATAAGTACTTGATTTAAATAACCCATTAAAATTATGGACTTATAGAAGTCGTTTAGTTCTTTTAAGGACGAAAATTCAGTGAAATTATTTTGCTATATATTAATTTCAAATTTAAAAATCAGTAAATATCTCTAAGTCATCACTTTGCTGAATAAATGCTTTGACGCTGTTGTCAAAATAATAAAAGAAGTTATGTATGTAAATAAAAAATTTCGCAATAAGAAATTGTGTTTTGAAAGTTACCTCTTATTTTGTGGAATTTCAGGTTGGTGATCGTTCATAAGTGCATTGCATCAGTCATTTGATGAAATAGTCCTCTTGCAAGGATATTTGCTTAACATCGGGCAGAATTTTACTTTCGATGTCCTAGAAGTAGCGTCTCAAATCCTCTTACATTTCGATCCTGCAACAGTAATGATGAGGGGACTACGCTGGAGATATTCTTTTAACAGCCTAATTCTGTAACTCACTAAAGCTAAATCTCTATCAGTAAAATTTTTAAAAATATAGTTTAAAGAATAAATATTAGCTAAAAATCTCTAAATATGTACAATTTTTAGTGTTTTAGCGATAGAGATTTAGCGAGTCAGAATAAGGCTGCAAGTTTCGCTTACTTATAGAGAGCCTCATGCTAGAAAATCCTCTAAATATATATTTAGAGTTTTAGCGATAGAGATTTAGTTTTGGCGAGTTACAGAGTAAGCCTGCAGGTACTGTTCTGTCAAATTATTATGTTTTCTGGTCGTTAGCATCCTAGTCCCCTTATACAGGTAATTTACATTTATCGTTTTGACACATCAAGTTGCAATTCGGAGTGTATTAAGATAAGTGGTGGAATTATAAGTCGCTACAATTCTTTCCTAATTATACCAGTTAAAGCGTTGAAGGTATCGTCAATTCTGTTTTTGTACAGTAAAAGGTATGGTAACACACAAAACTTTTAATTTCACAATTTCGCAGAATGAGAATTATTTAAACTCTAGACTTTGTTTCGATATCTCACCTTTTAGTTGTTATAGGTGGCGTACAAATACAAATAAAGTCAAAATTTTCTAATATTTTTAGGTTCTAATCGTTAGGATTAGTGTGCCTTCAACTCAGTTCTTGATTACCTTCTTTATCCACCAAAAAACTTCATTATCAAATAGCGCTTCTTGAATCGTTTAATTAGTGCTTACCCGCTTCCAAGAGCGCTTCTAGGAGGCATGATTTTTATATACGATGTCCCATTTCGTAGGTATATTTTTAGCAATTATTAAGCGCTACTTTTATTTCTATCAGGAATTGCGTACATGACTTCTCCTAACGCACTGCTGAAAAAAGATGAAATATAAAAACAAAATATTATTGAATAAAAGAAGTCTCTTTTTTACCATTTACCACTGCTGAAATAATAAGCAGTACAAAGGACAAACTTTGTTGTGCTTTCGTATTTACACAATTTAAGCATTTCCATGGATGCAATACGGTAAGGGAATGAAGTCTGCATTGCTTACAAAATTCGAAAATTTTTTTGTTGAGTTATTTCTTTAGACTAAGAGTTAAAGAGGAACATCTCTGATTTGATAGTTCATAAACTAAAGTTGTACTTCAATAAGATGTAACTTATGGTGGCGAGATATTAAAACATTTCGGCACTTGATAATCGATGATAACAACTCACCTTCTTGGGGAGAACAGGACGCTAGATAAATGTGCAAGAGTGTGGTTGACAGTATTTCATCTTGTCGCACGTCAATCTTTTTCTTACATGTCATACTGTGGCCTAGATTAAAATTATTTCCTTCGCTGTTTAAAACTTTCTAGATTAGTATAAAAAACAGAACCATTTATCTTTCGGAGATTTATACTAGTTATGCTTAGATTGATTGACACTCAGGAGGCCACTTTGTATCAACAATTAAATGTGAGTATTATTTCCAATCTTTTTAAAAACTTCCTTCTTTAAAATGGCTGATAGTTTTTCTGCTTGTATGTGGCTCTATTTACGATTTTAAAAATTGTGATTTTTATAACAATAAAAGTGAGGATTTTTCGTTAACTTTAAGGGTTAAGGGCATTCTGAGAAAAAAGGTCCCCATAAATATTTCTCATATTGCGGTTGTTTGAATCCTTTGCATTTAAACGCTGCAGAATTGCCACAATCCGGGTGGCGCAATTTGCAATTACTCTGCCGCATAGATCTGGTTTTTATTGATTTTCAGGATAGCGGCTTATTAATATACATATGTACATAGATCTATTACTTTAAAAAAACCTGCAAAAAAACGACCTTGGTGGCCAATTTTCGTTCGCACTAGGACACTGAATTTATTATTTGAACCTGATACTTTAATGTGCAACTGAATAATAAACATGACCAAAAATGTCATCACTATCCCGCCTTTTTTTTAATTATGTACTACATTTATTGCAAGCATATCCCTGGCATATTGCATCACTCATATGAGCATTTTTTTAATACATTCTTGAGTTCAACATGTGTTTATGGACGACAACACAGCTATAGCAAAAATTAGAGACAGATTTTACAACACATCACAAATTCTTTAAACGAGTAAAATATTGCTGACGTCATGCAGCCATTAATTTTAAACTATTTTTGACTTTGAAAATGACATTTCAGTATCCCTCACCAGCGAAAGCTAAAACAGGAGACATTAGCTCTACAATTTTATTATAAAATTGTCATATATTTTCTTTGTACATAAAATATTCAAGTAATTTATTAGTTATTTTTAGAAATACGTAACTTATTTAACTGTCTTTACAGCACTTAAAGTAAGTGACAAAAAATTACTTTTATTTACAAAGGCAATTGTTGTTGACACCCACAAGAAAATTTCCGTTACTTGGTTTTAATTGCTCTTTCTCCCTTGCAAGACATCTTTAAACATGCCAGACTAATTGAAAAGTGTAACTTTTATAAGTGTTACCAAACCTTAAATAATAATACATCTTCAATTAATCGCCTAATTTTTTTCCAAATTAAAATAATTTCGAATTGTTTTAAATTTTAATTTTGAAAAACTACTTACCTATATGCTTATTTGTTTATACTCAATAATACATAACCAAAACATGTAAAGTGTTGCCTGTATACATCTTTACATACAACAAACATTTATTGTGTATATTTGTATATGTACATATATGTATGTATGTACATATTATCAAGTGTATGCAAAAAAGCGTCTACTAGTCTACACACAACATAAAATAACAATAAATACATTTTATACTTGTTTTTGCTGTATATTTTGTGTATACATACCTATTTAAATTTTTGGTTGTCTTTAAAACATAAATACATACATACATATGTATGTATGTATGCTTGTATGTAAATGTTTGCATATTTCATTTAATGTAGTCCACTGTTGCTAATATATTATTTATGTACACATTTATTATATTCTGTTCTGTCTTATAGACTATTCTTAGGGGTGGTCTAAAGAGGGCGATTATATATGTATGTATATACTATCTATTTTTTTTTTTGTAAACCGTTGGTAACACAAGTTTTAATAATGAAGGTTTTTTTTTTTGACGAAAAGTGTGCTTTATTTATTAATCTTATAAAAAAAAAGTTTTGGATTATAGGTATCTTTTATTTATTATAATATCTCTTATTTCAAAAGAAAAATGTTAATAAATACGCACACAAAAATTTTTATCGGCAACACCGTTCAAATAATTAGCTGCCTTACTACATTTCAAATACAAAAAACCAGTTTATATTTAAATTTATTAAAAACTGCGTACTTAAAAACAATAAAACCCCAAAATACCTACATATTTGACAAAAAATCATTTAATTCATATGTCTTACACATAACATAAATATTTGTGATTGAATAAAAAAAAAATATTTCGTAAGAATTTTAATATTTTATTATGCGGCTCAGAGTGCAATGAAATTAGTGAGTTTTTGGTCGGTTGCTTGGCCAATCGGTTGAATGTTCTGTTATTTTTTTTCTCATTTTAAATCAACAATAAAACAGCACACTTTAAATTAAAAAAAAAAAAATCAGCAAATAAAGCAAAAATTGCAGCCATGATACAGTATATACAACACACTGCCTGGCTGATTCAATGGTGCGGACAATGAACGGTATGGCATCATTCATTAAATATATAACAAAATAATGTTTACAGTTCTTTGCTCCCACCACATTTGTCATTTTATATTTCGTAAAACAACAACAACAACAACTTAGTTAGTATTTTTTTAACTCAAACAACATACTCCCGTTACACTGACCCCAAAAGTACAGAGAAAATAAATTAAAAGAAAACAGAAAAAAAAGAATGAAAATGGCTAAAAACACTTGATACATTTTTTGCTTTTACAGCCTAAAAACAATTAATATGAGACGATGTACTTTTTTAATGGTATCTTTTTCTACATTTTCATTTTGTGGTAGAATGACAAGAGCTTTTTTTCTTTAAGCTCTTTAATTAATAATATTGTTTATAAAAAAAAAACTTATTTTACAAGGCCATATACATAAGTAACACTATTTTTAGCTTCATTTAGAGTTTTATTTTTTTATGATTTACAATTAAACTTTTGGTTTTAAGCTAAAGCCCCCAGCAAAAATTCTCATTACAAAATAATGAGTTGAAAGTGCTAAAAACACAGTTTTTCACTACTTACAATTTGGCATCTAAACCCATTATTTTAACATGGCGATGTACTTACCACGCCCGCTTGTAAGCGGCACTTAAATAAGTACTTACCAGCCTCGTTTACAAATAGGGACTCAAAGAAGTACTTATTACGTTCGCTAATAAATAGGGACTTAAACAAGTACTTTCTTTTATAGCTTCTTTACAAGTACTTGAATTTAAAACCTACATAACCTATTGATATTATGGACTTACAGAAGTTGTTCGGTTTTTTGTTAGAAAAAAAAATCGCGCTGCGTTAATTTGAAATTTAAAAATCGTTGAAAATCTATAAGTCATCAATTTGCTAAGAAACTGCTTTGCCACCAGGATTGTCAGATGTGGCGATTTCGCGACAAATGTGGCAATATTAAAACTTGTTTGACGTCCTAATATTGGATTTGGCGAAATGGCCATTTTTTTTTGGCGATTTTGTTGGCTATATTTCATAAAATTGTTTTGAGAATCGTTGTGGATGCTAGACGAGACTGATTTTGCGAATCGACAGTGTTATCTTCAGATAATGATAAATCCGAATCAAAATTTTCTGCAAACTGCTGCTAGAAGTTTCATTACTTTGAATTTGAAATATTAAATTTTTATATATATTTCTAATTATATATTATCAAAATCATGTTTTTTAATTTTAAATTCTTTAAAATGTTTAAAAGTGTTGAGCAAGTTGTTCTTTCTTTTTTTCTTGTTTTTTTTTTCGTTTTTTTGTTTGTTTTTTTTTGGAGAGAAGCTTTTTCTAATTCATCATTCAACATGTGCTATCCGTTTTTGAAATTTCTTTCAGCATAAATGAGAGGCAGAAATGGCTTTATTTAGATTCTTATCAGTGCGGCAAAGGGCTTATTCTGTTACTATTTACTGGGTTTAAAATTACTATTATTTGCTTTAGTTTAGCAAATTTTAATCACATTTATTTGTGGTAATTTTAAATCTAATAATGCTTTCCAATTCACAAAATCGTTGTCACATTTCAAGAAGCTTGTTCCATCTTGTTGTGCAATCGAAAGCAAGTTTCAATTCTTTTCATTTTCTTCTGTAACGTATTTTGGCAAAACCGTGATTCCCCGGTATTTTTAAAATAAATCCCGATATTCGTATTTTCGGTATGGCATCTCTAATTGAAATCCTTATGTGCGCAGAATAGGATTTGTTTTTAGACCTATGATTTCTTCTGAAAATTTTCTTAACCTTTTCCGTAGATTTTATTTTCGCTATACAACGTACATACATAATATGTATGTAAGTACGTATATCATATACATTTTTTTTAGTTAACTGCTACTTTTTTTTGTAACACTGAAATAGTATTGAAAGTTTGCTATTAAAAAAATAAATTCATTATTACAAAGTTTTGAAATAATTTTTTTAACAAAAGAAAAATAAAAAATATAAAAACAATCTCAAATTGTTGATTCCCAATACAAAAACAAAACAAAATTACAAATGAAAAAAAAATCAAACTAGTATTAATATCCGAAAATATGTTCGATGCTGGCATACACACACACATAATATCAAAGACAGGTTTTTGCTATTTTAAGTATTAAATTTAATAACCTAAACCTGTGATACTGATACAGACAATTTTTGTTTATTTTTCGTTGCGAAATTTTTTCATCGTTTTTTTTTTGTGTTCCTCCTTTTTAATAATTTTAGCATAATTCTTTTATTAAAGTCTTTCTTTTTTTAAATTAAAATGCACTGAAAATTAAGTAAATTTTTTTACATAGAAAGATAGATGGCCCTTAAGCAGCAAAAAGTCCCCATTTACATTGAACCATTTTTCTTATTGCAAGTCTTGTATTGTCAACGAGAGTTGAGTGGGAATGTTTACACTAATTGCAATAACATCTATACACATATATAAAAGTGAAACTCTGTGTGTGTGTGTGTGTGTGTGTTAGCTATATCATTTTTAGCTACTTGCTCTAGACCGATTTTTCTAAAACTTTGCACACATATTGAGATATCATGACTATATAATTTCGTGATTAGAAAAATGGGCAGGGCCGCGCCTATAAAAAAAGATATAAATTTTTAGGTACTTGGACTGAACCGATTTTTCTGAAACTTTGTACACATATTGAGCTGTCATGACTTTACAATTTCGTGATTAGAAAAGTGGGCAGTGTCACGCCCATTAAAAAAAGTTATAATTTTTAGCTTTTTGCACTTGATATTCAATTTAAATTCAGAATACATTTTTATTCATTAAGTGGCGTAGCAACGCGCGCCGGGATTTTCTAGTGCATAATAAATAAAAATTTTCCTTGCGAAGGGCTGTGCCGAATTGTTTATATCCACCACCAATATTGTTTTGTATAGTTTCGGGTGATGCATCGTGAGTTTATAATGAAAAATAAAACACATAAATTTGATAGTAAACTTAAAATTTGTATTATCGATTAAAAGAACAATTTATGGCATTTACTGTTTAAATATGGTATCATGTAAATGTTGTTCACTTCTATGTCTGAGATGGTTCATTCGGAAGGTCTCATTTTGGGCAACTCGCTCGAGCCTAGCGACTGGTATCTCGCGAACAACACGAGTTAATTAGGCTTCCAAAGCGTCAATCGTAGCTGTCTTATTCTGAAGACCTTGTAATTTTTATATCCCAAGAGAAAATATTTGAAAGGTGTGATATCTCACGGTCCAGGTGGCCAAATTACCATAGCAAAACGTGAAATCAATTGCTCAGAAAAATTATATTCAACAAATTAATAGTTCACGCGTTGTTAGACTTGAGCACCGTCTTGTTGAAATTAGAGCTTACCGAGACGTTGTGCTTGAATTTCAGGAAGCAAATAGTCAGTTAACATGATGCGATAACGGTTACCATTGATGGTGACATTTTTGTTTGCCTTATTTTTTAAGAAATATGGAAAAGTGATTCCACCAGTTCATGAACCGCACCATGCCGTTGTTTTTGTATATGTATAATGGCTGCTCTGTACTATTCGTGTTGCTCATCAGCCCAAATATGGCAGTTTTGTTTATTAACGTAACCATTGAGCCAGAAATGTGCTTTATCGCGGAACAAAATTTCACGATAAAACACTGGATTTTAATTTTTTTCACAGTTTTTCAAGAGCCCATTCACTAAAAATAAGACGAAAATTTAAGTCACCTGCCATCATTTAATGGCACAAGTAGAATTTTGTACACTTTGAGGACGAGATACGTAAAATACGTCAAGTTGTCGAATACGACCAGCCACACTGCTGAGAACGACGACGAATCGATTCGCCACGGTCTTCGCGTACACTCTTAGTTACAGCTGTTATATTATCTTCACTAAGTACTGGAGCCGAATTACGGCATTCGAACACGATCGAAATTTTACTCGAACGATCGAGTTCGCTGTGCTTTAGGTATAGAGATTCTAATAAGAATTTTACAATTTCAATCACGTTCGAATGCCGTAATTCAGCCCCTGGATGTGGTCTAATCGGTCGAGTATTATCCACTAATGTAAACTGGAATTCAAATTTGCAAATGGTTTTGGCAATAGTGGTTTCAGTAGTCCAATTATGCGCACCTTTAGTTCTTCGAATCGCACGACAACCATTTCTCAAAGTACGCTGCTACATCTGAACAATTTAAAGAAGCTGTTGTGGTGTGAGTCTTTTGATGGTAACTTACCAAACGATACTGAACAAAAATAACAAATCAATTTAATATCAGTCATGCGTGATCAATCAAAAAATCCTATTGCATATCAGACCTCACGATGAATCACCCGATACTTTACAAAATAAAAAGAAAAAAAAATTATTTTAAGAAATTTACTTTATTTACAAAATGGGCGTCAAAGTGGGCGTTTCATACTTTATAGAACAGCAGAGGTCTTCTATAACTGAAAATCATTAATAATTCCAATTAAATTGGTAGTGGGCGTGTCACACTTATTTCAATTGGGTTTAGAAAAATAAAACCAATTAATTTTTTTTTACAAATCTTTGCACGTGTAGAACATATGTGTATTGATTTAAGAATTACCCTTAACTTATTAATTTTATGTTGTTGTTAAAAAAGTCACATTTACAAAATTTAAGCATTTAAATTTCTCAATTTTATATCAATAAAATTTTGTTTGTCCCACAAATTAACCTTTAAAATTTAATAGCTCTATACTCTTTCGTTTAGACGCTATCACATCTGGCATGACCTACTCTAACATTACAGTGATCAATGTTGTTGTTGTAGGGTCTTAATATTAAAATGAATATTAAGAAAACAGCAGCAAGAAGAAAACTTGTACAATCTAAACCGGTACACAAAATATTTCCTTGATATACAGGGTGGCTGATGAATATTGCTACATTAAGAAACTCAAATAACTTTTTTTCAGTGTATGGAATACATTTTTCTTTTATTCATGTTAAAGCTCATTCAATTTTATTAAATATAGTTTAATTTGTTTTAAAAATAATGGAATTTAAATGCAACACCATCCTCCCCCCCACTGCTCGTTGATGCATGTGCGGCATCTTAGCAAAAAGTTGTTCAATACTGCTTTGTGAGTTGAGACAGGAATAGCCGCAATTGTTGCTCGAATGGATTGCTTTAGTTCATTCAAATTTGTTGGTTTTGCTTTGTAAACTTCCTTTTTGCAATAACCCCACAAGAAAAAGTCAGGTGCAGTAAGGTCAGGCGACCTGGGTGGCCAACGGAATGTGGAGTTTCTGGATATCAGCTTATTGGGAAATTTTCGTCGCAATTCTGATATAACAGGTTGGGCTATGTGAGGAGGTGCACCATCTTGCTGAAACCACACAGAGTTAAAAGAAATTCTTTTTCGGCGTGATTCTGGATAGAAAAACTCTCTCAACACAGCAACGGTCTCCACTATCCGTAACGGGGTAACCGTTTTCTTCGAATAAGTAGTGCCCGACAATGCAGCGTGATGAAACTGCACACCACACTGTGACACGAAGTGGATGCAATTCCGTCTCATGGAGTATCTGTGGGTTGGAAGCACTCTATATTCGACAATTTTGTTTGCTTACGTTGCCGTTCAAATTTAAATGGGCCTCGTCAGACATGAAAAGACAGTTCAACATGTTTCCATCCTCTTCCACCATTTGAAGCATCTTCTGGCAAAATTCCAAGCGAATCGGCAAGTCTGCAGCGTTCATATACTGCAGCGTTTGTATACTCTTGGCATCAATGCAAATAAATTGCTTTTTTGAATTGACTCTGTATAGATTTCTTCATTATATACAGGGTGGTGCAAACAAAACGAACGATGTTAATTGTAAATAAAACAACAAAATTTCATAGAATTATCTTAATGTTTTTTTTATTTTGATAGAAGGATCAATGAAAATTATGTGTGACACAAAATAACAGCCAAATGCTTGTCACGGCTTCGGTGGCATACTTCTAAACGATTGTCCATATTTTCAATGACACTGAGACATAATTGCGCTTAAATGAGGTTAATATTCCGAACTATCTCATCTTTTAGCTCTGGAATTGTTCTTGGCTTATTGGCGTACACTTTTTCTTTTAAATATCCTCAAGGAAAAAAGTCCAACGGTGTCAAATCACATGAGTGTGGCGGCCAACTAACATCACCAACACGGTCATTGAATTCCACGCTCAAAAGAGCCATAAAAAAACTTAAATTCAATTGGTTTCTATGGTGTTGGCGACAGTCACCTATAGTCAAATACATTGTTGCCACTAAGTTTGGTTCAAACAGCTGTTTTGTATGATTATGGTTATGTCACGCCTAATTTAATCATAAATCCGCACTCATAAGGTCCAATTACATTGTGGAACAAATTCAGGTTAGCAAAAGTTAGGTCGATTCTGAGAGTGAGGGGTGAAAATAAAGGCTATAGAATAAGTGTTTTGGTACAGTTCTATTCAAAGGGTAATCTGTGTGTGGTTTGTCGGTCTTGAGTGGATAAAACCTTTGTACCATATAAACAATATACTGAAAATCGGCATTTGACTGCAAAGGTTAAAGGTCGATTAAAAAAAATTCGAATTAACATAAACAAACGCCGCGATACGGGTCTTCTACTTTAGCCTCTATTTTCACCCGTCACTCTCAGAATCGACCCAACTTTTGCTAACCTGAATTTGTTCCACAGTGTTATATAGTCGACTTTCGATTTTAATTGCTCACACAGTACCCCCGATAGAATTTTGTGAAACTTATTCTTCTGTAGTTGGCACATTGTGTTTTTGTCCCCTTTCTTGTTTACGGGACATGGCACGCTGAGATTCTTCAAAACCACAGCGAACTCAAGAGTTCTAGTAAAATTTCGATCATAATTGAATGCCGTTTTTTTTACCCTGTTCTTGAATAACCTTTAATAATGATTAAATTTAACGTGCAGAATATAAAACTTTAGCATGTTGATGTAATTATTTGATATGCATTAGCTGTGTGCCTACAATTTGCTAAGTCAAATCCAAATTTTAGTTAACAGCTCGTCGCTATTAGTGTATAAATTATGGTTAATTTTGTTATGCATAAGAAGGCTGCTAATTTCCAACTTGTTTTGTTAAATTGCTTTTTTTTTATACGTAAGTGTGTATGTATAAGTATGTAAGTATGTGTATTTTTATTTCTTTCAAAATTCTTATCAGAAATTTGTTGCGAAATTAATATTTTATTGAACCCCGCACATTTTGTTCTTATATTTATACTTAATCTTGACTTTACTCACTCTCGTTCTCAAGCCATACATACTTACATACATAAGTACCTACATGTTCATCTAGCTCTTTGTATTCGTATGTTTTATTGTGTGTGTGTGTGATAATACATATTTGTTTTTGGGCAAAACTTTTCATTTTGTTTTAATTAGAACGTGAAATGGAGATGAGTGTTTTTTTGTTTGTATGTATGTATTTAATTTTTTCCATTTTTTGTCGGCCTTGCTAAGGTTCAAATACCCCCACTGTTTTTATTTGTTTATTTTTATTTATTTATTTTTTTTTTCATGTACTCCCATATAATGTCATTGTTGTTGCTTTCGGTATTTGTAAGCGCGCATGCTTTTTGTTGGTTTTATTGTTGTGTATTCCTTTTACTCATGTTTTGTTTGTTATTGCTGTTAATATTGCTGCTGCCGCTGATTATGGTGTGCTGTCAAAGCGCTGTCAGTCTTTTAGTTGTTGTTGATGTTTTTATATGTATATAATTTTCTTCGAAAATAAACTTTTCGTTTGACACAAAGAATTAGTTTTTGCCATTTTTCTATTGTATACAAAAATTGTCTTAAATTATTTAAGCATTGTTTGCGGCATAGTTAGCAGCAAAAGTAGCAGCAATATTTCTACTATGGTTGTTAATACTAAGTGTATGGTGAGTGTGTGTATGTTGTAAGTATGTGCGTGTTCTTCTCTTCTTGTTGTCCTTTTAGTTACTTTGTAATGAGTTTTTTTTTTTTTTTGTTGTTGAAATATTTTGTGTGTATGTATGTTTTATTTTCGCAGCATTAAAATTTTATTGAAAGGGGTAGGTCAGGGTAGCTGCAAGCCTTGTTATTGTGGTACAGGCTAACACACAAGAAACCAGCCAGCCAGACGGCAAAAAGTACAAAGTTTTCTTTCGCCTTTCTTACCTTAAAAAGTCATTGTACACATATGTACCTACTGAATTTTCAAGTTTGATTCATTATAGGTATACCCACTTGAAATAATTTTAATTTAAATAATTTTTTTTACGAGTTCAAACATCTTTTCTTTTCAATTAATATTTATACAAGTTTTGGGTTTTGTTTGTAATAAATGGCAATTTCTTATCAAGAAACAAATTACCTATAACAATTTTGTTCAGTTCTACCTTTAATACATTTTTTCAGGAACTTTGAGATTTAGGTTATTTCAGTTTCATCCAAGTAAGGACAACAGGCAGTCGTCAAACTCTTCAACTTGGAACGTTTTTAATAAATTAAATATTTTAAGAATATTTTAAACCTACCTATAATTTAAAAAAACGGAAAGTTTTCATCTCAATCGGCAGTTGTTTGTCGACAAATTTCTCATACTTGTTGTTGCTGCGAAACCAACAGACTTACAATTTGCCGAGTAATGACTACCTCAACTAAAAGTTTCGAGTAGTCTTGCGTTGTTTTGTAAAATTAATAGGTGGGTATATAGCATTAGAAATCAAGTGTTGAATAAATTCCTTTTTCGCACATTTGCGTAATTCGCAAAAATCACCAAATTTCCAAAATTGCTTAAATACAGGGTGGGCCAAAAGAAACCAAGGGGTGTAAAAGTTTAATAACTTTTTGTTTATTAATTTTTTTTTTATTTTTTCTTTCAGATTATATAATATACAAAATTGAAATTTTTTTACACTAAGTATGAAAAATTATGTCTCTTATATGACCACCGTTTTCAGCTTCGCACTGATGGGCTCTTTTTAGAGCATTTTCCATAACATCTTTCAAAACTTGTGGCTGTAGCGTTCGTATTTCTGCAACAACGTTTGCCTTGAGTTCAAGGATTGTCTATGGCTTGTTCACATACACTCGCTGCTTCAAATAACCCCAAAGAAAATAGTCGGGTGCTGTCAAATCTGGCAATCACGCTAGCCAAATAATTTCCGAATTTCTGGAAATTATTCGCCTTCCAAAAATTTTACTTAAAAGTGCCATTGTGTCTCGGGCAGTATGGGCAGTGGCTCCGTCCTGCTGAAACCACATACCAGGTCTGTTTTCAAGAGCAGGGCGTAAAAAATTTTCTATCATAAACCGATACCGCTCTCCATTTCTCGAAGAAGTAAGGCCCAATGACATTTTCAGATGTGATCCCACACCATACTGTACACCTGATGGGGTGCAATTGGCGTTGATGAATGGTTCTTGGATTTTGAGAACCCCAGAACCTACAGTTCTGCTTATTAACAAAGCCATTCAAATGAAAATGAGCTTCATCACTCATAATCCAATTTTTAATAAAGTTAAAATAATTGATCTCTGGTTTAAATAAAAAAATTCTATTGTTTTGGTTCTCTGTTCAGTTGTGAACCACTCCATTATAAATTCTCTAAGTGTTGTGTATATAATCTGAAAGAAAAAATAAAAAAAAATTCATAAACGAAAAAGTTATTAGACTTTTACACCCCTTGGTTTCTTTTGGCCCACCCTTTACAAGATTGGGTTAGGTTAAACAATTTGATGATCTAAAGACATCACATCACACTCTAGTCCATTATGGATCCCTTTGTGATACCTTCTGCTTGTGACAATTCTACATCATTATAGAGGTAAAGGTAGAAATACTCTGATGTAAACGTAACGAATAAGCTGATAAGTTTTTCTCTGCAAAAAAGGTAGTTTAAGGTAAATGTAATTTTTCATTTCGTATTAACTGATAAAATTTGTTTTTCTTTACCCCGCGACCATACGAGCAATATGTTTGGCAATTGTTGCCACGGCAAATGTCAAATTCTATTGCCAACTCAAGATATTGACGTGTGGACTGCATGAATATGTATTAGAACACATATTTAGCAATAAATGTTATAATACATTGCTGAGCAATAATCTTTTAACACAAGCTGTCAAATTTAATTGCAAACAAATAAAATGTAACAACAACACTAATGCTTTAGAGAACCTCGCAGAAAAAAAAGAAAAGAAAATATTAAAATTAACATTGTTATTATAAAACAAAATTAAAGTTTTTTAATTATATTTAAATATACATATTGTGGCAAAAGAATCGTTTTAATCTAGTGCCTTTGGTGAAATTTATTTTCGTATATTTTTTGTAAAATTTTTAATTGTAGATCAAATTGCCAAGAAAATTTTTTATTTTATTTTTTAAGATATTTACGTATTCACCACCTAGAGATATAAGTTTGAATATTGGCAATTTAATGCCGTTATTCTGCCGGCGTTATTACTAATATTAAGACATAATCAATTTGTGTGACAGCTGAGCAGTGATGACAATTTAACTTTCTATTTAAACCGCTACGTTTTTGAAAAATCGTTTAAAAGTTATATATTGTTACAGATTTATTTTTAAGTAGCTTAATTTACATTATAATTTATTTTAGTTGTAGTAGTTTAAGTTACTGTAGTTTTATTTGTATTAGTTTATTTTGCTGGTTGTTCGAAAATGTTGTTTGTTAAATTTAACGGTTTTCGAATGTACTAGAATGTACATACGAGAACTTTGTCGAATGTTACCGAACACCACTATGTTACTATAAATAGCCGAACAACACAGCTAACGTAATGAGTATTACAGTAGAGCTTGTAAGGTGCGTATCAAAGTGTGTTTGATAATAAAAGTGTACAAAGTGATAAGTGTAATAAGTAAAGTGATATTAAAGCAATCTTTGAGTGTGTTTAAGTAAATAAAGTGCTCTTAATTTTATAACGAATTTCAACTGTTTTTAATTGCAATAAAAGAACTCAAAAGGTTTATTTAAAGGAAATAATCCAACGTTTATAAAAGGTATAAACGTAACAACTGGTGTCAGAAGTGAAATTGCATTAAAAAATAAAAATAATAAAAAGCAGACATGAAATTTGAGTTACTTAAAGTTGAACAACTCAAGAAAGAATTGAGTAAGCTGGCATTGCCGACAACAGGTAATAAAGTAGAATTGCAAAAGAGACTTCTAGATGAATTTAAGCGGCGTAATATTGACATTGATGGTTACGAGTTTGACGAAAAAGAAGAAATGGAAGTTTCCACACGAGCAACCACAAACAACATGGATTTCAGTACAATGCTTGCAGCAATGATAAAAAAATGGAACTTAACAGTCAAAAATTATTAGCAGAAGTTCAAGAAGTTAAAGTTGAAGTTCAAGAAACTTCTAGAGCTAATAATGAAAAATTATTAGCTGAAGTTAAAGTTGAAGTTCAAGAAACTTCTAGAGCTAATAATGAAAAATTATTAGCTGAAGTTAAAGAAGAAGTGCAAGAAACAGCTAGAGCTACAAACGAGAAACTTCAAGAAATTTCTGAAGCTGTAAATAACCGAGTAGAGGGCATTGAAAAGCAAGTTAATAAAATTGATAAAAAAATATCTGACTTTGAAGATTGCATGGACAAAAAATTTAAAAATCTGGAAATAAAAATTAATGATCTTCAATGTCACGAGGGACCAGTGCGAATAATTCCAGAAATATCGAGTAGAATAAAGGCCCCTACTTTTGATGGTAGTGCACCATTTAATGTTTTTAAATTTCAATTTGAGACAGTTGCCAATAGAAATATGTGGAGCAATGAAGAAAAGGCTATAGAGTTGATTTTGGCGTTAAAAGGAAACGCAGCGCAAGTCTTGGAAAGCATACCTATTGGCTGCAGAGAAAACTATGATGACATAATGGTTGCAACGTAAATATGGCGGCGAGCACAAACGAGATATATACCAAATGGAACTACGAGGCAGAACACAAAAAGCGAATGAGTCGTTACAAGATTTCGCAACGGAGATCGAGCGTTTGGTGCAGCTGACATATCCAGGTGAAAATCACCCATTTTTGGATCAGTTTAAAATTGAAACATTTGTAAATGGAATACGTGATCCAGAAATAAAGCACGCGGTGTTTGGCACACACAAATCGACGTTTGCAGAAACAGTTTCATATGCACTTACATAGGAAACTGCAAAATTACTCTCTAAGCCACAAATATGTAAGGTGAGAAATCTCGAATTTTCTGCAGAAAGAGACGGAGATATAGTTAATGAAATAAAAAATGCAGTTATACAGGCGTTAGAGGAAAAGCAAGGCAAAGCCAGAACCAAATGCTATAATTGAGGTAAGAGTGGACATTTTCAACGAAATTGTAGAGCACCAAGAAAGCGGGCTAGATTTGTATCGCCACCTGAGTACAACAAGCTGGAAAACACGCAGTTACCGTTGAAACAGGTTAACACTTATAGGCATGAGCATGATCCCATAACCGAGGGCCCCACAATCTCCATATCAGTTATGCAGCAGAAAAATAGCAACCTTACTGCTTGTGAGTATATCAATGGTCGAAGGCATATTTTTACCATAGACACAGGAGCATCGCAGTCAATTATCAGACCTGATATAGTCAAGGAGGAAATCGAACCACTACGTGGTGTAAGTCTACGAACAGCTACTGGGGAGTTTGCTAATGTTTATGGAAAAATAAAGGTGAAATTAACTATTGCCAATATAAGTGTTAATCATGTATTTATTGTTGCTGACATTGTGGATCGTGGGCGCTGATTTTATGATAAGTCATAACATCAATCTGCACATGGGACGAAAAGTTATGATTTGGCGCAACATTGAGATTCCGTTGGATTACTGGACTAAACGACTTCAGGGAAATAATTCCAGCACTGAGCACAAAGAGGGCGTAAAACATGGCAATGCGGATGCACGTTCCCGAAAATTCTGCAGCTTGAAGAGCAAATATTGTGCAAAACCTGAGGAAAAAGAGTGCGTAATAGATGTTCGACTAACGCAGGTAGACACAAACGGGGAATGGTCAGTGGCGCAAAGAAAAGATCCTATATTGGCAAATATTATATCAGCAAAGGAAAAAGACAAAAGGCCCACTCGAAACCAAATATCAGCGGGAAGTCCACTGATGAAATCCTATTGGGCGCTGTGGAATAGCCTGAAGGTGGTTAATGGATGTCTATACCGAATATGGAAAACTGCTAATGGAAAATCGGTCACAAATCTAATTGTGGTGCCGTCCTCTAAAGTCGACGAAGTTTTAAGGGAGTTTCACGATGGTCTCAGTGGAGGTCACTTTGGCATGACAAAAACCCTTAAAAAGTTAAAGCAACGGTTCTATTGGGTTGGCTGTCAACAATCGGTAGCTGGTTGGATAGAAAATTGCGCCCAATGCATCGCAGCTAAAAGCCGAGCAAGAAAAAGTCGTGAGCCATTGCAGAAGTATAACTTGGGCGGCCCCTTTGAGCAAAGAAACATGTCCAGCAACAAGATGAAAGCCAGATACGACCGTGCAGCAGAATCTGAAGGCTTTAATGAGGGTCAGCGAGTTCTATTATATAACCCACAACTCAATAAAGGATTGCAAAATCATTGGGATGGACCGTATAAGGTGATAAAAAGAATAAATGATGTCGTGTATAGAATACAGAAGTACAATAGCCCAAGATCAAAGATGAAAGTGGTTCATCTCGAGCGCCTCGCTAAGTACGGAAAAAGTGAATTTATGCCTATTCGGGACGAACAGGCTTAAGCGGGCGGTAGTGTTACAGATTTATTTTTAAGTAGCTTAATTTACATTATAATTTATTTTAGTTGTAGTAGTTTAAGTTACTGTAGTTTTATTTGTATTAGTTTATTTTGCTGGTTGTTCGAAAATGTTGTTTGTTAAATTTAACGGTTTTCGAATGTACTAGAATGTACATACGAGAACTTTGTCGAATGTTACCGAACACCACTATGTTACTATAAATAGCCGAACAACACAGCTAACGTAATGAGTATTACAGTAGAGCTTGTAAGGTGCGTATCAAAGTGTGTTTGATAATAAAAGTGTACAAAGTGATAAGTGTAATAAGTAAAGTGATATTAAAGCAATCTTTGAGTGTGTTTAAGTAAATAAAGTGCTCTTAATTTTATAACGAATTTCAACTGTTTTTAATTGCAATAAAAGAACTCAAAAGGTTTATTTAAAGGAAATAATCCAACGTTTATAAAAGGTATAAACGTAACAATATGTTAAGTTTTAGGCAATTTATTTTTTATAAAATTTGCAATAAATTGCTCAACGTTAGTAAGTTATAATTATAACTCATTTTATTAAAAAAAAACTATCAAACGTATATTAGAAAATCGCTAGACTTGCAAAGAAATTCATTCAATTTATATTCAATTCTAACATCTAAACATGATAAGTTTACGTTTTCAAGTAACTGACTGTAAACAAAATTTAACATCACTTTATCTTTACATTACATTTCCAGTTGAGTAGTGGAATCTTTAATCTCCTCAGTGTCCGTTTAGAGCACCAACCACATCACACAGTTAGGAGCTAGTTCGACGTCCAAGTTTGTCTGCTATTTTTTTTAAGTAGCAGTCAGCGCTGACCATCTAGTCTTTGCGGACTTGTTTAATTCCTGTTTGGCCGGTGTATTTAAAGGAATCAATCCTCCCCGAGTGAAAAAAGATTTTTATTCCTCAATATACATAGATATTTTTGACACTCCTGAGGTAATTGGTTCCCATCTGAGTGGTTTTTAGGCAGTCCTGTGAAGATTACTTGTTATAAGCAGTGTTGCATTTCAAAGAGTCTACTGCATTGTAATTTTGGCGTTTTACTTATATATGTATATATCATAAAATCCATGTCACGCACTGTTACAGAGTGCGAATAATTGCAACTAATTTTGTTAAAAAAATATCTTTTGTTAAAGCAGATTTGCCGCTATTATTATTTAATTTTATGCTCTTTCAAAAATTTATAAAGCACTTATTAATAGGTTTTCTAATTTCGTTAGTATAAATCAAAATGTGTCGTACGCACATGTTACAAAATTTACCTTTTGAACATTTTATGTCAGTTTCTATCAAAAATTTCTGCGAATTTACTTCAGATAAAAATTCATATTTTTAACAGCTAGAAGAAGCAATCTTAGATTATACGAAAAGTTATATTATCTGAAAAAATATATATATATTCATTTTTTACTAATTTTTAACATCGTCACGCACATGTGTGACGGATGAATTTTCTGTGGAATTCGTGATATACGTTTTTTGTTTAATAATTTTTTTAGTATTAAATGATTTTTTTTTTTTTTTTTTTGGAAATTAATAATTTTGTTTTATAATTTGAAAATAATTTTTGTTCAATAAAAAAAATTTTAATATTCATTCTTCCTTCTTTCTCATTTTAGACGCTACTGGCTTTGAAATATTTTTCTTTTAAAATATGGATCCAGGTAGACATCACGATTTTTTAGCCAACACAGACGATCGTTCAAATAATAGGAGCTCTTATTATGGACGTGAAATACCCGAAATAACATCACATCATTACTATGGACCTGCAGCAACACCAACAACTACAACGAGTAGAACGGAAACCGCAGCAAGGAATAATACACGTAAACCGCCCTGTGGTTGTACGGCTGGTGGTATTGCATGCAATGGCTGTCGTTTAAATTCAACCGATGAGGGCGGAGGCGGCTGGCCAGCGATGGCAAGTTCCAATCTAACAGAACATACACAACGGGGTGCTGGTATAGGAATGACAGCAGGAGATTATCTTCATCACCAACGTATGACTGCAGAAACCTCGGTTCGATCTAATGTTAGACAAAGTCCCATGTATGTTCAACAGTATCCTCCGCAACACCAGCATGCTCAACAAAATCAACAAAATCATGGTCCTACAATGGTGCAATCTCAACATCCGAGCAATGTTGACAGTATGATGGGTAGTAGATCTAGCTACTGGCCGACTCAAAGTGGTACAACCGCAAGTAGTAGTAGTAGTACACAGCCCTATGATGAACACTTAGGTCAACAACAAATTGATACAAATGTTAGCAGACGTGGTGCTGCAGCGCCTCCCCCTAATGACTACGGGCACTATAAGTCAACAAATATGCCAACAAATGCTACACATGCTGGCCAACTAAGTAGTAGTAGTAGTGCAGTTAGTGGCTACCAGTTACCTTCATCTACATTAAACTCTACAAATCCTCTACACCAAAGGGTTAGTGCAATATCAGGAGGTGGTGCAGCCGGTACAGGTCCTACTAACGCCAATCCACTTTTATATATGACTAAGGAACAACGCATTTATGAACATCAGAAATACTCCACACCTTCCATGGCTTCGGCGGCCATTAAAATGTCCTACCAAACAACAACAACAACACCAGCGTCTGCCATCTATGATAGTCAACATCATCACCTGAATAGCCAAGTGATTGGTAAAACTCTGCCTATAGATCATCATGTTATAAATCCCAGCAATTTGCCCACACCGAAAGAACAACATCCAAGTCCAAATTATGCCCGCAAATGTCCTCAAATGTATGCTCCCGACGAACAAACAACCGCCCATCACCAGCACTTGTACATGTCAACGCCACAATTTAGCTCGGAAAAATTTACACGAGCTTCTCCCCAGCATCATCCGCAACCACAACCGCCTATTTCAGCGCCGCCAATTCAAGATTATACAAAATTGCGGGAGAGTCCTAGCGGGAGTGCTTATATGGTGGCTCCGCACAGCACAGATAAATATAATAATAGTCCTCATATGCAGCATGCGTCTCATTTAAGAGAATCCCCACAATTTCCGACATCACCTCGCAATCCCAGCTCTTATTATGGAGCCAGTCAGACACAAAATCCCTCCAAAATACACCCACCGGAAATGTCGCCGATTATAATGAAACAAAATCATCATGCACATCATTATCAGTATTCAAAGAGTCCGTTACCACCTCCATTACCACCGTCCCATATGCAACCACAACAGCCGATACCTCCTCCAGCAGCAACACAAATAGCAGCTAAAAGTCAAACAACGTCATTGAGTGCAGGTCCACCACCTACAGCTACAGGCCACTCTCAACGTTATTTACTTGATCCTGTCAAAAGAGAAGATCTCGAGATTTATGAAAGTTCTAATCAATCTTCAACGCGCCACTCAGGTGCTAGTAGTATTTACATAAATCCCTACAATACTCCTCCTCCTACAGGGGATAATTGCTGCAAAGAGGTGGCTTTGTCCGCTTCCTCTTCGCCCTATACTACAGGCTCGGCTACGCCAAACTATCGGGTAGAATCTCCACAATTTTATCCAACCAAATACGCGAAATTGGCCATGAACGAGAACATAAGCTCGAACAAACATACGCTAATTAATCAAAATACTCCTCCTCCCAGTAGGGCGCCCAGTCAGAGGGGTCAGCATCAGGCAAATTACTATTACGAAGGCAATTCTCATAGTGCACCCTCGCCGGCAGCAGCTACAGCCGCCTCTCCTTCACCCTCAGCTTTGTTAACAACTACATCACAAACCCCTATGCATCATACAGAGTATATGTCTACGACTCTGCAACCGGGACCTACAATCGGACCACCACTACCATCCTCACAATTTCCATCACAACCGTATGGCACACAACCATCTTTGGCTGCCCACCAACACCAACTAACACAGCATCAACGACATCAGCAGCCGGCATCTGCTTCGTTAAGGAGTAACGATATAATGATAACGATGCAACCTTCTACAACTTACCCCTACGAACGTGCAATACATCACCCTAATCAACCTCACCAGGCAGCACCAACTTCCTTATCTACACAACATTTAAGCTCAAAACATGTGCTAACACATCCCCCAACTAACTCCTCCGGTCCGCCAACCGCATCTTCTCTACAAATTTTAGCGGCCGGTGCGAATTCAAACAAAACTTCAGGAAAACATCAAAAACCCAACTATCGTGAGTTAATTAATCAAAAACTAGCCATGCGTAATGCCACATCCGAGGAAGAGCTCAATATGCAAATTATCAAAAAGACCCTCAATGTCGATAACCAAAATAAAAGGGCTCCACCTTTAACCGGCGGCAATCGTGGCATAGCCACTATGCCCAATCCACAACAGCATGGAGCTACGGAACGGATAGCGCCCGTAAAACAATCTCCCAGTATGGGATCGGTATTAGTAACACATAATGCTTCTACGATGCCTTTACCTTCCACAGCACGTATTATTGAGGTTCCGGAAGCCATGCCCCAACGAATTTGTATAAAACAGGAAGATGATAAACCATCTTCCTCTTCCGGCACTACTTCCTCTTCACCTCTAGATCTTTCCATGCGCACCGTAAAAACCAAGGCTGATTCAACAGACTATAAATACCAGCAACGATCACGTTTATCTAATGTGGCCAGTTCTACTACACCGTCAGAAGGGCGCTATACTTTGCCCAGAGTAGACTCTACTCCAATATTTTCGGTGCATGCTTTTGAACCGGCAGCGCCAGCTACTTCTGCACCAGCTCCCAGACAAACTAGTTCCAGACACTCATCACTTGAAAGACGAAACTATACACCTCCTACACAGCAACAGCAAGTTACTCATACCACGCCTTTGGTAGCCGGTAATGCTTCTTATCCTCCTTCATCAACACAGCACATTCCTAACTCTTCTTCAACACATAATCAGCATCTGTATACAGCCAGTGCGGGTAGCACAACACCTAGAAAAAATGATTTAACCAACAATCAACTGCCACAAGCTAGTTCACACCCCATGGATTATGAAAATTCTCTTGTCATTAAAACAGCACCGAAGCTTAATAATCTAAATAATGACTTGGTGGTTAGACCTTCTACTATAACTGCACCAACTGCGGCTACACAAGCGAACGCTCAAACGTGTAGGCCTAGTGTTTTAGAGACAAATCCATATGCCACGGTTATAAAAAGCGAAACAAAACGTTTTAATGAAACACCTCCACCTTCGCCACACCATACCCTTGCGGCTGTGGAAAGATTACCTCCTGATACCAGCATCATGGCTTTACCAGCCAGAAACCCCTATGGCGTCGTCAGATCTGCCATTCAAACTAATCATAATGCAAATGCCAGCAATAATTCTAACTCAAATACCTCTCCAACCTCCAACTATACGCTGGCCTGCGAAAAGAATCCGAACTTTTTAGGTCGCAAACGACATCTGCAGGAATATTCCAATCAGATGTCATTGACTGAGTCGGAATACAAACATAAACGTTTCGGAGGCACAAATTCACCGTCACCGCTATCCACTTCGAACACAAAACCGCAAATATCTATGAGACCGGCTGATATCTCAGTGATAGCGGTAAATGAGGTAATAAAACACGAGGAAGTCAAAAGAAATGCCAAGCCAAAAACAGAGGAAACGGCTAGTTCTGTTATAGCTTCCACCACAAGCAACAATAGTGTATTAAGCAACTCAAAAGTTATTGTAAATAATTTAAATAACGGTAACTCAAATCAGACGCAATCACCTTCGGTGCTAGTTGTGTGCAAAAAAGAACCTTTGACGCCCACAGGTGATACTCCGCTTACCGCCTGCAATAAACCTCTCGAAATGCCCGTAAATGCTTTTACGGCACGCATACGAACAAAGGCTGAACTAAAGGGTTTCACCTTTAATCCTCCACCTCCCACACCGCTACAAACTAATGAAATGAATAAAACACCTCCTTCACCTCCTAAAGTGGTCAGCATTAAACAGGAGAAACAGGAAGAGGACTTGATGCCAGCCCAAAAAATTAAAGAAGAAATTGTAAATAAAATAGATTTACCATCGATACCCGGCTTAAATGATGAGTTCGAGGAGAAAAACCTTTTGGATTTCGGTTGGAGCAACACCTGCAACAATTTCATGGAACAGTTGTCGACACGATCCAGCACGAAAAAGAAAAATAAAATTTCTAAAGATTCTGATATGCTGGTTACATCGAGTGAGAATGTTATAAAAGCAACTGGTGAAAATCATAACTTTTCCACTCTGGAATCGGCCGATAATACAACACGAAGTTCCTTTGCGAGACTGGAAGCTGGTTTAGATTCCAGCTTAACATTTAATCTTAATCAAGATTCTATTAATTCGCAGTGCTCCAGTTTTGTTTACAAAAAACTGTCTAAAACAGAAAGAGAAAAGAAACGTTATCAACAGGAAAAACGTTTGGCCGAAAGGCTCAAGGTTAAGGACTCATCTTCGGAAACTGAAGACGAATTGGATAAACGCAAGACGGAGCGTTTAAAAAAGCCACCAATGAAAACGAAACATAAACTAAAATCGCCCAAAACCGGTGCAAATACAAATACATCCTCTTCTCCCAGCTTAACGGATAAAAACCGTTTCTCGGACTGCGGATCCGACACAAGTAGTACGGAAGTTCAACCAAAATCAACCAGCATTAAAGTGGAAATTAAGCAAGAGATTGTAGAGCCAGATATAGAAAAAGAAGCGGAGACAGTCAAAAGGAACAACGAAACCGAAAAAAGTGATATTAAACTAAAAGCTGAGGCTAAAGATGAGAATAATCGGGAGGATAAAACTAAGAGAAAATCAAGCACCCACAGTAAACCAGCCAAACAAGAAGATGATAAAAAAACAATTAAAAAAGAACCGGACTGCAATAAGCAAGAGCCAGTAAACAAAACGAAACAGCAAGCCAAAACTTCCTCAGATTCAAGTGAAAACGAAACAGAGGATTCCAAAGAAGATGAGGAAGATTCAAAAGTAAAATCGAACGTGACCAAAGGTAAGTTTGCTAAGCAGGCGGCGCTCAATACCATGACTCGTTCTAAGCACAAACAAGAACTAGAACAACAATTGGCCAATAGCAAAGTTTTGCGTAATGACAAGATAATACGCAACTTTTCGAATTCTTCCAATAAAATAAAACGAAAATATACACGCAAATACAATACGGTAAATAGTCTGCTGGAATCGGGCGGCTTAAGCCGTGAATCGGGCATTATGAAATCGACGCGTTTAAAAGCCAAACTTGAAAGAAATGGCGGTAAATTGAATTTAATTAAAAACAACAAAACCAAAGTCAACGATAAACTGCAAAATATTAGCAACAAGGATTCGCCGAATAGTAAATTGAAAAATTCGAAACCCGAAAATGTGCACGACAGAAACGTTATAGATTTGTATCGCTTCAAAAGGGCTCTAAAGGTGCCACCCAGTTTGATAAACATCAAGCATCCGGGAGCTCATAAAATAGCAGCCTCACTGCCAGATTTGGAAAGACATGCTGAAGCCTTGGAGGCTTATGCCAAAAAACGTGAAAAGATTTCCCTAAGAAAACAAAAAGTGAAATCCACCAAGGCTGGACTTTCCAAGATAAAAACGACAAAAGGTTCTACTAGAGTTGGAGCCAACTCAATGGCCGTTAGTGAAGAGCCTAAATCTATAATAGATCTTTTACATTCACGTGTAACTAAATCAACGGGTTTGAGTGTACGCAACAAAACCACCACTCCTACGGCTGTTTACCGACCAATCAAACCCTGCTGTGCAACAGTTTCGAACCACTCCAAACCAACACCAAATAATAGCAGCAACAATTGCGGCATGTTTAGTGAAACCTCTCAGACCACCGAATCCAGTGAGTTGCAAATGTTGCCTGAATTGAAAAAAGATTCCGACTTAGAGGACGACAACGATGACAATGATTCCAACAATGGCAAGAAACGACATTTCAGCATTTTCGATACTAAAGTTTTGCCCACCAAAACCCGCACCGAATCCAAATTGCAGCAAAAGAAAGAGAATATACGTGAGATATTTGTGGGTGATGATCGACCAGCGTCGGCACCACCCGAAATAACTCAAATATTGAATTCGTCGGAGAAAATGACTTATGAGCAAAAATACGAGCAATTTTTGCAACAAATGAATATTGTGGTGAGTGCCGATACCTTGGGTAGACTGGGACGTTCCAAAAAATTAACAACTACCGACATGAAGCAAGAGGAAATAGATACTGAATCGACCAGTATTATAGATGCCGATGAGCTTAAGGAGAAACCCAATCAGTTTCGAAAACGTCGCGGCAAATATTTGCGTCGCAAAGGAAGTTCCGGCTTTGATTACATACGCAAAAAGAAAAAGCCTTCACAGACTGCTGCCTCTACTTCCCACAACAATAACAACAATTCCGGCCATTGCAACCAATTACACAATGGACCGCTCTCTCATCTGCATGCCGACAAATACGATGTGGACGAGTATGAGCACAAAATCAAGACCGAAGATGATGTTAGTCGTGAAATACAAAAATGGGTACTCAACAAGGGTGTGGGTCAAAGTGCAATGCACAAGGCTGCTCGCCAAGGTTATATAGATGTGATAGTTTATTGTCTGGATCGTATGGGCATGAATCCCGATCAAAAAGATAATGCCGGCTATACGCCACTACATGAAGCCTGCACCAATGGCTGGTTAAACATTGCACGTGTTCTATTGCAATATGGAGCAAATCACTCGGAGGCAGCTCACTCTGGCATACGGCCACTGCATGAGGCTTGCGAAAATGATCATGAGGAAATTGTGCGTTTGCTGTTGTCCTATGGTGCTGATCCGCTATTGGCTACCTATTCAGGTGAGTATTCATTCTAGACCAGTTAGTAGTACATACAGCTAGCAAATTGTTTGTAATGCGTGCATTTGTTATGAATTCCAGGTCAAACTCCCCTAATGTTAGCTTCAAGCAAAATAATGCGTGATATTTTAAGTAATCATTTAGTAGATGTACAAAGTATGGGACCTGAACGTAAGCCTTGGCGTTTTACTGGGCCTTGGGAACTATATGGTAAGTTTAATGTGATGCGAAAATCTCTTGTGCGGGTATTTCGAAAAAAAAAAAAAACGATTTAATGGATTTGTAGTTAAAAATATGTTAAACTTGTTTGATAAACTATCTTGAGATTGTGATTTGAAAAAGATATTGTTTTGCTTTGAAGTTAAAGAATTTAAAAAACTTGCTTGTGAAAGATGTTGCTTTCAAATCATCCCATTAATTAAAAACTTTTTTCATTATAATTTCAGATCCTTCAGAATGTGGCTATAATGTGTTTGAAGGTGCACCGAAAACAGTATGTGATATGAGCCGAGCTCTTTTACGTAGAGGTTCTTTAACCTTTAATCAAATCTATCAAAACAATAAAAAACTCCTCAATGTGCTCAATACAACCAACACTACCAGTGCATCTAATGCAACTCTAACTGCAGCTACTACGGTACAAACATTAACAAATAATCTTCCCCCAATAACAGCCACTACTACTACTACAGCTGCTGCGGCTGTTGCTTCGAGTTTTTCTACTACAAGCCAAAGTGCAATATTAAATAATAATAATAGTGATAATAATGCTGCAAGTAGTAGGACTAGTAGTAGTAGTAGCAGTACATCAGGTGGTGCAGTAGTTAATACAAGTACTAGTATCGGTACTCAACCGAGTATTGATTATAAATTGCAGCAGCAACAACAATTTAAACCTAAAGGGGAGACTACAACTAAGACTGTTATGGAAAAATGTGCAGTTGTACTCGATAATATAGATCGATTCAATTCTGTACGTCTATACAATGATAATAAACCGGAAATTTTAGTAGAAAATTCCGATAGTGATGGTGAAATGTTTGAATTTGAAGAGGCTGATGTTTTATTGCCGCCCCTTTATCTATTAAAAGATGAGGGTACACAAGATAAATGGGTACTCTTAAATGATTTGTGCAATTTACTTAAAGTTAAATCTAAGGATACTCTATTAAATAAGGTAAATTTAAAAAATAATAAAAAAGTGAGGTTATGAGATAACCTTAAATTTTCTGATAATAATTATACCCTTCACAGTGAGTGCAACGTTCTATTTAGGTTTGTTATTCCTTGTGAAATTTAATTTCCGACCACATAAAGTATATAATTTCAGAAAGCTTATGAACAGGGGAGTCAATTAAGCATTGTCCATGTGTCCGTGTGTATGTTGAAATCAATTTTTTCAAGCCCTTTGACATTTTCGAGGTCCGTGTAAGGTATGAAAATATTAGAAATATTCGTGAGCCGATCGGTATTGAAAATCAGCATAATCGCCTCATAACTTTCTGAGATATGAGCAAAAAAACATGACTGCCTCTGTTTTTTTTAACACAAAAATTAAAATTTTTCTGCCCTAGAATTAATTTATAAACTCGTTTGTTACTTTTTATAGATTTGGTATGGCTCTGGAGATATTCATGAAAATTGGTCGCTAATCGGCAAAGTTTGCCTATAACTATATAAATTATTTGAAAAAATATAAATATTTTAAATATATCAAATTTTTTTAAACTCCTAAATAATTTTTGAACACCCTTAGATACCAAATTATAAGCCGTGATCTCAAAAATTATTTCTAAGAAAAACTAACAAATCGGTTTAAAACCAACTGAGATATAAGCATTAAAGAACAACTGCTTCGTTATTTTCCAAAAATTTACAAACGGAAATTGATCATTTTTAGTTTCTATACCACCGAGAGAGCCTATATGGAAATCAAATAAAAGTCTTAAGTTCTGAAATATAGTTAGCTATGAGAAAATAAATACAAAATGGCGTCTTAGATTAAATGGCTAATATGTATATGAGCCAAATATAATACTTTAGTGTATTAATAAAACGCAACTAAAAATATAAATGTTGAATACGTATTTTATTTTTATTAATATATATTTTCTGATGTACACGCGACGCTTGATTTTTTCAACTAACCTCGCAACAAACCTTAAACGTTTATTTCAAACTACTGTCAAAATGATTAAACCAAAATGTTGCCACATTGTTGTAGTGTGATAGAATCCTTACAGTAGTTACGACTTTGTCCCCTTTAACCGCCACAATATGGGTATCAAATAAAAGGGCTTGATTAGTACAGTGTAGTAAACTATTCAAAAAAAGTGTAAAATCCAAGATGGCATCTGAAACAAAATGGCGGAATTTTTTTTAACCCCAACAATATGGGTATCAAATTGAAGGGTTTGAATGGTAAAATAGAAGTTTACTATGTAAAAATTCAAAACCAATAAAGGCGTCGGCAATAATAAAGAAAATGGCGTATTACATGAAATCTAAAATCTAGGTTTAGCTACGATGTGGTCATTATTCAGATGTGTATGACGGTGAAGGGTATTCTCAGATTCGGCATGGCTGAATATAACGCTCTTACTAGTTTTTTTATGTATTTTTTTTGTTGATCTTATAGATTTATCCCTCTACGACGTCTTCATCATCAGCTTCCGTAGCATCCGCTCACAAAAGTCTAATGCGTGAATTAAAAATGTCGGATTTCCTGGAGAAGGCGACATGTTTACAACTTTTGTGCGCCGGTGAAAAACTAAATATATGCGCCTCAAAGGTTGTCCTTATAAAATACAACGAGAATGTTAGAAACTTATTAGGGGTCAAAACAATATTAATGAAATTTTAGAAGTAACTTTAAAAAACAAAAACAAATAATATTATAACTATAGTTTAACATTTTAAATGAAAACATTAAAACATTAACACACACATACACACAAAATCTTATTAAAAAAAAATAAATAAAAAAATGTTTCAAAACACAAGGAGAGAAAAGTAAACATATTTATTATTAAGTAAAACAAATTAAAGTAATATTAAATATTATGAATAGATTTTAAGCTTTAAAACTTACAACACACAAAATAAACAAAAAAAAATCTTATATTTATACATGCATATGAAAAATAATATGAAAAAAAAAAATCTATTAACAACTAGTTTAGTTTTTAAATTAAAAAAAAATATAAGAAAAAGTAACAAAAATTATTAAAATAAAAAACTAAATCAACATAAAGATATAATTCATAAAATATTTTTTAAATACTACAATAACAAATTAAAAAAAAAAAAAAATAATCTTAAAAATTCAAATGTAAATGTGAAAATAAACTGTATTATTGTGTGTTAAATACGAAAAAACTACAACACACACTAAACAAACAAACAAACAAACAAACGAAAAAAAAAGAAACAACAACATTTTGTGCATATATTATTCTGTAAAATTTATTATTATTATTTTTTTTTTTATAAACGTTTTTAAATCTTTTTATTATGTGTTATAAAACAAAACTCCTAACTATTTTAATTGTACGTGTATTATTGTATTACTTTTATATTTATTTTTTTTTAAATTTTGCTTACCTTTAAATAAATTTTGTTTTTTATTTTAAGTATAAATATTTTTTAAAGCAAACCTATTTTTTTAAGTGTATACATGCATATTTTATTAACAAAACTCTTATGACAAAAAAAAAAGATTTGTTTTTATTTGCAACTAGCTTAATTTTTTTTAAAATGATTCTTATACAACAATTAATTAATAACAAGAACAACAACAACAACTTTGCAATAAAATTGTAAATGCTTTAAGATAAACAAACAATTTCAATGAAATTTTGTTTTAAAAATAATATTATTGTTTTAAATCTAATTTAATTAAAAAAAAAAATAACGAAAGAAAAAGAAACTCCCAACCAAGATGGGTGAAAAACTGTTTAATAAAATTTTATATATATAAAGAAAAAACAAACAAACAAACAAACATTTTTAGTTATTAATTTTAAACATTTTTGCAAGGCATATTTATTCATCAGGTACTCTTATTTGAACAGCTGACTATTTTTTTTGTTAATTTGTTTTGAATTTTACATGTCAATTTTGTTTACATTTGTGTTTGTTTTCTCGTTGATTCAAAAAAAAAAAAAATATATTAATCAAATTTCAATAGTGTTTAAAGTGCTATACAAGGCGAATTTAATATCAGGTGATAACATCCCTGCAACAAACACAAAAAGGCCAAGAGAATGTCAAAACACAAAAAAACAAATTTATTGTTTACTTTTAATTAAAATTTTATTTTTATAAATTTACGCAAAAAGTTTTAAAATAAATAAGTATTTTTAATTTATTACATAAATGTGTGCTAGTTTATATCACATATTTGTGTTTGTTTAAACATTATTCACAATTTTCGCAACTTTTAATCACTAGGATGAACACAACGGAAATTTTGCATTTTCTGAATTAAAAACATTAAAAATGTTGTTTATTAAAATTATAAAATGTATTTCACTTATTTTCCAATAAGTTATTGCACAAATATTAGTATTTTTAAAATTTTTTTCCACAAATTTAACCACTTTTATAAAAACTTTTAACCAACGCACATAAAAATTTATTTAAATGTAAACAAACTTTGACATTGTGCCGTATAAATAAAACGAGCAAGAAATAATCAGCTGGGCTCATAACATCACCTGATATTGAATTCGCCTTGGTGCTATATTGAAAATATTTTATAAAAACTAAAATTTGTGCTCAAGGCGAATTCATACAGGTGAAATTATCAGCCCAGCTGATTGTGAGACTTTATGTCAAAATTGGTTGAATTTGCCTTATTAATGCAGGGAAGGGAAATGTGATTTTAAATTCTGTATTAAACAATTAACTTACGTGTACTTTTTTGATAATAAATGTGATAAATTTATGTATATTTGTTGCTTTTGCGTCATTAATAATGTGTTTCAAACAATTATATTCTTTTTTTAATCAAATTTTATTATAAAGGGTGTTTTTTTAAGCCCGATAGAACTTGAAATTGTAAAAAATAACACAAAAAATTAAATTGTAATCAAAATTTTTTTTTTATTCGAAAGATCAATACGTGACATTAACATTTGAAAATGATTTCGGGCATATGGGCACCGCGGCTGTTCTTGACTAAGCGCATTCTGGACGTCCAATTTTGGGCCACTTTTTCGAGCACTGCTGGCCGTATGTCACGAATAACACGAACAATGCTGGCCTCCAAGGCGTCAATTGTTGCTGGTTTATCAGCATAAACCAGTGACTTCACGTAGCCCCACAGGAAATAATCGAGAGGTGTCAAATCGCACGACCTTGGAGGCCAATTGACAGGTCCATTTCTCGAAATCAACTTATCGCCAAATTTTGATTTCAATAAGTCGATGGTTGCGTTCGCCGTATGGCACGTAGCGCCATCCTGTTGAAATCACATCTCCTCCGGATCAATGTCATCCATATTTTCAAACAAAAAATCATTGATCTCCATTGACCGTAACGCGAGCTCCGGCCTTATTTTTGAAGAAATAAGGTCCGATGATGCCACCAGCGTGAAAACCGCACCAAACGGTGCATTTTTCTGGATGTAATGGAGTCTGTAGGGTCTCTTGTGGATTGGTCTCGCTCCATATGCGGCAATTTTGCTTATTAACAAACCCGTTAAGCCAAAAATGCGCCTCATCGCTGAACACAATTTTGCGATAAAATTGGACGTCCAGAATGCGCTTCGTCAAGAACAGCCGCGGTGCCCATATGCCCGAAATCATTTTCAAATGTTAATGTCACGTATTGATCTTTCGAATAAAAAAAAAATTTTGATTACAATTTAATTTTTTGTGTTATTTTTTACAATTTCAAGTTCTATCGGGCTTAAAAAAACACCCTTTATTTAATATGTAAAAACAACTTTTCCATCCCTGATATACGAATTGGCCTTGACATAAAACATCCCATGTAAAGTTGCTTTGTTGTATCAATTCGCCGTTGCATATACCTTATGGATATGCCTTGAACTAAAATTTGTGCTTAAACTAAAACTGAAAACTATTACAGTAGACTCGCGGTAACAAAAACACTGCCTTACGTGAACACCGAATATAAGATGAACATAATTTTTTTTACACTGACTATTCTGTAGCGTGAACACAGTGAGAAAGCCTTATAACGTGAACAAATTTGTCGGTTATTCAAAACGTTTTGACAATAAGGGGTATCCCCGTAATTGATTGCACAGGCTTAGTTTTGTACGCGCTGCTGATTTAGCATGATCTAATGTCACAAAAACCTACCAAAATTCTAAAGTTAAACTTCTTGTGATTGGAAAGGCAAAAAATCCTCGCTCTTTTAGAAATTTTTCATCTCCTGTGGACTACAATTGCTCCAAATCGTAATGGATGAAAGCTGCCGTTGTTGAAAATTGGTTTTGCCATTAATGAACGCTATTGGCTATTTAAATTCAACTTGACAACTTTTTAAAAAGAAAATAATGGCAAAATGCTGGCTGAACATTTTTAAGCTCTTTAGGAGATGAAGAAGACTGTGAAGAGGATATCCCGGTAGATTTTTTGAGGGAAAGAATTTGTTCAGCAATTAAAATTTAAAAATTAAAAGATAATCCAAAAAAGGTAACACATTTTTTCAATTAATTTAAACGTACTTTTTTTTCTTGACAAAACATATGTACACAACAATCCGAAATACAAAAAAAATATATGAATTTGAGTTAAATCACATGTCTAATTTATATGGAAATTTTAAAGAATTACACCTTCGTCAACATGAACACGCTCGGTTTTTAATAGTTCACGTTACTGCGAGTCTACTGTATTAGGCATGGCAAAACGTTTTACAGTGAACTCGCAGAAACGTGAACATCCATCCAGTAACATGAACTACCCAAAAACATGAACATTTTTATAACCTTCACACAGTGAAAAAGGGTATATATAGGTTTGTCATTCCGTTTGTAATTTCTACAATTTTCATTTCCGACCCCATAAAGTATATATTTTCTGAAAGCTTATGAATAGAGGAGTCCATTAAGCCCTGACCGTCTGTCCGTCTGCCCGTCTGTCCGTGTGTTGGTTGAAATCAACTTTTAGAAGCAACTATATGTTCCTCAGATCTGTATATGGTATCAATCTCTTGGAAATATCCAGGAATGAATCGCTATTGAAATTCAGCACAATCGCCCCATAACTTTCTGAGATATGAGCAAAAAACCACGACCACCTCGTTTTTTTTCACAATTACACAACAACATACATACATACATACATACATGTAAAAAACATACCAAACAAAAAAAATTACAAAAAAAAAAAATATTAAAAATAAGAAAAAAATAATAAAAAAAACTAAAAAAAAAAAATTTTAAAAAAATTTTTTAAAAATTTTTCTAAAAATTTTTTTTAAAAAAATGTAAAAAAAATTTAAAAAAAATATAAAAAATAAATAATATATTAAATAAAATAAAATAAAATTTTTTTGGCTCAGCTGGGATTTGATGCCACATATATTCTAACCAGTATATACATATGCACGTATTTTATATGGGATGAATGGTGATACAAACAATTGTTACACCCCTTTCTGACTAGGCAAGTCACTTGCTCAAGTTAGTTTTTTATTTTCTTTTATTTTTCTTTGAACTTGCTTTCATGTTCAGACTCAGCAACTGACTTGCCCAAGTTTCGTTCTCTTTTACTTATTATACTCTTCACACAGTGAAAAAGGGTATATAGGTTTGTCATTCCGTTTGAAATTTCTACAATTATCAATTATCTACACATACATACAAACGTGGTATACTGGTTAGAGTGAGCCAAAAAATTTTTTTTATTTTATATTTTATTCAAATTTTTATTGTTTTATTTTTAATTTTTCTTTTAATTTATTTTTTTTAAGCACATAAGTAAACTAAATGTATAATATTACAATGGGATGTTTTTATATATGTATGTTTTGTATGTACGTATTTCATATGAGATAAATGGTGACATAAACAATTGTTGTTGCATGACAACACGCTGTGAAGGGTTTATAAGATTCGGCATGGCCGAATATAGCACTCTTGTTTGTTTTTATTACTCTTTTGTTTTTGGTTTCTCAACAAAAACTTGCTCGTACTTGCCGAGTACAGGCAAGTGTGTACTCAAAAATGAGCAAGTTTCTTCCTCTTAACCCGACCTTACCCCTTTTGCCTATAAACACAACACTTGCGCAAGTCACTTGCGCAAGTGACTTGCCTAGTCTGAAAGCCGTGTTATTGCATGACTACACGTTGTGAAGGGTATATAAGATTCGGCACGGCCGAATATAGCACTGTTACTTGTTTTTATACCGCTTGTCCCGTGTTTCAAGTGACGAAAGTATTTCAACAAATATATTGGGCCAATTCAAAGTAGACTCTCATATTGTACTATGTCATATATTAATATGACTGGTGACTTTGAACATCTTTTGTTAACAAATTATGTATTTTATACAAGAAAGAATACAAAGAGATGACGTTCAACGAGGCCAGACGTTTCAACCAAAGGACTTATCAAAAGGATCTCTTCTCCCACACATATAAGTATTTAATAAAATAATGTAAGTTGTTTGAAACAAATCCCTTGTTGTTTATATTTAATTAATAGCAGATCAGAGGCCGAATTACGGCATTCGAACGTGATCAAAATTTGAAAATTCTTATTAGAATTTCTATACCTAAAGCACAGCGAACTTGATCGTTCGAGTAAAATTTCGATCGATATCGAATGCCGTAATTCGGCTCCAGGTATCCCCACCTGTTGTCCCCCCCTTCCCTGCAACAAATTTCTCTTCAGGCAATTTGTTAATTGTACGTTTGCAATCCCTACAAACTATTTTCCATAACATTACAATCCTTGTACTTCGATCCCTTTATAAACATTTTTTGAAAGATATATTTTAAAATTGTATAGGAGATTACACAATTTTAAACAGACAGGAAAGAAGAAAACAGAAAATTTTCTCTCTGAGTGGTGAGAAGCGAAGAAATTCTCTCTGAGAGACAAATGTGTAAAGTCATATTATTTTTATATGAAATAGTACAAATATGACTGATATGCAACCACTTTGAATTGGCCCATTTTATTTTTCTTTTTATTTATATTATTTTTCTTTTGTTTATATTATACTGGGGCCGAATTACGGCATTCGATATCGATCGAAATTTTACGATCGAGTTCGCTGTGCTTTAGGTATAGAGATTCTAATAAGAATTTTAAAATTTCGATTACGTTGGAATGCCGTAATTCGGCCCCTGGTTTGAAAAGCGCTTTGCAATCGTTTAATATTGATTCGCTACCTCCAACAGAAAATTTTTATAGATTTTTTTATATTTATACGTAATTGTTGTATATAGTTATGTAATTTTCATTTACTGCAGTCGAATAAGAAAATTGTTGTCAAAGTAACTCGTAAAGAAAGGTTTTAAAAGATCAGCTGCTAAAGTGGATATTTTATTTTTTTTTTTTAGTTTTTCAAAATTCAGTTAAAGTCTAAATAAAATTTGTTAAGCTATCCTTAAAATTGTTGCTATCATTGCAATCGTTAGATATTTTATAATTGTGACAGAAAATATTTTTTTCGTGGGGGGAATAACACTACCTCCGCTCGGATCGTATTAATTTTTGGTTGTAATAAGGAAATTATCGTCAAAAATTGCTCGTACAAAGTTTCAATAAAATTTCGTTTATAGTTTCCTATATATGACATCAAATGTATTTTTTTGTGTGGGGGCTACCATACGCCCCGCACCGATCCCAACCATTTTTTTCTCGAATAAGAAAATTTGTGTCAAAGTAACTCGTAAAAAGTTTAAAGGTAATAGCATATAGTTTTTAAAATATGTCATAAAATGAGTTAAATTTGTATGGGAGGTAGCACACCACGCCCACAAAAAATATAAAACTAAAATATAGCCTATGTCCGTTCGTAAGGTAGACCTAAAAAAGCATTAGTGAAAAAATTTTAGAAACATACAGTTATAAAAAGGAACTCAAGGCAGATTTACAAGGTACTTATTGTTTGTTTATTTGTTAATGTTAATGGCATGGTTTTAAAACCATATAGCCAGGGTATCCCACACAGGTTCAGTATCCGTAAGTCGACCTATACCTTCATATAGGAGGTCGGAGCTGAAAGCGAATAAAATTGTTTTTAAAAGTTTCGCAAAAGTTATTTGAGACTCCGGATAACTGTACTTTAGTACCGCTAACCGACGCCACGCAATTAACCAATGCGAGAGTGACACGCAAAACCCTCGAAGTCAGATGAAAAGATACGACCTGATTGTCTTTATTCGACAACGATAATGACGCGTGTGAGCTCTTGACCTGACCAGAGCTGAATTACGACTTTAACAAGGTACTTTTTTTTTTTTTTTTGGTTATTAAAATTTAATGGCAGAGGTACATAACCAAAAAGCCAGAGTATACCACGTTGGTTCCGGTTCCGTAAATCGACCTATACTTCTGTATAGGAAGTCGGAGACAATTGAACAATAATTAAAGCTTGAGTTTTATGGTTCTCCTCCAGTTACAAACGTTGATTCAGGCACCGCAAGTCGACCTATACCTCTGTATAGGAAGTCGGAGACACTCGAACAATAAATAAAAATTGAGTTTAATGGTTCTCCTCCAGTTACAAAACTTTGGTGCAGGTACCGCTGGTCGACCTATACCATTGTCGAAAACGAAGTCGAAAACGTCTGAACAATAATTACTTCTAAGTTTTATGTAACTCCTCCAGTCACAATTAAATTGAGTTTATTTGGTACTCCTCCAATTAAAACGAAAACTCGCGGTTAACTGTAGAATAGTCTGGAAACTGTATCGAAAGCACAGTTACGCGACGCCACACAGTTAAGCTCGCGAAAGTGAGACGCAAAACTCTCGAAGTCAGCTAAAAAGGGACAACCTGATTGACATTAAATGATAATGGCAAAAACGCGTGAGCTCTTGACCCAACCAAAGCTAAATCACGACTGCAAATAACAAGGTACTCGTATCCAATCAGCTGATTGTTTTTATACCCTTCACACAGTGAAAAAAGGTATATATAGGTTTGTCATTCCGTGTGAAATTTCTACAATTTTCATTGCCGACCCCATAAAGTATATATTTTCCGAAAGCTTATGAATAGGGGAGTCGATTAAGCCCTGACCGTCTGTCCGTGTGTATGTTGAAATCAACTTTTTGAAGCCCCCTGACATCGCTTGGACCCGGGTGAGGTATTAAAATATCAGAAATATTCGGGAGTAGATCGGTATTGAAAATCAGAAACATCGGTACATAAACAACTGAGACATGAGCAAAAACCCACGACCACCTCGTTTTTTTTTCACAAAAACAACATTACAACAACAACATACATACATACAAACATGTATACTGGTTAGAGAAAACGTGGCATCGAATCCCAGTTGAGCCAAAACAAATTTTATTTTATATATTTTTTTTTTTTTTTGTTTTATATTTATTATATATATTTTATTTATTTTTTTTTTATTTTAATTTTTTTTTTAATTTTTTTTTTTTATTTTTTTTTTTAATTTTTTTGGTTTTATAATTATTATATATATTTTATTTATTTATTTTTTTTTTTAATTTTTTTTTTTTAATTTTTTTTTTAATTTTTTTTTTTATTTTTTTTTTAATTTTTTTTTTATTTTTTTTTAACATACATACGTAAATTTTTTATTTTACAATGGGATGTTTTTATATATGTACGTATGTTTTTATATGCATATATGTACGCATTTCATATGGGATGAATGGTGATACAAACTACTGTTATTGCATGACTACGCGTTGTGAAGGGTATATAAGGTTCGGCACGGCCGAATATAGCCCTCTTACTTGTTTTTACATTAAAGTTTCTAAAAAATGATTGAAATTAAAGAAAAACTACAAAAAATATTGAGACATGCAGACATTTATACAAAAACAAAGTGCATGTGTTTTTTAATTGTTGTGTTTGTTGGCGCGATTCATATACCTTATGAATATAAGTACCTGGAAAGAACTTAAGTCAGAATAATGGATTTACAATAAAAAATTATTAAAAAAAAAATCAAAATCTAAAAGTATTTAATGCAATTAAAAGTTGTTGTTGCTGAGTAGTTTGAGTCAATTCTATAAGTCACTAAAAAAATATGCATTTTTTTATAATTCAAAATAAATACAATTAAAGCAATTGATGTTTTAAGGTTTGTGTGTGGGTGAGAATGAGCAATAAAATTTAATTTTTGGTAAAATATGAAAATGAGTGCATGTTTTTTTTATTCAAGAAAAAAAGCGAAAGTGATAATTAAGGTGCTATAAACAAAAGAAAACAACTTAAAATTAAAAAAAAACAGAAGAACTAGAAATGATTTGTAGAAGGAAAATGTGAGAACAGCAAGTTGTGTTAAATAATAAATTTAGTAAAAACAAAATTAAAATCGTAATAAAACAATTTAGTAAAAAAAATTTAACACGAAATTATGAAAAAAAATATATTTAAATAAAGAAAAAAGGTTACAACAATTTTAAGGCATTAATTAATTAAAAATTTATTTTTGTCCCTTAAATAACAAAGTTAATTATGTATGTAACCTATATTCAAAAACAAACTATTAGTTTAAAAACAAATTATTAAGAGCATAATTAAAAAAAAAAAAAAAAACATTTACAATATTTCCTATTTAATGTAAAAGGGGAAAATGAATATGTATCAAATATAAAACAATTTAAAATTGTTTTATAAAAATATTTGTATTTCTTTTGTGTATGATAATAATTCAATTTAAACACCGTTTTAGTTTGTTTCCAATATAATTTTCAGTTTTAAACTTATTCATATAATATATGTACATATAAAGAAAATTTTAAAATAAAAATCAAAAACCCAAAAAATAAAAAAAAGATTTTAAATAAATAAGAAAAAAAAATAACTATAAAATAAATTGAAAAACTAATTTTACAATAAATTGTTTTATACATATGTGAGAAGGAATAATATTTAAAAATAAATTTAATGGCTAGAAAAAACAAAATTAATAATAATATAAAAATTATATGTTTTGTGACCAAGGTTTAATACAATGAATACAAAATACAAGTATGTAATTATAATTATTAAAAATAAATTAAATAATTAAAAAAAAAAACAGATAAAGCAACAAGAACAAAATAACAAATAAAATAAATAAAATAAATAAAACTTATTTTCATAATGTAAACAAAAAAAATTAATTAACAAAAAATTGTTTTATTTAAAGAAAACGGAGAAAAGCTTTCATAACAACTAGGGTGATCGATTATTCGACATTTTGAAGAAACCGGTTTTCAAATAGTTTGAAATTTAGAATTAAAGAAAAAACCGGTTCCTTTTTTGAAAATTTAGAAAAAACCGGTTAATCGGTCGAATACATAAAATATAATTCTTTCTTATACCCATGACAGAGATACATATATAGGCATAAACTAGTTTATTTTATGGTTTAATTGCATTTTAAGTTGACACAAATTCAATGGCATTATTATAAAATGCCGTTATTTAAAATAAAAAAAAAACTTTGTTACAAGGAGGTTCTAATAATGAAAAATATTAAAAGTCAATGCTCACTGTAGTCAAATTTATCTCTTACTAACATTAACTTTGTAGGCAAGTTGTAATAATGACCCTTTGTGTGTCAAACTATTTTAGTATACAAGTCATATGTTATCAGAGATATTAGTTAAGCTATGGGTAGTCTTTAGTACAAGTCGCTAGATTTCGTAGAAGCAAAATATTATGAAATTCGAAAATGAGATCAAAAAGTAAGTACAATAATTTGGTCAAAAAACTTAACTGAACAGCTGATTATTATAGCAAATAATAAGCGCAGCAACGTATAAAATACCTGCTCTTCATTTAAAACAAATAATCTTTAAGCCTAATTATTTTTCTTATTTTACATTTGTTTTTGAAACAACAAATAAATTTCTTACAATATTATGGAAGAGTATTTAAAAAATTTTCTGATTTGTTGAAATTTTTTAAGTAATAAATATACACTATGGTACGTTTGGTTACAAATGAACAAAAGACTAAAAATGAGAAAAACCGGCTTCTGTAAGTAAAAAAACCGATGTATTCGACATTCGAAAAATCAACATTTGGAAAAAACCGCCAGCTGAAACAGTAAAAAACCGAGTTTTCCACCGGTATTAAAACCGAGTCGATCACCCTAATAACAACCCAGCAAAAAATCTATGACAAAAAAGTGATTTTGCAGGGGTTCAACTGGTGACGAAGTGATTAAATTTAGGTGAAAACACTAATGATTTTAACATTAGCGTGTCATTGGAGATCATGTGTTTACATGAATATCTTAATGAACTGCACTCCATTCTAATAAGTGCATGGAACTCATGCATATTTGGTGACAAGTATCGGATATTTCATGTGTTAAAATTGTTTGTTTGCGTGAATTGCATAAGATATTTTGCATGATGTTGCATTCATTTTTAAGCACATCATTTATGACAAATTATTTTGCAGTTAAGAAGTCATTTAGAATTAATGCTTTTACAGAATTGATTTAGAAGTCTTGTAAATGTAATTCGCTTTGCACTACTTCCAATTTTTTTTTGCTGGGAACTTTAAAATTTTGATGCATAACAACTTTAACAATTTGATTAATAAAATTTCCATTAAATTTTCTAAGGCATGTTTATTCAGCTGGTAGTCTTGATTTGTCAACTGATCATTTGTTGTTTTACTTATTTTAAACTGCAGCTGTCAAAGTCCGTACATAAAAAAACAATTTCCTCTCCTCTCTCATTTATTTCAAATGTCAAACTTCATACATAAACAAATATAAATCAAAAAATTCTCTCCGAACTGCGGTTACCTGGTGAATAAATATGCCTTGGAAATTGCCTTATAAATTCATACTTTTTATAAGTCTTATACATACGGCAGATAATGTTGAAATTTTATTGAATTCGACAGGAGCTAGAATTGTGTATACCCTTCATAGATAGTGTAAGGTTTGTCACTCCGTGCGAAATTTCTACAATATTCATTTCCGACCTCATAAAGTATATATTTTCGGAGAGTTTATAAATGGTGGATTCGATTGAACATTGTCGGTCTGTATGTTGAAATCAGTTTTTAAAAGTCCCCCGTCGTCGACAAGACCCGTGTGTGGTATCAAAAAATCAGAAATATTCGGGAGCAGATCGGTATTGAAAATCAGCACAGTCGCCTCATAACTTTCTGAGATATGAGCAAATAAATACGACTGCCTCTGTTTTTCCCCTATTTTTACCACAAAAATTAGACATATTTAACCTTCGCATAATTTATAGACACGTTTGTGACTATTTATAGATATGATATACCTCTTGAGATATTCGTGGATAAATCGGTCACTAGTTTGCAAAGTTATAAGCAAAAATTGTTTTAAAAATACATATGCTTTTCAAGCTTCTAAATACATTTTTGGGCTCCTTAAAGATACCAAATTACAAGCCGTGGTCTCAAAAATTATTTCAGAGAAAAACCAACAAATCGTTTTTAAACTAACTTAGATATAAGAATCTAAATAAAACTGCTTCGGTGTTGTTACCAAAAATTAAAAACGAAAATGGTAATGGTGAAGGGTATTATCAGAATCGGCCCAATATACCACTCTTACTTGTTTTTTTTTTAAGTAGGGAAGTAACACTCAGATATTTGTTCAGTGTTGCCAGGTAATTTTTTATCTTCCCAAAAATATCAAACCCACTAAATTCATGCCTTAAAAAATTCCCCTAGAATAAACCCTTTAACTTTCTTTGGATCTTATACATTTATTAATAGGCAAGTCGATTTTTTATAACGCAGTTTCAATAAACATTATACAGGGTGGGCCAAAAGTTCATAAAAATATTACAAAAAATCCAAGAATTTAATCTCATTGGTAATTATAAATTATTTGAATGGCATATTGATCACCGACGCACTATATTTTGCAATGACCAAAACCAATATTTAAAAAATCAACTATATTTTAGAAAAGGTTTTAATAACTTATAACTCAGAAAACTATTTTTATTTCGGGTTGAAACCGCAAATTTTAAAATTTACTGAGTTTCTAAGTGAAATTAACGACATTCATTTAGATATTTATATTGACGGGCTACTTCTCTTTAAAAGTAGTTCCTCTGGACTGTGACCAAAACAATAAATTTGAAAGTCGATTGTGGCTCATGTGATCAATAAGACTTAGTCTGCAGTGCGGTCGCTTGCATTAACTTAAACTATAGCTACATTTTCGAACTTGTGGTTTTTTGCAATTTTGATTAATTCTTGAATTTTAATTAAAGAAATACACAATAAAACTTATGATTTATTCATTAATTTATTTCAATAAGGATGTAACCTCTGTGCGGTATGCATCATAGTCAAAGATGTTTGAGGACCAGCTGTTGCTGGCGGTAATGGTACTGCATGTGGCGGTGGTGGTCCCATTAGGTGAGCCATTGACATGCTGCTGCCCGGATTTGGTTGCAATGAAGCAGCATTTAAGCCCAAATGATGAGCTTGGGCATGCAAACCATCGTGATGCGAGTGTTGCCCTAAAGCTACAGCTGCCTGATGATGATAATGATGAGTGGCTGCATGCGAAGGAGGCAGAGGTGGCGGTATCATTTGTGTATGACCACCCAAAGGCAGATTCAAAAGATTATTAGAGCCATGCGTACGAAAATGTACCGATAAACTACCGGCCGATTCAAATTCTTTATCACAATCTGGACACTTAAAAGCATCGTTGACTACTGTATCAACAATTTCATCTTCCTCATCTTCACTGCGTTCCGTGAGATTCGTCAGTTGATGTAATTTCCGCTTATGGGCTAGCATATCACGATTACGACTAAACGCCTTACCACACACGTCACAATGGTGATTTTTAATGCCCGTATGGGTGATCATATGTTTGGATAGATCTCCGGCTGAATAAAAAGATTTTTGACACACCGGACAATGTTGATCTCGTATGCCGGTGTGTATTTTCAAATGAGCCTGAAAATTGCCGAGGGCTGAGAATTGCTTAGAGCAAATTTCACACTGAAAGGGTTTGTCACCCGTGTGCGTGCGTTCATGTATATGAAGATTATATTTTTGAGCAAATCGCCGTGGACAATAGCGACACTGAAAGGGCTTTTCACCGGTGTGCGTACGTATGTGCTGTTGAAGTTGTGCGGAACATTTAAAGGTTTTATTGCATTCGTAGCAAGTTTGTGGTAGTTTTGGTAGTGGTTTCGGACCACGTCTTTTGTGTTCTTCGGGTGGTTTGCGTTGATAGCGAGAACGTCTTTTGCTAGAATTGAAATATGTATATTTCAAAATTTGATATCTTAACAAACACTTTATACATACATATTTAAGGTTTTCAAATATTTATATATAGAGGGATATTTTAATTTTACATACATTTGCATATGCACATAATAACATAGATATTAAATAAATTATAGTCATATTAATAAAATATTATGTTGAATAATATGAGACTAATTGTAGTCTAACTACTATTTTCTTAATTGGAAATATATATATACATATGTATGTATATAACCGGTAATAAATCAAAATTTCCCATTCGATTCGAAATTTTGTTTTGAACTCCGTTATATTATAAATATCGTTGGTCACAGGTAGAAACTCAAATAATTGTAACTTTACAGGAAAAGGCAAAAACGTAATAGAAACTGTAATGTCTTTCGAAAAATTGCTTGTGTTACTTTTAATACTATTGCATTAAATTTTCCTGTCAAGGTGTATTTGTGAGAAATGTATTGGAATCACTGAAAAAACCAATTTCTTTCTATTTGTGACCATCGATATGTACATTATTTCCATTATCTACCTTTTCTTTTTATTTGGTCGCTGCTCCGCATCATCTTCATCCTCGGAATCCGAAGAATTTCCTGTTGCATTATGATAATTTTGTGATTTTCTCAGTAAACACATGGATAAGGTCTCATCAGTATTCGTCTCAGCATCACAAATTCTACAAACAACTAAAAAGCTCATAAAAAGTAAAAACAATTTGAACATTTTCCACTTACCCATAACACCTGTCCATCAAACCCAAATACTGCCTCAGTCTTATGTCGGAATTTTCACATTCTTGCTTGAAGTGGTATGCTACTCCCAGTCTGTATATACAATTATTGCATATTACCTCGGGTAAACCATCCTTTTTATATACTCGAATCTTTGCACACAACATTAACATGGTCGATGGCATCATACTGAATTCAGTGCTGAATATGGAGGTCAGAGCACCTTCTTTTAAACATACCCGACAAATTTTGTGTAGATTATAATCCATATCCATGGAATTACAGAAATATAACATTTAGTATTGAAAGGTTTGAAACCAATGCATTTTCTGTATTTTTTTAATTTTGGGGGGATTTGTTTACAAAAATCAGCTGATCAACGAGTTGCCAAGAGCTGGGAGTTTAAACGTATTTAAAAGGGATTTTTCTAATGAGACATGTATTATTGGCTTTATGAGCTGCTAACTAATGAAAGTAAATACATTATAAAAAAACTCGAAAATAGAATTTTTAAAATAGGATATTTGTCATGAAATTTTTTCCAAACAAGAAAATATTTTTTGTTATTTACCATAAAAATTCTACAGATGGAAATCTAAATATATATAATAGAGTCAAGGTTTGTTTGAATGCTTAAAACTTAAACAACTCTATACCAAATAGAATACTTCCATTTCTGGACTATTTTCTGGCTCAAATTCTTTTTATCCCATTATTTCATTTCGTAAAACATTTTTTTAATTAACTTAAATTAGAATCATTTTAAGAATGAGTTTCAAAACCAACTACGATTTCATCATCAGCACTCTTTACCGGTATATGTAATTTTTAAACCGCAATATATATTACAACTTTAGAATTAGGAGAGCATAACATTATTTTTTTTTAAATTTGTCTTTTCTTTTCTTATTAAATGACATTTTTCTTCATGTTCATATGAAATTTTAATAAGGGAAGCATAACATTTATTTCTAAACATGTTTTTTTTTTATTATTAAAAGACATTTTTCTACAGATTTTGGCTGGAATTATTGAAAGCAAGGTTGTATTTTTTCATTTACAAGTCTGCCTAGAATCTATTAAAAGACCTTGAACTTACCTAAGTGATAAACATATAAATAATTTTTATTTAATTAATTATTTAGTTTTTTAATTATTTTTTATATATGCAAGACCTAAAGCTATATACATACGAATTTTTATTTTACCTGTTTTATGTACCTTGACTTGGACAGCTCTGAAATTTCTCATTGTTCCATCCCATTTCATTTTGATGAGTCTTTATCAACACAGTTGCAATTACGAAGTAACAAAATAAAGAGTGTAACACAAGGGAAAACTGAAAAAATTTCTTACGACTTTCCTTTTAATAACAAATAATTAAGTGAAAAAAATTCAATATTTTCAATAAAAAAAACATAAAAATCAAATAAAATGTTATATTACTAATGTAGCAAGAAATTAAAACAAATGGACAATAATTTTTGGGGACAAAAGTAGTGAACGAAAAAAGAATCATCAAATTTTTAATTTTTTACATATACAACAGCAGCAGCAAAACGCAGTCAGTCTACCTCCAACAATATCTTGTGTATGAGCGACGCAGTGTAGTAGTATTGATGAACATTCTTCTTCGCCCACAATAACAAAAGAGCTCCCCCTTTGGTTTGGTTACAAAAAAAGTTGCATTTAGAATAAAACGCTAAGAGAAATATAATTGATAATATTATTTTAATAATCACAAAAAAGCCTTACAAATCAAAAGAAAGAATAAAGGAATTAAAAATCGTATCTGAGAAAAGCCATGAGCAGTAGCGCTGATGGATCTGCTATACGCTTTAGCGACCACACACTGGACAAGGCCACCAAGGCCAAGGTAACATTAGAGAATTACTACAGTAATTTAGTCACCCAATATGGTGAGCGCAAACAGCGTTTGGCCAAACTAGAAGCCCAACTCAAAGACGAAAGTCTTACAGAGTCGCAGCGTCAGGAAAAACGTCTGCAACATGCCCAAAAGGAAACAGAATTTCTGCGCTTGAAACGTTTGCGCTTGGGAGTCGAAGACTTTGAAGCGCTTAAAGTAATTGGTCGAGGTGCATTTGGTGAAGTGCGTTTAGTGCAAAAAAAGGATACGGGTCATGTTTATGCCATGAAGGTTTTGCGTAAAGCTGACATGTTGGAAAAAGAACAAGTGGCTCATGTGCGTGCTGAACGGGATGTTTTGGTTGAAGCCGATCATCAGTGGGTCGTTAAAATGTACTATAGTTTTCAGGTAAGTTAAATTAGAGAGAAGGAATTTTTTCTCTGTATAAAGACTTGTTTTTTTTTACTAATTGAGGTCATGAACCCTGTTATTTGAATATTATGAATATTGTTGCCTTAATCGACTTTTTAATTAACGAAATTATTTATCAAAATTATGCTTTGAAATTTTAGAAAATATAATGAGATTTAATTTGTATATCAATTTGTGCTCCAAAAAAATTTTTTTCTTTTTGTTTTCAAGTATGGATATGCCTTGTTTTTAAGCAACTATTATGTAAAAAATTTGGCTTGTTAAAAAATTCTAAAAACACAAGTATAAATTTTGTATGGAAAATATAATGAAATTTAATTTTTTGTATATCAATTTGTGCTTCCAGAAAAGGGATTTTTTTGTTGTTGTTAAGCAACTATCATTTAAATTTTTTTATACATTTTGTAGGTTTCAATTCATCAGGTACTCTTGATTCGCCAGCTGATTATTTTTTCATCACTTATCAAGGCATATTTATTCATCAGTTACTCTTGATTCGCCAGCTGATTATTTTTTTCATCACTTATTTTAAATTTCAGCTGTCAAAATGCATAAATAAAAAGCAATTTTCTCTCATTTCTAATTTGTTTCAAATGCCAAACTTCATATATAAAAAAATGTAAACAAAAAATTCTCTCCGAACTGCAATTACCTGATGAATAAATATGCCTTGGTTTCAACAATAGAACAAGTTCAAACCAATTATAAAATTTCGTTAAAATGGGTTGAACGGTTTCAAAGATTTGCGTTTCTTTGCATGCAGGTTGAAGTTATCTCTTCCAAAATAAGGCAACTATTATTTGAGTGATTTAAGTAAAATTTAATGTCTATCAAGGTTATAGCTTTTGAAATGTTTTTACCCCTGTTCCCAGTTTAGCCCACCTAAGAAAATTTAATTCAAAGTGACTAATGAAAAGTTTGAAGCCTATAATGATAAAAACTCTCTAAATATGTCAAGTAATACATTTCGTTAGTGCCGATCCTTCAGCTGCAATTCTGTTTTCGGCTCAATAAAGCAACCTTTATAAGAGTAATCTATGCGATATTAGAAAAAAAAAAAATATATGTATATTTAATGAGTACTTAATTCTGGTTTATAAAACAATACCATATAAATTAAAACCAAAAAAAAAACACACAATAGCTTTGGTGGGCTCAATACATAAATAAATGCTGAACCACTGCGTTTAGCTGGTCGTTTTTGTGCTTTAAATGTTAAACACATTTCCTTAAAAATTACCTTAATTTAGAAGTCAATTTAAGTTCCTTTTAATATCTTCTAAGCAGTATGCAAACAAGGCATTTATATTATAAAGTTATTTGTTTTTGTTAATCTTAACTCGTATTACTTTATTTTCTCTTTTTTTTTTTTGTTATACGAATGTTACTATATTGACCTATAAAATGTGGTCTCATTTAAATATTATTGACACAATGGTGTTGTTTTTTTATTTCAATTGCTATACATGTGATAATAATACCTTTACCGTTCAACCCTTTCCCTACTAAACAATTATTATACACTATTTGTTGATTTCTCTTTGGGCCTCTCTAATGCAAGTAATAAATGAAGTCATGTCATCTAATAATGCATTTTTTTCTTACCAAATAAAACCTAATAACTAATAACTTCGTACATAAAAAAAGATACACAATTATGAGTCATTTAATAATTGTAACTGAATTAAGCAGAAATTATGTTTATCAAAAACTTCTCTTGAATTGTGTAAAAATGTACACAAAGAAAACGTCTAAAAACTGATATTTGTTTTTTCAAGCCACTTTTTGTTTTATAATTAAAATTTAATTTTTTTTTTCAGTTTTTTTAATTGCTAGTGATTCTTGTTTGTCTAATATAAACTCGTCATTTATGTTAAAATTCGCTTTTTAGTATTTTTATATATTTCCCTCCTTTATTCTTTAATATTTATGTAGATAAAATGGAATAATTAATGGGCATGCATGTCAGTAATGTTGTGAATGACAATGTTTTTTATAGTTTTAAAGGGAAAGTGAAAAAGCCATAGAGAGTCACAACACATTAACAAAAATCATTGACCATCATTCTAAAGAAGAAATTTATTTGGTTAATCTTTTATTAAGTTTGAATTCGAAATTGATTTTTGTGGTGTTGGTTCAACAAAAATGTGTTGTATAAAAACATGATAATTTATTCAAGTGTATGTAGGTATGAACATACATATGTACATACATACATATGAAGACATTATGGGCAATGATCTGTTTTTTTTTTATTGTTTTAAACTATAAAATTGGAATGAAAGTTTTTAAATTTTGCATAATTATTTAAATATTCTTGTAGTGGTTTGGATGCATGACGAATAAGATTATTTTTTTTTAGAAAATAAGAAATTATGTGAAAAGAATTTAAAGCAAATGTAAACATTTTATACCCTACGCAATTGCTACCAAATTACTCAATCGCCACAAAGAAAAAAAAAACGCAATAAAATCAGAATTATTTTTATATCAATAAGGCAACAGTTAAGAACAGTTTTTTGCTCTAGTTGTAAACCAATTCTAACAAAAAAAAAAATACAATTTGAAAGATATTTTTTTCAAGCAGTGCAAGTAAGAAGAAACTGCTTATGTCTGTTTTTATAGTTTTTCAAAAAAAACAAGTAAGAGCGCTATATTCGGCCGTGCCGAATCTTATATACCCTTCACAACGTGTAGTCATGCAATAAAAGTAGTTTGTATCGCCATTCATCCCATATGAAATACGTACATACATATAAAAAACATACATATTAAAAAACATCCCATTGTAAAATTAAAAATTTACGTATGTATGTTTAAAAAAAAAAAATAAAAAAAAATTTTAAAAAAATTTAAAAAAAAAAAATAAATAAAATACATATATATATAATAAATTTAAAACAAAAAAAAAATAAAAAAAAAAAATTAAAAAAAAAATAATAAAAATATAAATAATATATTAAATAAAAAAAAGGTAAACAAAAATATAAAAAAAATTTTTTTTTGGCTCAGCTGGGATTCGATGCCACGTTTTCTCTAACCAGTATACACGTTTGTATGTATGTATGTATGTTGTTGTTGTAATGTTGTTTTTGTGAAAAAAAATCGAGGTGGTCGTGGGTTTTTGCTCATATCTCAGTTGTTTATGTACCGATGTTTCTGATTTTCAATACCGATCCACTCCCGAATATTTCTGATATTTTAATACCTCACCCGGGTCCAAGCGATGTCGGGGGACTTCAAAAAGTTGATTTCAACATACACACGGTCAGACGGACAGACTGACAGAGCTTAATCGACTGCCCTATTCATAAGCTTTCAGAAAATATATACTTTATGGGGTCGGAAATGAAAATTGTCACTGTGGGTATAAAAAATGCATAAATTGAATTCGCCTAAAACGATACTCTAGTTTCATATAAAAACTAAAGATTTGTTCCAAAATCCTGAAAAATCGCCTAAATTCAAATTTCATTTAAACAAATCAAAACAATCTCATAAATAAATCAACAAAAACATATTTATTTTTTTACACTTATATTTTAAATTTTAATCAGGCTTGAGTTCACATTAACATTCTTATTGTTACAAAGAATTTTTTGTAGTTGTGATAAATGAAAGAATAATTTGAAAAATTATATTTTTACCGACACTAGCCGAGTGAAATGTATTTTCGAAACCAGCTACGATTTCATCATCAGCACTCTTTGATCGGTGGTTACATGTTGGTTGTAAATATCATCTATTTAACTCCCGGGATTTAATTTAGTTGAATTCGGTAATTACTTTAGTTTTCCTTTCCATATTTTTTTTTACCACAATGAGTTAGATTACAATTTACCAAACAGCAACCCTTTTTACTTTTGTTTGTTATTATCTTTCATTTATATCACTATTTTTGTCCTGCTTTAGCCACCAGTTAGGTAAAAATTGTTAATTTTAAAATCGCATAAATTTGAATCCGCATAAAACAAGACCTGTATTCTGGGCTATACAAATTTAAGTGCATATTCTTTTTTTGTATATTAAGCTAAATTAGAAATCAAAATAAGTTATTATTCCAAATTGTTCTTTAAAACAATATGGGCAATAAATAAATAAATAATTAAGTTTTTACTAATTTGATTTTAATTATTATACGACCATTTTCTTTTTAAATTTTATTTTTTATTTTTGTATTAGTTGAGCTTGTTTTTACGCTATTAACTTCCAGCAAAGTTGACAAAAATAGTTGAAAATTCGCCTGAGGATAGTTTTGAATTCCTGGATTACAATGATGTGATTATCTCAAATTTAGATTATATCGACTTAAGCAGTTTTTCCTTATTGCCACAGATTTGTTAAATTCGATTCAGTATTTTTCAAGGTATATGCCTTCAAAATATTTTACTAACTCACTGCCCCGGTGGACTAGTCAGTAGTGTGCTGGTCTACTAGTTTGGGGGTTGCGGGTTCGATTCCTGCCAGAGACTCTGGACTGGTCTGCTCCTATTCTTTTTCTATTCTAACACTTCTATTCATATGGAGCGCGCAACATGCCAATTGGGCATAAGTGTATACCTGTCGTGTGTTTGGGCTTTAGTACCCCTCCTTTTCAACCTAACCTAACTCATACGCACATACTTAAAAATAGTAGAACAGTACAAGTTGTGTTTGAAAATAAATTAAAAAAATTGTATTTATTTTAAAAATATATGTAAATGAAATGGAACGAATCAAAATAAGTCTCTGGCCTTTTATATTGATCATAAAGTGAAAGTGGGCTATATAGAATATCACGTAAATAAAGCGGTGTTTCAAAACTAAAATGGCGGTAGAGTGAGCGAGAAAGGTTTGCATTTAAAGAGAAATTTGGTTAAATTAAAAAAAATATCAGTTATAAATTAGATGCAGAAATGGTGGAGAAGTTGGAACAACTGTTTCGGAACAATTCCATAAGTTGTTTCCTAAGTTCTTATTATTACTTAAAATTAAGCACAGCATTTTGACCACACATCAAATACTATTAATATAAATAAGTACAGTGTCTATATCAGTCCGTCCTGTCTATAAATTTCAACCTTGTAATCAAACTCTCTTAACAAAAACCATACAAATGGCTTTCCGTTTGAAGATACTCAGTAAAGAGATCACAAAAATTAATCAACCGGAAAAAGAAGTCGTATTGCAAAGAAACAAGACCTTCATTCTCGTTTTTACATCTATAACTTCCTTCGAGAAATAATTCTTCTAAAAATAATTTCGTAACCGAAACCTAAAGCCTTCTGATGTCAACTCCATGTTAAAGGTGAAAAACTTTGTACAGTAAGATTGGAATTTCTTACTCAACTACTAGCAATTACTTCTTGCATTCATCTATGTTTATTTAATTATAACCTTATTTTGAAGCCAGACAAATCATCTTCACTAGATATAATCATATCAAAAGTAAAAGTTTTCAGCTCCTTCATAAGAAGCCTTATCTTTACTATATAAAGTGTAAAGCAATGGACCTTATAGGTCTCCGAGTGTGGGTGTAGGAGGCAGATACTGCTGTCTGCATCCCCTTTCCTACCTACCTAAGAAGCCTTAAAGATGTCGTTTGTTTTTTTTTTGCTTCAAAAAGTCTCATTTGGGATAAAAAAAAATTTATTTTTTTAACTTTAAAATAATTTTGTTTGTTCGACCAATATTTGAATGTAATTTTTATTTGCTTAATCTTTCTTATTTTAGGATCCTTCAAATTTATATCTAATTATGGAATTCTTGCCCGGCGGTGATATGATGACATTGTTGATGAAAAAGGATACACTTTCAGAGGAATGTACACAATTTTATATAGCAGAAACAGCTTTGGCTATAGACTCAATACATAAATTAGGTTTCATACATAGAGATATAAAACCCGACAACTTATTATTGGATGCACGCGGACATCTTAAGGTATATTTCAATCAACATTTGATTTATTCATTTAAAACTTAATTTGCTTCTTTTTTTTTTTTTTTTGTTATAGCTCTCTGATTTTGGTTTATGTACTGGCTTAAAAAAATCACATCGTACTGATTTTTATAGAGATTTATCACAGGCGAAACCATCTGATTTTATAGGAACATGTGCCAGGTAATAGAAACTTTATTTGTTTTTGTAAAACCATGTTATAATAAGATTAGTTCATTTTGTTCAATAAGTCCCATGGACTCGAAACGTCGTGCCGAATCGTGGAAACGCAATCGACGAGCATTGGCCTACAGTACTGTTGGTACACCCGATTACATTGCCCCCGAAGTATTTCTGCAGACCGGCTATGGTCCCGCCTGCGATTGGTGGTCATTGGGCGTGATTATGTATGAAATGCTAATGGGTTATCCACCATTTTGCTCCGATAATCCCCAGGATACGTATCGTAAGGTGATGAATTGGCGTGAAACATTAATATTCCCTCCCGAAATACCCATATCAGAAGAAGCTAAAGAAACAATTATTAAGTTTTGCTGCGAAGCCGATCGTCGATTAGGTTCTCAGCGTGGCTTGGAAGATTTAAAGTCGGTGCCATTTTTCCGTGGTGTCGATTGGGAGCATATACGTGAAAGACCAGCAGCTATACCCGTTGAAGTGCGTTCCATTGATGACACGTCCAACTTTGATGAGTTTCCCGATGTTTCCTTAGAAATACGTAAGTTTTATTTTTTGTTTTTATTTACTTTACTTGGAATCATTTTTACATTAAAGTGTAACGGTTTTCTAAGGTACTTTTGTCAAAGCAACCATTTTATTTTTGTTATGCTAAAGATTACCAAAAAGATACATTTTCGAAAGTGTAGAAATGTTCATTAAGTGCTGTTTTGTACCAAGTACATTTCCTTGTAATAATATGCCTTTTTAGAAACATTAAACAATTTAATTTCTTTTATGTACATATTAGGTACATGAATTATTTTTCTTTTTTTTATTCTTCACACAGACTGTAAGGGTATATATATTGTAGGTTTATCATTCCGTGTGAAATTTCTATATATTTTTTTAAACCTCATGAATAGGGGAGTCGATTGGGCACTTTTCGTTTAAACGTCAGTATGTTGAAATCGGGTTTTTGTAGCCCCTCGATAAAACCCGTATGTGGTATCAAAACATCAGAAATATTTGGAAGCATGTCGGTATTAAAAATCGGCATAATCACATATAACTTTCTGAGATATGAGCAAAAAAGCACGACTACCTTTTGTTTTTCCCTTATATTTACCACCAAAATTAAAAATTTTCCGCCTCTAGGATAATTTATAGACACCCTTGTGTTTATTTATAGATATGATATGGACAAAATAGGCCACTAATCGGTAGAGTTATACGCAAAAATAATTTAGAAAAAAATATATATTTTTCATATCCTTTACAGAAGGTGTGGAAATCAGTTTTTTGTTGACCCCCAAAATAGCCAAGATTCGTCTGTGGTTTCAAAATATCAGAAATATTCTGGAGTAGATTGGTATTGAGAATTAGCACAATTGCCCCATAACTTTCTGAGATATAAGCAAATGAACACGAGTGCCTCTGTTATTTCCCATAAAAATACAAATTTTTCAGCTTTAGGATAATTTGTATACACGTTTGTGACTATTTATACGTATAATGTGCCTCTAGAGATATTCGTGAAAATTATTGGAAAAATCGAACACTAATCGGCAAAGTTATAGGCAAAAATATTTGGAAAAATTATATATTTTTTTTAATATATCGAATTTTTTCAAACTCCTTAATAATTATTGGGCAAGTTAAAGACACCATATTATAAGCCGTGGTTTAAAAAATTGTTTCTGAGAAAAATAACGAAGTGGTTCGAAACTGAGATATAAGCATCAATATACAACTGCTTCGGTGTTTTAACTAAAATTTACAAACGAATGGCTTTTTCAACCCTTTAAATGAAAGGGATTTGCTAAAAGAATACAGTAAACTATTTAAAATCAAAGATGACTTCGGAAATAATAAAGAAATGGCGTATAACATGAAATCGAAAATCTAGGCTAAGCTACGATGTGGTCATTTTACCTATGTACATGAGGGAGAAGGGTATTATCAGATTCGGAACGGTCTAATATATAGCAGTTTCATTTGTCATTGTCAGAATTAATTGGCTGTAGTTACAATTCAGTTATTGGTTGAATCTTAATTCAGTTTTAGTGAAGTTTTAGTTTGTTTCTAGTTTAATTTTAGTGTTTTTGCTTTTATTCATTGTTCCTTTATAGCAAAAAAAAAAAAAATGGAAAAAGTATTCTGAAGCAAAAAAAAAAACATCATTTATATAATTTCATAGTTCTCAGCATTGTTTCCATTTTGAAGCTGTACCTTTTGAACATACATCTAAGATGGCATCCACCCACAAGGAGGATTAATAATGGAGAACTGAAGTTGACGCTGTGCTAGGATAACATGGTCGTTATTTTATTTTTAAATAATGTCTCGAGGACAAAAATGCAATGTTAACTGGATCAACGCTTTATTTCGCATTAGCAAAAGTAAGCCAGACTGACCCTTGTACCACCCGACGTTTAGAAACCATCAAGTTTCAATGCCGGATCTTGTCCGTAACAAAACAAAAAAGAAAAAATAATATCAAAAAAGTTTATGATGCTTTAAATGCGACACTCTTTAAGCCATACAGTTGTCGCTTGTCATATCAAAATATTTTCGCTCAGGAAACTGCTTAAAGTCACTTTTGCATCATTATGCAAACTTTTAGCTTTGGCAAAACTTTAGTGTTCAATAGACATGCTGGTTTTCGCTTACAGATTTCTGATTTGCTGTGTACTTTGGGTGTTAAAACGTTTTGTGCATCATGCGTTGTTATTAGGTAGGAGAGGGAGATGCAGGAAGCAAGAGCCACTTCCAACACCCACACTCGGAGGCCAATATAGTCAAATGTGTTCCCCTTTATATATGAAAGATCAAAAAGAATTGATTAGAAAAAGAGAGTTCCTAAAGATGCAGTGAATGAAAGTATGAAATAGTTTGGATGAAATAGAGTAGAAGATGTACAGATTTCCTAACGAGCCTCATTGCATGTTCTCCAGCCACCCGTCTCCCATGATGAATCCATTGATATTCTCCAGTTTGCACTCAAAAAACATCACCCAACTCATAGTGGAATCGTCTTCCTACCCACTTAACTCTGTAATTCTGTAGTCTTGGGCAATGACAGACATTGCGTTGTGTACTGGACAATAAACTTTTTAGCTAAAACTCAGTCGGGGAATTCTATAAATTTTTTCCTTAAATTTAGATTGATCAACTTAATTTTCTTTAACTTGTTTTAATTGTCTTTTTATAGTTTGTGTGGTTTTTTAAAGACTTAAAAAAATGCTTGCTGCAGATTAAGGAGTTTAGGACCATCATACATCTAAATTATACCTTTTAAACGCTTTTTTATATTTATTTCTTTTACAGCTTCTGCTCCTATGCCTCAGGGCAGTGAAATCGCTAAAGATTGGGTCTTCATCAATTACACCTTCAAACGTTTCGAAGTACGAAATCTAGAGTGAGGCTGAGCTTTCACTCGTTTTTAAAAACCAATAACAACAAAAAATTACTGTTTACATTTAATTTCTAAATATATATTTTTCACTCCTCCCCCTTCTTCTAAGTTAAACTTAACAAAACAAACAAATAAATATTAAAACAAACAAGCAAACAAATACCTACAAATAATTAAAATTTACCCATATTCATCATACCATAAAATGCAAACTAAAAATGCAAAAAAATGAAAAAAAAAATATCGAAATAATCATGAACAAATTAAATTAACTTATTGTATTGTATTGAACAAACAAGTTATATGATCTAAAACTGTCAACTGGTTTATTAGTTTCTAGATCTTTTAAAACAATTAACAAAAACAAAAAAACAAGAGATGATTTTATAAAAATATTAATAAAAACAACAACAATATATCACTAACAACAAAACACAAAAATAATAAAAAGAAAAAGAAAAAAAACACGTTTTAACTAAAAGCTTAAGTACAATAATTATTGTATCTATTTCGTTAACAAATATAAGTTTTGGTTTTGTTATTATAATAGAGAAGAAAAAAACGTTAAAAATATTTAGATAACTTTTTAAGGCAATTTTTTTTTTGAACATTTAGTTGAAAACCATCAAATCAAAATTTGCTTATTTATAAAAAAAATATCGATCCATCCCTGTGCGCGAAATTATCGTATATTACAAAAACAAAAGTTTACAGGAGAGCGTTTTTGATACTTTTAAATAAATAAAAACGTAAATAAAAATTTGTTTACATTTGCAACATCTTTCATCTGTCACATAATATTTATACATGTTTGCGCAAAAAAAAATTAAAAAAAAAATGGAATTTCAAAATTCTGTAGTAATTGTATTAATTATTGCTTTTGGAGAGCAATTATTATTACAATATGCAGATTTAGTTGATGATGAGGATGAAGATATTTAAGATATCTTATTTTATACGACATATGGGCATTTCCATGAATATGCCAACCACGACTGTAAAAATAAAAACTCTTGAAAGTTTTTCAATATAAGTTTATTGATAAAAGAACACTTAAATTTTACTATGCGCAGGTATTAAGAGCTTATTAAATTATTTTAAGAGCAATATAAAGAGTTTAATCTGATTATCTCTTTGATTTATTTTAAAGAATTCAATCAACTATTTTTTTTTAGCGACTAAATTGTAAAAATAAATTGTAATTGTAAATATTCCTTAAAAATTAGGTAACAACAATAATTAACAAGATCCATAAGAAAAAAGAAATTATATAGAGTCCAATTAGCGGTATTTTTTTTGATTTCCCTTGGATGTTATTTTAATGTCACGTACGTAGTGCAAAAACATTATTTGTCTCCCTCATTCGTATTTGAGCAGTCGCAAGAGCAACTTATTTAGGTTAGGTTAGGTAGAACAGGCAGCTGTTGTACAGCTCACTTGGGTCCATTATATTGATCCCTTTGTGATACCTGAATAGAAAAGAAGCAGACAAGTCCAGAGTCTCCGGCGGGAATCGAATCCGCAACCCCTAAGCTAGCAGAACAGCACACTGCTGACTAGTCCATCGGGGCAACCTAATTTAGAATTTAACTTTTTTTTCTTAAAATAATATAAATTTTATTACCTAAGAATACTATTAGAGAAAAGTCTGTCACATATGAAATGTCACGAACGATATTAAATTGAATTTATTATAAAATCATTTAAAGATTGTTTTCAATTAAGTATGATGGATTTTAAATGAAAAATATTTGGTTTAGTGTAAGAAATTAAAAAAAAAGAAAAAATACCTCCCAAGATTCGCAGATTTTTTCATATTTCCATATATTTATACCTCAAAATTACTTCTGCTTTATGTCACGTACAATATATTCTTATTTCTCTGGATATTTTAGACAACAATGATTCGAATATAATTAATTTGTTTCTTTTTTTTTTAAAATAAAGTACCCTTTGAATGGAACATAAAGATCTAATTTTGTTTCAGTTACTCTTACTCTTGCAAAAATTACTCCACTTTATAGGAGTACAAATGTCACGTACGATGACATGGAAATGCCCATATTTCAAGTTCACTCGTTGTATGTATTTTTTTTTCGCACTTGTAATTTTTTCTACTGATGGCATGTATTTTTTTACAACAATATTTGTTTTTTCTTAAATAATCGAAAGATGTTGAGTGGAACAAATTGAGTTAGGAACATCTTTAAAAGATGTTGAGAAATGTTGACACACAAACCTGTACAATTCATATGGGAAGATGTTAATTAACAACGTGTTGATTTGATGAAAGATGTGAGCAAGTGTATAAAGGCTATAACACTGCTACATACGATGAAATGTACACAGTGTTATCTCCATACCACAAAACAGTTATCGCTATAATATTTTATCAGCACATGGTTTAGAACCAATGAAGAACCAATTTGCATTAACAAGACGATTTCTAAAAAAAAAGTAACTTACGATAATTTCGCGCACAGGGGTCGATTTGTTTATTTTTTTCTAATTTAAAAACTATTTTTTTTTTAATTTTTTTTTTCTTATTTAAAAACGATTTTTTTTTTTTACAAAAAAATTATTATTTTTTATATATTTAATGTGTTTTAAAAATTAAACTAAAATTATTAAACATAGTAGTTCAAATGAAATAAAAAAAAAAATGTCCTAAAAATTGTGATGTATCCAAATTCCTAAAGCTGCTTCCCCTATTTTTCTAAAAACACTGTTTTTGTGTTATTTTTTTTATTTTTTTTAATATTCTTGCTTTTAAGCTTTAAACATTATTTTTGCCTTTAAAACAAATTTGTTAACATAAATTTTGCCAACACAAATTTACTTACATATTTAGTTGTATTTAAAAAAAAAATATGAAAAAAAAAAAAACAATATCATTCTCTTAAAGCCCACATTTTGTAACGGAAAATATCACTCTCTACTCTTTAACAATGACAAATACTCACACAATTATATACACATACATTTATGAATACACTTATTGCCTCTTAACACACTCTCTATCTCTCTCTATTCCACTAAACTCTCCACAACACCACCTTTTACAGCTTAATTATTATTTTAACCTTAAAAATAAAAACATTTTTCTCAATTAATTCAAAAATTTCTGAGAAATTAAATTAAAAAAATTATATATTCTAACGAAAATTTAAAACAAAAACAAAAAAAAAAATGAAAACGATTAAGTAAATATTTAATATAAACTTAAATAAAATTGACTTAAAATACTACAATAAGAAAAATTAATAACAAGAACAACAACAACAATAATAATAATAATATACACTAAAATAAATTTAAAAAAAAAAAAAAAACTTGTTTTCCATTTAAAGACACTTTGCATTTGTGTTCTCTCTGTTTAATTTATACTTTTAACTTTGATTGTCTAGTTTTATCTAAAATGCGTTGCTTTGTGTTTGCCTTTAAATGAAACAAGTTTGTGTATTACAATTATCTTAAAATAAAAAAAGTTTAGAGTTTTAAAGAAAATAATAAATATAAAAAAGAAAACATATTTTTGGTAATCAATAGGAATACTAAAAGAAAAATAAATTTTAAGTAAAACAAACAGAAAAGAAAACACACAAAACATAATGCAATAAATGGCAGTGTGCATACAAAAAAAAATTTTAAATAAAATAGTTTTATTTTGGTTGAAAGTTCCTGCTCAGAATTAGAAAATTTCTACATGTAGACTTTATTAGATTGCAGGTGGCGTGCTGTAGCAGTTAGAGCGTTAAACTTTAATCGAAGGATTCTGGTTCAAGTCCCGGCAGAGACAAAAAAAATTTAACGTGGTGTTCGAGTTTTTAATTGGTGGGTTTCAACACCCCTTTAGACAAATCTACCCAAAAAATATAAAAAGAGCCACCTAACGTTCCAGCTTTTACGCCTGTCAACAACATGAACGTTCAGGAAGAGCCATCTACAAGACAAACGGCTAAACCCCACACCTAATAGCAATTATATGAAAGCGTTGTTCCTAGGCAGCCCCATCATTCTGGCATCTAATAAGATAGGAAGACAAAACCATAAACGTAACACAAGCAAGACAAAAATAAAATGCTTTGCGTATAGCTCCCAGGAGGAATTAAAGAAAAAAACTAACGGGTCCGCCATATAACTTTTTTTTCAACTAGTGCTTATTTCGTGAATGGTAACACTTAGCGCATGTCTGATTTGACAGATAGTTACCCTCATAGCTAACCAAGAGCGTTGAGCGTCAAGCGTTGCAATTTCGCATGTATTTTGTTATTGTAACAAAAACAAAACACATGTAAAACTCCAACGCTTGACGCTCAACGCTCTTGTTTAGGTATGAGGGTTAGTTTTATCCTGAACGAATATGGTTGTGTATACGCTTGAACAACGCTGGGAAAGTGGGCCTGCGATCGACTTACAGAAGATGCCGATTTTGTAAAAAAAATCATCTTTTTAGAACAAACAAACAAAATTGTCGCATTTGGGGCACAGAAAACCCGCACGCATACATTGAAAAGCCGATACACCCAAAACGAGTCACTGTTTGGTGCGGATTTTGGTCCAGAGGCATAATTGGGCCATTAGCAAGGAGTGGCCGTTACAGTCAATGGCGATCGTTATCGGGCCATGTTGAACGAATTTTTGTTTACAAAAATTGCAGACGAGGATATTGGCAACATTTGGTTTCAACAGGACGGCGCTACGTGCCACACATAAAATATTCAGTAGTTTTTTTTATAGCATTTTCAAAAAAAAAAATTTATTTGGCGGACCCTTTAGTTGAGAATTCAAAAATTCTTCCCACATCTGCACTCGGAAGATTCAATGGATCTTTTGTGAGAAATTAAAGAAGATAAATAAAATAACTGATTTTACAAGAATCTCCTTCATAATTGCTTATCTTCTAGCCATCCGATCCCCATAATGAATCCAGTGATATTTTCCAGTTTGCTTTCCAAGATATCACGTAGCTTATCGTGGAATCTACTGTATCAATTTCATTCTCACACATTCTGAAATAACACGGAATGTCGCAATCTCATCAGCTCTTAGCTGGAAATGTCCCAATGACCTAAGCACTTTGTAGACAACCCTGTTTCTTCATGCAAAATCTGTTTTTTTTCTGGTACTTATGGCCCTAATTTGTACAAAATAGTAGCCTCACTAACTTATTCTTGGATGCCAACTATGGCCGACTCGTTGGCAATTATATTTTTTTATTATTTTAACAGCTTCAGCTAAATCGATTTTCATGTAATTATACAAAAATAAAGTCTGGTCATTGCTCTGTCCAAAACTAGAGACCTAAGGAAGACCTAAACAATATCCTAAGGCAGTGAAAGGCATGCCCTGTATCGATCACATCTCCAATCTACGCATTAATGTCGAATAAGAATGAGAATTCAACTCTCCTACTTGACATCTTATTCGTCTTTTTTTATAACAACTAAAATGCCTTCGACCGCGAAGCGTCCACTCCAGAATTACAAGCCTTATCAAAGACATGCTTGTGGGTGCGAATACCAGGTTTTACTAAAGGGCTGTGTATTTGACCGTTCCCGGATTAACGTCGGAGTACTACAAGAATGAGTTTTTTTATCCTTATTTTTTTCTTGACGAAATTATGACCACCACCAACATCGAGAACCGAATCATATACAATAGACGTCATTCTTCAAACTTAATGACCTGTGCTGCGCTGATGATCTGCGTTTCCTTGTCCATAAATTCGACCACACAGAGCCAAAGCTGAATCCTTAACACAGAAATTCAATTAACGTTGTCCCTAAGATAAACCTATAAAAGACGAAACTAATAAGAATCAACAGCAATAATAGTGGCAACCTAAGCAGTGATAACACTATATTTAAAGATGTTAACAGTTTTTGTGACCAATGCTAATGGATTAGACTGGGACATACAAAATCGTATTAACAAAGCCAGAAATGAAATGTGCACACTCAGAGAAGTATGGCGATTTCGAAGAACATGAAAATCAAGGTTTTTAACAACTGCCCTGCTTTACAGATATTAAATGTGGGATCTTAAGCAAACTTCTATCAACAAGCTGCAAACTTATACGAACAGATGCCTAACCCTCATACCTAAACAAGAACGTTGAGCGTCAAGCGTTGGAGTTTTACATATGTTTTGTTTTTGTTACAATAACAAAATACATGCAAAATTGCAACGCTTGACGCTCAACGCTCTTGTTTAGGTATGAGGATAAGACAAATTGTGCGATGTTCCTGGCCCAATGCAATATTAAACGCAAATTTTCACCGAACATCAAACAAAGTCTTAGTATACGTAGATGTCAAGAGTAGAAATTGTGGTTGGATTGGTCACACATTAAAGATGACAACCACTATAACTGAGACACGGTATTAATATGCAACTCGCAAGGCAATCGACGCTAAGGTAGGCCTAACAGTGCATGTCGTTTCACAGTATTAAAGGAATTCGAAGTAGCCAATTCAATTATACATTGAGAGGCGACATAAATTACTTTAAATAATGTTCATTGAAAATTTTTATGTAGAGACTTTTCGCTCCATAAATGGGGAATAACAAAACATCATGATTATGTTGTTATACATTCTCTCTTACGATCAGTTTGTGTTGTTTTAATTGAATTTTTCAAACATTTCCTAGTGTTTAGTGTTGCATTACCTTGTGTACTTTTGGGAAAATTATTACTGTTTGTTAAATATACCCATCACACGAAAGTTTTAAAGGGTACACACAGGGTACACTTATACAAGGTGGCGGTGCCAGCCCAGCTGACAATTTTTTTGTGTTCTGGAGTATGTCAAACTACATATTAAAAAAATGATTTCAACTCCGGAAATTGTCAAACTTCATACATAAAAAAGAGAGCCGAAAATCGCTCTCCTTTACGCTATCACCTTATGTAATTACAATGGGTACACATACCGTTGTTGCTCTTACAAATTAAGTTATGTTTTTTTTTTTTGGAAGTTGTCAGGAGAGCTATAAAAGAATTTTATTGGGTTGTTTTACAGTATTAAACTTATGTATACCGACTATTGTTTATTTTTGAATCAATCAAAGTAATCCTTAAACGGTTTGGTATTATAAAAAAAATAAATTTAAAAAAATGATAAAATTATCACATAATCGATCAGGTCGCCACAGCGACGATATAAAAGTTTGCCATTTCGTTTGTAATTTCTACAGCAATCATGTGCGTCTCCATAAAGTGTATATATTCTGAATCCTTATAGGTAGAGAAGTCGAATTAGCTATGGCCGTCTGTCCATCTGTGAGAGTGTTGAAATCAATTTGTTAAAGCCCTTTCATATCCTTTGGACTCGTCTGTGGTATCAATTTATCAGAAATACTTTCGAGAATTTTGCTTTTTAAAATCAGCCATTTCGATCTATAAGCGGCTGGGATATAAGTAAAAAAAAGCAGGTATGCCGCTGCATTACTAAAAAAAGTAAATTTTGCATTTCCCGGATAGCTGCTTCATCCCTTTGTCAATATATGCATGAAGAACATCAAGGGAAAATGGTCTATTACCGGCAAAGATTTAAACAAATAGCAACTTAATAATGAGATTGTAATTTGATTAAAACAACAGCAAAAGCAAGCGGTCGCATGTACATGATGGTAAAAGCTGTGTGGGTTTTTGTTATATTTTTTATGCTTATACCAATGGACCCAAGTGAGCTATGCCTTCGGGCGGCTGCCGGATCTAACCTAACCTAACCTATGCTTATACCCAGCAAAAAAAATTGGAAGTAGTGCAAAGCGAATTACATTTACAAGACTTCTTAATCAATTGTGTAAAAGCATTAATTCTAAATGACTTCTTAACTGCAAAATAATTTGTCATAAATGATGTGCTTAAAAATGAATGCAACATCATGCAAAATATCTTAAAGAATTCACGTAAACAGACAATTTTAACACATGAAATATCCGATACTTGTCACCAAATATGCATGAGTTCCATGCACTTATTAAAATGGAGTGCAGTTCATTAAAATATTCATGTAAACACATGATCTCCAATGACACGCTAATGTTAAAATCATTAGTGTTTTCACCTAAATTTAATCACTTCGTCACCAGTTGAACCCCTGCAAAATCACTTTTTTGTCATAGATTTTTTTGCTGGGTACATGCGTATGTATGTAATGCAGGGGGCAAATTACGGCATTCGAACGTGATCGAAATTTAAAAAGTATTTTTACAATCTCTATACCTAAAGTACAGCAAACTCGATCGTTCCAGTAAAATTTCGATCGTGATCGAATGCCGTAATTTGGCTCCAGGCTTCGTGAGCCGTCCGGTTGAAATTACCTAGTTTTCCGTTTCTTTACTTTACGTCGCACGAACATGTTCACACACTACAAGATTGTATGTACAAGACGGAATGCAATAAATTAACAAACGACGGAAACGATTGAGCAATTGTAAATAAGAGACAACAAAACAACCTATAAATGCTTTTAGTTGCTTATGTAGACTTTTGTGAAGGGTATGTAAGATTCGGCACAGTCGATTATAGCGCTCTGGTTTTTTTCTTTTTTAAAAAAAATATCTATTTCGGCATCATTACATTTCGAAGTTGATTTGAAATTTAAGTTTGTAATGAATAATATCCGTGCTAGCAATTATTGAAGTTTAATCGGCTTTTAAGTAGTGAGTTCGTATTGTATACGTATAACACGTTGCCAAGCATATGTTATGAATAAGATTTTTAACATTTATCCAAACATATTTCTGTGGTTTTCATGGACAACCGCGTATGTTCATTTTATACGATTTTGAGTTAATAACGCCATATTGTTTGAAGTTAAATGGCCTTTACTGGGTTTTTAAAAATTCCTTAAATAAGATGGAACCATTCCGATTATTTTAATGGCAACGTAACTTCTATATATACTCAAAAATCGTTCAGCACTAACACGGTTTTGTAGCTCTTCTGAAAAATTTGACATACATACGTGGTTGCCCATGAAAACCACAGACTTTTAAACAATTTAGGTCCCCATTGTCGTTGCCAACTCAACCCAGTTTGCTTGTCAAATAGTCAATTCAACTTTCGCACAATCAAATAATATTTTAGTTTTGTAAAACAAAACCGTTTTTAGTTACCAACTTAAAATATCAAGTTTTACATAAAAGCAGAAAAAAATTAGTGAAATTTTATGTAAATAAAATTTCAGTTGAGTTAAGAAAGGCATTTAAAATTAATTTACCTCTGCCAAGGCGAATTCAATAAGGTGAACTTATTAGATCAGCTGATCATCAGCTGTTGACTACTTCTAGGGACCACTTGTCAAATTTTTGTGTATTTTTGACATAATGTTTTGTTTTACACCAACAAAATACACGTTTGTATTTTTTCACTTTGTAGTTGTTTTAGCGACGAGTTCACCTTATTGAATTCGCCTTGACCTCTGCCAAATTGTTATAAAAATTGCTAATGGCAATAGGGGCATTTGTTTTTTCCGCTGCCATTGTTTCAAATGAATTTCGTTTCGTTTCATTTGTTACGCCTGGCAACACTGATCTGATCATATTTAATTTGTTCGAAATAATTGATTAAAGTTTTTTCTTTTTAATTATTTTTTTTTTTCGTTTCGTTTTTATTAATATTATCCATAAAATAATAATAAAATGTTAAAAGTTTAACTATGTGCTTAAATTCTAATGAAAAAAAAGATGTATACATAGAGAATATGTATGTATGTATTTATGTAAATTTTATGCAGTTTTTTTTTACTTTTAAATTTTATTTTATTTTTTTTTAAATTGAATTTTTTTATTTTGAATTTATTTAATATTTTTTTTAAGTTTATTTACGGTTTAGGGGGGTTTCTTATAACTGTGGTTGGTTGTTGTTGACAATGTTGTTGGTTGTTTTTGTTATAGTTGTTTTATTCAAATATTTTATTTAACTTTCCGTTGTAGTAGTTGTAGTTTATTTTTAGATTTTTGTTTTTGTTTTTTTTTTGTTTTGTTTGTAGTATGTATCTGTTATGTATGCATGTATGTATTTTTAATTGTTTTACCTGTTAAATTTTGAATAATTGGTGGCTATTCTTACTCTTTTCTTTTGGGGACGAAAAAAAAAGAAGCAGAGAATAGAGTTGTAAGATGATGGGTATGAAGTTTAAAAAGTTTACGGTTCTGTAGCTGTGGTTGGATTTTTTCCTTTTTAATGTTTTTTTATTTTTTTTTTTTTTTTTTTGTTTACGATTAATGCTAATTGTTGATTTTTGTTTTACTCAAACGTATAAAGTTATTTAAAATTTAATTTTGTTTCTTTTTTTTTTAATTTTTTTATAATGTTTGTTAAATTGTTTAGCGGTTTGTTTTGTTTTATGTACAAATTTAATTCATTTAGGACTGCTCGTCAACGAGGAGCATAATTTGTTGAGTTGCAGCTGGTGCTGGATTTCTTGTACATTCAACTTGATGGGCATTCCAGTCCTTTCGTTGACAAAATTCGGAACAATAGGGAGTCTTTCGGCACAATGAACATTCGGCCAATGCTTCACGATTACAATTAGCACACTAGAAAAGTTAAAGAAGTAAAAAATATGTAAAGAAAAAGCTTTATTATTTATAGAATTGTATATGTATGAATTTCCTTTTTTTTATAAAACATTGATTCATCAGAAATTCATTCTACTAATATAATTAATTTTAATGTTTTTATGTTTGGATGTTTGTTACTCAATCGCGCAAAAACGGCTAAATGGAACTAACTGAAATTTGGCACACATAGAGACAACAACTCTAACTCTTAGGCTACCCGATAATCAAGTAAATTTGCGGAAATATGCAATATATATATATTGTTTGTATTTAGTTAGTCGGTTGTTCAAGGCTTTCGAGTGTTTAAAATTTACTCGTACTGGTGAAAAATTTTTATCTTCCAACGTCGTTTATAGAAGCTTGTCTTAAATAATTGCATTAAATCCTTTCCCACAAATGTAATATTTAAAGGGTGGTTAAATTTTAAAGGCCGGCGTTGAATGTGAACCACACCTAAACGTCAAGTTCATTTTCTGCATTTCATTTGACATTTCTCAATTTTAGACTAACTCAATTTGAACCATGGAAATGTACCAAATCAAGGAACGCGTTAAAGTTATTCAGGCTTATTGTTAAAAGGGCGTTCAAATCAAAATGCACTTCGTGATTCTTTTGGTCCACATAATCGTTCAAATTCGTCTACAATCAGGAAAAATATTTAAATTTCAGCAAAACAGGTCTGTATGAAATGTGAAAGCATCTGTGAATGCCTTCTTAGTTCGTTAAACGGAAAAAAAAAGCAGTCAACCTCGACTCATCATCGTTCCCAACAATTGAACATCAACATTGTCATTGATAATTTGGACCATGAAGGTGAGCGGCTGTGATCGTGGCGGCCATTTGGCCGATATTTTGTTCCATACATAACTGAACCATACCAATATTATCATAATAAAAAGAAATGACAATAATTTCCTAAATAATTTTGTTTGTTAAAATGTTTTGATATTTTTACTCAATCAAGCAAAAAAAAAAAAAATAACAAACGGATTTAAATGAAATTTGCAGCGCAGTTAGACAACAACTTAAAGTATTACATAAAGAGGCTACCTTTTGTCGCGATAACTACGCAGAAAAAGTCGCAACCACAGTCTAGTATTAAAATAATCAAACATTTGAAAGTCAATATTCGATACGTTATTTTCGAATTATAGCCAGATATTGGCAAAGATTTCGCCTATGAAAAGAAAGAAAAAAATGTTATTTTGCTATATCCGGTTTACATTAACATAGTAAAGGTATTCATGTAATTAGTTTTAATGCTGCAAAACTTCAAAAATGCAAACTTTGTCAAACACAACAACTACATACTTAGACATGTAAGAGAGCTATATTCGCTGCAGCAAAATCTGATAATGCCCTTCACCATAATGTATGTATATAGCCATTGGCGTAACTAGTTCATTCTGGGAAATGCAATGCTCTCATCCCCCAGAACTAAAAAAAAATTAACATATAAAATTAACTCAGCTTAAAATTAGACAAGGAAAGATTTGTTAAGCTTTGGCCTCCCCCAGAAAAAAATTATAGCTACACCAATGTATGAAAATATAATAATTTAAGATTTTACCTCATTTTTCTATATTATTTCCAACACCATCTTTGGTTTTGATTCTTCTAGTCTAGCCCTTTCATTTGATGCCCATATTAATGGGGTCAAGAAAAAAAAAATCCGCCATTTTGTTTCGGGCACCTCTTTGATTTTACACTTTTACACATAGTTAAATGCATTTTAATGGTCAAGCGCTTTCATTTAAATTTAATATTTTTGAGTTTAAAGGGATACCACAAACAAGTCTGTACAACATGTGGTGGCTTCTAAAAGTGGATTTTAACCAACACACGTACAGACGGACATTGCTTAATCGACTCCCCTATTCATAATATTTCAGAAAATATATTCTTTAATCATAAAAAAAATTAGCCACAGTTTATACACTACGTACAACGAGCTGCTAACTAGAATGCCGATTAAGCTTGGCAGCTCGTTGGCACAGAGTTTATTCATAACAAGCTTTTATCCGTCTGCCAACTTTTCATTAATCAACTCTGAAATTGCATAATACTCCTCAAAATTGCAACCATTTTTGTACATCACTTCTGATTTTGAAATTTTTTTGTTTTTCCATACATACTAACAATTTTTAAAATTTTAAAATAAAGTAAAAAAATAAACGAACAATATATTTTTTGTGCACAAACATTTTTATTCTTTTCTGAATAAAATTTTTTTGTCACAGAACAGCTGTTTTTCACAAGTCGGCAAACGTTTGGCAGCTCGTTAACAAGAGTTTAGCAAATCGTTAGCCAGAGTTTGGCATGTATGTTATGAATAAACTTTATGCTAACTTTATGCTAACTTTATGCTAACTTTATGCCAACTTTTTGTTATGAATAAGGCCGTTAAAAAATTACAAATGGAATGACAAAGTTTTTATAAACCCTTGCCAGCACAGCTGAACTTTTTTAACTATTTTTTAGAACGAAATTTGAATTTTGCTGTTAAACATCTTTTTGTTAAAAGTCAACAAAAGTAAAATTTTTACAACTCTAATATTGTTAACGTGAATACCCTTAGTATGTAGTTGCATAAAGCATACACATAACAACAATTCAGTTTGCTATTGTTGTTGTAATGCGTTTATTTTACTGTAAAAAATATCTAGAAACTTGGAAAGTTTGACACAAAATAGCGATTTTTTGATGTGCTGTGTGACATGGTGCGAAGTTTATATCTTTAATTTTAGCCTATAAAAAGTTGTTTTTAGTAGAATTTTTTTAAACTAAAATCGGCCAATAATGCAACTACTTACAAACTAAAGTGGATGCATTGATATGCCTTGTAAGTTTCCGATTCTCAGATGAGGCAATAAATAACTGAGATGCAAATGCGCCTCAACGAATAAAATTGATGATATTGAAGCTTTTGTAAGGATCCGTAAGGAAGACAACGAAGTTGATGATTGTTTGCCTTCAATTGTCGAGTTGTTAATTTTCGGCAGCGACACTTGTCTGTACGCACCGTACGAGGAGGGAGACAAAGAGTAGATATTGTTTCCAAACCAGCCAGTCTCTAAAGTTTTTGCACAAAATACAGCAATTGCGATGGTTGCATTATTTTGACCAAAACTTCTTTTCGACAAATGCAGTTTTGCCAACACAGAACCCACATTACAAATAAGTTTACAATATTTTCCAACATTTTTTTTAAGCACAAAGCAATTCTTTTTTGTAGACATAATCAATATTTCGAATAGAAAATAAACAAACAAAGTTAAAATAACATATGATTTAAAAATTTACATGTAATTGGACTACCTGGTACATACAAAAGTCTAAAAATTACCGAAAAGCGGATATTATGATTCCCACTTAAATCTACAAATCCATAGAATATCTAAGGGTGTGTTAAACAATAAATTTAAATAAATAAAATTACCTTCTTAGCTGATATAACCTCGTTGCCATGTAATGCACCCGAGATATTCGGATCGTCAATGTCTGTATGTACTTGAACTCGCATTGCTGCTACAGCTGCGTCACGTTCCTTCTGTAAAATTTCAATTTTACGATCGTACGTATTTTTAAGATCAGTTAGAATGCGTTTAAAATCATTAGTGGCCTTGACCATTGTGCAATAAACATTCTCGAGAGTTTTCATTGTGTGACTATTGTCCAACAATGCAATTGGCCCAGGATCATTTATGTTCACGACGAAGGTTTCTCTATCGTATGCATTGCATATTTGTGTTTGATCTACTAGCTCTGTTGACGTGTCGAGGCTATCGTTAAGTGTTGGCCACGGTTCGTCCTTGGAGGTAATGTTATCATCCGTTAAAAACATATTATTATCATCAACCACCGTTGTGGTATGTTGTGGTTGTTCTGTATTGTTTATGATATTATTGTTATTATTTATGTTATTGTTAGTATTACGTTTACGTTTTGGACCACCGGTTTCGCCGTCATTATCTGTTTGGTTTCGCTTTCGACGTTTGTATGGCGTAAAAAGACGTACGGGTCCAGATGCTGCAGGAACAATCAATAAGATAAAAAATTATATGATTATTAAACATTTTTTTACTAGACAAATTGTTTACTTTAAACACTATCTATTTGTTAGCTTTAAATGGACTTTGATACTTTGTAAGGTATGTATGTATATATTTTTTTTGTATTTTTATGTAAAAAAAATAATAATTTTAATTGATGAGCCAACTCTTAAATCTTTTGAGGTTAACCGAGTACAGTCATAAGTGTTGATACCTTTAATAGAACTAAAGCATGGGAAAGTCTAATTGGGATTTAAAAAACTGTATAGATTGTAGATTAACATTTAAAAAATGGATGCTGGTACCAATAAGCAACCCATGTAACGAACGAAATGATCTGTCTATATTGTATTACCAGACATCCAAATATCTTATAGACTGCCGTATGAAAAACATGTGTCTTACACTGAGATTCTACTTTAAATTAACGATACTGAAACGGAAAAGCAGGAAATATGACAAGAAAAAGTGTAAAGATGTAACTTTTTATATTATCAGGCTCTACTAGCCAACAAAGCTGTAAAGGGAAATTCTGAAATAAAAATTCGAAACTGGTTGGCGACCTTAGAATAGTTTTGAGAATGCTTTTATAACTTTAGGGTTCCCAACTATGCTGGGTACCGCACCATTGTTATAATTATAACAATGAAAATTCCGACAATTTTGGAGGCCATTGTTCGGCAATTGAAATTTAATAAAATATTTTGAAATTTTTTTCTTTTTTAATTTCTATTAATTTCTTTTTTTTTTTCCATATTTTTAATACTACTGATAGACTTATCAATATATTTCTTGTAAATATGACAAGCATAATGGTCTCTAAGTTTTGAAAGAAGCACCACTATCTAATCTAATTTGTGTCTCCACTTACCCGCTTCATCGTCACAACAAACGGTGCAGCTGCAATTGGTTGCGTGCGGTGTAAGTGTGCCCTCATCAATCAATGACTGCAGCGATTTTCCTCCGTACTTAATGGAACGTTTCCAATCCTTACTCGAGCCACGACCACACGTCTGCTCAAATTCACTAGGCGTCAGCCATTTGTCTTTGTACTTGACACAGCGACCACGACCACCTGAGCCCAACTTACTGCGATACAGCTCGGCACTTGTAGTCTTGCAGCGTATGGGAAATATTTCCATCTGAGATGTTTCCGTCCAACTGACACCCGAACCTGAGCCACAGCCGGAGCCTGCGCCGTGCATCATCTGATCACCGATAACAGTGCTGTCATGACTGTTATTGCTGCCAGAACCATCGTGATTCATGCCAATTGAATCATTATGCTGTTGCTGTTGTTGTATGACAATTGTTTTAAGGTCGCCGCCAACACTGCCCACTACCGCTCCGCTGGATATATAACCGTTGTTGTCAACGCATAGCATCTGCTTGAAATGCGGTAAATGATCGGGTGAGATCACATTGAAAGCAGTGCCGGCAATCATGGAACCAATGGGCAGGGAAACGGGTACGGAAACGACATTGCCACCGCTGCCACCACTATTTTCATTTGATGATGTTACCATATGCACTTTGGTTTCCAGCTACCAATGATTATAATTCAATAAATTTCCAAACACACCAAACAGCATAAAAAACCGAAAATTTTCAGCATCAGCAATTCATAGACAAAATGTTGTGTATTTTTTCAGTACAAATGTAGGTATTTAGTTTTTGTAACGTCGTCAAAGGCAAAATAGTAGATGAAATGTAAAATATACACAATATGAGTAAAAAAAAAACAACAAATAGGAGAAATTGCAAAATCAAAACAAAAGCAATTAGAAGTGGGAAAAAAGCACACACAAATATTAATTAATAGAGAAATTTTGGAAATCAAATAAAAAAAAGAAAACACACACACAGCATACTTAAAAATATGTACACAATATTTTGTGTACAACACACACGCTCACGGTAGGACTGTGACAAGCGTTTAGGCTAATTGGTGGCACTAGCCATCATAAATGCCTCCACACAACAGCAAATGTACTTTGCTGTTGCTTCCAGCTAAACTGCGTATTAGGGGGGAGGACGTATAGATAAGTAACGGAGTGGCGCACTTTGCACAATAAACACTTATCGTTTCATCTACTAACAATTTTGTAAATTTCTTTTCGTTTGAATATTTTTTCCTAATTTGATTTGTATGAATCCAACCTTTTTCCCACTTTAATGTTTTCCAAACTGCTTTTGTTTGTTACTTACCTGGTGGCCGGAACTTTCCAGTATAACTTCTTCTTTTACGTCACGCGCTTCATCACTTAGAACGGCCAATTCTTTAACATCACGTATTCTACTTAGATGCATTTCATTGGAGTCCTGTTCCATAGCTTATTTTGGAATTTTGACACTGTCTGCTTTGCTCTGCTTTTTCTTTGCTTTGCAAGTGCTTTACACACACACAAAATCACAATTTTTTTCTATTTTGCCGTGTTACAAAAAAGTAAGGAATATTTTAGGCGGTTTTCAATTTTTTTTACAAAACTATTTTAATTCACCACTTAACAACTAATTTGCAAATTGTGTTTTTCAAAAGTTTTGATTTCAACGTATTCTATAAACAAATAAATCACATTTTGCTTATAAATATCTCTTTTTTTTTCAAGAAAAAATATTAACTGGAGATGTATGACATTTGTGATAACAACTTTCAATTAACACATTAAAAATTCTGTTCGTTAAGTAAGAAATGTCAAAAATAGAGAAGAAAAAGCTTTTAGAATTGGACACAGACAGAGTTGCATCGTTGGAGGGATAATAATTTAGAGTGAATGTCGCTAGTAAACCAGAGTTGTTACAATCATATGAAAGTGAAAAGTGATGTACACTTTATCTTTAATGAAGAAAAAAAAAATATTTATATTTTATTAAGGAATATCTTGTAGACATATATAGCAAAGATATGGGCAGCACAGACTGATCAGCTGCTCTCATTTGCGTAACTAGACCACTCTGGGGGTGCATTGCTCTCCAGAAATGTTTTCAAGAAATTAAAAATATTAAAAAAAAAATACCGTTTCAGCACATAAATTTTCGTATGTTTAGCTAAATTTTTGGTTAAAATAACTTAAAATTAATTAAAGTTATTTTTCCAAATGATATCGTTAATTAAAAAAATATTGTCAATAAGTTTTTATGCTGTAACTACCTGTAAAATTTTCGAAAATGGTTGAAAATTTTCCCGAGAGTAGTTTAAAATTCCGAGATTTTTAGCATATGTTCCTTTTGGGAACAAATATAAAAAAGTCTTCCGGTGTTGATTTGTAGACAAATCTTGTTCATGTTTTGTTTTTGTTAATACAGCCTTTTTGGATATATTATAGCACAGTAGTTTTTGTTCTTAAAAGCCACTCCCAAAGTTTTTAACGTGTTTTCGCCAAACAGAAGGATATAACCATCTTATGCTAAAAATAAACGGGTAAACAAAACGTAAGATAACAAAGTTATAGCGTGAACATAAAAATTTTAAGATATGGTTGGCTATTTTCAGACATGTGGTCGAATTAAATTTTTGACTCGATTTTATTTACGTAAAGCTTGATTGTATTAACCCACAATTGAAAGTTGCCAAAATGATACTTAATGCGATATTTAAGAGCGAATATTTTTATTACTAACTTGTATATTTCTTATTTTAGCATTAAATAACTTATTAAATGTACACAGAAGTTTTTAGAAATGTTATGCTAAATAACATTTTTTATTAGGCCGCAAAAAAATCGCTGTATTTAGCTAAAGGTAGAATTAACCTCACTGATCGTCACTGTGGCTAAAAAAAAAACAAAATACCAAAAATACCAATTGGAGTCGAAAAGAAACAAAATATATAAACTTTTTTCCAATTATGTTAGCAGATGTGGATGTTTTTATTACCAATTATACTATAGTGGATCCGGAAATCTATCAGCTATGGATAGAGGGGTTTTCATGTTAGTTTCTGTTACATTAAATTGTCATAATTATAACGTTAGCTCTATTTTTAGCAACTGAAGCAGTTTGTTATTTAAAGCAAAATGATTCAGGCCATTTCAGAGGTGTCCATTTGGATTTGATTACTTCGGATGTTTTAGATCATTATCGCACTTACTCTCTTATTGAGCGCCTGCTATATGCTCCAATTAATTTATTAGAACAATGCTGTTTCCAATTAGAACCAGAGACCCGTAATCTTATTATAGAGAAGTTGTATGCATAAATAAATAATAAATTAAATGTTAAAAATTTTTCCATTTTACATAGATATTATTCAATTGATGACAGTGTGGCTCGCGAGATATTGGGTAAAAAGTTATCTGCCCGCTATAGAAAGGATTTAGATGAGGTGGCTGAAAAGACCGGAGTTAAATTAAAATCATGCAGGTATAACGACAATTAACTGATATTTAAATATACATTTGTGAACAACGTAAAGTATCTAGCTTTGCAAGATAAAAACAGTAAAGATTCAGAAAAAAATTAAGTTTGTCCCACTGACATATTTTCTTGTAAATCAATATAATAGACAGCCTTTGTAAACTTTAAAATATATAAATTACTGATTTTGCGTAGTTCTTGTATTTAACAAATTCAAATATGTAAGCGAACTTTGAATTTAATATTTTATCAAAAACTTAAACATAAATTAATAAAAAAAACATTTTTTTTTAAATTTTCTATAAATAGGAAACGAGTAAAAATCATTTATTGAAAATGTATATACCTATGTATGTATACATACTAGTTTTTCTTTTTTTTTATAAATATTATACCCAGGGTACACTTATACAGGTGCCAGCCCAGCTGACTATTTTTTTGTGTTCTGGAGTATGTCAAACTACATACTAAAAAAATTATAACAACTCCGGAAATTGTCAAACTTCATACATAAAAAAAGTGAGCCGAAAATCGCTCTCCTTTACGCTATCATCTTATGTAATTACACCATGATTATACCTATATTTAAAAAAAAAAATGGAAGATTAGAAAGAAATTTTTAAATATGCTTAAAATGTTTATAAAAATCTGTTTTTTTTTTTGTAAAATTAAAACAATTTATTTATATAGTTTTGTTGGCCTTTAAAAAGTTTTTTTCTTATAATTTCTTAAAAATTTAATGCCTTTTTAGAAAATGAAATCCAATGAATTTTTTTTTCAGACGCCAATTCGACAATGTTAAACGTATATTTAAAGCTGTAGAGGAGTTGCCTGGCAATATAACACAAAATATTAAACAACTATTTAATATACCCGAAGAATTGGCTAAGTGAGAATATAATACAAATATATGTATATGTACCTAACTTGTTATAATTTTGTTTTAACAACTTTATGTTGCTTTCTTTTTGAAGGAAATATGCCTCTATTGTATTTTTAGCCTGTTTACGTTTTGAAACTTCGAAGAAAAAATTGCAATATCTAACATTTGGTGATTTGTTTGACTGTTCACAGGCTGTGATGGCCTACTGGACCTATACTTATCAGCATTCGGGTCCCGAATACTATGACACCGAAATGGATAAAGAATTTTTGCTGGATTTAAGGGAATTGAGGTGTTTATTAGAAAAGGAAAAGGAAATTAAACAGTAAGTTTGGAAGACAGCTTTTTTTAAATTAAAAAATTTCTAATATTATGCTTAGTTTGGTTTGTTTGCGTTTAAAACCAGTACTTTTGGAAAGATCTTTTCAAGAATTGGACTCAAATTTTCGGTAATTATAATGAACTGAACAAATGTTTTTTAATTTACTTTTAACTTTTCTAAATATTTTACAACTTAGCTCATATTGGCGCTCTTTGATTAGCATAGCATGCAATTTACATCGTACCCGCGAGCTGCGTGATTTATTTGTAGATCTTTGTGAGAAATTAATAGAACCTTGGCGTCAGAATGTTTGGGCTCATGATCATGTCAAAATGTTTTTAGCTGCCATTACACAAAGTGTTTTAGATTTAGAAATATCCAGGTACGCTTAAATGAATTAAAAAAAGTCAAAAAATAAATTTTGTTAATATTAACGATAGGTTGAGGTTAGTTTAAACTAGATAATAATAAGAAAAAACCAGAAAGTTTTAGTTTCAAATATGGTCCCTATTTGAAGCCGGAACATTAAAATACAATAAGTTCGTTCGTTTACTAAAAGTTTTTACTATTTTTTTCTGGACTTTACTGCATTTTTTACGTTTTATATGGAAATTTGTGTAAACGAACACAATTTCGTAAAATGCAGTAAAAATTTGTACAAATTTGTGAGTTCTCGAGCGAACCTAATAAATATATTTCATATACATACATGCATGCATATACATACATATATTATGTGTAAAGACTTTAAGCTCATATTTTTCTCATGAATTTTACATTTTAATTCTTAATTAAAGCATAACCGAAACAAAATTATTATTATTATTTTTTTTTTTTTTTGTTAAATGAACTAGACCTATTTCTGGACATCATATTCATAGATTTACTGAGTTATTTATAAAACCCAACAAAGATTAATAAAGGCTTTATATTATATTTATTCTATGAAAATATGATTTATCGACACTTAATTATTTTTGTATATAAGACCATTATAGTTTACTTTTTAAATTAAATTGCTTTTTTATTTATTTTCTCCTTTAGGGATCAAGAAACTCGCTGTTTATGGGATCGTTATATGCAAGTGATCAGTTTATGTTTAGATAAAATGTATCATTATTAAATGTATAAAATGTAGCTGCCTTTTTCATAAAAACTATTAAAGGTTTGTAAAGGTTTTAATTATATATAAATGTTTTATTTACCTTGAAAAATTATTTAATAATACGCTTATTTCTTTTTTAATTAATGATTTTTTTGTTTGTAATTTTTGATATATTGTTTAAGAAATAAAAATTCGAATTAATGTGACTTTATGATTTGGGTAAATGATTTCAGATAAACATATAAAAGTGACTAGAGTGAATATCGAAAAATGCTACAAGGAACTCGTTTAAGCTTAAAATGTTAATCTTTAATAAGAGTTTTTTTTTTTTTTTTTTTTTTTTTTTTTTTTTTTTTTTTTTTTTGTAAATAATGTCCCTTACAAAATCTTGACGTATAGAAAAACTTGCCGCAACAGCGCTCCAAGCAGGTAAAATGTGGGTGTGTAGTTCGTTGGTTTAAATATTGACTGCCTGTTCAACGATGTCGAAAGAAAACCCAAGCGAAATTTCATTCGTATAAATATATTGAAAACAACAACAAAAACTAAAAATTTGTTTTTGCTTTCAACGTATTTGTACGAATGAAATTTCGCTTGGGTTTTCTTTCGACATCGTTGAACAGACAGTAAATTATTGGAGACAAATTACGATATCCGAGTTTTTTGATTCCAATAAGAATTTTTTAATATCGCAAGCAATTTAGCTCCAGGCCCGTCACACGAAATTACATGTAAGAGTGCTTTTTGGCCGTGCCGAATCTGAAATGAATCATGTACATAGGTATAATGACCATACCGTAGCTAATTCTAGATTTCAGATTTCATGTTATACGCCATTATTTTATTATTTCCGACACCATCTTCTACTGTATTCTACTATCTATGGAGGCAAGCTCTATGTAGTCTGGCTCTGTGAAAGACATGATAATGTATATACAAATAAATATCTACATATTCATATGTAAAGCGTGACTTTTTAAGCGTACACCAATACCTCACTTTGCGTCGTGGTTACGTTCCCAAAAAACGCGACGCAAATTGAAACGACGCAAAGTGAATTATGATTTTCTATAGCAAACCATGTAAAGATCGAAGATAGGTTCCAGGGTTACGAAAATACTACTTTTTAAAAAGAAAATTGAACAAAGTAAACATTTAAAAAAACAAAATAATATAAAATTTTATTACATACATACAAAAAACAAAAAAAAACCAAATTCAATTCAAAGAAAATAAAATATTCAATTAATTAATAAAAAACAAAACAAAAATTAATCACTGTCTGATGAGTCCATAGTGGATGTTGTCGTAAGTCGGTTTTCTTTCACAAAAAATTGGTTCAATGTTTGCTGAACAGCTTTTTTTCAACGTAAAATAAATTTCCTTGTAGCAATTGATATTCGTAGCTACCGTCTGGGACACTTTTTTAAAAATATCTCCATAGCTTCGTCAATCAAACACATCGCTTTGGAAATTCGTTTGGAGGTCAAATTCTTCGGAGATTTCTATTGAACGGTCACTGTCATCTTCATTAGCAAATTGCAATTCCAGTTGCAATAGTTCTTCATTAGACAATTCTTGGTAGTGCGAGGTTAGCAATTCATTTATGTCAGTCTCAATTAGAAAGGGAATCTCCGAGTTTTTATGGCATGGCTCAATTATTATCAAAGCAACGCAACTTCGAAAATCTAACGACGCACAGTGAAAATTAGTACTAATTCAGCAGCGACGCAACTTCGAAAAAACGCAAAACGAAACGACTCAAAGCGAGGTATTGGTGTATTTAAAAAAAAAAATCTAAATAAACACTCAAATTTGCATCATATTTTCAAAATTTTTATTGAAATCGATAAATTGGTCTTTGCCATTATAGTTAAGAGGCGTCAAATCACATGATCTTGGCGTCCAACTCACAGGGCCATTTCACCAAATTCATTCTTCAATATGTCCATTGTTTCACGAGCTGTGTGGCATGTGACACCGTCTTGTTGAAACCACATATCAACCACGTCCAACTCAGCCAATTGGGGGGAAAAAAAAGTCGCGTATCATGGCTCGATATCGTTCGCCGTTGACGGTAACGTTTCTTCCACGGTCGTCTTTGAAGAAAAATGGACCAATGATGCCACCAGCTTATAAAACACACCAAACTGTCGTTTTTACAGGATCCATCGGTAACTTTTGTACGGCATGTGGCTGTTCTTCACCCCAGATGCGACAGTTTTGCTTGCTTACGTATCCAATTAGCCAGAAATTAGCCTCATCGCTAAACACAAATTTTCGATAAAACAAACGATGGACATTTCTCACAGAGCACGAATTTTGATAATAAATTTCAACGATTTTCAGTCGTTGCTCGTTTGTAAGTTTCTCCATGATGAAATGGCAGAGTATACTGAACACTTCTCACTTTCACAGATGTAGTTTGGACACAATTACCAATCAGTGCTGTCAGCCCGACAAAACTTAATTCATAAAAAATCACCCTTTGTATGTAAGTTTGTAATAAAAAAAAATATCTTTAGTGATAAACTATTAAAAGGAATTTTTAAAAAAACATTTTTTAATGATTTTCTAATCTAGCAGCCCTATTCCTAGTTTGAAATAGCTTCTTTCCACTTTCTCATACTCCGATTAATAACATTGCTCTTTAATAGTGAAAATCAAGGCAAATTTATTCATCAGGTAGTCTTGATACGACAGCTGATTATTTTTTTAACTTCAGCATTCAAAGTCTACAGATGAAAACAATTCTCTCTATTCTCTCATTTATTTCAAATATCAAAAATAAAACATAAACAAAAAAATTCACTTCGAACTGCTGGATTGAGTGAAAACATTAAGGAATTTGAACTTTAATGAAATTCTATTAATATTTTCTCTTTTTTTAAGAAAATTGTTTTTTTTTATTTAATTTTTTGAAAATTGAATTTTTATTTTGTTGAACTTTTCTGTTTGAGTTGAACTCAAGCCTGATTAAAAATATTATTTTAATTTTTTGACGACTTAACTGATTTTCGAATTTTCGTTAAAATTTCAATTTGTTTGTATAGTTTATTATTAAATTTAAAATTTTATAAAACCTTTTTTTTAATTAAACAATTATGTATTAAAAAAAAATTAATTTATTTTAACATTTCGAATATTTTTTCATGCAGATTATATTAATGTTAAAATAAAATAGTTAGAAATTGTTTTATTAAAAAAATTACACTTTTAGCATTTTATTTGGTACCATTAATTAAAATTCATAACATCACTTATAAATTGCACTCTCATAGATACTCTCAAATATGCGGGCACCACTACATTTAATAAATTTGCGATATACATAAATACGACCCGACAGTTCTGGTAAATACAATATTATAAAGGCAATCATTACAACTTGCCTTTTTATTGTTATTATTATTAAAAATAATAAAATTTAACCGATAAAAAAATAATAAATGAAGATGGCTTTAAAATGCAAAGCCATTTATCTGTCCGACAAAAACCTGCCTTTAACTAACGGCAAGTTGTAATAATGGCTCTGAATATAGGTTCGTTCGAGTACTTTTACTGCACTTTGTAGTAAATGAGTAATTATTTAGTAAATTGAAAATTTTACTCTCAAAAAGAGAATTTGTCCAAAAAAGTTCTCGAACAGACATTTGTAAAAATTCGGAAGATTGAAGCAACAGCTGATGGCAAATAAATATTGTGTTGTTTAATGGGAACTATGTACATACATATGTGCAAATATGTATTTAAGTATGTATACCTGCGCCAGATTCAGGCAGTTCTATTCTTTCATCTGTAGACATTGTTAACTAACTTTATTTCACAAACAATTTAAATTTAATAATATTTTGCACTTTTGTTTGGATTTTCCTTTTTTTAATATTTTTCCACAAATTGTATACTTTTTGTTTGCTTACTTTTGTTTGTTTACCTTTTGAATCATATGTTTTTTGGTTTTGCTAAATCTTACTGCAAGAAATTTCTGTAGTAAAGATTTGCAAATACTCAGTCAAGAACTGTCACTTTTCGCTCTTTAGTTGTGCTCTCATTTACTACAAATTTGTGTAAACGAACGCAATTTCGTAAAATGCAGTAAAAATTTGTACAAATTCGTACAAATTTGTGAGTTCTCGAACGAACCTTATATTAACTCTGTTGATTATTTCAAGGGCAAAATTTTAGCATTCGAATGAGGTTGAAATTTTTCTCGAATATACATAATTGAATACGAGAATCTTTTTTATTGTATTAAAAAAATAAATAAATAAATCAACAATTAAATTATGTTTAAATTTCGAACATTGTTTTCATCAAACAATTATTATTTATCAATTGTAGTATTGATTCAAAGAAAAATTTTAGGTATACCGCATGGAAAAATAATCATCAACCTCTTTAAGCCGAAACAAATCTCGTGGTAATAACGATGAAGGTGTAAATTTTTTAATATTTTTTAACAAAACTCTAATATTTTTTATTCTTTTATTTTTAATTTTTCTAGTTGATTTTCAATTTTAATTGAAATTAAGTGAATAAGCATTTGTACTTCTAAGAAAAGCTGATTATCTCAGCTTTTTAAACTAGTAACTCTATTGTTAAAGGCTGTGTCCTCGACTTCGTATTAACAGCAGTAAGTAAGAAATGCATAGTGATGATAAAATGGAACTTTTGAGTTTTTTTTTTGAAGTTTTTACAAAATAAAAAAGTAACAAATATTGACGGAGATCCATATTTTGTATATATTTTTAGTAGTAACGTTATTAAGAAAGAGGTTGTAGAGGCTGCTGCAGACCAGTGTTATAATTAACCTAAATATATGAAAACTGATAAGCTTTTTAAATAATACAACACTGAATTCATATAAATAGTCTCTTTTTTTTAAAAATCAACTTGAACATTTTAAAGAATTTTTGTAAAAAACTGTATAAAAAACAGATATAAGCAGTTTTTCCTTATTGCCACAGAATTCTGTGTAAACGTTTAATTCTTTATTTTTTATTTGAAAAAACTTGTGTAAAAACTTGTAGCGAATTATTCAAAAATCTATGATAAGAAACCCAACATAAAAACTGCGGGGAAAGAACTTGTACACTCACTTAAACTCACACGCAAAAACAATTACAAAAAGTTCAAAGCTTTTTTCCAACAACTAGTAACTGTCAACATTGCAAAAAAAAAGCAATAAAAACTTGCATTGCAAAACTGATGGAAAAAAGCAGAAAGAGACAGAAAAGAAAAAAAATAAGCGCAACAACTTGTCAAACGTTTTTTTAACGTATCTAGTAGAAATTTACGCAGAAAAATTGAATAAAGAAAATATCAAACAAAACAAATACAATTTTCCAACGAAAAATAACAACAAACCCTTTAGCCGATGCGAAAGCAATAAATCATATCAATTGTGTGTGCGTGCCTATGGAATTTCGGTAAGTTAACATTCGTATTGTATCTGATGGATTGATATCTACTAAATACTGCAATGAAATACATAAAATAAATTTGGGGTGATTTTCTTTAGCCTCTTATTCTCTAGCAATAAACAACCACTTTGAAAAACTTATCTGTTTCACAAAAATTAAAAGAAAAAACATATGGACGTGATATTTCTTTATTGCGGATTTATAAATTTTTGCAAAAATTCAATTAATTAAATTAAATATTTAATATAAAAAAAGAAAAGAAAAATCATGTATCTTTTCCATTCATCTAGTGAAACTTTGGAGGAATTGGATGATGAAACCTACGATGATGAAAGATTGGCCAGAACATCAGACGAAAATCGAAAGTAAGTTAAATCGAATTTTTTAATTTTTGTTTCTAAACTAAAAGTTATGAAAGAAAAGTACCTAAATATTTCGTAATACTGAAGACAGTAGTGGGTGGGAGTCAAGTGGAAAAGTAAAAAATATATTTTTATTTCTTTTTTTATACATGAAACGTATTCCATATGTTGGTAGATGAGTGTAAAAAGAATTATCATTAGTTAAGAAGAAGCATTTAAATATTTAACAGGATTTCTTATTATACACTTCCCATAACTGACAAGCGTACATATGTAAGTTCATGCACAAGTTTGTCTATTCGTTTGGAATTTATCCAGTATTTATTTGCAAACCCAATAAGAATGATTCATATTTGAATCCTAACAATTAGAAAAGTTTATGTAGTGTTTGTGTGAATGTTGAAATCAAATTTGTATAGCCCGCAGATAACAAACGGTTCAATACATGGTATTAATATATGTATTAAATATAAGTTTTTTTTTGGGTTTACGATTACTCCAATCTCATTTCGATAACACGAAAAAAAGATGGAGGTTCTAGTGTACTAGCACTAAAAAATAAATTGGCTGCCAAAAGGCAAAACTGCCATTGCCAATTATTTTCGATTATAATGTCAAATATTTTTAAGAGCCTTCTCGAGTAACTGCCAATCGACCTAAACCTTCGTATAGGAAGCCGGAATTAACGAATTCGACTTCTTGTATAAAATTCTGCATGTGGTCAATTGAGACCCCGGGTAACAGTAACTCGGTACATCTAACCGACGCCATACAATTAACCAATGCGAGAGTAAGACGTAAAACTCTCGAAGCCAAATAAAAAGGACGGCCTGATTTTCCTTATTCAACAACGATAATGACAATGGCGGGCGAGCTTCTGACCTGACCAGAGCTGTTACGACTGATTACGACTGTTAAATATATTTTAAAGAATTTTGCTATTACACTTAGGCCTATTAACATAATATTCAGTTAAATAAATTTAACGTAAAAGTTTACTAACTTTTAGTAAGCTTAAACTGAAGTTTCAACTATAGGCCTAACTATATTATGCTTTTGCTGGCTTAAGCAAATGTGCGGATACACAAAATTAAATGTATGCAACTATATTGTACTTAAGAAACTTTTCGTCAAGTTTCGTCAAGTGTCATTTGCTTAAGCAAACTGCGAGTCTGATCGTACTTTGCTTATACCCCTTTCGCATTGGGCAAGTCACTTGCTCAAGTTAGTTTTTTATTTTCTTTTATTTTTCTTTGAACTTGCTTTCATGTTCAGACTCAGCAACTGACTTGCCCAAGTTTCGTTCTCTTTTACTTATTATACTCTTCACACAGTGAAAAAGGGTATATATAGGTTTGTCATTCCGTTTGAAATTTCTACAATTATCAATTATCTACACATACATACAAACGTGGTATACTGGTTAGAGTGAGCCAAAAAATTTTTTTTATTTTATATTTTATTAAAATTTTTATTGTTTTATTTTTAATTTTTCTTTTAATTTATTTTTTTAAGCACATAAGTAAACTTAATGTATAATATTACAATGGGATGTTTTTATATATGTATGTTTTGTATGTACGTATTTCATATGAGATAAATGGTGACATAAACAATTGTTGTTGCATGACAACACGTTGTGAAGGGTATATAAGATTCGGCATGGCCGAATATAGCACTCTTGTTTGTTTTTATTACTCTTTTGTTTTTGGTTTCTCAACAAAAACTTGCTCGTACTTGCCGAGTACAGGCAAGTGTGTACTCAAAAATGAGCAAGTTTCTTCCTCTTAACCCGACCTTACCCCTTTTGCCTATAAACACAACACTTGCGCAAGTCACTTGCGCAAGTGACTTGCCTAGTCTGAAAGCCGTGTTACGAAAATAGATTTTCATTTGATATGTACACACTGTTGCATTATTTAGCACTTTTTTTTATTAATGTTGTCATTTGTTTTTTTAAATTAGTGAAAAAATATATAAATTTAATAGTTTATAGTAAAATATTTTACATTTTACACATTAAATAATAATTTTGTGACAATATCAATATATTTAGGATATACAGAAATAAAACAGCTTTTGCAAAAGTACAAATATTTGCAACTAATCATAGTAAGTATTTAAGTTTAAAAAGTACAATATATCCACCAACAAGTCTTCAAAAATTTGCTTAAGCATTTGACAGACTTTTCGTTGGTTTTTGACATTAGCTTAAGCCAGCAAAAGCATAATATAGTTAGGCCTTATAAATTAAAAATGTTCGTTAACAATAGACAAGAGTTAGTTAACTTGTAATTATCAAATATTACGAATGAATTTCAAAAAGAAGAAGAAATGTATACATAAATATAAATTCTTAATGTGCACCCATCTGCTAATAAATTTATTAAAAATTTAATGTATTTTGAAATAATGTTTGCTATAAATTTAACAATTCTCTTAGATAAACGATATCTCATGAAAAACTCATCAGGTAAATTAAAATGATCCATTCGATTTCTGTGGTTATATTTTGTTTTCTTACCATAAGAAATATTTACTTTATATAAATTACTAGCCAATCCCGGCGCTCGTTGCTACGCCCCTTCATGAAATTTAATCGCATTCTAAATTTTAATCGAATATCAAGTGCAAGGCTAAAAACTATAACTTTTTCTTTATGAGCGTGGCACTGCCCATTTTCTAATTACGAAACTATATAGTCATGACAGCTCAATAAGTGTGCAAAGTTTCAGAAAAATCGGTCCAGTGTAAGTACCTCAAAATGATACCTTTTTTTATGGGCGTGGCACTGCCCACTTTTCTAAATACGAAACTGCATAGTCATGACAACTCAATATGTGTGCAAAGTTTCAGAAAAATCGGTCCAGTGCAAGTACCTCAAAATGATACCTATTTTTTAATGGGCGTGGCACTGCCCACTTTTCTAAGGACGAAAGTGTAAAGTCATGATAGCTCAGTATGTGTGCAAAGTTTCAGAAAATTCGGTCCAGTGCAAGTAGCTAAAACTGATAACTAATTTTTTATGGGCGTGGCCCCGCCCACTTTTTCAATCACGAAATTATAAACCCATGACAGCTCAATATGTGTGCAAAGTTTCAGAAAAATCGGTCCAGTGAAAGTACCTCAAAATTAAATTTTTTTTAGGGGCGTGGCCCCGCCCACTTTTCTTATCATGAAATTATTTAGTCATGACAGCTCGATATGTGTGCAAAGTTTCAGAAAAATCGGTCAAGTGCAAGTAGCTAAAACTGATATTTAATTTTTTATGGGCGTGGCTCCGCCCACTTTTTTCACCCATAAACACTCCCTGGTATGTGTACAACAACTTACCAAAGTTTGAGCCCGATCGGTTTTGTAGTTTCGGAGTCTATAGCTAACACACACACACACACACACAGAGTTTCACTTTTATATATATAGATACGAATGTGTAAATCTTTTTAATCGTAGAGGCATCTTTCAATTGTTTAAAAATAGCAATAATATAATATATTTATATTCAAACATCAAATATTTTCTTCCAGTTAAGAACTTAAACGCCAAATAGTACTCGGTTAAATTTAACTGAAATTTGGCAAAATAATCTAAAAGTTATAAGATAACTAAACTTTTTGTTAATGGGTTTTGGCTAACCAAGGTTTAAATTTTGAGTTTAGTGTTAACTGTAGGTTAATTTTTTATTGTTAACGGCCCTTATTTATCGGGCAGACTTAATCCTACCTTTAACTAGCGTTAAGTTGTAATAATGGCCTTAAGACTTGTTCTTTATATTTGTAAGATAACCTACCAAGCTAAATAAGACATTTAAAAGAAGTAGTGAATGCATGGGTTCAACTCATGATGAGGTGGTTCGATTTAGGTGAAACATGCATGATTCTAACACTTAGGTGCCATCAAATAAGTGAATAGAACTCATGTAAATTAATTAGTTAAAAGCAAATCCATGTTTCAGGAGTTAATGATGTTTACAAGAATTTTCAAGTAAAGGCCGTCCCAGAACAAACGCAAGATTTGAATTAAATAGAAAACACAGTCTTTAGTCTTTTAATTGTTATATTTTCATTTAATCATAAAGTGCAAAGGATACGATTATTTAAAAAATAACATATCGGGCAAATGGCCTCCTCCATACGCACTCGTTCGTCGAAATTTTCCATGACCATTTAGTGAGTATGCGCTTTAGAGAGCTTCTTGAAATTTGAAATTCTTGTCCACGACCCCGAATTGTGGTTCCTGGATTGTTTGTTACCAATACTCTCACGTAGTTGTTTTTATACTACCAGTGTATTTGGCATCTTTAACGAATCCAGACACCCTCAAGTTTTTAATAATTTCTTCACAGTTGACGAAGTCAAAACACGGCCGACTTCCTAAACGCAAGTTGCAATTCATAATTTAAAAAATGCGTATGCAATGCTAAACATGTCTTAAGTGCAACCTTGCGTTGCAGAGATTTTTTTTGCATTTTATCGGCATTTAGGAACGCTCATGGATCTACTTTTTGTCTCTGCAATATAAAGTGTTTAATTATTTAAATTAGTCTGTGATTTAAATAAACTCTATCAATTATAAATAATTTATTAAAAATAAACAAAAAAAAAACTAACTCAGCCATTGCAGCTCAAATGTTTGCATACAAAATAAAAATGATGCGCGATTTTGACAGCTGATACTTAATAAAATGAGTTGCCAAGTGATTAGGAACATTGGACATTGCTAGAAAGTTTACATATGCGTTTACGAAGTGTATGCATTGTAAATATGCATTGCAACTTGAGTCTAGAAAGTCGGCCCACTACTCCGCTTATGATTTGTATGAAATTTTCGAAAGATTGTTCAGTAATTAAGACACGTTGTTTTATCGTTTAACGCTCCATTTTCACTAACCCTAAACTGTCAATGCGACAGTGTTTTTTGAGAATTACCAACACTTTACTACACAAATGGCGACAAATTCAAATCTTGCATTGTTTTTAGGGCACCCTTTGAAGCACATCATTTATGGCAAACTATTTTGCATTTAGGGAGGCATTAAGAATGAATTTTTTTGCGCTTTTTATTTAGAATTTATGAAAAATGTTTTTTATTTTGAACTACTGCAAAAATTTGTTTGTAAACCAAACGTCCGCATACCTACGTTTACAGTCTAGTCTAAATTCTAGGGGCAAATTACGACATTCGAACGTGATCGAAATTTGAAAATTCTTATTATAATCTCTATACCTAAAGCACAGCGAGCTCGATCGTTCGAGTAAAATTGATCAAATGCCGTAATTTGGCCACTGGTCTATACCCTAGTATCTTTTTCTTTACTCCACATAGTTTTAAAGGTCCACAGCATAGAAGGCATATTTGAACGAAAATTTGATTATAATATTCTTCCAGGCAAAATCACAGTGAAATTGAAAAAAGACGGCGGGACAAAATGAACACTTACATCAATGAATTGTCCTCCATGATACCCATGTGCTATGCCATGCATCGTAAATTGGATAAATTAACCGTTTTACGTATGGCAGTGCAGCATTTGCGTAGCATTAGAGGTGCAGTACATGCCTACAGTGGTGGTGATTGCAAGCCAACATTTTTATCGGATCAAGAATTGAAAATGTTAATACTGCAAGCAGCCGAAGGATTTCTATTTGTTGTGGGTTGTGATCGTGGTCGTATATTGTATGTATCGGAGTCGGTAACAAATGTTTTGAACTATACACAAACGGATCTGTTGGGTCAGAGTTGGTTTGATGTGCTACATCCCAAAGATGTGGCCAAGGTTAAGGAACAGTTGTCATCCTTAGATCCCTGTCCGAGAGAGCGGTTAATAGATGCGAAGAGTGAGTAAAGTAAAAGGGAAAATTGTTTCAATTTTGCTAACATATAAGATATTTTATTTCCAGCCATGCTCCCAGTTAAAACCGATATACCACAAAGTTTATGTCGCCTATGTCCGGGTGCAAGACGTTCGTTTTTTTGTCGCATGAAACTGAAAGCCGCCTGTAGCAGTCAAATTAAAGAAGAATCTGATACTTCTTCAAGTTCACGTAGTTCCACTAAACGTAAATCGAAACTAAGTATGGATGAAAAATATCGGGTTATACAATGCACGGGCTATTTAAAATCTTGGTCTCCCATCAAGGAGGAAAATCAGGACGCTGATAGTGAGGATCAAATAACAAATCTTTCCTGCTTGGTGGCTATAGGACGTTTACCCTCAAATATTATGGAAGATCAAACCTCCTCTTCGCTAGACAATCATCCTAATGTCCGGCATGTTAATTTTCTGTCTCGTCACTCGGTTGATGGTAAATTTTTGTTTATCGATCAAAGGTTAGTGATTTGTAGAAAGAATTCAGTTTGAAATTAATTTTTCTCTTAAATTTTGTTTAGAGCCACCTTGGCGGTTGGTTTCTTACCGCAAGAAATTTTAGGCAGTAGCTTTTACGAGTACTTTCATCCCGAAGACATACCCGCTTTAGCTGAATCGCATAAAACAGTTCTGCAGGTGGCCGAAAAGGTCACCACCCAAGTTTATCGTTTTCGTTGCAAGGACAACAGTTTCATACAAATGCAGAGTGAATGGCGTGCATTCAAAAATCCTTGGACTACAGAAATTGAATATATAATGGCCAAGAATTCGGTATTTTTATAAGCATTTATATTTAACTACTTATTTATATGTATGTACATAGCTGTGGACTTTTGACAAAACAGCTTAAATCGAGATAAGAAAATGTACAGGTTTCTTTACGGTAAAAGTATGATCTTTGAGACGATTTGTTTGCACTTATCTACGTCTTTCTATGTAAAATACTTTAAGAGATTTCACGCGTTCAAATGAGTTAACCAAGGCATATTTGTACAGGTATACGGTCAAATTCATAAAAATTAAAACAACTATAAGAGGTTTATAAAACAAATTTCCAAAGAAAACCTGTTTTATAAACCCTTTATAAAGCTTAAATTATTTTAATGAATAAGGCAGATAAGATACAACAAAGCAACTTTTTAGTGGATGTTTTTTGTTGATAGCATGTTGACACGGACAGCATAATTCGAGGGTTTGCTCTCTCATTCAAGGTTTTCGACCGAATCTTGATTGAATCTATAAGATGGTTTGGTAATTTGGTTCATTTTGAATCTTGTTGCTAATCTTGAAGAATTTACTATCATCTCCAATTTCGATAACAAAAAACCGCTAATTTATCTGCACTGACTGTATAAAACAAAACGTAAACAAAGCAAAACAAAAAAATATTGTGAGTAAAAAATTAAAAAAAATCATTGTGGAAATAAAAAATATACGTTTAAACAAATATATTTAAATAAAAATGGAAAAAAGAGAAATAGTGCAACGTATTTTAAAGTATAGAAGAATGACTTCAATCACAGACTGTGCTTCAATTAACCTCAGAAAAAACAAAAAGCCGCGTTAAAAACTAAAAAAAAATGTCGAAGTGAAACAAGAACTATCGTCTGAACGACAGGGTTCGCATTTAAGATTCAGAGAACGAACCACGAGAATCATGTTGCCGTGTGAACATGAGGCTGGAGACACTTATACAGGTGGCGGTGCCAGCCCAGCTGATTATTTTTTTGTGAGCCAATGTTTGTCATATGTTTCTATAAAAAAAAGAGATTTCAGTGCCAAGAATTGTCACACTCCATATAAAAAAAAGAGACAAAAATTGCTCTCCTTTACGCTATCACCTTATCAAGGCCAATTTAATTATCAGGTGGTGGTAATTCTACAACAAATACAACATTAAAAAAACAACATGGTTTTTTATTGTTGCTTTCGACTGTCGATGTGTCAAAAACTACATGGTTTTTGTTTGTGTTTTTTTTGCGCGGGAAGGAGTAATCTATGTTAACATAAATAATATTTGACAACTCAACCACCATTTATGCAAATAAAAAAGTAGATCAGCTGCGTTGTCAACACCACCTGATAATGAATTCGCTTTGCACCTTATGTAATTACACCATGACATAAGGCTAATTCGTATATCAGGTATGGAAAAGTTGTTATGATGTGTTTAATTTAAAAAAAAATCACTTAAAAAAGGATATTTGTTAAGGATATTTGTGAAATCAATAATAATAAATTAAGTAGATATGAATGTTTTTAAAAAAATACACTTACGTTAATTGTTCAATACCGAAACGTTACTTTCATTTTCCATCCCTGCATAAATTAATAAAATTAAACCGATTTCAACAAATTTTGACATTATGCTTCCCGATCAGCTGTTGCGATAAGCTTACCTTTATGAATTCGCCTTGGAGTTGACTATAATTCTGTGGCAATAAGAAAAAACTGCTTATATCTGTTTTGCGTTTACTTTTGAAATTTTTGAGTTGACTTTAAATAAAGACCATTATATGAATTCCGCGCTGTATTAGTTACAAAATTTATCGGTTTTCGTATGTTTAGTTAAATAATAATAAATTATAATAAATTAGTTAAATATAAAAAAATTATTTTAAATGATATTGTTCGTTGAAGAAATATAGGCAATAAGTTTTTACGCTGCAACTTCCTGTAAAATTGTGCAAAATAGTTAAAAATTCGCTTGAGAGATTTTTTTTTGATATGGGAGTGCAATGGTAGTTTTATCTCAATTTTAGCTAATCAAGACTTAAGTGGTTCTTCCTTTTTGCCACAGATTTACATTGTTATTAATTTTACATTCCTGAAAATTTTAAAAATTTAATTACAAACTGTTATCAAAAGTCGACAGTGCACTAAAATCTAATTAATTTTTATTAATTCACATAAGATTTACCCAGCAAAAAAAGACATGCAAAAGAAATAGTGAATACATGAGTTCAACCCATGATGAAGTCATTAAATTTAGGTAAAGTATGCATGATTTTAACATTAACGTGTAAGTGAATAGAACGCATGCACAGTAGATGAAAAGAAACCTATGTTTCATGAGTTCATAATGTTTGTGTATATGAATTGTTCAACATATTTTGCATAAATTTGCAAGTATTTTGCAGCACATCATTTAAGACAAACTATTTGAAATATAAGGAGGCATGAAAAATGCATTCTATTGCACTATTGATTTAGGGCCGTATTCATAAAAAATATTTTAGTTTTATTGAAGGCTTGTTTGACAAATTTCTCTACCACAGTTGTCAAATAATCCCTTAATAAACCTAAAATATTTTTTATGAATACGGCAGTTAGAAGTCATGACAAAATGTCATTCACTAGGAACTAGTGCAAAATTTTTTTGCTGGGTAATTAAATTGAAGATGTTGTATTTTGTTATGATATCTGTTATTCTATAACTCGTTGCAAGATGCAGTTATATGAAAACTCATTCGAAAACAGCTAACGGGTTTTAAAAATAATTGATGAATTTTTCGCTTTTTTATACATGATATCTCATAAAGTGTTTAATACAGAAAGATGTCGATAAACGAAACATCTTATTTTTATGATCTAGAAAACTGAAAATATTCTTAACTCGACTTAAGTTGTTTTGCCAAAAGGTCACAGATATCTGTATATATTTGTATGCCAATACTAAGGTATTTTTTTTAACCCAAAATAAAATAATTAATAAAAAATGTGTGCAAAAGATATAAATAATTCTAGCCCTTTCATTTAAGGCCAGTCAAATAGATACAAAATTTACATAACGAATGTATTAATGTATTTATGTATGTACATGTATTTAAATGTACATTTGCTTTTTTTATGGAAAAACATATTTATAAATTTATTTATTAAATTCTTTCTTAGAATCGAAAATTCTTTTTTTAAGCTTTTCTAAGCTAATCGTTATCGTTTATTCCGGCTTAAATTTCTTTCCTAAAGTAAATCCATAAACTGTGAAAACCAAATCTAAAACAAAAAAATATAAACAACAAAACATCTTATAAGCGGGAATTTAAATTGTTGTCCATCACTATCAAACAACACTCTTTGCAAAAACAATTCGTATCAATCAATATGCATTACTTTGCTTTTTATTTATTTTTTGTTTTGTTACACACATGCATGTAGTTTGTAAATATAAGCAATAACTGTAATCTGTTATAACTCATAATTAAAAAGGATTAGGACTGTGTAGATCTACAGGATCTGTAAACTCTAGTGCTCGGTGTTAATTGTGAGTCACAATTTAAAGTCAAGTTTTTTGCTCGACTTATTTTGACTTTTCTCTGTTTCGGTGTTTAACAAATTTAACCATGGAGAGGTACGCAATTAAACAACGCTTTAAGATTGTTTAAGCCTTTTACGAAAATGGGTCTTCAAATCAAAATAAATTTCATGCATTTCATGCCAGGCATATGAATTCATCAGGCAATTGCAGTTCGGAGAGAATTTTTTTGTTTATATTTTATTTATATATATGAAGTTTGACATTTGAAATAAATGAGAGAGGAGAGAAAATTGTTTTTTATCTATAGACTTTGACAGCTGAATTTTAAAATAAGTGAAGAAAAAATTAAACAGCTGACGAAACAAGACTACCTGATGAATAAATGTGCCTTGATTCCATGATATTTTTTTTTTGGTCAGCATACATTGTTTCTCAATTTTTAAACTGCATGGTGACTTTTAGCCCACCCTGTACATACATAAATAAACACAATTAACTAAATAAACGATCTGTTGGATTACAATAATATTTACCTAATAGAAATACCTACTCAAGTTTGCGAAAATATTTACAATTATTATTCAATTGTAAATACGGAACAGTTTCGTAACTAAATGTGTATTAAATGAAGCTTAAAATAATATAATTTTTATAACAGTTACCTACTACACAATTGTTTTTTTTTTAATTCAAACAATATTTACTAGTGACGTTAATTGAAAGAAATAATTGCTGATTGCGTAATATTTAGCTAAAACGGAAGATTATACAAAAGCTGGCGACATGAAAATGGTCAACAATTTTTAAATTTCCAAATGTTTTTTTTTACAGGATTGAATATACTGTGTTAAACATGGTAACAATGCAACTACCCAGCAAACAAATTTTGCACTAGTTCAATGTGAATAACATTTTTCATGACTTCTAATTCATAAGTCCAAGAAGAGGCATTGAACCATTTTTTCATGGGTTGAACTGATGCATTCTCTATTCTTAAAAAAAAAATATATAAAAGATTTTGGAAGTTAAACTCGGTATTACGGAATATTTAAAAAAGTTTTTTTTTACTATTTTCTCCAATATAAAATTATTTTTTATACTCAAAACTAAAAAAAATGTAGGAGTATATGTGACTCGACATGACGAAAAGGACCTTATCTTGCAAGGGGTCAAAATTCTAAACAAAATGACACCAAAATCATGCAAAAAACTCTAAAACTTACGAATTAACAGCATTTTGAAGTTTTTATTTCAAAAAAGGTAGTTTCGAGATAATTGAGGTTCAAGTTTGACTATGTTTTATGTAAAAACACGCTAAAGATAAAGACAAAATTCTAAAGTGTCAAACACAGCTTATTAACATTGTAGCCACACGTTCAAGTTTTTTTGTCAAGTTTTTCACACATACACATGCTGTGACGTAGGCTGCACGCAATTTTAAAGCAATTTTATTATTCAAAATGTCTTTGTTAAGAAAACAACTTAAAATGGTTGTTTCGCTGAAAGTGTTGCAAGAATGTAAGAATCTGCTAGAAAAGGAAAAAAAAACGGAAGATGATAAAAAAATATTGGATGAAACTATTGTTAGTAACAAGGTCACAAACATTATTAATAATATTTAATTTAAATTGCGGCAGAATATTTGTAAAACAAAAAATATGGCGGCAGAATATTTGTCAAAAAAAAAAACCAAAAATTCGTCACAACAATTGCACTCAGCTGTTTTCTTGACTGTGTAATTGAAACATTCGATGGAAAGGGAATTTCAAAAGCAAGTTCACATCAAGTTCTAAAAGTATGAGTGCATTAGTAAAAAAGTGTCAGTGTATTGAAACCTGATACACAAAACTTGATCGTGTAACCCCTGTGTAAACAAAAGAAAATGACCGATAATGTGATGTAGATACACGACGAGATATGTATGTAGTTAGCGTTAGGTGTCAAAAACCCCAAAACATGAGACTTTAATTCACGTTTTGGCCTGTACTGAAAATTTTACTCTGGCAAGATAAGGTCCCTATCGTCACGTCGCGCCACATATTCATTTTGCTATTCCGTTTATAACACATCGAAATATTCATTTAGACCCCATAAAGTATACATATATTTTCTAAGCCCTGGTTTAATTTTAGAACGTATCTATGTTTGTAATTTTTTCCATCTGAAAATGTTTAGTATTACAAAATCGGTTTATTAGGAAGAGAGTTATAGCTTGTAATGCAAGCTTAGGACTTAAAATAAAATGCGATTGCGTCTAAAAGCAATGACAAATAGTGATACAATTTGACAAGTATATTTCTTGAATAAGAATTATGTATGTTTTCCTAAAAATTGTTCTAATTCGTACATTACAAAAGGAGTTATAGATCAAAATTTACGAAAATTCAACCCGCACGGTTTCCTCTTTAGTCCATTAAAAATTTAAAACGTCATAAATCCTACAAAATTAGATGTACGATTCTGAATTTGGGCAAATATAGATTTTTGGTTAATATTATTTTTATAACGGAAATGAAGGTGACTCGTAGCGATTTACAGAATAAGGCTGCAGGACCGTTTACTTTTCATTAAAGGAAAACAGCGGTGTTTTTTTTTTGTTGAATTTTACGTAAAAAATAAAATCACAGGGCTCAATTAAGCTGAAAAATTAGAGTATAAACCAAAGGCTATACCAGATAAACGCCATATTTTGCTTCCATTTGTGCCCTTATCTCCGTAAAAGTCAAAAATGGGTCTGACTTACTGAGTCCAACTAATCTATTATCGGCAGATGTTGTTTTCATACATTTTTCGCAAGAGATTGTCGAAATTCCCATGTTTTTTAAAATAGACAATTGCATTATTTATTTTTCCTCTTGAAAAATTCAAACTTTCAGCCACATATTTTTGGAAAGATTCCCAAATAATTGTTCTTTCGCAAGAAGAAAAAAATGTTTAAGCTCTTGCCACCTTAAAAAAAATTTTTTAGTTATGCAATGCATAAGCGACTGACTGATTTATTATTGGACAGTCAAAAATAATAAAAGTGGATACAAGAAGTTTGAACAGTGCGTTTCTCTTATCATGAATAGATCCTCTAAGAAGGGGTTTTTGAGATTCGAAAAATCTGATAAAAAAAAAGTTGCATAGGTATTGTCTTGAAAAGGTATTGTATCTACAAGGCGAATTCACATCAGGTGATGTTACGAAGCCAGCTGATTGTTTTTTGCTCGTTTTATTCTTAACGGCACAGTGTTAATGTTTGTTTACATTTACATAAATTAATTTCTTGTGTGCGTTGGTTGACAAATTTTTGTAAAAGTGATAAAGAGTGCGAAAAAAGTTATAAAAATATTAATATTTGTGCAATACGTAATTGGTAAATAAGTGAAATACAAGTTATAATTAAAATAAACTAAATATTTTATGTTTTTAATAAAGATAATGCAAAATGCGCGTTGTGTTTTTCCTAGTGGCTTTAATTTGTGAAAATTATGAAAAATGTTTTAAAAGCACAAATGTGTGCTATAAAGAAGAAGAAATTTATATAAAACATTGAAAATACTTATTAATTTTAAAAATTTTCGTGTAAATTTATAAAAAATACAATTTTAATTAAAAATGAACAAAGTTTGTTTGTTTTTGTTTTGATATTCTCCGGTCCTTTTTGCTTAACCCATAAAAGGTCGAAATTTTTATTGGTACCCCAAGTCACGTCCAAACGGATGATTCTCATTTTAATGGTAAGTTTTTGCATTTTCTAAGGCCCATACCTAAACAAGAGCGTTGAGCGTCAAGCGTTGCAATTTTGCATGTATTTTGTTATTGTAACAAAAACAAAACACATGTAAAACTCCAACGCTTGACGCTCAACGCTCTTGTTTAGGTATGGGGATAAGTATATGAATTTAGAATTAAAAAAAAATGTTGAACCAAGTTAAGATTGAAACTGATGAGAACTAGGCAAACGGAACACTTTGAAATATAAATTTTGAAATTATTGACTATCGATCCAAATTGATATGGAAGAAGTTGTAAAAGACACAAAAATAAGGTGACCAACTATTTTTTGTTCAAAAAGAGTACACATTGCAAGTATTTCATAGGTAAAAAAAAATTGAAATTAATCACACATTTAAAGCAGCATATCAATAAAAAAAGTGCCATGAAATTTTGAAAGGTACTTTTGTTTATTTTTTAACACTTTGGTGATAATTTTCCAGTAATTTGACTACAAAGTTTTTTTTAATATGGCTTCTCTGACTTTGACTCTGACATCTTTTACCAAAATGGAAGTGAGATGCAAGACTAAGTATAGAAGACAGTGATTCGAGAGTATTTAATCCAACAACTGTTTTACGATTAACAGGGCTGCCAACTTTTTAATTTCAATATTCATCTCTTTTCACAAATGTAATTTTGACGTTGTTCGAAAAACAGGTCTGTAGTATATATCTTATCTATCTATCTATTCAGGCACATAATAGGGCCTCTCAATTGTGCCGGAAACGGCAAGCAATATCCGCACGTGAAATTCAAATCACTGTCAAAATAATTTTTATTATTAAGGGCCGTATTCATAAAAAATATTGTAGGTTTATTAAAGGCTTATTTGACAGATGTTGTAGAGAAATTTGTCAAATAAGCCTTCAATAAACCTAAAATATTTTTTATGAATACGGCCCTTAATTAATAAAACTGAAATAAAATAATCTAAAAAAATGTTTTAGAAATACAAATGAGTATAAAATTATACAAATGACAAATGAGTACTTTCAGAGCAGGGATGGAAATCATGGTACAATTGTAATTTTTATGGTACATTTTTGACCTTCCGAGGTACTACCGCGAGCTACTTGGTACAATTTAAAAATTCCAATGTCTCACTATATGGCAACATTAACTTTGTCCATGTTCTCTTTAATTTTGCTTGTGTGTGTCTTATTTTATACTGTCAACTTCTCTGTTTTTGTTGCAATGCTGTTGTCAAAACGAATTCATGTACCAGGTGCTGTCAAGTCTGTAACAACAAAATCTGTATAGTGATTTATTTCATTGAACTTAGATCACACAAAGATTCAAATATTTCCTATTTTTAGTCTAAAGTATCACAAATGAGTTCATGTTCCCAGATATTTCAAGAATTGTAAGAGAAATTTTGTTTATTCCGCATTCCTCGGCCAACGTCCAACGAGTTTTTTCTTTCCAAAACCTAATTAAAACAAAAAAAAGGAATAGACTACACGTTTCTACTGTTTCAAATTTGAGACAAACAAAAGATTTATTAAAGCCAACAAATTCTTGTTGCCTTAATTTTAAAATAACAGAAAATTTTTTATCTAAAAGTATTTAATAAATAAAATTTGTTAAACAACCGATCTCTACGTATGTACCTATGAATGTTATATTTAATATTTTTTATTGTATACTGGATTTTAATACACATCTTTGTTAAGTTTATGTTTTTATTAATATATATTAAAAAAATGGTACCACCGTCATGGCCTAAAAAGTACATTTTGTTTTCATACTTGGTACAAAATCATAAAAGCCATTATCCTTCTCTGTTTCAGAGAAGAGGATTTGAAAAGAGTACGGTTTGCAAAAAAAGAGTACAAAACTCAGTAAATGAGTATAGTTGGTCACCTTAACAAAAGGCACTTTTTTCCATTGTTATGGCACCTTTTGTAATTTCTAAGCTCATGAAACTAGAACTAAATCACACAGCTAAGTGGAATTTAGTGAAATTTGACATACAGATGAATAAAAACCTTGTTTAACACAAAGGCTACTTTTTAGTTAGATCAAGGAGTACAACTCCAGAGAAGGAGCTTCTATCGATCAAATATTGTAAGTTGCTTGATGGATAATAGTTAAATTTTTATTACACAATAACGTAAAAACTGACTGTAGAGAATTAAATGAAATTTAACGCTCAGACAGAAAACAATCTGAGTTAACGTACAGCCGGCTAACTCTTGTCCCGGTTACATGCGCATACAAAGTCGCGGGCGCCTGTTAGTTTAAAATAAAAAATGAACTTCATTTCTTTTATAACATTTTATTAAATACTACACTTATGTTCTTATATCCAATCATATGTACATGCATATACTAAAATTTATGCTTAATAAAATCATAGAATTTTTCTAAATTGAGTGCCTCAGATGTGTTGCAATAGCAAAGACTTCATCACACTCTACGGCTGTCTCTTGATAAACTTAATTTTATATGGTTTCGGTGATAAAGTTATGCCCGGCAGTAGATTTAGAGAGGGTTTATCATTCTCCGTATCCGTTAAAACCAATTCAAAAGTTTGACAAATTGTAACCAACAGCGAAAATAGACAGGCTCTGGCCAAAGCATCACCCAAGCAACGTCTTCGGCCTTGGCCGAAGGGTACAAAGTATTCATCTTTAAAAATTTTACCCTCGGCATCTATGAAACGTTCGGGTCTAAAGTTTTGAGGATCTTGCCAATGTTGCGGGTCCATTAACACGGAATGTAGACCTATAAGTATGGTAGTATTTTTGGGTATATCATAGCCAGCCAGTTTGGTAGCCCACAAAGCTCTTCTGGGTCCAGTTATGGGTACTATGTGATAAAATCTTTGCACTTCCATTATGAAAGCCTCCATATAGGGATAGTAAGATTTTGTGCTCAAATGGGGAAATTCTGTGTTGCTCACATTGGCCTGTATTTCATTGTAAACAATCTTTTGCAATTCAGGACGCATAGCCAATGTCATTAAGGCCAAATCGGTGGTGGTGCTGGTAGTCTGGGAACCTGCTATAAAGAAATCCAAAATCGTCATGGTAAGTTGAGTTTCATTGAAGGTGGAATTTTTATTAGCCATATTAGTTTCCTGTTGCATCTCGCGTAAATAGGCATAAATGAGATCATTATCAGCATTTGCGCTAGTTAAAGTGGCCTTGTGTTCATCAATACTTTCCATAAAGAAATTAAATAATTCATCATTTAATTGTCTTATCAAATTGTAACCGGTCTTGTCGGGAGCCACAAATCTTAGCCAAGGAAATTGTGTCAGAACACCACCAGACATATCAAAAACTTTTGAGCGGCGATTCATTAAATCCAAAAGTCTTATCAAACGTTTGTCATCTCTCTGAAAACGTTTACCCGCTGTCATCGACCATAAAACATTTATAACGCTCTGGGCCAAAAATGATCCCGGCCAAACGGGTTGACCCTTTAAATCTTGTATGAATTGCACTAAATTTTCGGTCTCCTTTTCAATATGCTGTTCCATCTCTGTGCGTCCATAGCCAACGTGGCGCATTTGTTTCATAGCGAAATTACGATGTTCATACCAGAGCTGACCATCGGTACAGGTAATGCCTTTGCGTGTGCCCATTGTGCGCAATCTTAAAAAGAATGTATCGGGCCTGCCTTCGAAAACTTCTTGTAAATGCACCTGCTTGACAAGGGGATAGGATAGGGCTACCACCACCAATTCACGTCCTAGTTTAAGACCCAATATATTTGAATGGTAACGTTTTGACCAATTTTCGAAAGCTTTATGTTGACCACCGGCAGCTACGGCTTCTTTGCGCAATTGTATGGTATTCCCTACCCATGGCACAAAATCAGGTCCTGAAAGGGAAATGTAAAAAAGGAAGTTATTGTCATGTGCTCAATTTTTGAATACTAAAAAAAATTTGATTCTTTTAAAGCAAATTATAAAAGTTTATATTTTTTTTATGAAAAAAAATTGGCCTTAATTGTATGCAAGGCAATTTATTCATCAGGTAATCGCATTTCGGAGAGAATTTTTTTGTTTATATTTTTTATATATGAAGTTTGAAATATGAAATAAATGAGAGAAGAAAGAAAATTATTTATCAGCTTGTTTCGTCAGCTGATTATTTTTTTCTTCACTTATTTTAAATTTCAGCTGTCAAATTCTATAGAAAAAAAAAACAATTTTCTCTCCTCTCTCATGTATTTCAAATGTCAAACTTCATATATAAAAAATATATAAACAAAAAAATTCTCTCTGAACTGCAATTAACTGATGAATTAATATGCCTTGAACTTAAATAAAAGTTTAAAGCAACAAAAATGTTGACCATATAAATCGAGCGAATTGTGTAAATATTTTTAGCATCTAAGACAAGGCATATCCATAAGGTATATGCAACGGCGAATTGATACAACAAAGCAACTTTTCAGGGGATGTTTTATGTCAAGGCCAATTCGTATATCGGAGATGGAAAAGTTGTTTTTACATATTAAATAAATTAAAATTTCATTAAAAAAAGGATATACATTTTTTAAACACATTATTAATGACGCAAAAGCAACATATATACAACAACTTAGCACATTTATTATCAAAAAAGTACAATCAAATTAATTGTGTAACACCGAAACCAAAACCACATTTCCTATCCCTGCAATAATAAATGAAATCAAGGCGAAATTAACCAATTTTGACAAAAAGTTTCCCCATCAGCTGGGCTGATAATTTCACCTGTACGAATTCGCCTTGATCTAAGACAAGATTTTGTTGAATTACATTTTAAATAATGGTAAAGGGTGCAAAAGCATAAATAGCTAAAAATATTGTTTAAACATAAAATCATTTTTTTATTCAATTGCATTATATAAAATTGTGTGTTAACACATGGCTAATGATAATTATAATTTATCACTGCAGTGTTAATTATTAAACAAATAGTGTGTGTTAGTTTTATTGTAAAATTAAAAAAAAAATTTATTAACAATGGTTTAAAAGTTTGTTGGGTAAATAATTTGTATAAGTTTAGAAAAATTGTTATAAAACACGATACTCCTGGGTTGTTTCTAAAGCACAATAAATTATCAAACATATGTATGTGGAGCATAACGAGTCTTTCTATAGAAAACGACATAAAAAAGTCGTTGTAGGGAGAAGTTGTGAAACAGAATGTACTTAGCAGAGATCTGCAACGAATACTCATGGAGTAAGTCAACTTGAATCATTATTTACTATTTCGTTGATTTATACGCATTCATACGTATTGAAAAGTCTTCACAACTTATACGCACTTTTAAATTGAAGGTACTTATACTACTCATATTCATCAACACGTATGACTCAGTTGATTGCTATTATCGTTCACGCAAGATAAAAAGACGACCAAAAGCACGTATGACTCGCGTACTCATTATGAAGTTGTAAGTTTATACTAGGCTTGCCAGATAGCAATTTAATATTCACCATAATAATTGTGGATTTAAAAAAAAAATAGGCAATTTAAATTTAACAAAATAATACAAAAACAACAAGCAAAAATAAAGTGCTTACTTTGATGTCTGTTTAAGAGATTTATTATAATATTATTCAATTTTTCACTTAAATTGACTTAGTTCATTATTCCCTTTTGCCATAGAAGTAGGGATCTTTTAAAATTTGTTATTTATGTAGGTATTTGATTTAATTAAATTAATAATTAGTTAGCATTAGGCTAGCCATATAAGGTTGTAATTATTATAATTTTTTCTTATTTTAAATTAAGATAATACCACCATAAATATAATAATTTAGTTATTCGAGACATACGGATATGTCAGACAAGCGTTGTAAAATTTATTGAATCACAATTAAAAAAAAAAACATTTTTACACACTCTATTGATCACATCAAATGTCGGTCAGTCAAGTGAATTAAAAATTTGCATAAAAACGAATTAAATGATTAATGTTTTATTTAGATAACAATCAATATGTCACTAGCACTAAACCATACACACACACATACATACATACACATGTCTGTATGTATGTATGTTTATACATATAAATACACATAACAATACTACTTTGTAAAAGTAAAAGAGGAACTTCCTTTTATGAATAAACATAATTATGAATTTAATTATTAAGTTCGCTGCTTATAGTTAAAATTCGTTAAAACTCACCTGGTGGATAATTTGCTGGTCTTTTAGTAGATTTATATAAATAATATCCTACATAACCCAATATTAAGGAAATGATAAATATAATTCCATTCATGGTATGTTTAAAGTTTAAAATATTTTTTTTTTTAAAGAAACTCACTTTTTTATAAATTGTTTTTTTTAGACGTTTTACATATTTTTCTGTTAATTTCTTTTATATATTTTTTTCTTATTTAAAACACACGCGTTTTATGTTACGAGTTCTTTTATCAAGTGTGATAGTGATCGTTAAGTGTGTAGTGATCGTTAAGAGTGCTTTTCGCAAACTAATACTGAAATTAAAAAAAAATGTTCACAGCTGATGTAAATGTTCGTTCTATCGTCAAACGACTTTTATTTATAATCGTCAACCAATTTCAACAACGATAAAAAATAAAATGTTCTACTCTTCATCTTCGTTTCTTTCAACTAATTGTTTGTACATAAAGTGCAATGTTTTGTCATACACTACACTAAGAGTTTAAAAGAGTATTTATATAAGTTTATCAAACCGTTTGTAATTTTCTCAGTTTATGTGACAGCGCATAGAGAAAGGGACCTAAGGGTAAAAACAGGGTTTGCTTAGGAGAGCCATTTTAAAGATTAAATGATTTTTCTATTTTTTTAAATTGTTCATAAGAAAAAAAATTTTTTTTCGTAGTTTCGTAAAATCAAGTTATTTTGTTAATTTAGTAGGGGAAAAAATTAAAATAAATAAATTTTACCGTTAGATCCCTTTCTATTTGCGCTTAGAATCGTCAACTTCACTTTTATAAAACGCGCATATCTCTGGGAGGGAACACTTTTGGGCATGGGATCGGTCTCATTCGATGCTCAGATGTTGTCCACATCAAAAGAAAAGTGGAAATTGTTTTTTTTTACCCTTAGGTCCCTTTCTCTATGCGCTGTCACATATGTGTTTGTTTGCGATCCCATTAAGTACATACATATATTTTTAATTATTATAGATAGAGGATTCAATATATTTTTTACTAAAAAATTAATATGCATTTTACACAATATTTTAAGCATCAAGCTCTATGAATTATGGCTTATACCTGCGAAGATTTGAATATAAGCCTTTAATAAACCTAAAATATGTTTAATGAATTCGGCAGTTACGCTCTAAGCACTGCAACAACACTCTATTATTTTAAATTGTTATTAATAAGAATTTTGTTTCAAAATCAAAGTACTCTTTAATTTTAATTATATTCATTAATCACATTTGCTACAGTCTACAACTAGTTAAATGACTATTTCAAAACTTAACTAGTTAAAAATTTAGCTAAAGAATAGTCATCCACAGACATACCTGTGGGCACCATTCTATTACCTTAATTATGTTAATTATTACAAATTATGTGTGTTTTTTTATCGTAAAGAATACATCAACATATCACAACATAAAATAAAATATTTGTGGTTTTGTGTGTATGCCGTGCATTGTATTGGTGAAGAGTATTTAAGATTCGACAAAGACGAGTGTAAAATTCTAATTTGTTTTTTTCTTTCTCTTAATTTTTGAATACAATACTCTTTTGTACTCTTGTTACACAATAAGGGAATTAACGTCAAAAATTTAAGGTGGGCAAGAATGTAAAATTGCTAAGTTTTTTTTAAATACAAAAACAATATTGGTGGAAATTGCTAATCACAAACAAATCAAAATTGTTCAAATAGGTGAACATTTTTTAAAAAAGTGTAGGGCGAAGAGGATTTTTATATGATAATTATAATAACACTGTAAAAAAAATTTGATGGCGGTGCGATTAAGAATGCAAAATACTACTTTTAAGAATTTTTATCTGCCTGTCTGTTTTCTTTAACTCAATTGATTGATATTGATAAATCAATGCGGACCGGGTTTATAGGGTATGGTCTTTAGGAATACAACTTTTTTACAATTTTTAAAAATATCAAAAGGGCTCTGCCCATACCATGTAGTGCATAAAAAAACAATAAGAACTGCATCTTTAGATTTTCGATATCGTTAAAAAAGGTTCCGCGTCAAATGTAATTAAGTTTCAGCATTTTCACTTAACAAGATAGTTTTTGGATTGTGATTTTGATTAAAATCATATAATTACATTAAGAAATGTAAATAGTTATATAATTATTAAATAAAAAATTTTTAAAATTTAAAATTTTTTAAAAAATAAAAAAATTTTTGTTCCGAAATGACCTGAGGAAACATTTTTCGGTTTCAGCACAACAGCGGCTACAGGCCTTATTTTGGTTCAAGGTATATCAACTCCAGGTATACTTAGGCCCACAGCTGATCATTGTTTTGTTTATACATTTCTCTTCCCAAATGTCAAAATTTGTTTACCCTTTTTTGTTGGTTTACATACATTGTTTTATACTAGACGTGTTTGTATCATAAATATTTTTTATTTACTAACATTTTGCTACTTTTTTTATCAGCTGTTTAAGTGTTTGCTATGACATTTAGGAAGTTTTTTGTAGCAACAAAATACACAGTGCGTCTACCTGAATTTAATATACCTTGTTTTGGTTGTACCCTAATGTTCATATATGTATATACATTAGAAATGGAACTATGTACCTTGTTAAATGTTCCTTGGTTCCGAATAATTTCTGCATAATTTAATAATTTTGCAGAAAACGAATATTAAAACTACATTGAGCAATGCCAATGAGCCATTTAAACAACAAGGTGAAGTCACCACCACTTTTTGCTTTTATATCAATTAAACTAATTATTTTATACCAATTTGATCCAAGCAATTATAACCAAAAAAGAGGAATTATTTAAAATTATTTAAATACAGTTTTCTTAAACAAAATAAATTAGTTATAGCCGATTAAGCTCATTTTTAATATCGAAGCATAAAAAATATTAAAGTTAAATTTCATTAATGTTGTAATTATATTTCTTGGTTATAACTCTGCAGAAGTATGATTTTATCAAATTTCCCATTACCGACTTTTTACTTGGATGTTTAATATTTTTTGAAGTAAAATAATGCAAAAATACAACTTGCAAAGAAATGGTGTTCACATATACGTAATCCACTACTGTATTTTAATAAACGGTATAAAATACAAAGATGGTTGTGAATCAATAAAATAATTGTAATATATTGTATGTATTTAAAGAAAAACATTATTTTATACAAATAGATCATGTATTAATTTTTGTTTAAAACTATTAAATTTGGTGTTAAATTTATTTAGTTGCCATCACTGCAAACTATTTGTTTATGTTTTTAAAATACGTATGGTACCTCTACGTTTTTTGTGTAACGGGAAAAATAGAATAATAGAATAATTTTACGTTTACATCACATGAGATTTAAAGTTGAATAATGGAGGCTTATCAGCAATATTTTTACAGCATAATTGGTTATTATATTGAAGTATGTGCTGAAGTAAAGGCAAGTAAGTAAACGTGCTTACACTACATTGATGTAGTAAGGTGGCCCATTAAAATTTACATTTTTATAAATAAATAAAGAAACCAATTTTCTTCTCTTATATACAAATAAAACTACATTATGATACATATATATATTTTTTGTTCTTTTTTATTTTTTTCTTAAATGAATCAAAAAAATGTGTTTTTTTTTGTCATTGGTTTTATTATTATTACAAAATGTTTTTGAAACATTAGATTTTGAGATGAAAAAATAAAATTTGAAATAAAATAACACTTTGTTTAAATCGTAGTTGGTAATACACAAGTTTACTTTTTGTTTGTTATAGGTATTTTTAAATATAATTAGGTTAATACATACAATTATCATAACAACTTAAAGTTAAAGAAAATAATGAACGTGTTCTCTTAAAGAAACATTGATTTTAATTTAAAATTATAGAAGTTTCTTTAAAGTTAAAACTATTATTTTTTTGTTATGTTTCTGTACTTTAAGCTTTCTTCCTTGTTTTTTTGTTGTTGTTTAATTTAAATATTTTATTAATTTTTTATACATTTTGTTACTAATTTTATGATTTTTTTATTTAAATAACTCTGGTTTACATTTTATTTAATCATTATCATCACTAGACTCGTAAATTCTTATCACTTTCAAAAAATCACTTTTCAATTTCATTCAACAGGTTACAATCTTTTTATTTTTATCGAGAAATAAATTAATTTTTTTTAATACATACAATTATTTTAAATAATCGATTTAATGTTATGTATATAAATATATATATATATAGGTATTTATTTTCAGTAAATATATTTAGATATATAGACTCTATAAACGGTGTTCAACAATTTGTAGTAAATAATTACATTATTTTTTATTTGTTTGGGAGATAGAAAAAAGACCGCAGGAAGTTGTTGCAAAAGGGGAAACAAGAACAACAGGAAATATGAAATGTAAACACAAAACAGACTTGCACTTTTGCTGTGAGAGTTACCAGATCGTATATTAAATTGCAAATGCAATTAGGAATATATGACTGACGATATTTAACCTTTAATACACTTGCAAAAAATGTGAACAAATTAAGGAAAAGTGTCCAAATTCTAATTATACAAAAGCTCATTCGTTGAGTGTGTTTCAAAGTACTTAAAAGAGGAAAGTCATATTTTTGATTAATAGTTATGTTACACCCCGTCCCCAACAGACATGAATTGTTGTTAAAACATGATGTTATAACTTAATGTTAAATTTTTTATGTTATACTGTAGAGTAAACGTACTTATGTTAATGTTAAGATTTTTCATTATTTTTCGATTGTCGGCGAAGCAATACAGATAAGTTTTTAAAAGTATTTTAACGTTTTTGCATGTGCTGTGATTTTTAGCACTTTTTGTGTTTTGAATTTGTGAAGTAACTTATAAAATTATAATTTAGAAAAAAATTGTTAAGTTAAAATAATTTAATATAAATTTTAACTTTCTCCACAAACTCTTTTACACTTTATTTCGTTTTAATTTTATTACTTTTTAATTTATTTTTTTTTAAATTTAATGCAAATTTTTCCTTTTTTCACAAACTTTATTACATTTTAAACTTTGTCGAAGAAAAAGAAAGGAAAAAAAATCTTAAACGTCATTCCATGGTATAAAAGCTTTGTTAAAACAAATGTTTTAACAACCGTGTTAAAACATGAAGAAAACTCTAACATGAGCAGTCTACACTTAACACACACTCATATTAGTGTTAATGTTAAGCATTTCATGTCTGTTGTGGACGGGGTGTTAACTAGAAGTTTTGTCAGGTGGCAGAAAATTCACAAAAGAGCTATTGCTTGATACGTCATTGGGTGCCCTGATTGACTAGTCAGTAGTGTGTTGCTCTGCTACTCTGTTGGTTTCGGGTTCGCCCCCCTTCATAGACTTTGAACTGGTCTGCTTCTCTTTCACTCTTTTTTTCTATTCAATTCATTCTATTTTGGCATCGCAAAAGGATCAATATAATAGACCCAAGTGAGCTGCATAATAGTTTCCTGTTCTACCTACCTACCTATGTCATTACAACGTGATTCTTTGAAAACAGCATTGATGAAGACATCAACAGATCAATAAAAAACTAAGGATAAACAATTTGTTTAGGTTCAAAATAAACGACACAAATGACATGTAGAAGAAAAACTATTCTACGTAACTTACAGCGAATTCCACTATGGATATTCTGCATGAAAAAATTTAATGATTAAATAGAACTGTATTGTAATGAGAATTCCTATATAAATTGACATTTTAAACACTTCGTGGAATGTAGTCGTAAGATGCTATCTATTTTATTTTTAAACGTTTTTGTTTACCCTTCGTCTCCATTAGCCGTCGATTTGTTCACACAGTCATATTACATCGAGAAAGCAAGTGTCAAGAAAATTGTTTCTTGATATAGAGAGAAACGTGTAAAATTATTAAATTAATTTAATTATTATCAATTTTTTGTTTCGTCTTTTTCTTTTGTATTGAAAATTTCTTTTGATTTAAACACTATGGTTCGAGCAAATATTCTGAGAATCATGTTTGAACAGTAACATTGACAATATTGGTTGTCCGAACAAGTCGAGGGCTAAGGGGCACGCTACACTATGCTCTTATTTTAGCTGTTTGCATAAAGAACAGGGCCATAAGCTATTTTAAAATTAACTTAAAATTTGTTGTTCAGACGATACATTTTTAATAATGATTTCACTTTGCTACTAAGCATACAGTAGCTTATGCTAAATGTTGTTCATCTAGAATAAATTAACCAGTTCTGTAAAACGTTAAGTATGTCACATCCTACTTTTTATGCTGTAAAAACATTTCACAATTGCATTAAATATGACCGTTGTTTGACGATTACAACAGGTTGTACAGCTTGATTAGATAGTACAAATTTACCGAATCGTAAAACTTGATCAAATTGTACAAAAAATCGCAAAGTAAATGGGCTTCATAATACCTCAAAATACAACCCTGTTTCATGGTTTTTACATTTTAATATTTCCTTGTTTATATACATCGGACTTTTGTTGACTATCTGCTGTATTCATAAAAAATATTTTAGTTTTATTGAAAGCTTATTTGACAGATGTTGCATAGAAATTTGTCAAATAAGCATTCAATAAACCTAAAATATTTTTTATGAATACGGCAGTATTTCTTTAGGTATTTCAGTTTCTTGTTTTTTTTATTTTTTGAAATTAAGTTTTAAAAACAATTTCTTTTTTTGTAAATATTATTTTATATACATATACAATATATATTTTAATTCAATTAAAATATTTGTTTTTTTTATAAGTTTAGCTAAAACTATTGCAATTTACATTGATATTTTTACAAAAATTTACAAGTTTTTTTTAAATATTTTCTTAAATATTTATGTTTCGAGTGAACACAAAATCAAGTATTTTAATTTATTTTTTTTGGGTTTTTAAGCTTCTTTGTTTATTGAATGTAATGTGTATTTTAAAAATATTTTTGAAATTAAATTATTTTTTTATTTCATGCATATCGAAGGCTTAATATAAAAAAAGAAGATATCTCTATTCTTAACCAAATCGCGATTTTAAGGTTTTCTGATAGTCCACATACAAACACAACAGCCATAAAAAATTAAATGAGATATGGTTGAAAATAACGGATTAATAGCCACATAAAAAATTAAAACTCATTTTATTCTTTTAAATATTATTAGAATTTCGCTTCTCCTGTAAAGTAATACGAGATACGCCTTTTTTATTTTAGGCCATATCGATGTATAATAATTTTTTTTATATATTATTTTAATTTTTCAAAATGGTGCGATCCTAAAATTGTTTTCTGATTTTATTTATGTTTTTATTTATATTTCTCAACTTAATAATTATAATTAATTTCTAAATTTATCAAAGGTAAGTACATCCATGGAGTACATCGAACAAAATTTAAAAAAATTGACTAAAAACTTTTGATAAATTAAAAAATTATTTATGAATATGAGGACTAGGCTTGAAAGGGAATTTGACGATTTGTCGATTTTTTATTTTTCTTTTTTATTTATGTAACTTCACAAATCAGAAAATAAAAGCTTTGAAATTCAAAATTATGCTCTACTGTAGACAGTTTTGAAAAGCAAGAGGAGTTTCAATAATGGCGTGGATCAATATTGTAATGAAACAAGTAAGAGCGCTATATTCGGCCGTGCCGATTCTTATATACCCTTCACAACGTGTAGTCATGCAATAACAGTAGTTTGTATCACCATTCATCCCATATGAAATACGTACGTACATATAAAACATCCCATTGTAAAATTATAAATTCACGTATGTATGTTAAAAAAACAAAAAAAAAAAAAATTTAAAAAAAATATATAAAACAAAATTATTATATATATATATTAAATATAAAACAAAACAAAAAAATAAAAAAAAAAATTAAAAAAAAATTTAAAAAATAATAAAAATAAAAATAATATATTAAATAAAAAATAAAAATAAATTAAAAAAAAAAATTTTTAAAAAATTAAAAAAAATATTTTTGGCTCAGCTGGGATTCGATGCCACGTTTTCTCTAACCAGTATACACGTTTGTATGTATGTATGTTGTTGTTGTAATGTTGTTTTTGTGAAAAAAAATCGAGGTGGTCGTGGGTTTTTGCTCATATCTCAGTTGTTTATGTACCGATGTTTCTGATTTTCAATACCGATCTACTCCCGAATATTTCTGATATTTTAATACCTCACCCGAGTCCAAGCGATGTCGGGGGGCTTCAAAAAGTTGATTTCAACATACACACGGACAGACGGTCAGACGGACAGACTGACAGAGCTTAATCGACTCCCCTATTCATAAGCTTTCAGAAAATATATACTTTATGGGGTCGGAAATGAAAATTGTAGAAATTTCACACGGAATGACAAACCTATATATACCCTTTTTCACTGTGTGAAGGGTATAAAAAGAATGCTGTGTGTGGGATTTTTACTGAGTTCAAAAAGAAAAAAAAAACTTTGCGGCTTATTAGACTTTCGAAAATTTTAAAAAAAAGTTTAGCACTGATTTCCAAAAAGTTGATATTAGTGGTGCCGCACCCTTAAATCCACATAAAATTTTTGTGTATAACCAAAAAAAGTGGGTGTGAATAGTGGATGATTAGATATTGTAAAGTTAATAACAAAAAGAAGTGCAGAAACCTATTATAAATTTAGTACAAAATTTTGAAAGTTATAAACTTCAAAAGTAGCTTCTAACACATACATAAATACACATTTTAAATTGTGCAAAAGCAACAAATATACATAAATTTGGTAAATTTATTACCAATCCCAGCATTAATAAATTAAATCAAGACGAATTTAACAATTTTTGACATAATGCTTCCCCATTAGCTGGGCTTATGATTTTATCGATATGAATTCGCCTTGGATTTATTGTTAAAAACTAATGTGAGCTGTTAAAATGACATTTAAACATTAATGTCAATGGAAATTTAGAAAAACTCATGTTTGTGACATTTATCACGTTAATGTGCTTAAAAAAAAAAAAATTAAAAATAGGAATTATTAAAAACAAAACCTCGTCACCTTGCCTTTACACGTGCGAGTACTCTTATTTCAGTGTTGTGTACGTAAATATTATCAACGAAAACTTCTTCAAAATAGTCAAACCTCTTGCAATTATGTTTACTCATGCCAATGAGAGTTCATATTTAAAATGTAGTTCACCAGTGCATATGGTTCACAAATTTTATTTTTATACCCTTCACCTGTGGTGCACAAGGGTATATATAGCTTTGTCATTCCGTTTGTAATTTCTACAATTTTCATTTCCGACCCCATAAAGTATATATATTCTGAAAGCTTATGAATAGAGGAGTCGATTAAGCCCTGACCGTCTGTCCGTGTGTTGGTTGAAATCAACTTTTAGAAGCAACTATATGTTCCTCAGATCTGTATATGGTATCAATCTCTTGGAAATATCCAGGAATGAATCGCTATTGAAATTCAGCACAATCGCCCCATAACTTTCTGAGATATGAGCAAAAAACCACGACCACCTCGTTTTTTTTCACAATTACAACAACAACATACATACATAGATACATGTAAAAAACATACCAAACAAAAAAAAATTACAAAAAAAAAAATATTAAAAATAAGAAAAAAATAATAAAAAAACTACAAAAAAAAAATTTAAAAAAAATTTAAAAAAAAATTTTTCTAAAAAAATTTAAAAAAAATATAAAAAAAATTAATAAAATATAAATAATATATTAAATAAAATAAAATAAAATTTTTTTGGCTCAGCTGGGATTCGATGCCACATTTATTCTAACGTGTACGTATGCACGTATTTTATATGGGATGAATGGTGATACAAACAATTGTTATTGCATGACTACACGTTGTGAAGGGTATATAAGATTCGGCACGGCCGAATATAGCACTGTTACTTGTTTCTTATTATTTTGATCGTAAACCCATTTGCTTTTAAAATTATTCCGCAAAAACTGGTGGCATCCTTATAGATTATTTTGTTGGTTTAATTTTATTTCATCCGAGTTCTTGATGGGAACATTTTTATGAATTCTTACTATTATAATTTTTATAATATTAATGCTCTATAGCAAGGCATATTTATTCATCAGGTAATTGCAGTTTGGAGAGAATTTTTTTGTTTATATTTTTTTTTATGAAGTTTGAAATTTGAAATAAAATAGAAAAGAGAGAAATTTGTTTTTTATTTATGCATAGAAAAGAGAGAAAATTGTTTTTTATTTATGCATTTTGACAGCTAAAATTTAAAATAAGTGATAAAAAAAATAATCAGCTGGCGAATCAAGAGTAAATAAATATGCTTTTGCTCTATAGTTAATTATGTGTATTAAAAATAATATATCATAAATATACCTAAAAAATGTTTAAGTTTAAAAAACTCAGAAAATTACATTAATCCTGGTACATGGCAACACTATTATTTATCTTATTGATAAAAATGTCAATAAATCACTGCATGCAAATTTTTATGCCAGTAGAGCTGAGAATGAAAGAATGGCATGTGTGAACGCAAGTTAAATTTTTAATGTTTTAAAAAGATGGTGGTCTAAAAGTTTTTAATTAATTACAAATATATGTGAAAGTTAAATTTTAAAATAGAAATTTATAACGATTAAGTCTTAGACATGTTTTTAATATAATCAGAACTACCCTGTTAAAATAATGTGCTCGTCAGTGCTGTGTATTTAAAAGTTAGCGGTGTTTTAAAGAAAAAGTTGAGTTAACTAGAAAACAATATCAGTTATAAATTTGATGCAGGAATGCTGGAGCTGGTGCAATTCTATAAGTTCTACCTTTTTAGTAAACTTAAAAGTAAGTACGAGTGCATACAAGTATATATAAAAACAATGTTAAGCATTTACTTATATGTTACGTTATAATGCAAAACTTAGGTCATTTCTACATATTTTAAAGGCGTGTGTTAATAAACAGGAGACTGCAATCGCTTACAACTTTTAGAATGTACTTATTTACGTACATTTTAATACATAAACTTTTATTTTCAAGACTTCTTTTACAAAAATCTCACACTTCTACCCAAGGTTCATTTAAATCGTTTCAATTAATCAGCTGATCGTCATGTTCCTATCCAAATGTGGAAACTTTATAGGTATATTTGTTTCCTTTTCCCATAATTTAAAATTGCCAAATTTTATATAACAAAATTTTTATCTTAAAATCATGTCCAAATGGCACTTTGCTTCTGGCCGGCTTGCCATATGCTCTAAAGGGGATACAAAGTGCTCGTACTTTAGAGTTTTCCCAATAAAAACGGGTACCTAAATGTTTAATAGAAATATTATTTTATATTATTTAAATACTAGAAGAATCCGTACCATTTTGCTGGCCCCAACAAAGTTTTTGCCTTGTATTTATTGAAAGATAGATTTTAATATTATCTGCCACCATTTGCAAGACGTAAAACTCTTATTTCATTAGTCAACAAAATGAAGCGTATATACAGAGAAAACAGTATTATTGGTTGTAATTACCACCATAGTTTATTGTGACAGTACAATTTACGGACATATGTATCTACAGAATTCCGTTTCGGAACATAAATATGTAGTCAGCAGCAAGAAATTATGGCTCTGGCAATAGAAATTTTATAATCACAAAAGGAAAGTTTATTCAAAAGAACTAAAACATTCGATTTGAAATGAAATTTGATTGTCTATTTTCTGGGTGTTAGCATATGCCCAAGGAGTACTAACGTAAGCCACATGATTTTTGCAACTGCAAAACATGGTGGTGGAGTAGTGATTGTGTGGGGATGAATGTTACAAGGGTGAGCGAGCTGGTATTTATAAACGATATAATGAAAAGTAATAGATAGAATATACTAAAAGAAAATATCAAAAAAAAAAGTGCCAACAAGTTGATTTTAACTGACTTCATTATCCAACACGATAATAACTCTTAAGCAAGGCGAATTCATACAGGTGAAATTATCAGCCCAGCTTATGGGGAAACTTTTTGTCAAAATTGGTTTAATTCGCCTTGATTTCATTTATTAATGCAGGGATAGGAAATGTGATTCGAGTACTTTTTTAATAATAAATGTGCTTAATTTATGTATATTTGTTGCTTTTGCGTCATTAATAATGTGTTTAAAAAATTTATATCCTTTTTTTAATCAAATTTTATTATATTTAATATGTAAAAACAACTTTTCCATCCCTGATATAAGAATTGGCCTTGGCATAAAACATCCCATGAAAAGTTGCTTTGTTGTATCAATTCACCGTTTCATATACCTTATGGATATGCCTTGCTCTTAAGCATTCGGCTAATTTTGTTCGTATTTGGCTCGCAAGCAATGTTTTGCATATTGCAGTCAAATTTCATTGTCATTTCGTTATGTGAGAATTAAAAAAAAATAAGATTGTGACTGTGGAAAAATAAAGCATAACAAATGTACTAAATTTATTTATATTTATTGTTTTTACACACTTAATCGTGGATTTCATAAATATTTGTCCTATTTTTATTAATTTTTTTTTAATTAAACAGATCATAACACTTTTCTATCCCTGACATACGAATTCGCCCGCTTTTGTCCCTATTGTACAAAATAAATAAATTTAAAAAAGAATAACAATTTGAATAGCAGTTACCAAGGCGAATTTATACAGGTAAAATTACCAGCCCAGCTGTTTGGGAAGCATTTTGCCAATTTTTATTAAATTCGCCTTGATTTTATCTTTTAACGCAGGGATGGAAAATAAGATTTTGGTTTCGGCATTAAACAATTAACTTAAATAAACTTTTTGATAATAAATGTACCAAATTAATGTTCATATGTTGCCTTTGCACAATTTATAAGGTGTTTCGTAAATATATATCCTCTTTTTAAACAAATTTTATTAAACATATAGTTACAAATTTTCCAACCCCGATTTCCCTAAAAAGTTGCTTTGTTGTATCAATTCGCCGTTGAATATACCTGTATGAATATGTCCAAGGCGAATTTATACAGGTGAAATTATCAGCCCAGCTGATAGGGAACGCCACTGTCAAACTCCATGTGTAAAAAATTATTGTTTTTTATAAGTGGTATTTGACAGAGAACATCACAGCGAATTCGCCGTTGCTTATACCTGTATGAATATGCCTTGAATATGTCTTAGCAGTTACGTAATAAGAAATAGGTAGGCTAGAAACAGGGTAAATTAAAAAAACTGAATTAAATAAAATAAAACCATAAATAAAAAAAATCTGTTGTTGCTACTGATTGGTGTGAATTTAATTTTTTTATTTGTTTTTTTTTAGTAACTTTTTGTTGGTTAACAAAAATAGTTTGTTTTGTTTATACAATAAAATTAAAAGCTACAAACAAATATTGAAAAAAAGCAATACATTTTATGAAAATAGAAAAGAAAATAAAAACTAGAAAAAAATAATAAAAAAAAAAGAAAAATTATAAATCAAAATAACAAGTAAAAGAAAAGAAGCGTAAAAATACAAGAAAAAGTAGAAAAGAAAAATATATTATTTAAAACTATAATAAAAAAAAGTAAATAATTAAAAACTATCAAAAATTAACTTTTAAATTTCTATACTTTTATTTTTTATTTTTTTTTTGTTTGTTTGTAATAATTAATAATTTTAAAATTTTAAAAAACTATGAAGGTAGTAGTTATTATATGGTATCAATTATCTTTAAAAATAGTTTATTTTAAAGTAAAAAGAAAAAAATGTTTATATAACAAATAATTATAAAAATAATAATAATAATGATTGACAATAACTTTAGGTTTTTACTATTATTAAAGTAATTAAAAAAATAGTTTAACATTTAAAATAAAAAAAAAACCTTTAAAAAAATAAACCTTTTATACACTTACAAATTAACACAAAGAATTATTGTTTTTTTATTATTACAAAAAAAAAAAAAAAGAAATAATTATTATTGTACATATTGTATTTAAAATATAGTTTAAGGTACATTTTTTTCTTTACATTTTTTTTTATTTATAATGTACTCCCTAAAAAGTTGTTTTTTTATACTTATTATTTTGTTACACAGTGTTAATTTATAATTTTTTTTTTATTTATTTAATAATAAAACAAGAACGAACAATTGCTGTTTGATTTTTTTTTTGTTTGTAGTGGTATCTGTTTATGTATTTTTATTAACATTTAGAACTTATTTTCTGACCCTTTTTTTTTGTTAAACATCAAGCAACAATTTGTTTTATTTTTTTTATGTCTTAATAAACTAATATTAAATTAAAATCTAAATACATTTATAACGTTATATTTATAGTTAAATTTTTTGTTTGTTTACTTAATTAGTGATGTTTAATTTAGTTAAATTTTTTTTTGTTTAATAATTATTTTTATCTTTTTACAAAGTGGTTTTTATTTAAACTTATAATTTAGATTATTTACATAAAATAACAATTAGTGTTTACTTTTATTTTCACAAAAAAAAAAGGTTTATTTTACTTACTAAATTTAACAACAAAAAAATTTTTTAATATTTTTTTTTATTTTTTTTTTTTGTATAATATAGATAATCCCCATAATTGAAAATATATAAATATATATATATAGATGCATCGTTATTAGATTTTTATGTATATTTTTTTTTTATAATAAATAACCACAAAAACCATTTTAATTTTTTAATAAAAGTTAAATTTAAATTAAAGTTTTTTTTTAAATTTTTTTGTATGTTTGTTGTAATGCCTGAAAGTATGCCTTCAAAAAGGTGTCTTTGTAAAGCCTGAAAGTATGTTTTATGTATTTTTTTAAATATATTTTTCTAGCTTATAATTGTCACAAAAATATAGTTCTGTTTTTTTTTTTTTTTTTTTTTTTACTTTAAATCTTTAATCTGTCATTATCTTTTTTAAGCTTTGCTTTATAATTTTTTCTTCTTCTTAAGTTTAAAACCTTTTTTCTTTCTAAATTTCTTACTATTTTTAAATGATTTTTGTGTTTGTATGTGTATGTTTATGTGGGTGTATGTTTTATTACTTATTATTTAATATATATTTATTTACCCGCCCCTTAAAAGTTTTTAAAATCATTATGCTGTTGCTGTCGCTTTTATTAATTGTCATTGCAATTTTACACCTTTCGTTTGGCGTGCAACATTTCCATTAACAACGTTTGTGTGGGTGCACTGCCGGCACAGTGTTTTGAATACAAGTGCTCTTCACCACGCACTGCCATCGCATGTATATCGGGCAGTATACACAACAGCCTCCTGAATTTATCCTGTAAAATGAAAGATTATTAAACAAGTTATAACACAAATTGTGGGTTGAAATTAAACAATAAATTAGTTTTACTATTGCCAAAGTGCTAAGGAATGGTCCTCTCCAAATTCGGACATAAAAAAAATTTTTAAATATTAAAAAAAAGGCCGTTATTAAATCATCGGTAGTAAAGTTAAAGGCTTATATTCATAAAAAATAAAATATATTTGAAATCAATTTTCAAAAAAAAGTTTGTATGAAAAACTTGAAATAAAACACATTTCAAACTTATTTTAAATTTTATGAATAAGAGGGAAATACTTTAATTTTGTTGTTTAATTTTCCCTGTTTTTTTTTTTTTCGTTGTGCTAAAGCAATAGAAATAACGGGTGGGGCAAATGTCTAGCTATCATTTTGATTGCCTATAGTTTTGCTCAATGAAAAGATAAGTAAGTTTGGTTTTCATAAAAAGTTTACTTGGTCTATACCACCCACTTGGCGTTCCCTGTCACGCTAACGAGGCTTTGACGACCGACCGTGAGCGTAATATATATTTTACTTGTCTGGGTAAATTTCCATAGCATTTGCGATTGACTAATTACACTATGCAACAAACAAAAACTAATAATATTTTTTTTCTGATCCGTTATAGTCACCTTACAGCAAAAACCATCAGTATATCAAATTCTATGGTTCTTAAATTTTTTTTTTTTTTTTTTTTTTTTTTTGTAAAATTTTAGATTTTTAAAGAGTCTGCTCCATACATCTTGTCGTAACTTTGGAACGACATACTCGATTTTGTTAAGCAATTCGTCGAAAAACTTTAAATTACGCCAGTTGTAAGGCTTTTTAATATAATTTTAGAGTTTCGGTTTTGGAGTTTTTAAGGAATAAGTCGAAAAAAAAATTTGTTTTTGTTTGTTTTTAAAAATATAATTTTTGAATTCAAAAAATTTATAAAAAAAAATAGAAAGCAACAAATAATTATCAGTTTTAGTACTAATTCTTAAACCCTCATGTATAAGAAATAAAATAAACCTTGTTGCAGGTAAATCCACATATAAATTCTAGTTTTATTCCCGATAAAGTGAAAATACCTATTGACTTATTAAACGTATTTATCATTTTTTTTTTTTGTAAAATTTACAGTTTTGTTCTAAATAAGTGTACATTTTATAACAAAAACCCGTAATATATCAAAACACGAAATTTCGACTTAAGCCATTATTACTTATTGCCATAGATATAATGCAATTATAAATGTATCCGAAGTTTACCCTCACCCTGTCTTTTAAATAATATGGCCTTAAGATATGCTACACTTTTTGTTAATATTATATCAATAAACTAAAAAAACAGAGTAGATACATTAATTATGAGTAATACAGCAAAATACACACACACATGCATTTAAATGTATGCATGCAAACACTTTGGTAAATCACTCATAACTTCTACTTACCGTCACAGATGGATAACACGTTAATGTGTAATCTAATAACGCGGCTTGTACATTTTCGTGACCCTGCAATACAGTTTTCTTATTGATAATACCTCGTACATCTGCAAGAAGTAGAAAAATATTTTATTTTTCATTAGCACAAAAATTTTTTTAATTTTTTCGTCGTGTGTTTTTTAATACTTACCTGGATTTAATAAAATTAAAAATTTCATACACACATAATCGCCCATATCGAACTTTAATTCTTGCAATTTACTTTGCAGTTCATTAAAATAGTCGGATAGTTGAGGTACGCCCAGTAGACCTAAACTGAGAAGATTGAAAACTTGACCGTTGTTTAGTTGGGTTTCGTCGGGCAGGCCATTGTGTATACGCTGGTGTAGGTGATCCAAAACTAACATATCGGACCATGAATGTTGTAGAAGTTTCATTTGATCGTCAACCTGCAAGAGGGATATAAAAACAAAAATGTTTAAAGTTTGTGTGTAAATAAATAAAATTTTCATGAGAACTCTGTTGCAATTTTGTGCGAAATGAAATGCAGTAATTTGCCACCAAGTCAATTTTTAATTTTAATTCTTAAAAAAACATACATACATATATTAATGGTATTCACGGCATTGCAAAGTTGCGAAAATGCAAAGTTTATATGAAAAAAAAAACTTCATACAGTACCGGTCAAAATAATAGCACCTTATAACTTATAAGTTTTGATAAATCTTAAATCATATAGCGGAACTCACTCTTTGATGCAAACTACTCTTGCAAGTCGTGCAGACCATGCAAGTCTAGCAAACAATTTAACTTGTGCACGACTACAAATACAATTTGCATCACTTGAGCAAATATGCACAACTAAAAATCAGTGCAAAGTAATGTCACACAATTTTGCACAACAGATACACATTTTTTTACTCTCAGGATTTAAAATCTCCACAAATTTAATTTCATACATGGCATTTTTTACCAAAAAAATTCTGATATATTTTTCCGTTGATTTAGGCATTGTAATTTATTTAAAATTAATTAATTTTCTTTTCGGAAAATATTAAAACACAGAATCTTACTTATTAATTTAAAAAAAGATTTGTTGTTTCTTGAATACCTTAAAAAATCAGCTCATTGCCATAAGTTTGCAACACACTTGAAAAATGCACTCACGCTTGGTAGCAAAAAATTAGTGCATATTTGCACTAATTGCAAAAATGCTACCAAGAGTGAATTCCGCTAATAAAAAAATCCAGTGATGTATATGCATGTACATACATGGGAAATCAAGATTTTAGATTGAATATAAAAATTTGTTTAAATCTGAATTAAATTTTTTGGTGAATTAAGCTGGTTTATGTGGTTTATTAATATAAGAAAAAAATATTTATTTATTTATTTCAAGAGCTTTAAAAAACGTCAACTGATTCATGGAAAAGCGTAAAAAAATAATCGGCCAAAATCGGCACTTTATTTAATTATTGAAAAAAAAATTGGTTGTTCTTAAAATAATAAGTAACAACAAAACACTTCACTTTTATGTTCCCTAAATAATATAGAATAAACATTTTTTAATACTTTGTTGCATGCCTTCTACTTGCAATTACGGTCGCACAACACTTTACCGCCAAATTTATTAGGCTTTAACATCTTGTTGTAGATTTTTGTTTGGTTTTAGGTCAAAAAATTCAATTTTGTTGTTTTAGTTTTAAAAAAACAATTTTAAATTTCCTTATTGATTTTATTCCAATATTTCGACCTACTTTCATCTTTTTACAGTAATGGAGTTTCATATTTCATTTGCTAATTTTCAAAGGTTTTTTGTATCATCGCAGATACTGACTTTCTCACATCTGCCTTTAGATTTTCAGCGTGGTTTAAATCCGGCGACTGTGCATGCTACATTATCACATTGATTAAGTTATCAATGATCCACATAATTGGAATTTGATCGAAGACGTGTGGTAACATTATAGAATTTTAACATATTCAGCCTACACCCACACTGTGATATAAAAAACACCCCAATATCTGATATCCTTTCAATTAGAAATGGACACGATTTTCAAACTGCATATGCTTTTCAAAAAGACAATCGTTCGGTCACATGCTTAGAAGAAAGTAGTGGCACTTTTCGTGGACTGCAAGCATTAAGATTACTTTATCACGGTCTACAATAAATAATTTCCACACTTGCCGGTATATCATATCCAATGGGTTTTTGAGTTCCGTAGCAAACAAAAACTCTTCAACATTAGAAGTGACATAATTTACTTTTTTGATCACGTGATTCCACTCTAGTCTCATAACTCAATGCATGATGATCATTTTATTGGAACGGTTAAGTAGTTTTCTTATTTCGGAATACGACTTACATTGAAATAAGTTTTTAAATTATGCCGGGTTTTTTATCGTGTAGTGTTTTTTTTGTGTCCCTTTGCTATATGTTTTAACCGAAAACTTTCGTTGTGAATTTTTTATTTTTTTTGCAAAATTTAAAGGAATAAATTTAAGATAAGAAAACTGGTGCTGTTATATAAGACGCGAAAATAATCGTACATAACGAACAGCCAGTTATGGAATTTTACAATAACTAACTACGATCTAAGAGAACGGAAAATAAGTTATGTTTTGATGTCCGGCTAGATTGGCAAAATACCCCTATGTGCGATGATAAGTTGGTTCAATTTAGGTGAAACATGCATGATTTTAACATAAACGTGCTATTGTTTTCTTTTCAAGACGTTGTCAAGTTGAATTTAGATAGCCAATAGCGTCCATTAATGGTCAAGCCAGTTTTTAAAAATGGCAGCTGTCAGTCATTACGATTTGGAGCAATTGTAGTTCACAGGAGATAAAAAATTTCTTAAAGAGCGAGGATTTTTTGCCTTTTCAATTACAAGACGTTTAACTTTAGAATTTTGGTAGTTTCTTTTACCATTTTTCACGAAAAACTTTAGATTAGATAATGCTAAATCAGCACTGCGCACTAAACTAAACCTGAGCAATCAATTACGGGGTTACCCCTTTTTATGAAAACGATTTGGATAACCGACGAATTTGTTCACGTTATAAGGCTTTTTTACTATGTTCACAGAGAAGTCAGTGTAAAAAAAATTATGTTCATGTTATGCGGTGTTCACGTAAGGCAGTGTTTTTGTTACCGCGAGTCAACTCATTTACTTCATTCTAATAGTGCATAGAATGCATGCATAGTAAATGGAAAAAATTCCATGTTTCATGAGTTAATATCGTTTGTTTACATGAATTGTTTAATGCATTTGCATGTATTTTGAAGCACATCATTAAAGGCAAACTATTTTGTATTTGGAGAAGGCATTCTTCATGCCTCCTCTTGCACCTATGTATTAAGTCATGAAAAATGTTATTCACATTGAACTAGTGCAAACATTTTTTGCCGGGCATATTTGAAAAAATGGCTCTTCTTTAATAACTTCTAGACAAAAATTCTCTCTTAGCAACTCGAAATGCAATTTATTTAACATAAGAGTATTATATTACAATTTAAGAGTTTTGACTTTATTTTAATAAAGCATCCGTTTTTTAATACTGGTTTATTTTTGGAACAAAAAGTATCTGGGTTTTCAAAACCATCATTTACATAGAAATACACTAACTAATACATTGATAAGGAACTAAAAATCAAAGCGAAATTATTACAGCAACAACAACACCAAAAACAATAATCAAATAATTGCCCGACAGTGACTGAGTCGAACTAAACATAAAAGCTACGGTTGCATCATGATTTGTTTGAGATTACATACATGTGTATGTATGTAAGTATGTGTGTTTAGGCATGCATATTTTGTTTTTGTTTTCTTAACACCAGCATGACTACTTTATAACTAGACGTCATTCGACTATAGCAACAAAAATAATCAACAGCAGCAACAATTGTACAAATATGTAATACAGCAGCAGCAACAACAATTTCAGATACACAAACGATGTTGTCTCATATTCATTGTTGTTGTCGTAGTCATCATCATGTAAACGTTTCGTCGTTTTACATTTTATTTATTTGTTTGGTGGTTTAATGATAAACAATCAGACATACATATGCATGTACAATTATGTGAGGATGTATGCATGTAGGTATGTATGTAACAAAGCTGTGGTTATACACACTTGGCTCTCTGTTGCTAACATATGGTTCAGCTTTGGTTACTAAGTAGGTCAAATATTATAAACAAACCGAAATGAGTTTCAACGAATCGAACCGAACGAACAAACCTCTCTCTGAATGAAATCGAAAAAGTAACACTATAAGCAGCAAACGAAATCGAAAACAAAACACTGCAAAACAAAATTATAAAAATCAAAGTTAAAAACAGCGATTTGCAAACTTTTTTGTGGAACTAATACACGGATTTCCCACGGTTCAGCTTGAGTGAAAGCATTTTAACACTGTTTACTTTGAAAAAAAAAATCGTACAAAACAGATAAATTGGGTAAATGATAGAGAAATATTATTCTCAAGCCCAAACTTTTCTTTCCTTGATTGCTTAAATTGTAAAAAGTCTACAGTTTGAAAAACAAACAAGAATGCTATATTCGGCCGTGCAGAATCTGATAATACCTTTAACATCACGTCTATAGGTATGGTGACCACAGCGTAGCTTCGCTTAGATTGCAGATTTAATGTTGTACGCCATTTTGCTTTATTTTTTCCGACGCCATCCAACAGAGGGAATCGTGTTTATTTGCTCATATTTAAGAAATTTATGGACGATTGTGTTAAATTTCAATGGCTATTCAGTCCCGGATATTTGGAAAAAATTGATACCACATATAGATCTGTGCTATACGTGGTTGTTTTTAAAAGTTACTTTCAACCACAAACAGACGGATATTGCTCTACCAACTTTCCTAGTAATAAGTTTTCAGAAAATATTTTTTTTATAGGGTCTCAAATGTATAATGTTGAAAATACGGACAGAATGACAAAAGTTATATACCGAGTAACTTTTCAATCGTTTGGGTTTTAAAAAATGAAAGAAACAAATAAAAAAAATTTTGCAAAAGTGAATTTTTATTTGGGTTACCCGCCGCCTTCGGTAGTCCATCCATAAGCTAAATATAATATTGACACACTTTTTCTATCATTACGGTCGGTACCTCACCGACGACAAATGTAATATTGTCTTCCAGGGATGGAATTGTCGCTAACTTGTCCCTGTTTACAAGAGACTTTACGTCTACAAAAAAAAAAAATTTTTTTCTAAAAAATGAATGGAATGCTTGAAACATAAGATTAATTACTCACTAAACTCGCCTCTCACTAGATTTATGGTATCCAGTGACGTGTGACATGGCCTTGTAAAAACCATTTGTCTATTTCTTTCATTTTTGAAAAAATAAAGTCAATAATAATCGCACGATAACTTCCAGGTGGTCGAATAACACTAGCCCAATTGTTGACAATGAATTAATGAATTATATATCGCGATCTTTACTGGTACTGGCTGATGAAGCCAGCAGTATTCTTCTCGTTACGCACTCTTTGCAACGGGTTGGTGGTGAAAATTCATCACAACAGCTTAAAAAACCACTTCGATTGGTTGATTATTACTACTAAAAATTTACAAAACAACTTCCTTAAACAGCACAAATTTAGATAATAAAATTCAATGGTTTGCAAGCTTTGTTCGCTCGTCCTAGGCACTACAGGTTAAGGATATAAAAAATGTCTCAAGTATTTCTGATAAATACGGAATTTATGGGAAAATGTAATATATCGATGGTTTAACATAAAAATAACATATTTCCTATTTCACAGAACGAGAATTGAGAGTGGAAGGGAGAAGGGAAAACTGAATAAAATTAAATGAAGAGTTACAGGAGTTACAGCCCAATAAAATTTTTGTGGGATGATGTGTTTGTAAGTGGACTACTAGAAAACGTTAAAAACGTGATTTCAAAAAAAAAAAAAATCGGATAAGCCCTTTTTCGATTAGGCCATCGATATACATATGTATACATATATAAAAATGTTTGCATAACAATAAAAAATTAGGCAAAATTTTTCTATTCAAAAATTTATTTTAATTTTTAAGACGTTTCACTACAAAATATTTTTAAATTTTCCCTGTTGGGAAACCCTTCACAAAGAACAAAAACTATTTATAAGTAATTGCTACTTGGATTTATGTGCACAAACTAAATACCAAAAAAAAAAACAAAACAAAACTTAAAGCAAAATAATAAATAAATTAAACGTCAACAATAATTGATATTGTTTTACCCGCTTAAAAATAGAAAATAAATATTATGTAGTCAGTCGTTATCTGCAAAGATTCCACGAGAGAAGAATGGCGGTCGAAACTATGAAGTAGAATTCGTTAGCAAAAAAAAATCGATTTCTAAGGCGAGTAAGAGTATCAGTGATGTCAATTCAAACAATATTAAGAGAATAGATTTGTTGAATTGTTGTATGGTTTTGCAGATCTTTTAATAAAATTACACATTTTGGCAAGACTAAAATGAATGCTGAAAATAGCATTAGTATACTTTTTTAATACTGAACACTTTATTATTACATAAATATGACGTGTATTTAAGCGGATAAAATAGATTTTTATTCCCTGTGGTGGCGAGGGTATCGTAATGTTTACAATATTCATTTCCGAACCCACAAAGTATATATTTTCTGCAAGCTTATGAATAGGGAAGTCAATTGAGCAATGCCCGTGTGTTTGTTGAAATCATCTTTTCCCAAACCCTTAAATATGGCTCAGACCTGTATGTGGTATCAATCTTTGAAAAATATTCAGGAAAGAATCGCTATTGAAATCCAGCACAATCGCCCCCATAACTTGCTGATACATATATGAGAAAATAAACATGATACAAATTTTAATGTTTTATTATTAGTATAATTTATAGACACTTTTGTTACTATTTAAAGATATTTTATGCCACCAGGACTATTTATAAAATATTTTTGCCAATTTGGTCACTAATCGGAACAGTTATATGCAAAAATTATTTGGAAAAAAAAAATATTTTAATTATATCAAGTAAGCAGTGAGATCAAAAAAATACTAACAAATGTTTGCCTTTTTAAATTTTTTAGGAAGCAATATTTAAATTTATTTTTGATCTAGTTACCTTTTGAACATATGTATATCAGTTAATACTTTTGATGACAATCAAGGTAGATTAAAAAGATGCTCGTATCCAATCAGCTGATTGGTTTTTTTATATACAATTCATCACCGTTATCAACTTTTTTTAATTTAATTTTTGTATACATCTGTCAAACTTAATTTTTTATTTTTATTCCACAGTAAATAATTTATTTTAATAAATATATATATTTTTTGTATGGCAAGCTTTTGTGGACTCTAAATATAAATACCTAAATATAAGAAATGTTAAAAAGTCGCCTTCCTATCATAAGAGAGTATAATGTGTCTACTTATTTTTGGCCCGATTTGACATCAGTCACTATGCTAAGAAAGCTCTCGAGTGGTACCAAAACAATTACATTATATTTATACCAAATACAGGACGGCCAAACTTTAAAATTGCTAAGACCAGTGGAAAGATATTGGACTCTTGTAAAAAGAAAGATGAAGTGCACAAAAAAAGGTGTCCTCCAATATAATAGCAGGGTTACCAATAAAGGTCCACGAGTCATAAGCAGTGGTTAGAACTGTAAAAGTTATATTTTTCTATTACCTATAATATAATATCAACTATATAAGAAAAATCAAAACTGTAATATCAACCGTTTTCAAATTATTGAATTTATATAAAATGTTAAAATTTTTTCAAACTCACTCCTTAAGCAAAACTCCTAGTTAATTTTTGGATACGCTAAAGATAGTCTCGAAAAATATTATTAAGAACAAATCGGTTTGAAATTAACTGAGATAAAAGCACCAAAATACAACTAACTCAGTGTTTTTCCTAAAATTTACAAACAAAAATTCATTTTTCAGCTGCCATATCACCGAAAGGGTATAAAATGGGCTTGACTACCACAATAGAGTACACTTTATAAAGTTTAAAATCTATGATGACCGCCACTACAAAATGGCGTGCAAGTAATTTATAAAAGGTTCAAATCTAGTATTTAAAAAAATGTCAATGCCCTTCAACCCCCTTAAAGTTTGTTCCAAACGAAAAACCTTGACCAGTAGAATACAGTAAAATATAAAAAAGTTAAAATCCAAGATGGCGTCTTATATAAAGTTGATATAGGGGTAAAAATAGTAATTACGGTTTTGTTTCCTTTAACCACACAATATTGTTATCACTAGTGTAATGCAGTAAACTATGAAAAAAGGAAAAATCCTAGATGGCGTCCAAAGCAAAATGGTGGATAATTTTTTTCTTATCCCCATCATTATGGGTATCAAAGGAAAACATTTTTTATTTCTTTAATAGAATATGTATTTATTTCAAATAGTTAGTTACAATCAGCACCGAAAATGGCTTTACAGAGGCATATTACTATATGAAAAAAAAAACAAATCAAAGATGGCGTCGGAAATAATTTAAAAAAATTAATATAAATAAATATGAATTCTATGGCGACAATATAATAAAGCCATTATACCTATGTACACGATGGTGAAGGGTATTATCAGATTCGGCTCGGCCGAATATAGCACTTTTACTTGTATTTTTTTAAAAAATTCTTTGATTTATTAATTTTTTTTCTTTAATCTTAATCTGTTTATTAAAATTTTTTAAATAAATTTCTGCCTCTTAATTTATGATCAATTATTAAGTTTATGAAAGGTTTATTAAATAAAGTTGTTATACAGCAATCGTTTTCTAAACCTTTAATAAATTTAAAAATTGATTTTGAAGATGATCGTTATTTTAAACAAACTGTTTAAAAAATTCTCTAGTCATGGAAAACAATCGATCAATTGTCTTAATTTAAAGCAAGTTTTAAATAAATTCTATGTTATAGAAGGTGGTCTGAAAACATTTTTTTTTTAAATTATTACTCTTATTGGGAAAAAAAAGGATAAATATTATTTCCTTTGAAACGATGTATGTATATTCCCTAAGAATATTGTAATTAGCGTAAAATAAATCACTGCAATGTCAACATTGATTAGAGTGTGAAGGCTTTTGGTTGTTGTGATGACGTTCGTTAACAGAGCACTAAATATGTTTTCATAATATGCATTCTCTTGTTGTTATTATTGTTATATTGTTGTTGTTGTGTTATCTTAAGAAATATTATGAGAATTTAACAGCGAATCATTTGATATCATAAAAATCATTAATAAGCACTCCATTAAATAAATTTGTAAATTTTTTTTTTAATAAATTTATAACTTTAAAATAAAATTTTTTTTAAAAATAGCTTTAAATAATTAAATGTACTTTCAAGTCAAAAATTGTATGTAAATTTTGTTAAAAGTAAAATCTGCGAATGTTGTCCTCTAAGTGGTCAATCATTTTGACCTTATCGGCGTAGAGTAGCGTTTTTACATGTCCCCACAGAAAATAGTCTAACGGTAATAAATCGCATGATTTTAGAAGACAATTCACGAGACGAAAACGGTAAACTATGCTGTTACCAAACGTTTCCTTTAAAAAATCAATTGTGGCACGAACTGTGTGCCATGTTGCGCTGTCTTGTTGAAACCACGGTTCCTGCATATCGTGGTTGTTCAATTCATGAATGAAAAGGTCAGTAATTATAGCGGTCATCATTGACAAAACATACATTCTGACCAGCATCGTTTTTAAAGAAGTACGAACCAATGTTTCCAACAGCCCATAAAGTACAACAAATAGTCAGTTTTTCTGGATGTAAACGTGTCTCAACATATACTTGAGTATTACCATAAAATAAAAAACGATTGTGTTGGCCGTAAAATGGACGTAGCGCGCAATAGGTATTTCGAACAGAACCATGATTTACAAAATAAATTTGCACATTTGGGAAGCGTTGTTCAGGCGTCAGTCTATTCATGTTGAAATGCCAAATCAAACTAAACATAAATCAATTGACAGCTGAAAAAATGGCCGCCAGTTGAAAAGGTGTTGCCAGCTTAAAGTTCTATAGCTCTATGAAAATACCTTTTACAATTTGTTTGGATGGATGGATTGTAGATTTAGAGCTTTTGTAATTTTAAATAAAGCACTTTAAATAGATTTAAATGTTGGTAATAAATATTATAGCTCGAAATAACAGTCTTCGACATTTACTTTATAACTATGACTTTATTCAAATGCTGGTCAAAACTATGCTATTGATGGTCAATTCGTAAGATAGGTTAGGTTAGGTTGAAAAGGAGGGGCACTAAAAGCCCAAACCCAGGACAGGTATACACTTATTCCCAGTTGGCATGTTGTGCGCTCCATATGAAAAACGGAATTCCCAAACAAAAATCATAATTATAATTTCCATAAGTAACGGACTAGTCCAAGAACCCATTCCCCTCAATGTAATTAATTATGGATTTCCAGTCCGAGTTCCCTAGGTTTTCCAAGTTCGGCATAGTATCCACTGTAAAATTTTCGCGTCTAATATGCCCAAACGCAGTACAATGACAGAGGTAGTCTACCAAAGTCTCATCCTCTTCCTCGCATTCGTAAGATATAATTTTCGATTATAATAAAGATTTTGACATTTTAAACAATACCTTGAATCTTAAATCTAAAAGAAAAAGAATCGCATTCTTTTCACTTTACTTACCTTCAAATCTTTAAAGAACACAGTGTTGCGGGCCCAATCCACTTGGGAGAATAGATTTTGATCCAAAACTTTACACATTAATTCAAAGAGATCCACTTCAACTTGATTGTACGTTTGTTTCTGCAGCAACGCAAATAATTGCGTTTGCCATTCCCTGTCATCTATTGACTGTACAAATTCCCTGATCATCGGTGAGACCCTAAAAAATATAGGGAAAAAAAAATTTCATTAAATAAGTGAAAAAAACATCGTTAAAACTCACCTTAGAGGTTCTATTATGGAATCGGCGGTACTAGAAGGATGTGTGCCCGAGTCGAAGCTTAAAGAAGAGTTAAAAAATTGGTTGGGGAAGTGAGAGAAAAAAGAAAATATTAGAACAAGTTTAAATACGTATATGTTTGACAGTAAGGGTGTGTGAAGGGAAATCAATAAAATAATTTTAGCAGGTCGAAATAAAAAGTTGCCGAACTGTTGGAGCGCCAACAGAATTTCCAATTACGGCAAAAATCTGTCTTTATACATAAGTTAAATGAGACTTTTTTTGAATTTGAAACAATGCAACGATCATAGGTCGCAGTGGTTTTAGAGACCTAACACTTCTATTTTTATATTGTTGCTTAAAGCATTTTGAACAAAATGAAGTGATCTGTTAAGACACTTAGAAATTTCTTATAAAGATTCTTTATTTCTATGAAGTTCAACAACAACTTTATGTCCGCCTGTAGTACAGTGTGTATTCGACTTATCAATCAAAGTATACATTTATTTTATTTCCTTTTTTTTAATAAGAACGTTGTGTAGAAATATTATAGAAAAAGTTCGCTTTAATTATAAATTTGCTTTTAAATAACACGTGTCTATATTATTGTGATCAAACAAATTTTCTTTTTGAATAATAAAAATTTTAATTTTTATAACGGTACTTAATATTTGTTTACGCTTGGCTGTTGTAGTGTTGCCAGACACATTTCAAATATATTAAGAACGTGTTGTAAGCTAAAGTTATAAGAGGAATAACTAATTAAAGCTTAAAAGAAACACCCACTAGCGTATCTATATTTTGATCAGTTGTGTATATTAACCCTAAGGTTCGTAATCTATATATTTAAATACAAAAGCTTCTTAAAGCATACTTGTATAAACTTTTGTTTAACAAACTTTTTAGCTCAGACGTTAATATATTCTATGAGTATGGGCTTTGAAATTTCAATCTTTGATAAAGTATCAAGCTTTTGCTGTAATAAAAAAAATTGTGCCTTTAAAATTTGAAGATTAATTTTTAAAGCTTTTACAACCTTTTAAATTTATTAAAGTACTTTAAACTTCAAAGGGTTAAAAAAGCTTTTAGGTTTTAAAATACCACTTAAGTCTTGACAAAGCTTTTAAATTATTATACAATTATTTCCTAGAAGCTTTGAATCGTTAAAAAGAGATTTTTGTGAGCTTACTTCAACTTTCTGTTTTTAGACTAAAGCTTAACATTTGAATTTTTAAACTTGTATAAAGCTTTTGGAAACTTTAAAGCTCTAAAAATTTTTTTAATATAATAAACTTTTCATTAAAAAAAAATTTAATTTTTAGCTTTAATTATTATTTTTTTAAATCAATTCTTAATTTACATAACCGAGCCTATAAGGCCATATATGGGTAATAAAAGCTACTTGCTATAAAAAGCATTTTTATATGTTAATTATTTTTATAAAGTCTGTAAAGTATTAAAGCTTTTAACATATTATGGGCCGTATTCATAAAAAATATTTTAGGTTTATTGAAGGCTTATTTGACAAATTTCTCTACAACATCTGTTAAATAAGCCTTTTATAAACCTAAAATATTTTTTATGAATACGGCTCTATATCTTCTTTAACTAAAGTCCTCAATTTCTAATAAAATCCAATTCCTTTTTTTTATTTTCTAAATTTATTTTTTAAATTTTATAAGTTCAAAATGATAATGACAGAATATTTGGGATTCCATTAATATTTTACATCATAAGGCCCAAAGAACTTAAAACATGTTGACTTTCAGAAAACTTTTAAAATGATGTGAGATTTTAGAAAACTTTTAAGCCTAAAAAAGCTTTTTTTAACTAAAGAGCTGTCATAGTACATTACAGCAGTATTTTTAAGGATCTCCGGCAGCTTTATATTTAATGCCTTTAAATCTAAAAAAAGCTTTTTTTAACTACAAAGCTCTCATAGTACATTACAACACAATTTTTAAGGATCTCCAGCAGCTTTATATTTTTTTCTTAATTTCTTATATGCTTACAGCAATAATTAAACCTTAAGCTTTTAAGTTTTTTTTATAATATGACTTTTAAATGCTTTAAGAAAACACTCTCAAACACAAACAAATTTATCTACCAGAAACACATTTGCCTTAACACACCACCCTCAACACCAAAAATACAGTTGTGATTTAAAGAGAAGGAAAACAAAAAAAAAAACACAAAAACGAAACAGTAAGGGAATACGAAAAATATGAATATAAATTTTTCTATACCACAGTTTTGAATCGCTGGCACTTTGTAGGGATCCTGTGCCAGTTTCATGACAGTTGCCACTACCAACGCGGTTGATGCCATCACTACTTGTATTGCTGTTGTTGTTACCATTATTACCACCACCGCCGCCGCCTCCACCACCCCCGGCACCACTACTACCGTTCATAGTTGTCGCTATCACACCAGAGTTGGCATTAACCTGTCCTAAGGCAATAGAAATTGGGCTGGGTGATGAGTCGGGTGATTGTGTTAGAGAGGATACCTTTAAAGGGGAAATAAAACAAAAATTTTATTTAAAAAAATTTTTTATATTCAATAAATATAAACAAACTAGTTTTAAACAAAAAAAAAAAAAAAAAAAAAAAAAAAAAAAAAAAAAAAACAATTTTTTTGCAATTTATTTTTTTATTGTTTTGTGTTTATAACAAGAAAAAAAAAGATGTGTCCTACTTTTACTTTAACGAAATGTTTGGTGTTTTGTCTCAAATTAGTGAAATGGGTCAATGTCAAGGTCATTTCAAATTTTAAACTTGATGTTTATGTTTTTTGTTTGTGATTTTTAAATAATTTGTTTAAAATCACTTAAACAAATACAATTTGTGATTTACCTGAGGTATTTGTATTTCTTGTTTTATATTCATATTTGTATAGGCCTGCTGATAGCCAGGGGATAGAGGTGTGGCTTTCAATTCTCCCGTGCCTATTGACGTTCGCAAGGCTTGCAATGCTATTTGTCGTTGTCGCATCACTTGTAGTTTTCGCGCTCGATCTCTTTTGTACATTGGTCCAAACTTATTTCTACCGCCACGCATTCTATCGGCTCTCACAGCTGAAAAGAAAACGAGAAAAAAAAAACATAATTTTATAAATAAAACTACTTAAGTATATTCAAAGAAAATCGTTTAAGCTTTTGAATTCTTTAAAGAGCAAATATTGTTTCATTTATTTATAAAAGCAATTTAGTACATAATATTTTTTTATTTTAATAAAAGTTTTGTTACAAACAAATACTTTACACGATATATTTATAAAAAAAAAATTTATATAAAATATTTTTTGTAAAAAAAATTGATCCTAAATTGATTGCATTTTTATGCCCTTCACAGTGAGTACAAGGATGTATACTATAGATTTGTCAATCCATGTGAAATTTCTACAATATTCATTTCCGACCCCATAAAGTACATATTTTATGAAAGCTTTTGAATAGGGCAGTCGATTAAGCATTATCCGTCTATCCATGTGTATGTTGAAATCAACTTTTTGAAGTCCCACGACATCTGCAAGACCCGTGTAAGGATTCAAAATATCAAAAATATTTGGTAGCAAATTGGTATTGGAAATCAGCGCAATCGCTCCATAACTTTCTGAGATATGAGCAAATAAACAAAACCTTATTTTTAACATAAAAATTAAAAACTTTTAGCCCTAAAATAATTTATTGACGCGGTTGTAATTATTTGTAGATTTGGTATGCCTCTGGAGATACTCATGAAAGATTTTTGACGAATTAGTCACTAATCGGCAAAGTTATAAACAAAAATTATTTGAAAAAAAAAAATATTTTTTTATATATATTAAATTTTTTCAAGCTCCTAAATAATTTTTTCACACGCTTAAGATACCAAATTGTAAACCGTGATCTCAAAAATTATTTCCAAGAAAAACTAACAAATCGGTTTGAAACCAACAGAGATAAAGGGTGTTTTTTTAAGCCCGATAGAACTTGAAATTGTAAAAAATAACACAAAAAATTAAATTGTAATCAAATTTTTTTTTTTATTCGAAAGATCAATACGTGACATTAACATTTGAAAATGATTTCGGGCATATGGGCACCGCGGCTGTTCTTGACGAAGCGCATTCTGGACGTCCGTTGTTTTATCGCAAAATTGTGTTCAGCGATGAGGCGCATTTTTGGCTTAACGGGTTTGTTAATAAGCAAAATTGCCGCATATGGAGCGAGACCAATCCACAAGAGACCCTACAGACTCCATTACATCCAGAAAAATGCACCGTTTAGTGCGGTTTTCACGCTGGTGGCATCATCGGACCTTATTTCTTCAAAAATGAGGCCGGAGCTCGCGTTACGGTCAATGGAGATCGTTACCGCACCATGATCAATGATTTTTTGTTTGAAAATATGGATGACATTGATCCGGAGGAGATGTGGTTTCAACAGGATGGCGCTACGTGCCATACGGCGAACGCAACCATCGACTTATTGAAATCAAAATTTGGCGATAAGTTGATTTCGAGAAATGGACCTGTCAATTGGCCTCCAAGGTCGTGCGATTTGACACCTCTCGATTATTTCCTGTGGGACTACGTGAAGTCACTGGTTTATGCTGTTAAACCAGCAACAATTGACGCCTTGGAGGCCAGCATTGTTCGTGTTATTCGTGACATACGGCCAGCAGTGCTCGAAAAAGTGGCCCAAAATTGGACGTCCAGAATGCGCTTCGTCAAGAACAGCCGCGGTGCCCATATGCCCGAAATCATTTTCAAATGTTAATGTCACGTATTGATCTTTCGAATAAAAAAAATTTTTTGATTACAAATTAAATTTTTTGTGTTATTTTTTACAATTTCAAGTTCTATCGGGCTTAAAAAACACCCTTTATAAGCATAAAAAACAACTGCTTCAGTGTTTTTTTTCTAAAAACGATACTTTTCAGTTTCTATACAACCGAGAGAACCAATATGGATACCAAATCAAAATGCTTAAGTATTAAAATTCACTTTAAAGAAAAAACCCATAAGGGCGTCCTAGATTAAATAGCGATTATATGAGATGGCAAATATAGAAGATACGGCTTTGTCCCCTTTAACCCACACAATATTGGTATCAAATAAAAGGGTTTGATGAGTAGAATGTAGTAAATTATTAAAAAAGTGTAAAATAAAGATGGCGTCTGAAACAAAATGGCGAAAAAATTTTTTTTAACCCCATTAATATTAAATAAAAGTGCTTGACTAGTAGAATACAGTTAATTATATAAAAGTTAAAAATCAAAGATGGCTTCGAAAATAATAAAGAAAATAGCGTATAACATGAAATCTAGGCTAAGGTTATTATACCGTTAAACATAATATTAAGGGATTTTATCAAACTTATTTACTTGGTTTCCTTGAAGATTTTGCGGATAAAATATTTTTGGTTAAATTTTTATTTAATTCATCGGATACATTTTTCTACAAATTTTCATTGAATAAACTCATCTATAAATTATTCCAGGGCTGAAAAATTTTAATTTTTGTGGTCTAAATAAGGGAAAAAACAAAGGTAGTCGTGTTTATTTGCTCATATCTCAGAAACTAACAGGGAAATTATGCTGATTTTCAATATCCATCTGCTCCCGACTATTTCTAATATTACGACAACCTTCAAAGGCCTTGGCGATATCGGGGGCTTAAAGAAACTGATTTCAACATACACACTTAAAAAACCAGCTTATATAAAAACAAAAATTCGTCTAATTTTTAAATTTAAAATTTACCTAAAACTTACTAATCAAAATACTTTGAATAAAATTTAAATAAAATACTCCCCTACTTTACTTGCAGACAAGGACTCTAGGTTTTTAAACTGATTTGCATAATAGTACAGCTATGCACCAAAAACGATTCAGCATAAAAAACTATCAATAATAAGTTTTTTTATTTTCAAGTGAATAATTGCAACGCAATAAACGTTTTTTTTCTTTGTGTTTTTCTTTTTGGTTTTAACATTTCGTCAATAACAAACATTTTATGGAAGAATATAATTTTTTTTTAATTTTCCATGTGTGGCAGAAGGAGGTATGAGAGTATAATTTAATGCACCTCTAAATACATGGTAATGTTTCTATATACAACAAATACAACCACTATTACACTCTTACACATAGAAAAAATAGAATGGGGGGGTACAAATAGCTGGAATATGTTTTTATTTTTCACTCGTGCAATTTTTATTATGCATTTCGTTCAATGGATAAATTATTTGTAGTTGCACAAACTCATAAGAACACGCCATTCAAAAGAAGGAAACATAAAATAAATAAAAGAAAAAAAAATACAAATAAAAACAAAGAACAAAATAGATCTGAATACAGTGAATAAAAAAGAGATAGGGTTGCCAATACAACAAGACAATTATAATTGTTAGGTAAAATAAATATTTTCTAAAAAATATTTATTGGGCACAATTTTTCAAAAATGTCATTTGATAGGAGATGAAAAAAGACAAATTTGAAAATAAGTACTATGATTCCCCAAATTCTAATTTCATTTACATAAGATTATACGGATAAAGAGCGGTGATGATGTAATCGTAGATGGTTTCAAAAATGCATTTCACTCGACTTACATCGGAAAAATTTTTAAAAATTCTTTGGTTTAGAAAATATTTTAGGAAAGTTAATAATAGAATAAATTAACTTGAACCAAAATAATAATTATTTACAGTAATTTTTTTAAAAGAATTTCATAGAAAAATTTTAGTCGTAGTAATCTTTGATAGAAAACATGATATTGAACATACATTTATCTTGATATTGTCCCGTAAATTATTGGTATCGCATGTTCCTTAAAAGAGATTTTTTTAAATATTAAAGTTTTTGTTATTCCTCATGTTAGCCATATTCACCTAAACTAAAACAAATTATTTATTCATTATTTTTTATTTTTGATAATATTGAAGAATTCTTTAAAAACTAAAATTTTTATTTTGTTTAGTTTAGAACAAAATTACAAAATTTTTAAAAAAATTTCTATCTGACACATATTTTTATGTTAAAAAAATTAAGCCGTTAAAATTTTTATTATTTTATTATAAAAAAAATTTTATAGAAAAAAACTTATCCGAGCATTATTGCAAAAACATGTATCAACCTAATGTTATCCGAAAAAAAATTTTATAAAAAAAACTATTCCCAGAATTTTTATAAAAATATTTATCGAACATATTTTCAAACAGAATATTTATTTTATAAGGAAAATATTATCCGAAATAATTTTTTTATAAAAAAATTTATCCGATTCATTAAAAAAATATTTCTTTTATCACACTATTATTTCTCATATAGAAAACTTTAATCAAAGCAATTTTATATAATAACAATTTATATCCCATTTTATAATTTTTATTTTAAATTTACCCGTTGCAATTTTTCTTTAAAATTTTTAGTAAAAAAATTTTATTGAAAGAAACATTTTTAATTTTTTTATTAAATCATTTTGTTAAAACATTTTATGCGAGGCAGATTTTACAAAATTCTTTAAGGAAATATTTTATCCGAAACCATTTTATAAAAATGTACTTCCATCGCTTGCAATGATAAATAGAACAAATATTGTTCTGAGAAAATTTCTTAAACAAAAATTATCCGAAGCTTGTTAAAAAACCAAAAATTATGTATTATACAGTGCACTCGCGATAATATGAACTAATTTTTTCTTTCATTGACTACTCTAAAATGTGAACTTAGTGCACAAAAGCTCTAAAATATGAACAGATATTTTTTAAAGGATTTTATATACATACACAGTATTAAAATCTAAATTAATAGGTTGATGGTTAAATTCCGATTCAACAGCATAATAATTTGGGGATTTCCCTAGCTATATGCTTGTAAATTCTCTTCAGCTGTCTATTAATATATCTTACATACTCGTAAACTTTTAAGTTAGGGCTTGTATTTAGCTAAAATTCCATAATCCTCTTTTATTTATAAATAAATTTAACGCGAAAAAATCTTAAATATGCCTAAAAACATTAGTATTAAACTTTAAATTAAAACTTAAAAATTTTAGAACATTTCCACTGCGGCCACGCACACGTACAAGTTTTCGCTATCAAGTTGTTTATACATATTGTTTGTAAAATTTATTCGTATTGACAGCTGTGAGGTAGGCTGCACGCAACTTGGTCATCAATTTTATTTCTTAAGATGCCGTCACCGAGGAAGAAACTCAGAATGCTCGCAAAAATGAATTGATTTTTAAATTTATATACATACTAGCTTGTGCCCGCGAATTCGTCTGCGTAGTTATAGGGATAAAAGGAAGACTTAGTATTAACCTAGATTGTTATTTATATGTTATATTATTAGGATTATTAATTTGAAAATTTGAATTTGAAAATAAAAGAGAAAAGTCAAAACTTGCAACAAAAATAAAAATTTTACAAAACAAACAACCCGTTTAGACTGTGAATATCCAAACATACAAACATTCACATCTATATATATAAAAGTGAAACTCTGTGTGTGTGTGTGTTAGCTATAGACTCCGAAACTGTAATACCGATCGGACTCAAACTTTGGCAAGTTGTTGTGCACATTCCAGGGAGTGTTTATGGGTGGAAAAAAGTGGGCGGGGCCACGCCCATACAAAATTAGTTATCAGTTTTAGCTACTTGCACTTGACCGATTTTTCTGAAACTTTGCACACATATCGAGCTGTCATGACTAAATAATTTCGTGATAAGGAAAGTTGGGGGGCCACGCCCCTAAAAAGTTTTAATTTTGAGGTTCTTGCACTGGACCGATTTTTCTGAAACTTTGCACACACATATTGAGCTCTCATTATAATACAATATCGTGATTAGAAAAGTGGGAAGTGCCACGCCCATAAAAAAAAGTTATAATATTAAGCTTCTTGCACTTGACCGATTTTTCTGAAACTTTGCACACATATTGAACTCTCATGAGTATATAATTTCGTGATATTATAATTTTGAGGTACTTGCTCTGGACCGATACAGTTTCGTGATTAGAAAAGTGGGCAGTGCCACGCCCATTTGATATTTAATTTAAATTCAGAATGCATTTTTATTCATTAAGGGGCGTAGCAACGCGCGCCGGGCTTTTCTAGTTTATTATATTAGTAAGATTTATTTGCGACTGAATTTTGGAAGACTTATTTACATTAATTTATTTACATTTTGAAAATATACGAACAATTTTGTTGTTTTACAGACAATCAAGTCGAATTACGGCTTGAATGAAAAAATTTTAATCAAGACGGTTTTAAGTTCAAAAAGTGTGAGTGTGTAATTAAAAAATGTTGAATTTATTTTAAATTGTTCAAATGTTACTAATTCAGCGATTAAATTTGGAGTGAAAAAATCTATAATATGTGGAATAATGAGAAATTAAAATGTTTTTATCTAATGCGTTAACAATACGTTTAACAGACTAGGAAAAGAGAAACTGTGCGACCTTCTGAGTACCTAAAAATGTAAAATGCGTCAGTCGTGTGTCGGTGTGGTTGTTAAATAAGAGAGACAAAAAAATTCCTGTTAGCAGGCTTATGATAAAAGAAAACATCAAAAGCGGATAATACAGTGATGATTTTGTGGAGTAGCCAAAAAGGGCTTAGAATGGGCCGAAAGTAAAATGGTTGATCAACGAGATTTGAATGCACTCAGAGAGTTAACATAACTGGCCGTTTTAAAGGTGATTGAACAAAAGAAACAACAGAAGAGAGACATAAATAATTTTCCAACAATAAATAAAATTTAACATAAGAAATTATTATTTTTAAGGGAAAAACTTCTTTAAAGGGAAATTGTCAATTTGAACTGGTTTGGTTTTAACTAGCATATATTATCGCGAGTTCACTGTAATTATATGATAAAAAAAAAGTTTTGCATAAAAAAAATTTGCTTTAGAAAAAGCAATTGCTACAAAAAAATATAACGGTTAATTTTGTTCTTTTAAAGCCAACTTCTGATAAATTCCTTATGGAGAATTTTTCTCTGGATAAGGTTTTTTTTATTTGTAACTGTAATCAAAAAAGATTTGTTTTTATAAAATGTCTTCGGAATAAAATTATCCGAATTTACTTTAAAAAAATCCTAAGAAATTTTCTAAAAAAAAATTATCCGAAGCTACATTAAAAAGAAATTATGCGTTAATTTTTTTTTGTAAAAATGCTATATCTGAAAAATTATCCAAAGCTAGTTAAAAAAAAATTCATACACAAATTTATACAAGAAATTATCCGAAGCTAATTTAAAAAATAAATTTTCTAAAAAAATTATCCGAAACTATATTAAAAAAATTCTGCGTTAAAATTTTTTGTAAAAAATGCTATATCTTAAAAATTATCCAAAGCTAGTTTTAAAAAAATTATCCAAAGCTAGATAAAAAAAATTATGCGTTAAAATTTTTTGCTATATCTGAAAATTATCCGAAGCTAATTAAAAAAAAAAAAAAATTCTAAGAAAATTATAAAAAAAAGTTATCCGAAGCTATATAAAAAAATATTATGCATTAAAATTTTTTGCTATATCTGAAAAATTATCCAAAGCTAGTTTTAAAAAAATTTCTAAAAAACATTATCCAAAGCTAGATAAAAAAAATATGCGTTTAATTTTTTTTATTAGAAAAAGCTATATCTGAAAAATTTTACAAAGCTAGTTTTAAAAAAATTTAAAAAAAAATTATCCGAAGTTAGATAAAAAAAATTAAACGTTAAAATTTTTTATAGAAAATGCTTATCTGAAGCAGTTTATTTTTCTTTAAATAAATTTTTTTTTGCCAAAAATTTGAACGGCAAAAAAGTTTTGCACAAAAAAATTTTGCTTTAGATAAAGCGTTTCTACAAAAAAATATAAGGATAATTTTTTTTTTCTCTGTCTAAAGTGCTTTCTATTTGAAAATGTAACCAATATATGTAGATTTGTTTTTAAAAAGTGTCTTCAAGTAAAATATTTTACTTGAAAATTTCTTAAAAACTGCTTTGCATTGAAATTAAAAAAAATATTTTAATAAAAAAATTTTATAAATAATTTTTTGTCTATAAATGTATGTAACCGAATCCATTTTTCATAAATAAAAATTTTTGGTAACAGTTTTTATTAAAAATACAATTTTTTTTTAAACAAATTCATCCGTTAAAAATTTTTTTATAGAAAACGCTTAATACATTTATTATAAATAAGAAAATTACAAAGAAAAGTTGTCAATAATTTTTATAAACAGACAATTTTTGAAGAAAAAATTTTTGTGAAAGTAATTTTTTAAAATTTAAAAAAAATACCCGGAATTAATTTTTGCAGAAAAATTTTTATTAAATTTATTTCAAGATAATTTTTAAGAAACAACTTTATCCATTACATTGTTTTACAGAAACTAAAGATTTTTTAAAAAAGAATTCCTAAAAATTTCACTTTTGCTAAAAAACTGGCAACAATAATAAAAAAACAAAAATAAAAAGATATATAGGTTTATAAAAGAATACCAACACATTTATAAACTCATTTGCACACACACCCCTAAACATCTAACGATGTATGAAATTTAGGTCAAGCGTATTGTTTACAAAAGTATTTGCAATAGTGTAAGTGACGTGCATAATTGTACAAACGAGTACAAATTCAAAAATTGCAATCAGCACACGAGTATGGGAACGTTGTTGTTGCAGTTGTTGTTGTTTGCTGCTGTTGTATTCTATAGACTAGCAAACAAAAACAAGAGTTTCCATTTTCATAGTTGCCAGTTGCAGCAGAAACTGAAACGCAGCAGCAGTGATATCATGATGTATGCAATTTGCAGTGCGTTTGTTGCTAGCGAACATTGTGTCATTAGTGGAGAAACACGTAGCGGCTGTAAGTAATACTCTTTAATTTTGTTTGTAATATTTTATTTTAAGAGTCAGACGGTAAAAGAGTTTCATCGTTGTTTTTGTGTGTGTGTGCATAGATAACAAAAGATTAATTATTACAATATGTACTATCAAGGAACAAAAAATCATTATTTATCTTATCGTATGAATGTCACAATTATTTTGTAATATTTTTAAAAAAGTTGTTAAATGTAATAAATTTTGTTGGGAAACCTTTATAGTTTTATTATTTTTTTTTTTGGATGGTAATAAATATATAAAAAAGTAATAAACATAATATATATGAATATTTATGATAATAAAAGGAATAAGGTCAGTTGTTTTTAAGGTGACCTAGTTAGAGGTATTATTTTCAATGTAATTTTTATAAATAAAACTTAATCAGATAAAATTTTAAATGGACAAAATCTGAAATTAAAAATATTTTTATAAATTAATTAATTTAAAGTAATTTTCTGTTGGCAAAATTCAAGCAAAAATATTTTTTTCAATAAAAATTTCCAACAAAACTACTTTTTAATAGAAAAAATTTTATCCGAAGCAAATTTTTTATGGGAAAAATTATTATACAGAAAACAAAAATTATCTAGTAATTTTTTTAAGAAAAAATTTTATCCAACAAAAGTTTTTTTTTATAAAAAATTTAATTCAACTAAATTAATTATTTGTAGGAAAAATCTTATCCAACCAAAATTTTTTATAAAAGAATTTGAAACCAACAGAATTTATTGTTGAGAAAAAAGAAAATAAATAAAGGACACATTTTCTTAGGAAATTTTTATCCAAAAAATTTTTAGTTGAAAAAAAGAAAATAAATCTTTTATCCGACAAATGTATTTTTATTAAAAATAATAAACGTTTTTATTTAACCAAAAATTTCTTTAAAACAACTTTAAACCAACATTTATTATTGAAAGAAATTTACGACGAAATTGTTATGTAAGAAATTTTTATCCAGGACAATTTTTATTAAAAAAAATTTATAAGAAAAATTATTTTGAAAAAAATTTTTTAACTAAAAAATTGTCTAAAGTTACAAACAAAATTTATTGTCAAAAAAAATAAATAGTCGCCAAAAATTTCTATAGGAAATATTAATCAGAAAAATTGTTAGTTGAAAAATAGAAATGCAATAAAATTTTTCTAGCAAATCTTTTACCTAAAAAAATTATCCAAAGAAAATCTTTTATCCGACAAAATGTTTTTTATACAATAAAAAATAATAAACATTTTTTTTCCAACCAAAATTTTCTATATAGAACAGCTTTAAACCGACATTTATTATTGTATGAAATATATGACGAATTTTTTTGTAAGAAATTTTTATCCAGGTCATTTTGTAGTTAGAAGAATGTTTAAGAAAAAGTTTTCTGTAGAAAAATTTTTGACGAAAAAGATTTTTCAAACTTAAAAACAGACAAAATTTATTGTTGAATAACATTTATCCAAAATTTTGTATTAAAAACGACAAAACTTTTTTTATAAAAACTGTAGTTCGTAAAAATTTATTGATTAAATTTATCCGAGAAAATTTTGAACAGAACGTTTGTCTGACAAAGTGTTTTGTAGACAACATTTTTTCTAAAATTGTTTGTTAGACAAAATGTTTTGTGGAAAAATATTTTTTGATAAAATTTTATGTTTAAAACGAAAACATTTTCTATAGACAAACTTTTGCCCGTCCAAATTTGTAGACAAATTTTATCCGAAAACAAATTATAAGAACTTTTTATCTGACAAAGTGTTTTGGGGGCAACATTTTTCTAAAAAGGTTTTTTCGAGAACATTTTTTGTTGAATAAAATTTATTCGACAAAATGTTTTTGCGGAAAAATATTATCTTATTTTATATTAAAAACGACGACATTTTCTTTAGGAAAATTTTTCTTCGGGAAAGTTGATTGATTAACTTTATCCGACAAGTTTTTAAAAAGAACTTTTGTCTGAAAATTGTTTATTAGACAAAAATGATTGTTAAAAAATAATTATCCGAAATAATGTTTTGTGGAAAAATATTGTTTGACAAAAATTGATATGAAAAAACTTTTCTTCGTCTAAGTTTATCGATAAAAATTGTCCACAAACAAAGTGTGTTTTAGATGAAATTTTTCCAAAAAAGTTTATCCGAGAAAATTTATTGTTGAAAAATAATTATCCGTCAAAATATTTTGTGAAAAATAATATCCTACAAAATTTTATGCTAAACAAATTTTTATATGATAAAAATTTCTTTAAGAAAATTTTTTTTCCAACAAATTTTTATAAAAAAAAATTTTCTAAAAAAAAAAATTATCGGACATTTTTTTAAATATTTATTTTAAGCAGAAAAAATTTCTTAGTAACAACATTTGATAAAAACAACTTTTTTCTAGACATTTTTTAAATACCAATATTAAATAGAAACAATTTTTTAGTAACAATATTTTATATAGAACAATTTTTTTCGAGCAGTATGTATGAAATATTAATTTAGCAAAAAAACAAAACGAAAAGACTTTATTTATTTTTTTTTTTTGTTAATATAATAAATACATATTATGTTATTTTTTTATGGCAAATTTTTATCCCTTAAAATTTTTAAAGCGATATTTTTAATAAAGTGTAATTTTAATATTATTTTATAGAAAAATTATTTGATTTAGAAAATATTTATCCGATAGTTAAAAAAAAAATTTTTTATATTACTTAATTTTGTCCGTTAAAAATTGTAATAGCAATTTTTTTCAAAGCAATTCTTTAAGATTAAAATGTATCCAAAACTAGTTTTATTTGATTAAAAATAAAACAACAAAAGAGTTTTGTGTGAAATTGTGCCTTAACCATTTCGACCCGACATTCGAATAGAAATGCTAAAATAAAATTTTTGATATAAGCAGGTTCTTTAAGCAATATATAACTTGTTGGTAAAAGAAAAAATTGGAAAACTATTATGGGGGGCTTTTTCGCAAAAGGCACCACTTGAAACAGAGCTTTCGTCGTCTGGTGAATCTTCGTTGTCGCTGAAAACAGATACATCATTTGGTACAAATTCTTCAGAGTTTCCTCCAGAAAAATCTTTTAAATCGCTAGTACTATCAGCTTTATCTTCCAAAACTTTTCGAATGTCTTCGGGATCCATTTTCACGGAAAATAAAACATTTTCTTGAAGACAGGATATCATACTCAACGGACGAATGGTACATATGTGTACCACCAAACCATACGAATGGTACATATGGTACATAGAGGTAGCATAAAACAAACGTTTATTTATAAATATTTACCTGCCGCAAAAATTTAAATTCTTCTTTATTTTTAATATTTTCTGCAATTTCACGCACAATATTATGGAAAAACCAATTATACACTTCACTATAGTTGCGTTTCAAGTTACAAAAAATCGTACCGTAAATATAAAAAAAAAAAAAATTACGGCACATACTGGAATGTATTCAAGACAACTTAAAGACTATATGGTACTTTTCACAACCAAGCAACATTAAATTTGCAACTTTGAGAGATGTTTAAACTTTAAGTGGTACCATCCGGGTCAAAAGGGTTAAAATATTTTTTTTTTTTTAACTACCTACACTTTAGTGTCACCGAAAATAAGACAACAAAAACCTAACATGAATTCGACCAAAACCTGAGTTGATGGTTCTTATGTTAGTAACAATAGCACCAACAATTATATTTATTGAAATACATACAAGATTCATTTCATGCAATTTTTATTCAAATAACTAGTATGCAAACATTTTGAATAAAGTTAAAGTGAAACCTAAATTTTTATTTTTTCGGTTTCGTACAATATTTGTTGTCAATTATTTATTTTACTAACAAGATATGTCGTTTAGTCATCCCAATTTAAATATTCCTGCAAACCATTTATTTCTTGTTAAAAATGGAAAAAATCAATGATGAATTCTTATAATTCATAAAGAGTTTCGAGTAAATTGTTTGAAATTAAAGAGAAAATTCATATTCCTAATGGTAACAGTTAATAAGTCTTAAGAGGGATTGTGGTATTACATTGTAGTGTAATGTTTTTCACTATTTTTCGTATTTAATTCACTAACACACTGAGAGCACGTGTTACTGCATGACGTATAAGTATTGCAACATTACTCATACGTTGGGAAATTTTCTTATTAAAAAAAAAACTCTTTTTACATGTCTTGCCCATTTGCTCTTTATACTCGTAAAATAAAAAAGTTGATAAAAAAAAAATCATTAAAACTTTTTTGCAGAAGACTTTTTATGTTTGGATAGGCACGAGCAAAAAAAAAAAAACAAAAAAGCTTTATTGCTAGTGTAAATAAACCAGTTATTTACTCTCTCTTTTAATTACATTTGTGCCAAGAGATAGAGACAGAGAGAGAGTGCCAGTTATGTTTGTATTAAGTATGAAGTCATTTTAATGATTACAACATAAATATATCTGTTGATCGACTTTTGCTTTTTTCATTACAAATGTGTCGTAAGTTTTTTTTTTTTTCGTTTCTTCTTCATCTTTATGTTGTGGTTGTATTAAACAGATTGGTGTTTAGTAAAAGCTTGTGTAAGTATGGAAACCAAAGAGATAAAGAGAGTTTAATAACAAAAAAAAAAAACCCTTGTGTATGTTAAAATTTAGTTTGGTCTTCTTCTAGTTGGTGTGAAATTTTTTCTATTTGTTGATGCGGTTTAAACACATGTAGTCGGTGTGTGTATGTATGTTCCCACTTCTTCGTTGCTGTTGGCTGCCAACATGATGTGTTTGTGTTTTATTTCTGTTTTCTTTTTTTTTTTTTTTATTTGATATTATTGTCGATATTGTGAGTGGAGTAGGTCAAGGACAGTATGAAAAGTGGGACACCAAAAGCCATCACTTAACTTGGTTAGTGAGAAGCACAACACCAAAACATGGAAAAAAAAGAAAGAAAAACCAGGAATAATAGTAGGAAAAATTGCCAAGTATCATGAAAGCCGCCGCTTGTGTAAAACTACATGATGTTCGGGTTTTTGTGTTATTGCTTTTCAATTTCCTTTTTTCTTTGGTCTTTCTTAGAGATTTGTTGTTTGTTTTTTGTAATTCAATAGTTGTTAGGTTTTACGTGTAAAAACAACTTGAGATGTTGTTAAATTTACGTTGTCGTTTCAAGCTGAAAGTTTTAAGACACTTTTATACTTAAATTTCTTTTTGCCTTTTTTTAAGCAGAGACAGAAAAAGTTTTTGGGAAAAAGTTAAAATTTTTTATTATTTAATGAAGATTTAATATTTAAAGGTTTTTAATAGTGGAGGTTGAAATAAACAAAAAAGAAAGAACTTAGGAAAAAGTTAATCATACAAAAGTTTTTTTTTTTTTATAGTAAAGGTGTTTTGAAAGGGATGAAAAATATTTTTTGTCGAGGAAGTGGTAAATTTAAATATTTTTATGAAATAAAGTAACAAAAAATTTACTTAATTATTCGGGTTAGGCTCTCATTTTATCTTTCAATATTTTATTTTCAAGAGTTTGGGTAAAAGGTCTACTGACGATCTGGTATAAGCACATGTTTATAAGCAAAACTGTAGGTTCTGGGATTCTGAAAATCTAACAGTTATTCATCAACTACAATTGAAAATATCATTGGGCCTTACTGCTGAGAAAATGAAGATGAAAGTGATGTAACCGTAAATGGAGACTGATATCGGTTTATGATAAAAATTATTTAAGCTGTTGATCTTGAAAACATATCTTAGATGTGACCAGCGACTTCTCCAGATTTCTCAGCATCAGACTATTTCCTCTGAGGTTATTTGAAGGAGCAAGTATACAAATGTAAACAAGCCTGAGACGTTTCTTGAACTCAAGGCTAACATTGTTGCAGAAAATCGAGCGCTTAAGCTACAAATTTTTAAAACATTTTGTCATCTATGTATATAAAAGTGAAACTCTGTCTGTGTGTGTGTGTGTTAGCTATAGATTCCGAAACCGTAGCCTATCGGACTCAAACTTTGGCAAGTTGTTGTACACATTCCAGAAAGTGTTTATGGTTGGTAAAAAGTGGGCGGGGTTACGCCCATAAAAAATAAGTTATTACTTTTAGCTACTTGCACTTGAGCAATTTTTCTGAAACTTTGCACACATATTGAACTCTCATGATAATGCAATTTCGTGATTACAAAAGTGGGCAAGGCCACGCCTATTTTTATTCATTAAGGGGCGTACCAAAGAGCGCCGGGCCTGGCTAGTTTATAATAACAAACAAAAACTCGAGCGCTAAAGCTGCAAATGTTAAAGATGTTATGGCAAATTAACATACATATGTATATTGAAAAAAAAAAATTCAAACCATGATGAAGTGGTTTAATTTAGGTAAAACATGCATGATTATAACATTAACGTATCATTGGTGAATATGAATATATTAATAAAATTCACTTCATTCTAATAAGTGCGTAGGACGCATGCATAGTAGATGAAAAGAAACCCATGTTTCATAAGTTAATAATGTTTGTTTACATGAATTGTTTTAAATTGATTAATTATTGATTGTTTGAAGCACAATAATGGCTAACTATTTTGTATATGGACAAAACATTTTTCATGCCTCCTTTTGCACTTATGAATTAGAAGTCATGAAAAATGTTATTCACATTGAACTAGTGCAAACATTTTTTTGCTGTGTATGTGTAAACAAATGCAATATAGTAAGCAAAGATTGTCACAGTTTTTGAGTAAGCGAACGAACCCCATAAAAAATATTTAAAAACAAAATACAAAAATTTGAAAGTTTAAATTTTATGCTGAACAGAAAAAAATTGCCAAAAAAAATTAACTTTTAACAAGAGAAAAGAAAGACCGATTGAGCTAAAAAATAACACAGAGATTATGTAAGTGTATACGAAATATAAATTATAATTTAAAAAAAAAAAGTTTAAGGTTTAAACAAGAAAAAAATAAACAGCAAAAAATAAAACGTGGTTCCAATAACGTAAAACAATCAAACAGGAAGGAAGTGTTAAATATTAAAAAGTTATTGAAACATTTTAAACTTTAATTTTATCTCTTTTAACAATACGATCTCACGCTTTCTGCATTTCAAATATTTCGGCGTTCGTAAATTACTAAAATATTTGTTTTAATTATAATTAAGTATATCTAATGATAAAATTGCCATTATTAAAAATTTATCAATATTTAATAAAGTGTTAAAAAAAAGCTGAAAATGTTATAAAAACACTAAAGAAAAATATTAAAAAAATTTTTTTCTTATATTTTCTCAAACTTTCAAAATATTTAATCGATCTTTAATAAATAAGAAACGTTAAGCTTTTAAAATCCGCTTAGTTAGATTAAAAAATTTTAGAGCAGTGTGTGCTGTAGCGCGCCAAACTTGCATTTCATAGAATGCATTATCGTTTTTAACAGTAAATATTAAATAATACATTAATCTGAAACTATATAAACTATATAAACTGAAACTATATAAAAGATTTAAACCAAGTATGAAGCTAAAAAGTTGTTTAATTATTGTGATAGTGAAAATGACTATGCTATAGTCGCTTAAAGTTGAGTATTAAATAAGTAAGAGAGAGAGTGTGCTACATTCGACAGTGCCGAATCTGATTATACCCTTCATCGTCGTGTACATAGATATAATACATAATACAGTCGAACTTCCATAACTCGAACTTCTCTAACTAGAATTTTATCTAACTCGAACTAATTTGGTTGGCAGTAGCGTTCAAAGAACAAATCACATACAATTTTCCTTCCGTAACCCGAACTTCCATAAGTCGAAGTTCTCCACAACTCGAACAAAAAACATACACATGAACTCTATAACTCGAAGAATTTTGCTTGTTTAAATGGGTTTTTGTTTTTGTTATAGTTATCGGTTGCTTGGTTTACTCTCGTTTGTTTCTTGAGCTGTCTTGTCTATTTTACGTGCTATTTTTATATTCCTTTCGGGGAATTACAAATTTGTTTCTTTTTGTTTTCGTAAGTATTAATTCTATGCATAGTTCGGGATAGATGATAAATGTTGATTTCAATTTTTTAATGATTATGGCAACTAAACATGTTTTAAAATGCTTATCAATTGAAGAAAAAAATAAACTTATAAAAGACGTCGAAGATGAATTAAAGAAAAAGGAAGTGGCTGATAAATATGGTATCCTGGCAAGCACGGTCTCAACAATTTTCAAAAATAAGGAATCAATTTTATTTTAAATAAAAATACATAATAAAAAACATTTTATTCTATTTTAACAAAAAATTCTGTAACTCGAAGTCTCCGTAAGGCGAAGTTTTTTTTTTTGAGATAATGGTGATTCGAGTTATGGAAGTTCGACTGTACATAGACATAGAGGTATTTTGTTAATCTAGCCGGACATCACATTTTTTTTAAGCTTATATTGCTTCTTAAAATTTATTGAGTGCTGCTAAATTAAATAAACAGAAATATGTCTTACAGTCAGAAATATGTATGTGTTACAGTCATAGGCTGATAAAGCTTGAAAACAAGAAAAAATGGATCAAGTGGAAAACAGTTTTCCCAAGAAGAACTAATCCTACCTCTGAAAAATTCAACTTTTTTTAAAGTGCTCTTATACTTTTGTTTAGCAAATTCATCTTTTATCGTCAGCATAAGTTTATGGGTAAAGGGCGGTATCCCCCCATTTTTAAGATCGCGACTGCTCTCACTTTCAAAAACCTTTTGATGTTTCTTTTTCTCTAAAAGTGAACCAAAAAATCCTTTTGTTTAAGTTTTTTATGAAAAATTTTTTTAAAAATATTCTAAAAATTATTGTAAGCAGCTGTTGATATAGTCTTTGACAGAAAAAAGAAATCAATGTAAAATGTTTATTTGTTATGCTATAAACACAATCAAAGGCTACCGACCATCGACTACCGACTACAAAAGTAGCTGGCTACAAAAATAGCCAAGTCGCCAGCTACTTAATTCTTTTAACCACTACCGACCACTAACTACAAGAAAATTTGACAAATAAAAAGTAAATGAAAAATGCGCCAAATAAAAAGTAAATGAAAAATGTAAACAAATGAACAGATGATTATTATTTTTCAATGGTGCCACTATAATAGTTTTTCGCGTTTTTAATAGCGATATTTAATGTATTGCGTTTTTAAAACCACCATTTGATGCATTTATTGTATTGGCAGCACTAATCTGTTTTTGTAGCCAAGAAAAATAGAAATTAGCCTAAGTTGGCTACGAGCTACAAAAGTAGCCGTGTAGTCGGTAGTCGTGTAGCGGCTAAAAGAATTGTTCTCATAAGCACGCATGTATTCTATTTTTAAAATCTTGTAGTCGATGGTCGGTGGACTTGATTGTGTTTATAGCATTAAGCCACAAAAAAAAAAATATATTGTAAAACTCTCAAAACCGTAAAAAGTCAATAAGTATCCATGCAATTTACACAACTTTCTTGCCTATAAAAGTGTCCCATAACGACCAATCTCAAGCAAAATTTTTGAAAACTCATTAAACGAAGCAAAATTTTGTGGTCTGTCGAGCTGCGTGTTTAAATTTTTTACATTTATTATATATAAATTTTGACCAAATATCTGGCTGGATTGGCAAAATACCCATTATGTCAGACATTTGCTTAGCTACACACTCAATACAATTTCTTATTGCGAAATTTGCTGGAAGCCATTCAAAACATAACTTTTTATAATTCCCATTTAGTTTAACACGGTGAGGGTATAAGTAATAATGATTTTGACAACAGCGGCAAAGCTTTTCACTGATTTTTTTTTTTTAATTTCAAATTAACGTATCGCAGAGTAATCAAGTCGAATTTTCGTCCTTAAAAGAACCGAACGACTTTTGTACGTCCATAATAGGCCGACTTCCTAAACGCAAGTTGCATTGCATAATTCCATAAAATGCGTATGTCTTATGCTAAACATGTCTTAAGTGCAACCTTGCCTTGCAGCGACGTTTTTTCCATTTTATCGGCATTTAGCAACATCGCTATGCAACTCATACAATATAAAGTATTTAATTATTTCAATTATTAGTCTGTGATTTAAATAAACTCTATCAATTGTAAATAATTTATTAAAAATAAACAAGAAAATACTTACTCAGCCATTGCAGCTCAATCGTTTGCATACAAAATAAAAATTATGCGCGATTTTGACTGCTGATACTTATTAAAATGAGTTGCCTAACGATTAGGGACATTGGACGTTGCACAGAGGAGTATTTGACCTGAAAAGCTGGCAAAAAAGGCAAAACTGAATTTTAAGAAAACTTAAAAACTAAGTACGCAGCTCGACGGACAACAATATTCTACATTATATTGTAAATTTTGAAGACTTTTAGTTGCGATTTGTAGCTCTGAGACCCTGCTAAAGTCAGGAAAGTGATGAGATTTTGTTTTTTTCGGTTTCTGGATGTTTATATGATTTTTTTTATGGCTAAACGAATAAAGGTTTAACAATGATTTTTTTAGCTGAAAGGTTTGATCAAAAGTTATTTAAAAAAGAAAAAAAATTTAAATATGTAGAATATTCATGTTGAAACAATTCGTTTAAAAGCTAAAAAAAATTTTAGACTTTTTTTTGCAAAAAAATAAAAAGAAGAGGTATTTGAAAGTGAGGTTAGCATCTCTACGAATTATGTTTGATACCACAATAAAATTTGGAATCTCTAATTTTAGAAACAAAAAAAAAGTTTGCGCCATTATTTTTGACAATTTTTTTAAATTTTCACATTTCTTTCATTTTTGCTTATCAGGCACTTTTTCTAATCCTCCTCCTATTAAAATCGGAGAACCCGTTTACAAGTTATGACAATATAATATAAGGAAACCCAATGATTTTGGGGGGTGAAATATGCCACGCCTTTAAAAGAAAATCCTTACGTACTAGAGAAAAACGGAAAACAGATTTGAATTGAGGGCATCAAAATTCATATAGTCGACATACTTTTATTTCTATGAGAGACTAAAATTTTTTTTTTTGCGCAGTGTACTTTTGTTGCGCAGTGTAATTTTTTCAAAATCTGCCACTAGATTTCTTATATCATACTACACCTAAAACTATCAAAAAAACTACATAGAACTTTGAATTAAAAAAACAAGTTTAATAATTTTGGCCAGCTTTTTAGGCAAAATACTCCTCTGTGCGTTGCCAGAAAGTTTACATATGCGTATACCAAGTGTATGCATTGCAACTTGCGTTTAGGAAGCCGGTATTATTAATGGGTTATTTAGGTTATTAAAATCAAGTAAATATTTATTGCTATTAAACTAAGTACTTATTTATGTTCCTGTTTATAATCAAGCGTTACAAGTACTTATTTGAGTCCCTATTTGTAAGCGAACGTAATAAGTACTTGCTGTGTCAAAACAATGGGTTTAGATGCCAAATTATAAGTACCTAGTGAAGAACTTTTTTTTTTTGTTTCTATCATTAACGTGGTTCATTATAAAGATTTTTAACACAAAATTTGTTTCAAACCTTAAAGAAGAGAATTACTTTATCTTAAAAAATACATAAATACATTGAAAACCCCCCAAAACAACAAAACATTTTGTTAACTATGGCAAAATTGCAATCTGTTAAAAAAAACCCAAAAAATGGTTCACAAAACCAAGATTTACAAGCAAAACTTACAAATATTGCCAGTAGTAGCACAGCAACAATAGTTTTAACTTACAAAAAAAATATAAATAAAAGAACAAATAGTAAAAGAACAAAAATTTGGTCATACAAATTTTCATCAAAATGACGAACAGATTATATGAAAAAAAAAATAATACTGAAAATAAAAACAAATAACTTTAGGCTACCACAAAATAATCAACACAAACCAGAAATTAAGTAAGAAATCAACACAAAACCGCAACAGAACATGTATGCGAAAAAAGAAAATAAACTATGGCAGACTAAACCTTAAAATGCTTAAAAAATACACACACTACATGTTGCATTGATTATACATACATATGTTTGTAGTGTATACACAACTCTGCATTGAACCGCAACACAAATTGTCCAAGTACACAATACTCTATATACACTCGAAACTAAATAACAACAAAGTCACATCATAACAAAAATAAAACCAAAATTTAAAACAAAAAAAAACAAAAAAAAGAAAGAAAAAAAAATCACACACCATGAGAATATACAAACATGCACACCAGCGTTGTCAACTTTAAAATTTCAAAAAGCACCTAAACCCCTAAAAAAGAGCGTAATTTTCATAAAAAATCACTGAGTTTAAAATGTGTACAAATTTAACTTTACATTTGCTAATATAATCATTACTTAAAAAAAATTAAAGCTTTTAGATGCCAGTTGCCCCCTAAAATAAATTATTTTACAAATGGCAATAAGACTGGAGTTTTGATTGATATCGATAATCGAAATACAAGTCTAAAGATATTCTGTTCTTTATAATATTAGGCCAAAACATCCAAATGTACTATCAATGCAAATATTAACCTTATCAGGGTGTCAATTTGTGCTCTAAAAAATTTTAAAATGAAAAGTATTTGCATATTAATTTCTCTTTTTTTATTGTCACCAAGGTTTGATCAACTTGAAACTTTACTTACAAAATAAATTCTCGTAACAATTTCATTTTATAAAAAGTACGTGGTTTATGTCTCATAAACCATACAGGATATCAACAAACCAGTATCGGAAATAAGTTACAATTAATAATAAACAAGCAAAACACTCAAATAACAGAAACATTGTATACTATCAATCCTTATAATCTTCTTAATTATTAGTTTTAGTATCATAAGCTGAAAGTATTATCAACATAATATCATTTTACAATGAGTAAATATTTTTTAGCTTTGTTAAGATACAAAATACGTAAGGGTAATTAAAGATATTTACCCTTACAAAAATTGTTTTCAATTAAAAAAATTATTTTCAAATTTAGTATTTGGTGTCACCGAAATAAAAATAAAAGCACTAAAAACTTAAAAAAAAATCACCAAGCACTAACTCGCAATTTTTTCGCTTCCAAAATGTTAAAAATCACCAAAAACGGTGATAAAATCACCGAGTTGACAACGCTGATGCACACACTTCAAAACACTCTTCTCCCCAAACCCTTTTGAAAACAATGAAAAACAAATACTCGTTCGTTTATTTAATACACGAACAAGTACGAGAAAATGTAGAAAACAAAACAACGAGAAAAAAAAATATCAACACAGAAAAAATCTAGGTCATGAGCGCAAGAGATGGATGTATAGGCCAAGAGCGCAAAGGCGGAAATGAGATAGCAAGAAGAAATAACAACAACAACAACAACAACGATAACATAACAATTTACAAAAAGTAAGAGTGCGATATTCGACAGTGACGAATGTTAAATACCCTATAGCTGTGTCTTATCTTAACAAAAAAAAATACAAAAGTTATTTGAGCGAGATTTTTGTTTCAAAATTTTATATAAAAAAGGAGTCAATTATTCATATCTCAGTTATTAATGATTTTGACGATTTTTTAATGCAAAAATTTTGGACATTCTTAAACAGATAATAATCTAACGAGAAAGAGCCACCACACACATCGTAATAACTGCAGTGCTATTACTTAGTTGTGTATGGTTAAAAAGGTTTTAGTTTTAATTATTGATAAAGGGATTTCAGAAAGGTTAACACTAACATGAGACATAAACAAGTTGGATTTAAACCCTAAAAATTCACCATAAAACAATCCATGGAATGGAGAAAGCCTTTGATAAATTAATTCAAATAAGATTTGGAGCCCAATGACGTGTAGGAAAACCCCTACTCAAACTCATTTGTCTTATCAAGAGTTTATATTGTAACGCATCGTGGATAATCAGACATAATGGCAAGATTTCGTGTAGCCTGATAGAAGTTGGTACTGCGGTCTGACAAGGTGTTATGTCACTATTGCTATTTCGTATCCTTCTGGCTACGATCCTTAGAAAAACCCTGGAGAATAGCAGGAAAATATTGAGTGGACAGAAAGACCGACTGAACGATCTCAGAAACGCGAATGACATCTGTCTTTTGGCTGATAGTTTTTCGGATCTTGCCATAAATCTACGTAGTATGAGGATGGTGGTGAAATCGGCTGACTCTCCGTATTAAAGAGATGTTCCAGTAAGTACATATTTGAAAGTACCACGGACAAAATTGAGAATGTCCGTCAATTAGTAGTATACCCTTAAATACAAAAAAAAGTTGTCAAGGCTTGGTCAACAGGAAGACGTTGATCTAGTCTGGGTTCCTAAGTTTAGGGGCCTCTTTGGTAGCGAACGGGTGGATGAGCAGGCCAGAAGAAAATCTGCTTTGGATTTATTCACCGCAAATGTTGTCAAAATTTCATTTATAACTATTTAAAGCAAGATCTCCAGACACTTTGTATAAAAAACCAAAACAAGTGGCGTACGCTAGATACAAGTAGAGTGGCCAAGTTTGATATTACAAACGGACAAACCTCCTTCGTAGACTTATTGCAGGAGACATCGAATCTGGTTAGTTCGGGCATAGAAAACTACTATGATATTCACAAAAGGAGGCTTCGGCGAGTATACCGCCGACAATCGTTTACAGAAAACCGGTCAAACATTTTATTATCTAACCTTGTTTTTCCAAACGAAAATTTCTATAACATATTTAATGTGAATATAAATAAAATCCACTCTTTTGTACGGTTGCGAAACAAGGATTACTTCCACTCGCGAAATTCATAAGTAACAATAATAAAGAGTGGATGTGACAGGGGAACAAAAGAAGGGGACGCCCTGTCCAAATATAAAGAAGACAGTTTAACACCAAGATAACCAGCAGCGGCAAGAGTTGGGAAAGAGAAAAGATGTTGGCCCAACTAAATGTTTGTTGACCTTAGTCTTTGTCATTTCAATGAAACTGGAACACTCAACTCATATTTACAACACACAAATACGAGTATGTGCAAAAGACATTTAGCCTAATTCTTACAGTAATTGTAGAGTAGATTTTTTGGCACCACTCATTTTCTATTGCGGAAAATTATTTACGGTAGCAAAAACTCACAGTAAATGCTGCAACAGAATTACGTATAAAGCAATTTCAAGCAAAGGACTACAATTAAATCCACGGCAGTAACGGTGAATACTCTCATTTTATTGTTAGATTTTGTTGTTATTTTTCTGTGTGCCATAATTGCAAACAACATATTGGTTTGTTTACAAAATGTATACGATTTTAATAAAAATATATGGTAACATTGTTAACAGAGTGAGTGTCTTAAAATAAGAGCATAAGCGAAAATGCTTTGAAAATAAAACATGTAGAACTCTGTTTCACAATTGATTTTTGCGACATAGTTTTGATGTAAATTTGTATAGAAAATCTCGATAGACTTAAATAACTATAAAAAAATATTTGATAAAACATCCTAAAATATTATTATTAGAACCTAAAAAATAAAACCAATTTCTTTAAAGCAGAAGAATTCATGTTTATTGCTATAATTTTAGCCACTTATAAGTCGATTTTGCTGATTTTGTACTAGCAAAAGCCTCTTGAATTAATCTGACATATGGGCAGTAAATACTAGTCGAAGTATATACGAAGTCTACGTTGAGTTGATTTTGGTATACGGACACGGTTAAATTGACTTCCCTAAAACATGTTAGAATCTAAAATGTCTGTATGTAAATTATGGGATCGCAAATTGATATTGCAAAAATACAAATGATATCTTATATATAACCTTGTCAGCCATGGTGAAGGGTATTATAATGAATAAAATAGAAACTAACAAAATTTTAACGTTAAACTATTTCATAAAGTGGCATATGTAATTATACACACATACACACTAACAATACAAGCGCACTTATTAAGATTTAGTTTGCCAGAGAAAAAAATTACACACACATACATTTGCACACATGGCACTCGTAGATGGATTGAAAAAAAAATGATTTAAAAACAAACTGTAATGAAAATTTCATTATTAAAAAACAAAAAAAAAGGAAAAAAAATTCAAAGAAAAACATTTAATTAACTTAAAAGAATTTTTGTTTTAATTTGACTTTTTTTAATTTTTGTAATAAATTTTTTTTCAATAAATTTTGTGAAAAATTTTTTTTCAATAAATTTTTTTATATAAAATTTTCAATATAAAATTTTTAATATTTTAGAAAAATTTTTTTTTTATTTTATATTTATTTTTAATTTTTTTTATTTTTGATTTTTTTTATTTTTATTTTTAATTTTTTTTTTATTTAAAAAATGTTTCCCGTTGATATAAAAAATTTCATTAAAATTCTGTATGAATTGCGTAAGATTTGACAACCCTGCTATTAAAATTACTTTCGATGGAACACAGGTTGCGTGAAGTTTGAGTACCTCCATGGGTTACCAGTTTTATTTATATAAGAAATTTTTAATATAAAATTTTTAATAATTTAAGAAAAATTTTTTTTTATTTTATTTTTATATTTATTTTTTTTATTTTTATTTTTTTTTTATTTTATTTTTATATTTATTTTTTTTATTTTTATTTTTTTTTTTATTTTTATTTTTTTTTTATTTTTTTGGTTATAATTTTTTTTTTTAATTTTTTATTTTTAATTTTTTTTGTTATTTAAAAAATGTTTCCCGTTGATATAAAAAAATTTCATTAAAATTCTGTATGAATTGCGTAAAATTTGACAACCCTGCTATTAAAATTACTTTTGGTGGAACAGAGGTTGCATAAAGTTTGAGTACCTACATGGGTTACCAGTTTTATTTATATGAGAAATTTACAATTACTTGTGGGAAATGTATGTATTATCTGAGACATTGCAACTATGTTATTAAAATCGCTGGCACTTTGATACTATTAGCCAATATGAACACCGTTTGAGTGACGTCATTGGTGCGACATTAGCAGAAAATTTAAATATTATGACAGGACGTCGTAATCCTTATTCTAACATTTTTGCAGTCATTGGCGTAACGAGACCATTCTAGAGGGTGAATTTTTTTTAAGAATTTGAAAAAATTTACTATTTAAAAATTAATACACAAATAAATTTAACTTAGATTAGAATTTTACAAAAAAACAATTTCTTTTAACCTTTTGCCATCCCCCGAAAAAATTGGTAGGTACGGACGCCAATTTTTATTAAAAAAAAGTAAAAGTTTAAATAAATTTTATCTTTTATATTAAAAAGTATTTCAAAAAATTTTGCGTCTATAGAAAAGGTTAAAACAAATTATAAAAATTTTTTATATGTATATTTAAAAAAAAATTGTTTATCTTTTTATTTTATTTTTTTTATCAAAAAAGTGTTAAAATATTTTATTTTTTATAGTTTTCTTAATAAATTTTCCGAAAATTATTTTTTAGCGGATGTTTTGATTATTTTACTGTTTAAAGGAAATATTTTTAATATTTAAAATTTTTTTTTTTGTAAATCGTATGAAGTATGTATTTTTTTGCAATACAATTAAAAACTACAGTAAGATCTCGACAACATGAACTGCACTAAAGTAGATTATCCAAACTATGTTCTTCACTACATTATGTACTTTGTAATTATAATTCTGTTTACGACAATAAAGCTGCAGCAGTTTCCGAGTTAACTTACGTTTCATGCTTTGTCCATTATTTTTCTGTTTTAGTAGAGATGTCAACAAATTACACGTTACTGTAGTTTGTAGGATATAAAATTTTATGTTCTCAGACAGTATACGGGTGGTATGAGTGATAATTTTATTCGTTTATAAGTAGTAGCAATAGGAAAAAATTAATTGAACGCAGATAGATGTCTAGTTTCAAAAATAAAATTTAAAAAAAAATGTAGAGCATTTTTAAAAGTCGTTTTATGCCACACATTCATTTCAAATTCTAATATTTTTTCCTCTTATATTTTTTTTAGCGAGCTTTTGGCCTCAACTTGAGGACGAGGTGAGCACGAGGACAAATTTTTAAAACAAGAAAAAAAAAACAAATAAATACAAAATATTTAGCAAAAACTTTTTAAAAATGAGAGCGCACAAAAAATGCATACACCATAATGATTTCGTTTAATAGTTGTGCAAATTATTTTTAGCACACACAATTACATGTTTATGAACATGCATGTGTATGTTCATAAATAAACTGAAAAGAATTGAGAGAAAAAAAAAACAACAACTGGTTTTGTGCAGGCGGCACACACAGACATGAAATACAGAGAAGCAATTTAGACTAGTTACATTTTAAAAACATTTTTTTAAACGAATTAATGAAATATTTTCGAAAAAAAAAATGAAAAAAAAACCAAGACATAAGTGCGAAAGACTGTAGGTGTCGTGATATTGATATAGTTTTAATAATGTTGTTGCCTTAATTGTAGCTGCTGTTTGTAATGATTGTTGTAATGTTGGAGTTGTTACCTTATAACCGCTAAAAACTAAAAAAAAAAAAATTAATTAGATTTTTTTTAGCTGTTGGCCTCATTTTTCCTGTAGTTAAGTTTTTGTTGTTATTTTTTTTTATTATTTACAGTAACAGTAATAGTTGGCTGCTACCAACAATCAAACGTTACAATAAATACCGAACAAAAGTGTTTTTCAAGTGTTTGTAATTGTTTAAATAATTTGTTGTTAATTTTAACGAGCCACTAACACTTTTCTGATTATTTGAAGATTGCGTGAAATGATAAAAATATTACAAATAAGCATTGAATGTACATTTAAAATTCGGTTGCACTTTTCAGGGTTTTGTAAAAACCTAGTGGCAACACCGTCATCATAAAAGAGGAACCCTTTTCGTTATAGTCTAGGAATTTACTGTAACATTCATAATTAACACACAAATTAAAAAAAGATTGTTTTCAAGTATCATATTGGTCGGATTATAATTATAAAGCAAGAGAGTAATTTTAAAAAATTAGAATAAATAGGTCAATCGTTAGTGCTTAAACCACTGGTAGTACGTGTTGTTCAAATGTCAATATAGAATTGTCCATAAATATTAAATAAGAGGCACTCTTGAACCGTTTAACAAGTATATGCGGATATTTCCCTAACAATAAAGCAATTTTGTTTTTTTTATGGATTTTTAACAGTCAAAAATACCCGCATATGGACATTTCCATGAATATGTCAACCACGACTGTAAAAATAAAAACTCTCGAAAGTTTTTCAATATAAGTTTATTGATAAAGAAACAAAAACTGAAATTTTACTATGCGCAGGTATTAAGAGCTTATTAAATTATTTTAAGAGCAATAATAAGAGTTTAATCTGATTATCTCTTTGACTTATTTTAAGAAATTGCAATCAACTATTTTTTTTAGCGACTAAATTGTAAAAATAAATTGTAATTGTAAATATTTCTTTGAAATTAAGGAAATATAGAGTCCAATTAGCAGTATTTTTTATTTCCCTTGGATGTTATTTTAATGTCACGTACGTAGTGCAAAAAAATTATTTGTCTCCGTCATTCGTATTTGAACAGTCGCAAGAGCACCTAATTTATAATTTAACTTTTTTCTTAACATAATACTATTAGAGAAAAATCTGTCACGAACGATATTAAATTGAATTTATTATAAAGCCATTGAAAGATTGTTTTCAATTAAGTATGATGGATTTTAAATGAAAAATATTTGGTTTAGTGTAAGCAATAAAAAAAATACCTCCCAAGATTCGCAGATTTTTTCCTATTTCCATATATTTATACCTCAAGATCACTTCTGCTTTATGTCACGTACGATATATTCTTATTTTTCTGGATACTTTAGTCAACAATGATTTGAATATAATTAATTTGTTTTTTTAAATAAAGTGCCCTTTAAATGGAACATAGAAATCTAATATTGTTTCGGTTACTCTTACTTTTGCAAAAATTACTCCACTTTATAGGAGTACAAATGTCACGTACGATTACATAGAAATGCCCATATATGATTTAAAGAACCCACATTTGAGTGACGAAAAAATTAAGGGATTCACTACGTTTTACAGGTTAAAATCAGCCTGCTTAAGTGTGACTGCTAGTAGTGCTCTTTTGTATACCATTCACACAGTGAAAAAGGGTATATGTAGGTTTGTCATTCCGTGTGAAATTTCTACAATTTTCATTTCCGACCCCATAAAGTATATATTTTCTGAAAGCTTATGGGATTCGATTAAGCTCTGTCAGTCTGTCCATGTGTATGTTGAAATCACCTTTTTGAAGCCCCCTGATATCGCCTGGACCCGGATGAGGTACTAAAATATCAGAAATATTCGGTATTGAAAATCACAAAAACAACATTACAACAACAACATACATACATACAAACGTGTATACTGGTTAAAGTAAACGTGGCATCGAATCCCAGCTGAGCCAAAAAAAAATGTTTTTATATATTTTTATTTTTTTTATTTTTGTTTTTTTGTTTATATTTTTTTGTTTTATATTTATTATTTATATTTTATTTATTTTTTTTAAATTTTTTTTTTAATTTTACAATAGGATGTTGTTATATACATATGTATGTTCTTTATATGTATGTACGTATTTCATATGGGATAAATGGTGATACAAACTACTAACTAACTAACTACTTATTGCATGAATACACGTTGTGAAGGGTATATAAGATTCGGCACGGCCGAATATAGCACTCTTTTTTTTAGAAATTTTTTGATGAGTCTTGTGGATGGTTTGATGGTCAACCTTACGAGCTTTATTGAAACAGTCGGCTATTTCACAACACATTTTTTTATTTAGCATTGCTTTTAAGCATCTAACGGGTTGGCCCAAAAGAAATTTAACAAAAATGTCTAAATTCATTGTATTCTCAACAAGAAGCCGCCACATAATATGCCGCCCATAAACCAATTTACAATTTATTTGTACATACTCTCAAGTTTCAGTCATCATAATGGACGCTCTCTAGATTTTATAATTTCGCACCCTTAAATGTGATTATTTTACTCAATTGACCTGACCTGAAATCATATTTGTGAACCGTAAAAAATATAAAACAATATCAAATTTAATTTTGAATCACTTTAAAAATGGGATTATCAGACAATCATTATTATTTGGGATTATCAGGGCAAATATTTGGCGAAATAACTAGATATCTAATATTTATTAATTTCCCATCTTAGAAAACAAATGTTTATGTGATAAATAAACTACAATATGAATCAATTTTATACGTTTGGAGTGTGTTTGTTGCAAAAAAAAATCATGTAAGATTAAACAATTTTATTTCGGACATAATAGTCACATTTTATTTTTTCGTCAAATATTTGTCCAGTGTGAACTAAACTTAACTATTTGTATGTTGTAGTTTTCATAGTTTCTTAGTTTCACTTTTAATTTTTTAGAAGTATTTTAAGGGTATTTTGCAGGATCCCTAACAATAAGCAGTTTCGGCCAATTAGACAATACTTTTCTGACGTCCAAGAAAAGCGAAAAATGTGATATTAGTCAAAACAGGTTGATCGCCAAGTTGACCAACATTTAAACATTTTTGTACAGACTTTAGAAATATTGCATTTTTTACTTTTTTTCACATACGCCGACGACCCCAAGCATTTAGAGACAAAAAGTTGACATCGTCATCATAATTGCTATGTGTCTTAGATGCATTTATATACACAATTCTTTCATTTTGTTTGTTTGTTCTATGTTACCGGATTTTGTATGAACAATGCTTTACAAGTAAAAGTATTTACATAAGTGTATATATAAGTATACAGTGGTTTCCCGATTTAACGAACAATTGATTGTCAGCCCTGTTCGTTAAATCCAGTACTAAAAAAAATTTCTGCATGTAACAACAAATTGAAAGAACAATTCATTTCGTATTAGAAGTAAATGGATTTTATAAAAAAAAAATAATGAAGAAAGTAATTATTTAAAAAAATAAGAAAAAAATACATAATTGCCTTGAAGCTCACGTAAAATAAATATCTTAGTACATAATTCATTGTAAACAAAATGAAATATATGCCTGGAGGTGTGTGTCAAGACTACAACTGTTTGCCTGACTACTCCATTTATGTATTGAAATCAGTTTTACGAATTTTTTGTATATAATTTTTATTTGTTCGTTACATCGAGTAACAAATTGGATTTTAATTCGTTATACACGGTACCTAAGGTAAAACTTTTGACTGTTCGTTTAATCTCGAATTCGCTAAATCGAGAGTTCGTTAAATCGGGAAACCACTGTAAATAAAATCAATTGCAAAAAAAAAAATAGACAAACAAATATTAATACAAATATTGGCAAATTTCCAAATATAAATTAATATAAATATCCATACATATATGTATGTATGTACGTATGTAAATACATTCATACATACATAAATATGTAAATGGGTATTAAAAAACTTGGCGAAAATTCTTACACAAAAATTTACTCCAAGAATAAAACTATTTATATAAGTATTAAAAAAAATTCTCAATAAATTCTCTAATATGAAAATATTTGAAAAAAAAAATTTGTAATAAACATTGTATTTTCAACAATTTGTCTACAAAGTTTAATTCAAATTTCCATTTACCGCACAATTCTGGCCCATTTATTTTTTTATTGTTCAAAAATTATGTAATTAAAAAAAGAATATTTTCTTGTTTTACACTCATTAAATTTGCTTAAACATACAAAACAAAATAACACTCATACATATGTATGTACATATATCATACTCGTATATATGCAATTTTGTAAAAAAAAAAATTGCTACTAATTCACAAAAAAATCAATAATTTGAAAATGATAAAAAAAGCAATAAATAGAAAAAAATAGAACAGCTTTTAATTTTCATTTTCTAGGGGGTCGATATAAAAAAAAAACTAGAACAGGGTGTTTAGGGTGGCTTTCAAGAGGGTGAAGTGAGCCTACAACACACAATGAATGCGAAAAAATATATGTAAAATGTAGATTTTGCTCTCAATCACATGGTTAAAAACATTTTTATATTTAAAATAAAAAAAAATATATATAAAAAAATACAAAAAATATATAGCGTTAGAAAAGATTGCCAGATAAATAGCAGTTTTTATTAGTTATAGCAAAACATTCATCATGAATAAATGTATGTATCTATGTATGAAATATTGTGAAATTAACACTGTAACTTACATTATATTTTATGTATGTATGTTTATAACTATGTACTTACGTATTTAATAAAACTATTTATTTTTTTTAATATTTAATAAAAACAGGTACAGTGCACCCGCGCTAACGTAAACTAATTAAAACCAAAGCAGTTCATGTAAGCGTAATTGTTCACGTAAGCGATTGTCGAGATTCATGAGGGAAGTATTTATAAACTTTTACAATATTACACGCTTGAACGTGAATTTTTTTTATTATTTGTACTATAAATATAAAACTAAAATTATTATTCATAATTCATTACAAGATTACGAGATTCCTTTTTGCAAACTATCTGCCTTTTCTTTTAACTTCAAACATTAAGATTTTCAAACACTCATGGTGACTGATTCACCACTTCGCATAAGATAAAGACTTCAAATTTCGATGCCATAAATACAAAAGTTTAGAGGATACACACAGGGGATTCCCTAAATTTTAAAAATCGAAATTAACATATTGCAGTAATATCTACCTACATGCTTAGAAAACATTACGTAGTAGTCAACGTAAACAAAAGCTTGTTCACGTTAGATGGTGTTCACGTTACCGCGTTTTCACTGTATTTGCAGTATCAATGTTTTAGGTAAAAAATATCAACCGTATCAACCGATATATATATATAATTTTTTTTAAATTAAAAAAAAAAAAGAAAACATTACGTAGTAGTCAACGTAAACAAAAGCTTGTTCACGTTAGATGGTGTTCACGTTACCGCGTTTTCACTGTATTTGCAGTATCAATGTTTTAGGTAAAAAATATCAACCGTATCAACCGATATATATATATATATATTTTTTGAAATTAAAAAATTTGTCCCAAATTCCTTATTTGACCATAAAAAAGTTGTAAATATTTGGTAAATTCGTGCATTAACAGACAGTTTCCTTTTAATCCCTTAAAATCTTCAAATCTGGCAGCTTTATTTCCCAATCATAATATTAAGTAGTAACAACGATAAAAACAAAATATAAAGGCCTTACACAACAATTTACAGCAAAGGCAACAACACGCAATAATAAAACTCGCAGAGAACTCAACAAAAATATTAATGAGTGTCTAATAAAAGAAGCAAACTAATCCATAGACAGAAAAAAAAAATAATACATAATACAAATAAATTGTTAAATTAGCTGTGTATACCAACAACAATAATATTACAATGCCAATGAATATGACAAGATTTTTATTTGTTTTTATTATTTTCGTTTGTTTGTTTGGTTTTGTTGCCATATTACACAATTTTCTTAATATTGAGAGGGGTTATGGTTACAAGAGTAACAACTCATGGGGTACACAGCGATATGTATGTATGTATGTATGTATGTATGCATGCACATAAATATGTTGTATTTGTGTGTAACTATAAGTTTATAAGGTTTCCATTTTTATTTTTGTTTGTTTTCATATGTTCGTTTTATGTCGTGTTGAATGAAAACGAGAGTGGAATTAGTAACTCTGACTGGCTTACCGACTCTGGTTGAGTGCGTGGTGCATGGGTATGAGTCTATGTAAAAATATGTTTGCCAGAGTATTTATGTAAATGTTTAAAAATATTATCGTTATTTCTTTTTTGGTATGTATGTATTTCTTGATAGTTTTTTTGTTTATCTTCTTCTTCATTGTAGCTGTCGTTTGATATTGACATGACGAAATAATTTTAAACTCAAACACATACACTCATACACAAATTAAACAAACAAATAATGACTGAAAAAGCTTTGATATTTAATGTGTGTTTGTGTGTCACTTGGCTACAGAAAAGCAGCAACAAAAACTAAACTAAATATTCAACCAAAATAAAACCCCAAAACACATTGACATACATTCATGCCAACGAACACATGCACACATAAACTGGTCATACTTAAACGTACGATGGAGTGTGCACATTAAAAACGTACTGAATTTTAAACGAAACATGATTATAAAGCAGAGGCCAGAGGCAGAGGAACAAAAAAAAGAAGCAGCAAGTAGTAAAAATATATTTAAATAAAAGTAAAATTTTTTGGGTCTTGGGATAGGTCGTATTTTTTTTTTGTTTTTTGTTTATGCTCTCGTTTTGGTTTCATTTCATGTCGTTGGCGAATGTTTGTTCTTTTAGACAGAAAATTATGTTAAATATACAAACACACGCATGCATGCATGTAAAAAATTTTGCTCATTAAAAGATAATTTATGTATATGTATGTATGTTGTATATGCAGGGCCTTTCACAGCAATCCATTCCCATTGAAAGTGGAAATAATTTTGTATTTTATTTTTTATAAAGAAAAAGTAAAAAGTTTTTCGCAATGAAATCACTTGTAGTTTTTATAGGAGAAAAAAAAAATAAATAAAATTTAAATTTATAAAAAAAAGCTATTCCTCATTATTATTCTCATTAATTTTGTTTAATTTTGCTATTTTTGTATGAATATATAAATAAAAAAACAACGTTTAACGTTATAAAAATGATGGTCTTCGCTTATATTTAAATTATTTAATTTAGCCTTTTGTTATATGAAAATGATTTGGTGTTGCGTATTTTTTTAAGAAAAAGTTTTTCGCAATGAAATCACTTTAAACTCTATGGTTAAAATAAATAAATAAAATTTAAACTAAAAAAAACTCATTACATTGTTGTAATTATTATTTTGATTTAACTTTGCTATTTTGTATATATTTTGCTATATGTATATAAATATTTTTAAATTAAAATTTAATTTTCTATTTCATCACTTCATTTCAATATTTTTAATTTCAATTTATTTTAACTTAAAAAAACAAGGGTTTTTTTTAGTAACACAATAGTTAATACGGTCATGCTATAATTTTAAAAACAGAGATGTTTAAGAAAAATAACGTTGCCACTCTAACAGCCATACCTAAATAAAAGCACTAAGCGTAATGCGTTAAAATTTTGCACTTATGCAAAATTCCAACACTTAACGTTTTAACTAAGGTTTGGCTGTAAACCCTAAACTTTTGCAAACAACCCAAAATTTAACTGTGACTGAGAAAACTTAAAACTATTTTAATCGTAATGTGTGATGGGCTTGATAGGAATTAAAAAAAAATTAAAAAAATACAAAAATATTTATATTTAGCAACACAGATAATGAATGTAAATCATAAAAAATAAAACTAATTTTAAAGATGACAAAATTTGTTTGTAATTGATCAAATTTAATAACAATATAAACAAGAGCGCTATATTCGGCAGTGTCAAATTTTATATACCCTTCACATGGTTTGTATTATCATGTAATAATCAAATATGTTAACAGTGGATAAATAAAGATTACACGTATACTCCTCACTGTAACATAAGTGTAGGCTTATTGATTAAACAAGCTAAATTAAAAAAAAAATGGTAGAACTGGGGCCAAATTACGGCATTCGATAACGATCGAAATTTTACACGAACGATCGACTTTACTGTGCTTTAGATATAGAGATTCTAATAAGAATTTTCCAATTTTGATCACGTTCGAATGCCGTAATTTGACCCCTAGGGCCGAATTACGGCATTCGATCACGATCGAAATTTTACTCGAACGATCGAGTTCGCTGTGCTTTAGGTATAGAGATTCTAATAAGAATTTTACAATTTCGATCGTGATCGAATGCCGTAATTTGGCCACTGGTATTTTTTTTTTGCTTATATATGGTGCATTTGTGACCAAAACTTATTTAGAAAATGGATAATCTGATCTTTTAATTGACATTTTTATTAAAAAAAAAATTTTTTTTGCCGATAACTTTATCGGTAATTGATCCATCTCTGCAAATGTTTCCATATGTGTCAAAAAAGGACATAAGTGCGGAAAAATCTGACTTTGTTTGGGTAAAAAAAAAACAGAGGCAATCATTTTCTTTTGCTCATATATCGGGTCATTATGTGACCACATAACTGATTTTCAATAGCAAAATTTCCGAAAGCATATGTAATATAATGATAACATTAAAGAGTTTGAAGTATATGTAGGGACTTTAAAAAGTTGATTTCAACATACACACGAACATATGGACAGACGAACTTGGCTAAATCAATTTCTGTACCTACATAAGGATTCAGAATATATATATTAAATAGGGTCTTAAATTAATTTTGTTGAAGTTGCAAACGTAATGACAAACTTATATATCTGTGGCTTGGAGCTAAAAGGGCCAATGACATTTTTTTGCTCTTTTGAGTTAATCATTGCATTAGATTTGTTTTCTTGCTCTTTTTCATTATGGTAAAACCGCTAAAGTCATACTTAACCCAGAACAGCTTCATAAATAAAATGCTGGCCAATGTCACTATGAAAGCATATATAAAAGTTAAAGTTTAATTCCAATTTTCTTAAAAGTAAATATTTTGACATTGGCCCTTTTAGCTCCAAGTCACAGATATATCCCGTTTGATGGGTATAAAAATCTCTGAAATAATTTACCATTAACCACATAAAGAAAACCTTTTTAAAAACTTTTTAAAAATCTATCATTAAGATACATATGGCTACACTTTTTATGGCATTCACCGGAAAATGATGTACTAAACCTAGTTTAAGCAACTTGATACTTTTTTTTTAACAATTTTAGAAATTTATTAATAAATAATTGAGTATGTTTTTAAACAATTGTTATTAGACTGACATTCTAAACATGTTAAAATATAATTAAGCTTTAAGTTTAAACTTAAATTGTAGATAAAGTTGTTGCTATTTGCAGTTTTTTTTTTAATTCAAAACAATATCTAAAGATTGTTTTACAATTCAAAACAAGAGAAGAAGGCTAAAAAAGCAAATAAATAAAATATTGATTTTATTTGGTTGGAAGTACTTTTTGTTTTATGTACATTTCTTATTATTCATGCCACATTATCAAGTATCTGATGAATTGAAACATGCTCAAGTACACATGACTTATTGTTATTATGTGTAGCTAAGTTTGTGTTGTTTTTTTAACAATAGTGTTTATAGTATTTTATTATTTTTTTATTTCATTGTTATTGTTCTAATACCCTTTACCAGGATATACAAAACGGTATTGGTGCTTTTGGGTTTAAGTTTGTAACATTATTGTATTGAAAATTTAAAAAAATATTATTTTTTTAATTTTGCTAGCAATCATTTACCCTGAATGTCTTTAAAAAACAAGAGATAAGAGATAATCACCAGGAAGTAATAAATTGTATGGAAGTTTACAATAAGCGTAAATCTAGTATTTCATAATCAAGTTATACGAAATACTTATGTTAGAAATTATTAATATTTTATCTTAAATATTAAAAAGTATTAAAATGTTATAAATAAATCTTTTTTGAAATTTTAATAAAGTAAATAATATCTCATTAATGAAATCAGTTTTTAATAAATCGTGCATATCATTTCAGGGTGAATGTCGTTAAATGGAATGCCATACTTTGCATTGTTGTATTGGCTATGCCTTATTGCGGTGTTTTTTATTTATTTGGGAATAAATAAGAGGTTAAAAAAAATGGTTAAAAAGTTGTATTTATATTAAATTTATTTGTTTTAAATTGCTTGTAAAAGCCTTATGAGTATTTAGATTATTTGCGGGATTAGGTCTTACAGAAATGTTAGGTTCAATTATGGATTGATCTTCGTAGTATTCGAATTTTAAGGTTAATTTTGTCCCCTTGCCAATATCTTCGATAGGTTTTATGAGCGTTAAGGTGATTTTCAGCAAAAAAAAAAATAATAAACGTATTACCTTGAAATTTATAAAAACCTTATATTTGCGTTAATATGAAACATATTAAAGTTTTATTCAAACGCGAATTTTTTTAAGTCTTTTATGATAGCCAACTCTAATAGACCAGTTCTATATAAGCATTTCCTTAGGGGGCTAAGTACAACTAAAATTAATAGGGTTCTTATTCGGTCCCAGAGTCTTATGTGTATCAAGTTATCTGCTTAACTTGGTATACAAAATTACCATAAACAGCTGGAAGGGTGTTCCTAATTTTAATTAAAAAAAAAACATTCAAAGCCGATTGGTATACTCAAGACACATTTATTAATTAAACTGAACCAAAAAACACAAAAATTTAGAAAAAATTTATAAGCTGATGCATCAAGACCATATGGGGAATAAAAATGCCTTGGGGGTTATTTTTAGTGGTCGTAGGACTATTTTTTGTGCGTTACAGTTTCAACACAAACAACCTTGTAATTTATGGTAGTGTAAGCTAACAAAAATTTCATTATCGAAACAACTGTAACTGTAACTATATCATATATCATTTCAAGGTGAATGTCTTCAAGTGGTTAGCCATACTTCAAGACGCTTTACGGACATAACAGTAAAATACATTACAGTAATCATTTTGATAATCTTAAACAAAATGTTGAGAAATAGGTTTTTTTATTATTGTAGATTATTTGTAAATTTTACAATGTTTGTAAAAGTATATTCGAGATAAGAATTTAAAATGATATGTGTGTAAAATATAGTTTTTTTTAATTATACTAAATACAAGAAATACAAAAATTAAAGAAAATAATTATTAAAGTTTTTTAATTTTTTTTTTAAAGGAACAAAATAATAAATTTCGTAAATGAAATCATTTCAAGGTGAATGCCTATAAACGGGATGCCAGACAGTGAGTTAGGGAATTAGCAATCAAGTAAACTTGTCTAAAGTTTGAAGCGTAAAATGATACTTGGAAAAATGCCTACTAAAAATTAATTTGCAATGATTGCTTAATAATAGAACATTTTAGTTTTGACAACAATTTTTAGTTTGAAACATACTTCAAGACAGTTTAACAAACATTAATCTGTTTTTCTTATTTGAGATCAGTATTTATTTTTTATATAAAAAATATGGTAGCGAAATATTGAATTAAAATAAAACAATTTTTTTTATATAAAGAACTGAGCTCTGGAAAACATATAGCTGAAGAAATACCAAAGGAATTATAAATGTTTTACAAAATTGTTTGTTTTTTATAATTCTAATAAAATTTCAAAAATTTTATTTTTTACTATAATATTGTTCACTTCTATAAAATGGCTGTAATATTCTTATAGTAGTACCTAGAGCCTACTACTATTTAAAACAACTATGCGTTATATCAAGTATTTTCTCTTATATTTGCAAATATGAGTACCTTTAGTTGTCATACTAAATATCTTAACGTATTTACATACAAGAATGATTAAATAAAGATTACGCCATCACGCAGCCATAAAAAAAACATTTCTGCGCATGTAGGAATTCTGACGTCACTCAAGCTGTGTTCTGATTGGCTAATAAAATTCAGCTGTATAACTAATAATGTTTATGTAAAAACATGACAGTGGGACAAATTGTTATTTTTCTAACTAAATGTTTTGAAAGCAAATAAATTCTTTATATATACATATATATTTTCATTATTTTTTATTACAATATTCACTATTATATTAGGTGTAGAATTCATTTAATTTTGTTATTTTATCAAATTTTCTTTTTCGCTTATAAGTATTTTCAGCGTTTTCGACATTTAGTTTCCTAATTCTAAAATACATTCCACACCTAAAAAAAAGTTTTTTCACGTATTCACTGGATTCAATTTCTTTGACTTCCAACAAATGCTTTTGTAAATATCCGCTTGAAAGTAATAATTTGTTACCATTTAATTTGAAAAATATGGTGTAAGTTTGGAAGCGATCTTCTTCAAGATCAATCGGCCTTGGGGCATTTTCCGCGACCAATTTTTCTTCAAAACTATTTAGAATATCATTTTGCTTTTCAGTTTCACGTAGTCCTTCATATACATTTGCAACTTCAGTTTCATTAGCAGTTTTCGTTTCACATTCAATAGCACTAGTGTCTAAAGACGAAACTGCATTGGATTTTAAAATTTTTGCACGCCGTTTGCTAAATTCTATTCATAATGCCTTAGTAATGTACTGCAAGAATTAATTTTGTTTTTAACCAATATCAAATATCAAGTTTCTTTCAAAATCTTCTTGCTTGAAGTGTAAAGCACAATTTTTTTCTTTATCCACATTTAGAGCCTTCACACGTTTGCAAAATATTACCCATAACTTCCTTCGAGATTCATCTTTTGGAAAATTGTAAAATGATACAGCTTTTTGAAAATACAAACGTTTTATTAAAAATGCGCAATTTATTAGGTTTTAATATAATTTCTCACTTGTTTTTTTGCTGTTTCTTTGCTTGCATTTCCCCACTGCACATTTCATATTTGCTCTCTTTCTTATATTTTCCCTTTATTTTGTTTTCTGCTTTGCAGCTTTTAAATAACCAAATTTAAACACTTTTTATATAATTTTAATTATTTTTAATATTAGGTCTGTCTGCGTACTTTTCCAGTAGCAAATACTCAGTAAATTTTTTTGGGAGAGTAAGATCAATTTTACTCTGGCGGCTAAAAATATATCAAAAATTACGCAGACAGTATCCAGTAAAATTTTGCAAGAAAACAGCTGATCGGTGTGTAAACAATTGAAATTACAAAGCAAAAGAGTTTTAGCATATGTGTACGCGAAAGTGAATTCTCGCGGTAAATTAAAAAATGCTAATTTTATCGGTTCTGCCATCTCCAATCCACTTACATTACGGTCACACTGTATATTTGGACGTTTCTAGCATGAAGTAAAATGTTGTTTAATATAATATTTTATAAACGTTAAAAATCAGCACAATTCTAACTACTTACCTCTGCCATTGTTAAATTTCAATTTTTATTTTCGTTTCACAAAAATTTTTTCATAATTAGTAAATAAAAACAGCTGTTCAAACTAGTTGCAAAATCTTGCAAGAAGAAATTTCTCCAACAACATTTTGCAAGTTCTCAACTTCCAACTGTCAAAAAATTTTCTTTTTTGCTCTCTCGCTGCAAGAGATTTTGAGTACGCAGACAACATTTTGCAAGATTTTGTAACATTTTGCATAAAATGATGCAAAATATGTGTACGCAGACAGACCTATTATTTATATGTATTTATTATAAAATCTGACACGAAATTCGTTGTTTATTAAACAACGAAGTAATATTTTTTTTTTAGAACTCTCTGAGTAAATTAGTTACAGAGCTGCCAACTATCTCAAAATACATACATTTTTTGTAAGAAATTATAAATTTTACATATGATACAGACTTGGTAACCTTTGCGAGGGGATTACTACGTCATCTAACGGTAAATCATGCGCAAGGCGTAATCTTTATTTAATCATTCTTGTTTACATACAATACATACATAAATACATGCATAGATATTTATATATTTTTATTTATTTACATTTATGTATATGTTTTATTTTTTTGTGCAAAATTAATAAATAGAAATGAGGGAAAATCTATATTTTTAGCCATTTTTAATTATGTATGGAAAAGAACTCTTTATTAGTTCCAATTTACCTATGTTTTAGATATAATTCAATAAATGTGAATAAATAAATAAATAAAAAATATATAATTCACTTGTTTACTTAAAAACGGTTTTTGTTATTTATTGATTAATTTTAAATAATAAAAGTTTAATGAACTTTAAAAAATACCAACGGTCTAAGTCATACGAATTAAGACAAATTTATAAAAGGCTTTTAAATCAAATATCTGTTAAATAAACTCTTCCCAGCAAAAAAACAAATGTTGTAGTTCAAGGTGAATAACATTTTTCATGACTTCTAATTCATAAGTGCAAGAGGAGGTAGAAGAATGCCTTCTCCAAACACAAAATAGTTAGCCATTAATGATGTGCTTCAAAATACATGCAAATGCTTGCAAAATATTTTAAACAATTCATGTAAACAAATATTATTAACTCATGAAACATGGTTTTCTGTTCATCTACTATAAATATGTTATCTGTTCTTATTAGAATGAAGTGAATTTTTTTTTTTAAATATTCATATAAACACATGCTCTACGATAACACATTGATATTAAAATCATGCATGTTTCACTTAAATAGAACCACTTCATCATGGGTTGTCCTTAGGCGTTCACTATTTCTGTTGAATTTTTTTTCTTTTGTTGGGTTTGAAAAAATTTTATGAATAAAAAATTTTATGAATAAAGCTAGATTCCCCGATTTGGTTCGAACGAAGTTTTTTATATATGTATTGTATTTGTATTGTATTGTATTTTATATATGTATTTGTATTTATATATGTATTGTATTTATGTTTTTTTTATATGTATTGTATTTATATAGTTAGACGTCTGCAACTTTTTTTATAAGTATGTGTAACAGGATGTGTGTATGTATGTAACGTATGGACTCAAAAAGGGCTGGGCCGATTTTGATGAATTTTTTTAGGGAATCTTCAGAATATATAGGCGGGTGGCACTGAGAAGTCTGATTTTTGATTTTCGGTCTACGGGCGGAGGGGCGTGGCAAAATCCAATTTTCATATTGCACCACCAATGACATATACATACATAATTTAATTTTGTTTTTTTTTTTAAATTTAATTTTATTTTTTTTAAAGCCGTTGTTTTTCAAAACGAGATATCAAACCCTTAAAACAGTTATGTAGTTCCGAAGATATTTACAAAAAACCTACGTTAATAATGATCCAATATCAAAAGTTTTAAAACTTTCGAAATGTTGCATTCAAAAATCCGAGTTTTCGCTTTATTTACAAAAAATATTTACATCATTCGATAACAAAATATTCAAATAAAATTCAGAATGCATTTTTATTCATTAAGAGGAGTAGAAATGTGCGTCGGGCTTGGCTAGTTATATATATAGTTTGACGACTTTGTTTTTAAAAGAGAGAGAGAGAGAGAGATAGAGAAATAATGTTGTTCGAAAATCTCTTAACTTAAAATTGATTTCATTTTAATCTTTTAAAATTAAATTCAAACAAAATCGAAATGAATTTTTCATGTAACTTTTGCATAGTAAAATTACAAAAATCTTTAATTTGTAGAATTTAAACGCCTTATTTACAACTGTACTTCATATGGTAGCTTTAATATTCTGAACATATTTTCCAATATAAATGAATTGTGTTGCAGAAAGCTTACAGAAAAAAATAAATTCTCCAAACAAATGGGAGAATTAACCTTAAGGCAGCAAGATTTTATAATGTATTCCCATTAATTCATCATTTCCTGGTGAATGGTAAAAAAGTGTAGCCATACTATTATAAAAGCCTTAAAATGTTAATTTGGTATTTAAATATTTAGGAAATGACTGCAAGTAAATTAAATCTTCAGCTAAGACAAAAATATTAATACTCTTCTAACATTTCTTAAAAAATATTAAAAAAACAATTAAGAGTGCTATAAATGGCGTGCCAAATCTAATAATACACTTCCAGGTATTAAAACCGATTTAATGTTATGCGCCATTTTGCTCTATTGCTTCTTTTATGCAATCTTTTATTTTGAATATTTAAATAGTTAACCTGATTCTACTAGTCAAGCCCTTTCATTTGATAGCCATATTAAAGGGGTTAAGAAAAAATTATTCCTCCATTTTGTTTTAGTATTGCTTTTGGGTATTACCGTTTTTCTACTTTACCATATTATATTAGGCAATTTTGTGGGGGTCAAAGGCTGAAAAACCGTAATTATTATATTTGAATTATATTTATCCTACATAAAATGATCAAGACGCCACGCCATCTTGGATTTTAACTTTTCTATAGTTTAATGTATTTTCAATATAAATACTAAAGCGTTGAAGTTGGAAAGTAGTCAAATACTGGATTTGACTTACATATATATAAATTAAGTGTACGCCATTTTGTAGTAGCGGTCATCGTGAATTTTTTATTTTTTTTTTATAATGAATTATACTTCGTTAGTCAAGCCCTTGCATTTGCTAACCGTATATTCTCTGTCGGTTGTCAAGAAGCTGAAAAAATTCATTTTCGTTTGAAAATTTTAGGAAAAACACTGAATCAATTGTAATTTAATGTTTATATCTCAGTGAGTCTCAAACCGCTTAGATAGTTTTTCTAAGGAATTATTAACAAGACCACGGTTTGTAATTAAGTGTGTTTTTTTTGTGTTCAAAATTCATTTAGAAAATTGAGAAAATTAATATAGTTAAAAACCTTATATATTTTTTCAAACAATGTTTGCCTATAACTTTGCCGATAAGTGACCGATTTGTCCAAAATTTTTTACGAATATCTCGAGAGGCATTTTATATCTATAAATAGTAACAAACGTGTCACTAAATTAACCTACAGCTGAAAAATGTTTGTTTTTATGAGAAAAACAAGGGAAAACAGAGGCAATCGTGTTTATTTGCTCATATCTTGGAAAGTTGTGAGAAGATTGTGCTGGATTTCAATACCAAAATTTTCGAAAGCACTGCTGGTAAATTGCTACTACATACTAGTCCCCAAGATATATGGGGGCTTCAAAAAACTGATTTCAACGCTCATATGGATGGACAGACTGACAGAAGGACAGATGTGCATAGCTAAATTGATTTCTCCATCTATAAGGATTCTGAATATACATATAAACTTTATGCGGTCGCAAATGAATACTGTAGAAATACGAAAAGGGAAGGACAAACTAATATATCCTTTGACATTCCCGTCTGAAGAGTATTAAAATAGTCATACTCGTATTACCATAATGTCAGGATACTATAAATTAAAATTAGGATTTATGTTTATATTAAAATTTTTGTTAATTAATTAAAATATATTTTTTTTGCTTTTGAATTAATTTTTTTTGCTTCCTGTTTTAACAAACGCCGTGTAGACATACTTTTGAAAATTAGTCGGCAGCCCAGAAACTGTTTGATATTAAATAAAAATGGCTTTAAATAAATTTGTAACATATAGGACAAATAACCTGCAGATTTTCTATTAAAATATTATTTATTTTAACTATTGTTCTTTTTGTCTCCTTTTTTCTTTTCAAAATTCTCTCTCATAATAACAAGCAAAAAAATATACTTTTTTTTAATATTTTTTATTGCGTTTTACAATTGTTGTTTTGCTATTAAATGTTATGCAAAATAAATGCACAGAATTTATTATAAATGTTTCATGAATTTCTATGCGTACCTTGTACTTCTGTATTGCTAAAATTTAAAAACATTTATAAAACATAAAATACAAACATCATACATACATACATTCATATGTAAAGGGGTTTTCAATAGGTGCTTTATATTTTATTTTTAATATTTCCCGAATAGGAGTAAAGTTGGCTGCGTAATTCTTTCAATTCTTTCTTGCAAATGTTAGTCTCAAGAACGTTTGCAAATTGTTAAATTTTTTGTTTAAATTCTATGGAGACTGCATTACATGCCCTAATTCTAATTATCGATAAAGCTCACTTCTGTCGGTAGGGTCTTAAGGCTATAATACACGGCATGTTTTTTACATCTGACTTTAAAATTTGTGAGACATATGTAAATCTACATGTCTGTCAAAATTGTACTTTTACAGGCAAACGTCGCTGACTGCTTTCCAGCAGAGATTTCTGCCAACGGATGTTGTCAGATGTTTTGACAGAATAAAGTAGAGCGCGCTCTAATTGAAATTTTGTCAATGTCTCAACACATGTTTTTTACAGAAGTAATGTTTTAAAGGTAACACACGACATGTTCGTTTTAGCAGTGGAGAATTCGACAAGTCAGAACAATTTTATAATTTGGAGGAGTTAGAAAAAAGGGTTGTTTAAGAAATATATTTTAATAACGAAAGTAAAACTACAAAAAAAAAATGTTTCTGCCACGCCTAAAATACAGCTGATTTCGGTATTTACATAGTACGGAGCAATTTGAAGCCCGATTATTATACACAATTTATATATCGTTGCTAATGGCTTAAATAGAGCGTTAATTTTTCTTTTAATGGTTTTTTGAATGAACGCCAAATTCGAAATACGACTGCTGATATTTGGGATCCTTCCCCCTTAAGGAAAATTTTTTTAAGCCACAGGATAGCCCTGTTTAAATTATATAATTTCAGCTTTTAAAATATTAGTTAGTTTCTTGCCACTCCAAAAACAGCACCCTTTTTGTTTTTGTATGTGAATCACGGCGCCATTTTAATTTTGATCGCAATATATTGTATGTCTTTGGTAATGGTTTGATTACGGCTTAATTTGTAACTCAGCTTATTTTTTACAAAAGGGTAAAATTCTTGATACCATTAACGGTATTTCGGCTTCTTTCCCAACCCAAATATGCAATTTTTCTAAACGATAAGAAGCTGCTTTAAAGGATATTTAACTTAAGCTTTTAAAATTTAAAATTTTGTTCACTAATTTTATTATTATCGTTGTAGCGGCGATTACTTAGAGTCATGTTAGTGCAGTATTTCAGGGACCCAGTTGATGGTGAGATCTTGGGCCATATATGATTCCAACAGGGCCGCTCAATGTACCATACAACGTATGGCACAATCGAATCAATAAAACCAGGGGGTAAATTACTGTGTTTAAACGTGATCAAAATTTTAAAATTCTTTTTATAATATCTATTTATACCTAAAGTACAGCGAACTCGATCGTTCGCGTAAAATTTCGATCGTGATCGAATGCCGTAATTTGGCCCCAGTTCAGCGAGCAAGTTTACTCACACAATTGGGTTCGCAAATGGCGCTTCGTTCATGCGATTTTGTGCCTTAAGGAGTTTTCTTTTTGGAGCTACATTAAATTGCTAGTAAAAACCAAACAGCCAACATCGATTTCGTATTTCCTGGCATTTCAGCTGGGTCATAGAAAATTGGATCCAGCATCTTCATTGCCATAACTAACCACAAGTCTTTTTAACTAAAAAAAATAAAATCGCATCGCTCTTAACGAAAAACCTGATTCATTTTTTTAATATAAAATCAACACACTAACAAAGTATTATGAATTTAGGTAACTGAATATGTTCACAATTATTTTTTTTTCTAAATGTAAACAAAACATTTTTTATTAAAATTACTACGACAAAAAAAAATAGTTTTCGAGTGCTATACAATATTTGATAATTTGTTATTATTAAAATTTTTGCCACACTATTTGTAATAATGCCAATAATTATAAATAAATAAGTTAATTAATCTAATAATAAAAAATTGTTTAATAAAATATGTCATTCTGTAGTCAAATCATTATTTGTAATAAACCTATCATTTCAGGCTGAATGCCTTAATAAATGGTAGCCATTGCTTGAGGAACAACCCAGTAAACATTTTTGTGTTTATTTATGTATGTATTAAGTAAATTTATTTGACGTAATGTTATGTAACGTAATTATGTAAATTCTTGAAATAAATTGTTAAATATATGATTGTAGGGTGCAAGCCTTTAAGCTGAACAACCACACGTGTAGTTGCTTGTTGCAGTTGGCAATACTAATTTTAATTTAATTTGATAAATTGTAAAAAACTTTTTTACATGGAGTGGAGGTTGTGAAACAAATTTGTTCGTGCTTGTGGCATAAATCGGTGGTATAATGTAAGCGTAAACTGCATAACAAAAAATCGACTTAAAAAGAGGAAACGTTATTTGTGACACAATTTAGACAAAACGGTTGCTAATCCGCAAAGTTATAGGCAAAAATAATTTGGAAAAATATATATATTTTTAAAATGTGTCAAGTCACTAAAACTTTTAATTAATTTTTAGACACACTACGGACACCAATGCACAAGTCGTCGGTCTCGAATGTTATTGTTGGGAAAAATTAGCACATTAGTTTGAAACTAACTGAGATATAAGCATTAAAATACAATTATTTTTTCACACAATTAGTTTTCAGACAATTTGGATATTAAATGAAAGAGTTTGCTTAGCAGAATATAATCACTTTAAAAAAAGTGTAAATTCCATTATGGCCGACATCACAAAATGGCGCACAATAAATGTTTATAGGGATCAAATTCAAAATACAATTATTTTGGTGCTTTTTAGTTTTCAGTCACCTATGAGAGTCGATATGGATATTAAATGAAAGAGTTTGCTTAGCAGAATATAATCACTTAAAAAAAAGTGTAAATTCCATTATGGCCGACATCACAAAATGACGTACAATAAATGTTTATATGGGCCAAATCTAGCATTTATAAATGTATCACCCTCAATATGGTGATCAAATGAAAGGACCATGGCCAGGCGGATACATTAAACTATAAAAAAAGTTCAAATCCAAAATGACGTAGAAAATTTAAAGGTGGACATATGGGTTATATATAATAGTTACGGCTACGTCCCTTTCATTTCCCACGCAAATCGTATCAAATGAAAGAGCTTGACCACTAGAATACAGTTAATGTAAAAAATTTAAAGTCGATTATGGCGTCGGAAATAATAAAGCAAAATTTCGTACAGCATGAAATTTAGGCTTCGTTATGATGTGATTATTAGACTTTATAATATGATTGTAAAGAGTATTATCAGATACGGCACAACCGTACTTGTTAAAATAAACATAAATTGTCTATTTCAGAAGCTTTTATTTAAAAAAAAATTTACTGTAAAAATGTAAATAACTTCTCTTTATAGTTGTTCAAGATCAAGGTTGCCACTTGCTTAGAATTAACCACTATTTGTATGACTGTATTTGACACATTTAAAGTGGCCATTTAAAGTTGACTTTATTTCTGTTTATAAAAACACGATTAATCATATAGGATGTTTGTTTTAAAGAATACTTTTTTAAATACATATATTTTTCCTAAAAGATATGATATAAGATATAATGACTGAAACCTTCACATACAAAATGTTTGTACGAACACATTTGCTACAATTTTATCAGAAGTATTTTTCTTATGGGAAGTGATGAATCAAGCGGCATGAGTGTTAAAAAATCTAAATGTTTGGAGTTAAAAGAAAAGGCAGACAGTTTAGATAGTTTGGAATCTAAGAAAATAATAATAACGAAAATTCAAGTTCAAGCGTGCAAAATCCAGGTTTATATTGTAAAATTTTATAATTTTTTTTTTTCATGAAATTCGACAATCGCTTACGTGAACAATTTCGCTAACATGAACTCCTTTGGTTTTAATTAGTTCACCTTACATAAACAATATATTTATACTGCAAGTGTTTATAAAAAAATATTTTAGGTTTATTAAAGGCTTATTTGACAAATTTCTGTACAACATCTGTCAAATAAACCATTAATAAACCGAAAATATTTTTTTGAAAACGGCAGTTAATGCTTAATTATTAAACCACCAGTTTGTTCCAAAATGATTTTTTTTTTTTTTTTTGAGTTTTTTTTATAAAAAAAAATATAAGCAAACTTTGGCAGAAACCTAGTTATAGTGTCAAACTAGTTATAACATTTTTTTAGATTTATTACTTTAAATATCTTTGTTTCCCAAACTCAGGTTATTTTTTTAGTTTTCCTAATGCTTTAAACAAAGATTTTGCAAAAAAAAAAAAAAAACCGCACTTGCTAGTTATTTTTTCGTTAAAGGATATGTAAACGACCAAAAAAATTCAATAAAAAAAAATTACTCCATTTATATCTATCTGGCAGCTCTATTTATAACAAGAATATACAACAATGTTAAGGGAGAGAGTATTGTTTTGATTTGTTATAGAAATAACGGTAGTTATTTCTTAGGTTTGTAAACACTAATTTAAAAGTGTTTAAACAAGCTTTTTAGCTAAACATTTTTAAAAAATTGAGCACAGAAATTGCACATATTGAGGTGAGTACTCAATTAGTTGTGTTAAAAAGATACAAAATTTTATAATGCAGATTTTGTTTGTAAAATCAATAGATAAACAATATACTACATATTTAAAAACTGTTTGTAAATTCGAGATTTCCAAATATGTTTTTATATTTATAGAAAAACAATTTTTTTTTTTAACTTTAGAAAAACGAACTGCAGAATTTATGCTGCAGTCGTTAAAAGGTGGTTATGAGAAACTCCAGTATATATTATAGTTTTAAATAATTATGTTCACAAACGTTTTTTGTACTTACCTTCCAATTTCATGCCCACTTCGAGGCACTTTTGAAAACGACAATATGGACAACGCTTACGCTGTGTCTTATCAATGTGACACGAACGCTCCGCCACGCACGTGTACACCTTTTTGTTTTGTACTGTACGCTTGAAGAAACCTTTACACGATTCACACGTCAGCAGACCGTAATGATAGCCGCTGACTTTATCACCACATACAGGACACAGCTCCTCAAAGAGATGTTTGAAATCAATGACCTCATTCGAGTTACCATTAACGGTGGCACTAGTCCCACCGCCCAAAGCGCTAACTCCACCCAAATGGGCTGTCGACGAGCTGGTAGCGCCAACATTTGGCGGTAACAGGGACATGTAAGTGCCTGAGGCTGAAGAGGCCGAAGAGCCGCTATTGTGGCTGCCACCGCCACCAGTGATGCCAGCGGTATTTTGGGTCGAATTTAATGTGACGACACCGTTAATGAGGGAGACGCCGCCTGAGGGATTCGAGGTGGTTTGATTTGGGGAGGGACCATTGCCGCCGTTGCCGCCATTGGCGCTATGTTGTGAATGGGAGGAGGTGGTGTCCTGATAACCTGTAGGAAAAATATATTGAGAATCGATGTTATAGATGTAAGAATATTGAAAATTGGGATTATTGGAAATATTTTGTTGTTGCTGTTGAGGTGGTTGTTGTTGTTGTTGTTGCTGCTGCTGGTAGTGTTGCTGTTGTTGTTGCTGATGGTAGTGATGTTGCTGCTGCTGCTGGTGATGATGCTGTTGCTGCTGCTGTTGTGGTTGTTGTTGCTGCTGCTGATGATGACCGTTATTATTTAAATGTAATGCATATGAACCGTAATCCTCATTAGCATTATTTAAATCCGTATCATTGTTATTATTGTTATTATTCGTATTATTATTATTGTTGTTGTTTAATAACATATGCTGATTGGAATTGGAATTGCCACCAGCCACCAGAGGTGGTGAGGAGGGCTGATCTTGTTCCAATTGCAATGAAAATGGTGACATATTTAGCGACGATATAAATGATGCCGTCGCTTGTTGTTCCATTTTTAATATCATTTTCTGTTAACAAAATTAAAACATAAATATCACTCCCTGCCTTGCTGGCTCGTAACACTCGTTTCGCACACAACTTCTTATACTCCTCGCCTATGTTATACGAATGCAAGTGTTTGCGTAGAGGATTTCTTTTTGTCGTATGCTTGTAATTACCGTAAGCCTTTTCCTTTTGTAGCTTTTAAATTCGTGCAAGCTATTGTGTTTATTGTTATTTTTTTTTTATATTTTTATATGATTTATAATTTAAGGTGGGTTATTAAAGGTTTTTAAACGAAGTGTAAATTTTAAGGGACGGTTTTTTGTGTGTTTTTATTTTTTAAGGGGATTGTACTAGGGAGGTTTGTAAGATTTTTTCTATGCACTTTTCTAATGTTTTCTTTTAATTTGTTTTTTTTTTAATTGCTTTTATCTGCAAAAAAGTGTATATTATTATTATTTTTATTTATATTTTAATTGTTAGGCTTTAATACAAATAATAAATCAACTTGAAAATTATTATAATTTATTTTAATTATTTTTATTTATTTTTTTAAATTTTAAAAATTTATTGGTTAATTCAATTTTCCAGCAAATTTTTCATACTATAGTTACGATCGATAGTGTATTTGGATTTTCGAATTTTGTAATTTTTCGAATATATTGTTTGCAGTGATATTTGTGATTTTGTTTTTATAGAAAAATTAATTTTAATATTAAACGTTTGAGTTACATGAAATATTTTTTTTTATCCGGAAATTTTTTTACACTTTTTTCAATATTATTTGCGTTGGGTTTAAATTTTATTTTTTAATTTGATATTTTTAAATTTTTATTTTATTATTTGGAGATATTTGCTCTTAATGTGTGTTATTGAAATTTAAAATTAAAAAAAAATTCTTAATTTTTTTATAATTTAAATCCTCTAGGTTCTTTAAAAATTGCTTGCAATTTCTTGAATACTTTTTTTCCAAATTATATTTTGTTGTGTAGTTTTTTTTTTTTTTTTGTTATATTTAAGGCAATGTAATTTGTTTTATATCTTAGTTTTAAATATAAATATATTTAATAATTTTTGTATTGATTCTTATTGAATTTATTATTCATTGTTTTTTTTATATTTTTTTATATTGTTTTTATTAAATTAAATTTTAAATTTTTGTGTTATGTTTCGTTTTTAACTTTTAATATAATTTAATAATACCTTTTAAATATTTATATTTATTATGTTTTATTTGCTGTTTGAAATTGTTTTTCAAAATTTTTGTTAATTTTATATAAAACATTTTTACAGAAAACTTTTTGCCTTAAACCATTCAGAATATTAGCAATCACAACTTTATTTTTTTTTTATTATTTTTAAAAATAAATTTATTTACTTTTTTTTAACTTTTTTAACTTTCAAAAAATTTTTACGTTTTTATTATTTTAAATATTTTTTTATTTTTTGATTTTCCATAAATATTTTTTTCTACATTTTTAATAAATTTGTATTTTTTTAAACAGGTACTTGGTTGTTTTCATTTGATAATAAATTTTATAAATAATGGAAGATTTTTTCTTAAGATTTTGGGAAATTTTCTTTAATACATTTAGGATTTTTTTTTTAACACAGAGAATAATTTTTGTTTTAATCTATAATATTGCACTTTAATTATTTTTTAAATATATTGTTGTGTTATTAGTAAATTATGTATTTGATTATAAACAGCAACAAAAGTGTCAAGTTTATACAATAAACATAATCCTGGGGCTGGTTATTGCATAAAAACTCAACAACAATTTGTTTAATTAAATTGTTTTATTTATTGTTTTATATAGAGAAATTTAGTTAATTTTGTTTTAACTTTTTTTTTCCTATTTTTTGTTTTACTTTTCCAAGAGAATTTATTACCACAGTAATTCGAAAATTTTTGTTTGTTTATAGTGCATTTGTTTGGTTTGAAGATATTGTTAACTATTTTTGAAAATTTGTTATAATTATTTATAGTTTTTCTGTTTTCTTTTTAAATGGTTATATTGTTCTTTCGCCGAATAACACGACTGATATCAACCATGTAGTTTGATTGACTAAACTCAAGTAATGGCGAGGATACCCGCAATACTCTATGCTAGGAAAACGTCAACGGCTAACAATATGGTGTACATAAATGTTTGAAAAATACATACACGTAGACGTTAACGTTGTGCCCCAAAAGATTACGTATTTGATTTTACATACATACATATACATACGTAAACATATACATACATATGTATTCTTGATTATAATGTAATGTAAATGTGTTTGGTTAAATACAGCAACACAATAATAAACAAACTTATGCACACACTCATGTAAGTAACTATTAAAAACGAAACTGAAACTGAAAATGAAAACGAAAACTAAGCTAAAGCTCTTAAAGAAAAAAAAAAACAAAAAAAAAGTTTCACTTTCATTTAACCAAAACGTACCAAAAACTGAGTGTAAAATTTATAATAAAGCGCTCTCCATAAATTTTATTGTCATTAAACACTTACACTCTCGCACACACATTTGTGCACAACAAATGCTGTTTAAGTATACTCAATATTTATTTACACACACACACCAAATCATTCATACGCCTAGTAATACTCTTTTATATTTATGAAACTCTCTTGCTCTTTTTCTCAGTCTGTAACAGTGTGGTTAGTTTTGTTAGCTCTCATTTAAAATGAAACCGAAAGTAAAACTTCTAAAGGCAAAGAAATAAAATAACAAAAAAAAACTTTAAATTATGAAAGACTAAAATAAAAACTCAACTCCTTAGCCCCCTAAATAACGCAGTAACCAACCATATCACTAACACTAACATTAATGGTTTGTTTATTTTATAAAATATTATTTTTTTTTCATTATATTTCTTACTCTCAGTTAATAATGATCATCTTTTGTTTAAGTAAAATGGCTTGCAGTAATCGTTTTTTGTTTATTTTGTTTTTGTTGTTTGGTTTGTCATCTTTTTATGTTGTAATACTTAATATGTAGATATGAATTTATGTAGAAATATAAGTAAGGGAATTTCTTCTAAACGTCGTTTTCTATATCGTTGTATCGTAGTTACTCGGGTTTTAAGCGTTTTCGATGATGACGTTTTCTTTTTTTTTTTTTAATTACTAACAAACACTTCTCATATGTTTATACATATGTATGGATGTATGTATGTACATATCTTTACTTCTTAATGTATGTGTATGTAATGAAAAAGTTTAAGTTTGCGTTTTTTGTCGTTGTTGTTGTATTTGTTGCATTTGTTCATGACACCGTTTTTTTTTAGTTGTTGCTTTTTTTCTGTAGTTTATCGAGTGATTTTGTTGTATTTGGTCTCGTTTCTTTTGTTGAAATCAATTTTTTGTTTGCAGCACGTTTCCTATTTGGTTTTTGTGATGCGTAGTTTTTTTGTGTTGGTAACAATTTAAAAGAAAACTATTTGAATTATTTTCTACACTACCAAAAAAGATTTTAATATGTTTTGGATTTCTTAGTTACCATGCATTAATTTTATCCAGCTATCTATTACGTATGTCGGTATGTCTGTATGTATGTGTGTACATTTATATACATATGTACATACCAATGTAAATTGGTAGAAAATCCAAAATAAATTGATTTATAATATACATTGGTATTAAGAAATAAAAAAAAAAAAATTAAGACATACTATACTAGCCCTAATAAATCATTATTAGTGTTTATTGCTTAAAGGTTTTTAAAAGTTTAAAATAATGTAATTATGAATTTATGAAAACAATAAATAAACCAACTAAAGCACTAAATATATTCGGCTGTGTCGAATTTGTAATACCCACCACTTTTATACCACAAAATCGATAATTTTGTTATTAACAGAAATCGGCATAAAATAATCTCGATATCCTAAAATATGTTTTAATTTCTTTGTGTAACTTCGATTTGCTATTAACTTATTTCCTTAAATTAAGTCTTACAATGAAACCTTAAGTTATTCTCATTAGAAATGTAACTACTCACTCTTTTTTCAACAATGTTGTATTTTTACGGAAACGGTAAAGTATAATTTGGTACCCAGAGGTAGTTAAAAAATAATATTGGCTTTGTGTTGGCATGTCACTTCCTCCTTGTATAACAATATAGTTAATGTTCAAATTTAACTTAGACAATTCATTAGACTTAATTTTTTTTAATTTCTGTCCATATAGAAATAAATATGAGTTTATATGGGAGGTAGGCGTTAAAGTGCGCTTTTTTCTTTTTTCTTTTTCTGGCATAATAAAATTTACCAGAAAGCTATATATATAGCTAGTCGATTTGACGAGATTTCAAATTTTTTTTTAACGGTTATGTCATCAGTGGGCGTTAAAGTAGGCATCTCAAAGTAGTTTTTGCTTATAAATTCACCTTAGATATTTCAATTCTTTCAAACTATAAGAAAAAATATGAATTTAAAATAAAGCGTTATACGGGAGGTGGGCGTGTCACCTTAATTTTTTGGAATTATATCTCTATTGACGAGAAATTTATGTATGCGAATCATCTAATACATATAATTCTGTCGATTTAATGAGCTATTAAATTTCATTAATAGTAAATTATGTGAGAAGTGGGCATTAAAGTAGGCGTGTCAAAGTATATCATACTTGAATTGGCGAGAAATTTATATATCGCATTTTATTCGATGTTGGAAGGACATGATTTTGTATACCTACTCTTGCATTACGAGCTATAACTCTCTTCCTAATATACCGGTATAGCACATTTTTAATACCAAACAAACCTTGTGTATAAGAAATATTCTGAGAAAATTTGATTTCCCCAACTTTTTCGGTTGAAGCTCTGTAGAGCATTCAACCGACGGACAGATGGACGGATATAGCTACATCGTCCTCAAATGAAACTATGACTCAGCAAATATATACATTCTAAGGTCTAAAATGGATATTTCGTTGTCTTACAAACGGAATGACAAAATGAATATACCCTTACACCATTTTATTGGTGGTGGGTATAAAAAATTGTAAAAAAACAATTTATAAACCGAGGATTTAGGGCAAAGTAATTAAATTTTCATAATTAAAAAATAAATAGAAATTTTTTTGTTTAACCAATAATTTATTGCCAATAAACGTTTACCGAAAATTTTTCGAAAATCGAACAACATCAAAAGACTTTAAATTCAAACCAAATTTTGTTAGTCTTGATTTAGAATAAGCTGATTATAATTAGGTTAGTTTTATGTAATAATACTTAAAAAAAAATGTAGTAAAAGGAATAAACTCATATCATTTGGCAAGTATAATTAATTGAATATTTTACAAATTTGTTTAATGAAAATACTACTAAAAATAAAGAAACATACAAAAACAGTTTTAACAACTATTTTTGCATTCATATCTGGCAACTCTTTGCTGATATCAAAACAACTCTGTTTAAAGAGAGAGAGAGTGTTTTTTAAGTAGGTTATAGAAGTAACGGTATTTAACTTTTAAGTTTGTTTTGCTTTAAATATTTGCTTCTTTTTAGTTAAAATTCTTATTAGAAGACATGTGCTTAAGTTTTCTTTTAAAGTTTTAATTTAATAATTTAATTTGTTACTTGTGTAAATAGAATATTTAACAAAAAAATAACAGAATTTATTAAAGAAATGTTCAGTGGCAGTTTAGAAAGTATAGACATTAAATTTACTAAAATCCTTATTTACTTATTCTATCTGCCTTTCTAGGCATAACGATTTAATTTCACAGCAAAGATGAACAAGGAATCTCCGCTAATGTTGAGGATACCTGGGGAACTCGAACTGGAGATCCATAAGGCGTTACATTGAGGAGACTGGGTTCTTGGACTAGTCCGTTATTTATGGGAAATTATGTTTATGGTTTTTTTACCTGTCATGGGTTTGGGCTTTTATACCCCTCCTTTTCAACCTAACCTAACCTAAGTGTACGGAATTTACTTCTCAAAAGGAGACTTGCAAGCACCTTTAAGAAATATTACAAGAAACCTTAAAAACTGAAACAAATATTAAATCTTATATGCATCTTATTTGAGAGGTATAATGGATAAAAGATATTTAACGAATGTGGACGTGTTCTTGTGTAGGACAAAAACGTTCTTAAAAGTAGACGGAAAAGGGGACTTGGGTATGGTTGCAAATAAATCTCTTCTTGATGGACACATTAAATCACTGCTATTATTTGGAGTGATTGACAATCATTAAACCACAGGGTTGTCTTTTCTCTCTCTTCATCCTTGGCATTCACAGGTAATGATATCCACAATTAACCGCAAAATCAATATAAAAAAAAAATCAACTAAACTATGCAAAAAAATATATATGTAAAATGTTTCTTTAATATACAAATTTGACCTACTTCAATTTAAAATAAATACAACAACAATCTTAACCTAAAAAAGCGAATTTTCTATGAGTTTACAAAATTCGTAGAATTTAAAAAATAGGTGAAAAAAATATAATTTATAATAATAAAGAAAATAAAAGTGATACAAAATTCATATGAAAACGGCAAAAACAAACAACAAAAAAAAATAATAAGCAACAGTGGCAACAATAATACAAAGTACAATATTAACTGTAGATTGCGTAAAATAAAAACGTTGGCTTACAAAATAAAAATGTATTTTGTATGTATTTATGTATGTATGTATTTATATAAATAAACCTTTAAGTGCTCCATAATAAGCGCAACAGTTTAATAATGTGAAACCAAGCAATGAACACACAACATTTAAAACAGCAAAAACCAAAAACAAAAAATACTTTAAAATGCTGGCCACGTTTAAAATCCAAAAATAAAATAAACTTAAATAAAACAATTCTCGTCATATGCGCTAGCGGCAGTTGTGTCGGTGGTACATGATGTATTTTATTAACAAAAATTTTTTTGCAACAAAATTATTTCATTTGATTTATTTACCCAGGAAAATAAAAATTTTAAATAAATTTATAAAAACTGCTAAAGAATTATTTATACACCATAAACATAATTCCTGCAGCTAAAAGTTTTAACAACATAAAGTAAAATAAGCAAACGCTAGTTAGCATTTATGCAAGAAAAATCTCAAAACACCAAATAAATTAGTTGAAGAAAAAAGATCAATATCGACAAAATAAAAACGCTACGTTAGCAAGCAAAAGTCCAGTAATAAATACTTAAGGGTTGCCATGGAGTCAAAATGATATTGAATTATAATTTAAAAAAAGTAAAACAAATTAATTCACGTCTTAGATTGTGATATTTTCGAATTATGTTTAAATCAAAAAAAGTAGTTCCTTAAGAACATAAAACCGCAAAATAAGAAATCAAAATACGGAATTAATTTTGGTGCTGACAGCAGTTGGATTTCATAGCAACCTCTTGCCATCAAGTGATGGGGTTACCATGTTAGTACATACTGTTAGTACATAGCTGTGAAATCATAAACCTCTCTCCAACTACTCTTTAGCACTATTATTGATCGGAAAAGTCTTTGCTGCAAAATTATTGAAAATTTCTTTTTTAAATCATTTTGATCTAAAGACCAATAATGCCTGGCTTTTAAAACGTTACTGATCAGTAATTTTAGGCTGTTAAAGAGTAGGACCACAAATGTCTGTCCATTATACCATTATTGCTTTCAGGCTGTTAATGAGCAGCTTAAAATTGTTTCAAAACCAACACCTTTTTCCAGTCTACAGGACGCATGTGTTTTTGGTATTCATTATTTTGTTAAATTGTCAATTTCATTAGAGAATAGAGTTTGCAAGCGGTATTGGGCAAATGACGGGTCCAAATGAAATTCTTATGGAGCATTATCCCGAACTATTTAGAGAACTCCAAAATCCATCCGTTCACAACGGGCAACTAAATTTGAGCCCCTTTAATGGCACAAAACTGTTTTAAAATCAAACTATATTTATTGCTTGATCAAAAGGATCGGTTCTAGCGAATTATTTGTGTAAATGATATCACTACGCTTATCAACCTCTCAAAAATTTTTAAAATCGATGTACTAAATCCACATCTAGGAAATGTCTTAAGAATAGTGTTGAGAAAAACGTAGAGTTTGTTGTTGTTCTATTCGTCTAAGTGGCAGAATTTCATATGGTAAAATTCTTGAATACAGGAATACTACATCGATTCTTGCTATCTTGAATATCAGTAGCATCACCTCAGATCATAAAATATCACCACTTAAATGATAGTGGGAGTGATCCTATAGTGAGCTATTAACTCTTTTATAATTGTATCGAAAGAGTCTTGCAATAGGAATTTCCAACGCTACATCTGTCCAATTAGTTGTCACTGATTCCGTATGCTTTGCCAAATCACCATCGAAGAATGTAGCGTTCAAAAACACATTCAAAAGACGAAATTATTTGATCAAAATAGGTATTCTGTTTAGACAACGTTCCGTGCAATGTTTAATCAAAAAATATCTTCTGCGATAAGGCTTATTTCGTGATGACTGAGTACGTTAATAAATAAAATTGTTGAACTTGGGTCAATAACAATCCGTATGAGATTAAGAAGCAATGCATTCCCAATAAAGTCATTATTTTTTATGTGTTTTGGGCTGGCGACGTCATCGGGTAGTTTTTTTTTTTAACGCCATTGGTCTGGTCATTAGCGTCAACGGCGAACGCTAAAGATCAACGCCTGCCAACTTCTTTTGTCCTGAATTGGATATTATAAACACCATCGACATGTGGTTTCAATAGGACATGAGACACAACTCATGCCAGATTGGACATTCTGAACGGCCGATATAAAGGCCTCACGTGAAAGTGATGTGAACTGGTCACCTACATCGTATGATAAGACCCCGGTAAAAACTTTCTTCAAGATTTTCTCTAAGTCTCAAGTGGTCTATGCGAAAAAGCCACAAAACCACAGCCACGCTGGGTCAAATTTACCTCATCTCTCAGAATATTTAAACTTGAAAAGCAAGCAACGCCGAATCCGCCCTTAGCCCTTTTAAACGAATTTCTTACGCAAACTTTTTTTATTTCAACTTAAAGATAGCAAGCGCTTAATGAAAAACCCGTTAAAAAAAAATTTTTTTCTAAATGCAGAAAAAATCCAAACAACTTTGGCATGACATTTCCCTTTGCAGCATAAAATATCTTGAATTATATTTTGCAATATCATTGTTATCGTCTAGTTTAACACATTAGCAGTAAATTTAGAACTTGCAACATACTATTTACTAACATCACCAACTAGCGGCATACAACAGCTCAGCATGAAATCCAAATGGAACTCTCATGATGTAGCGTACATAATGCAAAGCCTTTACAATGGTTGATTACAAGCTTTTGTTTAGTTGTGACATTATCGCAACCACCAACTAAATGGAAAATTACAGCCAAAAAAACAAACAAAAACACGTAAAACTTCGCTTACAACAACAACAACATAAATAGTAGTCAAAAAAGCAACAATCAAAATGGTTACATTATGAGCTCATACCAGCTTAAGTGCAACAAAACAAGAAAACAAAAACGATTACCACGACATTAACTTTGTGCTCACATCTAAGGCATTAGTCAGTCACAAGCATCGCACAAAATTCAGGCAAATTTAAAGACACTACGACATACTATTTGTTTGTCTAACTGTTTGTCTTTTGTTTTATCGATTTGACACAACATAAGACACCATACAATGGCACATCTAGCCAATAAAACTCAGCCAAAGTTTAACTTAAAAAGTTTTAGCAAAACAAAGTTTGAAGCCTGTTTAATGTTCCTTGCGTTTCTAAAGGGTGTTTTTTTAAGGGCTTTAATTTGCATTTGAAACAAATCGATAAGTCCGGCAACTCTGTTATAATTTGCGCTTGGTTGTGTTTGCAGTTTAACATCATTAACAAACAAATGCCAGAATAACACCTAAATATAGTACAAGTAATATTCAATTTGTTGATATTGAATAGCACCCTCTTATTAGAAATAAAATCACTTCATTGACCTGAAAACAGCTAAAATGGCATTACTTTTCACCAATTGCAAAAAAACAACACTTGTACTGCAGCCGACTTCAGTATCTAACGTCTTATCAAAATTGGATTTATCAATTACAAAACATTTCCGCTGCGTTATCTTGGTTGGCTTAATACAAATTCTTTGGTTATGACAACTTTTGACAGATAAAAAAAGCTTGCCGCAAGCCATATACTCTTAGGTGATAAGACTCATTAAGCAAAAAAGCCGTCTTTGGAGTAATGAATGCATGATAGATTCTTCATCCACACAAACAGCACTGTTTCGTGAGCTTCCTGTTGCGATAGAATCATTAGGGTTTACTTCTTTAAAAATACGGTCGGCGACTTTAAGAATCAATTAGTTAGAAACTAAATTGGATGGAATATTTACTCAAGTTTGGTTGAAAAGTGGAACTTAAAAAAGAACAAACTTTGGCATGTTTTGCACTCGGAAGGAATTTAAAAAGTCCTCTATAGAACCACTGTCCTAAACACAGCTTATATTTCGGCAAGGCAAGGTCCCAGTTCTTCCAATGTAATTCTTCAAGGATTTACAATTTTAACTCCTTAGGCATGCCACGTTCGACATAGTGTACACATTAAAGTTATCGTGTCTAATATGCCCAAAACGCAGGACATTAGTGTTACAAAATCTTATCATCCTCTTGGCATGCTTTACATTTCGTTTTATCCGAGAGTACCATGCGAGCCAGATAAGTTCTCATGTCCGTTTAACGTTTTATTAAACTAGTAAATTTGATTAGTGTTGGCCTTACTCAGTTTCTGAATCGCCTTTGATTTCTGAAAATTTGGATCATCCCTATAGTCGTATAGGTTCGTCAGCAGTATTGTGCCACTTTTTAACGTGTTCTTCAATCGCCAAAACTTTAAGTTAATTTTCGAATCTCTTAGAATTCTTTAGAATTCTGTAATAGTATTCAAAAATGATCTGAGTTTGGATAATTTGTCGGCTTCTTCGTTTCCGATGATGCCCTGATGGCATAGAAACCATATTATCTCTGGATGTTCGCAATTCGTAAGCGAATTTGTTTTACTCTTGCATTGCGGGACATTCCGAGATAAAACTTTTTCGTTCTTTAGGATCTTGATAACTGATTGGCTATCCGTAAAGATACGAATCGAAGCTTCGTTATCAACATTCTTCATCCATTTAATACCTTCCGTTGTTGCCGAAATCTATCACTGGAAAGTAGCATTGTGGTCTGGTAGATGGAAGTATTTATCGCAGTTTCGGTTTGAGTCATATAAACCCATTCCAGTTCGGTCACCAATTTTTGATCCGTCCGTGCAAAGATCGATGCTTTAAGTAATTCTTACCCTAATCACTTAATTTCATTCTCCCTTCTCTGGTATTATAGTGATGCAGTTAACGCTCATATTTCACTGGGATTTTGCCACCTCTCTGATGTTTCCCACCGATTACTTTTTGGTATCTGGTTTTATGGTATTCTATCAGGCAATTTCCAGGCAGCCGAGATTCCTTCTTATTTCACCAGATCCCAATCCGACGAACTGACAGTATATTTTTAATAGCCATTGTTGGTGTGGTTCTCATAGCACTGCATATACTTATGCAGCACTGTCTTTGGATCTTTTGAAGAGGTTTTATATTAACCTTCTTCTGTAATGATGTCCATCACACTAACGAGGCATACGCTGTGGTTGGTCGTAGAACACTCGTGTGTAGCCATTGTTACATCTTTCGGCTCTTCTAAAAAGCTTTCTTCACTCTACTTTGATTATGTTCTCTCCAGGATAGCCTCCCATTAAGTACTACTCTTTATTTATCTGTACTGTCTCAACTCGAAAGACAAGACAGTTGTACAATGGTATCTTCCTCTTTCTCGTAAATAAACCATCAACTTGCTAAATAAAACATTTCGCAAAGGCTTTATTTCTTGATATGCTTGACTCAAAATCTTGCAGTTATTGAATTATTTTCTCTAGGGTTACCTTAACCAAAAACTTTGAAAAAAAGTGTGCAGTTGATTGTATGACCAAATGGTTGGAAAAGTGTTAACAAATTAGACTTCCACAATATGCCACATTCAAAACAATCCCGGTGCCCATAATTCCGAATTTAAATCTAAACTCTATTGGCATGAACTTGTCCTTGCCCCTTTTGCCAAATTGTTTTCTAAAATTGTGTCTGCTTAAGATAAAATTCAAATTCCAAGACACCTAAAAAAACACCCTGTGTTCGTAAGTTAAATCATTAGACAATTCTTAACGAAAAACTATTTTATTAAAGTTTCGTTTTTTTTTTCTTTTAATTTAATGAAAATATTCTGAAAAAGACATTGTTTGTTTGTTTGCAGTAGTTGCATTTAACCAACAGAGTCGTACAATGTTGTTTAAATGTCTATCGACTTCTTTTTGGTTGGTGGCATGCAACAACATACATAATTTTATATAATTTACTTGCAACTCATTACAAATGCCTGGTAAAATTTTGTGTTTTACAGAATTACATATGAGACTGCAAAAAAAAAAGTACTTCAAAAATTAGGGGCCAAGGGGTTTTTTGAAAAGAAGTTGTTAGTGTCTTAATAAATATTTACAACAAGACTATAGAGAATTGTAAAAGGGAACTGTGGTTCGAAAGCAGATAAGGCAATGAGCATATTCAGAATAGTTTTTTCTGTCGTTGAGTTAAGAGATGAAATACAGAAGTTCATAGAGAAACTTAAATATTTTCTGTTTTTTTTTTTTTATTTATTTGAAAGAACGAATCAACTTTCTTTGTCAATAAGCCTTCTTCATAACGCTTAATAAAGGCAATGTAGTCTTACTTAGTAACTGCCCATTTTCAACGTACGTAGAGATGGTGCTAAACTTCAGACAAGGAAGAAAAAGATCGACTAGGACAGACAAAAAGTATTAAAGGCCAAGAATTTAAATAAATACAGCATGAAGATTGTTCTCAAATCATTTAAGAGCTTAAAGATTCATTGGAAGTTATTCAGGCGAAAATTTTAAAACGTTTTCGAAAGATTCATCCAAAAGCAGGCAAATTGGAAAACAGAGACCTTAATAAACGATTAAGCATATCTAAAATGCACTAAATCATTACTTACGGTAAACCGAAGCGTAAGAGATCGTTTGTAAAGCCCGATCAACCTGCTAAATAGACATCAAATGTAATATACAAGGCGTTAACGTAACGCTCTGTCAGACCATCAAAGGCTACCTATACCGAGCGCAACTAATTCGTTTAAAGCGAGCATTACCCGACAAATGTTCAGAAAAAAACTCGGCAACATATTACAAAAACTGTTAAAAACTATTAAGAAAGAAGTGGTGGTGGAATTCTGCCTCAACACCTCTTGTAGTGCAGAACTGAACCGCCTAACAACTATTTGCTTCAATCGATCCAGAATACTCTCTTTGGGATACGCATGGTGGGGAATCCATATGTTAACAGAAAGATGGGAAAAGCTCATAGCTAATAACGGTCAATAGCCAAAATGGACATATAGCTTCAGCAAGACGGTACCACATACCACACGTGGCACGCGATACTATGTATAAATCTCTTGAAAGTCGTATTTGGTGAGCACATTATCTGAAATTTTAGAGAAGTCTATTGGCCAACGAAATCATGTAATTAGACTACTTTTTGAAGACTCTCATGTACAAATCACAGTTCCAGCCCGGGTAGACAACATTACAGCTGCCATTGATTGGTAGACTACCGGCAATAATACTGGAAAAAAGGGTACCAAAATTCAAGCACGTAAATGACGTAGTCGCGGAAATATTAACCTGAAATAACCTTTAAAAAGTATATACCAGCATTAAATTGAATATTTCAATTACTTTGTCAGATGTTCTTTAATTATTTTAAATTCACTAAGAAACTAAGGTTTCAAAATTTAAAAGAGAAATTTTTAGTTTGAAATATTTTATTTTTTACAAAAAAAAGTTTATATTGAGACTACTTAAATATAAGGTTTTTTTACTTAATTATTTCTATAAATTAAAATTAATTAGCGCTACCTTATTAAATTTCTATTATGTTTTCGATTCTACATCACCATCTTAAATTTTTCAAATAACTTGACATACATACATACATATTTCATTAGTATGAAAATTCCCCAAAATAATCAACATTTTTCAAATTCCTCTACATACATACATTAAATTATGAATCATATAATTGTAATTTTCCAGTCAAAAATGTAAAATTAAAAAAAATGTATATTTTTAACATAAAACCCATTAACCCACTGTATTCAATATATTATTTAATTTTTCTTCTTGTTGTTGTACGACTATAAATGGAGTAGAAGAGGCGCGTAACTTAAAACACAAAAATCTAGGTCTTCAAACCAGTTTTGGTTTTTGGTTTTTAGTTCAAACAGCAATAACAATGACTACGATAGCATTTATGGTCGAACGGTGTATGAGAGTAGAAGTAGAAACATACTTGCAGACATATAAATGTATGTTTATGTTTGTTAAGATTTTTATAAAAACAAAATAGGTACTGTTCGTAAGCATACATACATATATGAATGCTTCCTATTTTTGTATGGTGAATGCACAGACCAGAGAGCTGTATAAACCAGTTCTCGTCGATAGTGAGAGTGAGGTGAAGTGCGTGAAACTTTTGTTGTTAATGCAGGTTTAAATACAACGATGCCAATTTAGCTGTTTTCAGCCGAAACTAAAAGGTTTTTGCAAAACAAAAGTTAATATTTGTTTCTATCTAAGAACAATAATACAAATTGAATAAAAAATAATTAAAATAAATAACACATTGATTTTTTAGTACGGCCATAACATAAATGATTTTAAAAAACTGTAAAGCAAACGACTACAGCCTCTTTCTGGAACTAATTTATATACATCTGTATTTATAGTCGACTAAAATTAGTCAACCAAAATAAAAAAGGTGATTTCAAATGACCGATAAACTTGTTGTTGACACAAGAAGTGGACAGGATAAGCTTATTACTTAATCGCAATCGGGCGAAGCTGACACAAGTGCACTCTTTTGTACAAAATGTTTTAAGCCAATTTTGAAATAATTATTACTAAATTACGCTGCTGCAGCCTTGAAATTTTCTTCTTAAGTACTGGTAGGATTATGCGCTTACTTTTAAATAATTTAATCAAGTCTTTTAGCCCCATCACTGCTTAGTCACACTGTTCTCTTATCGAAGGTGTAAATTCATGAAGGTATGGAAATTACCCAATTCACCTCTGATTAGACAGGATTTGTCAATCACTATTTGATTGACTAATAACCCCAAATGCTGTGCAGCGAAGAAGGAGAATAACATAAGCCTCACCTATTTTTCTCATCATAAAAGCCTGTTCAAAATTAGTTGTAATAGATTAATACACCCAGATAAATACTGGCACTATGAACGCCGGTATTAATAATCTTAGATAAATTCCAGATAAATTTATCTTAAATCTGTACCCTACATATCCATATTGGCTTAGATTTTTTTTGATCTTGCAAATGGTTTCTCTTTTTTATATTTCCTTTCCACGAAGAACAATCTGTTTACCGAAAAAAAAAAACAGTACACGACCAAGCAACGTGTCATGAGGTAATAGAATTGTAACACTATATGTTTGCCATGTCGGCCCTACTTTCCGTTGAAAACGTTGAAACCACATGTCATACACATCAATATCATTTAATTTAGACAGAAAAAAGTCTCTTATCATATCAAGATTAGTAAAAAAAAAAGTTTTTTCCGAAGGGTTTTCCGAAGCACTTTCATTAAATTTCAAAAATGAATCATGTTTATATCCGCTTTAAAAAACTTTACTTTTATGCACTAGTGAAAGTGAAAAAATTGCTTAGAATGATTTTTTTCGTTAAAATAAGCATCGATTTTTTAATGTTCAATAAATCATTCAACAAACTTCCTTAAGTAGCCATTGCTCTGCAATTTTTGTGTCAGCTGAATTTTGATAGCATGCAGACGCAAATATTTATTAAGTATACGCTGTAGAGTTGCTTAAAATTTGGAGTTCTTGTTCACAACTGCGAATATTTTGTTACGGATTTAGTTTGATTTACATTTTTATGTATTTAATTAAGATTTTCCTTGATTGGTTGGTTGACTGTAACATATTAAGTAATACACAACCAAAATTGTATATCATGTGCTGCAAACTTTAGGGTGTAGTTATTTTTCCTACATATTACTAAAACTTACATCTCACCACTTCATTTAAATGTAACGGTCTCTGGAAATTTCCCGAATATACTAGTGTGTACGTGCGGGAACTTTGTGGAAATAAATAGTGGAACAGCAGAGCTAGTAATAACAGTATAACAACAGAGTTCCTTGGGTGCACATAATTACATCAAGTCGAGTTTGATAATAAAAGTGTATAACTATAAATTAAATAGTAAATAAAAAACTGCATAATTTATTCTGTTAAGAAATAAAAAAGTGCTCTAAGTCTTAAAGTGTAAATTTCAAGTGTTACTATATGATTTTGACTTACTTATTTAATTGTGTTATCAGAAAGACTTGTTTTTGGACCACTAGTACTTTGAGCATCAATAATTGAACCAGTGTCTCTCGAATTTCTTAATTAGTTTACTCACAGTCAATGCAATTGAATTAATATTCAGACTATATTTTGTACAAAATGTGAAAGTCAAGCTTTCATATATAGTTTATTACTGAAAACGCATTGTTCTCCTGCAAAATGTTTTATATTTACTAACTATAAACTGTCAGCTTCAAAATAACTTTTTTTTAACAAATTCAAACCAATCGTTTATTTTGGCACATTCGTTACAATAAATTATTTGGTTACTTAGTTAGGATCTAACGTATCTGTTAACAACTTTTATAAATTGGATTTAAAAGAGCAAGAAAGCATTTTTGTAAAACATTTTTAGAAATTATAAATTAATCTGGAAGTTTCTCTCTATATTAAACCATTATTAGAAAAAAATTTTGCATATTTTTCTTTATTTAAATTTTAAGTGCAGTTTTGAATTGACTTTCGCTTAAATTGTTTGTAAAAAGTTGGCATCACTGATATTATAAATCTATAGCTGGCCGACTGAAACCAATTGCCTAATAGTTTAACAACTTACATTTTCGTTTGTTTGTTTGCATGTTTGTTTTGTTGCCAAACCAAGTAGAGGTGTGTGTGACTTTAAGTTTAAGTAAAACAATATTATTTCCTTCCTCTTAATTCCTTTATACACTTACAAGACATGTGTTATTTTGGAAGATCTGCATTAGCTCTCCAGCACTCTCTCTTTTTTCCAATTTTTTCATAACTTCTCCTCATTCTCTTCTCTCATTTTGTGCTGCATGCAGTGTCTGGATTTTTGTGTTAAAATCAAGGTATTTTGCAATAATCTTTAAAACCGGGTTTTTTGTTATTTTTTGTTAAAAGTTTGAGGTTTCTTTTTGTCTTGTGCATATCACAAGCTTAAGCAGAAGTTGGTTTCTTGTCTGGCTAGCTGTGGTCTTTGCCAAGTTAACACACAAAAAACATTGCACAAATCAACAACAATAACCAAAAACTAAAATAACTGCAATTAAGGCAAAAAAAAAAAAACAAAGACAATGTAAGAAGAAGAAGAAAAAAACCAATGTAAACAATACCATCTGTGACCATCTGCTTTATTTTACCTGATTTTATTGTTGAAATTGTAAGTGAAATCTTTTTTTTTTTTTTTTGTTAAAATGCTCAGTGTGTGTGTGTGTGTATGTAAATGATTTAGTTGCTGGATTTTTATTTTACTTGTACTAGTTGTTGTTACTGTACGTGAGGAAAGACAGTTTTGAAAATAAGTTTAAAAGCAGTTTGCTTTTCTGTTTGCTGGAAAGAACTGAAAACGTATTATTTGCGCCTGACAAAATCATTCGCAAATGGTTAACGAGAAACCCCAAATATTTATTGTTTTGTTGAATTTCAAATGCAACTTTATCAACTAAAATACTGCAAAAGTGTTGGCTGTTACTCGGCTGAGACAAAATCTGTTAAAATGTTTCTTTTTGAAAAATGTACGGTCAATCAGATTTTATGACCAATGTACCGGTATCAACTGTAAACAAATTTTCTTCAAAAATTCACTGATCAGGATCAAACGACGAGGTCAGATGTTGTGGACTTTCCCTAAGCCTACCAGATAACTTTAGCATAATTAAAGGTCAAAAAATGTTCTCCTGATATTCAGCGACGCATTAAGATTGTACGACAAGGATGGATGTAGTATTATTTGGGACGTTCTTCATCTATTGCTTTCCCTAAGCTACAAAATTACGTAAGCAAAAGTTAGGCTGAAATAATGAAGGTAGTCACTCACAGAACAAACACAGTGTTAAGAAGTTAAGTTAAGAACAGGGATATTTACTGACAGCAAGGCGGCTGGCTAGTAGGTTCCCAGAAGTGTATACATTACATCGAAAATTACCAACAAAAAAAATTAAAGGTGTCTCTAGAAAAGAAAGTGTGGCACCCATTGGTTACCCTTCTATGGGTTTTAGGACAAAAAAACAACGATATAAGGCACAGAGCTGATGCATGAAAGCCAATACTACCATAAATATAAATTAATTCAAACGTAGTTTGGCGTTTCTCTATTCGGATGTAAACCGCTGATTCCACCTAAATTTTACTTAGTTGTCAAGAAAAGATGGGAAAGAGAAAGAGCAAAAAATTTAGCTTAATATGGATATGCAAGGGAAAATAAATATGACTAGAATTGACCAGAGAAACTTCATGGCGATCATAACTGGATACTCGCCTCTGTGTGTACAGGTACGAAGCTTAGGAATTCCTTTAAATGACTTGTACAGGAGTTAATGATTATTTTATCCCTCACTGCACAACATTTTGGATTCTAGGCTATTGGTCAAGAAACACTGAAAACTTATCCAATCAGAGACTTGTTTCTAAAGCGGGAATGACCGACTTGCGGTCATTAACGATGTCTTTCAGCGGCTTTAGGGGTGTGAGGCTAGAAGTTTGCTTTGTATCTCTCAGTAAATCAGATCAGATTATGTTGTTGATTAAAGCAAAGGATGTGACTTGATGCGTAATTGAAGATCCAGCATAAAATGCACACAATATTCCATAGGCTGCAACATTTGAATCATGTTTTTCAAAGAAAATTTTAACATTTTACAAACGCTACAGCCACCCAGCTTAATTTATAATGAACAGCCTAATTCAACTTAACCTAAAACAATCCCCAAACTACCAAACCGTCAGTCACATGATACAATGACCTTGAAGCTATAAACACAATCAAAGGCTACCGACCATCGACTACCGACTACAAAAGTAGCTGGCTTTAAAAATAGCCAAGTCGCCAGCTACTTAATTCTTTTAACGACTACCGACCACTAACTACAAAAAATAAACACATAATGAACAGATGATTATTATTTTTCAATGGTGCCACTATAATAGTTTTTCGTGTTTTTAATAGCGATATTTAATGTATTGCGTTTTTAAAACCAGCATTTCATGCATTTATTGTATGGGCAGCACTTATCTGTTTTTTGTAGCCAAGAAAAATATAAATTAGACTAAGTTGGCTACGAGCTACAAAAGTAGCCGTGTAGTCGGTAGTCGTGTAGCGGCTAAAAGAATTATTCTCATAAGCACCTATGTATTCTATTTTTGACATCTTGTAGTCGATGGCCGGTGGACTTGATTGTGTTTATAGCATAATTACCGTTTTAATTTTCAGTTGCCTCTAAACAAATCTCGCAAGGTGTTAAAGTAGAAAAGTTTCATCTTTTTGAAAAAATACAAAATTTCGCAACATCTTTTCGTTGTTGTTTAATATTGCTGCTGCTTATGTTGTTGTTGTTGTAAACTTTGGTACGCGTTGAATTTTGAAAGCGTATTTTTTTTTCTTATTTGTATTAATATTTCATCGTCTTGAGCGTTTTATCATGTATTTTTGCTTTAAATTTTAATTTTTTTTTGTAGTTGATTGCGAAGGTGTTGCTGACGGACTTTAAAATCATCTTTATTATTGTCAATGCATTATCACGCTGTTATTGTTGTTGGACTAATTGTCAATAAAGTCTCCTTAGTATTTTGTATTTGTAATAGTAGTCAGTCATGTAATCAGTCAGGCGTTTTGTTAGCATTTCTTACAAAACTTGTTACTTCGTGATTTCTTTTAGGTAATTGGATGTCTGTACCTTAAACCATGACTCGTATGCTGGCAATACACATGTAGCGTTGCTTTTACGTTTTACGTCTGGTATTTTGGGAGTCCACTCTATTAGTGTTTGTATTTTGAATGCACATAAACATACATATCGAGTTTCGATGTCTTTGGTTATCACTGTCCTAAAAACTGACGATGACGCTGCTGTAGTGGCTGTTGATACTGACAATGGCGTTCACAACACGATCACCCATGACTTCATTTCTTTTATTTAACTGCATTTCTGCATTTTAAAATTGATTTCTTCTTTCAGTTTTGTCAACTTTTTATTTTTGATTTGTATGTGGTTAAAAACGAAATTCCGTGGTAGATATTAAATTTATGGGGTTTTCCCTTCATTACGATTTCGTTTTTTCTGGTGGGTTGTGAAATTTGGATTTTTTTCTGATAAAATAAAATATTTTATAGAAAGCCAATTAAAATTATTTGTTTAAGTGGACTGTCTTACTTTTTGGCAATATGAATTGTGCAGGTAAAAAAAGAATGTGGGCAGTAATTTCACTTTCAAAAAGGGCTGTTGAAGTGTTATTTTACTTTTAATTTTTACTAAGACAGTGATCTACAAGTGGGAGACTGCGAATCACACAAAATTTTTTTACTTTTTTTAACTTAATGAGTAAAATGAATGGACAAGCTCGAGCCCTCGTCACTACAAAATAATTATTTTTTAACCAAAAGTTTCCACAATTAACGAAATTCTAACATGAGCATTTAAAAATTTTGTAAATTGGGAAAACTTTTATTTGATGTCTTGAGATTAATATATAAGATTCCTTAAATATCAGTAAAAGTTATGGCTCGATTATGGATAGCAACCGAACAAGAATTAAGTTGCCAGTTGCCAAAAAAGGCGTTGCAGATGACAACTGGCAACTTACAGTGATCAATTTTTTATGAAAATTTGGCAACCGAGAAATTATGATTACAAGCTGATTTTTTTTAAAAAAAGTAAAAAAAAATTTTAAGTTTTGTATAGTTTTGAAAAATTTAAACTAAATCAATAAAATTCTTTTTTTTTTCTTTAAAACATTTTATTTTAGGCCTTTAGATTAAAATAATATCAATAATTTTTTAAATTATTTCAATGATTTTCAAATTTCGAACATAGAAATGTTCCTTAAAATTGTGAAACACTTATGCTTTTGAATGTATTTTTTAAAGAAATTAATATATTAGGTTTTTTTTGTAAAATTCGAATATTCGAACTTAAGTTCGAAATTATCTAAAACGTTGATATATATTATTTGAAGCTAGGGGAATCATATTACATGAACTTTTATTTAACTTTTTAATTATTTTAATATTTTTAGATTAAAAATATTATGTACAAATTTCTAGAATTTTTTTGATTATATCAATGATTTTCGAAGTTCCAACATAGAAATGTTCCCCAAAATTGTGAAACACTAATGCGTTTGAATGTATTTTTGAAACAAATTAAAATATTAGGTTTTTTGTAAAATTCGAATATTCGAACTTAAGTTCGAAATTATATAAAACGATGATAAATATTATTTGAAGTCAGGTGAATCATATTACATGAACTTTTATTTAACTTTTTAATTATTTTAGTTACTTTTTTTACATTTTAAGCCTGTAGATTAAAAATAATTTGTACCAATTTTTAGCATTTTTTAAATTTTTTCAATGATTTTCGAATTTCGAACATTGAAATGTTTCTCAAAATTGGTAAGACACTTATGCTAAGAACGTATATAAAAATAAAATAAAAATATAAGTTTTTTTTTGTGAAATTCAAACATTCGAACTTAAGTTCGAAATTATTTATAACATTGATAAATAGTATTTGAAGCCAGGGCAAACATATAACATGCAATTTTAGTTAACTTCTCAATTATTTTAGTTATTTTTTAATTTCGAACATAACAGTTTTGAATAAAATTTCGAAATAATTTTTTGTATAAACAATTCTTTGAATGACAATCAAAAATAAAAAGTTGTTTGACGTTTTTGATTGCTCGAACGTAAGACTACAATTTTTCTGAAAATGTTAAATAAACTACTAGTCGTTTGGATATCATAAATAAAAAATATAATTTTGACGTATTAAGAATTTTCGCTATTTTAAAGAAAATTTAGAAATAAAAAAATCATATAGCTAAGAGTTGTAAAAATTTAAGTTTAATCAATAAATAAAATTTCCAAATAATCTAGAAAATATATGTATATTAAGCCTGAAGACAAAAATATTTACAGATTTTTTTAATTGCTTAAATTATTTCGAATTTCGACCACAAAATTATGAATAACTTATGCTTTTGCAATAACTTTTTAAAGAATATAAAAAAGTTTCATTTTTGGTCAAGTTCGAATATTCGAACTTAAGTTCGAAAAATTTTAAAATATTGAAAAATATTATTTCAGGATAGGGGAATAAAACATGGTCAAATTTTCTTTAACTTTTTTATTATTTCAATTATTTATGAATTTCGCATATAAAAGTGTTTAATAAAATTTCGAAACACAAAACCTTGAATGAGAATCCAAAATATAAAGTTGGTGGCAACTTTCGATTGTTCGAACGTAAGTATAAAATTTTTCTGAAAACGTTACTTGCCGTCTTGAGATCATGACGTTATTACAAATTTCAGAAATTTGAAAAAAAGTTGAGAAAAACTTCAACAAATGAATTGAAATCTTTAAGATTTCGCTATGTTCGATGATTCGTACTAAGGTTAGAATTTTTTTTTTTTACATTTTATTCGTTGCTACCTGAAAATTTACTAAATACGTAACATTGAAATATTTGGTTTAAATACAATCTCACCATTACAGGAAATCACGAAAAAAAAATAAATATTAAACAACAACAAAATTGTATAGATCAAAGAGTTTGAATTATTAAACCATACATACATATGGATGAAAGATCAATAAAGAAAGTTGGCTATAAACTCTTGAAAACACAACCAGACATTTTCATAACAAATTTTACTTTAAACAATTCAGTGATGCAATTTTTATTAAATAAAATAAATAAATTTTAAATAAAAATGAAATATTTGTTTAAAAAACAGCGAAATTAACTTCCTATTTTAGTAAGATTTAAAACATAAAAACGCCTTTAACAAAAAGCCAAATATAAACTAAGAAAAACCATAAATAATAATGATTATCAGCTTATATAGAAGTGTAAAAAAGGTAAAAAGCTAAAGTAAAATACAAAAAATATTTAAATTTTTTTATTAAAAACAAAAATGCAAAAAAGTATAAAACCTTGTAACAGTTCTTTTGGGGTTTTTAAGTCAAAAACTAAAAAACAAAAATGACTACAAAAAAGTGCATATTTTATAAATTATAAGAACGGAATTCAGCTTAAAATGCATCAAATTGCGTGAAAATGCAAAGCTTGGCAAAAACCAAGACAAGGTTTAACAGAAATAAAAAAAAAACAAACAAAAAAAAAGATGCCGATATTTTACAAAATTTTATGAAATAAAGTTTAGGAAATAAATCTACAATGAATTTGCTTTATTTGGAAGAGTGCTTGACTACAAAAAATAATAAGTATAGTTTGGACAAGGACAAGTTGTCAATATTCACACAAAAAAAATTAAATTAATTGATTCTTAAATGCTTTATGTAATTCTTGAAATTAATTCGGCCTTAAAGTATTTGAATTCTTATAGCTAGATGGCAAATAAGTTTTACAGATAGTTGAAAAGAAAATTTTATCATTTACTTTTAACGTCATTCATATACATACATATTTCTTATTTCGTATTCCCTTCCTTATTTACTGCTGTTTACCATTTCCAAAATGTAGACTTGTAATAATTACTAAAGTCGTTTACTAGAAAAGTGTCTACAACAAGCTTCAGATTATAAAAATTCCAACAAAATAAAAAAATTATAATAATTTGTAAAGAACAAAAAGGCATATACATACATATGCAAAGAAATAATTCATAAAACGAGGGAGGATGTCATAAAAAAAATCGAATGTACAACAACAAATAATGAAGAAAAAAAAATCATTAAAACACAACCTACATTAACAATAAATTTAGTAGCAAGCGAACATACTCTCTCACTAAATCAAAAAGGAGCCAAGAAAGAGCTTAGTTCGGAATTACCGCATTCTCTTCATAAAATCTATACCAAGAAAAAGAGCTTGAAAAAATTATTTAATGTTTATTTTATTATTATGAATATAAACGAAATGAAGAAAAAAAAAACACGCACACTTGCAAACATAAACGCAGAAATGATCACATGCTCTAAAAACTGTTTTATATATGTATATTTTTTTTGTAATTTTACTTTTGCTTTCAATATGAAATAATACTTGTTTGTTGTTTGTGTGAGTGCAGTTGGCAGCACTGTTGTCGTTTATGTGTCATTACGTTAAAAAAAAGAAGAAAAAAAAAACGAAACAGACACACCACACACAGAAGTAGTAGTAGTGTAACGAGGCCGTTAAAACGAGTGCTTACGAATCCACATTCGTCATATTCGTAAGTACACACACTTATGCACGTTGTTTATTCAATAAACCAGCAACAAACAAAAACACAACTATTTCAAGTAATAAAAAGAAACAGAGCGACATGTCGTTTTAAGGGAGAGGGCCGGCAAAAGAGGAGACAATTTTTAATATAATTTTTTTGTTTGGCTTTGTTTTTGTGGGGCTCTGCATACATGCGAGTATAATCACGTTTTCCTCTACAAGGGGGCATGCCTGAGAGCGGCTGTTTTGTTTTTATACACGTATTAGTAAAATATTACACAATCACTAAACACAAACGCTTATTTAGTACGTGCATGAGAGTAGAACTATGTGCATTTACATACAAAAAATTTTCTTTAAAACCTTAGTGCAGTTCAAGAGAGGGGTACAATATTTTGGTATAAACGCTTTAATGTGAGATGTTTGGTGAGTATAAATTTAATTTTTTATTAAATAATGTAATAAGTGAAAGCGAAGCTTATCTTTTTTTCGTATAGTATTTTGTTTTACAAAGTTTTTGGTTGCGGCTGTGTTGTTTTGGTATACGTTCAGTTGGACACAGCCAACAACTGTCACTAACGCATAGCTTAAGTGTATGAATGGCTGTTGGATTGGCAGTCACTACTTTATACTAGCTTCGCTTGGCATACTTTTAAAGCAGAGCACACAAGACAACAACGTTTACACAACAACAAAACCATACAAACAAATTCAGGTCTATGTTAGAGAGATTAATTTCATTTTCATTTAAGTTTTCATCGTCTTCTCTTCTTCTTATTTACGAGATTACTATGTATGAATGTATATATTTATTCTAATTCCGCTGGCTTAAATTAAGCTTAACAGAACTAGAGAATGTAATTTAAATAGAAAAATAAGAGAGTGCCTTTTAATCAGAGAGAGGAATTTTCATCTTGTTTTTTTTTTTCGGGTTGGAAATACTTATTAAATTTTGTTAAAATTTTATCGATAGGGATGTTATGTTAATTTTTTAGGAGTTTGTGTATTTCTTTTCTTCTATTGAGTGTTTTGGCTTGTTTGTTGAGAAATTAAGGGCATGTTTTACTCCCTTTTAACCCCATACTTGTAAATGCCTGCGTCAACACAAAATACTTTGTGTGGTATAATTATACCATATTCTAACACAGTTATGAAGAAATCAATAGTCAATTCCCTTATTATTTTATATCCCTTATGACCTTTGCAGTTAAGTATTTCATACTTACTTAGGTTTTAAAGAACGCAAAACTATTTTCGTGACTGGCCAACATAAAAAAGGATTTGTAGAAATTTTTTTAAAACGCTTATGCTACAGAATCTTTAATGAATGTTGGCAACATTTTCTCAAGGACAATGGCTATGTGTTTGATTCCTAAAGTTCGTCAATTTAAAAACTTTTGGTGACTTGAAAGTGTCGTATCCCCGATTCTTTTAATTAATTTAGTTATTCAAGAACAAGAACGCAGTGAGTTCGGAGTGAGTAGATTACTCGTATATCACTGATCATTGATTTAAACATCTTCCATGTTTCATGGGAGCTTCATTAGCTCATATTTAAAAATATTAAATTCCATAAGGGCTCCGCGACGCCATCTTGTCGGCCTAAATTTGCACCAGTGTTTTATTAAACAAAACAAAATAATAAAGTTGACTATAGGTCTCCATTGAAGTGAGCAGAATTTACAAAACTGTTTTATCCACAAAAAAAAATGCGTTTTGCAAAATCCCCATGGGTGGATATAGCCAAGCCATCATCGCCACAATTTTTGTTGGTCTGTATTTGATAATATGAAAATCAACGATATGTAGTTTAAACAGAATGGTGTTAAATGACACACAACTTATGCTTTATTTGACATTCTGCACCAGCGATTTGGGAGCATGATAATCTCATGTGGAAGTAATATGAACTGGACAACGAGATTGTGCGATTTTACCTTTTTAGGCTTTGTTTAACATTGGTCACATTCAGCCTGATTTATGCACCAGAACATTCCGGACTCGTGCAACCCCGTAAAGCCTTACTGCCTTATTCATAAAAGTTATTAAAGGTTTATAAAAGTTTTATTAAACTGATTTTCTATGAAAATTTGAGTAATAAACCTCTTATAAAGCTCTTTTAGTTTTTATGAATTAGACCGTAAGTCTTAGGCCACCAAGATGTATTAACAGTACGGGTTAGAGGGTGGGACCAACATCTCTGGTTTATTGTAGCCACAACTTGGAAGAATTAAAACTCTGGTTGGAGTTAATGTTCAAAGTTGACCAGAACTTATCTGGTGCCACGGAAATTTTTTCTAGACTGTTAATTAATGAGGTCTCTTTGGAGGGCACTTGTTGGATGTGGTTACTGTCAAGCGAGAAAATAGACTCAAAGCTGGTTTAATGGCTGATGCTCGACTTCGGGCAACCACTGACGTTTCTGGGGTGCTGTTGCCGCATCAACAGAAACAAAGAATAATAATTTAATGACTGATGCTTGCAGACGTAACCGACCCTCCGACTTTGGATAACCATAACAGACGTCCATCCACCTGTGTTGAGTAACTGAAATGCAACTTTCAATAGAAGTAATTACTTTGTGAATTTTTCGGCATCTTTCAGAACGCATATCCGATCCTGTTGCTGCTTAGTAACATAAGACGTAGCGAAAAACAAGAAATAAGGTATAGATAACCCAAGCTCTCTAGCAAGGTGCATTTACATAAACCAAGAAATTATTGAGGAAGATTGCCACCTAGCACATGTTTAGTGGCACAACTTGATAACAGGGGCGGCAGTAAGGCATCAGAAACTCAACCCAGTGGTAATAAGAGCGTTAAATTATAGCACATGGTGCGGTGCTGACATTAATAAAACCACATACTGTCTCCCTGATTTAGAAGGGCTTAAAAACTACTGACTAGATTTTGACAAAATTTGGTATGGAAGTCCCTGGGTCTGGATTAACATACAAAATACTTTTTAAGGCGAGACAATCTCTTGTGTTCTGCATTGCCCTGGAATTGCTGGAATTGTTGTTATAAACAATAACACTACAATGGCGATTTCGAGTGATTTAGTGTCACTCGGAATGCAGAACACATTTTAACAGAAAATAGAAAAAAGCAACGTTGCTATAAAATAAATTCTTTATACTTTTATTGGTTTTAAAATAAAAAGGTAATGATTAATAGAAGCAATTTGGGAACATTAGCATTACGATGAGAGGTGAAATTCTGGAACAATCGTAAGACTAACTTAAGCGATAATCATCATCTTTTTCATTAGCCAAGAACTAAAGTTAGAGGTTCGAGGGCGTTTAGATACCGACCTAGTGCTAAACATAAACGATGCCAGCTAGCAATTGGATCGAGCTACTATCACAGCTATCTCAGTCGCTTTCTGGGAAACCAAAGCGTTTGAATATCGGGGGAAGTATGATTGCAAAGTTGAAACACGACAGAAGGAGGATTATAAAAGAAATGGCACTAACAATGATAAAGGGTGGTCTAACTATAATCCACGATTTTATTTGTGAGTCACACCTTGACGTATAGTTTTTATTTGCCCAACTTAATTTGACATTTCTTTGTTTCAGTTTTTGACAAATTTAAACATGGACAGACACACAATTGAGCAGCGTATTAAGATTGTTATAGAACTTTACAAAAATCGGCATTCAAAGCAAAATGCGTTTCGTGCACTTTGTAATTTTCTTAGTCGGTGTGTCCACAATCGGGAGAATGAGCAAGCAAATTGCGTAAATTTCAACAAACCGGGTCTGTAGGAAATGTGAAATAACCTGTGCATGCTCTTCCAGTTCGTAGTGCGGAAAATATCGCTGTTGTTCGCGATGGTGTGGTAGAAAGGCCATTAGCCTCGACTCGTCATCGATTTGACATAAATATTGTCATTGAAACTCTGAAGCAGTGATGAAAAATTAGTACAATGCAAAAATATTGTTGGCGCCAGTAATGCGGATCGGGTTCATTTAGTCTTTAGAAAATATTTTTAAAATAGCTAAACGGTAAATAAAGTTTTAAAAATTAAATAAATAAATAAACAAAGAAAAATTTTAGTTTCACAATTTTTTTCATTTTTAGCACCCCATGAAAAAACGTCCTGCTCTTTCGTTGCCCCTCACTGTACATGCATATAAAGGGTGTTTTTTTAAGCCCGATAGAACTTGAAATTGTAAAAAATAACACAAAAAATTAAATTGTAATCAACATTTTTTTTTTATTCGAAAGATCAATACGTGACATTAACATTTGAAAATGATTTCGGGCATATGGGCACCGCGGCTGTTCTTGACGAAGCGCATTCTGGACGTTTATGTTTTATCGCAAAATTGTGTTCAGCGATGAGGCGCATTTTTGGCTTAACGGGTTTGTTAATAAGCAAAATTGCCGCATATGGAGCGAGACCAATCCACAAGAGACCCTACAGACTCCATTACATACAGAAAAATGCACCGTTTGGTGTGGTTTTCACGCTGGTGGCATCATCGGACCTTATTTCTTCAAAAATGAGGCCGGAGCTCGCGTTACGGTCAATGGAGATCGTTACCGCACCATGATCAATGATTTTTTGTTTGAAAATATGGATGACATTGATCCGGAGGAGATGTGGTTTCAACAGGATGGCGCTACGTGCCATACGGCGAACGCAACCATCGACTTATTGAAATCAAAATTTGGCGATAAGTTGATTTCGAGAAATGGACCTGTCAATTGGCCTCCAAGGTCGTGCGATTTGACACCTCTCGATTATTTCCTGTGGGGCTACATGAAGTCACTGGTTTATGCTGATAAACCAGCAACAATTGACGCCTTGGAGGCCAGCATTGTTCGTGTTATTCGTGACATACGGCCAGCAGTGCTCGAAAAAGTGGCCCAAAATTGGACGTCCAGAATGCGCTTCGTCAAGAACAGCCGCGGTGCCCATATGCCCGAAATCATTTTCAAATGTTAATGTCACGTATTGATCTTTCGAATAAAAAAAAAATTTTGATTACAATTTAATTTTTTGTGTTATTTTTTACAATTTCAAGTTCTATCGGGCTTAAAAAAACACCCTTTACTTATTTTCAAAGGTCTTAGAGCTTGTTATATAAATTAATAATTTATGTTAACTATCCGAACAGAGAAAGAAAAAAACTTCTATGTCTTCCCCACAACAATAAAGTCACACCAGGAATTCTATTGTGTAAGGTTTAATACGTGTGGCACGCACACACCCACCCACCCACAAATCACCATTAAATTATTAAAGCCTTATACGTATTATTATTATTGTATTCAACACCGAAAAGAAGCACATTTTTATTTGAAATCATATACATACATGTTGAGCTGTTAGTATATAAGTAAGTATTACGGTGTTTTTTTTTTTATTGCCTCACACTACATCAGCACAAAAAGGTGTTATAATATTCATAAGTATTACGTACATACGTACATACACATGATCTAAGTGTATAGGTTTGTGTATTGAAATTTTTTTATGGGTCATGGGGTGTGTGTAATCGACAGTTTCTTAATGTTTTAGTAGGTGTTGTAAATAAAATGTATTTATTTCCTTTTCTACCCCGTTGGAAAATCAGGAGGTGACATTTCTAAACATGGCATACATACACATGCAGACATACATATATTTAATTTTAAGTGGCATTTAAGGGGTTAATAGTCATTTTCTTTAATGATTGTTAACGGCATTTGATGTGTGTGGTTTTGGAGTTATTAAATTGGTTTTTTCGACTTTTTCTCGGTACATTTGTACTGGAACTTAAAGTAACCAATTATTAAAAAAAAGTATAAGAGAGCTGAGGGGGGGGGCGCAATAAAGAGAAAAATAGTGAAAATCATTAACTAGAACATGACCTACTCAAAAAAAATACAAATGGTTACAATACAAATACAACGTGGCAATTCAATTAATGGCTAGAATAGAAATCTGTTTGTCATGTCCGTATATTTAAGGATTTAATTGAGTGAATAAAGATGCTCAAAAGTACATACTGGGTGGTGTTATGCTACCTATCAACAACCAAACCGGTTACATATTGGCATTTCGTTTGTAACACCTCAAAACATTTAAAAACAGAATACAGCATCAACGATTTAATCTAGGAACAAGAAATTTGGCTGAATTTTTTTTATGCTTAACAATGGTTGGTATTAAAAATGAACAAAAACGGACCCGTAAAAAACTAACAGATCAACCTCAACAAGAGCGGCAGCCGTATAATATTCCGCTGAGTGGTAACGCTGAGGTGACAAACCTTAACAAGAGCGTCAACGTTGTGTACTGAACAGTAATGTTCACTTATGTTTTTTAATAAAACTTACTTAATAGAATATAAAATCGCTAGATTAACCGGAAAATCGCTAAAATGGCATTAATTTTCAACAATTTTAAAAGTAAAAAAAAAATAACAACAACAGTTGTACTGCAGCCAACTTCCCTACCTAACGCCAATTGCCAAGCACGTGCACATCTCTAGTTTTAATGTTGTCCCATGTCAAATATTGTTTAATGGGTTTTAATGCAACAAATTTAATAATGCTCTTTTGCCTATTGGTCAACTAACGGAAGAAACCTAAGAAGCTCGTTATAAGGTCTTACAAAAATATGGGGAGTGTCATTCCAGTAAGTGCAGCCGCGAAAAATCTTATGAAGATATTTTAAACTTTCTTTTTTTAAGCTCTAATCCAATTATCTCTGGCATGCGAGAGGCTCCCCAAACAGAAGGTTAATACCTTACCTGGGCAGGCTAAGGATTTAATTATTTGAACTGCCAGTTCGTGCTTTCACCCAAAGCCATTCAATAACAGGCATAAATAAAAACCCTATGTTTATACATTAATTTATAATTACTTCGTATGGGGCTACCCGTCTTCCCCTCTTGTACCGCCATTATTTTGTGAGAACATTCAGTTTGTTTTAAGAGTTGTCCACATCAAATTTGGTGTGCCTTGCTATTGTACTTCTGCAGATTTAAGAAAATTTCTAATTACTTTGTATAGAGGGTACCCGTCTCCCCCTCCTATACCGCCATTTTTTGTGAGAACATGCAGTTCATTCCAAGAGTTACTCACATCAAATTTGGTGTGCCTCGCTATTGTAGTCCTGCAGATTTAAAAAAGTTGATAATTACTTTGTATGGGGGGTAGCTGTCTCTCCCCTCCTGTACCGCCAATATTTTTTGAAAACATGCAGTTTGTTTTAAGAGTTGCGCACATAAAATTTGGTGTGCCTCGCTATTGTAGTTCTGCAGATATAAGAAAATTTGTTATTGCTTTGTATGGGGGCACACATCTCCCCCTCCTATACCGCTATTATTTTGTGAGAACATGCAGTTTGTTCCAAGAGTTATCCACATCGAATTTGGTGTGCCTCGCTGTTGTAGTTCTGCAGATTTAAGAAAATTTATAATTACTTTGTATGGGGGCACACATCTTCCCCTCATATATCGCTATTATTTTGTTTGGAACATGCAAGTTGTATAAAATCATCATCAAATTTGATGTGCCTTACTAATGTAGTTATTGGGTTATGGATTGATCCGCGAAAAATTGCCATTTGGCCCCACTGTGCGATGGAATAATTCGACTTTTATTGGCGTTTTCCCAAGGAAGTGTATTTGTTGTTAAACCAAAAACTTCTTGATATTTTTCTAAAGCAATTGTTTATTAAAACTTGAAGAGCATTGAGTCTTAAGCCGTCATATTTCAAATTTCATACCCGTATAGTTTTTACGTCTGCATTAGAAATGTACTCAATTTGGTAATAAAGTCCCAGGGCATTAAACGATTCAAAAGATTCTCCAATAAACAACATTTCTCAGAATTATCTAATTGATCTCTCCTAAATATTTTGAATAGTGCTGACACACTAACGACAGGTAACTCACAATTTCCCAACTTCGTAATCAGTACGAAAAGAATTATAGAAGACAAGGTAATTTTTACAACTCTCCTTTAAGAACTTAAAGGACTCATCCCTCTTTGCTTTCTGATTGGCAGCAATACGAAAGACAACTAACTGGCAATTTCATAACATCCTAATTGGTATGAAAATGATTCACATTTGACAATTTGACATCTTTGTGACTCAACTTTAGTTTTATAAACGAGTGAAAATTTCATTATAATTTGTTTAATTTTTTTTTTTTAACTTTTTGTTTAATAATTAAAATTATTATTGCAATATTAATTGCAAGACCCAGAGGTGTGGTTTTCGGTATGTTAACAATGTCTGACTAAAACGTAATTGATATTTCTGTATGTCTGTACTCATCTATAGTATTTGTGCATTAAAATTCATGGTTTAAAATTAAAAAAAAAAATATTTTAATTGTTAAACGATTAAAAACTCATAAAAATTATGCAGGGGTTTTTTTTTGGAAAAATGATGAGGTCTTGAAAATATGACTAAAGCTTTGTTATATAATTATGTGTTTTTTTTATTATCAGAAACATACTTTTTTTTATTAAATATAATAAACAAAAATAATTGTAATTAAGACATAAAAACAGACGGACAGACAGACAGAAATACAACACAACTAACTTAAATGTGCTATAAACAAGCAATGTTTTTATTGTTATTGTATAGGTTGTATACATTTAAATTTTATTTCTACTACTACTATTTATTTATTTATTTATTTCTGTTTGTTGTATTTGAGGTACATTTCTGTTGAATACCTAAAAACAGTGATGCCAACTTTTTATTTTAAGTTGAGCGCAAACAGGTATGGGTAGAGTGAAACATTTCAAAACAAATAAAAATAAATAAATAAAAAAATTTTGAAATATAATCGGAAAAAGAATCTAAGGTCGCTAAATGTAAAGAGAATATTCGGCCGTGCCGAATCTGATAATACCCTTCATCCCACATCGTAGCTTCATATACATGTATATCATTGACTTATTACGAATTTTACTAACATCTGTTTTTCTTGTATTCTTTTTTGCACGTTATTACCACAAGTTTTTTTCAATGTTTGCCTTTAGCTTAAGATGTCGGTAAATCAGTTTTTGCAATTATGCAGTTGCCTTATATGTCACACGCAGCGTTGCCGTTTTTGGTTATTTATAACCAAAATTGGTTATTTTTTTGCCAATGTGTAGATGTGTATCTTTTTTCCTTTTTGGTTACTTTTTTAAAGCCTAAAATTCAGTAGTATTTAATATGTTTTATTAATAAATCATGTTCTTATATGTACGTTTAACATTGCAATGTTTTCAATGTGACAATGTTTAGACAAGATTGTTAGCACTTGAAACCCTATTTCTTTTAGCAAATGATCAACTCTGGAGTACGATAAAATACATGACTGTTCAAAAAAAACGTTAAATCTAATATATTTTAATTTTGGTTACTTTTTTTATTTAGTTACTTTTTGAAGTAATTTTGGTTGTAAATTTTTTTTGGTCGTGGCAACACTGGTCACATGTTTTTTTAAACAAGTTGGTAATCAGTCGTGATTCAGCTCTGGTCGGGTCAAGAGCTCACGCGTCATTGCCATTATCTCTTAAAGGCAATCAGGCCGTCCTTTTCATCCGGCTTCTAGAGTTTTACGTCTCACTCTCGCGTGGTTAATTGTGTGGCGTCGCGTAACTGTGCTTTGGATACAGTTTCCAGACTATTCCACAATTAACCACGTGCATATATTTTAATTGGATTAACTGGAGGAGTACCAACTAAACTCAAAATTTACAACTGGAGGAGTACCAACTAAACTCATTTTCGTAACTGAAGGAGTACCAATTAAACTCAATGCTAACTGGAGGAGTTCCATAAAACTCAGTATAATTATTTGTTCAGATGTCTCCGACTTCCTATACAATGGTATAGGTCGACTTGCGGTGACTGAATTAACGATTTTTTTAACTGGAGGAGAACCATAAAACTTAAGCTTTAATTATTGTTCAAGTGTCTCCGACTTCCTATACAGAGGTATAGGTCGATTTACGGTGCCGGAACCAACATGGAATACCCTGGCTATTAAGTTACGTATCTCTGCCAATCAATTTTAGAGTAAAAAAAAGAAGAAAAAACAAGTTGGTAATAGTAAAATTATAGGAAAAAATAAAGGCAGTCGTGTTTATTTGCTCATATCTCAGAAAGTTATGGGGAGATTGTGCTGAATTTCAATAGCGATTTATTTCAGGATATTTTTAAAAGATTGATACCATACACAGATCTGATGAACATATGGTTGCTTCTTAAAGTTGATTTCAACCAACACACAGACAGACGGTCAGAGCTTAAACGACTCCTCTATTCAAAAGCTTTCAAAAAATATATACTTCGTCGGAAATGAAAATTGTAAAAATTATGTACCACGGTAAAAGGTATAAAAACTTAGGAAGACCGGAACAATATTCGTTGCTTAAAACACTAGTCGCGCAAAAACCACACATTAAAATGTCAACACTATAGTGTGAATGTTAATCAAGAACTAGAACATAGATCGTCACGATATGCCCCCAAGGGCCGTAATTTTTACATACACAACATGATTTGAAACCGCTAAATGCAAAAAATCGCCTTTTTATTTTAATTTTTAAAAAATCGCTAAATGCAGTGCAAAAAAAAAAGCTAAAATGACATGGCTGCTTAAATACTTGTAACAGCTACAACAAAAATAATAACAATAATAATAATACATGTACTTATGTATGTATGTATATTTTATAGCAGCAACAGCAACAAAAACAACAACAAACACTGCTAGTACGTTGAGTGAATTAAAAAAAAAATTTATAAAAATAAAAAACTTAACGTAACGTCAAAAAAACCTTGACATACTTTTTACGCGAGCGCGCGCCTTACAATAAATTTTGTTGTTGTTGTTGTTGCTTTTTATTTGTTGCTGTATTTTTTACAAACACAAATTAAACAAAATAATAGCAATAATAATAAAAACAGCAACATTATATAATATACACAAACTTACATACAGACATATAAATAAAACATATGAAACAGTGTTGCCAGAGATAAATAAATTCACTACTTATAGAAAACGTTTTGAAAACCAATTTGTATTTACCTGCAATAAATTTCTAAAAATTGTTGATTAACTCAACTAGCTGATAAAATGAGCGCCAAAACATTTTATGGTAAGACAATCGAAAACAATAAACCTCGTTAACAGGGGCCAAAAACGAATATGCCAGAGCCAAATTCAAAGTTTATCAAAGGTACTCTATGCTCGAAAAAAAAATTTTTTTTTCTAGTTAAATAAAACACATTAACAGCTTAACAACAACTGCGGCTGTCAGAAAATTCAGCAGCAGTCACCCTGGAACCTAGATAACGCAGATGACATGTATCTATGATCTTCTGAGCACTCGAATATGAAATTTAAACATGACCTAAATACTTATTCACTCTGCGTAGATTTATTTGATAATCAATACTGCCAATATAAAATCATTGAGAACTAGAGCAACAATTATTAATCGACTTACATTCGAATAAGAATAAATTAAATTCGTAGATAAGTTCTGTTATTTTGGAAGCATGGAAGCTCGTTGGCCCAATGTCATAAGCAAGTGCAATAGTCCCTTTATGGGAGGAAGAACAGGTTGTTAGGTTAGGTTAGGTAGAACCGGCAGCTGTTGGATAGCTCACTTGTGTCCATTATATTGATCCCTTTGTGATACCTGAATAGAAAAGTATGAATAGAATAGAAAAGAAGCAGACAAGTCCAGAGTCTCCGGTGGGAATCGAACCCGCAACCCCTAAGCTAGCAGAACAGCACACTGCGGTTGCGGATTCGATTCCCGCCAGAGACTCTGGACTGGTCTGCTTCTCTTTCTCTTCTCTTTATATTCTATTCATTTGCAGCGCACAACATGCCAATTGGGCATAAGTGTATACCTGTCGTGGGTTTGGGCTTCTAGTGCCCCTATTTTTCAACCTAACCTACTGTAAGTGTCCGTCCGACAGAAAAGCTTGGTTAGCTGCACACGTTAGATTCCCTGTCGAATGCCAGGGAAAAGAATTCTCAATGCACTTAATAACCAGTCGGTTATAAAACGCGTGAGGTAGATCGAAGTGAACTCCTCTTTGGTGCTAAAGTGTCTCCTAAAGCCCAATAACTGTGTTTCTACAAATGAAGCGATGCTGATGTGGGTTAAGGGACATATGGGCATGGCTAAGAGCGGGCAAAGGTTTTTCAATGGGTAAGCTCTTTAAATTCACGATGTTAGGTGAAGAAAGACACTTGTTAGCAGGCTCGTATGGTGCTCAAATCCTCGTGGCAAGGTTGCAATAAAAATAATAGGTTTTAATCGGAGTAAAAAGAGTTGGATAACAACGTTGGTTATAGGACATGGAAACTTCTAATCTCATGATTTAAGGAGGATGAAGATCTAGGAATATGATACTTGTTAAAAGTGCCTGAAGGATGCTGCGATAGCAGCGCATGTAGTTTGCACATGTCCAGCACTGGCAAGCGGAAGATTCGACAATCACAGGAAAGCACATATCAAATGTGGATGCTATGGGCGACCTCAGTCTAAAGAAAATGCTGCCAATCGGCAGTGTAAAACCTTTTTCTAGTCGAGAGCAAACGCCGGTTGTGGCTCTATACTGAGTGAATTAAGGATTACCGATCGGTAGCCTTTAAGAAGTGAAGAGGGCTCAAAAAGGAACCAGATACTAGTGGTCGGCTTCGATACTCCTCCTACATATAGATGAAGAGAAAGGAATATCTTTCAGAGATACAAAACAAGGGTTGTGGTCATATTTAAATGTGTTTAGTTCACCCAATAGCCAAGCCGTTGGTTTTTTTCATGGTCAGGCACCCAACATAGAATCAGCTTGTTGCAAGTGTCGAGTTCATTAAGAGAAAAGGAAAAATCCTAACTATTTCTAATGCAAAGAAAACATGTATAGCATAATTTTTTTAAGATAGTTTAATTTATATGTTGACCGTGACAACGCTGGTAGGTGGGTGATTCGATTGATATAATTTTCAACCACTCTTTTCTTCATTATTATCGTTATCTCGTGAATTACGCAAACAATAGTTGGCTTAGAAATATTGATCCGCAGCTGATTTGTCGATAAAAAATTTTAACTGCACATAATCGCAAAGAAAAAATCCTGAGGTAGGATATCATACGCTCAAAGCGGCTACTGAATGGATGGTTTCGAAACGCGTTATTAGCAGGTCACCAAAATGATCTATCAATAGATCCATGAACAAAATTTTGTTATTGGCTTAAATTGAAGCCCGTGATAATGGCGAAAATGTGATTAAAGAGCGATGTTAACCTACATACTACAGGCAGACCTTGGCAACAATATATTCCAGTTGTGGGATGATACCAGCGACACAACTGTTGAAGTTGTCAAGAAAATGGAGTTTAGGTTATATTAAGGCAACCGTTGATCAATGCATGATGTGATCAAGTCACTTTACACTTTCAATGTTCTCTCTCTCTCTCTCTCTCTGATGTATGTTCCTTAGCAAAAGCTAACAAGAGAATCCCTATGAACATTTACGACGCTACTGCCGGAATATTGGACCAACCGCTTGAAAATGTTTGTTGACGAATTTTGGTTAGTTTAAGTAGAATTTTCCGGTGCATCTTCTGCTATTAAATTAAAATCGGAGAACCCGTTTCAAGTTATGACAAAATAAATTAGACAACCCAACGATTTAGGGGGTGAAATATGTCACGCCTTGTAAAGAAAATCCTTACAAACTAGAGAAAAACGGAAAACAGATTTGAATTAAGGGCATCAAAATGCATATAGTCCACATACTTTTATTTCTAAGGTAGACACAATTTTTTTTGTTGCGCAGTGTAATTTTTTCAAAATCTGCCACTAGACTTTTTATATCATACTATACCTAAAACTATCAAAAAAAAACTAAAACTTTTAATTCAAAAAACACGTTTAATAATTTTGCCCAGCTTTTGAGGCCAAATACTCCTCTGTGTGACGGTAGCCTTTCAGGTTAATTAAAAACTGTCACGTATATTAGCTTCCTTAATTAAACTAGTATATATCAAAATATCATGTGAATTAAGCAAATCGATCAGGTTTATGAATCTTCCAAATAGTTGGTGCTTTATGAAAATATGAACAAACTCCGAACAATGGAAGATAAGATGTTCCGGGTTATCAGTCATGTTATAAAAATCACATACATCCGTTGATTTTCTACGTATCATGTGAAGATAAACGCCACTTAAACAATGGCCACATAAGAGTTTATTAATGATTTTCGTATTAGTTGGATCCAATTTAGACACAGTGTACCACGGTCTAATGGGTATTGAAGGAAATATGGAAGCAAAAAACCGACCTGAAATTTGAGACCTAGACCGATATTCCTCGAACCATTCTCGCTCTAAAGTATTCCTAATTCTTTCAAGGGCATCCCCAAAGGGAAGTTCATGTGATCATATGTTCATATGTGATCACCCTATTAATCACCCCAATTAATATAATTAATAAAACATGCCCTGCAATGCGTTTAATGGCAAACTACGGTCAGCAATGTACTGTTAGAATAAAATGGTCTTGAAAAGTGAGTAATTGTTCTTTCATTGACAAATGCTTAACTAACACCCAATTAATAGATAATTTCCAATAAATTCTAAAAAACATAAAACATTTTCTAAAAACAGAGAGACTAATGGCAACCCTCTTGCTCATTTATTTTCAAATAAATATTAAAAAAATACTAAAAATACACACACTAATACATTAAAAAAAAAACATACATACATATGTATGACTTAATATCAAAATACAAATATGTATGCACATATTAATAACTGTCCGACAGACAGACAGTCAGTCAGTCAGCCAAACGGGCCGCTTGTCTGTCTGCCGGTCTATACTCAACACCACCTCATTACACTAACAAACAACCACTAAAAAAAAAGAAGAAAAGTAAGAAGAAAAAATAGAAACAACAACAACAACAAACATACAACCATATTATTTAGCCAGGGCCATATACGACCGCAATTTCATTTTCGAGGAGGAGGTCAGTTAAATGCGACGCGTGATGAGCAATAATATTGCATTTTTGTTGTTGTTTTTTATTTGTTTCTATTTGTTTTCAGTTGCACATTATTCTTAGTGGTTGTTGTTATTGTTAAATAAAAAATAAAAATAAAAAATTACAACAAATTGTGCTCAATGCAAAATTGTTTGTAATAATTGTTGTCTTCAAAAAACACACAACTAAACACAATTAACAACAACAAAAACGTAATTAAATTAATGTTTTCAATACACGTCTTGAAAGAAGACGACAAGCCTGGAAACGGGTTGTAGGGGAACATTGGGAAACGTTTGTAAGAAAGATTTAAATAAATCTAAATAAAGGGTGGTCAAAAATGAATGATAAACTTTATAAATATGCGTCAAGTCTACGCTACTGTATAATTCCGAAACGTGGCTAGTCAGTGCAGAGTTAAAGCAGATGCTACAAGTTTTTACTAACCGATAACTGCGCAATATACTTAAGATCTGGTGGCCCCGAGTTAATTCAAATGAAAACCTCCTTCAACTCACAAAAGGCAAGAAGACATCAACACCCAAATTAGAAGGCGCAAATTAAACTGGCTGGGTCGTACGCTCAGGAAGCCCTTTGACGAAATCTGTCAAGCAGCAATAGAGTGGAATCCATTAGGCTTCCGAACACGAGGACGACCTTGGGGAAGGAATATCTTGAATAAAACGGGCAAATCTTTAAACGAACTCAGATACTTAGCGACAGACCGAAATAATTGGCGATTCTTTATGAATAGCCTATGTTCCTAAGGGAATACGGCAAAATAATATAAAACTTCAAAAAGACGTCGTTTAATGTTGATTTTTTCATTTGTGCTTGGCCTGATTTAAGGCGATGTCGACTCTAAATTCCAGCTAAGTAAAATAACTTTAAATATTCCAACCAGACCAACTCGAAACCGTCTAACGTCTTCTTAACTTAAAATACTATAGATCCAACTATGCTAATAATGATCCTCTTCGTTGTATATGGGCATTTCCATGTCATCGTACGTGACATTTGTACTCCTATAAAGTAGAGTAATTTTTGCAAAAGTTAGAGTAACTGAAACAAAATTAGATCTTTATGTTCCATTCAAAGGGTACTTTATTTAAAACAACAAATCAATTATATTCGAATCATTGTTGTCTTAAATATCCAGAAAAATAAGGTCATATCGTACGTGACATAAAACAGAAGTGATTTTAAGGTATAAATATATGGAAATATGAAAAAAATCTGCGAATCTTGGGAGGTATTTTTTCTTTTTTTAACTTCTTACACTCAACCAAATATTTTTTCATTTAAAATCCATCATACTTAATTGAAAACAATCTTTAAATGATTTTATAATATTTTCAATTTAAAATCGTTCGTGACATATCGTACGTGACAGATTTTTCTCTAATAGTATTCCTAGGTAATAAAATTGATATTTTGTTAAGAAAAAGAATTAAATTCTTAATTAGGTGCTCTTGCGACTGTTCAAATACGAATGACGGAGACAAATAATGTTTTTGCACTACGTACGTGACATTAAAATAACATCTAAGGGAATTAAAAAAAATATCGCTTATTGGACTCTATATTTTCTTTTTTCTTGTGGATCTTATTAATTGTTGTTGTTACCTAATTTTTAAGGAATATTTACAATTACAATTTTTTTTTTACAATTTAGTCGCTAAAAAAATAGTTAATTGCAATTCTTTAAAATAAGTCAAAGAGATAATCAGATTAAACTCTTATTATTGGTCTTAAAATAATTTAAAGAGCTCTTAATACCTGCGCATAGTAAAATTTGAGTGTTTGTTTTTTATCAATAAACTTATATTGAAAAACTTTCGAGTTTTTTTATTTTTACAGTCGTGGTTGACATATTCATGGAAATGTCCATATGTGAAATTTTTAATAACTTTAATGGAAGTAGAGGAATTGTAAAAAGAAATATTTGGCCAATTCACAAAGGTATCGTAAGTGTCGTATTGTCATAATGTCATAGTATGAAAAAAAATTAATATGATTTTACAATAGCAATACAAAACCTTAAAATCTTTTAAATAATTTTTTTTTAACTTTATGCCTTTATGAAAATATGACGCTTAGGACACCCTTGTGAATTGGCCAATTATTTTATATCTAAATCGGTGAATTGTATTTTGACTTTAGTCCGTAAGGATATATAATCTATAGACAACAATGTTTGAACTTTAACTATTCGACATAATCTTTAAATATCCCTACAGATAATATTGGACTACGTGGTCCATTTTAGCTAACTGGAATACTTACAACATGGTCCTATGTTCTGTAGTCATTTTCAAACAAGAGATTGTAGTTAAACGACAAGTGTTCGTTTGTTGTTGTTGTCAAAACGTGTATAATGGTCGTGTAGGTGCTCCATCGAGTAGTGACAAAGAGTAGTTTTCAGACTACTCCGATGGGTTATATGGTCCAGCCCTAGGACATCGTAATGTTAAATCGACCATGTTTTCTCCATACATTTAGGTTACCTTTGGACTAGTCCTAGTCTATTATGGAGTACACTTTACATGCGTGTATGGGCTACTCACGTTATCTGCAGGGATAACATGCACTAATACAGACACAGACGAGAGCATGCATGCATGCATTATTCCCCTTGAAAACAAATAACTATTTTTACCTGAGAGCAAACTAAAGTCTGCTTTAACTGTTTACGAAATATGCATATAAATTTTTTAAATCACATATTTTTTTTATGATCATTAAACTATTAAAATCGATATACTCATACATATATTTGTAATTAATAAACATTTGTTCATATTTAATTGGTGGTATCGTTAGTGGCGTTGAAACAAAATCAAATAAAACTTTTAATTAAAAATTAATTTCAATTTCGTAATTGAAAATCATTTTTTTTTTATTAATATTTTTCTTGTATTAATATTTCTTTTTCTTTGTAAATATTCCCTGCTTTAAGATCATTTTAATAAGATTTAAATTTTTACTAATTTTATGTATTTTTTTTTGTGCTTTTTTTTTGTTTGTTGTTAATAAAAATAGGTCTACCAGACATTTTTAATTTTTTTAACATTTATAAAACACACAAATACAAATTTGTTTTATGAGGTTTTGGATTTTGATTTCAAGGTTAAAGTTAGTAATAAAAAATAAATAATAAAATTTATAAATAAAACACAACAAAAAAAAAAGCAAAAAAAAAAAATTGTGGAACAGATTTCGTAATAATATTGTCAACAATAAATAAAAAATGATTTTTTACGCATAATTATTTATAGATTTATATGAAATTTAATCGCATTTTTGTTGTTGTTGTTGTTGTTTAATATTTTTTAATGCAAATTGAATTGTTTCAAATGTAAATGTAGTAAATTGTATTGTTGAAGGTGAATTATTTGAAATAATTAAAGTCAAGTCATGTCATTAGAAGTTGATTGTTTATGCACAATTTAATTAAGATTTGCAACTGCCCAGCAAAAACTTGGTAATGACTTGCTCTTACTAAACAACATACTTTTCAATGACCATAACCTATCGTCTGTCTTACTAACAAGTGTTTTGGTAATGACTTGATTTATAATGCGATACACACACACAAAACAATTTCTTATTGCGAAAGTTGTTAGAAGTTATTCAAATACATAACTTTTTATAATTCTCATTTAGTTTAAGACATTTGGAGTATAAGTAATAATGTTTAGACAAAGCAGTTCATAAGCAAACTGATGACTTAGAGATTTTCACTGATTTTTAAATTTCAAAATAACGTATCGCAGAAAAATAAAACCGAATTTTCGTCTTTAAAATCGCTTCGAATGACTTCTGTAAGCCCATATTATTAATGGGTTATTAAAATTATTAAAATCAAGTACTTATTTATTGCTATACAAGTAAGTACTTATTTAAATCTCTATTTGTAAGCGAGGGTGGTTAGTAAAGCGTTATTCAACAGACACGCTACAAAAGTAGACCGATAGGGACAGCAAACGACACCATATTTTTGCCGCTCTTTTAACATTTCTCTTCAGTAAGGTTTGCCATTTCATGATGGAAAGATATGCGAGCCGACAACGGGTCAAAATTATTAAAATTTACTACCGAAACTCGGAGACAGTGGCCTCAACGTTAAGAGCGCTACGTCCAATTTATGGTCGTCATAATCGTCCTACCAGATCAACAATTGAGCGTCTAGTAGAAAAATTGTAATCCACAGGCACAGTACAAGATGTTCCCATGGCAGTGAGACAAAGAAGTGCCCGTAGTGTCGAGAATATTGCTGCCGCTGTGGCTTTAGTTGAAGAAAGCCCAAATGTGTCTCTTACACGTCGTTCTCAAGGGTTGAGCATCTCTGTGACGTCGTTATAGTGAATTTCGCAAAACAGATCTTGGCCTACATCCTTACAAGATCAAATTGACGCAAGAACTGAAGCTGCTTGACCACCGGAAGCATCGTATGTTTGTTAATTGGGCTGAGCAACAACTTGAAAATGATTCGGATTTTCATCGAAAAATCATCTTCAGCGATAAGGCTCATTTCTGGCTGAATAGCTTCGTCAATAAGCAAAATATGCGCTACTGGTCAGACAGCAATCCACACGTACTCCATGAGTCATCATTGCATCCCGAAAAAATTACGGTTTGGTGCGGTTTATGGGCCGGCGGCATCATTGGGCCGTACTTCTTCCATGATGATCAAGACCGGCACGTTACTGTGAATGGGAATCGCTGCCGTTCAATGATAATAGAATATTTTTGGCCCCAATTGGATGATATGGACTTAGAGGACATGTGGTTCCAACAGGACGGTGCCACAAGCTACACAGCGAATGTTACAATTAATTTATTGGAAACCAAGTTTGGAGAACGTGTTATTTCACAAAATGGTCCAGTCGATTGGCCGCCTTGGTCGTGCGATTTGACGCCGTTACACTATTTTCTGTGGGGCTACGTCAAGTTTATGGTCTATGCCATCAAGCCAGCGACGATTAATGAACTTCGTACGAATATCGAACATGAAACTGCAGCAGTATCGCCCGATTTATACTTGAAAAACGTCGAAAATTGGGTTTAGCGTCTGGACTTCTGCAAGCGTGCCCCTGGTGGCCATGCAAAAGAAATTGAGTTCCATACATAATGGCATCGAACGTACTTTCACAGGAATAAAGAATTTCATTGATATCCAAAACCGTTATTGTTTTATTTAAAAAAAAACTTTTGTAGCGCTCTTATTGAAAACCCCTATTCAAGTCCCTATTTATAAGCGAGAATGGTAAGTACTTATTTGAGTTCCTATTTGTAAGCGAGCGCGGTAAGTACTTGCTTCCAATGACATCGCCGTGTTTAAATAATGGGTTTAGATGCCAAATTGTAAGTAGTAAAGAACTGTTTTCTAGTACTTTAAACTCCTTATTTTGTAAGTGTTATTTTGCTGGGTGGGTATTGGAAACAGAAAAAAATAAACATTATTTTCACACCTTAACAAGCATCAACTATTATACCCCTGATATGTGATGTAATGGCTTGGTAATTTCTACAAAATGTATTTCCCCATTAAGCATATATGAATTTCCTAACAGCTTTTGTCTAGTAAAGTCGATTAGGCTACATCTGTCTGTGGGTGAAAACCACTTTTAGAAGTGTGTGGTATCGAGTCTTTTGGAAATATATAGCCATTCTAATTCAGCACGCTCGCACTAGGATAACTTTCTGGGATAAAAGCAAATAAACACGACTGACTCTGTTGTTATACCCTGTTATACATGGTCCTGGCCAATGGTCAGGAAATGCATTTGCCGTCGAAATTGACTTTGAAAACGACAAAAAAAAATAGTTTGTCATCACAAAGTTCGATATTTCACTGTTAAGCTGCAACAGGAATAGTAATATTCGAACATAAATCCAAACTAACAGAAAATAGTTATTTTTTATTTGTATTTTAATCAAATCTCCGACCTCAATCGCCTTCTTTGACAACCCCAATTATTTCAAATCAATGTTGTACAACTTGAAAGAAAACACCCTATAATAAATCATATTTCAAACATTTATACAAAAAGGCTTTTATTTCTTTTTTCACTAAAATTTATTTATACCATTGATGTAATAAATTAACACAAAAATAACGACATACTATTATCTTTACAACAACTATAAATACAGTGGCTGACAGTAAAAGAGAGCCAACACGTGCAGCAAACATATTGCTAAAAAATAATAATAAAAAAATAAAAAACAAAACAAATTAAAAGAAGAAATAAAAATTAAACAAAAATTATAAAAGAAAATTTAAAAAAAAAAAATTAAAAAAATAAAAAAAAAATTAAAAAAAATAAAAAAAATAAAAAAAGTTAAAAAAATAAAAAAAAAGTTAAAAAAATAAAAAAAATTAAAAAAATAAAATTAAAAAAATAAAATTAAAAAAATAAAATTAAAAAAATAAATTAAAAAAAAATTTGATAAATTAGCCGACTAATTATTTTTTAAAATTTTCTTCAACTTTTGTAAATACAATTTTTAAGTGCATTTATTAAATTTTTTTTTATTTATTTTTTAATTTTATTTTTTTAATTTTATTTTTTAAATTTTATTTTTTTTAGTTTTTTTAATTTTTGTCTCACAATAATTTTTTTCTTTTAATTTTTTTTAAATTTTTTTATTTTCTCCTTTAATTTGTTTTTTTTTTTATTTTTTTATTTTTTATTTTTTTATTTTTTATTTTTTAATTTTTTTTTTTTTAATTTTTTAATGTTTTTTTATATTTTTTTTTTTTTTAAATTTTTAAAGTAATTTAATTATTATGACTCTAAATATATTGTTTTTAAAGCTTCAAAAGTAGTGCTATGTCCTACATTTTCTTAAAATCATTTTTCAATGCAACACTGCTAACGGTTTAAGGATTAATAAACACTACGGTAAGTTTGGGGACAGCAACTCGGGTTTCCTTTAATTATTTCCATATTGTAAAATGTATATGAATATACGGTGATTTAAAAATAAATAAAACACATTCGTATCGCATTTTTGATTTACAGAAATTTTAAAAAATTTTTAAATTTTAAATTAAATTTTTATATTTTTTGTCAAATTTTAAATATAAAAAAAAATTAATTGCAGAGAATTTTCCATTTAAATTACCTTTTTCTGTCACTTTTTAACTTGCATAAATGCATAGTATAGTTATATTTAAGGTGGCACACTTCTAGTGTGAGACACTGCAAAGTACGTTTTAGAGGCAAAAAAAAAAAAACAAACAAAATAAATACAAAAAAAAACTACAAATTTCAAAGATTTTAAATGTAATGGAAAATTTCGAGACTTTTTTAAATTACAAAACATACGCACAACGTTTTTTTTTTAGTTTTTTTTCGTACCCTACACCCCCACAGGTGGAGAGGATTTATATGTGAATTGGCTCTCAATTCATAACTTATAATATTGTAATCAAATTTGGCACATATGTACATGGATATATAGTGATTATTTTGTTTAAAAATGGAATCCATTGAACCCATCCATTGAACTCGTTATGGGGAATATTTTAAAAATATTTTATATAACAATAATTTATTAAAATTTCAGCGCAAATATAATTAATAAAATTTAAAATTAACCCTTCGAGTCTAATGAAAACCTAGCCTCGATAAAGGACCAACCATCTTAAAAAAAAATATAAGCATTTTAAAACATAAGTATATTATTTATAAATATTTGGAATCTGATAATGCTCTGCAACATCATGTACTAAGGCACATAATGACCACATCGTTTCGAAGCCTAGATTTTAGATTTAATGCTTTACGCCATTTTGTTTTTTTATGCGACGCCATCTTTGATTTTAAATTCAACATAATTACCCGTATTTTATTTGTCAATCCATAATGTGGGTTAAGAAAAAAAATTTTTCACCATTTTGTATTGAACGCCATCTTAAATTCGTGGTTTCAAAAGTATAAAACTGGAATTCGACATTTGTCAAACAAAGTTGTTAAGCAAAATTTTTTTTTTCAGTTGAAAGTCTGACATTGACGAAAATGGATCGCTTAACTACCACACAAGGCATAAAAATTATCAAAACCTACTACAAAAATGGTGATTCTGGCACAGCCACATATAGTGCTTTAAGAGGAGATTATGGTTTACATAATCGTTTAACTACGCAAGCAATTGGCAAAATTGTAAAGAAATTTGAAGAGACTGGAGCGGTTACAGATATTGTAAGGCCTGTGCATCATCGTTTCGCTCGTTCCTCTGAAAATATCGCTGCTGTAAGTGAAAGTGTTACCGAAGACCCGAATGTGTCGATTCCTCGTAGTTCTCAGGAATTAGGACTGTCTTACGTCACATTATGGCGTATTTTGCATTTGGATCCACACCTACATCCATATAAAGTCCAGCTCACACAACAACTGAAGCTAGCTGACCATTCACAACGTCGTAGATATGACTTTATTGTAAGAGACTTTTCCTGACCGCGTAATTTCTCGTCGTGGCGATATCAACTGGCCACCAAGATCATGCGACTTGACATCATTAAACTTTTTTTTTTGTAGGGCTACGCGAAAGAACGTGTTTATGCAGATAAACCTTTAACTCTTGAGTACTTAAAAACCAACATTTATCACGTTATGGCTGAGATACCGCCCAATATGTGTCAAAAAGTGGTCGAAAATTACCTCAAATGAATCACTGCTTGCAACACTTCGCGTGGTGGTCATTTAAATGATGGAGTGTCTCACACATAATGTCAACGTTCAAACTTTATAATAAAATAGAAATATGATAAAAAATATTTTATATGTGCTTCATTTACGTTTACTTTTGAAACCGCCAAATGGATAACCCGTTACTATGTAGCTGAAGCCCTTTTATTTGATACCAATATTGTGGGGACTAAAGTGTACCCCCTTAAACTTAGGAATACAAGTTTTGACTCACAAATAAATTTATTGTACGCCATTTTGTATTGGCGGCCATCATGGATGTTAAATTCTTCATAGTTTATTTTACAAAGAGGACAAAGCCGTAAAAAACTAAATTTGACCCATGTTTGCATCATTTTACTTTCGACGCCATCTTGGATTTGAACTTTTTTTTAAATGCATTTTAAATTTTTTATAGACTAGTTTGCTAGTCAAGCCCTTTCATTTGTGACACATATTGATCCTCTTGTTTATATAGAAGCTGATAACTTGATTTTTGTTTGCAAAATTTTAGCATAAAAAACCGAAGCAGTTGTTTTTTGATGCCTATATCTCAGTTAGTTTCAAACAGATCTTTTATTTTGGCTCATGAAAATTTTTTTAAGACTACAAGACTAGTTGGGACGGTGTGGTGACTTTGCATACTCCAGACAGGCTTATCTACGCTCATACGTTTAAGTTTTGTATTTAATCTGAACAAACTGTCTTAAACTACTTATTCCAGAGGTCATATCCTTTGTGTAGGCCATGTTTAGTTGCTGTAGGGTATTCTATTGTCGTGCATAAAAGCCAGTACTTTTATGTTTGCCCTTTTTTTTTTTGGTTTGCATGCGTGCACGACATAAGCACAAACAATATTTTATGAACTTTATGGCCCAGCATAAGACTGGTAGCAACATTTAAATCAACATGCATGTATGTATTTCTTACCCCCAAAATTTTATTAAACACTTTTAACAACTAAATCAATTTATTATTTTTTTGTTTCTTCTTCTTCTTCTTCTTCTTTTGAAAATTTCAAATAAAATTTTAAGTGTTTTTTTATATACATTTTTGATTTCAAAACGTATTTCTTTAAAACTCAACACAAACAAACATACAATACATAAGAAGCATATAAATTTATATGCATGCACATTTGTAGGTATGTATGTGCGTCTGCACACATATACATACATACATATGTATGTATATAAAAGCTTTGTTACAAAATGATTTACAATCTTTAAACAAATAGATCTGATTAATAAAAAATTAACAAATATTAATCGTAAAATATCATAAATTATTTACTTAAAACCCCCCCCAAAAAAAATAAAACCATTGTAAAAATTATTGCGACATTTACAGCTGGGATAATAATAATAGTAGTGTCATTACTTACATCTAAATATTAAAGACAACAAAAAGTGATCAAGTTTTATTTATAGAATTTTTAAACATAACGTTTAATAAGGAAATCATAAGCTTGTTCATGATAGTCAAAAACCGAAAATCAAACAAGAAGGAAATTTTAAGACGGTTATGTCCGGCCATAATATACCCTGCAGAACAATATACTTATAAGGGATAAGATATTTAGAGGCTCTAAGTTTTTAATTTTTTTTTATCTAGCGCAGAACTGTATGTGTTATCAATCTTTTGTAAATATTCGCGAATGAATCTCTATTGAAATTCAGCACAATCTTCCCATAACTTTCCGAGATATGAGCAAATAAACACGACAGCCTCGGGTTTTTCCCATTTTTTTTACCATAAAAATATAAATTTGTCGGTCCTTGTTTGTTACTATTTCTAGATATTGTATACCTCTAAGACTATTCCTAAAAAATTTGGGACAAATCAGCCACTAATGGGCAAAGTTATAGGCAAAAAATTATTTGAAACATAAATATATTTTAAATATACCAACTTTCTCCCGCTCATAAATTATTTTTAGTTACACTAGTGTTACCAAATTGCAAGCTATCACTCGAAAACTATTTCTGGGAATAATTAAAAAGTCAATTTAAAACTAACTGAGATATAAGCATCAAAATAAAACTGCTTCAATTTTTTTCTAAAATTTACAAAGGAAAATCGATTATTTTTCACTTCTAGACAACCGAGAGTATTAGTATGTGTATCAAGAAAAGGCCTTGACTATCAGAATATAGTACACTTCAAAGAATTCAAAATCCTTGTTTGCAGCCACTACAAAATGGCGTATAATAAATTTGTATTTGACTAAAATTAAGTATTTTAAAATGTTTCTACTCAAGATTGTTAACAAACGAAAGGAGTCGGGTAGAATACATTAATTTATGAAAAATTCGAAATTCAAAATGGCGTCAAAAACAAAATGGCGAACAATTTTGTTTCACAATCCCATTAATATGGGTATCAAATGAAAGGCCTTGACTAGTAGAATACAACTGACTAAGAGAAAATCTAAAATTAACGATGGCTTCGGATTTAACAAAGCAAAATAGCGTATAGTACTCAATCTGAAATTTGAGCTAAGTTACGCTGTGGTCGCTATACCTATATACATGACCGTGAAGAGTATTATTAGATTCGGTACGGCCGAATATAGCACTATTACTTGTTTTATTCAGTACTGTTTCGACAACTAATGATGGAAGGACTTACAATGCAATAATGTTTTCAAACTATGCGCCTGCAATACGAAAACCCGCATTCTGTCACAAAATGGTTTTTGAGCACTTTAAGCAATAAATGATATGCAGGAACGATCTTCAGAGCCCCCACTACTGCCACTACAATCCACAAATTTATGTCTCTTTGTACTTTTTTGGTTACAGCGCGATGGATTAAAGCACACCCAGACGTAGTGTAATGATTATTGCGAAGCTGAGACTGTGGGTAAAGATTCAATGTCGTGCTCATCATCTTGATCATGAAACAACTGTATCAATTTTACATTATGGCTTAAAACTTAAACCACCAAATTTTTATTTGAACAATGAAGATTCGAAAGTTTTGGCCCAAAATTTGTTAAAAACAACAGGGACACTAGCTAACCCAGTGCACTTCGCTACATCTACCAGTTTACTGTCTACCAGTTTACTGTCTACCAGTTTACTGTCTACCAGTTTACTGTCTACTGTTTTATATTTTTATAATTTAAAGCAATTTTTTAACGCAGCTTATTTATTGAATGATGTTTATAGACGGAAAGTATTTCATTCGTGGGGGCCTAATACTACCTCTGCTCCGATTGCAACCATTTTTTTTGGCTGAAATAAGGAAATTTTTGTCAAATTGCTCGTACAAAGTTTCAACCAAATTTCGTTTATAGTTTCCTATATATGACATCAAATGTATGTTTTTATATGGGGGGATGACATGCCCCCTGCTCCAATCCTAACCATTTTTTATCGAATAAGGAAATTGTTATCAAAGTAGGTTAGGTTAGGTTGAAAAGGAGGGGCATTAAAAGCCCAAACCCATGACAGCACTTATGCCCAGTTGGCATGTTGTGCGCTGTTATCAAAGTAACTCGTACAAAGTTTAAAAGAAATAGCTTCTATAGTTCTCAAAATATGTTTTAAAATGAATTCAATTTGTATGGGAGGTACCACGCCCACCTAAAACATAAAAAAAAAATATAGCCTATGTCCGTTCGGAGGATAGACCTAGAGCATTGATAAAAAAATTTTAGAAATTGAAAAGGTATTTTCAAAGAAACCCATAACATACAAAACACATTTTCATTTTCCTCTTTACTACATAAGTATTGATAACAGAAACAATTGCGGTATTCACAGAGTGGGCTTTCATGTTGTAGTAACGTATTGTCACATTGTCATAATTTTCTAAAATTAAAAAAATATTGCTGTTGTCTATTGTAAAGTTTTTAAAACTATTTTTAAAATTTTTTTAAATTTAGGACAATATATGACATGTAGCATACTTTGTGAATACCTAAAATGTTTGCAATAATTTTCATCAATTGTTGAAATACATTTTTATAAAAAATAATAAAACCAACAAAATTATGTAAATTAACAATATAAATAAAATTGGTAGAAAATTTTCATTTAAAATGTGTCTAGAAATAATTAGCCTCCTGATTCTGTTAATCACTTGCACTCACTTTCGGCAATTTGTCTCAGATTTTGGGAATGTTTTTCACACATTTTTTATGCATACCATTTTAAAGTGTTTGTGCAGTGATTTGCAAATTAAGAGAGCCAACAAAAGATTTTTTTTAATAAATTGTTGTTGTCTGTTAAATTTCAGAGTAAAAAAATATGACAAGATTTGCATTATTTTTATATTTTATTCTGTTGTTTCATTATAAATGTTTTTTTTTTTGTTGATGTAGCTGCTGCTGTTTATTATTATTATTTTTTGTAGTTGTTGTATTTGTTGTTGCTGTTGTTGTTTCTTCTTAATCGATTGCGAAAAAAAGTAGGTTACGAGGTCACAACACAAAACTCAACTCATATGCAACCAATTTTTTATTTTTTTTTTATTGTTTTTTTGTTTTTATAAAATTTTTTATTATTATAAGTTTGTAATTGAGATTTTGTTTCTGTAGAGCTTTTCGTTGTTGTTGTTGTTTTTGTTTTATTTTAAATATTTATTATTTACAATATGCATTTTAAAAAAAAGCACATAAATCTACAGGTATGAATAGGTATACACTTTTTAATGCTGTTTTATGTAAATCTACACTTACAGTGGCGAGTAAAACGTAGTGCCTGTTCAGAATAGATACTTGGGATACATTTAACACAACCTTGAGTACAGATTTCTGAAGTAGACGGCCTGAGACAACTGTTGACTGCGCTGTTTGTAAAAAAATAAACTATTGTCTAAATGATCCGACCTTATTGAAGGCTTAAGACTAGTCGTCGTTCGCAAGTTATTGTGTTCTATGTGACACATAAAACATATACCTATAGAACACAATAATTTGAGAACGACGTAGTGTAGAAGGACCAACATTGTGTTGCAATTTCTGAAAACTGAAAACAACATCTATCTGCACTGTACGTACAACTACATTTCGCACATGTTGATTTAATGCTTTAGATTGTTCTAGAAGGACCAACATTATCGTCCATTTTATGTATTCCGCGTGATATTAAATTCTTCGAAATTGTCATTGCAGTGTTGTTGTTTAAAACAATTCTTCAAGGCTCTAACAGATGTTTAGTTTTTACTCAGGGATTTCAAATAGTGTAAAATTCGAATAAAGTAAAATTCAGATGCGTATATCTCTCCATAATGAAAGTCTTTACAAACTACTGAATGTAATGAAAAATAAATGACAGATCATGACATATTACAAATGGCCGAAACGTCACTTCAAAATCATTTCATCCCTATTGGCAAACCTTTAAGTTTCTATTTTAAAGTAACAACTTCAACAATAGACTTTTAACTCATAAAGACATACAAATTAATATTTTTCTTATACACCCCCCCCCTTCCTAACGGTATTAAACACTGACAGACAGCACTACAATATTCTAAGATTAACTCTTATGATAAATTTTCTGTTTGAGTTTGTTTAATTTTAATATCTGTTTGAAACAAAAAAAAATAATTTTCGTTTTGTCATTCATATTTTGAAACAATAAAATTGTTTCGCAATAAATATTTTAATCAAAAAATAAAAATACACAAAATCACACAACTTTGTGCAGCTTAAAAATATTTAAATATTATTTTTTTTAGTATTAATATTAATACCAGTAAATTAATGATACCCCCACTGACTTTTAAAATACTAAAATCATTTTTTTTGTTTAAATTATCAAGATCGCCATTTATACACCACTCATGCCTAATTCTTGTAATCAAAAAAAAAACAAAAATTGATTTTAAAACCACCATCTAAATATAGACAAAATAAAAATTTAACAAATTTTTTACAAAAAAAAACAGACACACAATGGTCATAACCATAGATTTTGTCTTCTAACTGCATGAGTACGACAAAAATCTAGATTCGCCAGTCAGCAATGTGCCAAAAACCTCAAAAGCATTTTGGTAGAGAAAAAAATACACACAAAAATGTTTTAGAAAACACTGTGCTTTTATAGCCCCTTCACCATGAGTGGCAAAGTTATAAACATATCTGTATGTCATTTCGTTTGTAGTTACAATATTTGATTTTTTATTTTCGGTTGCCCATGTGGACTAGTGCTAGTCTAACAGTCTGGGGTTTGATTCCCGCCAGAGACTATGGTGTGTTTAACTCAACGGGGAATTGAACTTTACTCCGCTCGGCTAATACAATGGTTTTAAAATAAATTATAAAATTATCATCCTGATTTCTTAATAGTCTTGAGTTTAGGGCGGGCGGTTTAGTTTGGCAACATATTGCGGGTGGGTGTAAGAGAACATCGTTTTTATGTTCCGTACTCGGCGACACCCTTTGTTGACCAAAAATTAATAAAACGAAAACAATAACAACAACACTGGAATGTTGCCGACAACAGGTTCGTCTGTGTGAATGCGAATGAAAAAAAACAAAACATAATTCCAGTTGTTTTTCTTTCAAATGTCCGCCCCTCTATACTCGGACATGTGTAGATGAAAATTTCAAATGCATGTACTGACAATTTGTTTGTGTGTTAGTGGAAATCAAGTTTCCAAAGCCCCCAAATGTCCTACTAATCCATATGTGGATTAAATATGAGAAATATATTTTAACGAATTTTGCTATTGAAAATCAGTAAAATCCGGCCTTAAATAGCTGAGATAAAAGCAATAAAATACGACCAATTCTTTTTTTCACCTAAACCTTAATAATGAAGCCTTTAATTTACAACAACCAAATGTCACCCGTTATTTATGTATAACAATAACAATTACAACTGTAAGACAAAATTATGGTCCGGAATTCCTCTTCGGGACATCGCTCGGTACACGCTCAGACAGTGATGTCTATGTCGACTGGTGTAGGGGTAGTTGCATTGTTAAAGAGAACACTTTTTAACTTACCCCCACATATGATGGACAAACTTTTTTCAATAAAAGTATTGTATTCTTAACAACTTTTAAGATACCCACAGGTTCTCATAAATTTTCTGGTGATAAATGAACTTTGAATAGAGATATTTTTTTCGATTTAGAAATAAAATAGATTTTTTCTGAGCCTTCAGTTTCAGTTCTAAACAACATCACAACTATACCAATCGATCTATATGTTAAAAAGGAGAATGCCTGAAATAAGAGACACTTCCAACAGTCAAACCTGGGACTCCGGTAGTCCATTGTGTTTAATTGGTCTGTAAAATTGCAGAAATGTTACTTGGGGTCAAAGGTCACAATAAACCGTCTCTTTTTTAAACTCTAACAGCAATTTAATTGAAAAAAGGCATTAAATCGCACAACCTTCTTGCCAATTGACTAGGCCACTTTAGGAAGTAATGCATTTGCAAAATATTTTCCTAAGTTAGTCGATTGTTGGCCGCCGCTGTAGGGCATTTGACGCCGTTCAATTAACAAAAAACTAATGTATGCAATAAACAAGCTTCCCAATTTAAGAATTAAATAAATTGTAAACATGACTTTTTACCACTCCTCGTTGGCAGCAATCTTCTAGCCGGCCTTATGTTTTAAGAAGTCATGGCCAATGTTGCCACCGACAGATACAACGTCTCCATGCACAGTGTCTAGAAAATCTCACGTGAATTTTGTTCACTACAAAATTACTAGTTTTACTAATTAACATGCCCATTTTGCCAGAACATAGCCTTATCAGTGAACAAATTACAAACTTATTACGATAAAACTGTAAATTTATGTTGAGTGTATTTTGAGGTCTTTGAACAAAGATACGAGTAATTGAAGCATATTAAGATTGTTTGGTTGACACGCAAAAAAGAAACTAATTAAACTTAAAGATTAGTTGAAGACACTATCAAAAATATTTATTTTATTCTTTTAGTTTTTTATCTATTGCATTGCCGTTTGTAGTTCGTTTATAACAAATTGCATATAGTTAGTCATGGCTTCATAAAAGCTAAATTTTTATCTTAAAAAATTAGAATCGTCCTCGACAAACCTTTAATCTTGAGGAGATTAACTTTTTGCGAACCACCTTAAAGGCCTTAATTTGTGCACATTTGTGATATTTATGCTTTTGTAAGACCACAGTTTCAATTAAATGATCAAACAGAATTGCGTCTGTAAAAGCTAAACGAAAAAATACGACATCGATGACAGTAACGTTAAATACTTTCCTTTTATTGCTTTTATTCTTGTTGTGTCAAAAACATATTGGTTTGTTGGCAAATATATAAAATTTAAATAAAAATCTGGCAGCACTGATGAGTGAATTAGTGTCTTAAAATAAGAGCATAAGAAAAAACGCTGTAAAACTAAAATAGACTGATTTCTGCAATGTTTTGTAGATGTCAATTTGTATAAAAATTTACGTTACTACGGATTTTGTTTTAAACATTTATGCACAAGATGCCATATTGCTTTGAAAGTACAGATTCTAACTCCCGACTTAATTCTGTAACGTATAGAAATTTACGTAACAGCCGGAATTCTGTTGGAACATTAATGCACACATCTCCTAAATCGACTATATTGACAGCAGCAATTCCTACTTTTGCTGCGTACTAAAGATAAATTTGCGAATGCATTGACTAATTTAATAAGTTTAATTAGATGCCTAAATGAAGGTTGGTATTCACAGTAAAGTGGACGTAGCAAATGATAACGTTACCGAACTGAATTACGATGTTGGAAATATAATTGCACAATTTGTAAGCGTGGTTTGCCAAAGGCTTTATTTATGAAAAAATGGCAAATCTTACAGAGAATAAATTACAATAGAGTTGCCAGATCTGATAACTGTAACTGTAAAAAATGCTACACTACCCAGAAAACACTATGTGGAGAAAAATTTCACTCTTACTTTTGATCGTAATACTAACATCAATCAAATGAACAAAACAGATGTTTAACGTCACTTTAAGTGTGTTGTAAATCTATTACGCTACGCAACGTTATCAGCCCGAGAAAAAAGTGCTCTTAATGGAAATATTAACCGCAAAAAAAAATTAAAATTAAACAGCTATTTTAATCAAGATGAGTGCTGTAAAACAAATACAAACTATTAAAAGACGTAAAAAAATTAAAAAAAAAAATGGAAAGATTCTGAAAGAAAAAAAAAATGTTTTTGATTACTTAACAGACAGGAAAAAATGTGAATCTAGTAAACATATAGTATATGTACATGCTAAATATATTTAATTCTTTTGTTTTGTAAAATTTGTACATATTTGTAAAAATAGAACAGTTTTTGGCAGCATATTTTTTTTACTTCATTATCAAAATGCTGCTTACGTCAGCAAGAGCAAGAATTTTTACAAATTTTTGCACTTTCGCAAGACCAAACATTGATGACGTGAATACCTTAATTGTATGAATTAAGACTAGAGCATCTTAGGTGACCATATTAAAGTAAAAATATATAAGATCAATTCATTAAAACAAATTTTAACGGTAATTAAAAATTATCAAAAAAAAAAAAAAAGAAAAATGGTTCTGTTTAATTAACAAAGTCAAAACATAAAATTTATACTTCATATATTTGTCAAAACATTTTTTTTTGACAAACTGTACCTACATACACATATTGTACATACAGTGGCTCACAGCTTATTTCGTGCAGATGCAAAACAAAACTATTTAATCTTGTACAATTAAATGTTTGTATAATTAAATCTAAATATATAAAAATCAATGTGTGTTTGTATGTTTGTTTTTGCTTTATAGACGGTTAAACGGCTGGACCGATTTCTTTGAAATTTTCACAGAATCTTTCTGTATGTCTGGAAGGAACTATAGGCTATACTTTGGTTTGAAATTGTAAGTGGGCGGGGTGCCACGCCCTATTAAAGAATAAGTATTAAATATTATATATCACGAAAGTTAATGCAGCTAGAGTCTTCAAATTAAGTACGGCAAACTTTGACATCAACACGAACATTTGGGTAAAAAATGGGCGGACTTTCAATAGTGGCCACTTGAATTAAATACTAAATTTCGTATATTTGGAAAACGATATCGATTAGAGTACTAAAATTTTGCAAGAGCAACTTTGACACCCAAATAAATATTTCTGGAAAAAATGGGTACATTAGAAATAGTGGGCGTGGCAGCTCTCATAGCAATTGAAAACTAAAATTCAAGCTTTGACATATATATGACTATTTTGATAAGAAATGGATGCTTTAGTAATAGTGGGCGTGGCACCTGTCATATGAATTAAATAAAAAAATTCGTATATCTGGGAAGCGATAATAGTTAGAGTACCCAAATTTTGCACGAGAAGCTTTGACATCTATATGACTATTTTGACAAGAAATGGATGCTTTAGTAATAGTGGGCGTGGCACCTGTCATATGAATTAAATACAAAAATTCGTATATCTGGGAAGCGATAATAGTTAGAGTACCCAAATTTTGCACGAGAAGCTTTGACATCTATTATAATTATTTGAATAAGAAATGGTTGATTTAATAATAGTAGGCGTGGCACTTGCAAAATAAATATATTTTTGAACTATAAAATTTTTATTTCATTACGATGGGGGTGGCGAAGCACACCGGGTATTAGCTAGTGTGTAATAAAGAAGATCTGAAAAATGTATACTTCCTTTTATAATCATCAAAAAATAATATTTTTTAAAGAAAACAAAAAAAATCCCACAGCTAATTTCGTTGTTTCCTCTAAAAGTGCTTCTGATCAAATTAGAGTTGGGCACAAATCGTTACTTTAGTTTATTTTTTCCAACAACATCGATCGTCTTTTCTCGAACCTCTCTTAATTTGCATTGTAGTTTTTGCAAAAAACGAACTAAAGTAACCGATTGACCCAACTATAGAATAAATACATTTCATGGAATACCGTTACTTTGTTTTTTTTTAATTCTCTTCTTATTATTTTTTAACTGCATCAAAAATGAGTAGCACGTGTTTTTTAAAAAAATGGGTGAACGGACAAGTTCATTTAAAAGGAAAAGGAAAGTACAGTTCAAGATATATTTGCGTTTATACCTTTTATAAACGGTGGTTGATTCCCTTCAAATAAACCGGGGGTTCTTATGTATTGCAAATAATAAGACTTAAAATTGACTTGAACTAATTATGGTAGCTGTGTTGTTCGACTATTTATAGTTACATAGAGGTGGTATGTAACATTCAAAAACTTCTTCTTCTTGCATGTACATTAGAAAAAAATTTGTGAATTAAAGATATTGTAAAAACAATTCCAACAAATTTTTTTTTGCCACGCCTACACATGCCGTCCTTTTAGTATTTTGTTCACTGTGTTGCCATTTTTAGTCCGATCAATACATTTTGTATACCGGTGTTTATGACTCTGTAAGGGCTACATTTCTATATTTAATAGTTTTTTACTATCATGCCAAATTTTGGTTTGTAAAAAACTATTAAAGGAGGAGATGATTAGCAAAATTTTTTTTTGTATGGAGGCGAACAACTTTAATGTACATACTAGTACATTCTGGTAAACTACTAGGAGGCCCGTTACATTTAAATTAAAACGTAATGTTAAGTAATATGCAGGAAAAATAAATGTGCCTAAAAGTATGCTGCACATAATAGCACACCTCCGATGTAGATTACTTAACATGATAATCGAACAACCAGCTAACCAAAGGACGACTGTTACTAAAACTACTGTAAATTTAATTAATAAAATTAACTTGTATGTATATTAAGTTATTTAAATTAAAATCTGTAAAAATAATCAACAGCGATATGTACGAGAGAATCAAGAGGCATACAAGGGCCAAAATGCGTCAAGCAAAATTTTTACTGATGCTGGAAAAAAGAAAGTTGTTTGCAAAATTTAAGAAAATCTAAAGATATCGGCTTTAAAGTTGATGGTGGCGATTAAAAATGAAATGGCTAAAGCATGCTGTAACAAAACATTGCGCAGTGTGCTGTGAGAATAATGGCTTCCACGGCCGAGTAGCTCGAAAAAAGTCATTAATAAGGAAAATATACAAAGTCGTCTGAAAATTGCCCAGAATCACGTGACAAAACCAGTAGCATGCTAAAAAATCGTTTTTTTTTTGCTGACAAGTCGAAATTCAATATTTTTGGTTCATGAGGACATAAATTATGTGTGGCGTAAGGCCAATACAGAGTTTTAGAAAAAACACTTAAAGCAAACTGTCAAACAGGGTGGGGGAAGTGTGATAGTTTGGGCTTATATGGCTGCCTCTGGAAATGGCAACATTGTTTTTGACAAGGGCATAAATGGACAAAAATATGTATTTAGACATATTGAATGAATTTTGGTATTTCAAAGACAATGATCCAAAGCACACATCTGGGATGGTGCAGTCATGCGTGATATGGAACTGCCACACATCTAGAATCCACCTCCACAATCTCCCGACTTAAATGTAATAGATAATATATGGGAAATTTTGGATTTAGCGATACGAATAAGGCAGATTATTAAGAAGAAACAAACTAAAAACTGCTCTGGTCGAGGAGTGGTAAACGATCCCCCGCGAAACAACTCGATAACAGTTCCCTCGATGGAAAATCGTCTAAAGATGTAGTCAAGCTAAAAGGAGGCCATACCAAAAACTGAAGCAAATTTCAACTCAGTTTTTTCTGAGGCAGCTGGCAGCGCACTAAATAAGTTGTGACCTGAATTTTTCATATACATACATATTTGAAATTTTTTATACCCTTCACACAATTTTCATTTCCGACCCCATAAAGTATATATTTTCTGAAAGCTTATGAATAGGGGAGTCGATTAAGCTCTGTCCGTCTGCCCGTGTGTATGTTGAAATCATTTTTTTGAAGGCCCCCGACATTGCTTGGACCAGGGTGAGGTATTAAAATATCAGAAATATTCGGAAGTAGATCGGTATTGAAAATCAGAAACATTGGTACATAAACAACTGAGATATGAGCAAAAACCCACGACCACCTCGATTTTTTTTTTTCACAAAAATAACATTACAACAACAACATACATACATACAAACGTGTATACTAGTTAGAGTAACGTGGCATCTAATCCCAGCTGAGCCAAAAAAATTTTTTTTTATTTTTTTTTTTTATTTTTTTTTTTTGTTTTATATATTTTTATTTTAATATTTTTTTTTAATTTTTTTTTTAAATTTTTTTAAAAAATTTTTTTTCCTATGTTTTTAACACATACGAAAATTTATGATTTTACAATGAAATTAAGTGCAAAATTACTTTTGCACATACCCAAAAATACACTCAAAAACATGAATATAAATTTTTTATTTTTACAAAAATGGTCGGTCTTGTTGGTAGGTATAGTCAGTAGCTTTCTTCTTATAAGCGTTCAAAAAGGTGTATTTTGCATCTGCACGATATAAGTATGCTGTGAGCTACTGAATGTCATAAATCATATTGACAGACCAACCAAAAATTCAATTAATCGCATTTTTTTGTATATGCATTTCATTATCTAAGAATTATTAATATCTAGAGTCCAAAAGTTAATAAAAAAAAATTAACTTGTTACGAAAACACGAAAAAAAACAAAAAATCAGACAACAAAAACAAATCAAAATTTATAAACATACAATTAAGTAAAGAAAAATTATTTATAATTTTTATATATTTTTTTGTTTTGTTTCAAATTTTCATACAAGTAAAACGACGCCAAACTCATACGTAAATTTGTATGAATAGATTATAAAGTTTTAATGTTGTTGCTGTTGTTCTCCATATGTAAAAAATATATAAATACATATGTATGTTTGTATGTATGTATGTACCTATATATAGAGTATGTGTGTGTATGTTTGCTGTTAGATATGATGACCCACTAACCTACATTTTCAACGAAATGTGAAGCTTGCTTATTTGTTTTGCTACTTTTTTGCCCCGTATACACGTACGTATTTATTTGCTGTATTGTTGCTGTTGTAGTAGCAATTTTTTTTTGCGATTATTATTAACAAAAAGCAACAGCAATAATAACAACAACAACAACAACTAAAAAATTATATAAACACTCCAATCGACGCCATCAAATATCAGCAACAACAAGAACAACAACAACAACATATCAAACAGCCAGACCTGACAGTCAACTGGACAGTCATATAGTCAATACGCCTCTTTACGCACTATGCAAACCCTACCAATACAACACTCATATCAAAAATAAATAAAATACAGAGTAAAAATTAACAGAGAATTTTTGCGGGTGTTGGTGCGGCATTCACTCTTACTCATATCTTGCTGATTTTGTTATTGTTTCGATAAGGTTCCCTACATACACTTATCTCTTAAAGGAAAATATTTCAACATCCACGCACAAATATACAAACATGCACACATATACATATGTGCAACTATTTTCAAACTCATACTCATTTTAATGCAAAAACAAAGGTATTCACTTTAGCAATGTTGGCCTTGCAAAAGTGCAAGGTGTTCTTCTCTTGTTAAATATAGCAACAACTATTTGTAGAAAACAATACCGCAATAGTTTTAGGTTTATAAAAGGCCTAAATAAAGGCTACAACTGCTGATTAAGTGTATAGAGTCACATAAAATAAAGGGTGTCACAGAATGAATGCACTTTTGCATTTAAAAATAAAGACACGTATTTTGGAGGCAGTTGGAATTTTTTATTGGATTGTAAGGAACACACACTTAGAATACAAAAACTTAAGTTCATTGCCAATCGAATAGTTCCGTTATTGCAAACGAAATTTTATTTTGTGGTTATCAAATGTCTGTGTTTCGATTGGCAATGAATGTGATTTTCTGTTTTCTGGGTGCATGTTCCAAAATTCCAGGTATTGACTGAAATATTATCCTTGAAATAGCGCTTACGGTTCTTATGGCAGGCCATTATTGTATTCATGAAATTTTAAATGATGTTTTCATAGGCAAGGCCACAAGAACTCTGTTGTCATGTCACTGTAATGAATGCCGTTCACAGTCACTAAAATTTCGACCTCATATTCGAAAAAATAACCCCCAATAACGCTGCTTAACCAAACTACAATTTTGTCTATTCACGTAACCTTTCAAATGGAAGTATGCTTCATCGACAGAGATGACTTTTATCGAAAAATTGCCACTGTTAGGTGCTCCGTGAAATTCCAAGTTGCTGGAAACGATGCCGAATTGATATTTTCGTATTTTCTGCGACACTTACAACACTTAGCAATGTTTTCAAGTCTTACTGTACATAACCGACCTAGTTTCTTAAATTTTTTTGACCACTCTTGGAATGGTTAACACATTTGGCGCAGGATCTGGGACTATCGAACGCAAGAGTTTTCTGAATTTTAAATTTAATAAGATTTCTGCAGCAAAATAAATCCACATCTAATTGTAAATTATTGTCAATTGGTCCAGATTTTCCGCTGAAGGTATTATTGGGTCACACCTCTTTGATAATAAGGCTGATCAAGTAGTTTTTGTCTTTGGTGTGACATGAAAACAGAATTATTTGAGGCTCAATTGAATAATATGTGGTTTTGGCAACAAGACGGAATAGCGCGTAAAATATTTAAATTACTGCAAGAGAGATTTCGTAGTCATGTGCTCTTTCATTTCGCTGATTAGAATAGTCCCCTAAAGCAGCTAATACACGACATGTCTCTTTAAATCGAACTTGTTTAAATTCCCACTGGTAAATACGAACATGTGGTGTGTCACTTAAAAACATTGCTTTTGTAAAACTCAAGTGCAAGGTCAGCTGATAAAATTTCAATTAGGACGTACTCTAATTTGTTTTGACAAGACATTAGCTGTTGGCAAAAAACTCAGCAGCGGTTGACTATAAAATAACAATTTTCGCAGACATGCAGAATTGCCTATGAGTCAACAATTTGACAAGTCAAATGTAAAAAACGATATAGATTTAGCTGTAGCGAGTTACATAATAAGGCGGCGGGTCTCTACTCTAGCTTTAGAATTGATTGCATAAATGAAACAACTTATTCAACAAATGTTAATATAATACAAATGCTGATTACAATGTCGTCTTCATCTTAATGTATTTATTTCCGATACAAATTTATCTTTTCTAAAATGTTGTTACATCATTTGATGTGTGGGGTCACTCTTTAACCTGCTGGTAAATTCAAAATATAAATCCCAAATGTCTAATATAAATACAGAGAAAGATTCTAACATAATGTCCAACATAATTTTCTGAAATTAACCAATTTTCGTAATTTTGCAAAACCAATTTTGCTGACGTGAATGAATACCTTTACTAAACTTACGCACACAGCATACGTATATTTGTATTAAGCCGAGCATTGTTTGTTATTATTTGTTTCTGCTTTTGCTGTTCATATCAAGTTTGTAATTAACACGAACATACATACAAACATGCATAAAAAGCTTTTCATTTATTCGTTTATGCCCTGCCAGCAATTTAAAATTGCTAGTGGGCAAAAAGTCACTATTTTTTTTAGAATTTATGTTCGATGATGCCCAACAAAAACTAAAAAAAATTGGTTAAACGCAATTAAAAACTTAAACTGCATTTTGGATTGACTTAAGACCTTTTTGCCTAACATCAAAGCATTGTATCGGCTGAGCCAAAAGTCACTATGGGGTTTATTTTAATTTTATTTAATAAAACTTTTTTTTTATATTTTAACAATAAAAATAAGCTCCACGGTGACTTTTAGCCAACCTTGTATTAAATATATTGAAAATTTATAAATAAATATACATGAAAATAGTGACATTTTGTTAAACTGTAATTTTACCTTGACAGTAATACATGCACGCATATAAAAAACATATTCGAGGTGATTACAATCTAAGTGCAACATACTATGATGGGGTTGCTTAATTAAATTATCATGCTGTGATCATTTAATTATGCCATATAATCATAATAAGGTTACGCGATACAATAAGGTTATCATAGTATAATCTAACATAACCATAATTAATTAATGATCATAAAATATTCCCATATGTTGAAAGTTGTTGCAACTCTTTGTCAATCCAAATATTTACAACTCTGAACTAAATTCTATGTTTTTAATAACAGTCAAAGTTATTGCGCCGTTTTAAATGTATGTATCTACTAATTCCTTTTCTTAACTTCAATTGCACCAGTTCAACTTAATATTTTAGTTTGAAACAAAATATTTTGAATTAAAAGATACGGTGTTCACTTTTGAGAAATAATCTATATTTTTATAACTTCGCATTGCGTACTATTTACAACTGCAGCCAACACCCTATTACCATAATATAACTGTTTATAGTCATAGTATGACTACAAATTAACTATAAAATTTTTATTATTTACTTAAACATATAATTGTTTTTTACTATTTATTTATTTATGTGTAGCTTTTATTACTAAGACTTTGCTATTATTTATTTTTATTTAACTACAAGTTAAACCCGGTCTGCATAGCTGGCCCCAACAATACTTTTTGTATTGTAATTGTTAAAAGAAAAATTCTTATATTGTTGTTAGTGCGAATGATAGTTTATTGTTGTTAGTGCAATTTCTTTTATATCATTGTTGTTGTCGTGTACGTATATGCAATTATTTCTTACCAACCTTATAATACCATTTCGCTAGTTTTCTTTTCTCATTTAGAAATGAGATATTACTTCGCGATAAAAAGTATGTTTTATGTTAACCCAGACTTTAAGGTGCCTCCATACCAAATTTAAACATAATCCATCCAGTAGTTTTTAAGTTAAATGAGTTCAGATAGACCGATAGAAAGACAGGCAGACAAACAAAAATTCTAAAAAGTAGAGTTTTGTATGCTATATCTTTGACAATATACGTCATCAAAATTTTTCAAAATATATTTCACGTACAGACACAGATTTTTTACAATCTTATTATTAGTACAGTCTAGAACTATATTATTCATGAAAGTTATTAATTGATTATAAAATAATTTTCTATGAAAACTTGATTATGAAACCTCTTATAAAGTCATTTTGAATTTTTATGAATTAAATTTTAAAATTAAATTAAATTTTTATTTAAATTTTCTAATAATTTTAAACATTAAAACTAAAAAAAAGTATTAAATAGGAAGAAGAAAAACTAAAAGGAAAATAATATTGATATCGTACGGAAAGGAAATTTAACGGAAAGAAGTATTAATCGATATGCGAATTGCAATTATTCTATTTTCTATTATATTTCTTTCTTTCAAATTAACTAAGAGTTACCATTGTGTCAGGAAATTCATTTGGAAAGGATGTAAACATTTTTGAAAAAAAAATACTCTTTTATTATGAAAAAATTGTGTATCGTAGCAACGGAAAGAATAATTTAAAATTTTTCTACCGCACAGAAAGGAATCAATAATAAGACTCATTATTAAATCTTTCATAACTTGGTCGCTTCGCAGCTATACTGTTATTGTAAGCAATATTTTATGATTATTTGGTATTACAATAAGCATGTTATTTTTGCAGACTTTATACTATAGTTGTCATAATAGATTTCCTTATCATATTATTTTTAAAAACAACCATATAAAAATTTGCATGAAACTAATTATTGAATAATAAAATACAAGCAAACATTTTTTATCGTGACGAAATAAGTAGATGTTAAAAATCAAATAAAAATTATTATTAATTTTTTTTTGTTTGCTAAACCTTTTTTTTTCTACGTGTAAGCAAATGGCAACAGTCATACCGGCTAGCAAATTAAAATCATACCTCGGTTTATCTTTAACTTAATTTCATTATACTTCCATGTCTTTTAAAAAAACTAATTGCTTGCAGGGCAATTAAAAAAAACACAAGAGTATATCAGCAATGCTATTTCAAAACGAGCAGCAAAAAAAAAAAATTACGCCATATTTTTATGAAAAGTGAGAATGAGCAAACAAATGCGTAAGTGAGGTGTGTGAGAATGCGAGGAAAAGAGTTGCTATGTTAAGGGAATGGTGTAATTAAAAAAATACAAAATATCACTGCCTTAATTATGAAAAAATATATATTAAATATAGATTTTTTTAAGTCTATAAAGAGTGACCCCTCTAGTGTGATTGTTTTCTTAACGCACTAAGGCCCGAACTATGATACGGTAAAGTTAGATTGATGAAATTTGAAGGATATGATTGTTTTGGCAAAAGCAAAAATTTTACACCCCTGACTGTACTACAACCTAAAGTCTTTATAAAGACTGTAGTCCATACTAAATTTTTTACTTACAGAAAACTCGTCATCTTCCAGAATGAACGTTTGGTAACACTTTTTTCCAAAGTAAACTGCCGGGATACAGAATTTGATATGAACGCACCATTTAAATTTTTATCTTTTAAATTTATAAAAATTAAATTTAAAATATATTTCCATCTTGTATAACGAGCTTGTGGTAACACATTTTTTTCTAACAACTGCAGGGAAAAATTATATATAAACGTACTAATTTGCTACTATTTGTTGTTAAAAAGTACCGTAGTAATTTCTAGACATTTTTGCTACTTGCAAGTAATTTCCCATTTATATTAAAAATTTTAAATTGGTAAACTTGAAAAATATTCCCAGCTTGTGGTAACACTGTTGTCCTTTGGTCAAGTACAGAGATGGAAAAGTTGATACGATTGCAATACTTTCGATATTTATTATTTATTTATTTATTTACTTATTTCAATTGCGAAATATAAAGCCGCAAAGGCCAATTATAATATATTACATAGTTAGAAAACGCCTAAGCATGCCTTAGAATAAAAATATAATATACTATACATTATATACCTACATTATTTTACAATTTCAATAACAAACAATCTCATTTATTTATTTATTTTTATGTTTATTAAAGTAAAATAGTACTTATAAATATTTTATTCGAACTTTATTATTACTTAAATTAATTTTTAATTGCTAAAATAAAAATGATTTGGAATAAAGTTAAATAGTACTATAATAATTCCAAAATTCGTTTGTTACTTGCAAGCAACTGTCCATATCTCTTCTAATTTAGTAATAAATATATAAAACAAAGATTTTTCAATATATTCCCATCCTTACAACCAGTTTAAGAAAAGAAAAAGTGGATTCACCCATGTGTTTTTTGTTTGACGAAGTGTTTTTCTTTATATTTTGAATTCTTTTTTTCGGATAGGAAAGTAATCTCATGCGGATAGTTCTCATCTTGACATGAATTAATTTAAATTTTTGAGCTGAGTTGTATAATTTATATGCCTGTTTTAAATACAACAACTTTGATTTTCCAATCAATAATTTTCAAAATAAATAAATCGTGCTGCAAAAAATCTCTGTCAGAAAAATTTTCTCGGTACAAAAATATATATATTCGCAACAAATGGTTGAATTCTCATTAACACATTCCTGCTTGTACAGGGATGGACAAGTTATTGCGATTGTATAAACATCAATCATAATAATGATTATTATACAAAAAAGAGTTTCTGTAACGCCTACAAAAATCTGAGTTGAATGAAGTCTTCACTAATATAATTTAAGTAAAATTTTTGTTTGTCTTTTCTGATAATATCTGACAGTTAAAAATAGATTTTTGTTTACAATAGGGAACTTTTTATTAACTACTATTAGACCCGGCCTGCTTTGCTGAACCTATGCACGCTCATATACATATATTAATCAATCAATCTATCTGTCTACTGTTACGTATATAAAAAAGTAAGGTTCTTATGGATATTTTGTTTAAAAATTATGTGAGCATTACATGCACCTCCCATACAAAGCAAACATTATTTCTCGCATATCCAGATTACTGTTATACCAATGATTGCTACAGTATAAAAATTACGTGTAATTGTTACAGTATTTATTTGTTTGCTACAGGGATTATTAAAAATAAAACCAAATCGGCCGATATCTAAATATTCCACAAAAACTGTTGGTTTTATATGAGAGGTGCCATGCCCACTTAAAATTTTACGAAAAACTGTCCTAAAGAACATGACTTGAGCTTAAAGGATTATTGTAAAAAAAATTACCTAAATCGGTCTGGTCGTTCTCTAGTTATGACGTGACCAACGTACGCTAATTCATTTATGTATATGCATGCATATAGGTAGATGTAGTACATAAATAATTGCTAGTGCGATTTTATTAATCATATTTTCATTCAACTTTATAATGTTGAAAAATTTTTTGGAGATTCATGGACTTTTTTAATTGATTTTTAAGACTTGAAGGCTTGTAAAGGATCTATTCTCGCATAACTAAGCACCTTAGACCTTTATGAAATAAAATTGCATTATTCAACAATTTTGTATAAAATAATAAAATTGTTCAAATATTATAAAACATATCAAAGACAATTCCAAACAATTCAATTTTGCTAGGAATACAGAGCACCACTGTTAGTTTTAGAACCATTAATTTTTGTAACCTTTCAAAGGCAAATAATAAGCATTATTTAAAACAAAATGTATTTTACAAGAAAATTTGAATTTCCCATTCCTGTGTTAAGTGTGTACTTTATTTACAATTTTTTACTGTTACACACTCTCCCTCTTCCTTTTTTCTTCTCACGCTCATTCAAACAAATAAAAACAAACAACTTTTTTATACCGTTAAAACGCGTGACTAGAGACAACAGTGTTGCTACTGTTTGTGTTTATTATTGTTAGCGGTGGTATCAAAAATTCGATTTATTTTGTGTGTAAAATAATTGTTATTCATTTATGACCTGGGACAATGTGAAAACAATTTCGCCCTTTTTATAACATAAGTACAAAAATAACAACAAATAAAAGGGAAGACTAACATAAAAGCACAACTTTTAAATACCTATAGAGAATTTGGTGTGGTTGCGAAATAACTGAACTTGTTTTTTTTCTGCCTACAGTAGAGTATTTACTCATAAGTAAGTATGTATGTATGTATATTGTTGCGCAGTCCCTTATTTGTAAAGAAATAAAAGTTAAAAATCCCCAAAAATAAGTTGAAATAATTTATGGTAAATTAACTAATAAAATAATGCATGACACATTTAATTAATACTAAATAATAGGTCATTCTTCAATTGATTACTAAGATGATGAAAGTTAAATTTTGCCCCTATCAATGTTAACATTTTTGATAAAATCTTTTGACAAGTTTATAAATTATACGCCCTTTGAACATTTTACATAGCAGGTGGACAACTTTGTCTTCTCCAAAATATTTTTTGTTTGTTTGTTTTTTTGATTAATGATTTTTATTAAAATTTATTTTAAAAACTCGAAACCCTCCTCTTTCATCACAATAACTTTTATTTAAATCGCTCGAAGAAAAAACAAAAAAACATACATGTTCTATACATCTTAAAACTAACCTTTTTATAATGCGCACCACTGACCCCTTTTTTTTAACAAAGCTTCAAAAAAACACCATAAAATTGCATTAAAATGCGTTTCATGTTCATGTTTGCTGTTGCTTGTATTGTTTGCCATTGTTAATGTGTATGTTCGTCGTCGACCTATGATTTTTGAACGTTTTTGTTAGCTGCTTCTTCTGCGTTTTAATTTGCTTAAGACTTTTTGTTATAAATTTGAATTTTTGCGCAATACTTGATTGTGTTTAATCAAAAAAAAAAAAAAAATAATAAAAATAAAAATAAAAAAATCATCAAAAAAAAAATAAATCACGCACTTTATATTTGTTTGTATTCAATTTTTCATTTTGTGTCTTCTTTAAGTCGTAAACCGAAACATATGTATGTTTCTTTTAAAAGACCAATAAAATGATTTTGCATACATTTTTAAACAAAAAAACATTTAAGGTACTTCTTTTACACACAAACGGTGAAGTTGAACTTATTAAATGCATATGGCAACCTTTTATTTGTAAAGTACACAGACAGAGTTGTATATATGCAGCAAACAATATGGAGATGCCAGAGCAACATGAGACAGTTGTGTCACCTGATGTTGTGGTTACAGTCTCTAGAATGCATCTTAACAATCTCTTAATAATACTGAAGAATTAAAACTATCAAAGACAATAATTTAACACACAGTCAAGTATCTTAAAAATATACTTTTAAGCATCAACCCATAAACAAGAATTCAGCCTTATTGTCATTGGCGTTGTCGTATTTTTTGGTACCGTGTAATATTTACGACAATGTAAAATGAATGAGACCTTGTCGTATTTCTGTCGTTTTCGACACAAAAACGACACGACAACGCCAATGACAATAAGGCCGAATATATTTCATTTGTTGTCTGTCTTATATAGTTGACAAATCAAATGGTGTTAAGTATTTCTCACACTAGCCAGGCAACAATGAGTTTTACAATAACCTAAATCTTGTCCCCATTTAGAGATTGTTACCAGTTCCTAATCAAACCTTTTATTCATGTTTTTCCTCAAAGCCCCAACTAACAAAACACTCGGCCTGTAATTGAACTACTTAAATAAACTGCAAAGAGTAGCAGAGAGAAAGAGAGAGAGAGAGGTTAAGGAAATCACTAAGAATATATTAAATTAAGAGTAGAAAAATTAATGTAACTTTGGGGTACCAGAGTACTTCTAAATTGATCGTTTATTCGAGAACCATCATAAACATCTGATACAATTTAATATTTAAAAAAATACTTGATTAAAAAATAAATTTTCGATGATAAACTCTATCGGTTGCCTATTAAATATAAGTACGAAACCATCACTTCATTATAGTAGAAAGACTAAACAGGAATTATACCATTTTTTCTAGAGAAATCCCAGTAAATTTGTTTTTTGTAATTTCAATATTTGACAAATGTTTTTTTAATAGTAATAGTAACTTTTAACTGAAGAAGAACACAGATAAAAGGTGTAATTGGCAATAATTTGGCTTTAATGAAAAAAAAAAATTATTTACCATCTTCATTTGAATATAATTTTCATCTCAGCTGGTTCGAAGATTATTCCATTGCGAAGCTCTATTTTCCATCACTTTTTGCATCAATACTTGTAGTATGTCAGCAAGTGTGGATCCAGGGGAGAGGAAAAAAGGATATTTAAGCCAAGACATAAAACTTTTTCTTTCATTAAATAGTAGTTTGGACAGCCATTAAACAAACAACAAAACAAAAACTTTCCCATCCATAACCTTCCCAAACGCATAAGCAAGATCCGCTGCTATTTGTCAGTAGTGCTGTGAAAAATGTTGTGTAACAAGGCGTCAATCTTTCAAATCGTAATCAGCGTGGAACAAAAACTTTATATAGCCCCACAAAAAAAAAAAAAAACAAAAGTCCAACGTTGATCTTTAAGGACATTTAAGGAAATTATTAACTTACTAAAAGTTGCTATCAACAATCAATTGTGGCAAAAACTGTTAGACAGCAGTGAAAATTACGGTGATCATGACCCTGCAGCAATCACCATTCAGGTTAAATTTCTAGCCGGCATTCCAACCAGTTACTTTCTCTGAATTTAATAGCTTCTCGGCAATGTCTTTCGGGATAAGCTGAAAAGGGAAGTTTGGTTATAGACGTATTCATTCAACTAAAAATGATCTTAATAGCCGAAATAAATTTTTTTGTAAAATTTAAGATCAACAACAAATCATTTTGAGCTCATTTACCAAATAAATATATACGCCGTGTTCGTAGATTGCGCGACTTCAATTTTCGTACGAGTTGAAATTTTTAAGTGCACAAACCTTAAATGTTCCACAGTCTTCCATAAAGTGGGTGAATAGAGTTCTCATTGTTTAGCAGAGTGAGATGATAAAAAACGATTCAGGAGTGCTGGAATCAACAGCTCTAATAGATCATTATGCCGACCGTAAAATACACGAAGGGTTTATCGAACTAACTTAATATACGGGCGTTGTTTAAATGTGAGTATATTAATGACGACACACCGAAATAAACACATGTACCATCTGACGCACGTTTCAAGCAGAATTGCGAAGTAGAGATCTATAACCCAAACAAAAAATACACCCGTTACTGTAATCTCCATCTAATTGTTGAAGAATGACGAACAAATAAAAAAATCATGTAACGTTAAGTAAATAAGATTTTAACACATTCAGGGAACCTTCTAGTTCCGACTCAGAGCCCTTTTCTGAACTCTGTTTTACTACTAAGAAATGTGTATTCCCATTTACCAAATACGAGTATGAATTTCTATGAAATCGACAACTTGCACTTCATCCAATCAAATGTTAAGAAACAAGTACTGTATTCGGCCGTAACAAATCTAATACCCCATTTACCAGTGTGAAGGTATGTGTGAAGAAGATCCAAAATGATCAGCCATTTTGTTTTAGAATTTATCTTGGATTTGGAATTTTTTTGTATATTGCTAGTCAAATATGCCAATCTGGTGTCGCAATCGTGCCAAAAAGTTTATTAGAAACTTGATGTTTTTTCAAGACTACTTTTTTGGTGTGTAACTTTGCCGATTGTTTGGGGTCACGAATGACCCCAAAGTTATGTCATATTTAAATCATAACCAGCATGTCTGTAAATTATACGGAAAACTGCAAATGCCAAAAATTATTTTTTTTCGCTTATATCTCAGCAAATTATGGACCGTTTATGGAGGTGTGCAATACCAATATTGTTCCTAGTATTTTTGAAGTATTGATACCACATATGGATATGTGCAACATACAGGATCATTTAAAAGTTGATTTCCACTAGCACAGGAACAGACTAACATCACTTAAATGATCTCCCTAGGCAAAAGGTTTCTTAATCATAATGTTTTATATAGCGTTAATGTTAAAAGGGGTTCCAAAAGCCCTTAGAGCCCCACCCCAGTGTAATTCCCCTGGCAATTTAGAATTTTTGGCCACGTTGGGTTTCGTTTCTTTATCCATAAGGAAACCAAATCTCCAAGTTAAAAACCTCCAACATTCGTTTTCTTTATTATCAGTTTCATCATCATTGTCTTTATCTTTATTGTGATGGTCTTGTTGGTGTCTTTAAACAGCGTCTTGCACATGTTTTGGGTTTCCCCAAACAGTTGATGAAAAATTTTCCCAACTTGTGTGTTTGCTTGTGTGCGTGTGTGTGTGTGTGTGTATTTAAGTGCAATAAAAATTATGTGGTTGTTGGTTTTGCTGCTCGTGATAGTGGTTTAGGGTTTTTCCTCCTTCACAACCATCTTTTGCTGCTTCTTTGTGTTGTACATGGTTGCAACAGAGTTTTTTTTTTTTTTGTTTTATTGTTTTGTAGGTGACCTAAATTCACTTCAGTAGTACTTGACCCAGTTTTGAGTTTTATTTTATATTATTTTTTGTTTTATTTTTTTTTATTAATATTATTTCATTCACATGCATTTGCATTTTTGTTTTTGTTGTAATATATAAATTTTTCTATATTTATTTCAAAAAATTAATATTTTTAATATAAATTTTGGTTTTCAAAATGTCATTCTGACTGAACCATTAAATGTCCTTTAAATGTTAAATACATTTAAAAAAAGTTTTTTTTTTTTAAATAGTTGACGCAAACATTTAATTTAACTTTTGTTTTCTCTTTAAAAAAAAAGCAATTAGATGCTTCAAAAAAAATTAAAAAACAAATTGATTTTTAAGCAAACACTAGTACTTGCAAATTATGTATATTAAATTAAATACCTAACGACGAGGTGACATCAAATACAGGCCAAGTGTGTAATAAATAGTTTTGGCATTAAATATTTTATTTGAGTCATTGTTATTGTTGTGCTTGTTGTGCTTGTTGTGGTTGACTCAAGTGGACAACCACAATATTGCCAGTAGTGGTCTAAGTACTTGAAACAACAGTAACAACACTGTTGTTTAGAATTTAAGATAAAACGAGTTATAAAGTTATATTCGGCCGCATCGACTATTATAATACCCTTCACCATTATATGGTATAATAACCACATCGTAGAATAGCCTAGATTACATATTTAATGTTATACGCCATTTTGCTTTTTTATTTACGACACCATTTTTAAACACTCAGAAAACAGAAAATCACATTCATTGCCAATCGAATGGTTCAGTTCCTGTAATCGAACTTTTCATTTGTGATTATAAAATTTCTATTGCAAGAATCATAATTTATTAGTGCTGACTACATATTTATATTCCGAAACGAAATTCTGTAGATATAACCGTAAAATTCTACTGTCACAACTAAACTATGCGATTGGCAACAATTGCGGTACTCACAACCGATACTGTTTTCTCTGTGTACCCTTCACACGACAGTGTAAAAAGGTATATGTATATGGGTTTGTCATTCCGTGTAAAATTTCTACAATATTCATTTCCGAACCCATAAAGTATATAATCTGAAGGCTTATGAATAGGGGAGCCGATTAAGCATTATCCATCTGTCCGTGTGTATGTTGAAATCAATTTTTTGAAGCCCCCCGACATCGCTACGACTCGTTTAAAGTATCAAAATATCAGAAATATTCGAAAGCAGATCGGTAATGGAAATCAGTACAATCGCCTTATAACTTTCTAAGATATGAGCAAATAAACACGACTGTCTCTGTTTTTTCGTTTAATTTTACCACAAAAATTAAATTTCAGCCCTGGAATAATTTATAGACACGGTCGTTACTATTTGTAGATTTGATATGAATCTGTATATATTAATGAAAAATTGGTCACTAATCGGCAAAGTTATAGGCAAAAATTATTTGAAAAAATATATAGTACTTTTTAAATATGTCAACATGTTTTTTAAATCCTAAATAATTTTGGAACATGCTTAAGGTACAAAACCATAAGCCGTGATCTCAGAAATTATTTCTAAGAAAAACTAACAAATCGATTCGAAACCAACTGAGATATAAGCAACAAAGTACAACTGCTTCGGTGTTTTATCAAAAATTTACAAACGACAGGGCCAATATAGGGATCAAATAAAAAGGCCTGAGTATTAAAATATAGTTAGCTTTGAAAAGAAAAAAATCCAAGATGGCGTCCTAGATTAAATGGAGAATATATGAGTCAAATATAGTTGTTACGGCTTTTCCCTTTTTGACCCCCACAATATTGGTATAAAATAAAAGGGTTTGACCAATAAAATGTAGTAAACTTTTGAAAAAGTGTAAAATCCAAGATGGCGTCTGAAGCAAAATGGCGGAACAATTTTTTTTAACCCCAACAATATGGGTATCAAATGAAAGGGCTTGACTAGTAGAATACAGTTAACTATGTTAAACTTCAAAATCAATGACAGCGTCGGCAATAATAATGAAAATGGCGTATTGCATGAAATCTAAAATCTAGGCTTAGCAACGATATAGTGTTTATACCTATTAACAAGAAGGTGAAGGGTATTATTACATTCGGCACGGCCGAATATAGCGCTCTTATTTGTTTTAAATTCCTACAAATGTATTCTTCTAGTTCAGCGCTTTCATTTAATTACCATGTTGATAGTTATCAAATGCGCAGCCGCGGCAGACATTTGCTGGAGGTTATATTCCATACCTAATGTCATCGATACGACTTTTAAACTTATAAAAATGTTCGATTTAGTCTGAAATACATTTGGTTTATTTAAATGAAAATAATGAAAGCGTTTTAGGAAAGAACTTTTAGTAGTCCTATATGTTCTAACTGACTCTTGAGCTTAAAGTTAAAGACTATATTATTGAGGTGTGTTTAAAGGGAGATTGCAGTCTTTAAAGGCGAGGCTTATTTCTTTAGAATGACATAACAAGGTCAATGATAATCAATTTCTTGTAACCTTAATTTAATTACATGAGCGGGGATGTTATGTGATTTCAGCTACGTGCCACACAGTCACAACATGACAAAACACATGAAGTCTTTTTTTGTTTTTTAAAGATTCAAGGCAATTAATCTACAAGAAGTGTTTAGTCTGGACCCAGTGTCAAGTGCCAGCAGCGCTACAGATCAATGATAATCAATTTCTTGTGGCTTAAATTCAATTTCATGAGCGGGTGTATTATGTACGCTACGTGCCACACAGTTAACATCACAAAAGACATTTTGCTTTAGTAGACATGACAAAGCTTTTTGTGGAGTTTCCTAAGTTCCAAGTCTATGCCCTTAAGCCGCAATCAACCGATGCTCTCAAAGCCTACATAAGCGAGATTATGGCTCTGCTTAAGAACTGCCAAATAAAAACATCGTGGTTATCAACGACTGTTATTAGGTAATGGTCCTTCGAAACGGATCTGTTAGTTGTATATGCTGCATATTAGGGCTAATATTACAACATATTAGGTTAATATCACAAAAGACATTATGCTTTAGTAGACATGTCAAGCCTTTTTGAAGAGTTTTCCTAAGTTCCAAGTCTATGCCCTTAAGCCGCAATCAACCGATGCTCTCAAAGCCTACATAAGCGAGATTATGGCTCTGCTTAAGAACTGCCAAATAAAAACATGGTGTTCATCAACGACTGTTATTAGGTAATGGTTCTTCGAAACGAATCTGTTCGTTGTATATGCTGCATATTAGGGCTGCAAGAAATTTGAACAGTAAAATTTAGGTGCCAGATATGGGCCTTAAACCAATAAGCAGCACCATAAATGCTAATCAAGTAGAGATATATGGAAACCAGATGGATTAAAGTAAAACCCAATTCATAAAGTCATTATTTAAAAACAATATAACTGGGTGGCCCAAAAATTACCGAAGGGGTTTGAATTGCTTAAAAATTTTTTTATAATTTTTTTTTTTTTTTTCTTTTCAGTATTTTGTAAAGACGACTTAAGGGAATTTAAAATGGAGCAGTACTAAATTGAACAACGTGTCCAAATTGTTGAGCTTTATTTTTCAAAACAACGATCCATTATTTTGACTCAGCGTGCATATCGTCGAAGCCCATTTCCAATAAAGTGGCTTCGTTAATAAGCAAAACTGCAGGATAGGGGCTACGAAAAATCCGAGAGTAGTTCAATAGCAAGAATTACACCCATCTCATCATCAGTGTACGGTTGGGTGCGGTGTTTCATCGGAAAGGATAATTAGTCTTTATTTCTTTGAAAATGAATACGAGGTCGCCGTTTCCGTCAATGGTGTCAGATATCGGACAATGTTGGAAAATTTTTTAAGGCCAGCCATGGAAAACCATCCGCAAGTATGGTTCCAACAAGATGGAGTCACAGCGCAAACTACAAGTGATACAATGCCTTTTTTACGGGACATCTTTGGCGAACGAATTATTTCGCGTGCAAGTGATTTTAATTGGCCTCCGCATTCACCGGATTAAACTGCTTAAGACTGTTTTCTGTTTTGGGATTATTTGAAAGGAAAAGTCGACATTAATAAGCCTACAACCAACCAGCAATTTAAACGCAATATACGCAACGAAATAAACAACAAAACACCTGAAGTTTTGCGAAAGGTTATGGAAAATATGTTGGAAAGAGCACGAATTTGAGAAGCAGAAAATGGCCACCACTTGCGAGATATTATTTTTCATAACTAAACTAAAAATATTCCCCATTTATATATTTAAAACAGAAATTAATAATTATTTCTTAAATAAAAAGATATAACGAATTCAAACCCCTTCGTTTATATTGGGCCACCCAGTACATTAAGGTTTTATCAAATGGCTGCTGGAATTAATTGCAATACTACCTACAAGCTCCAAGGAACTGTATGTGATGTTACTTTTCTTTTTGGTTTGTTAAGTAGACTTTAATAAAATTAAAAAAAAAAACAATAATTTTAAACAACTCAAAACCATATTTCATAAATTATGTCACAAATAATTTCTCAATTATTATTTATTTTTTGTTGCAAATGTTGCTAGAAAATTACCTTTTAAAAAACTATAACATTAGCAGCACAGGGTTTGACATTAAGTTTTTTTTTTATTTATTTATTTGTTTTTTTTTTTTTGATTTTCCACCTGAACTATGACTTTAATTTTGTATATAACGTTGTGTCATAAAAACTGACATTAAATTAAAATGATTTCAAAATATTTTATTTAATTTTTTTTGGTTTTTATAATTTTTACAAACACGCATAATTTTACGCAATTTTAAACAAATAACTAGACAGACGCGACTATCTGCTTAAAAAATAAACAATTATATTTTGAAAAAAAAGGAAAAAAACAACAACAACAAAAATATATGAAAACAATATATAACAATAATAAAATTTACTTTATACATTTTGTATAAATGTATGTTAATACACATGTCTAAACAAATACTAAAAAAAAAAAACAAACACACAAACAAACACGTAAAAAATTACAAATTATGTAACAAAAATACCCAAAAAAAAAAATAATATTAAAAACATAAATAAAGAAAAAAAGAAGCCTACATACAAACACACATGATACACTTCTTAAAATTGAAACCCATACACACATGCAGACACAATACTGTACATACAATCGGTCATAAACATAACTTTTGTACTCTGTACTTATAATTGTTTACAGACTGTTAAGCGAGAAAAACGATAACCCCAATTGTAACAATAATAAAAACATTGTAAAAGTATGATTAAATATAAAGATTTTTTGAAAATTTTAAATTTTTTTTACCAACTTTGAATTTTTATTTAAAAAAAAATATATATTTTAAAAAGTTTTTATAATTTTTCTTTTTTGAAAAAATTAAAATTAAAAAACATTTTTAATTTTATTTGTCATACTTTGTTGAAAGTGTAAAAAGCTTTAGAGAAATTCTGTAAAATTAAATTAAATGAAATTTTTAAGCCATATTGGCTAATTCACAAGGGTGTCCTAAGTTTAATTTAAAATTTTTTTTGGGAAATTTGACGTTATGACAAAACGACATTTAGGACACCCTTGTAAATTAGCCATATGGGCATTTCCATGTCATCGTACGTGACATTTGTACTTCTATAAAGTGGAGTATTTTTTGCAATTTAATTATATTCGAATCATTGATGTCTAAAATATTCAAAAAAAAAATAAGAATATATGGTACGTGACATAAAACAGAAGTGATTTTGAGGCACATATGGCAATATGAACAAATCTGCGAATCTTGGGAGGCATTTTTTCTTTTTTTGATTTCTTCAGATTTGATTTAAGGGCATCAAAATCCACATAGTACACATACTTTTATTTCAAGGGTAGACAAAGTTTTTTTTTTTTTGTTCCGCAGTGTACTTTTGTTGCGCAGTGTAATTTTTTCAAAATCTGCCACTAGACTTCCTATATCATACTACACCTAAAACTATCAAAAAACTAAAACTTTTAATTCAAAAAACACGTTCAATAATTTTGGCCAGCTTTTCAGGCCAAATATTCCTCTGTGCGATGTTTGATTTAGGGGTGTTCGGTATTAATCTTAATTTTTTTAGAAAATTTTATATTATTTAATTTTTTTTTATTTATTTGGAAATTTTAATTTTTATAAAAAACAAGTAACAGTGCTATATTCGGCCGTGCCGAATCTTATATACCCTTCACAACGTGTAGTCATGCAATAACAATTGTCTGTATCACCATTCATCCCATATAAAATACGTGCATACGTACACGTTAGAATAAATGTGGCATCGAATCCCAGCTGAGCCAAAAAAATTTTATTTTATTTTATTTAATATATTATTTATATTTTATTATTTTTTTATATTTTTTTTAAATTTTTTTAGAAAAATTTTTAAAAAATTTTTTAAAATTTTTTTTTAAATTTTTTTTAAATTTTTTTTTGTAGTTTTTTTTATTATTTTTTTCTTATTTTAAATATTTTTTTTTTTTTGTAATTTTTTTTGTTTGGTATGTTTTTTACATGTATGTATGTATGTATGTATGTATGTATGTATGTATGTATGTATGTATGTATGTATGTTGTTGTAATTGTGAAAAAAACGATGTGGTCGTGGTTTTTTGCTCATATCTCAGAAAGTTATGGGGCGATTGTGCTGAATTTCAATAGCGATTCATTCCTGGATATTTCCAAGAGATTGATACCATATACAGATCTGAGGAACATATAGTTGCTTCTAAAAGTTGATTTCAACCAACACACGGACAGACGGGCAGAGCTTAATCGACTCCTCTATTCATAAGCTTTCAGAAAATATATGGGGTCGGAAATGAAAATTGTAGAAATTACAAACGGAATGACAAAGCTGCATATATACCCTTGTGCACCACAGGTGAAGGGTATAAAAAATATTAAAAAAATTAATATTTTTTATCCAATTTGTTTTTTTTTATTCTTAACCCTTTATTTGTGACAAGTTGTAGATAAATTCTACAAAAACAAACGAAAGTTTTGAACTTATTGAAAAAATAAATAAATTAAATTTTCATTAAAAAATACATTTCTTATAGAAATTAAAAAAATATTTATTAGAAATAGTTTAAATATTTTAATTATTTTTATAAGCTTCGATTTAAGGAATATAGAGTTTTTCGCACTTAATGTTAATTTATTTAGAAAATTTTACAGTTTTTAAAACTTTTAATATTTATTAAAAAAAAAATAAAAGATTGTTGATTATATTTTTATAAAAAAAAAATATTTTTTTTTTCAAAACTTTGTTTATTTGTGAAAAGTTGCAGATAAGTTCTAATAAAAAAAATAATTTTATTTAAAATATTATTTATAAGCTTTTCAGTTTTAGTAGTGAAAAGTTTTTCAGGCTTGAGTTTGATTTTCTACAAAATCTGTAATAATTATCTATTATTTTTTTTTTTTTTTAATTTCAAATATTCTACAAACTTAAATTAAAAAAAATAATTAAAAGATTTTTGAGAACTTTTTCCATATAAAAAAAATTTTCTTATATAAATAAAAAGTTGCTAGATAATTTCTATAAAATATTTAAAATTATAAATTTCAAATATACAAAAAATAATTCAAAAACAATTTTACTAAAAAAAAAGTAAACAAATAGGTGCTATATTCCACCGTGGCCAATCTCATAATACGCTTCACCATCATCTACATAAGTATAAAAACCATTCGTAACTTAGCCTGGATTTCATGTTATGCGCCATTTTATTTATTATTTTCGACGCCATCTTTTGAATTTTTACATAGTTAACTGTGTTCTATTTACTAATCGAGCCCTTTTATTTAATATTTTATTAAAAATACATTAAAAAAAATTAAAAAATTTTTGAAAATTTCTTTTAAACTAAAATATAATACAGTGGGGCCTCGATTATATGTGATGGTCGGGATCAGAAGCATTACGGATAATCGATTTTTACGGTTAATCGAATAACAATTTTGATTATACAGTTTTTTGTAATATTTTTGAGCTAGCATTTTAACAATCACATTATTTTTTGAAAGCTCGTTAATTATTTTAACTTTATCTTCAATATTTAAAACTTTTCTTTGTCTTTTTATCACTGGTAACGATGCCATACTAAATATATTTAGATCTAACCACCCGCACTTCTCAAATTTCAAAATTAAACTAATCACTTGTAAATGCTTCTGACTCATCGTATGCAAACAAGGGAATTCCCCGTTTTCATGTTTATTATATTGTATGTATGTATGAATTTAAAGTTAATAAAAAAACTCTGCCATCACGAATAATAGAGGTAATCACGGTTAATCGAAGCAAACAACTTGAAAATATTGCAAACAAAAAATAATAGACTGATCTTTGGCCACACGGTTATTCTAGGTTACCAATTAACCGGATCACGGATAATCGAGGCCCGACTGTAATTTGTTAATTTTTGAAAAGTTATATATAACTTCTGTGAAATACTTATATGTATAAAATATTTTTTAAAGAATTTTCCGAAAAGTTTATATAAAAAAATTGATGTTAACTTTAGTTTAACGAAAAGTTATGAAGAATTTCTATAAAATAAATTAAATTTTTTTGTAATTAAAATTTTTAATAAATTTTTAATAAAGCAAACAAACAAAAAAAAATAATTTTATTTATTTTCCAAAAACATTTAAAAAAAAAATATTTTTACTTTTTATCCAAGAAAAAAATTATTAAATTAATTTTCAATAATTTGTTTGTTTGTTGTTATAACTTCTATTAAAAAAATATTTAAAAATATTTTATTTTTTTAAGCATTTTCCACAAATTTTTTTCTTCAGACTTTATGCTAATTTTTGCCAGTTTTAGTTATAAAGGATTTCCAAAGCTGATATAAATAGTCTGTGTTGTTCATATTCTTTTGGCGGCAGCATATTCAAATAAAAAAAACACTTTATTATCAAAATAAGTATTCATTTGGGAAACGAACGTTGCACCCATTAAACGTTCCATCGAGTTTGGTGGGTGCATAAATTCAAAACTTCAGGTTCGCTTAATAACTAGCACTCAGACTCACTTCAGATTTGTAGAAATAATAGTGTCCATAAAAGTTGGCTCGTGCGAAGAAAACCTGCTGCAAAAGATTATACGCACAAGAACTTACAGTAATACTCATGCTAATGACGGACTTTGGTCAATCATTTAGATCTTTTGGTATTTGCTAAGTTTTCACAAAGTTACTCGGTTGATTGTTGGATGACTTCAGGGCTATGTGGTTCGGATTTTATTTTGTATCTCCTAGCAAACTAAGTCCGATCCTGTCGCTGCTTAACCCCGTATAAAAAATTGCCATCTGTATGACGTGCTTGGTAACATACACATACAACATCACGATGGCTTAATATAAAAAAGGCGTATCTCGATTTTTAACCTAAACGAGTTTTTAATGTTTTCTGGCAGTCCACATACATACACATCACCCCTAAAAAATTAAGTGAGCTTATAGGGCCCATACACTACACCATAATAATTGTGCAGTCAAGTGACTGTGCCAGCTGATTGACCGTGTATGGGGTTGTGGTGTGATTGTACCAGCTGATGGTGCTTTATCAAAAATAGTTTGATATTTCTTTGATTGTACCAGCATGATTTAGTCGTGTGTGGCAAAATTAGCTCATAAAAGTTAACTCTCGTCAAGGCATAAACATCAAAATAATACAAAATTTTAAATATAAATGCCAATTCATAGCCATTTCTTCATCCAAACACGTTTTTTTTTGCTCCTAATTCGTTTTCACAAATTTTTTCGTTATTCATTACAAACTTTTCCGCACAATTTTTGGGAAAAAATGAATTTTGTACCACCATGCTGGTGTAGTGTGTGCTTAAAGCTTAATTGCACAATTTTATGGTGTTGTGTATGCGCCCTATTAGGTTGAAAATAACGGATTTATGGCCAAATGAAAAAGCCCTAACTCAATACATTCTTTTAAATTTTATTCAGTTTTTCTCTCTCCTGTAAAGTAGTAAAAAATCGAGTTACTCCTTTTTTATATTAAGCCATCGATCAGCTATTTTAACCTACTCAGACACTATGCCGGTGCTGAAGTTAAATCAAACCACGAATACAGTTTGTTTTAATCCCTTTTAACGATCCCTTTTGCGAGTAAGTGCACACATTTTTTTCTGCATGGATCTCTCTTAAGTTTATTTATCTTGTTTATTTACACTTACATACAAGTACTTGACTATCTATACGCATGTATGCATGTGATGTGTGTGATGTGTGTGCTTTTCTGTTTTGTTTTTTTTTACAATAGTATTAGTGCATTTACGTTACAATGTTATTTTGCTGCCATGATCTAGATTTCTTAACTAATTATTGCCGCATGCATTTTGCGTTTCAAGTGTGTTTGCTTGTCTGTCTGTCCTGCCTGCCGTCTATATGTCTGTCTGTCTTTGCGTTTCTTAACTATATTTGCCAATAAAATATGAAATAGTTTTATTACAAAATTTTTTTTTTTTTGGTTAATGTTTTTAAGTACATACATTAAAAAAAAACATTTGTATGAATATTCTTTTGTTGTTAAATACATATTTTGTTTAAAAGATAAAAACGTTTTTTTTTTAATTTTTCATACTTTGAAGGATGTGTAGACAGCTATAATTTATGTGGTTTGTTAGTTTAGTTGTTTATTCTATTTGTATTTCGTTTTGAAAATAATAGTTATCAATATAAGTGTTTCAGTGCTCTTATGTTAGAAAATTTAAAAAAAAAAAAAATTATTTAGATTAAATTAAGTTTTTTTTTTTTTTTTCAGTTAAGTTAATATAAGATAAGATGACAAAATTACTTAAAGTAATCTATATATATAAAAGTGAAACTCTGTGTGTGTGTGTTAGCTATAGACTCCAAAACAGTAAAACCGATCGGGCTCAAACTTTGGTAAGTTGTTGTACACATACCAGGGAGTGTTTATGGGTGGAAAAAAGTGGGCGGGGCCACGCCTATAAAAAATTAGTTATAATTTTAAGCTACTTGCACATGACCGATTTTTCTGAAACTTTGCACACATATCGAGCTCTCATGACTAAATAATTTCGTGATTAGAAAAGTGGGCGGGCCACGCCCATAAAAAGTTTTAATTTTGAGGAACTTGCACTGGACCGATTTTTGTGAAAATTAGCACACATATTGAGTTGTCATGACAATACAATTTCTTGATTAGAAAAGTGGGCAGTGTAACGCCCATAAAAAAAGTTATCATTTTCAGCTACTTGAACTTCACCGATTTTTCTGAAACTTTGCACACATATTGAGCTGTCATGACTATACAGTTTCATGATTAGAAAAGTGGGCAGTGCCACGCCCATTAAAAAAGTTATAATTTTTAGCTTTTTGCACTTGATATTCAATTTAAATTCAGAATGCATTTTTATTCATTAAGGGGCGTAGCAACGAGCGCCGGGCTTGGCTAGTCAAATATAAACGGCGTTATTCATAAAACCCGGTTTATGTGTTAATTCTCATAAGCTAAATATAGCAGTACGTTAGTTAACACATAGTTATGAAAAACACTGATTTAGCTAAAGTTTAAATTAAGCAATTTAAAGGAATGTCTTAGTAAGACTGCACTTTACAAACACAATCGACCATATTGGTCGCCGAGTGTGGGTGTTGGAGCTGGCACTTGCTTCCTGCATTGCCCTTTCCTACCTACCTACCTACCTACCTACATACTTTTATGTGTAAATGCTGGGTTAATTAAAGAGAGAGTTTTAAATATAATTTTTAATTTATATTAATCCAAACCCTTTAAGTTTTAAGTTTAAAAAATTCTTAGCATTAATATGATAATGGAAAAACATTAAAATTTTTTTGTAATTTGTAAATGTAAATACATAACACAAAAAGAATAATAAAATATATAAATAAATAACAATAACAAAATGTAATAATAAAAATGCAAATAAATTATTTACGCAATTTTCATCATTAAACAAAAAATTGTCCAAAAAACAACAACAACAACCAATTTCCTGTACTTTGAACACCAAAACTGTGTGATAAACTATTGTTCAAACAAACAAGTTTATGTTAAATATGTATGTATGCCCACAACAAATTAAAAAAAATAGGCCTAAATGAAAAAAAAAGTTGCTAAATATTTACACTTATCGCATACAGAGTATAAAACACAAAAAAAAAATTCAGAGTACTCACTCTTGCAACAACCTGAACAGCAATCACTAAACAAATATTCAAATATTTACCCACATACACACACTTTACAATAACAATACAGCACAGCACATCATACACAACGATTAGACAAGAAATTATTCATTATAAAACTAGCAACAACAATAGCTAAAACTATTCAAATTTAACAATTGAAAAATCCATAAAAAAAAATTTTATACCAAACACAAACGATCGAACATAAAAGTTAAAAGTACAAAAATACATAATGAAATAAATAAAAAAAATACCAAAAAATAGATAGATAGAGAAAGAGTAAGACAAAAAATTGGCCAAGTGCAGTAGGCCATACAAATAGTAAAGTGGGTCACTTATACAAAGATAAAATAAAAAAAATTAAATAAAACAAAAATAAAAAATTAAATAAAAAACATACACACACAGAGAGATAACAATAAAAATGATATTACTAATACGTAGAGCAGGGCTGGCTAAAACCAGATAAACAAAAAGAGAGAGAGAGAAGAAATAACATATTTTGCAACTAACAGAGCAGAGAGCTAAACAAGTTATCACAATGTTTGTGTAGCTGTTATGATATTGGTGTGGAAAGAGAGCTGCACAGGTAAAAAATACATACAACTGCAAACAACTAATAAATATCGATCGTTAAAAACGTATTAAAATTGATAAGATCTATTATGTTTATTTGATTTAAATGTTTGGGAAACACATAGGTATAAACATTAAAATAAATTAAATTGCCTCTTTTAATTTTCTACACAGGTATGGATATTTCATAAAAAAATTAGAAAAGTTATTTTTCTTAAAAATGCAGCTTTTTTAAGTTTTTAAAGTAAAGAAACACACAAAATTATTTAAACAATTTAAACAAAATTAGCCTAATATAAAACAATTATTAATTTGATTTTTAATAGTTCAAAAACGACTTTCGTTAAGTTTTTATTTTAAATTATCGCAACCAAAAAATTGTTAATATTTTTAGTTAAAAGTATATTAAATTAAAGTAATATAACCAAAATTAACAAGAATTTCTTAAAGTTTAGAAAACAATGTTTCGTTAAGTTTTTATTTTAAATTATCGCAACCAAAAAATGTTTAATATTTTTAACAAATTGTTAAACAAAAATAGCTTAATATAAAACATTTAATTTGATTTGCAATAGTTCAAAAAAGATGTTCGTTAAGTTTTCATTTTAAGTTATCGCAACCAAAGAATTTTTACTATTTTAAGTTGAAAGTATATTTAATTAAAGTAATATAACAAAAATTAACAAGAATTTCTTGAAGTTTAGAAAATAATGTTTCGTTAAGTTTTTATTTTAAAGTATCGCAACCAAAAAATGTTTAATATTTTAAGTTCAAAGTATGTTAAATTGAAGTAATTTAACCAAAATTAAAATTAAACTCTTTTAGTTTAGAAAATAATGTTTCGTTAAGTTTTCTAAATGAAAAAAAAAAAATTTTCCTTAAAACTAATCATTCTTATATTTTTATTTAAGCCATAGAGCTAAAGAAAATTAACTCTAATATTTAGAATATAAAAAATAAAGTTTCGTTAAGTTTTTTAGTGGACTAAACTGAATATTTTTAATGTATGAACTTTTTAAATTGTGTTGTTTTAAAGTATTTTCAGAAATTTTTTTAAGCTAGTTTAAAAAAAAGTTTCGTTAAGTTTTTTTAATGAACTGAATGGACTGAAACTGAATATTTTAAACGTATGAACTTTTTTAAATTGTGTTGTTTTTTAAGTGTTTTCAGAAATTTCTTTAAGCTGGTTAAAAAAAAGTTTCGTTAAGTTTTCACAATTATTTAAACTGAATATTTTAGATGTATGCATAGCAACAAATTAAAAAAAATTGAAAATATATTGAAACACAGGATTTTCATTAAAAAAATTTAGTAATAATACTCTTTAATTAATGCAATAAACTTTAACTGCCGTATTTATAAAAAAAATTTTTAGGTTTACTGTAGGCTTATTTAACAAATATCTGTACAACATCTGTCAAATAAGCCTTTAAAAAAACTAAAATTTTTTTATAAACACGTCAGTAAGCCTAAAAAAGTATAAATTTAATTAAAAAAAAAGTTTAAGAATCACTTTCGTAAGGTTTTTAAATTCGGCAAAACTAAAAAATATGTCAATTATTATTAAAAAAAATAGTAATCCAAGTTAAGCCAATAATTTATAAATAACAATTTATAAAAAAGTTCAAAATTCACTTTCGTTAAGTTTTTTAAATTCGTTAAAACTGAAAATATGTCAATTATTATTAAAAATTTAGTAATTCAAGTTAAGCCTAGAATTTATAAGTGAACTTTCTAAAAGACAGCATTTTTCGTTAAGTTTTCTTAATCAGCTGACCCAAAGAAAAACTATTTATTTTTAAATTTATGCAACATTAACTATGCATTTTAAACAAATATAGTAGAGAATAAATTAAAACGCTGTTTGTTTATACAAAAAAAGTTTCGTTAAGTTTTTTAAATTTTCAATCAAGTAAAATTTCATTAAAATTACAAATAAAGGATAAAAAAATTTTGAATATATAAAAAAAGCTTTTAAGAAATGTTTCCTGATAAAAAATATAGTTTCGTTAGGTTTGAAAAACGCTTAAAATAAAATATTTTTTACAGTTTGAAATAGATTACTATAGTTGCTTAAAAAAATATGTCAAAATTCTTGGTACAATGTTTCAGAAAAAAATAAGGTTTCGTTAAGTTTTTAGAAATAATGATTAAGAACGTAAATTTCGTTTATCTTAGACCAAAATTAAACCAAGCTTAGAAAAGTTACTGAAAATCATTTTGCACACAATCGTTGTAAAAAACAAAGTTTCGTTAAGTTTGATTTCACACAAAAAAAAATTAAGATTATTGTCACATTTTTAAATCCTTACTTTATATTTTAAAAAAAAGTATAGAACAATTTTTTTTAATACCTTAAGTTTAGAACATAAATTTTCGTTAAGTTTTTATATATAACATTAAATTATTCATTCCAGTAAGAAAATTTGTTCAGTTTCCTTAAAAAAAATATTGCTTAAAGCTGTAGGTTTAAAAAAGGAAATTTCGTTAAGTCTGAAAAAAATTCAAAAAATAACATTTTGCTAGAATTAAACAGCTAAATATGTATAAATAAATAAAAAAAAATATAAATATAAAATTGGTTTAAGCTAGTGTTATATAAATTGTGCTTAAACAAAAAAGTTTCGTTAAGTTTTTAGAATAACCAAAAACGAAATATTTATCTTGTTTTACATCATAAGTTACATAAAATAAACACATACGGCAAAAGATTTGTTCTAGATTTTTTGCTTTTGAAAAACTAGGTTTCGTTAAGTTTTTAAATAACTAAAAATTAGATAATTTTTAGTGGTATTAATAAACTCTAGTTTATTCAATAAATTTAACAAAAAAAATCGATTTTTATAAATAATATTAAAAAGAAATTAAGTTTCGTTAAGTTTTTATCAAAATATATAAAAAATTTTCTAGACTTCAATAACGAGAATGTAATATAAACAAATACGAAACATTTTTAGTTAACACAAAGTATATTATACCTTAACAAAAAAAGTTTCGTTAAGTTCTAGTATTATTTAAAAAAAAAAAGATATTTTCCAAGAATTTTATGCTGTAGTATTTGTACACAAAGAAATATATATTAAAATTAATAATTGACTAATTTTGGTTGAAACACAAGTTTCGTTAAACTTTATAAAGCATTGAAAAGACACAAATTTTGTAGATTCTAGAAAAAATAAATAAATATTGAAATAAAAATTTCATTTTTCCATTCCTGCAATTGAGTGTCGCGCTCTACAAGCTTTAATTTTTAAGTTTTTGGTAAAAAAAAAAGTACATATAGGCATTGGAAAAATTTCATTATTGGATATGACGTTTTAGTACTGAATGCAAACAGCAACAACAAAAACAACAAACACCATAAAAAAGACTTATTGTTATTTTTATTTAAATTTTTTTTGTTGCCTTTATCATTTAACTCGACTTTAATCACGTTTTATTATGAAATGTTACATAATTTATTATTGTTTGTTGTTACTGGCTGTTAACTTTTTAGTACATTTCCATTTTCACAACAAGCGTCATCATCATTATTCGTCATTGTGTTTGGTTGTCTACTTAAGCATTTCATTTTACAGTGTTTTTTTTTTTTGATTTTTGATGAAATAATTTTGAATTGAGAGACTTTATTGTCATTTGCATTAATTGTCATTGTTATCATTACTATTATTGTTAACAACAACAACAACAAAAACAACACTTCGCATAATTTTCCATATCCCATAATGATCTATCTATCTTCTCTTCTTACATCTCAAAACAAAAACTACAATTGTGTTGTATTTTAGCTTTAAGTATGTGTTACAAAATAATGGTTACCTGTGTATTACACTTCGTTGCACAATTCTAAGTACAAAATGTTGAAATGGCAAAAAAACTAGATATGTATGTGTGTGGGAAGTATTTTTATGTTAAATGACTCTTTTATGCCATCGTTCATATACTCAAATATTTAGACCAGAAATCAAAATTTTTAATCAAACAGAGTTTTTTTTATGGCCCGTTGCCTTTGAGGACATTGTGACTACTGCATAGATCTGCAAATTCATTTCCCAAGAAAAGGTCTAGCAAGAACAATTTCTTTATCTTGTAGTTTATTACGAGCGAACGAGGTATCTCAGCAGATCGTTCAGTCTATCCTCAGTTATCTCAGAGAGTTTATCAAATTTATGTTTTGCCAGGATTCTGTGTGTCCTGGCATCCAGGGTAGGGCATTCACAGAAAAGGTTAACAACCGATTTCTCCTTCTCCAGAACCAAACAGCTGCGACAATTATTGATGTAGGGAAATTCAAGTGGGCTTGTATGTTTCCTAACATTCAGCGACCCCTCAGTACTGCCAGCATACTCGAGATGCTCTTCCGACCTCGACTCGTTGCGATGTGCGCCTGATATCAAGAGAGCCACATAAGTTTGTCCATTTTATAAGTATCCAGTCCACGTCATCTGTTCTCAGCTTTCTCAAGAAAGTGTCTGGAGATCTTACGGTATAGAGATTGCATTTGCGTTAGAGTTATCCAAAGCAGATGCCTTTCTGGTTAGCTTATCCGTTCGCTCGTTACCATAGTGGCCCCTAAGCGCAGGAACTCAAACTAAAGCATGGTCCAAACACGACTTGTTGTTCAAATCAAGGCGCCCTCGCTTGACATCGTTATTGCCAAACGCTTAATATGGCGTCTGCTGTGTGTCATCTACCGCCATACTATCGTTCAACAGGGTTCAAAATAATTTAGTCTACAACGTTCACCGTTGACGGTGATGACCTCCCCAAAGAAGTTTTCAAAGAAGTACGAGCCAATCATGCCAATAGCCAAAAATCAACAACATAGTTGTTTGTGAAGCCATCCTTAATGGATCGATGTTGTCTTGCTTGTTGCTTAAAATGATTTTCCAACAAAACTAACATTTAAAATATTAGTTTAAAGGGTCATAGGATTTTTCTCAATATTAAGCTCATTTTGATCGCAAAATTTTAACAATCGGTGTTATAAACATAAACACTTAATGCTAAATTAACATTAATGATTGAGCAATAAACAACAGATAAAGCCGCCAAAATAGCAAAATAGCCACATAAAAATCTTAAAATAAAAACCATGCTTTGCGTTGCCACAATTTAAACTGATTTGATTTGTTTAACCAAAATAAATTTACGTGGCTCCGTACTATCGTAAATGTTTCGATTAAGAACGTCTTCTCAAAGGGAATTCCCCGTTTAAATTCAATTTTATTTAATAAAAATTATGTCTAGAAATGTGATGCGTTTTTTAAAGTTTTGTATGAATAAAAAAAAATTAAGCCCCATGGTGACTTTTGGCATCCCGAATTTTTAATTTTTAAATCTGGTCACCTTAAAATTTAGTGTTGATTACATCCCAGCAAAAAATCGGACATTTCATTAGGAACAAATTGATAAAAAATTAGATTTTTGGCAGCTAACTTTGCCATCTGCATTAACAATTGCATTAAACAAGAGATGAAATTTGTTATTTTAGTCTCAAGCCTTGTTAAAAGAATCGAGTTGCGAATCACTTGCTATTCTTATACCTTGAGTTACAGAGTTCCACACCACTTTCTAGACACTTTAACCGGATAATATTTAGTTGGTATAAGGTCTCAAAGAAAACCATTTAGATTAAAAACAGGTTCTGTGTTAACCCATCCCCATAGTGCGTCCTTAATATTACAATTTTCCAAGTCTTTTTAAAGGGAATTTCCCGTCATTTTATATAATAAAAAATAATGAAGGAAAAGTGATTTTATTTGGGTTTAATCGTTATGTTAACTCAGCCCGAGTGTACCGAATTTTTAACTTTCATATCTGGCCACCTTAATAAATACTATAGACAAGATTTATTCATATTTTTGAAGTTGTAGATTTTTTCTCAAGGCATAGGAGAATCTTTTTGTTAAATTTTTTTTATATGAAGTTTGAAGTATGAAATACAGGGTGGCTGATGAAAGCTGTTTCAAATAAAACAATAATTTTTTTTCTGTGTAACCAACCCCATTCCATTTCTATTTTATTTTACAGATTAATATTTGGATATTAAACGAAAATGGAGAATCGGTACAATGAAACAAGAATTTGGATAGTGCGCCGCTTTCACGCTTTAAAGTCCGTTGTTTCCATCCAAAGAGATACAGACGCATGGTTGGCGGCCATCCTAGCAGATGAACTTTAATGAGGCTCGTGAATAATTTTGAGATCCCTCAGTTGAAACGCAGGAAACTATCACTGTTGCTGCTGCCATACAATCCAATCCTAGAGTTTCGATAAGGAGCTTATCTTCTCAAATGTGTGTCAGCAGCCAGTCCCTGCAGACAATTCAAGACTTCAACTTATTTCCTAATAAGATTTAATTAACAAGCAAACTGAACGCAACAAACGTAATCATTCCCTTGGAATTTTGCGAGAAGATCATTCAAATGGCGACAGACGATGAAAACATCATGAACTGCAATTGCATTCACTTCACGACACAGTGTGGTGTGCTTGTTTCATCAAGGTTCATTGTGGGGCCTTACTTTTTCGAAGAAAACGGTCTGACTGTTACGGCCAATGAAGACCGTTACTTAAAGACGTTGAAAGAGTTCTTTTTTCCAGAACTACGCCGAAAGAGAATCCCTTTCAACTCTGCGTGGTTTTAACAAGATGGGGCCAACTTGTCACATAGCCACGACTGTTATGACAGAATTGCAGCGAAATTCTCCAAAAGAGTGATTTGAAGAAACTACACATTCCGTAAACCCTGACCAAGACCTCCTGACCTTACTGCACCTGATTTTTTGTGTGGAATTATTTCAAACAGGAAGTTTACAAAGGACAGCTAACAAATTTGGATGATTTAAAGCAATCCATCGGAACAACAATTGAGGCAATTCACGCCGCAACCCTCCAGGCATGAATGAATAACTTTTTAATTAGATGTCGCACATGTGTCACCAGTGATGGGACAGGGGGTAAAAACCCAAATGGTAAAGTATTTAAATTTAAATACCCAGGTATTTACCCAAGCATTTTTTTATTTTTAATTTTTTTTTTATCTTTTTTTAACATACATACTGTTACAGATTTATTTACCCAAAATGTGGGTATAAATCAGAATAATGAAAAATTTAAAAAAAATTTAAAGAATTTAATTTTTTATTTTGAATTAGATTTTTTAATAACAAATCAAATAATTTTCAAATTTAATCGTAATCACTGCCGCTGTCCGTATCCGATAAAAACTCTTATGGAGTAGAGTGCGTAATTCCTGTTAAAGTTGAAGGTTTATCGTCTTGAGTACCTTTTAGCGAAAAATTCATGGCATTTTCGAATTGAGTGAAGTGCGTGATTTCTGCTAAAGGTGGTAAACTATTTTTAAAAAGCAAGTTCCAGGTTTCGATATACTTATACATACGTTATGTTCCTTCTCTTTGCGTTGTTAAACGGTTCCTTTTTTTTTGAGTGAATGAAGCTTTGGGTGCTAAAGGAGCGTTTAGTAGCAGCTAAAGTACAGGGAGCTGTTAAAATTCGAACAGCTAATTTGCTTAATTGCTTGCTTCCACAAATTCCATTCCACCAAGTTACTTGAGAAATTTCATCCAAACAGCTCGCTGGGAACAAATATTTACGAATGAATGAACCAATTTTTTTTTTATACAACTGAGGCTCAAGCTTGGGTTTCGAAACTTTTATCTTTCTAGTTGCTTCACCATTGTTGCTGACATCGCCTCCACTCATTACATTGAATTTCCATAAGCACGCTGATTAGCGGTTTTTATTAAGAACTGTTGTTGTGTTTGATGCATTTAAAACTGCCTTGTCTGAGCAAAACGCATCAAGATATACACTTTAAAAAATATGTTCAAAATAAATTCGGAAAAGGTTAACATTTCTGTTACTCTACGTAACAACGAGTATTTGTTATTCAAATGAGTATTTACCCGAAATTAGATAAATATCAGCATACGAAAGTGGGTATAAATGGGAAAATACCCAGCGTTGGCTAAATACCCAGGTCTAAACCCATCTCTATGTGTCACCGAAGGTGGAGGCCATTTGAATTCAATTATTTTCAAAACTTCATTAATAACTTTAATACAAATTTCTTATTCTTCAAACAAATTATGTTAAATAAAGTTTTTTTGAGTTTACTAATGTAGCAAAATTCATCAGCCACCCTGTATTTATTGTATGAATATTTGTTTTTGAAGTTTGACAAGAGTGTGTAGAAAAAAATAACCAAACGATAAATTAAGACAACCTGATGCCTAAATATGGCTTGTTCTCCCATACTTTTTCCAGGCAATTTGACGTGCAGTATTTCCTAAATTTTTTCGTATGACGGCAATTTTTCAAAACAATTGAAGGATCGTCGCGAATAACGTTGCAAATGACAAAATAATAATTTTTCAGGAGAGCAAAAAAACGTTTTTAAAAGGTTTGATTATCTCTGTTTTTTAAATACTTTTCCTTTTGTACCTCTGTTACACTTATCAATCACTCTCGACAATTCCGTTCGTAGACTTTTGTTTATAACTTACAACGTTCTTCCACTGACCGACTCATTGTAATCGCGTTGTGACGGCGATAAAATTCATAATTTTGATGTTCTGGTGTTTGAACAAATGTAAGAGAGTAATTTTAACGGTAATCTGCCAAAAAAAAACAGGTTTTGAAAAAATTTTCTTTTACAACGTTATTCGCGGCTTTGCTTCAATTATTACTTTGATATTCAAAAACAAGAAATTAAAATATAAGAAAACGCTACTTTAGTCAATGAAATACTTTCCCATCAAAATACAATATTATTTATTCAACTTAACTACAGAGAAACCGAACTCAAACAAAGTGGTTTGGGCCAACCCTTTTTTTTTGCATTTCCTACTGCGTACACTGTCAGCTACTTTCAGTAGGGCACCATAACAAAAAAAAAAAAACTGCACACATTTGCAAAACATTCCAACAAGCAAATAAATATTTATGTAAAAAACTAACAGAAATTAAAAGAGAAAAACAAACAAAAACAAAAGTGCTATAATCGGCCGTGCCGAATCTGTTAATACCCTTCACCATCAAGTACATGGAAATAGCGACCACAGCGTAGCTTAGTTTCAATTTCAGTTTTAAAGTTATACGCCATTTTGCTTATTATTATTTCCGATGTCTTCTTAATATTTGAATTTTCACATAGTTGTAGTTAAGCCCTTTTACTTAATAACCATACCCAGCAAATTACGTTTTCAAGACTTCTTAATTTATAGGGTCGTATTGATAAAAAATATTTTAGCTTAATTGATGGCTTATTTGACAAATTTCTCTACAACATCTGTCAAATAAGCCTTCAATAAACCTAAAATATTTTTTATGAATACGGCCCATAGTGTATTCATTCATTCATTCATTATAGCATTCATTCTAAATGACTCCCTAAATGCGAAATATTTTTTGTCATAAATGAAGTGCTTAAACATAAATGCAACATCATGAAAAATATCTGAAGGTCTTCGTGTAAACAAATAAAATCAGCCCATGAAACATTGGATATTTTTCACCGAATATTCATGAGTTCTAGGCACTTATTAGAAAGAAGTTCAGTTCATTATTGCGTTAAAGTAAACACATGATCTCCCATGACACGCTAATGTTAAAATCATTAGAGTTTTCACCCAAAATTTAATCCTTTCGTTACCAGTTGAACCCCTGACAAATCACTTTTATGTCATATTTTTTTATTTGCTGGGTATTGATGGGGTTGAAAAAAAAATTATGCGCCATTTTATCTATGGCGCTTTCTTGAGCTTTTACTCTTGCTTAGTTTGCTATATTTTACTAGTCAAGACCTTTCGTTTACACCAATATTTAGGGGCTTTAGGTTGTTACATTTTTTATTACTAGACTTAAGGCATATATAAATTATTATGCCATTTTAAAGGGCGGCCATATTGGTTTTAAAGTTTTTGTATAATGTATTATATTCTGCTTGTCAAGACTTTTCTTTTGATACCCCTATTGCTCCTCTCTGTTGTCCAGAAGCTTAAAAAACCGCTATCGTTTGTAAGTTTTAGGAAAAACACCACAGCCTTTGTATTTCTGTGCTCATATCTCAGTAAGTTTCTAGCCGATTAATCAGTTTTTCTTAGAACTAGTTTTCGGGGCTATGGCTTATATTTTCGTATCTTTAACGTGTTTAAAAATTATTTGGCAGCTTTAGTATCTTGTTACTAATAAATAACATTTTTTTAAATGTTAAATAAAAATTATTTTTGCCTATAACTTTGCCGATAAGACCCCGATTCACCCAAAATTATTTACGAATAGCCTTAAAAGCATACTATTAGCCATGTCACAGAACGCAATTTCGATCGAAAAAGTTTTTAATCCCAAAAGTCGGTTCTTTAGAAAACAAAAAACGAAAAATTTCTTCGGAATGAAACCACTTCAAAAATTATTTTTTTGAACAAAAATTTATAAAGTAGACCATATTAAAGTGGTGGCAACGCAAAGGATTGGAAAACCAAAATACAAAAAAATCTTTTTGCGTTACGTTTAAATACAACAGAGATTTTAACATTTTTGAGAATTAACGAAATCTTTCGGAATCTTAAGAACCTAAAACAAAGTCTATCGGAATCGCACATACAGAATCAAAACCATTCCGATCGGAATGTGTGACATGCCTGTATATCTATTAATAGTAGCAAACGTGTCTATAAATTATTCTAGGCCTGAAAATGTTTGATTTTATGGTAGAAATGTGGAAAAAAACAAAGGCAGTCGTGTTTATTTGCTTATATCTCAGAAAGTTATGGGGCGATTGTGCTGGATTCAAATTGGTTTGTGCTACACATGTTGTGGCGACTTCTAAAAGTTGATTTTAACTGACTCTCGGACAGGCGAACAGATGACTCTGCTTGTCATAAGGTTTCAAAAAATATATACTTTATGGGGTCGAAAATGAAAATGAACGTTAAAGAAATTACAAACGCAATGACAAAGCATATATACCCTCCCTTAGCACTACTGGTGAAAGGTATAAAAATGTGTTTATTGTAACAACAACAAAAAATACAATTTATAACATAAAAAAAAGTTAAAAACGAAACTTTTATAATAAAAACAGACAAGACCTTCCACAACAAAAAGAAAGAACCAAAAAAAGTGTTAAAAAGCAAATGCATTGCCAGCAGTTTTGCTGATGACACACAATAATGACAAAGAAAAAAAAACAACAGAAGAGTAAGAAGTAGAAAACATCAGCTAAAACACCGACGACGACGACAACAAAGGAAAATGTAAGTTGTCAATCAGGCGTGTTTTGCAAAAAAAAAAATAATAAAAAAAATAACGCGAAAGTGAGACAAATAAACAAACAAACAAACGAACTCATATTGGCGTCACCTGAGCTAAATGTGAGTGAAGAAAAACATTTAAATTTTACGATATTAAAATTAAATAAATAAATAAATAAACTACAATTTAAATTTGTTTATTTAACAAGGAAGAGAAAAATCGAAGGTAAGCGTAACAAAGGAAAATTATGGAAGAACAAGTTGAAATGAAAAAAAAAAGAAAATGACAGACGACTGAAAGAAAAGTTAAATGCAAAGCATTGATATACAAATTGTTTATTTCTTTGCAGAAGTTCTAAAAAGACTTGAAAAAGTGAACTTTTGATTGGATGTCAATTTCAAGAACTGCAGGGGATGCCACAGTTAAACTAAAATTCTAACACAAACATTTGGGATTAGACACAGCCAGAAAACAAACAATCAAATTTATGACCAATCGAATGGTTCTGCTTTTGGAATCGAACTTTTCGTTTGTGGTTGTTAAATTGCTACAATCATAGTTTCTTAGTGCCGACTACATCTATTTATCTGTGGCTTGGAGTTAAAAGGGCCAATGTCACTTTTTTGCTCTTTTGAGTTAATCATTGCATTAGATTTGTTTTCTTGCTCTATTTCATTATGGTAAAATCGCTAAAGTCATACCTTACCCAGAACAGCTTCATAAAGAAAAGGCTGGCCAATGTCACTATGAAAGCACCTATAAAAGTTAAAGTTCAATTCCAATTTTCTCAAAAGTAAATATTTTGACATTGGCCCTTTTAGCTCCAAGCCACAGATATATAAAAGAGTAACGTGACTCTGATTTATCATCGCACAGACAGACCACACGCAAAGAGCTAGAGACATGAAATTTGGACAATTCAGTTTCTTTTTCAATTTATAGCTCCACTAAGAAGGGATTTTTGGAAATTCGTACTTAAAAGGGGCAAAAAAGGGTAAAATCGGTAATCTTATATCTGCTAAACTAAAAATGATACAAATTAAATTGAAAAAGTATTGTAATTTGCACAAAAAATAAGCTGACAGGTTTCTGGCCTTTTTTTGAATTTTCAACCCCTAAGGGGAAGAAACGGGTAAAAACTATAATTTGGTACTTTTTTGGTACCCTATGTAACTGCCAAACACATAAAGCTAGGAAAAAAATTTAAACTGTATTAGTTAATCCGTAAAAAAATATTAATAGGATTTCAACACTTTTTCTAAATTCGCATGTGTAGGGGGTAAAAATTATCCCTATTTTTGGTACTTTTCTAATATTATTCAATGGGACAAATATTGATTAATTATTATTGCCTAATAGCATAAGGACAATTATTTAGGTGAAATTTTTGTAAAATTTTAGGGGGACAAAAAAGGTACAAAAAAGAGGAAAATAGCGGAAAATCTGTATCATTCCTAATTAAAGGGCCAATTTTCATAAAATTTGTAATTTAGATTTCACCAGACATAAAAAATTATGTAGTTTACCAAAAAATTTAAACACATGCATAACAGGGTAGAAAGGGGAAAATTCGGCTAAACAGTTTGGTACTTTTTAAAACATAATTACTTTAATGCAAACAAGAGTAGATTTACTCACTTAAAACTATGTCTATTGAAATATTTTGTGACTAAGATATTTGAACATTTTAAACTGGGACTTTATACATCGCTATGGAAACCCCAAAAAGGTACTTTTCTGTTTTTTGGTACTTTTTGTATTTTCTACGTTTTTGAAGCTAGAATTGTACTGAAACTGTAGACAGAAACTTTTGTGTATATCTTATCTTGCGTCTTTCTCTTTCTTATTAGTTCTGTCGACTGTTAAACATATATCTGCTCTACTTACTCTACACCTCTTTACTAAACAAAATTATTTAATATTGTTATTCAATAACAAAATTATTTTACATTTTACAATATAAATACTTAATGAAAAATCTATATGTTGATACAGTTTATTGAACGCGGTACAAATCCTTAATAATGGATCAAAGTTGACATAATTCGTTCTGAAAACTTTCACTGATAGCGGACAAAAATGACGTGTAGAATGAGATGGTACATTAAAAAAGATATTCCCGGTTAGGAAATCAGAGCATATACATACATCCTTTTATTAAATTTAAAACAATTATTCAACAATTATTATTCTTAAACTTTTCAAAGCTGTCCACTTCACAAGTACAAGTTTACTAGTATAGGCCGGCAGGTTTGACAAAGTCCACTGTAAGCCACGAAGACAAAATAACAGGAACTGTTTTTTGATTCAATGCTATTGATGTACACATTGTAATTTGGATCCCAAATTATTGAACCATACTCAAGAATAGGCCTGACAAGAGAAAAATATAAAATTCTATTGTTATATATGGGTCTGTAAACTCTTTCGCCCAACGTTTTATGAATCCAAGGACAGCAAGTGCTTTATTACACAGTTAAAGAGATATGCTGAATAAAATTCAGTTTAGCATCTAATAAAATTCCAAGATCGGAGACGGATTCCATTCAAAACATAGTCGGATAACCATTCAAAACATAATTCACATCTACAAAAGAAACACATTTTATTTGCTTTTTTCAGAGTTCAGCTGCATAAGGTTAAGTCTACAACTTCAATTAAAAGCTTGTACGTACTTTTGTAACATTATAGCATTTGAGTATTTAAAAGTATTTAGTTGATCATTAATTAATAAGAAAAACAGCAATGGACCAAGATGACTTCCCTGCGGAACACCAGAAACAACAGCTATTAAGAGATAATGTTTTTAAAACGAACAATTTGCCTTCTATTTGTCAAGAGTACGATTAAATCTACATAAGAGTGTTCTGTTTAAAGCCCATTAGATCAAGTTTTTTTTTATTCAAAGTTTATGATTGACTTCATTCAAAGTCAGTGTAAATTACATTAATTTGCTTCTGTTCAATAAAGCCACGATTCACTGGCATAAAACAACAGATGTGTAACAATCGAACAACCCTTCGGAAAATCATGTTGTAAAGGCGACATAATAGATGCAACATGATGGCAAACATGATCAGTTATAGTTTTCTCAAAAAGTTTAGGTATTTAATCAAAAATATTGTTAGCGTCTGTCATGTGTAAACCGTACCATGTAATTTGGTCTGTGTGAATGCACATTTACATAGTGCGGTGAGTCGGCGCTGAGTCAATGCCGTTAAAAGGTTCAACCAACTCAGGCATTCTTTCGTAAAACATCAAACTAGACAGGCGCCACTTGAACCACATTTAAAAATTTAAAACTAGTAAATTTAATCTATATATATAAAAGTGAAACTCTGTCTGTGTGTGTGTTAGCTATAGACTCCGAAACTGTAAAACCGATCGGACTCAAACTTTGGCAAGTTGTTGTACTCATACCAGGGAGAGTTTATGGGTGGAAAAAAGTGGGCAGGGCCACGCCCATAAATTCATCATTTTTAGCTACTTGTGATTTTTCTGAAACTTTGCACACACATATTGAGCTGTCATGACTATATAATTTCGTGATTATAAAAGTGGGCAGGGCCACGCCCATAAAAAAAGTTATAATTTTTAGGTACTTGCTCTGAACTGATTTTCGTGAAACTTTGCACACATATTGAGTTGTCATGACTATACAATTTCTAGATTGGAAAAGTGGGCAGTGTCACGCCCATAAAAAAAGTTATAATTTTCAGCTACTTAAACTTCACCGATTTTTCTGAAACTTTGCACACATATTGAGCTGTCATGACTATATAATTTCGTGATTAGAAAAGTGGACAGTGCCACGCCCATTAAAAAAAGTTATAATTTTTAGCTTCTTGCACTTGATATTCAATTAAAATTCAGAATGCATTTTTATTTATTAAGAGGCGTAGCAACGCGCGCCGGGCTTTTCTAGTAAAAAATAAAGACAACTTAAATAAAATGTAAAAAGTAAAGTGTTTACTTAATAAAGAAGAGCCACTGAGCAACAGGTAGTATTAAACCAATATATAAAGACACTCAACCACCATCTTTTGGACATCAGCAATATTCAACCATCCCATTTGTAGCTCCTGCAACTGGACACCAGCGAACGAGGTAGACAAATATCTTTAATAATTTTAATTAATGTTGCTACTACTTTTTTGATTGATATTTTTCTCTATATAATATTCAATTCCAAAATTAATTTTCATTTTATTAGAAGTATGTTGTACTCTAATGATTAAAGTAAATTTAAATAAAATTTTAATTTATAATATTAATGCTGTAATTGAAAGTCACTCTTATATTAAGTTTTTTTTTTCTAAGTACTCACGACCGATTCTGCTGTACACCCATATCCATTTATCAGGCTCAACTTAAAGCTCACATGAAAAAAAAAATATTCTTCTAGTACTTAGTAATGCTAATTCCTAAATTTCTTAGTAATGCTAAATTCCTGATTCTCAAGGATTGGTGACTAATCGGTTAGTATTCCAAACTTTATGGCGTGAAGGAAATTTTATTTGTACTTGACTGGGTGGAAATATTCTACTTTTTTACAAGGTAAAAAAAACGCTTTTTAATTAAAAAGTAACTTTAAACTATTAAAACAAATATGTATGAAAAAGCACTACTAAAAACAAATCAAAAAATTTAACCCAGATTATAAATTAAAAAAAAAAAAAAGAAATAACAATAATAAAATACACATAAATTTAAAACTAAAACAATAAATTAATGAATATTTAATATTATTATATAAAAAAAATGCATTTTACTTGCATTATAACCAGCTACAACAACAACAATAATAATAATTTAAAAAAAGCAAATATAAATACTAATAATAAAATTGCAATATTATTTAGTAGCAGCAACAATAATAATAAAAACAAAAATAAAAAATGTAACTAGGTCAGGGTACATCCCCAATACAATGAAAACAAAATCAGTAACAGCAGCGACAACAACAACAGCAATAAATAGAAGGAGAGATAATCTGCCTGTTTAAAAGATTGAGTGAGAGCATGAGTAGAGAGTTAGAGAGCCGAATAAAAAATGGCGATATTTGTAGTTGCAACAGAATAAAAACAAAACAATCAAAAATAGTTTGGAAGAATTAAGAAATTTTTAGTTGCAGGTTGAGGTAGGTGGTGGTGTTGCAAATGTGGGTTAAGTGGCGTTTGGTGGTTAAAAAGCATGTGTATATGTACATGTGTATGTATGTATGTTTGTACATACAAATATTGAATGATGGTCATTTAGCGGTTGCTTATAATTTACTCTAGCTAATTGCGGCTGCAACAAACTGCGGCCGGCTTTAAAATAAAAATAAATACAAACTGCAACACAAAAGCCAGGTGAGTGAAAGTTAGAGGGAAAATGCCAGCAATTCATTAAAATGAAAACAAATGTTTGTATTTAAAAAATAATAAAGCTCACTGAGATGCACTCTAACACACATGTAAACAAACATGGCAGTATAAAAAGGGATGCCAGACAAAATTTACTTAAGAATCCGTACTTAAAAGAATTGATTGGAAATTTTCTAAGCCAAAATAGTATTAAACAAACATTTATGCTAAATTATAATTCGATTACAGCGGCTTAAATAGCATAAAACACGCTTTGAAAATAAAAATACTATTTTGCAATTGAATTCTGCGACGTATTTAACGTTTAAGTGGATACCTATGCCTGAACTAACTACAGAAAGACATACACACATTATCAAGATTTGAAAGGCATTTAACGCGAAAAAATAATTTTTTTCATGAAGGGAACTTAATTAACAGGCAAGCAGCTATGTAACAGCTAGTCAAAAAAAAAAAATAAACAAAGAGAAATGAGTTCAAGCGGCTTGCAATGCGCTATAAAAGTTCTGAAAAAAAGAAAAGTTTTAAAAAAAAATTTTTTTGTCACATACTGGACTTTGATTTGTTGTAACTACACACAAAGAAAAACCATGGTTACGACATGATCACGACGGTAATGTTATATTATCTACACCAATATTTGGTTGCCGAAAACAAGTAATAGTTATACCTATTTATTTTATTTCATCATATATTTTTTCACGATAATCAAACGATTGTTTGAGTTTTATCATTTAATGTTTACTTTTCTTATAAATTTTGCGGTTTTAAAATCGTATTATTTAAGAAAATTAATGCGACAAAAATAACATATTTAAAAGCATTAAAAATTACAACAAGTCGCGCTGGTCTTTGGAACATAATCGACATAATGACATTAGCAATTTATATTCACTCTTTTTAAGAATGTCGTTGTAGTATTTTTTGGTACGAGAGGAAGTTGTCGTATTTTTGTCGTTTTGGACAAGAAATCAACACAATAACGCTAATCAGATTTAGGCTGATTTCATTTGATAAATATACATATATATTTGAACAACTTGCTCATCATTGTATTGAGGAAGGTGGCAAAAATAAACACATTACGTCAAACTTCGTAAGCAGATCAGGAATGGAAGCTTTTCTAAACAAGAAAATAAACGCAAAGATAAGGCGAAAACAATTAAAAAAAAAATTTAATTATAATTCAAAATTTTAATTAAAATAAATATAAAAAATAATAATAATAAAAAACCTTGTTTGTTACTTTTATAACTTTTATAAACGTTGGTTTGTTTTCTCTAAATAAACCCGGATTAAATTTATTGCAAATTAAAAGCACACTTAAAAGTTACATTATTTTAGTTAATTGATTTAAACACAAAAAATCAATAAAATTGAATATTAAACAAACTAATTATAAAGAAATCGGGTGCCCTGGTGGACTAGTATGTAGTCTGCAAGTCTGGGGGTTGCGGGTTCGCATCCCGCTTGTTTCACTACAACGGACAAATGGTTTTCGTTACTCAGCTCGGTTAATTAAATTATAATATAATTTGTAATTGTATTGTAATAAAAAATTATAAAGAAAGGTCAATATTAGGCGATGAAATAATAAAAATTTGTGTTTTTTATTGTGTTTTTTTAAACCCTTTTATAAATTTTCATATAAAATTTCCCAGTGGTCCCAGCTAGAACCAGGAAGCAATTTGTGCCAGGTCAATTTAGTATTCACTAACGAATTAAGATTAAGCAAATTTCTTTGAAAAATCACGCCACGTCGTAATTCTGCTTAATTTCTCTATTTGTTTGTATTTGCCTATATTCCAGCATGCGCAAAGATATGAAATAATGAACTAAAAATGTTTTCAATTGATTTTGTAACCTATTTCTTTCAAATGAATAGAAATAATTTGAACAGACATACAAAAAATTTTCAATAAAAAGGGAAAGTTTTTTCTGAATTTGTAAAATGCTTTTTTACCTAAATCTCTCTTAAACATATTTTTCTTGTCATACATTTTTTAATTGTAAAATGGTATAAGAGCTTAAAAATGGACAGCAAAATATTTTTAAACTATTTTAAATTTCGTTTTTTTTTAATAATGGCTTGCCTGGCAAATTCATTAAATCTCAACATTTTTCAATAAAAAGAAATTTAAAGGCATGTTTACTAAATGAACTTTTTTCCAACAAAATTTCTAACAACAATGGTTTAGAATTAATGGCAGTTTATTTTTTCTTTATTTAAGTACGTAAAATGTAACATTAACTTGATCGTAATGTCGTAGAATTATTTTAATTTTTTTAACTCAAAACTTGTACATCTTGTTTGCTTACTTAACACTCACTTTCACAAGCTTTCCATCCTATAATCTAACATTTGGTCCTTCAAGCCAGACCAACTGCTTGGTGGCAACTATGCTGATCACTACATTACGCAAATTTATATTAAAAAAAATCTATTATAAATTTGATGCAATTTACTAGTTTGTCGTAAATTCCCTTTAGAATGAAAAATTCCCATTCTGCGTTTTGAATCTGGCATCCCCCTTAAGAATACACCTTAATAATACACATGACGTAAGCCTTAGAACAAAAACAACAACTACTACTATTGCACAGAAATAAATTGCATATTTCGAATACTATAAACAAATAATTGACAACACCACAAACTAACAAACACTAAGAAATAAATACTAAACAGACCACAAACAAACAATACACAAGCGATATTATAATATTACAACAACACTTACTCCACCACCAGTGTTGCCAAGTTTGAGATGAAGAATAGTGTTTAGCGAAAAGAGGTAAAACGATTATACCCAAAAAACGGTAAAACGCGCAAACAATTTTAATATAAGAAAACATATTAAACTTTTGTACAAATTAATTTTTAAATTATTTTCTTTAGAAGTAAACAAAGAATTAAAAAAAAGCCTTTCAATCTAAAAAAAAAAATTATAACGTTTTATAGAAAAACAATTTAATTTTCAAACATATCTGTTAAATCATTGTCATCTCCGGGCCACAAAACGGTGATAAGAAAATACTCAGCTCTGTTAAAACCAACATTTTCTAGTTTTAGAAGGCATTTAAGATGTAGCAATGTATTGGATAATATCCGCAAAAAATAGACTTGTTTAAAAACAAATATTATGTGGCTTTTTTAAGCTCCTTAAAGTGTGAACTTGTAAAAAATAACACAAAAAAATTGTATTTTAACTAAATCTATTTCTCGAAATCAATCAAACCAATTTTTGATTTAAAACAATGGTTGGTTTGCGCCATCCTGTTAAAACAACATTTCGCTCGGATCAATGCCATTCATATTTTCCAATAAAAAATAATTTCTCATAGGGCGCTATCGATCTCTATTGACCATAACGCTAGCTCTGCCATAATTTTTGAAAAAAAGGTCAGATCATGCTACCAGCGTGTAAAACGTACCAAACGATGAATTTTACTGGACGTAATGGTGTCTGTCTGTAGGGTCTGTTGTGTATTGGTCTCACTCTACGAGCGGAAATTTTTTTATTAAGCCAAAAATGACCCTCATTGCTAAACATAATTTTGCGTTAAAGCATTGGTCGAATCTGCATATATGACTGATTTTTTAAGTCAATTTGGATAATTAGGATAATTTAGTACCGTTGTTCAAGCTTCAATCTATCCATGATAATTTGCCAGAGCATACTGATTATAAATGTAAACAAGTACGACAGTTCGTTTGACAATTAAGCCATGGTGTAATTACATAAGGTACTTTTTTTACTCCCTTTTTTATGTATGGAGTTTGACAATTCTTGGCACTTAAATATCTTTTTATAAATGTTCATTTCCATGAATATATCAACCACGACTGTAAACATAAAAACACTTGAAAGTTTTTCAATATAAAAAATGATAAAAAAAACACTAAAATTTTACCTGCGCATAGGTATTAATAAGAGCTTATTAAATTATTTTAAGAGCAATAATAAGAGTTTAATCTAATTATCTCTTTGACTTATTTTAAAGAAGTGCAATCAACTATTTTCTTTTAGCGACTAAATTGTAAAAATAAAATGTAATTGTAAATATGCATTAAAATTAAGGTAACAACAACAATTAATAAGATCCATAAGAAAAAATAAAATATAGAGTCCAATTAGCGGTATTTTTTTTTTTGATTTCACTTGGATGTTATTTTTATGTCACGTGCGTAGTGCAAAAACATTATTTGTCTCCGTAATTCGTATTTGAACAGTCGCAAGAGCACCTAATTTAGAATTTAACTTTTTTTCTTAACACTTATATAAATTTTATTACCTAAGAATACTATAAGAGCAACAATCTGTCACGTACGTTATTTCACGTACGATATGTCACGAACGATATTAAATTGAATTTATTATAAAACCATTTAAAGATTGTTTTCAATTAAGTACGATGGGTTTTAAATGAAAATATTTGGTTTAGTAGAAGAAATTAAAAAAAAAGATACCTCCCAAGATTCGCAGATTTTTTCCTATTTCCATATATACCTCAAAATCATTTCTGTTTTATGTCACGTACGATATATTCTTATTTTTCTGGATATTTTAGACAACAATGATTCGAATATAATTAATTTTTTTTTTCAAATAAAGTACCCTTTGAATGGAATATAAAGATCTAATTTTGTTTCAGTTACTCTTACTTTTGCAAAAATTACTCCACTTTATATGTCCACGTACGATGACATGGAAATGTCCATATTGTAAATACTTATGTGTGAAAATAAAAGAAACACAATCGTTCTATGTTCGTATGTTTATTTAATGTTGTTTCTTCAACGGACGACAAAAGATTGAAGCAAAATGAAGTAAAACTCAATTCAATTCAAAGGGTAAAATAAATATGTATAATAAGTTAGTGTTTTCTTGACGGGACCGTATAATATGGAGTTTTCCAAACATTGGTACACAAAAAATAAACAGCTGGGGTGGCACCGCCACCTGTATAAGTGTACCCAGAGTTAAATTTATCGAATAGTTCTTGGAATTAAAAAAACACCCTATACAATTGTTATTTTCGTCTTTTTTTTATTTATTTCAATACTGTATAAAATATTAATTTTTTTTTAGTTTGCCATCAAATTCAAGAACTACTTAAAAAACACCTGTTATGTTAAAAAAATAAAAAAATAAATTAAAGAAAATATTTAAATCACATAGTTTTAACAAAAAGCACCGAAAGAGACACAAATAAAAGAAAAAGCGTCAAAAAATACCCTTTTCAAAAAAGGATAATCGAAAACAATATTAGAGATAAAAGACCAAAAAAGCGCCGTGAAATACCAGAAAAGCGGCAAAATGGCAACACTGTCCACCACCCTCTAATTAACAAACACTAATTCGTCAAATGTAAATTAATAAAATTCTAAATTTTGCCTTATGCCTTAAATTATTCGGCCTTATGCAAAATGTTTGATTTAAGCACAGCTCCTGCTATACAATTCTCACATTCTCCTATTTCATGAAATTTGGTGTTTTTTTTATTTATTTTTGTCTTCTTAATTTGCTGTTGTATTTGTTAAAAATCTAGCACAAGGTCATTTGGCGACCTACTGGCATAGTTAGCAATTATTATTACTCGTATATTGTTGTTGCACTTTGTTTATGCATTTTTTTTAATAATAGTTTATACCTACAACTGTTTTCATTTTTATTTTGTGTTTAGTTAAGGTTAAATGCAATAACAATAACAATGACCACATTTTATCTATTTATTTCATCCTTTTTCATTTTCTAATATTCTCTTGGTATAAGTTTGCTCTTTGCCACTCTTTCTCTCATCCATTAGATGTGCAAACATATACATGCAACATATAAACTTTTTTGCATTTCACTTGTAAACAAGCGTACATACACACACATATGTACATACACCTACATATATTTTGCTCAGTGTTGCATTTTTGTACACATTCTGATGAGAGTGTTTGTTGTATAGTCGTATAGCATAGTGTATTTTAATTAGCTTTTTTGTTTAGTGCACATTTTTTTTTATTGATTGTGTTTATTTAGTTGTTGTTATAATTTAATTAAAATTTATATGTTTTTAATTAAATTATTCTAAATAATAAATATTATTACGAGGTTAGACATGTAATTGCTTGAATGTTTTTTTTTTAATATAGATTTTATAGCAGATTACCTTAAAACGGGTGAAAGGAAAAAGGGGGAAATTTAGTAGTTGTTAAAAGCAGTTAGCGTAAAACAGATCAAGGTAAAGGTAAAAAGTGAAACTAAGTAGTAAATAAAATGCATTTGATTTTTAAGTTAAAACTTCAAATTGTAAATATTATGTAAATTTCTTCGATCTTTTTATATTAATATATTGTTTTTATTTCTTCGAGCTAAAGATTACTTTTTTTTTATAAAAATTATTATTTTATAAAAAAAAAGTGATTGTTAGCTCGAAGAAATAAAAACAATATACTCAAATTGTACCTTATACCTACAACAGAACTGGAGTTGAATAAAAAAAACTTTGGGGCCTCCGCTAATTATTAAATAAAAAATGTTAGCAATTTATCAAAAAAAACTTACATACTACCAAAAATTTTGATTCAATATAGGTATCTCGTTTTTAAATTTTATTCAAAATCTGGTGAGTTTCAATTACGATAATTATTCAAATGACAACAAGTAAGAATGATATTCGGCAATGACGTATCTCAAGCTACCCTTCACCATCATGTACAGAGGTATAGTGGCAACATCGTTGCTTAGTTTCGATGTTTAGATTTTAAATTTTTACATAGTTGTATTGTACTAGTCAAGCCCTTTTATTTGATATCCATATTAAAGGGATTAAAAAATTATTCGCCATTTTGTTTAAAACGACATTTTGGATTTTAATTTTTTCATAGTTTACTGTATTCTACTGGTAAATCCCTTTTATTTAGCACCAATTTTGTCGGGGTTGAAGGTAGCAAAGCCATAATTACTTTATTCGACCCATATAACCGTCATTTTATTTCGGAAGTCATCTTGGATTTTTACCTTTTCATAGTTTACTGTATTCTGGTTGGTTATCGTGGTAGTTCGCTGCACGCCAACAGTCAAGTAGAGTCTATATGACTCCGTTTTTACAGGACCACATCACTCGTCAGCTCCAATGTATCTCAGAATAAATCCAAGAGTAAGGGTACTAGATCCACCCCGTGGTCGTGAGGTATCTCAGTAGATAATTCAGTCCAACTTCCTCCTTTTCTCTATCCGACAGCTGCGACAATGGTCGTTCGATGGAAGTCCGAGTCGACTTGCATGTTTGCCTAACATCCAGTGACCCGTCAATACCGCCAGCAACCTCGATGTGTCCCTCCGACTTCGACTGGTAAGTTGCAATGTACGTCGTGCATCAAAAGAGGGCCACGTAAGCCGTGCCACCTTACACGTGCTCAGCCCACGCCACCTGTCATTAGCCTTCCGGAGAAAGTGTCTGGAGATTCTGCTTTTTAATAGTCCCTAACGGGATTGCCACTGCAATTGCGTTAGAGATATCCAAAGCAGATCCTCTCCTGGCTAGTTCATCAGCCCGCTCTGTATTCTACTGGTCAACCCTTTTCGTTTGATACCAAATTTTGAAGAGGTTGAAGCGGGTGCCTTGTTAATTACTAGATTTGACCCATATACAAATTTATTGTACGCCATTTTGTAGTGGCGGCCATTTTGTGTTTTATATTCTGCTGGTCAAGCCCTTTCTTTTGATACCCATATAGCTCCTCTCACTTGTCCAGAAGCTTAAAAAATCGATTTTATTTTGTAAGTTTAAGGAAAAAATGAAGCATTTGTATGTTTGTGCTTATATCTCAGTTAGTTTCAAACCGACTTGTCAATTTTTCTTGACAATAATTTGAGAGACTACTACTTGTATGTTGGTGTCTGTAGCTTGTCCAAAAATTAATTAGGAATTGTATTTAATTGATATACATATAATTAAAAAAATATATATTAAAAAATTTGTTTTGCTTATAACTTTGGCGATTTGTCCAAAAATGTTTACGAATAACCCAAGAGGAATATATTGTAAAAAGTAAAAAACATGTCTATAAATTATCCTAGCTAGAACTAAAAAATATTGATTTTTTTGGTAAAAATGGGAATAAAAAATAAAGACAGAGGCAGTCGTGCTGGATTTCAATAGCTATTCAGTTCCGAAAATTTGCTTTTGATTACCACATACAGATCTGGGTAACATGTGGGAGCTTCTAAAAGTTGATTTCAACCAACACACGGACAAACTGATTGCTCAATCGACTCTAATAGTCATAAGCCTTCAGAAAATATATACTTTAGGGGGTCGGAAATGAATATTGTAGAAAAATCAAAAGAAATGGCAAAGCTATATACCGTTTGTATTACAGGTGAAGGGTATACAAATCTAAATAATGGTTTCATAAAATGGAATCTCAATTAGTTTTTTCCTTTAGCTTCTAATACAATAAATTGTACACCTCGCCAAATATAACTCTCTGATGACTTACTCAAACCAAAATGATGTCTAAACAAAATTTAACATTGACTTCTCCGAATGGAAGTCCCAATCGCAATCACTTACTGTTACAAAGTTTAGTATTAAATTTATAACAGTTTAACGCGTACATCTTTACTGTAAGGCGAAAAAGTCTTAAGTCAGAAACTGCAATTTTTTATGACACAAAAATTAAAACGCAAATTTTCCGGCCTATTGTCTAAAAAACAAATGATTACGATTGGAAGCTAGTGCTTAAGTTATTGATACCAAACGAAATATAAAATTAAAGTTAAACTCAAACAAAAGCTCAAAATGCATTTTTCGGATTTAACAAAAAAAAAACGTTTACAGGGTTTTTAAACTTTATATCTGATTTAATTTCTAGGGAGTTTAAATGTGTGCCACTTTTGCACACAAATTGTGACATTAATGGATTATGACGTAAGAGTTATTTAAGCATTTAATTCTTAATTTAAATACATAAGTTTCACAATGCCATTGCTGTGTACAATTATTAAAGAGATTGGCCCTATCCAAATGGCCTACATATAAAAAACCCATGACCTATTTAAGTAAAACATAAACGTGACATTGATAAATCACAAAAATTCATTAAAATCGAATGTAAAGTGAATTTATAAACAATGTTTTAAAGTAAAAACTTTAGAAGCGCAATAACGGCATGATACGATTACTTTGGAAATAGAGCCCAAAACGTTTTTATGATTAAAAATCTATCAACTACCTTCTTTTAAACCTTCTTTAATTTTTGTTCTTTAAAACCATTCCCAAAAACTAAAATTTGTAATTATTTTTTCAAGAATTCGTGCTTAAAAACAAAATTAATATTACTGACTTCAAAACATTCCTTTACTTACAAATTTTTAATTACAATTTTAAGTTTTAATAACAGAACTTACACTCAGAGAATGAACACAGAAAGAAAAATGATTTTCTAAATCCAAGAATTAAATTCTTAATTTAATCCGAAATCGTGCTTAAAAATTCAAGTACGATTTATTTATGGTTTTCTTAAAACAAGTACAAAACGGGATTGTTTTACAAAATCAAGTACAAGACTATTAAAATAAGAATTAACTTCCAATTTCTCTCAAATTCAAAACAAACTTATATTTTTTAGACATTTGCTTAGATAAACACACTCTTTAAAATTTCAGGTATATTCTAATAATTCTCATTTTGTTTATCATACTTTAGCTACAAGTAATAAATAGTACTTACGACAACAAAGCTGTAGCAGTTTCCGAGTTAACTTAGCTTTCATGATTTGTCCGTTAGTTTTATTTTTTTAGTTTTAATGAAAAGTATCGCTAAGAAAATGACAAAGGGTAAGTAGTGAAGATACTGTACTAAACAACGATCAAACCATGTTATGAATTCTTAAAACAAGCGCATCTTGGGATAATTCCGTACTTACCGTACTTTTGACACCGCTACGGATTGATTTAAGTACGGATTACTTGATTGGTTTTTTGAGTGAAGCCTACTCGTTCTAGGTACTATAAAATGGAGAAAGACTTGTGCATACATGTGCACTCTGACTGTTGGAAAAGTTTCCCAAATGTCAGACCAAATAATTACAAGTGGACAGAGCTGTCGTTGAACAACAAAAAACGTATGTCTCAGAAACAACATTCCACACCAACATCAGTGCACCAATATTTTAACAACAAAAATTGGTTGCATCAGCAAAGTACTTAAAATTATTTAGGTAAATGGATTTTCCTTTATTTTCATACTGTAGCGTTAATCCAATACACAAATACTTAAAACATACGTTCTTAAAGTTGGTTACAAACAAATAAGAATAAGTGAATTATATTTAACACCTGATCATCAATAGCTTTTGATACTTCATATTTGAATTGTCTTTAAAAAAAAAGAAATATGTTCATAGTGCAAACAACAAGTTTGTGGAGATCAGGAACCAAGTTGGGGGAAGCCTTCAAAGACAGTTTATTAAATTTTATTAATTATTAGGCTATTCCAGCTCTTTAGAAATTGCTTAAGTACAAGAAACGAGAAGCAATTCTTATCTAAAAAGTAACTCTTTCATATTAATAAGCAATTTTACACAACTCGTCCTTTAAAAGTGCTAAAATTTATTTCAAATGAGGATTTAATGTTTTTGTCTTTAACTTGTTCTCATTAAATTTTTCTTAATGTTTTCCAGAATTAAAAATACATCAAGAAAGAAATTTTAAATTTAAACCACGACCTTGTGGCAAACACCTGTGGTAATTGAGAAAAGTCCTTCGGATACCAAAACAAATATTTAACATTAAATAATATCAAGGTCGTTGTATAAAATTACTACAATAACTGATACTGCCACGACTATTTTCTCTTATGCGGCAGCAGCAATAGCAGCATAAATATTTCAGCAATTGCTAGTACATAACAACAATAGCATGTAGTCGTAGCAGCATACATATATAGAGGACTTCTAAATGTGAAATTTCCGGCGACTACGTTAATAATAGCCTTGCAACTATCCACTCTTCCAACAGTAGGGTAAGTACCGTAAGTACCATATAAAATGGCAAAAGTCATTCTGTATGCTAAGTGCAGCATAGGAAAGCCAATAAAAAAAACAAATGTCAAAATAAAAATATAATTCCACCAAAAAAAAAAGCAAATAAAGATGGCGGTACAATTTTAAGTATGTCAATGTCGTGGCAGCCATGGCCTTATTTTCTATTATTGCTGGTGTTATTGTTGCTTTTATTCAATTTGTACTCCAATGCATACACATAAAACAAGAAGAAGAAGAAGTAGAATGAATATAAATAAACATACACCTCTAATCGTACATATTTACATACACTTGTCTGCCAACCTTGTTCTAGTATGTTTTTATGAACACGAATGAGTTGTGTGCGTGCGTGTGTGTATGTTGGTATGAAAACAAACAAAAATGCATTCATTCTATTTCATTTGTTGTTGCTCTTGTTTCTCTATTAAAAAAACAAAAAAAAAAAAAAAAACTTTGACTTTGACCCATTTCTTAAAAGCTTGTTGCATGCATACACATACCCACCACACTTGCATGTTATGCTTGCTCTTTTAGTTTTAATACAATTCTATAATAATACTAATAATGACATTTATAATAGTCATAATGATGATGTCGAACAAGTGCAGTCGATAATATTACATTAGTAGGTACATACATACATACATACCATGTATAAAAACAAAACAAAAAACGCTAATAAGAACAAGAACAAAATGCAAGTATGTTAGAGAGTGTCTGTCAAGGAATGCGTGTGTGTTTTATATTTGAAAAAAAAACTAGATCAATGTCAGATAATGCAACATACACACATTTGTATGTATAGCTGTATTTATACTACTAGAACATCGAAATCGAAACACAAATATTAATTTACAACAATACTAATAAGAACAAAAACAACAACAACAATAACAAATGCAACAAAACAATTTAACTATTGTAAATATAAATAAAAATGACCTTTACAATTTTCATTTATTAAAAGAGTTGCCAGATAGAAAGAAGTAACCAGCATAAATGGGGGCATAATTGAATTATGACCTATGCTAAGGGATTTACTTTCAGTACTCTGGGGATATTTATAAAATTAATATTTAATAGCTTATACGAAGCGAGTGCGTGCTGTACTGTTTATCCCGAACAAAAGAGGTGCAAAAGGAAGAATCTGTTAGGCACGATTTTTTACTTTTCCTTACAAGCTAATATTTTTAAATAAAGACAATGGAAATAAATAAAATAAAAATGTACAAGTCCCTATCTACTTCTGAAACTTAGCAGGGCCTGAGGCTGCATTCTGCGGACCGGAACCCAGAACTGCTCTGGGCAATGGGTTAGTGCGGGCGAAGATCTTTCAATGGGTGAACTCTATGAACTTGCGAAGGTGGATGGAGGGAACCACATGTGGACAGGCTCAGGTATGGTGCTCAGGGAGCCACTTGGCAGGGGTGCAGTGAAGATACTCGGTTTTAATCGGAGTATGATGAGCTGGATCACTGCGTTAATTACAGGACATGGGAACTTCAAATATCATCTGAAGAGGATGCAGATCGTGGATGATGATATTTGTAGAATGTGCCTGGAGAATGCCGAGACAGCAGCGCATGTAGTATGCGAGTGTCCGGCGTTGGCGAGCGGAAGATTAAGAATCACAGGCAAGCACACATTAAGTGTGAGTGCGATGGGGGACCTTAGTCTGAGGGAGATGCTGGCGATTACAAAGGACTGTGCGATGAGGATTGTCGACCAAACGTCGGTTATGGCGTGGGACTCAGTGATACTGATCGGTGGACACGAAATCACTGAGGAGCGAAGGGGATCGAAAAGGGACCCGTGATAGTAGTGGTCTGTTTCGATATTCCCCCTACATGTGTATATATAAGCAAGGATTGTAAACGTGATACAATTAAAAAATAAAACACTGTTTCGTCTTGGTGTTCCTTTTGCCCTGCTTAAGTTACCAATCCAACTTATAAGTAAGAATCGTTACTATCGGAAGCAATAAATCTCGTTTAACAGACAATGGGGCTGAACACAATTTTTTAAACTTTATTTGAATCAAGGTATGAGCAAAAAGGAATGTATTTTTTTTTTCCTAATTTGTATAAGACATTTGTAAGTGGGAAAATATCCAACAGCTGTTCATTTAACTTAGAGAATATAATAGAGAAGTTTATTTTTGTCTAGGGCACTTGGGAAACACAAGAAGTTGAGATTTGTATTAAATGTCTCTTAGTTCTGTGAGAACCCGTTTTTTTTGTTTACTTAACAGGCATACTCAGCGTAAATTCGTAGGACCTCAAACCTTCCTTAACATTTATACTCAATATTTCAGGGAAAGATCGACTTCTATGTAGGAAAATCAGCTATGCATGTTGAAATGTCTAATTTGGTACTTTGCCAGGGACAAACTGAATAAAAATGTTAAAGTTCAGATATCAGATTGATCTGCATATGTAAAATAAAGAGTTTTGTATACAGTGTGCTGTATATAGGAGAATAAAGTACACCGTTACATTAATGCTTGGGGTTAAGCTAAAGTCACTGAAAATAATGATAGCGTACTCTTAGTTAGGTCTTCCTCACGAAAACCTATCAATCTCAACATTAGGACTTAAAAAGGCCTTATATAGAAGTTTGGTTACAGCAACTGAATAGTTTCCTCATACGACAACACAGACAAAAATTTGCGTTATATTTATCATTACGAAATTGCAATTAGACTCGAAGTCAGTGAAAACTGGTTAAATTACCATTACATATCACGTATTTTAGAATTGGTTAGACAAGCTGTAATAAAAGGTATGTAACTCATCAAATATGAATAGACATAGATGACCGTCACTCTTATTTAGATATGTTGACAATACCATTCACTGTTTTGCCAAAAAAAAAAAATTAAACGCCTTTATTAAGAGCAGTAAGGGGTCTGTATAGGAAATAACAATTATTCGTGCAAAGATATGCTGTTTCACATGTGGTAAAATCCTGCTGAAACGACATGTCTGCAATATGAAAAAGTAATTAAGCATGTCTTTATATCGCTCAATGTTTACCAGCGTTATTTGCGAAGACGTATGGACACATGATTTACTGACTTTGTCATTTAACCAAAACTGTGCTTCATTCGATACCTGATGAGTTTTTCGGTAAAGTTGCTCTGGATTTAATCTATTTCTGAATCAAACTAACCTCAAAATAACCGAATACTATTTAATTTGTGTTAAAAAAATTAGTGCTGCCAATATTAAGTTCTCCGCCTTAAGAAAACACGCTTAAAGTCTTAAAAGATATATAAGGAAAAAAAAGAACAAAGATTCTCGAACAATTTGTATTCGAATTTAATGGTTAGTCCTCGCCAACACCTTATTTCTAATTCAAAATCTTGACTTAACTTTAAAATAAAATACCCCAAAATTACCCTTCCGATATACCCCACACATATTCTGGCAACTCTCCACAACCTTCTCAGACGACAAATTGTTTTTGTTTGTTTCTAGACGTACATTATTCAAATGTTTGCCATTGCTGTTGTTGCTGCTGTTGTTATTGTTGTTACTGTACTAGCATGTAGTAGTGAATCTCACTTAGAGCATCCTTGTATCCAATCTCGAGTATATTAGAAAACACCGCTTGAGCTTGACCTAAATTTTCAATGTAATTTTTGTAAGAATATTGAATGAATAAATAAAATAACAAACAAATTGCCAGTTGTCGTTTAGCGTCATGTTCTAATTGCAAAACTAGTAAATAGAAACAGACACACAAATCCACCTTGAATGTAAATATGTTATGGCATGCAAGTAGAGAGACGTAAAAGTTAGTCGGTATGTAATGTGTTTTAGTAAGTTAGTACTTACAACTATGAAAGCTTTAAATATAGAACTGATATTTAAAAGCGAGGAATGTATGCCGAAAGGAATAAATATTTAAAAATGGAATTGACAGAAATTGAAGGAGGATTTGTAGGCGGGTATGAAAATAGAACAAAAAGGGGGAAAAACTTCTTAATGAAGTTTAAAGTTTTTTTTTTGTGAGTAGAGGACACTTAAAAAGCACAATAAATCTGGACTAGCTGCTAAATTCAACGATAAGGAATTTTTTCATAGAACTTGTTCTAGATTGATTGTTGGTGATGTCTCTTTGAAGTATACGTAATTGCTGTGGTTGATTCCTTAGCTGGAAAACACATTCGGCGGTGGTTTAGTGAGTGATGTTCGACTTTGTTTCAGACTTCGGGCAACCACTAACGTTTCTGTGATGCTTTTGCCATCTCAATAAAAAAAGAGCATGATGATTTAATGACTTGTAGAGGTGGTGGGCCTGCGGACTTTAACCCACCATTTACGTCTCGGGATGATGTTGCTTTCCAATAGAAGTAGTTATTTGGTAATCTGTTTGGCTGCTTTCGGAAAGTAAAATCCGAATCTGTAGCTGATAAAAGTCATTAGACTGTTAGTAAAAACAAAATAACGTTTTAGATAGTCCCGACCACTTAAGTAAGGTTCCAAGATATTAATGTAAAAAGAATCGCCACCTGTAGTCATGATAGAGTTGCAAAACATGACACATGGGTGATTGATCGTCAGAAAGTCAACGACGTGATAAGACCAGATTATGGCACTCGGTGCCGACGTTAATTAAACCATATTCATTCCCTCTTCGGAAAGGGGATCAAAGTTAAACGGTAGATGGTTAGAAGAGATAAAACGCTCATTTCTTATTTACATTGCTATTACCCGTTAAGGTAAATAGGTAAGGCTGATGCAAAGTTACCCTCACCCGAAGACCATTACGGTCCATTGTGATGCCTTAATATAGAAATAGAATAGCTAGAATAGAAGAGAAGGAGACCAGTCCAGAGTCTCTGGCGGAAATCGAACCCGCAACTTCCAAACTAGCAGACCAGCACACTACTGACTAGTCCACCGGGGCACCCCTCTATTACCCGCTATAAAAACTCTAATTATTTAGTTGCCATCTAGAGGCATATAAAAGATTAAAGCCTTTTGTATAGCCAAAATACGGTGGCGTATTTATTGTTTACTCTTAAAAGTATGTCCAAGAAAGAACGCTTCTACAATACAAATTTAAAAAAAGTAACAGTCAGAAGGGCACAACCCATGGCTATCACATGGTTGGTGGTCAAGAACTTATCACAAAAGTTTCCTGGGGGCAAATTACGGCATTCGAAAGTGATCGGAGTTTAAAAATTCGTATAAGATTCTCTATACCTAAAGCACAGCGAACTTCATGGTTTGAGTAAAATTTTGATCGTGATTGAATGCCGTAATTTGGCCCCTGATTTTTAAGAGACAAAAGACGTTAAGAATTATTTGGGAAAATTTAAACAAATAAACATGGATCTCTAAAAGGGTTTGGATGATAGGAGACTCAGAAATGCATACCGAAGGCTGTATCAGATTTCGTGCTTAAACCGAAGATATAAACTATGCAACAAAGCCCTGTATGTGTTTTTTAGGTGTTCGCCAGAGTGTTAGAGTGAGAGCGAAACTTGATGCTACAAAATAGGTTGTGCACTGGTTTTGCAGAGCGCTGCAACTTCACTTTAAGCACACACTCTGATATTAGCCTAATAATTAGAATTTAATCTATCATTTCATTACCTTTTTCAAGGATTATTTTGCTATTCTATTTCAATGCTTTAACATGTTTAACACATTCCTTAACTGCTTTATGGTTATCGGAGTATGAGAAATGTTGGAGAATAACAAATCATGGTCATTGTGGCTCTCAATTTCCACAGATAACCTTCCCGCAGCATTTTCATTCATAAACTTCGACCGAAAAATGTACTTGAATAAGACCATGAAAAAAGCAGAAGCAAAAACTTGAAACAGAAACAGTTGTTATTTGAACACTAACATACTCCCTGCCTTATAATCCATTTCTATTGCTCTCTATTCTCCCCAACTACTCCTCAGTGAAGTGCAACAAGTATTTGAAAAAAAAAAAACTATTTAACATTCACCTACTTGCAATCAAAACAAATATATAAAAAAACTACTATTGAAAACATACACACACACACAAACAAAAACTCAATGTCACCAGCAGCCATTAAGGAAAAACCACTTTCACCCCCTGGTTCCGTATGTGTTTATCACATCATCACCATCATCATCATATTCTTCTGCCTTCTCTCTAGCCACAACAAACAAACAGACAAACGTGTGTTTTTGCTGTTCATCTAACTTAATAATGCATTTTGTTTTTTTTGTTTGAAACTGAAGGTCTGCAGCATTAGATTAATTGCAAATTTTATTATTTTTCCTATTCGATTTTCCCCGCATACTTAAGGTTGCTTTAAATGCTGAAATGTTGCAGGCTACTGCTAACGTTAACTAACGTTTTGACGTTGTGCGTTTATGTTTGTTTTCATTAATACTATTGTATTTAATGCAACACTGACATTGATGAATGTCAGCGAGAAGATTGCGTATGCGTGTGTATGTGTGTGTGGCTGTGAGTATAATTGCGTTTAAAGGCCATCAAGTTGATGAAAATATACTCATGCACACACACAAACACACACACGGTTACAATAAACTTGCCATTTAACAAGCTCTTACTTTACCCCCACCATCCACAATTACATTTAGTTGTAAACGCCAGCAAATAGGCGGCACAGACAGACAGCAACAGCAACATTTGTATCTATTTGTCTGGTGGTGGCTGTATGTGCCACCATAGTCAGTCAGTTGTTTAGTTGCATAGAGTGAGCGCCTCCCATTTATTCATTCAATTAAATAGATTCAAAATTGTTTAGTTTTTTTCTTCAAGTAAAATTTAATGCAGTTCTAGTTACAACTTCTTGTAAAATAATAATGATTTACATTGGATATATTTCAAATGCAATTTTGACGGCCAAGTAGTTAAAGTTTCTTTTTAGTTTGAAAAAAAAATATTTTAGGTCAAGGTGAATGACGTTGAGGGGATTTATTTTATTTTTCTCTTGCTCTCTCCGTTTTCTCCATATTTCATAGAGTGCGATTGATTATAACAACTATTAGAGACATTGAAACTGACATTTGATGGTCATTTAGGTGCATTTAGTACTTGTTGCAAGTATTTCGGTATGTATTTTTCAATTTAACAGTCTGTTAGGTTTATAATTTGTTGCTTGCCACAAAAGTTTGAAGTTATTTAAAAAAAAATTAAATTTAAATAAATTATTTTTATTACAGCTTCTGCCTTCAAGTGTTTATAGCTTTTTAACTCCTAATAACTCCTAATAAAGTATCTCAAACATAGGGCAGACTGTTTAGTGGCGTTGCTGTCTTTACTGATGGCTCGAAGATGGGGAGCACTGGTGCTGGAGTCTATATTGAGGATCTGGACATCAGAAAATCAAACAGACTTCCTGACGAATGAGGGCCGTAGAATTGTTCAGGGGTAACATCGATACGGGCTCGGAGGTCACTATATACGTAGATAGCCAGGCGGCTCTTAGTGCCATGAGGGGCTATTATGAGAATTCCGGGCTGGTCGATGACTGCAGGAGAGCTCTACGAGAGCTTTTAAGGGAATACAGGTTGAGACTATGCTGGGTGTCGGTTCACTCCAACATAAGCGGCAATGAGATGGCTGATGAGTTGGCAAAACTGGGCTCGGAAATACTGGATCCTGATAGGGTGGAGGCGGTTAGGCCTCCTTTGGGTTTCTAATTTGGTATGATCAGAGAATGGGTTCTGAGCGAGACTAATCGAGACAGGATTAACCGAACGGACTGCAGAGTATCACGGACGCTGTGGCCGATAGTCAGTAAATCTGATTCGGATTTGCTTCTAGACAGAGATAGGGTCTGCGTGAGGACCATGATAGGGATGAATACGGGCCACTGCATGTTGGGCAGGCTGGCGGTAAGAATGGGGCAGAGCCTCTCGGATTTGTGAAGGCTGTGCGAGGATCCAGAGGAGTTGGAGACATTATGTGCCAATGTCCCAGACTGCAGATTAGCAGGTTAAAATGGCTAGGTAGCAGATTTCTTGGCGAATTAGGGGACGTCTCGAGAATCTGATAGGATTCGTAATGGGAATGACCTGGCTTCGTGACTTGAGACTGGGAATACGTCGATTGTAGGGTCTGGGCTCTTTTTGGCATTAGTTTGTTATCCACTTCTTCGCCTTTTTCTGTCTTCTTTCATTCTTCCATTCTCTCCTATCCGTATTCTAATTCTTATCTCTATTTATTATTTTTAAGGCGTCACAATGGACCGTATTGGTCTCTGGGTGAGGGTTACTTCACACCGGCCTTACTAACCTACCTACCTACCTACCATCTCAAACATAAGTAGCGGTAAAATTAATAAAATGAATGGGCTTGAAATATACTTATGTAGATCTAGAAAGTGGAAGTCAGAAAAAGAAAGCAGCATACTGACATGCTAATTAGCACTCTGACTCTATATATTTTAATTCCCAGCAGCAAAAGACTTTCTGATTTTGAAGAATAATATCTTGCATCCACCAGTGTATTTATTGTTCCTTGACTACTCATAGAATCGAATAAAACTTTATACTCGTACGCAGTAAACAGACCTTAGACTTGGCGGAAAACTTTTGCCTGATCTCACAAAAAAGAAAGAAAACATTCGGCCTGTCCACAAGATGAGGTTAGATTGAAGTGGGGCTTCTGCAGCCCATACCCATAACACGTATGTCCCACTGGCATGTTGCCAGAATTTCGGTAAAAAATCCAGTACCCTCAATGTCTGTAATTCCTCAGAAATTTCCATACTAAAGCATTATACCATAGCGACAGCGTTAATTTGCATTAGAATCTCACTAATGCAAATTAAAATTTTGCTGTGACAGACGACAGTTTTTGCATTTAGTAAAAATTGTAAATGCACTAGCAATCACAAATCTGAACATGTTGCTTCAAGTTGGGATGGCAGAAGGACACTTTGAAATAAGAGAAAGGGAATTGTGGAAATTCGTAGGTTTAATGGTATCTTTTCACGGAGGTTATAATTCATATGCAGGTACATACATATATGGTATTTTTTTAAAGGACCGTAACAACACTTTTTGGGAGAGTGACGTGCTTACGATGGACGATACCAGTATTAAGAAAAACTTTCACCTAAATAGAAAGGCATTCCAAAAAATATGTAAAAAAGTTTAACATATGTATGTACATATCGAATCTATTTTAATGCAAGGCACCGATCTTTATACAGACGAATCGAAGATTGCTGATCGAACTGGAATGGGTTTCTATGACATAAACCGAAACAGAAATAAATACTTCCGTCTACCAGAACACAATACTGTTTTCTAGGCTAAAAGTATGGCAACTACGAAAGGCATTAGGTGTATAGAGGGGATTATAACGAAACTTCGATCTTGACGTACAGTAAATTAGTTATTAAGATCCTAATGAACGAAGGAGTTGAATCTCGATGTGTCCTGCAATACAAAATTGAGATAAACACCGGAAAGAGCACTATTGATTAATGTAAAAATTCACTTCGAAGAATAGCACGAACATAGGTATGTGTATGGTTCTTCAAGCTTTACAAGTCAATATTGAACGTGCCGTTCATGACATACGACTTGATTTAGTGGAAAAAGTGCTCGAAAATTGAATTAATCGAATTCGTTTCTGCAGAAGAAGTCGTAGAGGCCATTTGAATGACGTTTTATTTAAAACTTAATTGTATCGATTAAATAAAAAACTTTTGAATTTCCTTAACAATAATTGTGTTTTTTTTTTTCAAAGAAATCATATCACTATTATTCGTAAACCTTTTATAAGATATAAAATCTAATTTATTTAATGAATTAATTGAGATTACAATAACATATAAACTAAAGAAACGTTATTTTTACTTTAGTTGTTTGACATTGGCCATCGTGACAAACTTTTAAGGGGAATTCCCTTTTTGGATGCGGCTAAATTTTTTTACTTCGACTTGTTACTCACTCTTTCTATTCTATTTTCAAAATAAGTTTTTGTGCAATTAATTCGTTAGAATATAAAATAAATTATTTTTTTATACAAAGAAATCTTTAACTTTTTTATTTACAAAGTCACATAGTAAAACTTTATGATGTGACAACTCATTTTAACTTTGTCTGAAAACTTAAAATAAATGGTACTTAGTTTAACTAATTTTTGTTTAAATTAAACCAATTTAAGATAAAAGTTTTTCCAACAAAATTATTTCTCTCTTAAGAAAAGAGATACTATATCGGAGTCCCAGAAAGAGGGTCAGATTTAAATTTTCTATTATTTTGTTAATAGTGGTTGTACGCAGTTTTTTTTTTTGCAGTTGTCAATTACGGACCACTCAATTAAAAAACATACAGAGAAATATTTAAACAAGCAACGTTCAATTATTTTAAACACTCTACAGAAATGTTGAAAGTTTTGCTAAAACAGTGCGACAATTACGTCAATTTGTCGGTGCCAAATAATTTAACTATGAGACATTTGATCACAATATTTTACACCAAATTTACGCTGATGGATCAGAAGGCCAATGAAGTCTGTGAGTTACAATCACCGTACAACCGATATTAACAAAATGATAGCAAATTTAAATCCGGCGCTCTTGCTGGAACACCCATTATAAAGGAAAACATCATCAAGCATACTAATCAAGCATTGCAGTAGTAATTGTAAAAATACAATTCTATTAATTACATCGACGGAGCTTGACGAAAAAACAAAAAAAATCGATTTTTTGATGTAACATACATACAAACACAAATTTTACAAAGTCAAATAAAAGGTTGGATGAGCATTTTGATCGAGTCTAGTCCTCTTAAGACAAATTTTTTTCGTAACACATATGTACATAGATAAATTCAGTTTTAACAACGAAAATTTAGTCTAAAATAGTTTTTTTGCCGGTTTTACTGCATTTAAAATGCAGATATCAGCAGATCGTTATATATTTAAATTTAAACTAAATTTTTATTCAAATAGTAATCTTTTTGGGCGTAACCTAAAATCAATTAATTTGTTTATAAAACGTATTGAGCATTTTTTTAAATAAAATTTAACGTCGGTTTCAAGTTATTCGATTAGTTTTTATTTTATACATTCGCTAAACGTCGTTTAAGAAAAATATTTAAATTATTTAAATTTATTTGCAGCATCCTTGTGAACAACAAAATATTTCCACTTTAATCCCAAGCTAAAAATTTATGAAAAATATTTTTGAAATTTTTAAAAAAGAAAGAAAAACTTACCAGGTCTCTCATTCGATTCCATATCGATGTATTCATCTGAGGAGCTTTCAGAACCGTTACTGTCACTGCTAAAAGTTGAGGTATTAAGCAAATGTTGCTGGTATTGCTGCTGATTGTGTTGTTGTGGCGGTATATGTTGTTGTTGCAAAATAGTTACTTTTTGTTGATTGCCCGAATTTGTTGCTTTCGGCAAATGTTGCTCATGCTGCTGCTGATGACATGACTTTTTATTTGCTTCACTGTTGTTCAAAATAGGTACTGTTGTAGCAGTTGTAGCTGATGATGAAGAAGAAGAAGAGCTGACACTTATACTATTATGGTTGCCATTATTCGCAAGAGTATCCATGGGTGATGATGTCGATGAGGTTGGTATACTGGAGTTGGGTGATAATTCTTCAATACTTTCTAAAGTGTTTCTTGTACTGATTGTTAATGATGAGGGCATGTTGGCCGTTGCTTGTTGTGGTGTTGTGTTAATGATACTGTTGTGGTTATTAGTGTTGCTGGTGGTAGTGATTGTATTGACATTTGCATTGGTATTGGCAGTGACGGATGTTGTAGCATCATTTGTTGTTGTAGTTATATGATTTTCATTGAGTACTGTTGCCGTAGTGCGATTCGCGGAACTTTCGTTGACTCCATGAGCATTATGCTGAACTGCAACATTTGATGATGAACTGGCAGTACCATAGTTTAAAAAGTTTTGGGTTTCATTGTCAATAGTTCCTCCAGTTATCTGGCCATTATTTTCATTTGTTTGTGACAATCGGCTGCCCGCTGTAGTTGTTGTTGCTATTAAAGCTGTAGTATTTGGTAAATAGTGATGTTGTTGCAGTTGTGTAGTTTCGGCAGTGTTTTGTACTTGATTATTCTTTAACGTTAAATAATGATTAGAGGCTGTTTGCCCATTATTACCATTATTAGTGTTATGATTTAGTGTAGCTTCTCTGGCAAATAGCACATTAGAAAATGAAGGACCGGTTACCGTTGCCGCCGTAGTATTTAACTTGTGTAAGCCGCTCATAATCTGACTTGGCTCTATGGCATCCATCACAGATGGCATACCTTTGTAATTGTTACTAGTGTCGCCAACTAAATTAGCACCCATTATTGACACCGAAGATCCGGAAAACTTTAAATCACATAAAGCACCCAACGATACGCCAGCATCTAAATTAGCATCTATGGCCGAACGATGATCGAGTAGAGCCGATTGTTGTATACAGTTGGCGAAAGTGCTATAATCACTTTTCGCCATTGATATTTCGCTCTTTGAGGAAACGGATGGAGTTTCATACATAAACGACTGGGTGCTGGGTGTACTACCAGCTCCCAACATGTGATCTTTGTGGTGATGCATATTGGTATTAATATTGTTATTGTTGTTGTTGTTGTTATTATTATTATTGTTAATATTAATATTGTTGTGGCTTTGATTGTGATTATAGAATGAACTGCCTGTCAAGAGAGGCGCAGAAAAATGTTCCATGTTAGGCAACAGAGGACCGTGTATAATTATTTTATATGTGAGCAGGAGTCTAAAAAAAACAATAATTTTATTATAATTAAAGGTTTAATATAAAATGTCTTAAAGAAAGACGAAAAATGTATTCAAAAGAACAAACTAAATTTTTTTTTTATTATTGGAAACTTTAAATTAAAAAAAAATTAAAATTTTTTCTTAAAAAAAATATTGAAAATTTTTTCTTAAAAAAAATTAAAATTTTTTCTTAAAAAAAAATATTGAAAATTTTTTAATAAAAAAAAAGTTATTGAAAAATGTTTATTAAAAAAACATTGAAAATTTTTTAATTAAAAAAAAATAATGAAATTTTTGAAGAAAAAATCAATGAAAATTTTTTTAATAAAAAAAAATATTTAAAATTTTTTAATAAAAAAAATATTTAAAATTTTTTAATAAAAAAAATATTTAAAATTTTTTAATAAAAAAATATTGAAAAAAATCATTAAGACAATTGAATTTTTTAATAAAAATTAAATTATTATAAAATGCTCATTAAAAAGTTTTAAATTTGTTAATAAAAATAAAATTATTAAAAAAATTGAAATTTTTTTCATAAAAAATAATTAAAATTTTTTTAACAAAAACAAATAATTAAAATTTTTTAACAAAAACTAATTAAAATTAAAAAAAAATTTTTTTAAAAAATGTATTAAAAATTTTTCAATAGGAAGAATAAGAATGAATGTTCATTAAAAATATTGAAAATTTCTTCTTAAAAAATATTAAAATTTTTTGTTAAAAACAATGGGCCGTATTCATAAAAAATATTTTAGGTTTATTAAAGGCTTATTTGACAGATGTTGTAGAGAAATTTGTCAAATAAGCCTCCAATAAACCTAAAATATTTTTTATGAATACGGCCCAATATATTTAAAATTTTTTTTTTTAATTAAAAAAAATTTTTCTTAAAATATATATTGAAAATTTTTGAAAAAAAATATTGGAATTTTTTTAATAAAAAATTGTTAAAAATGTTTATTAACAAAATTTAAAATTTTTCCTTAAAAAAAATAAATTCTTTTATTTAAAACAATCTATTTAAAATTTTTTATTAGAAAATAATTGATACTTTGATTAAAAGTAATTGAAAATTTTTTCTTAAAAAAGGATTAAAATTTTTTTTATTAAAAAATACATTGAAAATTTCTTCTAAAAAATTATTGCAAAATGTTCATTAAAAAATGTTAAAATTTTTTTAAAAAAAATATTAAAAATTTTTTTAAAAAAAAATTGTAAATTTTTTCCTTAAAAATATTACAAATTTTAAAAAAAAAAAATTATTGGAAATTGGTTAATAAAAATATTATTGAAAAAAGTTCAGTAAAAATATTGATAATTTTTTCTTAAAAAACATATTATTAAAAAAATTAAAAACAAGTTTATTAAAAAATTTATAATTTTCTCTTAAAAAGTATTGAATTTTTTATAAAAAAAAATATTTTTTCATTTTTTTATTAAATTTTTTCTTTTTTAATTATTAATAATTTCATTAAAAGTAACTAAAATTTTTTTCTTAAAAAAGTATTGAAATTATTTTGTTAAAAATTAAATTAGTGAAAATTTCTTCTTAAAAGGTAATTGAAATTTTTTCCTTAAAAGAGTATTGAAAATTATTGAACAAAATGGTGGCAAATTTAATTTCGCCGCTCTTGCTGGGGCAACCATTATGAAGGTGAACATCATCAAGCATACTAATCAAGCATTGCAGTAGTCATTGTAAAAATACAATTCTATTAATTACATCGACGGAGCTTGACGAAAAAACAAATAGATTTTTTGATGTAACATACATACAAACACAAATTTTACAAATACAATTAAAGGCTTGAAAAGTATTTTGATCGGTTCTAGTCCCCTTGAGAAAAATTTTGTTCGTAACACATGGATAAATTCAGTTTTAACGAAGAAAATTAAGTTTAAAAATTGTTTTTATTTGTCGATTTTACTGCATTTAAAATGCAGATATCAGATCGTTATATATTTAAATTTAAAATAAACTTTTATTCAAATTTTAATCTTTTTGGGCGCAACCTAAAATCAATTTATTTGTTCATAAAAAGTATTGAGAATTTCTTTTATAAAAATTAACGTCGGTTTCTGGTTATTCGATTAGTTTTTTTTATACATTCGCTAAACGTCGTTCAAGAAAAATATTTAAATTATATTAATTTATTTGAAAATTATTGAACATTTTTTATTAAAATCAAATAATAAAATAATATATTTAAAAAGTTACAAATAAACAAATTACTTCAAACTACGTCTTTAAGATGCCTAGCAAAAATGGTTAGCAAAGTTGAATTTTTAATGAATAAGGCTGAGGTAAGATGAATTTTTGTTTCGTTCTATTTACTAATTGGTTTGCAGAATAAATATTTTGATAAAAAATATGTTGCGAAACTTTAATTATTATTTATTTTAAAGCTGATAAACTTTACTGTAATTGGTTGCTGGACTTTTAAAGTGAGCCACTGTATTTAACTCACAAGTTGGTAAGATTTATACTTCGCTAAACAAATTATTATTGTATTCTATGATAGGTGAGTAAGAATGGAATCTTCTACTAAAGCCTTTTTCTGTTGTTGTTATTTTTTATTTTTCTTTTCACTTTTTTGTTATAAATTTTTTATTAGTAAAAAATGTTGAAATAAAAATTATACAACAGAAGAAAAACGTTTAAGCGATAATAGCCATAACAAAATAGGTATATACATATATATATTCTAAAATAAAAATTTATTAAAAAAAACCTGAGTCTAAAGATTTTTTTCACATTTTTCTAAAACCAAAAATCTCCCTTTCCTTAAACATCTATTATTTTTCCTCCCACTGTTCTTTGTTTTTAAATAAAACAATGATAGAAAAAGCTTATTTTTTCAATAAACTTTTAAAACAATACAAAAAACATATGGCAACATTATAATGCTTTAAAGTTATTTAACAGTTGCGCATGCGTCATTCATGTTTTACACAGATAAAAACAGAAACAAACTCGAATAAAAGCCACAACAAGTTTAGCTGCAATATTTATGAAATTTGTCTTGGAAGCAGTGAACAAATACAACAATAAACCATTAACTTGGTAGGTACAACAAAAAAAAAAACTTGATAATGAAAATACAAAAACCAGTTGAAAGCGAAAGCAAAAGTGTTTTTAGTTGAGTACGCAAGAGAGTGAGCGAAAAAGAGATGGAGAGAACTTTAATTTTTCCATTTGTAATATTTATTCGCCTGACATACTAAACTATTTCTTGTTGCTCCCCACAAAACGCATGCATTAACATAAATACAGCCAAATAACACATAAAAAAACTAAAGAGTGTTGTCAGATTAAGGGATTTTTTAACATTTTGGGGATTTTTTGTGGGGGGAAAATAGGTTAAATTTATCAATTTTTTTCAGCAGATTTATTGGAAATTTAACCGACTTTTTTAATTATCTATTCTGGTAGTTTTCATAAAAAGTTTTACTTAAACAAACATTGACTACTTATTATAATTTTGAATATACAAGCTAACGCCGCAAGGCGACAAGCAATAATACTAAAATAATGGTAAATCCATTATCTTCATATGCAAAATGTTTTGATTTACTTTTGTAAGAAAAAAGTACCGGTGAAGCCACAGATTGCTCATCAAAGCTGATGGTAAATGTGTCCCATCGGTTTTAACGTGCAATAGATTGGATCTATTATAGCATATTCACAATGTTTACAAAAAAAAAAAAAAACTGAGATTTGAGACGAGAGGCCTTAAAAGACGAATTTGCAAGCCCGAAATGCTGCTTAAAGGCTTTCAACGAAACTCATTACTTGCGAAAAACAATGGATTTATTACAATTACCAGAAGCGTAAGAGATCGTATATGAATTTTCAAAAAATTTTAATATCCAAAGGTTTTTTTCTTAATAAAAAGTATCATAAAAGTGCATCTTCGTTTAGAAATACACAAAAAAACACTCATACAAACGACTTTCCATTTTTGGTTATAATTTCCGAAGGATTCGAATTAGAAAGAGTTCTAAAATTTATACAAACATACATACATAAAACACAAATAATAGATAAAATATCACTGCTGATTCTCGCATCCCCTATGCACACTCAAACTTGTTTCTCGCATGAACAAGTTCTCGCAATAAGCGTCAGTTGGCTCACCTAGGCAACAAGCGGCCACTCTTAAGAAATACTCAAAGTTTCTGACAGATAAGCTTAAAGCCAAAATGGGACATCGGTTAGAAGAATAATGTAATTTCCGTCCTAAAGGAATTACTCAATATCTCCTTTTTACGTTAATAACAAACAAGCACACATATGTATGCTTCATTAATCTGGAAAAATCTCTTGACGCTGTAAGACACCAAAAACTTCATCCTGTAAGAACAAGCATGTTCGCAAATACGGATCTTGGATCTGTGATAAGTGAGGGTGGAAATTTAAACTAGACCCAAATGCTACATCGGCAACATATACTCAGGTCTTAACAAAACATACATAATAAACAAGAGGTGTTTAAGAAAAGAAAACTAAATGTTTTAAATGTTTTAATGTACGTAAACATACCTAATCTTACATATGGCAATTTTTTTTATATCTATTTTATTTGCAATCTATTTGACAATAATAAGCAAATTTGATAAATTTTAAAAGTAACATGTCTTATTGAATCCCATTGGAAACAATAATTTAAATTGTATATGTATGTAATTGCATACATATATATTTAATAATAATAAGTTTTATAAGCATGAATTGAGTATGTAATAGGTTCAACATATAATAAGAATTAATTACATTATATATTATAAAATTTCATTAAATAAAAGGCAGATCTAGAATATGATTTCGTTTAAGTCTTCTGACTTCACCAGTCTCATCTAATAATGTGATTGCCAATATATTCGTGTGGTTACTAAGTCTTTCTAAATAATTGCAACTGGATTTTCGTATTTCTGATTTGACAAAAGGTATATTAAGGTCATTATGTAGGGATTTATTAGTTATATGAAAAGGAGCATTTGTTATTGTTCGTAAAGCTTTTGATTGAAATCTTTGTAAAATTTCTACATTCGAGTTGCTGGCAGTTCCCCATAATTCTATGCCATAGGTCCATATAGGGTGGAGTACAGTTTTCAGAAGTAAAACTTTATTTTCGAGCGAGAGTTGGGATTTACATTACATTTTCTTTAATTTATGGTCTAGTTGTTTCCTTTTAGCTGATATATGTGCTTTCCACGTAAGCCGTCTGTCTAAGTGGAGTCCAAGATATTTTACAGTTTTACTACTGGGAATTGCAGTACCATTTAGACAATGGACAATTTTTCGTTCTTGTTGCAAAAGTAATGTGGTTTGATTTTTGGGTATTGACTGCAATATTCCATTTTGTAAGCCAATCATTAAGACTATCAAGTTGTAGCTGCAAGGTTCCAGAGGCTTCCGACGGTGATTGATGAGAACACAAAAATGCCGTGTCATCCGCATATGTAGCCACAGTAATGTCATCCCTTGTTGGCATATCATAAGTGAAAATCGTATACAAAACTGAGCCAAGCACACTACCTTGTGGGATTCCAGCTTCTATTTGACGAATGTTTGAATTGTCGTTATTAGTTCTAACGTAAAAAAATCTGTATTTTAAATATGATCGAAAAAAATTATAGAACGGTGCTGGAAGATTAGTTTTTAATTTGTATAACAATCCTTCGTGCCAAACTTTATCGAACGCCTGGTGAATGTCCAAAAACATAGCAGAACAGTATTTTTTGTTTTCAAAGGAATCAGTTATTACCTTTATAATTCGATGGCATTGTTCTGGTGTTCCATGCATATTTCTAAGCCCGAACTGGTGGTCAGGAATAATATCATTTTCTTTTAGGAGAGGTGTTAACGTTTTAAAAGTAATTTTTCAAATATTTTAGAAAATATTGGAAGTAGACTAATAGGTCTATAAGGAGATACTACATTCTCTGGTTTACCTGGTTTTAAAACCATAATTATTTCCGCACACTTCCATTGTGACGGAAAATGTATGTAGATTTCTTATTATTTAAAGCATTTATTTCCATTTAACATTTTTTTTTTCTTTTTTATGGCAATGAAAAAAACGTGTTAATTGTATAAAATTTATTAGTATCACTTCGCAAAATTTTGAACAGCATTTTCCCCTTCAGAGACCACTGCTAATCGCTTACTTTACTGCAACTGATAATACCCCAAAACTATAAATGTATTAAAAATATGAGAGAATATGAACACAAAAGAAAATGTTATTAAATGAAATGGGAAATTAAGAATTTAATGATATGCTTTACGTTTGCTATTTTCATTAAATTATAATTTAAATAGTAAAATCAAATCAAATATCAATACATATATAGAAGAAGAGTGTTGCTGAAACCGTAGCTGATTAAGAAAATACATTGCACTCGGCTTATATCGGATGAATTTTTTTAAGTATTCCTTAAAACTTGCAATTTAATTTAATTGCTTTATAAAGTATAACAATTTATGAAAATTAAGTTAACGCAGAATAATAGATTTACAAAAATAAACTTATTTTTAAACATTAATTGTCTTTCAGGGAATTTTGGGTATAAAAAAGCTAACTTCGGGAATACATTTTTAAAAACTATCTGGGAACACGTAAAGTAAGAAGACATTGCAAAATTTTAAAGTAAAGCAAACTTGCGATAAAAACTAATAAAAACAGGATATAAGCACATACATAAGTATGTATGTACACACATTTGTTTGTACGAAAGATAAAAAGATGCTGAAAAAAAGAGCATATAAAGTAGTTCTTAATGGAATGGGGACAGAAATTCCAAACAATTAGCCGCACCCCGTTTGTGAGTGTTCGAGAACAACAGTAACAGAAGCAACAGATACCTTGCACAAAAATGGAATTGAAATTTCCGCTACAGTGAAAGAAAAAAACAAACAAAAAGAAAAGTACACACAGCTGCCTGAAAAAAGCTATTTTCTGCTGTCACTCTTTTCTTTCTAAGTCTATTTTCTTGCATCATGCACAAATAGCTAATAAAGCGTTTTTTTAACGCATATTATTAATACTTAATTTATTAAGGGTTGGGTAGATATTAAACGAATTAAAACCACAGTAAATAAACTAAAATGAAAGTAAAGTTAATAAATTGTATAAACATATATATGATCGCGGTTTAAGTATATAAAATATTTTTTTTTAATTTATCAATAGGGTTATTGTCGTTAAATTCTTAAGCTAACTTTTATACCCCATCTTTTATAATTATGTGTGCTACACATCGAAATATTCGTTGTCAACTCCATAAAGTAAATGTTTTCTGTCCTTTTAGTATTTAAATGCTATTTAGCAATACCCGTCCTTTTGTCCGTTCTTTTTTAGATTGAACAAAATAAACCCGGAAAATGAAATTGGTTTTAAATATTTAAGCATTTGGTATTAAAAGTGAGCGTAATCGAAAAATTTTTCAATGAAATCGAAGCAAAAGTTATGCATTGTAACTGAAGAATATGCCATGTCTGTCTATATCGTACAAAACACAATATCGAATTGTTAAATATGGTTTGTTGACGAATCTTACATCTATTAAGAAAAACGCATGTGACACGCCCACTTTTACGAATATGTGATTTATTCTTAAATGTATATTTATATTTTCCATATTAACAAAGCTTTCAATAGTCCAATTAAATTGATGAGTAAAAGTGTGTCACATCAACTTTAACGACCACCACCCATATAAGTGGTATTCCCTTATCAGTGAATAATTTAAATGACTATTTAAAATGCATTTAACCAACGGAAAATAAGTATGACAAACTTACCTCCCATATAAGACAAGAAAGAAAAGCACTATCATGCACTAAAAAATTGAGATGAATTACGTTCACCTTTATGTTAGCACCGCTATCTTTGTAGTTCTTAAAGTTTGTCGATTTGTAAACAGCAACGCCACGTTTTAGAAAATGCAAGAAAGAGAACGTGTAATTTTTTAACAAAACGTTATCCTCATTAATATTTAATTAAAACAGTACGTATACGCTATATTGATTAAAAGAAGTAAATATCTACTATAAGCGATAAAAGTGAGTCAACGTCGTCTATATTTTTTCTTGTTATATAATTATAATTGCACCACTATCGCTAGAAAAAAATTTAACAGGTAAAACTTAAAAATTTTAATAAAAAGTAGCAAGCAGCAGTATCTAATACCATGGCTATATGTTCCTTATAGGATCTACATATTATATATATAATTACATGGCAGACATATAAAAAAAACTTTTTGATCAATAATGAAAAAAAACAAGTAACAGTGCTATATTCGGCCGTGCCGAATCTTATATACCCTTCACAACGTGTAGTCATGCATTAACAATTGTTTGTATCACCATTCATCCCATATAAAATACGTGCATACGTACACATTAGAATAAATGTGGCATCGAATCCCAGCTGAGCCAAAAAAATTTTATTTTATTTTATTTAATATATTATTTATATTTTATTATTTTTTTTATATTTTTTTAAAATTTTTTTAAAAAATTTTTTTAGAAAAAATTTTAAAAAATTTTTTAAAATTTTTTTTAAAAATTTTTTTTTTAGTTTTTTTTTATTATTTTTTTCTTATTTTTAATATTTTTTTTTTTGTAATTTTTTTTGTTTGGTATGTTTTTTACATGTATGTATGTATGTATGTTGTTGTTGTAATTGTGAAAAAAAAACGAGGTGGTCGTGGTTTTTTGCTCATATCTCAGAAAGTTATGGGACGATTCTGCTGAATTTCAATAGCGATTCATTCCTGGATATTTCCAAGAGATTGATACCATATACAGATCTAAGGAACATATAGTTGCTTCTAAAAGTTGATTTCAACCAACACACGGACAGACGGGCAGACGGATAGACGGACAGACGGACAGACGGTCAGTGCTTAATCGACTCCTCTATTCATAAGCTTTCAGAAAATATATACTTTATGGGGTCGGAAATGAAAATTGTAGAAATTACAAACGGAATGACAAAGCTATATATACCCTTGTGCACCACAGGTGAAGGGTATAAAAATAAAACAGCGATTTGCTTATATGAAAGACGTAAGGAATTTCACTGAAGAAAAACATACCTTTGGTCACAAATAGAAAGGCCTTAACTCATATAATTATAAGTTTACAGGAGGTTAAAATTTAATAAAAACTGCATTATCATAAGGTAAATTATTTTGTAAAATTATTTGTAAAATAATTATTTTAGATATTGCATCAAATTTTTGTGTCGAGGTGTATTTGTGTTGAATGTATTTAAATCACCGAAAAACTCAATCTCGTATAAAATACTAGTTAGGGCCTTTTTACTAGTTGCCATCTATATCGTGAATATGTTTTTGCCTTTTTAGTGCTGATCGCTTTTTGAATATACATATATAGAAGTTACGTTGTTATGCCTTAAAAAACGGGAATGGGTCCATCTTATTTCAGAAATTTTTAAACCCAAGTAAAGGGCGTTGGCATTAGTAACTCAAAATCGTCAAAAATGAACTTAAGCGGTTGCCCATGAAAACCACAGAATTAATTAATTTAAAAAATGTTAATAATTGGAAAAACGTGATATTTTAGTTCTTAAAGTAGTTTTCATTTCAATTTCACATCTTTTTTCTTTTTAAGGGAAACAAAATTTTCATTAAATTCAAGAATAAAATTTCAACTTCTGGGGAAATTAAAATTACAAAGAAACATAAAGTTGAATAATTTTTGAAAAAAAATCATAGAACAATTTTAAAGCTAACTACACGCAAAGATTATAGTTTCTATAACAATATTTAATTATCGAAAACAAGGAATAGTTATTTTTGTTTCATTTCATCATATATTTTGTCACGATAACCAAGCATTTGTTTGAATTGTATCATTTAATGTTTACTTTTAGCAAAAATTTCAAAATGGTTATCATTTAAAAATATAATTTAAAAAAAAAAAATTTGACAAAAATAATATTTTATTCAAAAGCATTAAAAATTACAAATAATCATTATATAATAGGTGAGAGAACAGTATGATTACAAATTAATCAAGCTATGATTTTTTTAATAATAATTTGATTTCAACTGTTCTTCTTCTCGCTGAATATATTTTTATTATTTTAAAAGTTTGAGATGTCAAAAAAATTAACAAAAAAAATGAACATTATTGAATAATACTTTAATAAACATAATAATGATAACTGGTAACCATTATATGTTTTACCCATAATCATACAATTCAATCATAGTATGTTGCTCTTCGATTATGGTTACCACAACCATATTTTTTCTTTGCGTGTATCTTTTCAAAAAAGCGGTTGAAAGTTATTGTGGATTGTACAAAGTAGGCATCCATACTGGATTCGGAACCTGAAGATTTACCATGATTCTGAATTGTCGTAGATAATATCCGAGTAATCGAATCAATAGTTACATGCCCTTTTTTGTCTGTTAACCCCAAAATTTATTTTTCCCCCTTTTTCTATCTCCTTTGCAGGTATAACAACGGGGCCAATAAAACGGATCTTCTACTAATTACGGAAAAGGGTTCGTTTTTATTTGGAGGTATTTCATAAAATTAGATTTATTGAAGGCTTATTTGACATCTTTTCAAAATGTTTAAAAAGAACTATTGCAAAGTTTTACAAATTGAATTAACGAGATCATTCGATTTTTTTTTTACTTCTATGACCAACCCTGGTTCGTAAGTTTAATAATTCAAAAAAAAATAATATTACTATAATGATCTTTACTAATTTTTGGCATTGTACCTACACATTTTTTTGCAGTTGAAAATTTATTCTCATGTTCAATTTCATTTTTTAATTACATTTAAACGCTTTCCCTTTAACATACAGTGGTAAACATTTTTTAAGCTTGACATCACTTTTCCTACTATGAATATATGTATGCATGTAGGTAGTTGTTGTGCTTTTTAATTTTATTGCAAAAACCATATTCATCCATCCATTTTGACTTACTAGAATGTACCTACAAACATGCATACACACACCATAATCCCATACTAAACAAACAGCAACAGCTACAATAATAACGAAACACATGCGTTTTGCTTGCACTAGCTGAGTAGTAGGTACCACTAACATTTCCACTGTCATTGTCATCATTATTATAACGAATGATAATGATCATTAATATTCCTAATCTCTGGGCAAAATAAAAACGATGAACAAAATACATAAACGACAAAAAAACTTTTAATTTAAAATAAGGAGAGTGAGTAGATGAAAGTGGCAATAGTTGTTTAGTGTGTGTGTTTAATTTTTTTTCTTTTGCAAATGCAATAATAGAATTCCGTGATTTTATTTTCTCAGTGAGATTGTTCTGGTTCGTTTTTGAAACTTTTAGTTTCGTTTTTTTTTGTTGTTTCATTTGTGTATTTAATATTGGCACTTTTTCCTTTGTTGATACCCAACAAACACGAATCCAAAGGTTTGGTTAATTGTGGGTTTTTCATTAAATACCTACATATGTACCTAGTATTAAATGTAAATCTTTTCTTTTTAACCTAAACACGTTTAAATCTTATGTACAGTGTAAGGCAAAATTTACTGAACGAAGCTCGTATAGGTATGATTTTGTTTGAAAAATAAATCTTTAGTTAAACATTTTGATTGAAAGGTGAAACTTAAATTTTAATGAAAATACCTATATACCTAGTTATAAACATTTTGAAAAGGTTCTCAGTCATCGATAATAGGTACTATTCAAACAAATCATTTGAGTAAATATTAATTAACCTTAAAGGCATCGAATTAATTAGATGCATAGTTTATTAATTATTATTAGTATTTAACTGGCCATGGTCTTACTTATTGGACAGTGAACAATCGATTTGACAAAAAGCGTCAAAATTACATTACCTTCTCGGTTTTCATTAGAAGCATTGTGTCAATAAAGGTGACAAGCAAATGCCTTTAGATTTTCTACTTCAAGAGCTTAAAGTCGAGTTTAAAAAAATATATATACATATATACCTGTAACAATTATTTTTTAATTGCCTTGCAAAAATACTTTATATTCAAAGATGCACGGTGAACATATTTTGCGATACGGTCTTATGACAATTTATTCAGAAATGCACCTCGTTACCAAGGGTCGTATTTCAAAAGATTTTAAACCTTCTTAGAAAAAAAAAACACAAAAGGCGTTGTAGGCCAGTCAATTGAAGTCTCGACAAAAAAGTACCCAGATTTTTTAGCAAACTCATACAGGCAGCAAAGATGTTGTTGGCCGATCATGTTTTTTTTTCAACAAACGGCTGTTTTGTATGTAAAATTTCAATATTTTTAGAATAAAAATTAAACACCTCTAAATTTTGTCCGTGTTTAGTTGCATTTTGTAATAAATTTAATGATCCTTGTTATTGTTTTTACCAAATTTATCGACGATTCACATTTGAAAAAGTGATTAATTTCAAATTATTCTTATTTTGAAATCAAACCTACATGTTTGCTGGGTAATTGTACGTACTAGTTGCTGTTTATCTTGTTTTTTGCAAATTTATTTCTGTACAATATTTTATTTTGTCTTCTACGAATTCCTAGCACAATGGAGAATAATTTATATGGGTCTGTTAAGTTTTTTAAGTAAGTTTGCAGATGTTGTTTTTGTTGTGTGGGCATTTTTGATACAAAGGCGGGATGTGGAGTGATGAAGCTGGTTGTTCCGCACACACTGTGTGTTTTCGTAGGCTGGCAGGCAGGCGTTCAGCCAGCAGTGGCAAAAGTTGTCAGAATCACATACATACGCATACACATAAGTATATGTTTTTTTAAGAAAATGCGAATATTCTCATTTTTGTTTCCTTTAATTTCGTAGAGGAACTAGTGCTTATAAACTTTAAGTCTTACAGTGTAGGAAAACCTTTTATAAAAGGCGGGCCAACAAAAACGAATTTTTAAAAACCAATTGTTTTGTTTTTATCAGTATGTATGTATTTTTCTTGTAAAGATTAATAATTAAATATTTTATAAGGTGTGTTCACTTTAGGCAAAAATTTAACGAAATAAATGTAACCACAAAAATGTATTAAATTCTCCAGCATTAAATAAATGTTTATTTAATAAAATATTTATTTAATTTAATCAAGTTGCAGTACCAATTGTTTGTTATATTTGTTATTGTATTATTAATTACTCAAGCAGATGAAATGCAAAAACCGTTTCTACTGGTTCTATCAATACATGCCCCTTTTTTAATTTTTTTTAGTTTTTTAAAAAAAGTTACGAACTAAAAACAAAAATATTCAAGCCTGAAAAATCATTAAAACAAACATCAATATTGTGAAGATTGTTTGGAGCTGATTACGAATTAATAATATTAAAATATTTAACTTTCAAACTACTATTTAGATCTATTTGAAATGTAAAACAAATAAGGAGAAGTCAGTAGTCAAACATTCGAAGTTTTATTTTCAGAAAAAAATATACTTTAACTTAGACGCAACTACAGTACTACATTGAAAATTATTTTGTATTTAATTAAGATTTCTAGTAAATTTTTCAACAATTTAAGCAGAGATGCTCATAAATTTTAACTCTCTGTAATACTAATTTCCAGAGGTATAAAAGTATTTAAAATTCTAATTTGCGGTTTCATTTTTAGGTTTAAATAAGTGGGATTCCCTAAATTATATTTTTGTCTAAGAATGTAAACAAAGGAGAATAAACAATTATTTCCGTAAAAATTGTCTTTTTTTTAAGTAGTGTAGCTTCTGCCAATTTTAATGTGAAAGAGGAAAAGACTATATTCCCACTCATTCTCTCTTCCTCTTTTCCCTAAAAACTCAAAAGTTTGCAAACTTCAATTTGTGCGTATGAGACCTGTTTAACTATATTCCAGTGAAATGAAAAAATCATAATTTTAAGTTCATTATTCGCTATAATCTTAGTTTAAAGGTTTTAAGCCGCCAGACTTTTACTTTATTTAGGCTCTTATTTTAGGTAATGGGCTCTGCAAAGGATCAATTACTATTAGAAATTATTACGCTAAATTTTGTTAAGAGATGCGCAACATTTCCGGCGACTACAAAGACATTTGATTTTAGCAAAACGCTAGACACTCAACGCAGGACAATCTTTTTTTTTATGCAATTGCTGTGGGATTTGGATAAGGTAAAATACGATAAAAAAAATAAATTTCAGTCTGGAATTCTGATATATAAGACTTATGTGCGATTCAAAATTAGTAACGAACTTCTCGCTTTGAAATACAATTCTTACAGCAATTAGATACCAAAACAACCATAAATGGCTTTGTAAGCAAATAATTTTGCTTAGCAGACATGTCAACTGGTCGCCTAGATAACACATAAGGATTTTTTCTTTTGGGTTATGGAGAGTCAAACATTTTTTGTCTATAAGCCAGCTATTATTCGCTAGATACTAGTAACGATTCTACAAAATGGGTGATATAAATTTGGTCCTTGCAAATAAGTCAACTACAATGAAGTCGCTAAAGATTTCGGCATCCAATTTATTTATTTATTTATTAAATTCAAAGTAATATAAAAAGCCTTTCCTTAGGCTTAATTAATCGTTACAAACTCACATAAAAATGTACGTCAGTATTTTTAAAAACTGTTGCACATCTACTTAGCGTAGAATTCAGTAGTAGGTAAGTATGTATGTACATATGTATACACCTTTGGGTAATGGCAAGAAAATTTTTTTTAAATTTAAGGTTCAGTGTAGTTTCATAAGAACTCAAATATTTATGTATAAAATTTTCATTTAAAAAATACCCACGTAAAATTATTGTTAAGAGCATTTTTTAAGAAACGCGGTACCTATGTTTTTCAATTTTTACCTGGTACCGCAAATTATCAAAATAAACAACATCACAAAATCAAAAATGTTTTGATTTTTACTCCGATCGACAACTATGGTGCGTACATTAAGATAGCTACCTGTTTTAGAGCAGGTAGTTTGTGTAGTTAGTTTATTTGGCCTTTAATGATAGTTCAGTTTAATAGGTATAAACTTATTTAAAAATAATTAACCTAAAACTTACCTTCTTGTTTATTTATAAACAGAAACAGCTGCTGCCTGCAATAAAATCGACTATTAAGCGGGCCTCACATTGTTCATCATTGCCATAATAATACCAGCCATAATTGACAAAATGCAAAAAAGTAAAATACTTAACACAACAATAGACGAGAAGTAGAAAAACACAAACAACAAACGCGGCGTAAACGACGAAACAACCACAACAACACGGCAATGACGACTACTACGACAACAATGTTTCACAGATGTTGTTGTTTTTTTGTTTTCTTAAGATTTTTTGCCTTATTTTGTTTTGCTTTTTTTTAATTTTTGCAAAAAGAACTTAAACATTAAGCGAGCGCGGTATAAGGGGTATTAAGCAAAACACACATTTAAGCAGACACACATAATAACAAACTACTGGCTCTCATTTGAAATGAATTTTTTTTAAATTTTTGCACTAATTTTTCGGGATGTCTTCATTTTAAGAAGTCATTCAGGATTTGTTTATTTAATTTTAGTTATTTCTTTATATATTTTTAAGGTAATATTTGTGTTTTTAATTAGTGCTTAAATTTTGTTTATATTTTAGTTTTATTTTTCATTTTTATTTGTCATTAAAAAATCACAAAGAAGGCAACATGTGAAATAAAATAAGAGCTTTTACTTTTTTTTATAAGATATAATAGAAGAGATGGACAGGGTAAGAGAGGGGCAGTTAAAAAGAGTATTTGTAGTAGTGATGTTAATGACGAGGTTTTATAGGTTTTATTTTAGATTTTTTTGCTTTAATTTAATTAGTTGTTCTTTTTCACAATATGTGTTTAATTTATTTAGTTTATCTTTTGTTTAAATTTTGTATTTATATAATTAGTTTTATTTAGTAAAGTTGTTACAAAAATAACGTTGTTTGCTTTTTTAATATTTATCTTTGAGGTTTTCACTTAATTTGTAGTAATTTAATGTCGATGTGTTTATTAAAACTAATACATTTTCTTTTAGAAAATATTTACACTTTTTAATCATATTAAATAAATTTATTTCAAAAAGTTGTAATAACTTCGTTTTCTTTGATTTGCTGTTTTATTTTATTCACTTTTTTTCTTGAAGGGAAAATGTATCTGATTTTTGTCGTTATTCTTTGCTTTTTTAATTCGGAGACGATTGTATTCTTTAACTTTTTTGGTATTAGGTAGCTAGTATATTGAGGTGGACGATTAGCTGTTATGCTTTACTAAAAGAAAATTAGGTCTGTAGGCCAACAACGCACTTGGTGTGCTGCTGTTACTCTCAAAACGAAATTCGACAATAGAAACACAAACGAGAAATACCAACCGACCGACAGAACGAATGCCTAACTAAAAACAACAACAATTACCATTTTAGTTCGACATTAGCAAATGCCTGTCCATGCAAGAACAAATTTATTTTGAAATTAAACTTTCAATTTCTTTATTAAAAGTATTATTTATTTAAAGTATTTTGTTATTTTTGTTTTTTTTTGCAAAGGAAAAAAATTATTTTTAATTATTTCCTTAAAATAAACACGATAGACACAACTCATTTAAAAATCAAAAAAGCACTTGAGAATTTAGACGAAGGTAAAGGCGAAGGCCTAAACTGTTACTAAAACAAAAACAAAAAAAATATCTTATATATTTTACTCACATTTTAACGCAAAAATAAGAACAACAAAAATTTGTACCCCTAAATATTTATACACACACTTTTTCTACTTCTCAACTTTCAGCAAACTTTTACTCTCTTTATTTATGAAAAAAGCCTTTACTACCCTACCCTAACCTCTCAGCCTTCTCCTTTTTCAATATTTTATTGCAAAAATCCAGCAAACAAACACAAAGCAAAACACACAAAACTAACTCAACCTAATTTTATTACTATTATTCCTACACTAACCTAAATTTCATATGCATTAGAAGGGGACAAAAAGCTTAATATGATTTTGCAAAAAAGAACCTACCAGCCAGCACAAAAACAACAATAATATTTTCATTCTATTACGTCTTGCTATTCCTGTGGACTATTTATTTTATACTCTTTGTACTGCTCTACTCTCTTCCATTAAAAACGCTTTTGCTTTTTTTAAACATCGTTCATTAAACGTACTTGGCCTTTAATTTTCTATTTGAAGAACAAGGACAGCTTTAGGTTGTGTATTTTTGTTTTGTTTTGTTAATCCACACACCAACACACAACAAGTTGAACAGTGTAGATAATTATGCCATACATATTAAAGCATTAATTTTTATGTGTTATCTTTTGAAAAAGTTTAGAAAACGCTAAATTAACCATGGAAACAATGAATGAAGGGTAATGTAAATAAGAAAGCTGTTTTAAACATTTAAACAAAAGCTCTAAACCAAAATGCACGGTTTTACCATTTTATTAAATATAAAGTAAAAAATATCTAGTGTTAGTATTATACTAACTATGTGCTATCTACTAAGTAAGAATATATCCAGCAGATTATAATGGACCACGTGGTCCATTGACTCTGAAATCGACCAATTACAACATGGTCCTATGTGAAATATATATTCTAACTCTAGAACATCGTAACGTCTAATTAAGCATGTTTTCTCCATACATTTTGGTGACCTTTGGACTAGACCTAGTCCTTTGCGGAGTATACTTTACATGCGAATATGAACTAGTCGCGTTATCTGCAGGGTACATCAAAACTCAAAGCAAATTTGTTATACTATTGTGCGAATATGTTATTAAGACCTTTTGAAACTTAAATTTTTAGTTGCACTCTTCACCTTAACAATATTATTGTACGTATTCTTGTATTATTGTTAGTGTATATTATTAATTTATGGTTGTTAGCGTAATATCTTTATTTCTTACCATCTACTGTGACTTTTTCGGAATGCATGAAATAAAAAAAAAATTTTTGTTTGAAAATAATTTTTATATTTTTGTATATTTTACTAAGGTGTTTATTACGATGTAATATTTTTTTTGGCCTATTTGGCTTATATTACTCTGTGGAATTGAATAAATAAATAACATATACAAATAAAAATTAATGCAGCAATGGGCGTAACAAAAATTAACTATATACATGTAATAAACAGAACAATTTGTTAAGCCTTTGCTATCACAGAAAAAATTTGTATACACGATAATGAATGCAGCTAAAGGCAGTCCTTGTATAAAGCAGTAAGTTTTCATACTTCTTAGGTATAACGTAGATATTCAGATTAGTTTATTTAATATAAAAAATTTTAAAAATATCATTTTTTTCCATCCCTGGTTATAAGTTATCACTTTTGTTGGCTATAACAGGTCCCGAAATTCAGAATAAAGCTAAAAGTCGAATGTCATTTCTTAGTTACTACAACTTACTCGAAACTTTTAAAAAATCTTAAATTTTACATAATAATTATTTAATAAAATGTTTATTTATTTATAAAACCTCTATTTAGAATTTATGTAATTTTTAATTTAATTAACTGTAACTGTTTTCGACATTTAAGTCAGCAGAAACAATACTTTGAGGGTAATTTAAAGCTGTATAAAACTGTTTTATCATATGCGAAACTGTTGTATCCTAAGTTTTTGTTTAGAAAACTGGCAACTCTATACTCGTAATAAATATCCCCATTGAAAGAGAACCCAAACTAACAGCGTTGCATACATAGGTAGTTTAGCAGCAACAACTATGTTTAATAAACAACAAAAGCAAAGAAAACAAAACCACAAAAAAAAAGAGCTAAAGAATTTTTTTAGGCATTTTTCTCCTAATGAAAAGCAAAGACAAATATCTCATTCAACAAACACAATTTGCAAGTAAGCAACGTAAGAAAATAACAGCTACAGTAAAAGTAAAAATATTCAGAAATATAATTGATATTTAATTATTTGAGTAAATAAATTATGTGGATTTTTGGTTATAAATAAATAAAATGCATTCAAGCATATAATAATAAAAAATATAAATTGTAATAGCTTATGTTTTTGTGTAAAGAAAAAATACTAGTGAAATAGAGAAGAAAGGAAAAAAGATAGAACAAAATAAATAACCAGCTAGATAAGAGAAAGCTGGACGATTTTTATAGTTTTTTGAATTTTTTTGTTTAGTGTTTATTGTAAATAAAAAAAAAAAAAATGGAAAATTTAGAAGAAGATTTAGGCGATGTGATTACTACCACTACACCCGATGTAGAGGCTGAAGTTATAGACTCCATGGAATCGGGACCACCTGCTGCTGCAGCAAATATCAATCTTAATGATTCGGTGGAGATTATAGAAACTCCTATAGACGTACTAGATCTGACATCACCACAACCCTCGACCTCCACTAACTGCTCTAACAGTGCGGGCGCTGTAGGAACCAGCAGTTTAGTAAAACGTAATTTAGAAGAAACCTTGAAAGAAACATCCAATACAGGTTAATGAAACAAAACACACACATTTTGCTATATAGTATCTATTTGATATAATTTTATTTTGATTTAGATCAAAATCCCTCAACTTCTACCTCGGCGGCTAGTGCTAGCAGTAGCACTCCGGGCAATGTGTTAGAATGTCCCATTTGCCTACAAACTTGCATACATCCAGCCCGTTTGCCATGTGGCCATATATTTTGTTTTCTCTGTGTAAAAGTAAGTAAAAAACGATTATTTTTTCTTTCATTATAGGTAAATAACTGATGTAACAAATAAGAATTCAATGTAAATTTTTAATTTAAAATATGCAGCAAAATTTTTGTACAAATTTTATGAAAACAAGGGATTATCGGATTTATTTTCGAAATATAAAACTTCAAAAAAAGTATTTTCTCCCAGAAGAGATTATATGGAATTTAACATATTTTTCTTAATTTAAGTTTCAACTGCTGCGATTAACTTGCTAAATGTTGAATTAAAAAACAAGTATGAGTGCTATATTCGGCCGTGCCGAATCTTATATACCCTTCACAACGTGTAGTCATGCAATAACAGTGGTTTGTGTCACCATTCATCCCATATGAAATACGTACATACATATAAAAACATACATATATAAAAACATCCCATTGTAAAATTATAAATTCACGTATGTATGTTAAAAAAAAAAAAAAAAAAAAAAATTAAAAAAAAATTTAAAAAAAAAATTTAAAAAAAAAATTTTTTTAAAAAATTATTATATATATAATATATATAAAACAAAAAAAAAATAAAAAAAAATTAAAAAAAAAAAAAAATTTAAAAAAAAAATAAAAAAATATAAATAATATATTAAATAAAAAATAAAAAAAAAATAAAAAAAAAAATTTTAAAAAAATTGAAAAAAAAAATTTTTTTTTTGGCTCAGCTGGGATTCGATGCCACGTTTTCTCTAACCAGTATACACGTTTGTATGTATGTATGTTGTTGTTGTAATGTTGTTTTTGTGAAAAAAAACCGAGGTGGTCGTGGGTTTTTGCTCATATCTCAGTTGTTTATGTACCGATGTTTCTGATTTTCAATACCGATCTACTCCCGAATATTTCTGATATTTTAATACATCACCCGAGTCCAAGCGATGTCGGGGGGCTTCAAAAAGTTGATTTCAACATACACACGGACAGACGGTCAGACGGACAGACGGACAGACTGACAGATTAACAGGGCTTAATCGACTTCCCTATTCAAAGGCTTTCAGAAAATATATACTTTATGGGGTCGGAAATCAAAATTGTAGAAATTTCACACGGAATGACAAACCTATATATACCCTTTTTCACTGTGTGAAGGGTATAAAAAAAATAATTGTAAATTCTATGGACTATTTTCTGTAGCAAAAAATTTTTTTACAGGAGGAATTATGTTATAATTTATAATTGTAATTTATTTATTGTTTCTCTAGGCTACTACGGTTTTTGCACAAACCAAAAGGTAATTTATTAGGGGTTTTTTAAAAAAACGACCAGGTTGTTGGCAAAAATGAACTCAAGTAACGATTTGTGCCCAAATCTACTAAATACTTTGATTCAGAGCTCTTTTCATTTGTTTTATTTTTGTGTCTAGATTTTAGTCTAAATTAACGGACTAGATATTTATATACTCTAAACAAACATGAATTTTGTCGACTGAGCAGCCTAGATTTCGGTGTAGAAAATTCTCTAGGCTCCGGAAAAGAAATACATTAATTCTGTATACCCATGCACTTTTTAATCTGGTCTTAATTATTTGATACAATACATTAAGTTTTTATGTCTGTACATATTTAAATATAGTCAGCTCAAATCAAATGTATAGTCTGTAAAGACAGGATCTTATTCTAGACTTTACAAACCAGATTAAATTCAAGTTTGAAATTGTAGTACAGACCAGTTAAATGAACTATTCTTATTTCCGTTTGAAGCGACTTCTTTTCACACTAATCCGTCCAACTTAACCAACTAAATTTAGTCTAGAGTCTAAAAGCCGGCTTTTTTTTAACTTGATTTTTTTTTCACTTAACAAAAATTTCGTTGTGCATCATGTAATGCTTGACGCTTTTTTATTTATTTAAATTCTTTACTTTTATTATGTTTATTATTTTATTTTATTTTTTTTATTTTCTTTCAATAACGTGTTTTGCATTTGAAATTAGCAGAAACAATTCAATTCATACCGCTTTTGGTTGGTTTGTTTTCAGGTTTTCTTAAGTCTTTATTTATTGAAAAAAATTTAAAAAAAACTTAATAGTAACATGTTCATACAAACTCTTTTCAATACGCGGAAGTCTGCTTAGAGACACTCTAATAGTTGCTTTGTTTATTGACCTTTATTTTTTTAGTTTATTATTTTTTTTGCGTTAATAAAGATGACAATAATATTTGAGCTGCAATATACCTACAAACAAATATGAACATACATTTGTTATATCCTAAAATTTAGATCATTTTACATATTTGCTGAATTCGTAGTTTTTGATAAAAAAAAAAAAAGAAAACGTTTGTGTTTTGTTTTTTAAACCAATACTTAAGTTCAAGGTCATTGTTTTCGTGACAGTTTTAAAATAAAGAAATGTGTTAACAAAAGGCACAAAGGCTATTAATCTCGTTCTATAAAACTGTTAAATGACATAGTACGATACCGCTCTTCATTTACGATTACAGCACTTCCATCTTCATTGTCGATGAATTATGGCCTAACGATATTTACAGATGTTATGCCACACCCTACTGTACATCTTATTGAAAACAATTGGCGTTGATAAATGATTCTTGGGTTTTAAGAACCCCAAAACCTACAGTTCTACTTATAGTGATCTTATTTTCAAAAAAGTTGATTTCAATTCTGGAAAAAGAATATTTATGAAGCTGTTCTGGGTTAAGTACGACTTTAGCTGTTTTGTCATAATGAAATAGAGAAAGAAAACAAATCTAATGCAATGATTAACTCAAAAGAGCAAAAAAGTGACATTGACCCTTTTAGCTCCAAGCCACAGATATAGGAATAACAGTTAATACTTTTTTTAATGCTCCGTATCGACATACTAGCCATTTCTAGCTGTGCAGATCGTTTCTGGTAGATGTTTCTGTTGTTTTGCAAACACTTTGCTCTCGTTCAATATTTTTCGCAGTGAGAATTAAACCAGGTCTTCCGTTTCGATGATACTTTGGTGATAACGATGAACTAAACACAAATCATTGCCACACAAAGTGAAATTATGATTTAAATAATAAAATTTAATTTTTATTCTAGTTCATAACATAATTGAAGTAAGAAAACAATAAGACTGAATTGAATGTTATTGGCCTTTGTTATGGTTAAGGTTAGGTTATGTAGAACAGGCAGCTGTTGTGCAGCAACCCCCAGACAAGCAGACCCGTACACTATTGACTAGTCCTCCAGGGCACCCTTTTTGTTATGTTTTAGTTTTAAATAAAGATTAAAAAAAGAAAATACTTTTTTAATTTTTAATGCATATTTTAAGATTTTTCAAGCCTTTTAAAGGCGCTACTAACAAACACACTGTTTTAGTGTTTGAACTTCCGGCCCCCTGTTAATAACAATTAATTATTACCTGTTGCTGTTGATGACATCACTTAACTTATATTTAAATCTAAATGATTTGCTTTTTTAAAATCAAAGACAATTTGATGTGAATGACAGACTGACTACAAATTAAACAAAATTTCAATTTGTTGCTAGCCGACAATACAAGACTTGAATAAAAAAAATGTTTAAATTAGTTTTAATTAATTAATCATAAAAAACATTTTATAAATCGTTTTCAAAAACTTAACACTCCCTTTTTAAGATTCAGAAATGTTTAAAGATTTTAACAATTTTTTAAAATTAAATTAAGCAATTAAAAAACTTGGCTGTTTTTTCGGTTACAAAATAGACCATGGCCCGCTTGTTTTTATAATAAAAATTTATAATTAACCATTTAAAATTCATTGTTTAACATTTAGATTTCTTTTGTTGTTTGCAGTTAATGATTTAAATGATGCTATTAACATTTTTAAATGTGCAATTTAAATGCCATCCACATGCACTTTACAATGTAAATTTGTTTTTTGTTTTCAATTTGTGTTTAGAAGCTTAAAAAAATTATTTATTTTTTTTTTAAATATATATTGAAATTTTATACCGGTTTTAGTATTGTTTTTGCAATACAATTAGGGTGATCGATTATTCGACTTTTTTAAGAAACCGGTTTTCAAATAGTTTGAAATTTAGAATTAAAAAAAAACCGGTTGCTATTTTGAAAATTGAGAAAAAAAACCGGTTAACCGGTTCGAATATATAAAATATAATATTTAAAGAAAAAATTAAAAAATATTGTTCAAAAAGGTTATAATAAAAATTATATCTAAATATGATATTTTTACAGTTTATATACATTTGGATACACAATTACGCAATAACTGACATGAATGCAGTTGACTAATTTGGTTTTAATAAGTTGAATTTAAGGACAAAAAGTACTCTTTACAAGTAAAATAAAAAAATACAATAAATTAATATATAAATAAATAAGACTTTTTATAAGGCTGACATAAAATTTTGTATCTCCTTCTGTACATTTTTTAAATGTTAAATATATATTTTAAACTAATATGCACTAATGTATTTTGTCTGAAATGATTTCTGTAATTTGAAACACATTTCAAAGGCTAGGGAGAAAATCTTTAAAATTTAATTTTAGAAATTTTTTCTTATACCCCTGACAGACATACAAATATAGGCATAAACTAGTTTGTTCGATGGTTTAATTGAAATTTAAGTTGACAGACACTCAATGCCATTAATTAAAATTAGGATCTGAAAGAAGAGATTATTGGTTTTTTCTTTAGTGTATCTACACTTTTTACCTAAAAGTAATCGATCAGCTAAATTTATGCTTCAATTACCTTTAACTTTTCACGTTAGGCTTATATCCTATAAAAAATAATATTAAATCTCTATTATTTTTCTTACTTTACGTTTGTTTTTTAAACAACAAATAAATTTCTTACAATATTATGGAAGAATATTTAATAGTTTTTATTTTCTGATTTTTGGAAACTTTTCGAGTACTAAATATAATATGATATGATTTGTTACAAAGATATATGAAAATAAACTTAAAAATATAAAAAAACCGTTCTTTTCGGATAAAAAACCGGTGTATTCGATATTCGAAAAATAAACATTTAGAAAAAACCGCCAGCAAAAAGAGGAAAAAACCGGGTTTTCCACCGATTGTAAAACCGAGTCGATCACCCTATATACAATACAAAACAATTTTTGATTTGGTTTTGTTTTATATTAATTTATTTCCTCATTTTTTGGCTTTAATTATTTTATTTGTCTTTTGTCAATATACATACAGTGTTGGAAAAAATAATAGAAACGATTACTAGTTCATCATTAAAAGATTGTATACTTTTTCGTAATGAACTTTTATTGTTGGAAATCGTTGTCAAATTCTTGCTAATGTAACGGGATTTTGTTATTTTACTTTATTGATTTCTTTTCTTTTAAATTCAATAGTTTTTAGGAAACAAATAAGAAAATACGTAATTTAGCTGTTAAAATTAATAGTAACGTTTTTTTTTTTAAATCGTGCTTAAATATAAAATAAGAAACTTTTTACATGAAATATTTAGAAGTGGTAAAAATTAAATTAAACTAATTTGTTTTAGAACATTTGCAAAATTTTCGTGTTGAGTGTGTGTTTTAAATCTTTTAAAAAATGGGTCGAGGTGTTCATTCATACCACTGATGCTGAAAGAAATGTCATGCTTAAGTTAAAATCTGATGGCTTATCACTTGGAAATATAGCCCAAATAATGAAGTGTTCGAAACATAAAGAATTTAACGTCATTCACTATACAAAAAATATTGAAACTAGAGGAAGAAAGAGGAAAACGTCCACGCGTTTTGATACAATTTTAGTATGTCATTCCAAAAAAACCCTTTTGAGTCATCTAATGGGCTTAAAAATATACTAGATGCTCTAGTAACAGGCCGTACTATCAGAAACAGGCTCCAAGAGGCTGCATTTAAGGGTCGAAGTCCAAGGTTAGTACCTTTTTTAAGTAAAAAAAAATATACAACAAGTAAAAGTGCTGTATTCGGCCGTGCCGAATCTTCACAACGTGTAGTCATACAATAACAATTGTTTGTATCACAATTCATCTCATGAAATACGTACATACATATTAAAAACATCACATTGCAGAATTATAAATTGAGTTTACGTGTTTCCAAAAAAAAAAAAAAAAAATGTATTAAAAACAAAAACAAAAAATTAAAAAAATAAAAAAAAAAATTTAAAAAAAATCAAAAAAATATATAAAAAAATGTATTAAAAACAAAAAAAAATTAAAAAAAAAAATATAAAAAAATAAAAAAATTTTTTTTTGGCTCAGCTGGGATTCGATGCCACTTTTACTCTTATCAGTATATTTGTATGTTGTTGTTGTAATTGTGAAAAAAAACGAGGTGGTCGTGGTTTTTTGCTCATGTCTCAGAAAATTATGGGGCGATTGTGCTGAATTTCAATAGCGATTCATTCCTGGACATTTCCAAAAGATTGATACCATACTCAGATCAGAGGAACATATAGTTGCTTCTAAAAGTTGATTTCAACCAACACACCGGAAGACGGACAGACGGTCAGGGCTTAATCGACTCCTCTATTCATAAGCTTGCAGAAAATATATACTTTATCAGAAAATATATACTTTATCGGAAATGAAAATTGTAGGAATTACAAACGGAATGACAAAGCTATATATACTCTTGTGCACCACAGGTGAAGGGTATAAAAAAGGTTAGAACTTGCCAAACAATACCAAAGTCGGAAAAATTGGAACAACGTGCTGTGGTCTGATGAGACAAAGATAAATTTGTTCGGATCAGACGGAAAATGTTTTTTACGTCGCCCTACCAATAAATAGTTTGATCCAAAATACACAAAAAATACAGTCAAACATGGCGGCGGGTCCCTAATGATATGGGGATGTTTTTCAGCGTCTGGTGTTGGTTAAATTTTCTGGGTACAGGGGAAAATGACAGCGCTAGATTACTTAGATATACTCCAGAGCAAAATGCTCCCATTTTCTGAGGAGGAAATGCCATTGAAGTGGGAGAAGAATAAGAATTGGAATGTTTAAATCTAAAAATAAGCAACAAATGTGGAGTAAAATTCAGGAAGCTTGGTATTCCATTTCTCCTGATATTTGTGCTAATCTTGTTGGTTCAATGAATAGGCGGTGTCAAGAAATTATCAAAATGAAAGGAGCCTCAACCAAATACTAAAATAGTATTAGGATTTGATGGTAAAATTTTACAAAAACTTTTTTTCCGCAACATATAAAACGTTTCTATTATTTTTCCAGGCATATATTAAAAATATACAATTTTTTCGAGAAGAAACCATAATTAACTTATTTTTTTTATATGTTTAATAGACAATGGAGATACCTTTAAGCTTATGTATATACCTTTTTATACCCTTCACACAGTGAAAAAGGGTATATATATGTAGGTTTGTCATTCCGTGTAAAATTTCTACAATTTTCATTTCAGACCCCATAAAGTATATATTTTCTGAAAGCTTATGAATAGGGGAGTCGATTAAGCTCTGTCAGTCTGTCCGTGTGTATGTTGAAATCAACTTTTTGAAGCCCCCCGATATCGCATGGACCCGGGTGAGGTATTAAAATATCAGAAATATTCGGGAGTAGATCGGTATTGAAAATCAGAAACATCGGTTCATAAACAACTGAGATATGAGCAAAAACCCACGACCACCTCGATTTTTTTTTCACAAATACAACATTACAACAACAACATACATACAAACGTGTATACTGGTTAGAGAAAACGTGGCATCGAATCGCAGCTGAGCCAAAAATTTTTTATACCCTTCACCTGTGGTGCACAAGGGTATATATAGCTTTGTCATTCCGTTTGTAATTTCTACAATTTTCATTTCCGACCCCATAAAGTATATATTTTCTGAAAGCTTATGAATAGAGGAGTCGATTAAGCCCTGTCCGTCTATCCGTCTGCCCGTCTGTCCGTGTGTTGGTTGAAATCAACTTTTAGAAGCAACTACATGTTCCTCAGATCTGTATATGGTATCAATCTCTTGGAAATATCCAGGAATGAATCGCTATTGAAATTCAGCACAATCGCCCCATAACTTTCTGAGATATGAGCAAAAAACCACGACCACCTCGTTTTTTTTCACAATTACAACAACAACATACATACATACATACCAAACAAAAAAATTACAAAAAAAAAAAATATTAAAAATAAGAAAAAAAAAATAAAAAAAAACTACAAAAAAAAATTTAAAAAAATTAAAAAAAAAATTTAAAAAAATTTTTTAAAAATTTGTCTAAAAAAATTTAAAAAAAAATATTAAAAAAATAATAAAATATAAATAATATATTAAATAAAATAAAATTTTTTTGGCTCAGCTGGGATTCGATGCCACATTTATTCTAACGTGTACGTATGCACGTATTTTATATGGGATGAATGGTGATACAAACAATTGTTATTGCATGACTACACGTTGTGAAGGGTATATAAGATTCGGCACGGCCGAATATAGCGCTTTTACTTGTTTTTTTATTTATTTTTTTTTAATTTTTTTTTATTATTTTTTTGTTTGTTTTATATTTATTATATATATTTTAATTATTTTTAAAAAAATTTTTTTTTAAATTTTTTTTTTAAATTTTTTTTTATATTTTTTTTAACATACATAATTTCACAATGGGATGTTTTTATATATGTATGTTTTTTATATGTATGTACGTATTTCATATGGGGAATGGTGATACAAACTACTGTTATTGCATGACTACACGTTGTGAAGGGTATATAAGATTCGGCACGGCCGAATATAGCGCTCTTACTTGTTTATTTACTTAAAGATAAATAAAAGTTTAAGGAAATAATAAAAATTTGATGCGTTTCTATTATTTTTCCAAAACTGTATGTTCATACATTTATATATTCTAATTTATAGTTTTAAGTAGTGATTAATTATCTGCTTTAACCTTTTTTAAATTATATAAACGAGTACACTTATTTTCTCGAGAGTATATGGGGTGGGCCATTTTAATTTTTAGATTTGATTACATTTACTTTGAAAGGTAGAATAACATTCATTTTTATTTTCAGTTTTATGTTTGACATTTGCTGGAACATAATTGGGAAATATTAAAAACTTACTTTCAAAGTAGTGAGTCTTTAACGCAAACTGTAATAATTTTTAGAAATTTCTGTGGCAATTTTTCAAAAAGAGATCAGCCTTCAATTCAATTTGTACGTCAATTTGTGAAGCCAGTTCATACAATTTGTTCAAAGCAACCCGTGTACGTTCTCATCCAAATCGTTCAATAGAAAACATTGCTGCTGTGACTGAGAATGTGCAAGAACATCCATCAACATTAACTTGTCTACGTTCTCAGTTACTGAACACTTCTTTGAGAAGAATTTTGTTTAAATGAAAAATTGGGTTATTCGGATGGAGTAATGCCAAGTTAGTCGTGTTAGCCATATGACATTCTTAAATGACAAAGTATAAACTTAACAATAAAACTAGAAATTTTAAAAAATCATCAGTACCTTTTTATGATAGACGATTCAAATTTAAGTGGTCCACCCTGTAATTCCCAAATTTTGGGAATAGGAAACACATTTTGGTGTTTTTAACTCACCAAAAATTTTGTGTAAATTCTGTGTCATGTGAACAGACCTTTAGCTCGCGCAAAAATACAATTTTCTATAGATCTAACCACTACCTATGAACTTTAGGAACTTTTTGATAACCCTTCTATCAGATAGTTGTTTCGTTTACTTTTTCGAAACAGTATGACCATATCTTTTTAAAATCTTACATGTTTTGGGGGCATTTTTTTTGTGCTCTTAAATTCTTTTTTCACAAGACCTTAAGTTAGGTTAGGTAGAAAAGGCAGCTGTTGTGCAGCCCACTTGGGTCCATTATAATGATCTCATTTTGATACCTGAATAGAAAAGTAAGAATAGAATAGAAAAGAGAGAAGAGAAGCATACTAGTCCAGAGTCTCTGGCGGGCATCGAACCCGCAACCTCCAAACTAGCAGACCAGCACACTACTGACTAGTCCACCGGGGCACCCTAGGGAGACATCTCCAACAACCACACTTGGAAACTTTTGTGCTCCGTTTCCCCTTGAGAAAGGACACAACAAAAAGAAATAATTAAGAAGAAAAACAATTATTAAGGATACTACGAAAAAGCCTTAGTGTCTTTACACTAACCACCCTATCTCCATAGTGAATCCAATGATATCCGCGATATCACTCAATTCATTGTGAATTTGCTTAACTAACCACCTAAGTCTTTGGTTCTGTTATATTGGGTAGTGACAGAAAATATGCTCTTCCGTCTCTATTTCTTACTCCAGTCCGATGTACTTAGATCCCATCTACTGATTCTAGGCCCTTACTAAATAATGTCCAGCAATAACTTCAATAGCTACCCTCATATATACCCTATTCAGCTTTCAACTTTGGCAAGTTGTTTTACATATTCCAGGGAGTGTTTATGGGGGGTAAAAAGTGGGCAGTGCCACGCCCATAAAAAATAAGTTATCATTTTTAGCTACTTGCACTATATCGATTTTTCTGAAACTTTGCACACATATTGAGCTGTCATGACTGTACAATTTCGTGATTAGAAAAGTGGGCAGTGTCACGCTTGTAAAAAAAAGTTATAATTTTTAGCTTCTTGCACTTGATATTCAATTCATTCAATTCAATTCAGAATGCATTTTTATTCATTAAGGGGCGTAGCAAAGCGCGCCAGGTTTGTCAAGTTTAAAATAAAATCAGTGTAAAAAGTTTTTCTTGTTTAGTTTGTTAGAAGTAAAAGAAAGAAAGAAATTGAAAAAAGAAAACTTGCTGAAAGAAAGAAAAAAATAAGTGTATTTTTAGTTATGAAACGGAGTGTACATTTCATTTTTACTTGCAATCAAAATTATACTGAGGTTCCTGTGCACAAAGACTACAATTGTTTTCTTTGCTCAAGTCACGTTTTATACTTAAAGTTCAATACCCCTTTTTGCTAATGTTTTTTTAATTTTTCTTTTTATAAAATTTTAAAGACATGCAATTAAACAACAATTTCTATAAGAAATCTCTAATTATATTTTTTGTTTTAGGGTGTGGCCTATAAAAATCGTCGCTGTGCCATGTGTCGCCGTGAAATACCGCCGGAATTTTTGGATCATCCGCAACTTGTTAATGGTATTGAGGATATTTGCACAACAAAGGCAACAGACGATGGCTATCAGTGGTTTTATGAGGGACGTAATGGTAAGTCTTACTTCTTTCTATTTTATCTTAACGCTTCTTCTTCTTACTTTTCCAAATTAAACAATTCAATTTGTTTGTAGTTTTGAGTGTCTTTTTCTTTATGTTTTATACATTTTTTATTTAAATTATTGATGCCCATCTTCCTAATCGCTCCCCTTCATATTTAGGTGGCTGGTGGGCCTATGAAAAGCGTAATGCCTCTGAAATTGAAGAAGCCTTTCAAAATTTATTTAACAAACACTTACCTAATTCAAAAACACTAAAAGCTGATATCAAAAAGGAGGCAAAGGCAGCGATAAAAGGAAATAAGTTGGCAAATGAAAGTGACGAGGAATCTGAAAACGATGGGGAGGATGATTTCGCTAGTGATAGTGATGAAGGGGAGGCGAGTGATAACAAACAAAATGTGGCTAACACTTTCACACACAATATACAAGTCTGTGGCTCCATGTATACCGTGGATTTTCTCAATATGATACAATATCCGCAATGCATGCCCTACAGAAAACGCAAAATTTGTAGAGCTAAAGGTCTACCGTCTAAAGGTGTGGCCGGTCTTTTAACTACAAAACGCAATCGTAGGTTGAAAAAACCTTATTGAAAAGAAAGAAAGAATGAAAGAAAGCCCAGTTAAATAAAATAAAAATTTGCTTTGAAAAAAAGCAATTACAATTAAGAATATGTTTTAATTAAAAATATTTTTTCTTTGAATTTCATTTATGCCTTAAAACCCAAACACTTGTATTTTAACAAAAATCAAAGCAAAATTTAAACTTACATAAGTATTTACAAAATGAACTTATTTATATACTTTTCATATACATTGCATCATTTAAATAAACTTATTTTTATTGCTTTACTTAAAACTACAAAATTGTCTTGTTTACTATTGGAAGTATTTCCTAGTTATCTTTTTATGAGTTTCCCCACTCTAATATGTATGTCCAATATTTTCCAAGGTTGGTGGCAATATGACGACCGCACTAGCCAAGATTTAGAGGAGGCATTCAAGAAGGGCGAACGTTCTTGTACGATTTTGGTGGCCGGTTATGTGTATATAGTTGATTTTGATGCCATGATACAACAGCGCCAAAATGAACCGGCCCGTTGTCGTCGCGTTAAACGTGATTTGGCTACGATACCCAAAAAAGGTGTAGCTGGTCTACGCATTGAGGGTAATACGGTGACAACAGATTCGAATTTTGCTGCACAAGTCTATCAGAGTCGTCAAAACAGGTAGGTTTTATCGAAGTTTTAATTAATTTTTTTTTCATATTTTTCTCATGAGCCTTAAGGTAGGCTTTAGAAAAGCTGTAATATCAAGATTTTATTATACCCTTCACCTGTGGTGCCCATGGGTATATATAGCATTGTCATATCGTTTGTAATTTTTTCAACATTTATATCCGACCCTATAAAGTTTGTATTTTCTGAAAGCTTATGAATAAGGGAGTCGATTGAGCAATGTCCGTCTGTCCGTGTGTTGGTTGAAATCAACTTTTAGAAGCAACCACATGTTTCAATCTTTTGGAAATATCCGGGAATAAATCGCTATTAAAATTCACATTTTTATTTATTTAATTTATTTATTGGTTACAAAATTTTTAGTCCAGCCTATAAGGCCATATACAATTGATAGACTAACGACTATAATTTCAGCCTTAGAATAACTTATAGACGCTCTAGAGATTCTAATTAGAATCTCTATATCAAAAGCACAGAAAATTCTAACGTTCGTGTAAAAATTCGATCGAATGTCATAATTGGGCACCACAGTCGAAAATCGAACATCGCTTATAATAACGATCTACATAAGTATAAGGTATGGCCAAATTTACGGACATACGGTTTTTTTTGCAGTGTTGCCACCATAAAGTACCGTGAGACTAGTCACCATATTTGCTTACAATCGAAAACTCTGTGTTAAAATTCACTTAGAAACTCAAACTGCAATTTTACTTAACATCATATTGCCTAACGTCAAAAAATTGTATTACAATTTCGATCGATATCGAATACCTTAAAATTAGTTCAAGAGGCAAATGTTGGCATTTAGAAATATGTCAAAATGGAAGAATTCTTATTACAAGCCATATGCCAACAGCACAGGGGCGAAATTCGTGCATTCGAAGGCAATTATAATTTTACTCATAAATAAATTTAATGCGAGTATTCAGAGTTTTTAGTATAGAAATTCCATTAAGAAAAATCTCTAATTTCCATTGTGTTCGCAATTGATAATTTGGGGTTTATAAAACACGTATGTATTTTCGTTAAAATTTCGAGCGCGTTCGAATTCTTTAATTTAATTCCAAGTCTTCGCATGCTTAATACGATTTAAATTAAGTAAAAGAAATTTATTACTTGTCGATATTCCCTAATTTTAAGGGTTTATTTTTTAACTTGTTTCGAAAATATTTGTTCGAATTTTCTTTTACTTAAAACAATAGAATACAAAAATGTTAATGAATTGATTTACAAAGCAACACGACTGAGGATAATTTACGACATCGTTATTGGGCGATCGTAATATGTACAATTCTTATTATTAATTTTAAATCTAAAAATTCGAATATTCCAGTAAAATCTCGATCGCATTTGTAGGGGCTGCAGAACAGTGAAACAAGTCGACCGGCTCAGAGCCGACGGCGCGCCTCCGCCGGGTTTTTTTTCAATGTCCACGTCGCCGCCGTTTTTGTCGGCTTAAAACGGCTCAAGAAAGCCGTTCAGTCGACTCAAGAAGAAATTTTCTTCGAAAAAGTGATGAAAAATTTAGCAATATTTTGACGTTAGAATTTTTAAAAAAAATTTTAGTGACGTCACTTTGAAATTTTGAGCCGCCGATTTTAATTTGTTATAGCCGCCGCCGCTTAAAAACTGCTCAGCCACCGCCGACGCCGAAAATTTCACCTCGGCTTGTTTCACTGCTTGAGAATACAGAAAAAGCGATTTTAAAGATGTTTCCTTTATTTTCTGTGGTAAACACGTTTATGTTAATGGCCAACAAGTACCGATGAGCGAACAAGTATGAGCACTAAACACAATCAAACAAGTGATGATCATTAATACGAACACGAACTTGATGACGGGCGAACACATATAACAGTTCAATGTAGTTTGAACAAAATTCGAATGAACAAATCACTTCAAATGAAAAATTAAATAAATACAGAGTTAAAAAAAACAACAAAAACCATTAGCGCATGTAAAACCCAATACGACTTAAAATTGTATTTATGAACACTTAAACAGTTGCATTGAATACCAAACAGAATTTGCTTACTGGTGTTAAACTTTGATCAAGCATATATTCGGTTAGCTAGTTTGTGTTCGAAGTAGGAGGATGTTTGTATGATGTTGTTGATACAGCACTTAAGTTTGTATGCCGTAATTAGACCCCTTATGCAAATAATAATCGTTGGTATCAAAATTTTTTTTTTAAATTCTTAACAGTCCTTAGTTTCTCTTAGGCAACACGTAATGACAGCTCTTGGCATAATTTTGAGTCTTACTGTGTAAAATAAATATTTTTTAAGGGAATTTAAAGAATACTTTATCGAGATGTTTACCAAAGTCAACAATCTATTATTTACTAGCTGACCCGGCGAACTTCGCCTTGCCCTAATTTAAGCCTTCAGACGCCAAAATGACACCTGTCAGATTGCGCAAAGTCTAAGTCAACGAATAACGCCATCTATCGGATTTTCCAATTTTCCGACTATTCCGGAGGGATTTTCCAAAATTTTCTTCCGTAAAAACCTACTCCTCGAAAATACGAAAAACTGACAAAAAATTTTACAGAAATCGGCCCAGACGAATTACTATACATTTTTTACACCTTTTTTATATAGAAAGATTTATTATTAATATTTTAAATTCCTACTCCTTTTAGATATCGCAGTGGCGAACTGTTAAACGAAGGCGATTTGGAATCGAGTGACTATCCCCTGTTACGTAATCACTCTGCAACCGATCCCGCATCGCCCAACAATCCTCAGGGACGTTTACGTTTATCATACGGTGGCTTGGGTGGTTATGTCATTGAATTGGGAAATCCCAGCGAATTCGTATCGACAGCAGCCGCTACAGATGCCGCTCTACGTATAGCCAGTGATATTATAGGTTCAACGCTAGCCCATGCCGATGAACTAACACGTTCGGCTGGTAATAATTTATCGCATGCCTCATCATCATCATCGCATGCCTACAATCAGCGTACAATAAACAATCAAGATTCTGCTGTGACTTCATCTTCAACTGGTGAGCTTAGCTTAAATGATTTAACTCTTACACACACACAATTAACAGCATCACCAAATACGGCGACTACTGTCACATCGACAGCAGCTGGCAATGGCTTACTGGGGCCCAGTAGCAGTGGCGGTGTTAATTTAACACGCGAAAGAGGTAGTCGTGAGTTATTGGGGGCTGCTGAAGACCTCTTGGGAGCTACACAGCGAGTTATAGCCACCGCTGATCAGCCAACTATAGATTTATTCGAACAGACCTTAAATGATTTCCATACTTTAACTTTGCGTAATATTGTTGATACTAGTGATGATGATAATGATGCTGATGATAATAGTGCAACAACAGAACAGCAACAAATATTACCTACAACTCCTAACACTAGTACTGGTGGCCAAAGGTCTTCTTCATCACATTCATATAATCAGGAAAATCCATCATAAAAAAACAATTAATTATATACAAAATTCGTACTTAATACGTCGAACTAAAATAAACTCCCAAACTCATATACAGGAGACAAATTCTTGCCTACGAACGGGTGACTTTTCATAGCCTTTGGTAATTGAATTCACACATAAAAACGAAAGCCAGAATTTAGTCCCAGCTAAACAAATTACCTACATACATACATTCATACATACTTACATACATACATATGTAGCTACTAAATAGTAAAAGTATTCCTTACAACAAACAATTATAACAATAAACCAATAACAATATAAAAGTATTGTTACTACACTGAAAGAAAATTATGCAAAAAAAAGCAGACAAAATAGAGACCAGACGTTCCTTTATATAAAACAAAGAAAGAAAAAAAAAATAAACAAACACATCAAAACTATATACTACCGAGATTACAAATCAAATGTTACAACCAAAATCAGTATCAAATTAAAAAAGTTATATTAAACATTGCCAAGCTTTGTTTTTAAATTAATTTAAAAAAATGATTGAAACAAAACTTTAAGCTGCCTTTACACCCTCTGACAAACTATTAAAAAGCATTTGAGAGCTGGCAACATTATTCATTTACAAGACCCCTAAAGGTGAATTCACCCATTTGTTCGGAACAAAATTTTTTCCGGAGAATAACATTTTTTACTGAGAGTTTTCTGCAGAACGATTCACCCATTTCAGAAAATTTTTCCGAAAAAACAAAGCTGCCATATAATATAAAAATGCAAACAGTTGTACAAAGTGGCAGCACCGCTAGCAAACTATGTAAATAAATACAAACGTAAATTATTTCATTAAATTATATGTGAAGAAAATGTCGGATAGAAGAAAACTAAAATTATTATTTTTAATTGAAGTCAATTTGTTTGCAAAAGAAATTTATAAAAAAAATCGAAAATAAAAAGAGTCGCAGTGAGAAAAATCTTAAAAGAAAGAAGATCACATGGTTTATTTCACACATTGGTTCCTGATATGCAACTTAATGACGTGGAAATTATGATCCTATGGCTAGGTTTTTGTAAATAAATGAATGTATAAATAAACTAAAATGTACTTACGACCGATTCCAGTGGCGGCTCCTATTTCATTCCATAAACCCTGTTTTAAATAATTATTTTTGTATGCACTATTGCTCATGTCATACAAACATTCTCTTCCTAGTTTTTTTAATTCTTCTATTAATTTTTGAGCAATATTTTCATTAAATTCCATTTTAATTGTTAATTTTCGGCAAAAACAATTTTTGTATAATAAATGTACTGACACTGTGTGATGTGGCAACCAAATTCAATTTTCATGTAAATATTGAAAAAAAAAATGGCATCCCAATTCAGTTTCTTCTGAACAAGAATTAAAATTAAACCAATTCAAGAAAAAAACTTTCTGAACAAAATAATCTCTCTCTCTCTCTCAAAAGTAAAACGTCAAACTCAATATAAAAAAAATTTGTTCTGAACTAAAATTTTATGGGTGAATCCAGCTTTATAGCCGTTTTACACTTGCTTACATCTTAGCGGAATGCGTGAAAGATGTTGAAAATGAAAAAAACTTGTTTACATTTGCAACATCTTCCATCCTTCATCTGTCATAATATTTATTTTACATGTTTGGACAAATAAAAATTAAAAAGAAAATGGATTTAATAATTCTATATTAATTGTATTAATCATTGCCCTTGGAGAGCAATTATTATAACATTATGCAGATTTTGTTAGTGGATGAAGATAATTAAGATTCTTATTTTATACGACATATGTATTTCAAGTTCACTCTTTGTATGTTTTTTGTTTTTGGCATTTGTAATTTTTTTCTAGTGATGCCATGTATTTTTTTGCAAAAATATTTTTTTTCTAGTTGTCGCCAAATGGCTTATAAATATTTAATTGTATTTATTTAATTCTATTTTTTTAATTTAATTATTTGAACCTAATTATTTTATTGAATTTGTTTAGCATCATGTGAGCCTCCTTAATGTTTCTTATTTTGTCTTATTTATCTAAATTCTTGTGGTACCTATATAAAAGTTGTTGTTCCTTTTAATTTTGAACTTACTGCAGTGCATTGTTTCGTCAAGTTGGTACCGTTGTTTTTAATGTATTATACACAAACATATACAAAGGTTGTCCAACAAAATATTAAATAAGTAAAGTTAGTTTGTAAAGGAAAAGCACTGCGGTAAGTTGTTTTTTATATAGTTACTGTAAATTCTAATTGATTTTGGATATTTTTTGTAGAAATAAACGCACCATTTTATTTTAAATATTTTGTGCCTAATTCTGGTGTCGTTAAATTCGCCCCTTTACAAAGCTGAAGTCGCAGCCAGCGACACTAGTGAAGACACTAAAATAATCGAAAGATGTTGAGTGGAACAAAATGAGTTAGCAACATATTTAAAAGATGTTGAGAAATGTTGACAAACAAACACGTACAATTCATATGGAAAGATGTTGTTGATTTGATGAAAGATGTGAGCAAGTGTAAAAAGGCTATTACGCTAACTAATGAGTTATGAGAATTTATGCCTAAAAAATGTAGCATCTAGTTAATAGAATGTTTTCACGGCAACGATATTCGTAATTCGATGTGTTAATTATAATTCAAAGCCTAATTACGAACCAAATTACATAATTTTCTCATGCAAAATTTTCAAAGAAAATTACTATTTTTGTGGTTAATTCATTTAGAATTACAGTGCTGTCTGGATAGAGTGAACCCCCTATGCTATGAATACTTCGTTAGAGTGAACACCAGAATGTTTACATTGACTACTCTGTAGAGTGAACACTCATGAACCTCTATAGAGACGTACTTTATAGTGAGTTTTTAGGTTTGGCGAAGGAAAAAAACAATGAAAAAGAGTATAAAAATTAAAGAGAACATAAAATAACGGTAAAAATGATTCTTTTAGAGTGAGTTGACAAGTTACTTTCACAAATACGCATTCTATGAAATGTTAATCTATTTAAGTCTGCGCTCATGTTCCATTAAGGTCGTGTCAATAGAGAACAGAGAGCCAAATTCTGGGCAAGACGTCGTCGGCACATTTAAAATATCAGATGGTGAAGACAATGGCGAAACACCAGTAAACATAAATCCGATATCAGCTGTTGATAAGGGTATCGAATGGGCTGAGGCTTATACTACAAGTTTCGCGAATATACAAGATCTACATTGTCTTCGCGATCAAGCAGTGCCAATATCGGTAAACAAACGAAAGAAACAAACAACTATTACTTATTTTTCGCATTCATAAATTTAAACTTTAGTATTACATGGAAATAAATAAAATTTATAATTATATATTTATAATTATATTATTATAATTTATAATTATATAATTTATATATTTAAAATTTATAACCTATAAATGCATTTAAAGTAAATAAATTAGTTTTTGAAATAAAAAAAATTCAACTTTGATTTTGTGAACAGCCTGGGTATAGTGAAATCGCTCTGGAAAAATTAGTTTACTCTACCCAGACAGCACTGTACCATCCGAATTATAGTAAAGTCAGTGTCTTCTCTAATTTTTATCGGTAGTTTATCATATCCAGCTGTCAAAAAAATCAAAGCAAAAAGTTCAATTTCATGTATAAAAAATAAAATGAAAGCAAAAAAGAAAATTTTAAAGAAATTTGTTGTCTAGAAGACTATTGGCTCCATACAAATTATTGGATAAGACGAATTTGTGTTTAGAGGGTTTGCTGTCTGCACTTATCCTATTTTCTTGCACCTTTTCTATTTTCGGGTAATTAAAAAAATCATATTATTTGCATACATTTCTTATAAATTTACAATATTATTACTATTATTACTTACTTTTTGCCTCCATTGATAAAATAATTATAATTTTCTATATAAAATTTTTGAATTTCACCGCCAAAAAACAAAAAGATATTTTAAATAAAAAAAAGCACGAATAAGAACTGTCAAATCAAATAAACAATATGTCGTGGAAACAGGGTAATTCACTTATGTAATTTAAAGATCGAATCAAGTAATTGAATGTGTCGTGGAAACATGCTATAAGACGTAGGCCTTAACCTTCCCGTGTGAAGGATTTAAAAATTTTTTTTTTCCCTTTTATAAAAAGAAAAAATTAAGGCATTCAAAGGTTAACAATAAAGATTAGCCGTGCCGAATCTGTCCTTCACCATCATGTAGATAAGAAGATACAGTGCGAGACAAATATATGTAAGTGTTTGTCGGCATAACATCGGGATCAGTGAGTGTAGCGTTTGGTTTTCTATAAACGAATTTAGGTAAATACATCAGGTCCAAAAAATTAATTTTAAATTTATCTGTCCAAACTACATAATTTTAATCATCAAAAAATAAAATTGGCCAATAAAATCATATAACAAACACTTACACCTATTTGTCTCGCACTGTATAATGACCACATCGTAGCTTAGCCTAGAATTCATATTATACACCTTATTACTTTATCATTTCCGACATCATCTTTGATTTTTAACTTTTAAGTAGTTTAATGTATTCTACTGGTCAATCCCTTTCATTTGATACCCATATTGATGGGGTTAAGAAAAAAATTTTTTCCGCCATTTTGTTCTAGATGCCATCTTGAATTTAACACTTTTACAATAGTGAAGCCTTTTCACTTGATACCAATATTGTGTCAACTATTTTAAATCAAAAGGCGCTAGGCATTAACTCAAAATGCGTTAGAAAGCTCTAAAATTTTATTGCACGCTCTAGGTGACCAATTTACGGTTCTCTTCTGCGACAACCAAATTATCTTGTAAAATTTATGCGACGAGTTTCTTGAACTGAGCCATGTTTTTTGTGAAAATTCTACACAATTTGCAGCTGTTAGACTTATTATGATGAAATAGCTGGCTACTAACTGTCAAAATGGCGCACAAATGTATAACTTTAAAAAAAAAACACTCTTTTTATGTCTCTTCGAACATTTTATTTTTGCTTTGTTTTAACTAACATTTCTTTTTATTATTTTTTTTTTTATTTTTTCTAGATTACAAACGCTCTTCCGATCTACTCTTATCCTTGAAATATATTTTAAAAAATTGTGTTTTCAATATCTACGAATTCTATCGAAATCTCTTATTACCACCCAAAAATCAATTCGTTTAAAGACACGCAAGACATTTAATAAAATTTTGCTGTTAAACCAAAAAAAAAAAATGTTGCGAAAAAGATGCAAGAAATTCGTAAGTTTTTGTTACCAAAATATTGCCACAAAAACTTTTAACTCATTTTGCATTTTCCTAACTTTAAAGTATTTTCTACTCTACTATTTATTGCAACTAAATTCAGAACATTTTTCAATAATTCTTACACAATATTTTTCGACCTCACATCATATGAATCATGAATTTCCAAAACATTGCCCAATTCACAATCTATCCTTGTAGTTGTACGTTGCAAGAAATTTGCTTCAACATATAAAAACCGACCATACAATAAGTTTTCCATCTCTGATGTATTAATACGATGTTATATAAACATAGAAAACAGTCGTAATTCAGCTCTGGTCGGGTCAAAAGTTCGCGCGTCATTGCCATTTACGTTTAAGAGCAATTAGACCGTCCCTTTTTATCTACCTTTGAGTGTTTTACATCTCTTTCTCGCGTGGTTAATTGTGTGGGCGTCGCGTAACAGTGCTTTGGTTACAGTTTCTAAACTATTCTACAATTAACCGCGTGTTTTTATTTTAATTCGATTAACTGGAGAAGTACCAAAAAAACTCATTTACTTGTAGCTGCAGGGATTCCATTAAACTTATTGTAATTATTGTTCAGATGTTTCCGACTTCCTATACAATAATATAGGTCGACTTGCGGTGCCTGAACCAACGTTTTGTAACTGGAGGAGAACCATAAAATTCAGTTTTATTTATTGTATAAGTGTCTCCGACTTTCTGTACAGAGGTATAAGTTGATTTACAGAGAAGGAACTAACGTGGGATGCCCTGGCTTTGCTAAATCCTACAACGTACAACTCTTACGATTGGTTGTGAATTGGCCAATTTTATTTGTTTAGTTTCTTTAAACTCGTACTAATTTGAATTGTAATTGTTGCATGTGGTATTAAAAAAAGTGCATATTTTTTTTTCATTATCCTCTCTCTCTTTCTTTCTCTCTTCATCTCTCTATCTCACCCTATTTATGATGTGGTTGTTAAGTCATTCTTTAATCACCTTTTTATTGTGTGCATTTTTCACTCCCAATTTTAAAATTTAATGTTCATTTCCCTAAAATATGTTTTTTTTTTATAGCAATGGTATTCACGTCATCATTATTAGGCTTGCAAAAGTGCAAAGTTTTTTTTAATATAAAGAATAATAAGAATAATTAATGGACTTTTGTGTGCTGAATCCAAATCGGATTCACAGATTTCTTCTATCACGTCTAGTTTTGGAGATATTCTAATTTTAATTAAATACTATTATTGGAACATTAAATACGTATTAATTATGAAAAAATGGCGGGAGCTCGAACCTTGTTATGTGATTTTAATGGACTTTTGTTTGTTGAATCAAAATAAGATTTTTTCTATGACGTATAGTTTTAGAGATAAGAATATCTCTACTCTACTGATATTGAAATATTTATAACGCATTTATTGTAACAAAAGTAAATAATCTTACACCTAAATGACTTCTATTGCATAAACTTAAATCTTAAATTAAATTTAATATTAATTTAACATTAAAGATTAATTATTATTTGGTAGATTGCTTTCTTTTGTCTCTGTTGCACGATTGATTTTCCAGCAGAAATCAGCTAACATTTCTGAGGACCACTTGCCGTTATATCTTTTTTCCATGTGCGTAATATCTTGGTGGAATCTGTCGCCATGCTCATCAGACCCAGCACCAAGATTTCCTGAGAAAAATAAATACATATTTTCTAAATAATGTGGTCCGAAGAAATATGTTGTGGTTTTGTACTTGAACCGCAAAATGCAAGCAAGTGTGTTGCGCATAAATGTGTTACATAAATAATGTTTGTCAAAGTAGGTACCTGCACTTAATTGTAAATAAAATCCACATTTGTGCATGGATTTTCATCACTTAGTATGTCTTATTCACAGAAAACCTAGCTTTTCAAATAAAGACCAAAATGTAAAATATTTTTTATTAAAAATATTTTTTATTAAAAAAATATTTTTTTTAAAAATATGTTCATTAAAAAAAATATTTTTTCATTAAATTATTATTTTATTTTTTCTTAAAAAAATATTTTCATTATATTATTTTTTCTTTAAAAAATTATTTCATTAAAAAATTATTTTTCCACTAAAAAAATTTTTTTTCATTAAAAAAAATATTTTTCCTTAAAAAAAATATTTTTACAATAAAAAAATATTTTTACATAAAAAAAATATATTTATTTAAAAAAAAAATGTATATTAAAAAAAAACATTTTTAATAATTATTGGTTTCTTTGACCTTTTATAATAATATATGTTTAATAGTTTTTTAAGCTTAAGGTCCTTTTAATAATAAAAAATCTTTTTGTTTTGTTTTATATTATTTGATCAATATTTCGCTACTTCTTTGTGTAGCATCATCAGGATAAACGTTTTTTATTATATATTAGTTTTTTGTTGGATTTGTGTTTTGATATTTGTTATTTTTTAAATAAATTTATAGTTTGATTAACAAAATTGAAAATAACATAAAAAAATTTTTTAAACATTTTGTCATATATAAAAAATTTTTACAAAAATGTAGTATAACAAAAAATTACAATTTATATAAAAATATTAACAAAAAGTATTATAACAAAAATTGTTGAAAAAATGTTAATAGTATTATAAGAATATGTATGTGTAATAATAGAAAAAATTTTGTATAACAAAAATTCATAATTATTAAAGTATTAATAAGAATTTTATAAATTATTGTCTATACTTTAACATAAAAATATGTTGGTTTTGTACAGAATATTACAAATATTATATAAAAATTTTTAACAGATAATGTTATGTTACATACGTATGATACAATAATTATATACATATGTATAAAAGTATTGATAACAAATATTTTGTTGTAACAAAACAAGTGTATTAATATTACTAAAAACTAATATAAAAAAAGTATTATCTTAATGTATTAAAAATTAATTTAAAATTAAATTTCTTTATAAAAAACTTAACAAGGAAATTATATAAACATAAATGAATAGGTATAAGTGTTATTTTTTATGTATTAAATGTCTATAACTCTGTGCAACATTATCCGTATCTGCCTTATAATTAATTCTCTGTGTAGTTGGTACATTAATTATCTGTAACATTTCTAACATATATCTACGTTTATAATTATTTTCAATATTTAAAACTGATACATTTTCAAAGTTCGGAAAGTGATCAGAGTTGGAACAGTGAGAAGACAATGCTGTCTTTTGTGAAGAAATATTCCTATACTTTTGGTCAGATTTATGTCCAGCAATTCTTGTCCTAAGTTTATTTTTCGTCGTTCCTATATAAACCTTATCACAACTTTTCCCATCATTTCCTCCGCAAGGTATTTTATATACGATATTAGACATATCCCATTTCTGTATTTTGTCCTTAGTATTACTAAACAATCTACCTATTGTATTATTCATTCTATAAGTCATCCCATATCTATTATTATCAAAAACTTTCGAATTCTTCAACCTTTCTGACATCCCTGGCACATACGTTAACGATTTATAAATTTTCGGTTCAACTATATTCCCTGAGTTATTTTCCCTCCTTTCATTAAAATTATTTATAAATCGATTAATAAGTCCAATAGGAAAATCATTGTCAATAAGTATATCCTTAATAATCACCTTATTTTTCTTATGAAAAACTTTATCACTAATTTTCAATACCCTTCCTACAAAATTTTTAGCCGTATTAATTTTAACTTGCCTATTGTGGCTAGAATTATAGTTTATAATTCTACCTGAAGCAGTGGGTTTTTGGTACCAATCTATTAACAACTTATTTCCCTTTCTTAAAACTAATGTATCCAAATAGGGTAGTCTCAAATCACATTCCTTTTCTATAGTAAATTTAATTGAAGAAGTAAAATCATTAAAAATGTCTAACATTTGATCAATAAACTCTTCAGACATAATACAAAAAAGATCATCTACATATTTAGTCATTAATTTTGGTTTCATATCCATCTTCTGAATGCAAGAATCTAGTAATTTTTCCATAACTATATCTGCCACAATTGGTGAAGCAGGAGATCCCATAGGAAGTCCTTCGTGTTGCATAAATATCTTTCCATTATATTGAAAATATCTATTGTCCACAATACAAAACTTAAGAATACGTTTAAATAAATCCTTACTTATTATCGTGTATTCTTCAATAATACTCCATTTTTCTTCTATTATCTCTAATGCTAAGGCAACAGGTATACTCGGAAATAATGAAACTACATCCAAAGAAATTAATTTCTCCCCATTCTTAATACATTGGTCCTTAATTCTTTCCTTAAATTGTATTGAATCCTTAACATTATATGTTGAATTTTGAGTTACCTTCTTTAAAATGGTAGAAATATATTTGCAAAGTTCGTAAGATGGAGAATTCACAAACGAACAAATAGGTCTAAGAGGAAAATCTTCCTTATGAATTTTCGGTAATCCATATAACCTAGGTGCAGTAGCAATATTAGTCTTAAGTTTGTTTCTCTCATTATTTGTAATTATATTCTGTTTAAAAAGTTCCTCAACTAAATCATTATTCTTCTTTTGTAGTCTACTTGTAGGATCCTTATTAACTAATTCATATTTCGTCATATCTCCTACAATATTCTCCATTCTCATGATATAATCTTCCCTCATTAAAGCTACAGTTGTGTTACCTTTATCTGCTTCTAAAATAAGTAAATCCCTATTAGTCCTTAAGTAATTTCTGGTAACATTAACCCTATTCATTATAAATTTATCCTTATTATTTAATTTCATCCTATTTAAATGACTATCAACGATTGTTGTTAATTTTGTCCTAGCTATTTCCTGTTCTTCCTTGTCTTGTAATGTCTGTATAAAATCCTCCCCTTCAGTTATAATACTTAACATAGGAAATTCCTCCTTTCCTATAGGTAAAGCATGTTTATGCCCAAGTGAAAGAGTCCATTGTACCTCATCTGGTATATCTAAGTCAGTCTTGTTAACAAACCATTTCCTATTAAACCTAATACCAAATTCCTTACTTTGTATATTCTGCAAACAACTAAATTTCCTTATATGTAAATTCTTAATCTTTCTATTATAAGAAGATGACAATCTATCCTCATATTGTAAAAAATTCTGCATATCTTCAGTTCCTAAAAATTTTCTTAAATTACCTTCTATGATCACCAACTCACCTTGAAAATGTTTCAGTAACTCATGTTTTTCTTTAATAGTTAATTTTAAAATTTTGGTGTGAAAATTTGTGGTAAAGCTGCTAATACTCCGCTGAATTCTTGGAAATCTCCTTGTATTAAAAATTCCAGGAACATTCTTTGTTGAATTTGAAATAAACTTTGGAATTATCCCTGCATTCCTGCATTTGATTAGAAAAGTTATTGTAGATTTCGTCCTAATCACCTTATCCCTAATACTCTTGAATCTGTTGAGTATTAGGGATAAGGTGATTAGGACGAAATCTACAATAACTTTTCTAATCAAATGCAGGAATGCAGGGATAATTCCAAAGTTTATTTCAAATTCAACAAAGAATGTTCCTGGAATTTTTAATACAAGGAGATTTCCAAGAATTCAGCGGAGTATTAGCAGCTTTACCACAAATTTTCACACCAAAATTTTAAAATTAACTATTAAAGAAAAACATGAGTTACTGAAACATTTTCAAGGTGAGTTGGTGATCATAGAAGGTAATTTAAGAAAATTTTTAGGAACTGAAGATATGCAGAATTTTTTACAATATGAGGATAGATTGTCATCTTCTTATAATAGAAAGATTAAGAATTTACATATAAGGAAATTTAGTTGTTTGCAGAATATACAAAGTAAGGAATTTGGTATTAGGTTTAATAGGAAATGGTTTGTTAACAAGACTGACTTAGATATACCAGATGAGGTACAATGGACTCTTTCACTTGGGCATAAACATGCTTTACCTATAGGAAAGGAGGAATTTCCTATGTTAAGTATTATAACTGAAGGGGAGGATTTTATACAGACATTACAAGACAAGGAAGAACAGGAAATAGCTAGGACAAAATTAACAACAATCGTTGATAGTCATTTAAATAGGATGAAATTAAATAATAAGGATAAATTTATAATGAATAGGGTTAATGTTACCAGAAATTACTTAAGGACTAATAGGGATTTACTTATTTTAGAAGCAGATAAAGGTAACACAACTGTAGCTTTAATGAGGGAAGATTATATCATGAGAATGGAGAATATTGTAGGAGATATGACGAAATATGAATTAGTTAATAAGGATCCTACAAGTAGACTACAAAAGAAGAATAATGATTTAGTTGAGGAACTTTTTAAACAGAATATAATTACAAATAATGAGAGAAACAAACTTAAGACTAATATTGCTACTGCACCTAGGTTATATGGATTACCGAAAATTCATAAGGAAGATTTTCCTCTTAGACCTATTTGTTCGTTTGTGAATTCTCCATCTTACGAACTTTGCAAATATATTTCTACCATTTTAAAGAAGGTAACTCAAAATTCAACATATAATGTTAAGGATTCAATACAATTTAAGGAAAGAATTAAGGACCAATGTATTAAGAATGGGGAGAAATTAATTTCATTGGATGTAGTTTCATTATTTCCGAGTATACCTGTTGCCTTAGCATTAGAGATAATAGAAGAAAAATGGAGTATTATTGAAGAATACACGATAATAAGTAAGGATTTATTTAAACGTATTCTTAAGTTTTGTATTGTGGACAATAGATATTTTCAATATAATGGAAAGATATTTATGCAACACGAAGGACTTCCTATGGGATCTCCTGCTTCACCAATTGTGGCAGATATAGTTATGGAAAAATTACTAGATTCTTGCATTCAGAAGATGGATATGAAACCAAAATTAATGACTAAATATGTAGATGATCTTTTTTGTATTATGTCTGAAGAGTTTATTGATCAAATGTTAGACATTTTTAATGATTTTACTTCTTCAATTAAATTTACTATAGAAAAGGAATGTGATTTGAGACTACCCTATTTGGATACATTAGTTTTAAGAAAGGGAAATAAGTTGTTAATAGATTGGTACCAAAAACCCACTGCTTCAGGTAGAATTATAAACTATAATTCTAGCCACAATAGGCAAGTTAAAATTAATACGGCTAAAAATTTTGTAGGAAGGGTATTGAAAATTAGTGATAAAGTTTTTCATAAGAAAAATAAGGTGATTATTAAGGATATACTTATTGACAATGATTTTCCTATTGGACTTATTAATCGATTTATAAATAATTTTAATGAAAGGAGGGAAAATAACTCAGGGAATATAGTTGAACCGAAAATTTATAAATCGTTAACGTATGTGCCAGGGATGTCAGAAAGGTTGAAGAATTCGAAAGTTTTTGATAATAACAGATATGGGATGACTTATAGAATGAATAATACAATAGGTAGATTGTTTAGTAATACTAAGGACAAAATACAGAAATGGGATATGTCTAATATCGTATATAAAATACCTTGCGGAGGAAATGATGGGGAAAGTTGTGATAAGGTTTATATAGGAACGACGAAAAATAAACTTAGGACAAGAATTGCTGGACATAAATCTGACCAAAAGTATAGGAATATTTCTTCACAAAAGACAGCATTGTCTTCTCACTGTTCCAACTCTGATCACTTTCCGAACTTTGAAAATGTATCAGTTTTAAATATTGAAAATAATTATAAACGTAGATATATGTTAGAAATGTTACAGATAATTAATGTACCAACTACACAGAGAATTAATTATAAGGCAGATACGGATAATGTTGCACAGAGTTATAGACATTTAATACATAAAAAATAACACTTATACCTATTCATTTATGTTTATATAATTTCCTTGTTAAGTTTTTTATAAAGAAATTTAATTTTAAATTAATTTTTAATACATTAAGATAATACTTTTTTTATATTAGTTTTTAGTAATATTAATACACTTGTTTTGTTACAACAAAATATTTGTTATCAATACTTTTATACATATGTATATAATTATTGTATCATACGTATGTAACATAACATTATCTGTTAAAAATTTTTATATAATATTTGTAATATTCTGTACAAAACCAACATATTTTTATGTTAAAGTATAGACAATAATTTATAAAATTCTTATTAATACTTTAATAATTATGAATTTTTGTTATACAAAATTTTTTCTATTATTACACATACATATTCTTATAATACTATTAACATTTTTTCAACAATTTTTGTTATAATACTTTTTGTTAATATTTTTATATAAATTGTAATTTTTTGTTATACTACATTTTTGTAAAAATTTTTTATATATGACAAAATGTTTAAAAAATTTTTTTATGTTATTTTCAATTTTGTTAATCAAACTATAAATTTATTTAAAAAATAACAAATATCAAAACACAAATCCAACAAAAAACTAATCTATATATATAAAAGTGAAACTCTGTGTGTGTGTGTGTGTGTGTGTGTGTGTGTGTGTGTGTGTGTGTGTGTTAGCTATAGACTCCGAAACTGTAAAACCGATCAAGCTCAAACTTTGGTAAGTTGTTGTACACATACCAGGGAGTGTTTATGGGTGGAAAAAAGTGGGCGGGGCCACGCCCATAAAAAATTAGTTATCATTTTAAGCTACTTGAACATGACCGATTTTTCTGAAACTTTGCACAAATATCGAGCTCTCATGACTAAATAATTTCGTGATTAGAAAAGTGGGCGGGGCCACGCCCATAAAAAATTTTTAATTTTGAGGTACTTGCGCTGGACGGATTTTTCTGAAACTTTGCACACATATTGGGCCGTCATGACTTTATAATTTCGTGATTAGAAAAGTGGGCAGGGCCACGCCCATAAAAAAAAGTTATAAGTTTGAGGAACTTGCACTGGACCGATTTTTCTAAAACTTTGCACACACACTAAGCTGTCATGACTTTACAATTTCGTGATTAGAAAAGTGGGCAGTGCCACGCCCATAAAAAAACTTATCATTTTGAGGTACATGCACTGGACCGATTTTTCTGAAACTTTGCACACATATTGAGCTGTTATGACTTTACAATTTCGTTATTACAAAAGTGGGCAGGGCCACGCCCATAAAAAAAATTATAGTTTTTAGGTTTTGCACTTGATATTCAATAAAAATTCAAAATGCAAATTGATTCATTAAGGGGCGTAGCAACGCGCACTTGATATTCAATAAAAATTCAAAATGCAAATTGATTCATTAAGGGGCGTAGCAACGCGCGCCGGGTTTGGCTAGTATATAATAAAAAACGTTTATCCTGATGATGTTACACAAAGAAGTAGCGAAATATTGATCAAATAATATAAAACAAAACAAAAAGATTTTTTATTATTAAAAGGACCTTAAGCTTAAAAAACTATTAAACATATAAAATATGTTTTTATTACAAAAAATATTTTTATTAAAAAAAATATTTTTTCATTAACATTTTTTTTTTCATTCAAAAAATATTTTGTCGTTAAAAAAAATTATTTTTCATTAAAAAAATTTTTTTTCATTAAAAAAAATTATTTTTCATTAAAAATATTTTTTCATTAAAAAAATATTTTTTTTCGCACCAATTTTTAAATAATTTCAAAACAGTTTAAAATTATGTAAATTAGACTTAAAGGTAATTTTATCCCACATCTTTTGGTGTTTCAATTATTCAAATTGAACAAGCCTTCAAAGAGTTATATTGAAATAAGATAGCGTGGCCATCTTGTTTAGGTTAAAATATTAGCCATGGCCATAAAAAAATCTGTACGTGATATGCAAAAACTAAAAGCGGATTTGAATTAAAAGAGTTGAGATCACGATATTCCACATATTTATGTCCAGGGAGCAATTTTTTTTGCATATCAGTGTTATCAGTCTTACTATGAGGTGGCGCTGTCGTGTCGTTTTCCTAACGAAAAGGTGTGCAATACAATCAGCTTTCATAAAATTTTCATTGTCTTAAATATTTTTACATGATACCAAAAAAAATACGACTACCACATTCACAATAAGGCTGAAAACTCATTCACAAATAAAAAAAATTAAACAACTGCTCTTGTGCATAAACCTTATTTGAAGACGTGAATACCGTTAATGATTTATATCAATATTTTTTCTTATTAATTTTTTTTTTATTATTTTGTTTTTAGTTTCTCGTCTTTTTTTTTTTTGTAAATTGTACTGAATAAAAAATTTATTTATACGAGAGTGCCAAAGGTACCATATTTTTATTATTCAAATTACATAAATACAAGATTTTTATTAATAAGTAAAAAATTTTAAAGTAATAAAAAAAAAGAAATGCAAAATATTTATAAATATTATAATGTATTATAAAATATATATTTAATTTATAAAAGTATTATTTAGGTTAACGAGTTAATTGAAATAAAAAAAAAATATATAGTTTGCAATAATAAATCGTAAAATAAAATTTAACAAAAAAAATTGAGTTTCTCTAAAACAGTTGTAAATTTTTAGAATTACACAGCGTGCTAATCTTATCAACGTAAGTATTTCTTGAGGACATTTTTCTCCTTAACCATTATAAATGGTTGTGTTACCTTCCATAAAAAATCTTTTTGAAAGTGCTTGACCACTAAAATACAGTAAACTATTGGAAAAGTGTAAAATCCAAGATGGCGATTTAAAACAACATGACGAAAAAAGTCTTTTAACCCCATCAATATGGGTATCAAAAGAAAGGACTTGACTAGTAGAATACGGTTAACCATGTAAAAATTCAAAATCAAAACGAGCATATTAAATAATAAAGAAAATGGCGTATATTCTGAAATCTGAAATCTGGGATTTCAACAGATACAAAAAATTATATAATTTAGTAAAAATTCAAACACTTAATAACAGGGTAGAAAGGGAAAAATTCGAGAAAACAGTTTGGTACTTTTTACAACATAATTATTTGTATGCGAAATAGAGTAAATTAGGAAGTAAATTAAAAAAAAAATATTTAAATCATGTCTACTAAGATATTTTTTTTTCTTTTTTTTTTTTAATTGTATTGATATGGAAAACCCCAAAAAGGTACCTTTTCTCTTTTTTGGTACTTTTTGTATTTCCTACATTTAGGAAGCTAGATAATTATGAAATCAGAAACTATTGATTCAATCTGAGGCTAAAAATGTTATGGGCAAACAAAAAGGTACTTTTTTGCATTTTTATGGTACTTTTTGTATATTTTACGTTTATGAAGCTCGAATTGTGAAATAAGGAACTACTGATTCAAGTTGAGAATGGAAATGATGTGGGCGCCACAAAAGATGGCTCTTGGCATTTTTATTTTTTTTTTGTATTTTTGTATGTGAACATAGATTCCTAAAATTAATGATTACACTGTGCAAGAAATTGACAGTTAATAAAAAATTTATTTAAAAAAAAAAAAAATACGTTTCTAAAACGACTACGGATAATAGAAAGAGGTTTTACTTTTCTTAAAGGAAATTTTATTGCGGAATTTCGGATTTTTAGGTTTTTTTCAATAAGTTAAGCGTTTTTGAGTTACGCGAACATATGTTGTGCAACCTCCTCCATTTTCGAAATAACGGTATATCTCGAAAACCAGAGCCAATCTTAAAAAGCCGCGGCCACCACTGAATTCAGCGTACCCGAACGCCAGGTGCCCGGCTTGTCTGTTTTTTCAAGTAGCATAGTGTTATTGATTCGAGGTCTAACACTAAATGTTATTGACGATCTAAATTTATGAATCCTGAATTTGGAACTCAGTAGCATTGATCTTGGTTTTAGATAAAAAATATATTCCCGATATATTCCCACTGTACTTTTTATTTTGCCATGTTAATTTCCCCTTAAAATAAAACTCGTAAACGTAATGTAATTTTTTTAAAACACGTAGTTTGTATACCCTTCACCTGTGGTGCACAAGGGTATATATAGCTTTGTCATTCCGTTTGTAATTTCTACAATTTTGATTTCCGACCCCATAAAGTATATATTTTCTGAAAGCTTATGAATAGGGGAGTCGATTAAGCTCTGACCGTCTGTCCGTGGTTGAAATCAACTTTGAGAAGCAACTATATGTTCCTCAGATCTCTGTATGGTATCAATCTCTTGGAAATATTCAGGAATGAATCGCTATTGAAATTCAGCACAATCGCCCAATAACTTTCTGAGATATGAGCAAAAAACCACGACCACCTCGTTTTGTTACACAATTACAACAACAACATAATACATAAATATATGTAAAAACCATACAAAAAAAGAAAAAATTACAAAAAGAAAAAATATTAAAAATAAAAAAAAAATAATAACAAAATATAAATAATATATTATATAAAATAAAATTTTTTTGGCTCAGCTGGGATTCGATGCCACATTTATTCTAACCAGTATATACATATGTACGTATTTGATATGAGATGAATGGTGATACAAACAATTGTTATTGCATGACTACACGTTGTGAAGGGTATATAAGATTCGGCACGGCCGAATATAGCACTGTTACTTGTTTCAAGTAGCATAGTGTTATTGATTCGAGGTCTAACACTAAATGTTATTGATGATCTGAATTTATGAATCCTGAATTTGGAACTCAGTAGCATTGATCTTGGTTTTAGATAAAAAAATATATTCCCGATATATTCCCACTATACTTTTCATTTTGCAACTCTAATTTCCCCTAAAATAAAACTCGTAAACGTAATGTAATTTTTTTAAAACACGTAGTTTTTCTAGATTCCGTTGACGGAACCTTGTTTGCTTTTTGCTGTACAGTGTAATTTAAACATTTTACAAATTTTCAATACAAGAGAAAATTTGTTTTCTATTTGACGTTTCAATCACTCATTTCATCGTCGTTCGCTAATTATTAGCTCTGTTCCACATGCATAACGAAACAGTCCGAATTTGCCGAAAGTTACCCAAAAGCGTTCCACATAACAATTTTTGTTCAATTATGAGAGTAATTGAGAGAGTAATTTTTTTCATTTCCTGTACAAATTTGCACGAACTTTTTCTTTGGGTAAGTTCGGACAAGAATTTAACAATCAGCTGTTTATTGTTTACATAAGAAACTGAAAATTAATCAAAAAATTTGCAAGCAAAAGAAAAAGTTTAGTTTTTGTTAAAAAAATATATTAAAAAGCAAAATGGAAGGTTTTAATGAAAAAGTTAAAGTGGTAAATACATTAGTGAATAGATATCTCCCTTGTTCTTTAAAATAAATACTTTAAAAAAATTTACACTGGCTCAGCTTTTCTTTCAGTTCTTTTTAAATTATTTTTAACATCTGTTGGCAATGATGCAAATGTTTTGTTTTTATAATGTTATTGCTTTTAAGCGTCTAAAATCACTTAAATAGATTTTAATTAAAAAAGTAAGCACCATTAGTATAACAAGAAGTGCAAAAATGGTTTTTTGCGTTCCAGCAATTTTGGGTAGTTTTGGCAAATTTAGAGAGTAATTTTTATTTTACTCTCATTAGTCCGAACTTGTCCGAGATCTTGTGGAACACACCTATTGTGTTCTATATGACAAAAATGTTTTATTGGTAAATCCCTGTTAAAGTTTAGTTTTAATTGAACCAAAAAAATGTTTGTGACCTTTTGCTCTGTTTTTGTTCTATATGTATTCACAATATGTTGCATATAGAACACAATAGGTTACGGAGCATGTCACTAAAGTGTTGTATTGCACAAAGTTTATGTCTCATATTTCGTAAACTATGATTGTTAATAGCAAACTGATTACACAGATCGACAGATCTCGAAATGTTTCCCTAAAAGTCAGTCTTATCTCAATTTTTTTTCCATTTTACGGTATAGAACACAATAATTTGCAAACGGCGTTAAATCGAATTGAAAAATTTTATATTTATGATTTATGAAAATCACTTTTAAATCAATAAATTAATGTTATGGAGATATGTATGTATGTTTGTATGTATGTATGTATGTATGTATGTATGTAAGTATGTACGTGTCTAAAATTAATTCTTATCATCAGTCTGCAATGTGAAGTCACAAAAGTTCAGAGCAAACGCCTGGGACGGCACGGGATTTAGTGAGATCAGGGTATCCTTGTAATCTCTGGGTAATGAAGAGGGTCGAAAAGGGACCCGTTTTTGGAAGAGGTCTGCTTCGATATCCCCCCTACATGTACTTATAAAATTAATTTCGAAAATCAGCTTAATAATTTACGTTTTATGTTTTTTCTTTTTAACTTAACCGACTCTTTTGCTTGCAATCGATTGCTTAATTAATAGTTTTGAATGGTATGAAGCAACCCTTTTTTTGAAGAATATTTTTTGCCATTAATATCTACCTGCTAAATATAAAACATCCAAAGAGGTACACAAACGATAAAACATGCATAATAATTATTTAAACATCAGCCATTGATTAACAACTTGTTGACTCATATCCAAAGAATTGAACGCACAAGAACAAGAACAAGATAAAACATGTTAACATACACAGGAAGAAAATTTATACGTGATATTAAAAGAGAGAATAGGGTGGAAATACACAAACTACAAACTCAGTTTCTGTTACGTTTTTTCCTTCTCCTCTATGGTTGTAATTATTTGAGTTACGGCCTTTCTTCCAGTGACCATCGATATATTTTTTAACACGCTCTATAGATCGAAAAACGTAATTTGTTACAAAACTCCTCAATTTTGCTTAGAATTTTTATTTACAATTAATCTTATAAATTTTTTCTCGCAGTGTTTTCTTCCAATTAGATGTTGTAGTCGTTTGTCGAACGTTTAAAGAATTTTAAACTTGTTTGCGTTTGTAGTTAAAATCGATCATATCAGTCTTGTGCTGCCAAAGAGGCCATGTTAGAAATGGTCCCTCAAGAACTCTATTATATCACATACTTTAACAAACAGTTAAACTGCTATGCACATAGCACATTCGGCGCACTTGCACGCATGCGTACACTGGGGTATATTTTCAAAAGAATGAGTCATCTTTGTTTACCAAATCGCTTTTAATGTTCACATCACAGTCCAGAATGTCTGCCGTCTTTTACCTGTTTTTCTTTTGATTGTTTTTTTTTTTTTTTGGTTACTTTGAGGAATGAGAGAACGTTTTTATTGTACTTCTTAGAGTTAGTGTTGGTCTGGTTTAAAATTAATAAAATGGTTTTAAAAATAACATAAAATAAACCTAGAGGATGAGGATTTTTCCATACATATGACATTTAGAACTCCTAGTAAAAATCAGTAGTAAGATAAGAAAGTTAATTTTGCCAGCGTTTTATGATGAAACAGAACTGAAGCATGGCGGTGTTTTCCATACGTCATAGAAAAATGTCGAGAGTTAGAAACCATTTTTTTTGGCCAATGTAGAAAGGAGCTGTCAAGGCTTGGTCAACGGGCTGACGTTACTCTAGGTTGAGTTTCTGCGCATAAGGGCCACTTTGGTAATAAGCGGGCTGATGAGCTAGCCAGGAGAGGATCTGCTTTGGATATCTCTAACGCAAGTGCAGTTTCAATCCCGTTGGGGACTATTAAAAGCAGAATCTCCAGACACTTTCTACGGAAGGCCGATGACAAGTAGCGTAGGCTGAGCTCGTGTAAGGTGGCACGGCTTACGTGGCCCTCTTTTGATGCACGGCGTACATTGCTGGCGGTATTGACGGGTCACTGGATGTTAGGCAAACATGTAAGTCGACTCGGCCTCCCATCGAACGACCATTGTCGCAGCTGTCTGGATAAACAGAAGGAGGAATCGTTTTTCCACCTTCTTCGTCCTGCACTGGCGGCTAAGAGACACAGATTTCTGGGTGAACATGTACTGGATGGCCTCTCTGCGGTATCTTAAGTTGGACTGAATTATCTACTGAGATACCTCACGGCCACGGGGTGGATCTAGTACCCTTACCCTTGGATTTATTATGGGACACATTAGAGCTGACGAGTGATGCAGTCCTGTCAAAACGGTGTCATACAGACTCCATTTGACTGTTTGCGTTCAGCGATCTACCACGTTAACCAACCAACTAGAAACCATTTTAACAATAACTACTAACAGCGTTTGTTATTATGACATTTTAAGATACTCTCTTAGCACTTTAACCACATTTTCATTAAGTTTCCTACAATTCATTATGTTTTTGAAGTTTTGGCGCTACGAATAACAAATTAAAAACTCAAACAATGATATGACAGTACTTGAAGTTACCACGGAATTACATCACAGGGTTGCAAAATGAGAACATCAAAATTGTACCAAGAAGCTCATAAAATTGTACTTTTTCGACCCCAATTGTACCAAAAAATTTTATTTTAAACATTTTTTTAATTTTTTTTTATTTTAAATAAAAGCCAGAAAAAAACATAAACATAACATACAATTGCACATAAAAATTCATTTTTATAATATTAAAACTAACATTTGTACTTAAAAATTCATTTATACTTTAAGGGCCGTATTCACAAAAAATATTTTAGGTTTATTGAAGGCTTATTTGACAAATTTCTCTACAAAATCTGTCAAATAAGCCTTTAATAAACCTAAAATATTTTTTATGGATACGGCCCTAAAAGTATATCTTTAAAAAAAGAAACTGCACTAAGATATATATGTATACATATACATATATGTACATATTTAAACATAAAATAAATTACATAAAAAGTCTACCGATATATTCATGAGATCAAACTGGTTTTGATAACAAATTATTTGGTATTTTGAAACAAAAACAACAAGAATTTGATGACCTTAGCAAATCTTTTGTCTGTATAAGACCCGAAACTGTAGGCACATGAAGCCTACTTCGTTCTTTCGTTTTAATAATATTTTGGAAGGAAAAAATCGTCTGCGAATGTGAAACTGATAATATCCCACCTACAACTCTTGAAAGTTCCAGAAACATTAATTCATTCAATTGGTTTTTCATTTCAGAAACTTTAGCCCAAAAGTTGCATAAACTTTCATTTTTAAAATCTTTTGATACTTCTGTATCCGCCAGGGATCTAAACTGTGTATTAATTGAGTCAAAATTTTTGTATTCGTTTGGAAAAAATTTTATTAGAAGTGGCACTATGATATTCGTAAACATAAACTGAGAAAGTTAGTAAATTGTACCAAATGGGTAATTGGTGTACCATTGTACTTTTGAGGTTTAAATTGTACCACAAAAAGTACAATTGTACCAACTTTTGCAACCCTGTTACATCATAAGAACATCAAGCACAGATATTGCTTAAACTATCTATTGTGTAAGTCGCATAAGTGGACGATCAGCTCATACATGGCGCAGGCAAAATTGAAATTAAAGCGATAAACCGGCAATCTGTTGAAATTTAATAGAAAAAATATCAGTATTAACAGATCTAAATGTCCATATGATCTATCTATGTTTATTAGGTGACTGAGTTGACGGACGCCGCCTAACAACACTAAGTGTTAATATCAACTGTAAAAGTCGATCCGTTCTTATTAAAAAATGTCATTATAACGTACATATTTTCTGTATCTATAATTTAAGCCTTAACTGTTCAGTTCACCTTTGCACAAGTTCTTTTTTATCCACCAACTGTTGAAAGTTTTTTGATTTTAATACACCCCACTAAAGAAATACACCATACGGTAACCAACTACTTGTACATTTCAAACAACAGTTGAAATGTAACCACCTTTTTGTACGTTTATGTGTATGATTTCGTAAGATGTGAATCTTTTTTATAATTTTGACCTCTCTCTCTCTATCTCTCTTAAAATATATTTTGTTGTTATCATTGAACCAATCTGCAGTTATTTGCACCTAGTTATTTGGTATTAGTGAAATTAGGTTTCCCCATTCGGTAAATTTATTAGGTACAAAAAATTTAAAAATACGCAGAATTATTTTTAACATAAAAAAGTACGATGGTAACATTATTTCCATCCCTGACAACATAGTGCATTAATTTCTCTGAGCCCGTGCAAGTCAAGGTGCATATGGCCGATGTGTGTGTGTGTTAATTTGCATCTGTGTTACAAGTATTTATTGTAAATATTTGTTTTGTATCCAAAAGATTCTCATGGCTTAGAAACTGCATTCATGCATGAGTAAACTTACGCAGTATTAAATAAAGCAAAGGGTTTTACAAATTGATGTAGAAAGTTGAATGTAATGTTAATCACAATTTAAATCAAATGATACTTTTATGCGTACGCAATTGAATTGAAATTTCGTATAATGTTTAAGTACATTAACGATTTTAATCATTACAGAATTTTTTATTTAAATAAAATTTTTTTAAATTTATTTCGATGATTTTTACGCAGAAAAAAATTAACGTTGTGGCACTAAGGACAAATCATTCTATTACTTGTTGTACCTATTGCATATTGTGGTTTATAAAATACAAAAATTTTCTATTAAAGTTTAAATAAATGTTAAGTATTGTTTTTTTTTACAGAAATTACAGCCAAAACTACGTTGTTGACTATAAAACTATGTTAAATATACATAATCCTGATTATAACCTTTACTTTGAATGATATGGGTTTTTTATTAGCAATTACAGTAGACTCGCGGTAACGTGAACTATTAAAAACCGAGTGTGTTGGTTGGTTGATTGGTTACCGTGGTAGTTCGCTGCACGAAAACAGTCAAGTAGAGTCTGTATAACTTCGTTTTGACAGAACCACATCAGTCGTCAGCTCCAATGTATCTCAGAATAAATCCAAGAGTATTTATGATACTAGATCCACCCCGTGGCCGTGAGGTATCGCAGAGGCCATCCAGTACATGTTTGTCCAGAAATCCGTGTCTTTTAGCCGCCAGTGCAGGACATTCGCAAAGAAGGTGGAAAACCGATTCTTCCTTCTCTCTATCCCGACAGCTGCGACAATGGTCGTTCGATGGAAGTCCGAGTCGACTTGCATGTTTGCCTAACATCCAGTGGCCAGTCAATACTGCCAGCAATCTCGATATGTCCCTCCGACTTCGACTAGTAAGTTGCAATGTACGCCTTGCATCAAAAGAGGGCCACGTAAGCCGTGCCATCTTACACGTGCTCAGCCCACGCCACCTGTCATCGGCCTTCCGGAGGCAGTGTCTGGAGATTCTGCTTTTAATAGTCTCTAACGGGATTACAACTGCACTTGCGATAGAGATATCCAAAGCAGATCCTCTCTTGGCTGAGTGTGTACACGTTTGCGAAGTTGTTCATGTTGACGAAGGTGTAATTCTTTAAAATTTCCAAAAAAGTATGTTGAAATTAAGCTTTCGAATATCTCAAATGTCCTATGGATCCGTAGGTAGTTTCAATATCAAGGCATATTCATATAGGTATCTGCAACTGCGAATTGCTACAAGTATTTCGAAGATATTTTCCAAGGCGAATTCATACAGGTGAAATTGTTGACAGCGAATGCTACTGTCAAACTCGATGTATAAAAAATTCTTGTTTATGTTTTTATACGTAAGTGGTATTTGACAAAAAATATCACGGCGAATTTGCAGTTGCATATACATATATATATGAATAAGCCTAATGTAAATTTACCAGAGATGGAAAAATGCTTAAAATCAGTTTATTTTAATACTATTTGATTAAAAAAAGAATATTAATTTGTGAAATTCGTGGTCAAAAATATAAAAACAACAAATATAAATAAGTTTAGTACTTCTGGTTAAAAAAAAATACAATTTTAAATACCGAAAACTCAAATCAAACTTCTATTCCTGCACAAATAAATGAAATTAAGGCGAATTCAACAAGATTTGAAATAATGCTTTGCGACCAACTGTTGCAACGAGATTACCTTGTGAACGTATTTTATGAGATATAAACAAAAAGCTACAAATGGCTTTGTTTTCTATTACAAATATTTACACACAAAATTTTTTTGTTTAGGCTCAGATAACTTTTGTAAGACATGTTACTGACACAGTACTTTAACTTAGTCAAATTGTTTTTAATTTCCACTATTTATGTCCAAAAGCAATACCTGAAAAGTCAGCCTTAAAATTAAAAAATTTGTTGGTAATTTTTTTTTTTAAATCGAGCAAAACATTTTTTTCATTTCAAATGTGTGCTTTAATGGGTTCGTTCGTTTACTCAAAAGTATTGACTATTTTTTTACTAAACTTTACTGGATTGTTTACATTTTACATAGAAATTTGTGTAAACGAAAGCAATCCAGTAAATTTCAGTTAAAAATAGTCAACACTTTTGAGTAGACGAACGAATATAATATGAACAGAATAAAAATATTAACAGGTTTTGTAAACGCTAACGGTAATATCACTAAACTTTTTTTATCCACTTTATGACAGGTTGAAATCATAAAGTGCGTGTGTTTTTCATCTACATAATTAAAAATTTAAATAAAAAGCTTTTGATTTTAATTAATTTAAAATTTTATAAAAAGTTTTTTTTTCTTAAAAAAAAGATAATTATTCATGGCATTTACATATTTTATTACTTTGCACAGTTTTGCCTTTAGTTTTTTTTATTTTGTTTTTACCAATCATTTGCTTTACAAATATTTTTTTTTCAAAAAATTTACCAAGTGTTCATTTGTCTGTCCGTCTTTATTATTTTATTATAATGATAAAGTGAAAGATACATGTAAATGATAGAATAAACAATAAATAAAAATACAGAAGGAAAAAAGATAAAAAAAACAAAAAAAAAATATTTAAAGTTAATGTTGAAAGCCAACAAACAACTTTATCATGGATGTATTGGTGAGCATCACAAACTTAATTTGCTGTGTTGGGAAATCCTACAGCAGTGGGGAGCACGAAGAAAGATGGATAAACTTTTTATTTATGAGAATTGTAAAACAGAATTGCTTAAATATTTTATTTATATATTTTTATACACTTTTTACAAATGAAAAATTTTCTAAAACTTAAACAAAATTTTGACCGAATGTCTATATATCTGTGGCTTGGAGCTAAAAGGGTCAATGTCAAAATATTTACTTTTGAGAAAATTGGAATTGAACTTTAACTTTGTTTATGAAGCTGTTCTGGGTTGAGTATGACTTTAGCTGTTTTACCATAATGAAATAGAGCAAGAAAACAAATCTAATGCAATGATTAACTCAAAAGAGCAAAAAAGTGACATTGGCCCTTTTAGCTCCAAGCCACAGATATGACAAACAAATTTATTCATACATTTTTTACATATGGGGTTTTTAACAAAAAGTCGTCGTATTGTCATAATGTCATAATTCCCAAAATAAAAATTAAATGAATAATGAATACTGTAAAATTTTTAAACATTTTTGAAATTTTGGAAAATTATGACATTAAGACAATACGGCACTTAGGACACCTTGTTAATTCACCAGTATTCAAAAATGTTTTATTAGTTTAATGTCAAGACAATCTGGTTGTTAATGGCCATTATCCAGATTGAAAATATGCTTAACATGACTTAAAAAAATTATTGTTTGAAATTGTTTTGTTTTGTTGTGTTTTTAAATTTTAATTACAACATTTTTTTTATCTATCTATCTATATATATAAAAGTGAAACTCTGTGTGTGTGTGTTAGCTATAGACTCGGAAACTGTAAAACCGATCGGATTCAAACTTTGGGAAGTTGTTGTACACATTACAGGGAGTGTTTATGGGTGGCAAAAAGTGGGCAACGCCCATGCAAAATTAGTTATCAGTTTTAGCTATTTGCACTTGACCGATTTTTCTGAAACTTTGCACACATATCGAGCTGTGATGACTAAATAATTTCGTGATAAAAAAAGTGGGCGGGGCCACGCCCCTAAAAAAAAGTTATAATTTTGAGGTACTTGCACTAGACCGATTCTTCTGAAACTTTGCACACATATTGAGCTGTCATAACTTTACAATTTCGTGATTATAAAAGTGGGCAGTGCCACGCCCCTAAAAAAAAGTTATAATTTTCAGCTACTTTAACTTCACCGATTTTTCTGAAACTTTGCACACATATTTTGAGCTCTCATGATTATACAGTTTCATGATTAGAAAAGTGGCAGTGCCACGCCCATAAAAAATAAGTTATCATTTTTAGCTACTTGCACTAGATCGATTTTTCTGAAACTTTGCACACACATATTACGCTGTCATGACTATTTAATTTCGTGATTATAAAAGTGGGCGGGACCACGCCCATAAAAAAGTTAAAATTTGGAGGTACTTGCACTGGACCGATTTTTCTGAAACTTTGCACACATATTGAGTTGTCATGACTATTTAGTTTCGTGATTAGGGCAGTGCCACGCCCATTTAAAAAAGTTAAAATATTTAGCTTTTTGCACTTGATATTCAATTAAAATTCAGAATGCATTTTTATTCATTAAGGGGCGTAGCAACGCGCGCCGGGCTTTTCTAGTATTTTATATATAGTAGAAAGAAGAATAGAGCAAGAATAGAGCGCGGTGCAAGTTTCGAGGTTGTCGCAAGTACCGAGTATTATTAACTTCCCATACAAAATAAAAGGCACATACATCTGTTTAAAATCTAAGTTTAATATGTATTTCAATTCAAAACACTTAAGTTCAACGCATTCGTATAACAGTAGATACATATTTTAAGTGGAATTAAAGAAATTTAAAATTTTTGCTTGTTTTGTACAAAGTTGCTGCTTCTTAAGGCAGCAAATTAGTCTTTACCTTCTGTGCCGTTCCGAATCAGCTGACTTTATTCTGTTAAATAGAAAATGTGTACAAGTCGTTAGTTGTTCTGTTACTTTCCGTGCCGTTGCGGACGAACCTGTAGAAAATAGAATTCAACGTTAAGTGACGGCCATTGAGAGAGAAACAGCTGATATTTAGGTGCCTATATTTTAAAGGTGGCTGCAACATAGAGACTCTGTTTGCTTTTAGATGAAATCTGACTCTAAAAATTTTTTTTATGTATGGACTTTGACGAGAAAAATAAACAAAAAATATAATAAGCTTGTTTTTGTAAGATTACATTGTAAATTAAGGCAGATGATTTTTTACAGAAGAAGTAACCACAAAAATTAAACAACAGAACGGCACGTCACAGAACGACAACAGAAAGTAAAGACTAATGAAGCCTTTAGTCTCTTTCCATTTTTGGAAACTCCGAGGGTTTAAGCGTCTTTCTTCTCCCAGGGCCGGATTCAGAATGCGCCACAAATTTCTTTATAGTGTTTTCATTTTTCTTAACACGAGTTATTGTTGATCTAAGCACATGACAAACTTTTGGCTAAGGAATTGGTGGAAAATCCAGCACTTAATTTCTCTAAGATCTCAGCTGTGTCTTTAATTGTCAGCAACGTAAATTTTTTCTTTGCCATTATGACACCGCACCTCTCAATAGTCAGTTTAAAACTGATTCGAATTATGCACAACATTTCATCAGCAGCATAAAACGACGAGTTAATTTCCGATATGTATTCAGTCTAAGAAAACGTAAACAAACCAGCACGCAAGAGTAATGTTGCAAGTATCGAGTTCAAAATTTTCGGATGTCGCAAGTACTGAGTGCGTAATGAAAAATTGAAAAAAATGATAATGCACGCACAAGCAATATACGACATTATCAACCAATATAGTGTTTATAATGCTACTTTCACGGGTTTATGCTACCACCCGATCCAGCTGTTATCATGTGAGTAAGAAGAAGCCAGTCGTGATTCGGCTCTGGTCGGATCAAGAGCTCGCGCGTTTTTGCCATCATTGTTTAATGGCAATCAGGTTTTCCCTTTTTATCTGACTTCGAGAGTTTTGCGTCTCACTCTCGCGTGGTTAACTGTGTGGCGTCGCGTAACTGTGCTTTGTATACAGTTTCCAGACTATTCTACAGTTAACCGCGTGCTTTCATTTTAATTGGACGGGTACCAAATAAACTCAATTTACTTGTGACTGGAGAAGTACCATATAAACTCAATTTACATGTGACTGGAGGAGTTCCATAAAACTCAGCAGTAATTATTGTTTAGATGTCTCCGACTTCCTATACAATGGTATAGGTCGACTTGCGGTACCTGAACCAACGTTTTGTAACTGGAGGAAAACCATTAAACTCAATTTTTATTTATTGGTTGAGAGTCTCCGACTTCCTATACGGAGGTATGTATAAGTCGAATTGCGGTACCTAAATCAACGTTTGTAACTCGAGGAGAACCATATAACTCAATTTTATTCATGTTTCAATGTCTCCAACTTCCTATAAAAAGGTATAGGTCGTTCCACGGAGAAGGAACCAACGTGAATACCCTGGCTTTTTGGTTATGTACCTCTGCCATTAAATTTTCAAATCAAAAAAAAAGTAAGAAGGAAAATAAAACTGGAATAATAGTCATGTAAAATTGAGATAAAGGACGGAAAAAACAATATTCATAACCCCCAAAAGATAACAAGTCAACTTCGATGTGTTACATCCTTCACTCGAATTAATACATCGTGTATGAAGTGCCAAAATACGCTATTTATAGAGACATAATGTTTTGCTAAATACCACTCCTAAGCGCCCATTGTACTAAACTTAGTACACCTCCAGAAACACAACTACGAATTATTTTTTATTTGTTTTTCTTCTATAGTTTGTTAAGAACAATATTTTAAAATAAATATAAAAAGTTAAACTAGTAAAATTGTTCATGCTTTTCATTTGGGCAATTATGGGTTAAGAAATTTTATAATGTTTTTTGTAAGAAAAAAATATTTTTTACTCTCAACCTTAAACATTTTTAATAAATTCTCTATAAAAATTGTTTTATGGGCCCTTGTTATCCCACCCATGAGTGAAGTGAACACACAACAAACCACATTAAACTATGGTAAGATACATTAACGTAGATTTTTTTCAACACTTATGTATGGATCTGTATGTTCATTGTTATTTTGCTGAGTATTTTAACGCTAGTTCTACAACAAACTTTTGGTACTATTTACATACATATGTATGTATATGTTACCATGGCTGGCAGGCTGGCTGACTAGTTGGTGGTTGAAATTATGGTGCTTTTATTATTATGTATTTATTATCATTGTTGTTGTTATTGTAAGTTCTTAATGCTCAAAACTGGATTTGAGCGAAGAAAACAAAACGTAAATACAGACACACTAATAAACAAAGGTTGCCAGAACGTTTTTTTTTTTTAAATCAATACCTATATTGAAACTATTTATGCTGTTATACATTATTTTTAATAATAAAATAATTTTTTATTTTTGGTGGAAAATTAGTTTTGTTGCTTCTTTTATGGTGTATCCTACCTTTATCCTAGGGATAAAGACGTTTTGGCTAAATCAAAAATTTTTTTTGTGGGTATTTGTAGGTAGTACAATTAAAATTATAATTTGTTCGGCTTAGCACAGATAGGTTTTTTTTTCCAATAGAAACAAATTTATATTTTCAGAGTTATTAGGGCTTAATTTTGCATTACCATTGATAAATTTAGATTTTATTGCAAATGAATGTAAAATATCTTTATTCAAACTTTGGTCAAAAAATATGAAATCTGGCAAATCTGCTTACAAATACAAATATTATAAAAAAAAACTTATTTAATTTGTTAAATGACACCCGGACAAATGGACACACGACAATGGTGATGACAATAACCAGTAAATTAAAAAGACAAAAAGGTAATAAAGGAAATATCATACAAAAACCTTAAATAGCCCCTCAGCTATGGTGAATTATTAAAATGCCAGTTCATCAACACAGAGAGAGAGAGAGAGAACCAGCACCAGTATTGCCAGATATAGCTTGGAAAAAAATTCCAATTAATACAAGTTGAAGTATTTTAATCACATACATACACAGTGAATAAGAAGTGAAATTTTCAGTTTTCTCGTGCAAATTTGTATTATAAATTTCCCGTGGAAATTTTGTTTAAGTTATCAACGCAGAACAAATGTAAATAAGAAAATTAAGCGTAAACATCTTTAGAGAATTTTTTGCGATCGATATTTTAAGGAAAGAAAAAAATTACAAGGTCAAAAACATGCATGCTTAACACAATTAAACTATTACATACAAATATATTTTGTTTTCGTTAAAGGTTTCGTCTAATTTTTTACTATTATACCATAAGGAAAATTCTCGTTCTGCGAATTGCTAAGTTTTCGCGTTATCATTGGTACATATTTCTTAAAAAAAATGAGGAACATCAGAGTGTTACCGTCAACTATAAACATTATCGCGCCATGTTTAAGGACTATGTGCAACCTAAAATTCAGGGTCTCGGTGAGCTCTGGTTTCAGCAAGACGGCGCTACGTTTTACTTCGGTAATTTAGCCTCCTATATCATGCGATATTACATCTTAAGAATATTTTCTCTGGGTATATAAAGACAGAAGCTTTCAGAAATAAGCCAGCCACGATTGACGCTTTGGAAACCAACATTACTCGAGTCGCTATGATCGAACGAGTTGCCAAAATTTAATCTTCCAACGACCACCTTGGTCTTACTCGTAACTAACATTTACAAAATATCATTTTCAAATAGTAAATGTCATAAATTGTTCTTTTAACCGATAATGAAAGTTTTAAGTTCACTTTCAGAGTAATGTAATCAAACCTCACGATAAATCACCCATTACTTTAAAGACTTCAAAAAAGAAAAAATATTTTCAAAAATAAAATTTGATACTAATTATCATTATAATTTCAATGTAATAACTTAATACGAAACATGTTACAAATTTAACAAAATGGTAGCACTGGCAAGCTCAAACCACACCACTGTGGGGAATAGTGAGAATAAGATTTAACCATGTTTTTGCGCATTGTGGAGTTTGTTGTTAAAACGAAAAGCTGAAAGATTTAGCCGCTCCTTTGTATCTGCAAGATGGCTAAAAATGTATTCAGTAGTTAACTACCTTTTTGAGAGCTCGGTTTCGTTACATTTGTGTTGTTTGTTCGTTAGTTTTTTTTTTCTATTCACACAGTGGAAAAAAAATTACAAAATTCTCTTAAATAAAAAATTTACAAAATGATGTAGAAAATTCAACGAACTAAAATAAAAAATATTTTTTATAAAAATTTTTACTAAAACCAATAAATGAGAGTAAAGAAATCTAAAAAAATCTAATAAGAAATTTTTAAATATAGTTTTAAAGTTTGTGTAAAAGTGTGTGTGAGTGTTAAAAAATGTATATATATGCATAAGAAGTTTGGAAAAAAAATCCTTAATATCGATTTTATGTTGCGCACTAAAAGAAAATACAAGAAAAATTCACTTACCGTGGTTTGTACTTAAATAACAACAAAAACTAAAGTTTAAAAGTGGTAACTGATTTAGTTTACAAGCGTTCGTGCGGTGGTGAGTCTGCAGTCTCCAAGTGGTGAATTTGTATAACATATTTCATTCAAGCTCTTTTTTTCTTCATCAAGTTTTTGTTATTGTTATTTTGTTTTCGCTTGCAGTGTATTGGCCAAGTTAAGTAGCATAATTTCAAATAAAAAGGCCAGAAAAAGAAATAGAAAAAAAATGTTAAGAAAAATATCTATGAAAATCTGTAACACAAAAGAAAATTCTTTGCATTACAAATAGAAATAGCTTATAGAAATCCAAAAGAATTATTAAAAATTAAAAAAATATTTTGAAACATAACAAATTAAAAAAAAATCAATAAAGAAAAAATTTTATTTAAAAATTTTCGTTTCACTTATGAAAATATGTATGTTGTGTTTAAAAGTTATTGATTTTTCATAAAAAAATAATTGTTTTTTTTTTTTGGTACAAAAAAAGCACTAATATCTTAAATTGCCATGAAAAAATTACAACAACAATCTTAAATTATATTGCAGACTTTTTTCTTGTCTTGTGTTGGTATCGTATGCGTACCAAACAACCAACGTTCTCCCCGATTATAAATACAATTTATTGATTTGGATTATACATAATTCTAGGAAATCAAAGTAAGTTTATGATTTTTGTATGTACACACTTACATACATCCATATGCATACATACATATATTTAAAACACATTCAGAATTTATACTTTTATTTAACAAATAATTGTTTGAAAGGAATTCTAAAGCATTTCCATAACATCATACATGAAGCTTCGACCTTAATAGAACAATAAAAAAATTATACACATATATTACAAAATTAGACTCTTAAATAGGTACGTATACCGGGTGTTTTTTTTTAAAGAAGTATAGAACTTTAGATTGGCAATACTTTTTTTCTGGCGGCCATTTTATTACCTCTTAAGGGACTTATATTAAGTTTGGTTTGGCATTTCAACATAAATAGACTGACGCATTAATAGCAGGACGAAGATTCTGTAAAAGGGACGAAAACGAGATGGCCATTGATCCCGAATTTTATTTAGCAATGAAGTTAAATTTGGAGTGATGAATATAGTGTATGTTGAAATATTGTTACATCCAGAATAACTGACTGTTTGGTGTGCTATTTGGGCTGGTGGAATAATTGGTCCGTAAAATGATACAGGTCAGAATGTTACAGTTAATTGTGACCGCTATAGAGGCCATGATTACTGACTTTTTCATTTATCAATTGAACAACAATGATGTGCAGCAGCTGTAGTTTCAACAAGATGTCGCAACATGTCGCACAGCCTTTGACACAATTGATTTATTAAAAGAAAATAATCTGTCATGTTTCAACGAGTTAATCTTCTCAAGGTTTGGCCGTCCTCATCACCAACACTGGTAACTTTGTCGCAACATGTCGCACAGCCTTTGACACAATTGATTTATTAAAAGAAAATAATCTGTCATGTTTCAACGAGTTAATCTTCTCAAGGTTTGGCCGTCCTCATCACCAACACTGGTAACTTTGTATTTTGGGCACGGCTAGGACTCGCGGGCAAATGGCGGATGAACTTTTCGGGAATATGTGAAGTCGCTAGTCTACGCCGATAAGACCGAAACGATTGACCGCTTGAAGGACAACATTCGTCGTAATATTGCCGATATACGGCCACACATGTTGAAGGAGCAATAGAAAATTGGAGTAGATTAGACTACGCCTAGCCAGCCGTGGCGGTCATATTTCAGAAGTCATATTTAAATTATGTCAGAAGATTATCTTTCAAATTAAGTAAATTTCATGTCAATCTTTGTTTTATTCGATTTCAAAGAACACATATTACATATCGACCCCTGTGCGCGAAATTATCGTATGTGACAAAAACAAAATTTTAGAGGAGAGCGTTTTTATTACTTTTAAATAAATAACAAGTAAGAGCGCTATATTCGGCCGTGCCGAATCTAATATACCCTTCACAACGTGTAGTCATGCAATAACAGTAGTTTGTGTCACCATTCATCCCATATGAAATACGTACATACATATAAAAACAACCCATTTTAAAATTATAACTTTACGTATGTTAAAAGAAAAAAAAATAAAAAAAAAATTTTATAAAAAATTAAAAAAAAAATTAAAAAAAAAAATTAAAAAAAAAATAATAATATAAATATAAATAATATATTAAATAAAAAATAAAAAAAAAAATAAAAAAAAAAATTAAAAAAAAATTTTTAAAAATTAAAAAAAAAATTTTTTTGGCTTAGCTGGGATTCGATGCCACGTTTTCTCTAACCAGTATACACGTTTGTATGTATGTATGTTGTTGTAATGTTGTTTTTGTGAAAAAAAATCGAGGTGGTCGTGGGTTTTTGCTCATATCTCAGTTGTTTATGTACCGATGTTTCTGATTTTCAATACCGATCTACTCCCGAATATTTCTGATATTTTAATACCTTACCCGGGTCCAACCTATGTCGGGGGGCTTCAAAAAGTTGATTTCAACATACACACGGACAGACGGACAGACTGACAGGGCTTAATCGACTCCCCTATTCATAAGCATTCAGAAAATATATACTTTATGGGGTCGGAAATGAAAATTGTAGAAATTTCAAACGGAATGACAAACCTATATATACCCTTTTTCACTGTGTGAAGGGTATAAAAACGTAAATAACACTGCTACATACGATAAAATGTACCCAGTGTTATCTCCATAACTAAAACAGTTATCGCTATAATATTTTACCAGCAGATGGATTAATGGATGTAAAAACAATTTGCATAAAAAAAGGCGATTTCTAAAAAAACATAACATACGATAATTAAGCGCACAGGGGTCGAAATACATATGTACATACATACGAAAGAGTTTTCCAAAAAGAGCGGATTCATAAAGCCCCAAATGGTAAGGAGCACCATTTTGGTGGCCATTTCTCATCGTCTTTGCGAGACATAACCATACTTTTAAATTGTTCAAGTAGAATCTTCTTTATGGTGCTCCCTGCCTTTTTGGATTCACATTTCCTCAATTTTTTATCGTTTAATTTGAGCAAAAATAAATTGTTTATTATTACCTGTAGCACTTGTCGTTGCCATCCCATCGTCGTTTTTTAAGAAGTTGAAACTATTGATTCAGATGGCCTAAAATCCTAACCAAACAGTAATTTTTTGTGGTTGCCTTCCATTGTGGAACATAGGGTCATGTCGTACAAGTGTTAAATAAGCTTACCCACCAAAAATTTCATTACCAACAAGCCTTTCTTGAATCGCTTACTAAGTTCTTAGCTTTCAAGACATGATTTAGACATGATTTGTCTGCAGTGCTTATAAAATTAAAAAAGAGTTTAAACGTAATTGCTTTTAAAATACGCCTTAAATTGGGTTTCTTTTTTAAATGCTCCTCAGACACTCAGAGAAGAAACGGTAAACCTCGTGAATTGTTAAAGTAACAAGCTGCACTGTCTATACACAAAAATTATTGCTAAAATATTTTTGCCGAAGCAAAATTCCTCCAAACTAATGGGTATATTTTATTATATCCTTTTGTATATATTAGCAACATTGATAAAGGAAGAATCAAAATTTACCTCAAATCCTCCCAACCATCTTTTACGACTTAACAACAAAATGTAGAATCTTTTAAAAATTAGCTCTATTATTTACTAATAGTGTAATTAGGGCATGAGAGTTGTCACGTACCTTAATGGGTTAATAAATAAAACCAATGCATATTTATTCATATTTTCATATTTTTAATATATGTATGATGTTTGATATTTGAAATAAATGCGAGTAGGAGAATTATTTTTTTAAGGACTGCGAGAGCTGAAGTTTATATTTGAAATAAATTTGATATTTGAAATAAATGAGAAGAGAAAGAGATTTCTTTTTATCTATAGACTTTGACAGCTGAAGTTTAAAATAAGTAAATAAAAAAATAATCTGCTGATGCATCAAGATTACCTGATTAATAAATTTGCCTAGCTTAATACCTTGTTTAAATTTTAAATGGATTCTATCAAACGACTCAGAAAAAGTGGTTCCGATTGAATTACTTATGTGGATCCAAATAATTTATTGAAGCTTTTGTAATATTTTTATGTTGGATTGTGTTATACATTTAAGTCTTATATAGAGTCTGGTATCAAAAAGCAGCACCGGGCACGACTTTTTTTTAAATAGGAACTAAATTTAATTAATCCTAGTCTACTTAAGCCTATAGTACACAAAATGTACACAATGCACATGTGGGTCTGACGTCATTAAAATCTTCAGCTCTTTGGTTACATTTTTTTAATAGTCGAAGTGGCTGCATGCGGTAAGATTTTGATATTACACAAAATGTATTTTAGTCCAAAAATGCAAACGCATGTGGCCGAAGCGGATACATTAATGCTTTATGATGATGTCAAAATTACGTCACAGCCACATACGCATGTTGCTTTTAACATTTCGCTTTAGCCTTTCGAATATCGTAATTTTCGTGACAAGGAAGCTAGTTTCAGTTTTATTCCAGTTCACCATATTCGGTTAAGTCAAAATATTCAGTTCTCAGACATATCCAATTGAGGTCACTTTTTATTGAAACTAATGCATGCATAGCAAACTGGGGAAGAAAATGATGGTAGAAATTTTACTCGAATATTCAAGTTATCTGTGTTTTTGGTATGTATAGAGATTCCAATAGGAATTCTAAAATTTCATTCGCATTCGAATGTCGTAATTCACCCACTGGTCTAAGTACTTTAATGTCCCTAAGAGGCCATTTATTGCCATTACCCACACCTTGCGACGTTCCTTAACATATAAGTTATTCGACTTTAAGTTTAGAAAATTTCACTAAATTTCCTACCAGATAAACAATCATAAAAAAGAGGTTTTCTCATATGTTTTGTGTTTGTATCCACAAATGTTTGTATGTATGTATGTAAACTAGTGAATTTGAAAGCAAGTGTGTATGTTAGCGGAAATGTTTATCTTTGACTGCAAACAAAATCAAAATACTTTTTCACCACACTTTTTTTGTTTTTGTAGTCTATACGACATATGCAAAAACACAGGTCAAAGATAAAAAAAAACAACAAAGATTTTAGAAAACAAGTGTGTTGAAAAACCCACATGACGCCAGTTATCCTTCTCAACTTTGGAACAAACTTACACACTCACACATTTGAATAACGACAAAACGTGTAGGCATTATTTCGAAGAAGTAGTAAAACTTAATTTAATGTTTTATGCTTTATGCTTTAAACGCGAAACTATATCTATTAACTAAATTATTGATTAAATTCAAAATTTCAAACATTAGGAAAATGATTAAATATTTATTTAGTGAAATGAGGAGTAATTAAATGTTTATAAATGGTACGTACTCGGTACAGCTTAAAATGGAAAGTATGGAAAAAGTTTTTTGGTAGCTCCCGGATCGATTGTAGCCCAGGCGGGAAATTCACGACTGGGATAAACAATATAATGCATAGTTTGAACATTAACCAACAGCATGATTATTGTGAAAATGCTGGGTAAGATACCAGCTTTGGCCTAGGGAGTGATGAAGAGAGTGATTATTATTTATTTGGGGAACAACTGTGTTTTTTTTAACTTACCATGTACTTTGATTTGATTCCCGCATAGCCTGCTACAATTGCATTCGGTGGTGTTCCTACGGGCAAGTGAAATGCCATACTGCAAGCTATGCCAGCCGGAAACACCAACATTATGGGATTCATTTTAATAACCACTGCCTAAGGAAACAAATTAGATATTTGACAAAAAATTTTAATGGTTTTAAATTTTCCAAAAATTATAAGTCATTACCAATTCCTGTAAAATGGGTACCAAAATATTACAAATCGGCACATTGGCACTGAAATTCGTTAGGAGAGTGGCAAACACAATGGCTGCCGTTTGCACAGCCAAGGTGGGATATTCCAATAGAAAGATCATAGCATTTCCCAAAAGCGTAGCCATGCCGCTACTTTGACTACCTTCTGCCAAAGCGAAACCACCGCCTTAAAAGAAGACATCAAAAACAATAATTAGGGTTTTCATACCGTAAAATAGGGGGACAAGTCAGGTATTCTTGATTTGTGAGTTGTTAATTTTTTTTTCACTTATTTTAAATTTTAGCTGTTACAAGTCCATAGATAAACAAGTAAGAGTACTATATTCGGCCGTGCCGAATCTTATATACCCTTCACAACGTGTAGTCATGCAACAACAATAGTTTGTATCACCATTCATCTCATATGAAATACGTACATACATATAAAAAACATACATATAAAAAACATACATATATAAAAAAAATCCCATTATAAATTTACGTATGTATGTAAAAAAAAAATAAAAAAAAATAAAAAAAAATAATAAAAATATAAATAATAAATATAAAATCAAAAAATAACAAAAAAAATAAAAAAAGAAATTAAAAAAAATACAAAAAATTATAAAAAAAAAATTTAAAAAAAAAATAAAAAAAATAATAAATATAAAATAAGAAAAAGTTAAAAAAAATTAATAAAAATTAAAAAAAAAAAAAAAAAATTAAACAAAAAATAAAAAATAAATAAAGAAATTTAAAATATTTTCTTTGAAAATACAACAACAAAATTGAATTTTTATGACCTAAAGCCAAACAAAATATATAAACAACAAAAGGTCAACAATACAATACTTATTTAACATAAAAAAAAAATATAAAAAAAATTTTTTTGGCTCAGCTGGGATTCGATGCCACGTTTACTCTAACTCAGTATAACACGTTTGTATGTATGTATGTATGTTGTTGTTGTAAAAAATAATCGAGGTGGTGGTGGTTTTTTGCTCATATCTCAGTTGTTTATGTACCGATGTTTCTGATATTTTAATACCCCACCCGGGTCCAGGCAATGTCGGGAGGCTTAAAAAAGATGATTACAACATGCACCCGGACAGACGGTCAGACGGACAGAGCTTAATAGACTCCCCTATTCATAAGCTTTCAGAAAATATGTACTTTATGGGGTCGGAAATGAAAATTGTAGAAATTTCACACGGAATGACAAACCTATATATACCCTTTTTCACTGTGTGAAGGGTATAAAAAACGGTTTTGTCCATTCTCTTATTTATATCAAATGTCAAACTTCATATTAAAAAATATAAACAAACATTTTCCTTTCGAACTTCGGTTACCTGACGGATAGTGTTGCCTTGCTAGGAGGTTTCAATAACTTTATTGAATTTAAAAAATTTTTTAAAACGTCTCTTTAGATACAAGATTTTTGAAAAAGTTTGTTTGTCCATAATATCTTAATTTTAAGAAGAAAGTGTGTGATATATTCTTATTAAAAACTTTTCCAATCATTATTTACTTTAAGAAAATTTCCATTTAATGAATTCTAATGATTAAAATTCTCACCACGACTTCGCTCTGATGAGAACGATTTTAAACCCGTTAAAGTAAACTATAATCACAGCCAATTATACAGAATTTAAAATCTGTAACATCTATTGTTCTACAGATATGCCATTAAATTTATTTTCTTTATATGGAAGGCACCGCACCCCCTCTCATTTGATCCTATCTAATTATTGGAATGAATTCTAAAATTTTAAATAAGATGTCTAATGCCAGGATTGAACATTTATTGTTCCTAAAAATTATTTTTGTATCGGGGTATCTTTTACTTCGCTCCAACCATATAAATTTTTGGTTGGAGTAAGACAAATTAGATAAAGAAAAACACATAAAATTTTTAGACTATAGATGTAATAGTTTTCTACATACTTTATAAAATGAATTTCTTCATATTGAAGGTGCCACGTCCATTGTTCTTTTTAGCTCATTTTAAGCTTAACTATGCAAGCTGTTATAAAAATACCCTACACGAATTTTGAAGACTTTAGCTATTACAGTACTATGGATCTGTTATTGATTTGTTTTATTTTAAGAATAATAATAATTGAAAAAACACGGTCCAGCCGTACTCAGAATTTAGATAAAATTAAAAAAAGTGGGCGTAAAATTAGACGAGGTAATTTTTCTTTCCGTAAACACACCCAAGTTGGGTTATAGCAAACACTAAAAACCAACGAACGACATTTGATTCTTATTCATATAGATTGAATATTACTTACCCAGTAGAATCACCAAACCCCAGGGAGTATTAGCGTTAATAAATTCCCAAGCCAATAAAGCCTTTTCTCGCACAGTGGGATAAGGACCTAAAACAAAAGACGTTTTAAACCCAGGATTTTATGATAAAAGTACCAACTAAAGCTTACCCTCCGTTTTGAAATGGCTGCAACAAAAGCAAGTCATGGGAAACATAAATAAAGCCAAAACACAAAATGTCACGGGACAGGAAGATTTTATAGAACTAAAAAAGTAATCATTTAAAAAAATTTGCTAACGCTCTTTAACTTACTTTTATCTGTAACTTACACTGCATTCAAAAAGTCCCCCCAACCAGGCATAAAACCTGGCGCGCGAGTAAACAGTAGCAGAACCATGCAAACAAACCAGAATAAAACCTGCCATTCATGTACGGTCATAGGGCCCAATTCAGCATACTTTTCCAAAACCACCGCCTTAACAGTGTCCACAGCCAGGGCGCCTTTGGCCACCTCTTCACCTTCTTTGCTTTTTGGGCGAAACAAGCCGAAGTGAGTTATTTGCAAACAGATAAAGAGCAGTAAAGTATCCACCGCAACCATGGGCAAGGACCAGGCAATAAATGTGGGAAAATCTATTTTATCGGTGGCCTCTGGAAAGCGACTAAAATATTTTAAAAACAATTTCAAATCTTACATTTTTAAAACCTTAAATTTTAATACTTTTCATAAATGCCCTTAAAGGTTAAATTAGTGCCTGTTCCTATCAACGTTCCACAACCACCAATAGTTGCAGCATATGCCACACCAAAATAGAAACCCATGGCTATTTTCGAGGGATGTTTCTTGCCATCCACAGCAGGTTCCACGCTTTCATCCAAGTATACATCAATGACATCATTCTAAAGAATTAAAATTGCATCGAATTTAAGACAACACTAAATTTATACGCTTAAAATACCGTTTCCAATTCCTCCAGTACTGCTTTTATTATTGGACACATCATGGCTGTTGTGGCAGAGTTTGATATCCACAATGATATAAAACTTGTAACACATATCAGTCCGAAATGTAAACTAAAAAGATTTGTTTATTGTGTCGTTAGATAACAATTGTTAAACAGTTTTACCGTCTGGGACTGCAGCCCACTATAAGTATGGTCCTTAAGGCCAATCTTTTGTGCAGATTACAATATTCCACAGCCAAAGCCACCATTAATCCGCCCAGAAACATGACAAGTGTGTCTTTAAAATATTGTTGACAGGTGGTTTCGGAGTCCTGTAAGACATTTAGTTTTGTTTGTTTGTATGCAATTAATGAGAGGGAAGAAAGTGAGGGAGTGAATATAGACTTCCAACCTCGTTTCAATTTATAGTTATAATTCTTCTAAATTCTAATTTAGAGGGGTTACACATTTTTAAATTGAAAGTTTATCAAATTAAGGGGAATTACACGTTTTCAAATTGCAAGTTTTTTTTAGTTTAGGGGGAGTTACACATTTCTAAAATGAAAGTTCATTTATTTTTGCAAAATTCCATTATTTTCAAGGCCGACTCCCACAAAGTAGGAGCTGTTACGTAGTTAAATCAATTCGATAAACATAAACTTTCAGATCTAATATGATTCTAAAACGGGCAGACATTTTTGTGGTCTAACTTTTAATGGGTTATTTCTGTGGAGAATATCCAACCATATGTTGTCGCCATTTTGATTTGCGCTAGAGAAGATTTGGGGAGAGGTTTAGGAATTTGGGATTCTTGTTTTATTTAATCGTTGTTTTTCACAATGGGATCAATAAAATGGACCCAAGTGAGCTTCACAACAGCTGTCTGTTCTACCTAATCGTTGTTTTATTCTTTTTGTTGTATGAGCCATGGGACAAATTACGGCATTCGAACGTGATCGAAATTTGAAAATTGTTGTTAGAATGTTTACACCTAAAGCGAACTCGATCGTTTGAGTAAAATTTCAATCGTGATCGAATGCCGTAATTTGGCCCCAGGAGCTTCGGTCTGAATATTATCTCTTAATAAACTGGGGAAACTCGTGCCATAAGGGCCCTGGAATGACCCATCTATATGAAACTCAAACAATTTAAATCTACAATTAGTTTGGGAGTGAATCCAATAGTCCTGGTTTAGACTGCCAGTATATGTATATAGAAAGGAAACATTTAGAACCTCTCAAAGATTTGTTTCAGAAAATAATATTCCTGATTTTAATTGGGTTTTGAAAGTTACAACCCAGCTTTATACGATAAGAACCCTTTAAGTCTCTAATGGATTTTCTGTGGTTTCCTCTGGAGATTAATAACCCATTTTCATACAACAGCCACAACCCATTAAATCTTTTATGAATTTGCTAGTGGGAATATTAGCCCTGGCTTTGTTTGCCTCTGGACTCAGCTACGTATAGATAATTAATTTATATATCTGAAGGAATTGCTGGTAGAAGTAGGTCTAAGTTTTGCTCTGGTTTGAGATGGAATAGAATCAATTCAGGTTTGCTAGAGCAAACTGTAATGTTGCTCTTGTCCGCCTCTGGGATGAATATAAAAGACAGACTTAATTAAAACCTCTACTAGATTTGCTTATGAGAATATTTGCCTTTAAATTCCTCTATGAAGTCACAACCCATCTTCACATTACAGGAATCCTTTAGATCTCTAACGGGTTTGTTAAAAAAAATATTAGCTTCGGCATTACAAGCCTCTGGGAAATCACAAACCATCTTAATAGGTCAGAAGCTCTTAGATCTCCTTTGATTTTACTAGTAAATATAATAGTCCTGACTCTGCCTCTAACAAAATTTCAGGTTATCCAAAGATTTTAAGGCATTTTAAAACTTTTAACCAACCAATAATAGCAAACTTATGTAAACCTTTACCGGTTATTGTAGTCTGACATATCATCGGTAAAACTGCTTCTAAATTTTAAAGTTATAAATAACGAAGTATTTAAAGGATGCTTTTAACCTTCCAACGAATAGTTGTTTGACCCGTTTTAGTGAACTAAAGTACTCTATAGTTTACTATTAATCTAAACCAATCTATTCTAATAATTCTCGCTATATTCTCTATTTACTTAAATAATTACGATTTACGATAAATTCTTAGATAATTGCAACTTACCAATACTCCCAATAAAGGTAAAGCAAATAGCGGCATTAAAGATGTAACATATAAAGGTATACATTCCGTAATCCAATAAAAGCAACAAATTATAATCAAATACATGCAACGATATTCCTAAATAATATTTTTAATTAAAAACCAATTCCACATATTAAATTTACAGATTGTGATTCAGATCTTCTTAAAGAATTTTACACAACGAAAAAGATAATCTGAAAGTTGTGAACAAACCCAGAAAGTCTGACTAGTGTATTGATCACTTACCACTCCTTCGTTTAACAAGGGAATGGGCATGAAAATTAAGGGTACTACCATACTAAAAACACCCTTCCAATGATTGCCACAGAATTTAGCAAAAGTGGGCTTTTCTTCCACAATATCTCTAGGGAAAGAATGTGCAGACAAAGAGGCATGTTAAACTTTTAATGTATTTTTTTTTTAAATAATAATTAAACTTACGCCATTTTTTTGTCAAAAACAAATCTTGCAACAACAAATATGTATTAAAAAAATTTAAAATAAAATTATTTCCAGCTCTCAACTTTATTATTTTGTGTTTTACTGAGGTAAACATCAAAGTTTGTTTATTTAGTAGTTAAAAATAATTTTTAATAATTTCCACAATTAAAACAAGTGTTTTTTTTATTAATACAAAATATTTAACTAATTCTGTTTTATTTATTTCACTTACAGATTTCTTTAAACATTTTTCTGTGGAATAGTGTGACTTTGTACTTGCACAATGCGAAAAATTACTTAAAGAAATTAAGACATTTCTTAGTGATTTAAGTTTGAGGCTGCTCTATGTGGAACATGCATCCCTATAGTGAAAGCTTGAGCAAAAGTCGTGAAGATTTAGTAACCGCTTCCAAGTTAGCATCACAAATTGCCTTAGCTTCATATAAACATCAGCGTCATGGCAGCAGTCCAAATCTGTATCAAGATCAAACGGATAATATACGAAGGAGGTGAGTTTAGCTTAGAAATTACTATTTGTTCATTTTATTACAATACAATTATAAATTATGATTTAATTTTATTAAACGAGGGGAGTAACAAATACACCGTTTTAACGTATACATATTCTTAATTGCAATTAAAGTTATTGCAATATGTATGTATATTTGTTGCCCATAAACGGTGAGTTAGTTTTTGTTTCAGAACTTACATACGTGCGCGTCAAAAAGTCATGATTAGCGTACACTTGACAAGGTATATGCAGTGGCGAATTGGATTGAATTTGCCTTCTTGCCGAATAGCACACTTCATATAAAACAAAAATTTTTTAAAGCAAATTTATATTTTTTTATATGTATAAAGTTTGAACTTGTTAAAAGTACCCTAGTCTTGATTAACAAATATTTTGTAAGCTAATCGAAAAGACAACACCGGTTGTCTTGAGCAGTGCGCCAAAGTTGTACCAGAGTAACAGTCTGTAAATGTTCCCATGGTGCCGGTGACAGTGCCAATAGATGGTAATGCTATACAATTTGGTGATACACAAAAGTTCAAAGCAGAAAAGTTTATTTTATAAAGGCAATGAAAGAAATGGTTGTCGCTATGTGGGTAGCCGACATATTAAGCTGCGCAAAAGTATTTGGTGTAAACGTAGCTTAGATGTAGTCAAACAAAACTGCTTATGGAATCTGTAAATGTTCCCATGGTGCCGGTGGCAGTGCCAATAGATTTCAATGCTATAAAAAGTGATTTTATAGGGAGGGAAATGTTTAAAATATATGTGGTGGAGTTTCTTTTTTTTTACAGAATTTGATAGGTTGTGTTGTGGTGGTAAGGTGCAGGTGGTGTTGGTATAGATGAAAAAACACATGCCGCGAAAAAAGTAAATAACTTTTGACATCTTCACAATAGCAAAACAACCATGCAATAAAAATCAGCTGATCAATTGCAATGACCTAATTAATGGGCCTTGGCAAGAACTGTGGTAAGCGCTAACGCTGAAGTGACCAAGAATAATGGAATAAAGCTTACGGCTTCCCGCGAACAAAATTGGATTTTTCAAATACAAAGCGTTGCCGCTGGGGTATTTTTTTTTTGACAGCTAAGAAATGCTTGCTGCTTTTATTTAAGTTTGGTTGTAATCAATCAGCCATATTACTTAACTGTGAGTTATATAATTGCAATACCTTTCGTTTGCAATAAGCCTACGTATAAACGTAGTATAACACCATTTGTCCGTTGTAGTATAACAGACTAAGAGTCCCCGGCGGAAATCGATTACCCAACCCCATATTGGCGGACACTGCAAACTAGTCCAACGGAGTACCCTAAAAACTTGAACAAATTTATTGTTTTTTATTTCAAAATCAATAAATTTGTTTCTTGTTTAAAATATGAGCTTTTCTGTATTTTTAATATTTTTAGATAAATTGAATATTCTTTTCCATTTTTAATAAAGAAATTACACACTGTTATCATTATTATTATTTTTTTTTTTTTTTTGCCGAAAAAGACAGATATTTTTTAAATAAGTGTATTTGGTATTAATGTATATATTTATTCTGATAACGATCTTATCATTTTTAAAAGTTATTTTTTAATTGCTTCAGTTTTTGCAAATATTTCTTTCAAACGAAGCGTTTATTGATTTATTTCGATTTTAACCAAATCAAAATTTTATGAAACGTTTATAATTACATCATTTGATTTTGTTTAGGAAGGTGCTTATAAATTTAATGAATGATTTTTATTCATTAGATACTTTTCTTGCCTTGTGAAATTGAAATGAAAAGTTTTTGACAATAAAAGGTATGGCACCATTGGGGGAATATCGACCACTACTATTTTGGGTTACAATGAATTCATGGGTACCGGCATCCCATTCTTCTCTGAGTCTCGAGACACTACAGGCGTTTTCTTTGAAATAGAAAACGATTTCACATTGCCGACAATCTTAATTGCACAGACCTTCGTGATTGCCAGCTTCTTCATTAAATGACGTCTCCCATAGTAATGACATTAAATCAGTGCCTGCCCTTATACCCCAGACTAGCAATACCAACAAAGCGTGGACACTGCGCCCAGGTAATATGACCCGGGCGATATTTTAAATATCTCGCCGAACTGGGATATCAAAACAAAAAATATGCTGGAATTCAACAAAAAAATTTTCGATTTTATGCAACAAAAACAACTTTTTTACTGGTTTTTTCACAGTGTTGCCGGATTTTTTACTACATTTGATGGATTTTCTTCAATTCAGTAAAATATACCAGTGAACATTTTTATACAATTTCACATAACGGATTTTATATCTTTTATTCTTTCCAAGCATTCTGTGTATTTCTTTACTCGGAAATTTGATTATTAATAAACGCAACACGTAAATGCCATCTATAACTAGAATGCAAATTTTGTTCATCGAAAAATTCGTCAGTAATTCATTTTATAGAATTTGATTGTGATCTTTAAAGTTTATAAGGAAACCTTTTCTTTTTTATTTTTACCACGAAAAGAATAGTAAAAATACACTATACCAAGGCAAAGGAATGTAACGGAAAGAAATGTAGATCGATATACAAATACAATACAATTATTCATTCCTACGGTATGAGCTTTTCGTAAAGGAAACTTAAATTCACTGTTTTTAATAACTATTGCATCAGCTGTTGGTAAAAATAAACTTTTAAAAGAGATGTTAACACTTTTGAACGTAAAGACACTCCTAAACGCAACAAATGAACAATACCGCAGCGGAATGAATAATTTTAAATTTTGCTTCCGCATAGAAAATGCTTTTCGCAATCGCGGAATTTATTCATTAAGTAATTACAGTAGAATTAATTTTTTTTAATTTTTAGGATATGAAAAAAGAGACAAGTTTACGTTTTTAAATTATTAAACAGGGACATTTTAAAGATACTGAAAGCTATAAAGTAACGCAATACAAATCTAGTCACTGAACCATAAAAAAATCTTTGAATTCTATGTGTCAAGACGTTCTTAGCTATTTATTCTGATTGCACTTTTTTAACAAATTTACAAGCATTCACAAGAAATGCCACTAAAAAATTTAATTTTTTCTCCCCATAAATTCTAGGCTTCAATTAAAGAAAATTTTTTCTCTGATCTGGTTACACTATTCGAAAAACATGTCATATTTAACATAATTCTCTTTTAATTTTTGCTTTATTTAAAGATAATTATTCTTAAATAAATTAAAAAAATTATTAGAGAAAACAGCCAGGTTTTTTGAATCTAATCTAAATTTATTAAAAATAAAATTAGAACTGGTTACCATTGGTCCAATTAGAATATGTATTTTCATGTTAATTAAACTTTACATAGGGCAAAATTGCTTGAATCGGAAAGAGGAAATTATTTAGAGCATAAAGAATAGGTATTATAACAGAAGTAAGAACATTACTTATAAATCGAAAACAAGTGTTAGGGTTGTCGCCCTTATAAACACAGAACGAAGGACCACGCATACATACTTATATAAACAAAAAATATAATTTATTTACTTTCATTACTCTGTTCTATAAACAGTAATATAATATATACATATACATAGACATGCATACCTATTTACGGTAAATTCCCTTTAATTTACTTTGAAATTTGTTTTGTTTTTTAATTAAAAACCCCTCTCCTCTAACTCTTGTTTAGACAAAACAAACAAGTCAAATTCTTGCGGCAGTTACCATCTAAAAATAACAATCAATAGTTAGTATTTTTTTTTTTGCTGTATTTGAACGTTTTAATTCCCATAACATCTACCTGGTGGTGGAAGTACACATCATTAAATCGCTCTCACATTCGCTCATTCAAACTCACCCATACACATGGGTTTATTTACTAGTTTTGATAGTATAGATGTTTTCGCATGGCCAAGACAGCTTTTTTAGGGGCATTAAAACGTAATAATTTAAAGAAAACATAAAACAAAAGGTTAAAAGAATTCATGTGTTAAAAAACTCTCAATTTCTCAATATAGTATATCAACAACATTTTTGCAGTAATATGATGCTTTTGCTATAGAGTTGCCATTGTATTGCTATTTTGGTAGACATTTTATAACGTTTTAAATCTCGAGATTTAAAGTTACATACATACATATATAAACTCAAATTCAAAAGTTTTTGGAAGGATACCTCTTCTTCGATTTAAATATTTTTAAACAAAATACAATTCATTATAAGTTAAGGACGTGCCGTTTTACAAGGTCTCACCATATAAATCTGTTGCTTGGAGCTAAAAGGGCCAATGTCAAAATATTTACTTTTGAGAAAATTTGAACTTTTATATATGCTTTCATAGTGACATTGGCCAGCATTTTATTTATGAAGCTGTTCTGGGTAAAGTATGACTTTAGCTGTTTTACCATAACGAAATAGAGCAAGAAAACAAATCTAATGCAATGAATAACTCAAAAGAGCAAAAAAGTGACATTGGCCCTTTTAGCTCCAAGCTACAGAAATATAAGTGCATACATAAAGTACAAAAATGACACAAATTTATATTTGCACAGTAGGCTTTAACTTTGGGAACGAAAAAAAAGGACATTGAGTCAAAACAAAAAGTAACAAACAGTCAAAACATTTTAGACAAAGTTTATCAGCAATATCAACAAAAAATCATATGTTAAGTGTATTTTAATAAGAATGCAGCTGTCATTATTTTTTAAAAATCTCTAAAAGTAATAATTTAAAAAATAAACAATTTGTGTTCAATAACTTTTTAAAACTTTCGAATGGCGCAAACCAATAACACCAACTTGTTTTTATAATCTTAACATTTTGTGGCTCATGATGCGACTTTAGAGCATGTGTTTTTAAGGTTTTATTTCTTTTAACTCTTTTTAGTTCTAGGCGAAACCATCACATAATGACATTTAATTCTTATTTTATAAAATTAATGTTTATTTTTAGTGGCTCTGTTTAAATGTTGCTGAGTACAAAAAATGCTAAATTTTTCGCTAACTATGGTAACCCCTTCTAATAGTATAAAAATCATGTATAGATCCAAACACGTATACGCATACAGGTTACAAAGAAATACAAACCGACATACTGTGGTTTCAGCAATACTGCTCTATAGTATATTCGTAATTGTTTTATAATTTGTATGGTAGTAGTACAACTTCGCGATACTCTCATCACAAATCATAATTTCGCTGTTGTGTTAATATTTCTATGTCACTGTATGTGAACCAGGGATGGAAAAACTAATACTGTTTGATGATAAGTGTATTTTTATCATCTAAACTTATAATAAAATATAAAACTGTGCACGAAACAGCCCAGACTTTTTCTTTGTGTAGATTGGGCAAATCATGGTGTAATTATAAAAATTTATTGAATTTCGAAGAGAGTTTTTTTAAAACTGTTGTTTTATATGAAGTTTGACAATGAAATTTATGAGAGAAGAGAGAAAATTTATAAAATTTTGACTTTTAAAAGGAAAAGCTGATTATCAGCTGCTTAATTTAAACTACCTTCTTAAGTGTACCCTGGGGTAAATTGTCAAACAAATAGCTGTTTGAATAATAAACAATGAAAAAGTTTATTCAAAAATACAAAGTAAATTTTTTTCTGGCAAACAACATAAAGTCAATGATTGCATTTTGTATTTCTATTTGTTGTTCTTTTTAATATATATTAACAGTTGTTAATCTTTTTCTCTTGCGTTGTGTTTGTATTGTTATCATTGAACTATCATAACCTTTTCAAGTTTTTTTCGGACTTAAAATATGGTTTTTTGTGTTCCCATATTTTTGTTTTTTTGGGAGAGTAATTTTTGTTTATTGTCGTTTTACCAAACTTTACCCAAAAAAAACCTAGTGGTTAGTTATTGAGTTAACATTAATTTAGTCCTTATTTTAGTAGAGGGAAAATTACAATACTAAATTTACTTTTACTAAGGCCGGCCCATTTTTATGTTATTTGCTTATAAAAACTTAATCTTTAATTAACTGTTAAAAAGTATTATTATTATTATTTTACTTTCGAATGCAAAATTTTTTTTATTCTTTTTAATAACCAAACCATTGGCAACTTCTTGTTTGATAAGGAACTTTGCTTAAATTTGAATTATTGCTGCAACTTCATAATGGAACTGTGTTTTTATCACATTGTACTAAAAAATACTAGGCTGCACAAAGAAAACTCGATCATACTTTATAAGGTAGTTGCAATTGGGTGCCTACTTTATTGTTTACATTTGTATATAGAGGTTGAATTTTGAAGATGAAGAGCATGGAGAGCTTCTAACATTATGTGCTCAACTCTTGTTCTGTGAAACGTTGAAAAAAGCTTAATTTTCATGAAACTTTTGATTCGCGTTTAGTGAAAATGAAAAGCAAATGTCAAAATGTTTGCAAATGAGAAAAAAACACAATTTATTAGTGAAAAGCAAGAATAATAAAATCAAGATTTCGCATTCGGACTGTAAAAAATTTTTCGTTCTGAACATGTACGTACGTCACGTTAGCCTAGCACTTAACAAAAGCAATATATAAACAGTGAGATATAAATACATAATTTAAAGGACAATAAAAGCATTATAGTTTATTGTAAGATATGGTAGTTAACCATTTTTATAGTTAATTAAATTAACTAATTAATAATTGTTTTGTTGATTTTATTTTTTATATTATTTTTAATTATTTATTACAGTAGACTCGCGGTAACGTGAACTATTAAAAACCGAACGTGTTCACGTTTGCGAAGTTGTTCATGTTGACGAAGGTGTAACTTTTTGAAATTTTCAAATAATAGCGTCCAATAATGGTCAAGCCAATTTTTAAAAATGACAGCTGTCATCCATTACGATTTGGAGCAATTGTAGTCCACAGGAGATTCAAAATTTCTAAAAGAGCGAGGATTTTTTACAAGAAGTTTAACTTTAGAATTTTGGTAGTTTTTGTTACATTTTTCACGAAAAACTTTAGATTAGATCATGCTAAATCAGCAGCGCGCACTAAACTAAGCCTGAGCAATCAGTTACGGGGATACCCCTTTTTATGAAAACGATTTGAATAACCAACAAATTTGTTCATGTATAAGGCTTTCTCACTGTTATCACGCTACAGAGTAGTCAGTGTAAAAAAAATTATGTTCATCTCATCCGGTGTTCACGTAAGGCAGTGTTTTTGTTACCGCGAGTCAACTGTACTATTATTAGTTTTTTTTTTATCACTTGACATACTTTCTAGATAAGCTTAACATTGCCCTCGCTTCAGTTAAAATTTTGGTACGTTAGAAGTATTTTTTTTTATTTTCCATCCCTGTCGAAACCGTATTTTGTGGGGAGACAAAAATTCCAAAGTACGAATCTGGGAGAAACATAATTTAGTAGACGTGCAAATTCTCAGCAGATCGGTAACGGTCGAACGGTATAAACGCAAACAGTAACGATTATTTTTTTCACAACACAAAACATTCACTTGTTCGTATTGTTGTTTTTCTTAACGACAAAATTGATATAAAACAAAACAAAAAGAAAACAAAAATTCATTATCATTTTTTAATAACCATAAACGAGTACTTTCACACATACTTAAACAAAATCGTTAATGTTATTGTTTTTTTTTTTTTTTGCTAATAATATTGCATTGATACGTTTTTGTCTGTTATTTTGTGTTTTCTTTTTACGTTTTTTTTTTTTGATTTATTTTTGCCTACGAAGTAATATTTTTTTAGATAATTATGATAAAAATAAAATTAAAAAGTATGATTTCGGGGAAAAAGGTTATTTATTAATTGATTTATCTTCCGAATACCTATATAATTCGGAAAAAAAAAGATTTAATGAAAAATTATAGGAAATAATATCATTTTAATAAAAAAAAATAGTTCAAATATAAGTGCATGTAGTACATAATACCAAATATAAAATATATTTATCGGAGTGTAAAAACGTTTAAACTGAATTGACGTTATTTTTTTTTTGTTAAATTACTGTTGCTTTTATTGTTAATGTGAAAATCTCTTATATGCCTCACACCCGGCCATGTGCAAACATCATTACCACCGTCCACACGAACAATTTGTTATATATTAATACGAACAATATTGTAGTTTCCAAAAATGAGTTTGATTAAGCACCTTATACACGGCATATTTTTTACATCTGACCTGTCAAACAAACACGAACATGTCGTGTGTTATCTTTATAATATCGCATCTGTAAAACTCGTGTGCAAAGTCATCTGACAAATTTTTAATTAGAGCTTGCTCTATTTTGTTCTAACAAGCCACCTGACATCAACAACAGCAATCTCTGCCGCTGATGTTAAAAACATGTCGTGTATTAGCTGCTTTATACAACAAGTTGATACTTCCAAAGTTACGAATTGTGCTTGCTTATTTACATTTGTTATTACGAAATCGATAAATGTAATATCAAAGTCAAATATTTTTTGTCTTGACCTAGTATTTCACTGTAAATCTAAAATTCCTATTTTTACATTAAAAAAAATGTATGAAATGTTTTTTTTATTTATAATTAAAAAAGAAATTTTGTAAATAAAGTTAAAAAACAGTTATTCTCGGATTTGCTGCTCTTTTTTGTTTTTTTTTTACTTCATTAAATTTCTATTTAGTGGCAGCACTTTTATAATGCCGGTTTAATTTAAACGTCTTTTTTCTATATTTAGCCTGATTTGATTTTTAACAGCATTTCTTTATTTCTATTGTCCATAGCTGATTTTGTTAAAAATGTGTGTGTGTGTGTGTGTGTTTTACGTAATAGATATCTTTGTAAAGTGGGTAAAGCACTACAACGCGTTGGTTGTATATTTGTACATTTCAAATTCATTTGCTTTATAGGTAAAAATAAAATGTCGTGTCTTTCATTTCATTTTAAGCAAATATTGATTTATACCGCAAAATTATTGTTCGTATAATTTTACTACATACATATGTATGTCATTGAATTATTTACCACAGTTATATACATACTTACGTACGTTCCACCCTCATAGGTACCCTCAAGTGGTGATGATGTACTTAGCCTACAAATTTCTTTAATTTTTGCTGTTTTTAGAATCCGGACTATCCTTAAAGTGAAAATTTGACAAATGTTTTGTTATTGTAACAATCACAATTTACATGCAAAACGTCCACTGAAAGCAATGTCTTGGATTGTAAAAGCTACGCATTAGTGCAATCGTTTTAACATTTTATGAAAATATTCTCATTTATCTGTGCAATACATATTTTATTTTTTTCTCTCAGAAGTTGGCGATTTTTTTTAGACCACTGTTTTTAATTCTAAAGATCACCTTGTGCTAATTTACGAAAGTAAAGCAATTGTGGTAATGCTTATTCTTTATGCTGCAATTATAACTTAATTTTTTTTTATTTATAAATATGCAAAAAAAGTAAAAAAAAAATAACGCACACTGAGAAGTGTGAGAAGGGGTGCAGTTTTAAGCGTTTTGCATAAACGTATAAAGGTTTTGTCCAAGGCAACAAATTCACCAGAAAAGTTTTGTTGCGAAATACTTTTCGAATAGTTGCTAGCATAATTTGATATTGTTTGTTTGAGTGACCATTATTTTTAACATAAAATCAGTAAAAAAATAAGTTAACTTTAATGTAGTAAATAAATAAATAAAGCAAGAACTTGAAAGTTATTAGTTCGAAAATTTAACAAAAATTTAAAATTTATTTATGAATTGTATACATTTTGTTCTATAACCTTTTCCTAATTTCAATACAAAATTGAGTTTGAAATTTAATTTTGACTTAATTTAATCAAGATTAATAAGATGGACTTTTGACGGAAAGATAAACAGACTTCCGACAAATCCTAAAATTTAAAAGAACTATATAACTAATAAAATAATTTATTTAAGAAAAAAATTAAAATTAAACAATTTTTTAAATTTTCATTCAAAAGCTCCAACATTTGATATTTTTAAAATCAAGGATTAAAATACAGAATTTTTGCAAAATTGCATTCCCGAAATTAATGAAAATTTCAGTCTTATATATCGATAACTTAATATAAAAAGGGGGTATCTCGATTTTCTTTTACTTTTAACAAAAAAAACTAATTTTAATTTTAAATAATGAAATGAGACAGAGCTTTTTTATAAAGCTATAAATCTGTTATTTTTGGCCACAGCTTACTAAATTTTTTAGGGTTAATGTGTTTGTATGTGGACAACTAGGATACCTTGAAAACGCTATTTCATTTAAAAGCAAGATACGATCTTTTTTTATAAAGTAATCAATATGTATTTATGTATTCCCAACACCCATAATCCTAAAAATTTATTAACATGTTAAAATTTTTAAAATGAAATGTATTTATATTTTGAAAAATGTATTTAATAAAGCCAATGAAAGTTGAAATATTTTAAATCTCAGCACTGTTAAACTATTATGCATATACATTTTTTTAATGTGATAAAAAAAAAACATTAAAATATAAAAATTTTGGTAAATATATTTATGTTTGTTCGAAATTTGAAAATCATGGCAAATCGAATAAAATTCCAAAATTTTAACATATTGCTTTTCCACAAAATAAATTATGTCAAAAAAATTTTTGAACTTTAAGTCGAATTTTCGAACATTGTATTTTTTTCTCTAATAAAGTTAATATATTTTAAATCTCCACACTGCAAGTATGTGTTAAATTATTATACATATAAAACACATTTTTTAACTGTACTAAACAATGTTAAAATATTAAAATTTTGTTAAAAATGCTTATGTTCGAAACTTGAAAATCATGGTAAATCGAATAAAGCGCCACAATTTTAACATATTGCTTTTCCACAAAATAAATTATGTCAAAAAATTTTTCGGAATTTAAGTCGAATTTTCGAATATTGTATTTTTTTATCTAATAAAGTTGATATATTTCAAATCTCCACACTGCCAGTATGTGTTAAATTATTATACATATAAACACACATTTTTTAACTGTACTAAGCAATGTTAAAATATTAAAATTTTGTTAAAAATGCTTATGTTCGAAACTTTAAAATCATAGCAAATCGAATAAAAAGTCAAAAATTTTAGCATATTGCTTTTCCTCATGCACAAAACAATATGATTTATGTTTAAAAAATTTTCGAACTTTAATTCGAATTTTCGAACATTGTATTTTTTTCATTTTAATATACAAATTAATTGAAACGTCAGGAAATTATTAAATTAAACGTATTTTTTAACCTTATTAAAAAGTTTATATAAAAAGTCACAAGGTTTTTAACTACAAATACAAACGTCACTATTTAATAATAGTACACGTTTTCGATAACAGTTAAAAATAATGAAAGCAAATACGTAAATTCTCGAGACTCTTTTATGCTAAAAATTAAAAATAAACACAAAAAAAATATAAATATAAACAAATACTAAAAAAAGCATAATTACGTGCATTGCGTTATACATATTAATAGCTACAAAAGCGACAGTGAAAATAAAGGTGCAAAAATAAATAAAAATATTTTTTTTACTTGAAAAAAAGTGTATTTGAACTAACAAAGAAGAAATATTATAATATCAGTCTCTTATCATACAAAAGTTCTAAGAATTTTTAGGAATTTCAAATTGATTTTTAACTATACCAATATATACTATACACACATAAAAAAAATAATTTTAACAACAACGTAAAAGCTGTCACAAACACGTTTGCATTCACCTGCTGTAAGACAACGATTTTTTAACGTCTTTGTTTATTACACTAAACGTGAAGTACCTACATATATACTTACGTCGAAATTCTTATTGTTTTCTTATTACTACGTGTATATGTTTGTTTTACAAAAACAGTGTTTTCAAGTCACAACAACAACAATAAAATTGTCACAGAGAGTGATACAATTTTATCATGGTCTTTTATTCTTCATTTTTTGGTCGTAATATCGAGCCGCCGGATAAAATTCTGAATACGGAAAAAAGGTAATATATAAATATGAACTATTTTTTCACATTGTTAGTAATTTTTTTCTATTATACAATTCGATTGTTTGGCAAACATTGTGCTAGAGATGTTTAATTTGATCTCTTTTTAAAAAATCATCTTTAAAATTCCTAAAATTCCCGCTTTCTGAAATAATTAAATACTTATATAATCTAATATTAAAAGTTATTATTGGAACCCAACACTTTTCTTTCTATATTCCCTTCATACCAGAGTGAAAAGGGGTTTATCGTCACAGGTACTAACTCGAATAATTGCAACTTTACAGAAGAAGGCAAAAACGTAATAAGTAGGAACTGAATTATTATAATGTAATTTCTTTTTTAAAATTGCTAGTAAACTGTTATTTTTTATGCTATTGCATTCAAGTTTTTTGTCTAAGTGTATTTGTGTGAAATATATTGAAATCACTGAAAAACTCAATTTCGTAAAAATACGATTTCAGGCCTTTCTACCTCTGACTACCGATATGTATATAAGTTTGTCAATTCGCTTGTAATTTCTACAATATTAATATTCTGAATCGTTATAGATAGAATAATTTATTTAGCTAAGTCCGTCTGTCCCTGTGTGTGTGTTGAAATCAAGTTTTTGAAGCCCCCATGTATTTTTCAGACTCTTATTAAGTATCAATTAATCAGATATGCTTTTGAAAATTTTACTATTGAAAATCAGTTATGTGAGCATACAGTGAACTCGTGGTAATATGAACAAATCAAAACTAATTTAATTTTAAATTTTGAAAGATTATCCATAATGCGAAAAAAATGTGATATTCTTTTGATGTTTCTTTTGTTCAAAAAGGGCCCGCTCTCTTAACTGTCTAAGTACATTCAAATCTCGTTAATCAACCACTTCACTTTCGGCCCCTTCTAATGCTTTATTAAAAAGTACTTTTTTCCACCTCCACATAAACATATTTATCGGGTAACTCCTTCTCTATTTCGATCTCGTTACACTCTATGTTATCCCAGCCTTTGACGTTTTTTGTTCATCATAAGCCCGCTAACAGGAATCTTTTTTTGTACCTCGTTTTCAAAAACTATTGCTATAACTAATGCATTTTTCCATTTTTGGTTACTCAAAAGGTTGCAAAGTTTATCTTTTTCAAGCCCAATATTAATAGCATTGTTGTTTTTATTTCATTGTAATTTTTTTTTCAGTGTAACCAAAGTTCAACATCAGAGAAAAACCAGATCTTCCCTTACAGAAAAAAATTTTGATTTCTTTCACACTTATGCTCGGCGCACAATTGGGACGAACGAAGAATTTCGCCCAACACGACGAATTCGTCGGTACAAACATCTTCCTTAGTTGATAAAATTGTTTACCGTTTGTGCAAAGAAAGAACAAAATTATTCGAAGAATTTAAATTTTTGTCAAACTCAACAAAATAATAAATATAATTTTTGTCAGAGTAAAAAATTTTTTACGTAAAAGTAAACGTTTGCAAAGAATGTCGTGGGTACGTGCAGTAAAGAATAATACAAATTTCGTGTTTGTGTAACAGCTAATAGTGTGACCATATGAAAACAAAGATCATTTAAAAAACTAAAACATTTGCAAAAACACAAATAAAAACAAACTTTTGTACTTAACTTTTTTATATTTATTTTAAATGTTTTAAAATAAAAAATAAAACAATTATAAAATTAAAAAATAACTTTATTTTCTTAAACATTTGAGAAGTAAACCAAATATAATAAAAAATGGCCACCTTGTACCAATTTGTCGTCGTTCGCCAGCCTAAGAAATAGAAATAAATCTATTGCAGAGTTCGCCGCGTATAGCGAATTTTGACTGACGCCACAATTGTAGGCATTCTCATATACACAAATGTGTTTTATTTTTGATGACGAATATTCGCGACGAAAAGTTCGTCGTTCGTCTCAATTGTGCGCCTAGCATTACTCTGTGTTTTACATTTCCCATCCCATCTTAAAGAATAACCGCAACAAAAAGTTGTTATTGAAATACACACATATAAATATTTGAATACACACTTAAATTTTTTGTACCAGTTGTCTTATGGTACACAAGTTTAGATTTTGCCTGAAAAAGCGTTGAACGAAAGAGAACAATAAAAAATGTTATCAACTTTAAATACATATTTCGAATACTTTTCTGCCAATTTCGCACATGCTAAAAAAACACTAGCAACAATAATTAAATTTAACTGATTTTAATAACAATAACACGAGGAAAATCGCAAACAAATTTGTATGTAAATAAGTGTAAATTGGCAAACATACGACACAAATTAATTATCGTATCGACGCGTCAAAAAAAAAGTACCAACACAAAATAAAACATGTTAGATAAATATTGCGATTAAAATGTCGTTAAGAGAAGATAAATTGCGATAAAAAAAAAGATAAAAAGACAGGTGAGAAAAATAGTTACTTTATGTAAAAACTGTTCTCAGTAGAACCTCAAGGTACTGAAGTCGATTGCAATATAGCATTTTAGAATCTAGTTGTTTGTCATAATGTCTAACTTGATATAAAAAACAAAATAAAAACAGTTATTTTTTTTCATTTGACTATGCGATACAGAATTCCACTCTAAAGTAATTTGGTTCGTTTGTTTACTAAAAAATTGTTACAATTTTTCAAAAATTTTTACTGGACTTAACTGGATTGTGTTCGTATACACAAAATTCAGTAAACAAGAGAAAGTCAAGTGGACATTTCTTGAGTTAGTATTTAAATACAAATTAAGTTAAATTTGATCTTAATTAAAGTTGAATTTAAATACAGTTTCTGTCTCAAAAAATTGTTCTTATTTAATTGTGATAAAAATATGGCAGCATTACAAACTTTTTCTAGTTTAAAAGAAAACAGCTGTTAAGCAGATATTAGAAAATATTTTAACACTTAAATTTTAAGTGAAAAAGTGTAAAAAGAATTTAAAAATTAGTATTCTGTATTTAAAAATACCAACAGGAGTAAAAAGGAATGCTAAAATAACTGTTATAATAAATATGGATAAAAACAAGAACTAAACATGTTATATTCGGCCGTGTCGAATCTAATTATCATTATTAATTAGATTAGCCAATCATAAAATTTCCCATTTTCCCATTGTAAGATAAGACCAAATTCAGACTTAATGTTATACATCATTTTGCTTTATTATTTCTGACGCCATTTTTATACCCTTCACCTGTGGTGCACAAGGGTATATATAGCTTTGTCATTCCGTTTGTAATTTCTACAATTTTCATTTCCGACCCCATAAAGTATATATTTTCTGAAAGCTTATGAATAGAGGAGTCGATTAAGCCCTGACCGTCTGTCCGTCTGCCCGTCTGTCCGTGTGTTGGTTGAAATCAACTTTTAGAAGCAACTATATGTTCCTCAGATCTGTATATGGTATCAATCTCTTGGAAATATCCAGGAATGAATCGCTATTGAAATTCAGCACAATCGCCCCATAACTTTCTGAGATATGAGCAAAAAACCACGACCACCTCGTTTTTTTTCACAATTACAACAACAACATACATACATACATACATACATGTAAAAAACATACCAAACAAAAAAAATTACAAAAAAAAAAAAAATATTAAAAATAAGAAAAAAATAATAAAAAAAACTACAAAAAAAAAATTTTAAAAAAATTTAAAAAAAAATTTAAAAAAATTTTTTAAAAATTTTTCTAAAAAAATTTTTTAAAAAAATTTAAAAAAAATATAAAAAAATAATAAAATATAAATAATATATTAAATAAAATAAAATAAAATTTTTTTGGCTCAGCTGGGATTCGATGCCACATTTATTCTAACGTGTACGTATGCACGTATTTTATATGGGATGAATGGTGATACAAACAATTGTTATTGCATGACTACACGTTGTGAAGGGTATATAAGATTCGGCACGGCCGAATATAGCACTGTTACTTGTTGATTATGACTTTGTCGATATTTAGTTGTATTCTACTAGTCAAGCCTTTTTATTTAATACACATATTAATGTTGTTAACAAAAAAAAAATATTTGTCATCTTGTTTTGGGGGCCATCTTGGATTTTAAATCTTTGTCATGTTAATTATATTCTACTGGTAAAGTCCTTTCATTTGATACTAATATTGTGGTGGTTGAAGGGGGTATTCGGCCGTGTCGAATCTGATAATACCCTTCACCATCATGTACACATCGTAGTGTACCTTAGATTTTAGGTTATATGTCATTTTCTTTATTATTTCAGAAGCCTTAAATATGGCTTGTATTTTTACATATGTAGTTTATGTATTCTACTAGTCAAGCCCTACGGTTGTATTTAACGGCTACGTTTTGTATTCTGGTGTCTTTAGCCTGTTCAAAAATTGTATTTTTCAAAAATATTTTTGCCTATAACTTTGTCGGTTAGTAACCGATTTATCCAAAAATTTGTAAGAATATCCCTAGATGCATACTGTACCTATAAATATTTAGTAACAAAAGTCTCTATAAATAAACCGGAGCTTAAAAATGTTGATCTTTGTGATAAAAATATTGGGAAAAACGGAGGCAGTCGTATTTGTTTGTTCACATTTCAGAAAGTTATCGGGCGATTGTGCTGGATTTCAATATCGATTTATTCGCGAAAATTTGCAAAAAATTCAGAAAGATTTCAGAAAATATATATACTTTGTGGAATCGGAAATCAGTATTGTAGAAATTACAATCGGAATAACAAAGCTATATATACCCTAGGCTTCACAGGTGAAGGTTATAATAAGCACACCGCCATTTTTTTGGACTCCATCTTGAATTCTATTTTTTTTTTCATAGTTTACTAATGGTCATGCCTTTTGGTTTGATGCCAATATTGAGGGGGTTGAAGTGGGCACATTTAATTAAAATTTTGAACCATTTATAACTTTATACTATGTTCACACACGCGCCTTAATTGTCAATTTATAATATTCTCGCAATTAAAGGCCTTTATTGAGCTCAATTTACCATACTAAAAATTACTTTTAAATTGAGCAATATCAAGGCGAATTCAATAAGGTGAACTTATTAGATCAGCTGATCATCAGCTATTGACTACTTCTAGGGAGCACTTGTCAAATTTTTGTGTATTTTTGACATACCGTTTTGTTTTACACTAACAAAATACACGTTTGTATTTTTTCACTTTGTAGTTGTTTTAGCGACGAGTTCACCTTATTGAATTCGCCTTGAGCAATATATACTTAGGGCCGTATTCATAAAAAATATTTTAGGTTTATTGAAGGCTTATTTGACAAATTTCTCTACAACATCTGTCAAATAAGCCTTTAATAAACCTTAAATATCTTTTATGAATACGGCCATTAATTGTTTCACTTATTGTTCAAAGCTCGAAATACAACTCTTGAGAAGTATGTTCAGTGAGAAGAAAATTCTAGAGGTGGCATTTCTAATGTCAAACAAATAAATATACAAAAAATAAAAAGTAAGAAAATGGAAAAAGGTTGATGGAAAATTTAATAAAATTTTTGATTAAAGTCAAATACATATTTATATTTATAAATATAACTAGCTGACCCGGTCCGTGTTGCTGGCTCTAAGCGAACATTAGTGTAGTATTACAAGACAATTAAATTGAGCTTTTAATGAAATTTACGGCCTTCAAATAAAAAACCATGGAATATCTATCATAAAGTTTTTTTACAGAATAACTTACGTATGGTGTAGGTATGGGCTCAATCAAAAAAGAAACGCATGTATTTAAGGCAAATTAGAAATTATATTTATTTATTACTTCATCTCAAGACCAGCGGAGAGACAATGTTTTTTGTTTTTTTATTTGGTGTAAAAACGTATAAATTTTTTGGCGTGCCAACTCGGGAGCAAGCCACATACAACTGGCCGTGTGAAAAACATAAATTTTCCAAAGTTAAGCCAGCAATAGTCAATGATTGGCTTTGTGCTTTGTTGATGGTAATAGCAAAGGCAAGACGCAAAGGGAATTGGAGCCGCTTGAATTGAAATGGTAAATCGTTGGAAATTATCGGAATTCGTGGAATAAGTACGTCTTCGCCTTTGAATCTGCCACCGATGATTGTTGCTTAAATTTGGTGAACAGTTTTTGATGGTCAATCTGGTTCCGATGCATAACTTTGGTGCATTTAAGTTGCGAATAAGAATTACCGGTGATATATGCGGTGGCATTCCGGTTGGTTTTAATGAATTCAAAAATTCAGTGGGATAATTGACGACTTGTTCTTCATCCATTACTGTGTCGATCAATTTGCATTTAATAAATTTGCCGGGTAGTTTCAATTAAATTTGCTCATTGAGCTGTAAATATTTTTTGTAAATAAACCAAAAACTCGGATTTTTGAATGCAACATTTCGAAAGTTTTAAAATTTTGATATTGGATCATTATTAACGTAGGTTTTTTGTAAATATCTTCGGAACTACATAACCGATTTAAGAGTTTGATATCTCGTTCTGAAAAACATGACAACGGCTTTCACAAAAAATTAAAAAAGAGCAAACAAAATAAATATATGTTTATGTCATTGGTGGTGCAATATGAAAATTGGATAAAGATTTTCTGAAAATTTCATCAAAATCGGTCCGGCCGTTTTGGAGTCCATACGTTACATACATACATACATCCTATTTTATATATATAGATTGTAAAAATATTTTATGAACAGGATAAAACTGAAGAGAAGGCATTATTTGATTTGGTATAAATACATCGTATTTTTACAGCTATCAAATGCTAATGGAGTAAGATAAATTGAGTATGTGTGAACATTTATTTTAACTGCTCAATCAACACTAAATTGAAACAATTCAAAATATCTGTCTGAACAGAATATTATTGTACGCCATTTTGTAAATGTGGTTTTAATTTTTTTTATAGTGTATTATATTTTGCTGCAATATGATATAAATGTTTTTCTACAATATTCATATTCGATCCCATAAAGTAAATATTTTCGGAAAGCTTATGAATAGTGAAGTCGATTGAACATTGACGTCTGTCCGTGTGTATGTTAAAATTAGTTTTTTGGAGCCCAACCGACATCTCCAAGACCAATAAGGTCCAAGGTATCAATAATAATATTCGTGATCAGATCGGTATTGGAAATCAGCATAATTGCAAGATATCTTTCTGTGATATGAGCAAATAAACACGACTGCCTCTGTTTATCCCATTTTTCCATTGTCCAATTAAACTATATGATTGGCAGCAATTCTGGTGCTCACAACCAATGCGGTTTTCTCTGTTTATATTTATATAAATTTTTTAATTATGGGTATGTGTGTATTTATGCTCATAATGCATCTGAAAAGTATGATTCTACTTTGTTTGATAACATTTTCTTAATGGAAAATTTTAAAGCGTCATTTAGTATTACAAATCTGCCAGTCATTGTTTTTGCAAACAGATATCTTTATAATAAGCATGAACACGTTGAAACAATTTTTAGCTATTTGGTTTTAAAAAGTACCTTGGTACTTGCAAGATTAGTATGATACCCTCAGAAAATCGTCAATGCCAGAGGATTTTATTTCGAAATAATTTTTTAAAAAAAATATCATTAAAAAATGCATAACCTTGGTTGGAGAAGTAGAATTAGTAAAATGCTCTATTTCTCTAACGTTAGAATAGACGTTTAAGCAGATAAAGCTTTATTAGTTCGATACATAATTTTGTACATAATTTAACACTTTATCTTTAATCTTATCTAATGTAATTTCATGTAACATTAAAATCGTCTTTTACGATGGCATGTGACAAGGTAGGTTAATCAGACGACTGTATCAATCAGCTGAATAATTTTTTTTTTAAATTGGCTTGCAGGTATTAGACTGTATTTTTCTTATAGTTCAAGGCATATCCATAAGGCACATGCAACGGCGAATTGATACAATAAAGCAACTTTTCAGATGATGTTTTATGTCAAGGCCAATTCGTATGTCGGGGATGGAAAAGTTGTTTTTACATATTAAATATAATAAAATTTGATTAAAAAAAGGATATACATTTTTAAAACACATTATTAATGACGCAAAATCAATAAATATACATAAATTTAGCACATTTATTATCAAAAACGTACACTCATGTTAATTGTTTAATACCGAAACCAAAATCACAATTCCTATCCCTGCATTAATAAATGAAATCAAGGCGAATTCAACCAACCAAGGCGAATTCATACAGGTGAAATTATCAGCCCAGCTGATGGGGAGACTTTATGTCAAAATTGGTTGAATTTGCGTTATTAATGCAGGGAAGGGAAATGTGATTTTAAATTCTGTATTAAACAATTAACTTACATGTACTTTTTTGAAAATAAATGTGCTAAATTTATGTATATTTGTTGCTTTTGCGTCATTAATAATGTGTTTCAAACAATTATATCCTTTTTTTAATCAAATTTTACTATATTTAATATGTAAAAACACATTTTCCATCCCTGATATACGAATTGGCCTTGACATAAAACATCTCATGAAAAGTTGCTTTGTTGTATCAATTCGCCGTTGCATATACCTTATGGATATGCCTTGCAACCAACTTTGACAAAAAGTTTCCTCATCAGCTGGGCTGAAAATTTCACCAGTATGAATTCGCCTTGTTATAGTTTGTGTAAAATAAATAATACCCAGTTAACGTTGCTAGAAAATTTTTGGAAAAAATATAATTTTTTTTTTAATTTTTTTTTTCAATTAAAAAAAATACACAAATAGAGAAATTTTAATTTTGAAGGTTTGGAAAAATTAAAGAAAAGAAGAGAAAAAAAAATGTTTAAAACCAACTGAAACTGCGAATTATTTATTGTATAAAAAAAATAAAAAAAAACTAAGTTTGACAAATACAGGCAAGACTTTTAAAAAAGTTGGTATCGCTCAAGGCGAATTCATACAGATGAAATAATCAGCACATGATGATGGGGAAACACAATGTCTAATTTTGTTAAATTCTCCTTGATTCCATTTATTAATGCAGGAATGGAAAATTAGATTTTGGATTCCGAATTAACAATTAACTTAATTGTGCTTTTTTGATAATAAATTTACCAAATTTATATATATTTGTTGTTCTTGCACCATTTATAATGTGCTTCACAAACACATATCCTTTTTTAAATAAAATTTGATTGAATTAAAAATATAAAAACAACTTTTCCCATCCCTGTTATAAGAATTGGCCTTGACAGAAAAAATCCCCTAAAAAGTTGCTTTGTTGTATCAATTCACCGTTGCTTATACCTGTAAATACAACAAAAAAAAAAGTGTCAGCTGATTGGATACGAGTACCTTATGGATATGCCTTGTACCTGTTGTTTTTGCAACAACAGCAGTAATTGTATTTTAGTTATTAGATGAGTTCAAAATTTTGCTTTCACAGCGGCCACTAGTCCTAGAAATTAAAGGCAGTACATTTTACTTGATTTCATTAACCTAACATATATTATTACAGCTACTTTCAGTTAAAAAAAAGGAAAAGGGGAGAAAAGGCCCAAAAATGTACCAACTTCGATTTTTATTTTTAATATTTTTGCACCAAAATATTAATGAGAAATAACTTATTTAATCTCTTTTCAACAAATATTTCAATGTATTAGTATGATCTACTAACGTAATTATTTATATGAGCCCTTAATTATTAAAATGGTCCAAGTCAAAATAAAAAATGTTTTTATCACTTCCATCACACCATATTACTTAAAACTAAATTAGTTCAATGTTACATACGTAATATTGTCAAAAATAAACCACTTCAGAATGATTGTTGTTTTAATGTTAATTGGAATTTGTTTGGCGTTAATTATGAAAATGGTCTAAGTCAACAATTTTTAAACATTGAGTTTATTATGTACAAGCTTACCCGGTGCTCTTCGCTATACCTAACAGGAAATTTGTATTTATTGTAGTCATAGAAAAATATTTTAGGTTTACTGAAGGCTCATTTGTTAAATTTCTGTACAACATCTGCCAAATAAGTCTTTAATAAACCTAAAATATTGTTTTTATAAATACGGCAGTAAATATCTCAAAACAAAAAATACATGACTTATACCACTTTCATAACTAAGGGCACGTACTTATGTATATCTGACCATTTTCATAATTACAGTTCCAAATTTTTTTTTACTGTTCAGATTCTTTTTTTTTTTTTGTTAAGGGAAGTGAACGCGTTTCATGTGTTCTGATAAGATAACTTTTTTCTTGTGCCATAATATTATTGTTTGTTTTTTTTTTTATATTCTTCACCATGAATGTCAAGGGTATAGTTATGAATATAAGTTTGTCATTTCGTTTGTAATATGATTTGCGACCACATAAAAATCTATATATATATATAAAAGTGAAACTCTGTCTGTCTGTGTGTTAGCTATAGACTCCGAAACCGTAAAGCCGATCGGACTGAAACTTTGGCAAGTTGTTGTACACATTCCAGGAAGTGTTTATGGGTGGTAAAAGGTGGGCGGGGCTACGCCCATAAAAAATTAGTAATCAGTTTTAGCTACTTCCACTAGATTGATTTTTCTAAAACTTTGCACACATATTGAACTGTCATGACTATATAATTTCGTGAATAAAAATAGTTATAGTTTTGAGGTGCTTGCACTGGACCGATTTTTCTAAAACTTTGCGTACATATTAAGCTGCCATGACTATACAATTTCGTGATTAGAAAAAAGGGCAGTGCCACGCCCATAAAAAAAGTTATAATTTTTAGCTTGTTGCACTTGATATTCAATTAAAATTTAGAATGCATTTTTATTCATTAAGGGGCGTAGCAACGAGCGCCGGTCTTGGCTAGTATGAATATAAAATATATTCTGACTGCCGTATTTATAAAAAATATTATCGGTTTGTTAAAGGCTTATTTTAGCGATGTTGTAGAGAAATTTCTCAAATAGGCCTTAAATAAACCTAAAATATTTTGTTAATTGTTGGAATTCGAAACCAAACTAAAAATAAATCAATTGACAGCTGAAAAAATGGCCGCCAGTTAAAAAAGTGTTGCCAGCTTAAAAATCTATATCACTTTAAAAAACACTTATGTACATTAGTATGTATGCAAGATATATACGAATGGCCTCACAATAATTGTTTGTAAAAAATAATTTAAAAGTAATAAATCATTCTATAAATATGTAACTTTTGAATATAATATCTGTGGTCGTTGACAAAAGAACTTATTTCGAATTTTCAAATATTTCAGGACAGCAAACAAACACCAAATCAAAAAAGAATTGAAATTGAAGTTGATTATTTTGTTGTGACATCTCTTACACTACAACTCGTACCCTGCAGATAATATTAAACTACGTGGTCCTATGTAATGGAGTCATGGACCATATCATTTTTAAACAAGAGTTTGTAGTTACACGACAAACGTTCGTGTTTTAACGATTACATACATATATTGTTGTCAAAAGGTGTATAATTGTCGTGTAGGTGCTCCTTCGAGTAGTGAAAAAGAGTAGTTTTTAAAACTACTCCGATGGTATATGGTACTGCCCTAGGACATTGAAACGTTTTATTGACTTTATTTTCTCTATACATTTGGCTGACTAGTTCTAATGCATTACGGAGTATAATTAACATGCATGTATGGGCTAGTCGTGTTTTCTGCAGGGTAGAAAGACACGGATTAATCAAAACTGATAAGAATTTTGTGTACTGGCGACTTTTAATAAAAAGCTTTCAATTTAATTTTTAGAGTAACACACAAAAATAACTATAAGTTATAAAAATTAATTAATATACTTATGTACTTAGTTAACTCTTTTTAATACTTTATATCTCTTAAAGTAAATATTTTATATATTGTATAAAGACGCCGATCAATGCAAACAAAACGTCTTGACGATCTTACTTTTATAATTAAGAAAGTTAAAAATTTTCTTATCTCACCTTAAGTTGTTTTGTAAAAAAAAAGTCTACAGTTATATATGTATGCACTTATAGCATATGTATATTTGTTAGTCACGTATTCATAAATTTTGATTTTGCAATAAGAAAGAAGAAATAGAAAATTTAGGCATTAATTGCTAAGATTTAGGCAGAAAACAACAAAGGCGTCTAATTTTTTTAATCTAAAATTTTAACATAAAAATCTACGTATTGGTGAAGGGTATATAAAATTCGATGTAGTCAAATGTAGCACTCTTATTTGTTTTTATTGTGATTGTTTTTTTTTAACGCATGTAAGTATGTTTACCAGGTAAAAATTAAAATCGCCTGAGTTTAAAACAACACAACAATAACATTTTGTACAGCCTTTTGATTTATGGGGTTAAACGTTTTGCGAAAATAATTAAAGTTCATATACCTCTCTTACTCTTATTCATTTAATAATTATTTTCTCTTCTTCTTTTTTAGTATTACAGGAATAAATAATACTATTTCAACATTATTTAGTTTAAAATATGAAACAAGTAAATTCCTTTTTTAAGTATAATGCTTATAAAGACGTCAATTAATTTACACAAACATTTTAAATTTATTTTCTTTTTTATGTTTTGTCAAAAGTCCAAAGATATGTATGAATATGTATAAGTACAAGGTAGAGAACAATTACAGTGATAAATCTATAAAAAGATAGAATATCTTTTGCAAATGACATCGAATATCAATTCATTATGACATTTGTTACTTGGAATGTGAAATGATTGTGTTTATATTATTATTTTATGTGTGATTTTTCACTCAGCGTGGATTTTGTCGTGATTTTCTTAAATAAAAGCTTTGGTGTTTAGCAGCTAGACTTAAGGAGATTGATAACAAGTAAGAGTGCTATATTCGGTCGTGCCGAATCTTATATACCCTTTACAACGTGTAGTCATGCAATAACAATTGTTTGTATCACTATTCATCTCATATGAAATACGTACATACATATACAAAACATCCCATTGCAAAATTATAAATTGAGTTTACGTATGTTTCCAAAAAAAAAAAAAAATTAAAAAAAAAATTAAAAAAAATTTATTAAAAACAAAAAAAAAAAAAAAAATTAAAAAAAAAATAAATAAAAAATAAAAAAAAAAATATATAAAATAAAAAATTTGTTTTTTTTTTTGGCTCAGCTGGGATTCGATGCCACGTTTACTCTAACCTGTATAATATACATATATGTATGTATGTATGTTGTTGTTGTAATTGTAAAAAAAACGAGGTGGTCGTGGTTGTTTGCTCATATCTCAGAAAGTTATGGGGCGATTGTGCTGAATTTAAATAGCGATTCATTCCCAGATATTTCCAAAAGATTGATACCATACTCAGATCTGAGGAACATATACTTGCTTCTAAAAGTTGATTTCAACCAACACACGTACAGAGGGACAGACGGTCAGGGCTTAATCGACTCCTCTATTCATAAGCTTTTAGAAAATATATACTTTATGGGAAATAAAAATTGTAGAAATTACAAACGGAATGACAAAGCATATATACCCTTGTACACCACAGGTGAAGGGTATAAAAAAGAGATCTATTGTATAGCAGAAAACCTTGATGTAGTCGTTTTTCATAGAATGTCGCTTTTGTGGCATAAGATGTGGTGCAGAACCAACAACATCAACCCGACGACACGGTAGTCTATTTCACAGTCATCTATGCAGCACATTTTTGAACCCTTATAAAGTGTAGAAAGTCCATTCCAAAGTCCATTGGATCAAAAGTTTTGCAAAATCTTGTATTTGTATGTGTATTAATTTAGGATCACACGATTGCCGCGAAATCACCAATCTGACTCAATTTTTATTGTTAATATTTTTTTTATTGCTAAATGAATAATGCAGTTTTCCTAATGTGTGTGAAAATAAAATTGAAATTTGAAACCCTAGACACAAACCTAATAAGTTAACAGAACTAATGTTATTACTTTAAATTTAGTTGTTTTTTTTTATAATGGCAATGGCCCCTGGCTATACTTTCCATATAGTGGTATTGCGTGCCGTCTCCATATTTGCCCACAATGACCAAAATCCCTCACAGAAATTTCATATGAGAAAATATCAATTTTTTTAAATTTTTTAAAAACTTCACAAAATCAATTCAGGAATTCCACTTCCATAGTGTGGTAGTAATGGCCCCTGGCTATACTTTCCATATAGTGGTATTGTGTGCCAACTTTGTATATCCGAAAAAATATAAATATTTTATATAAAAAACACTCTTTATAAATGTGTTATTATTTTCACCTAAAAAATATTATATTAAATATTTTTAATAATTGCTTGTTTCAGAGGTGTGTGCTATAAATTCAAATTTTTGTTTTTTAATATTCCTATATAAAAATATCTTTATTTATAAAAAACAACTAAATTTAAAGTAATAACATTAGTTCTGTTAAGTAGGTAACATAGCTCTGTTTACTTATTAGGTTTGTGTCTAGGGTTTCAAATTTCAAATTTATCTTCACACACATGTTTTCCTAATACTCTGCTGTCAGTCAAAGGATTCCTTAATTTTGAAACTGAAAAACATCGACTTCCGTTTGTAAAGTTTAGGAAAAGCACCGAAGCAGTTGTACTTATTTGGTTTCAAACGGAATTGTAATTTTTCTTAGAAATAATTTCTGAGATAACGGCTCATAATTTTGTATCTTAAGCGTGTTCAAAAATAATTTAGAAGTTTAAAAAAATTTGATATATTTCAAAAAATATATAATTTTTCAAATATTTTTTGCCTATAACTTGGCCGATTAGTGTCTAATTTCTTCAAAATTTTGTATGAATATCTACAGAGGCAGACTAAACCTACAAATAGCGCATCTAAAAATTATCCTAGGGCTGGAAAATTTTAATTTTTGTGGTAAAATTAAGTGAAAAAACTCATTCAGTCATGTTAATTTGCTTATATCTCAGAAACTTTTAGAGCGATTATGCTGATTTCCAATACTGATCTGCTTCCGAATATTTCTGATGTTTTGATACCTTACACAAGTCTTGCTGATGTGGGGAGGGGGGCTTTAAAAGTTGATTCCAACATACACACGGACAGAAGGATAATGCTTAATCGACTCCTCTATTCATAAGTTTTCAGAAAATATATTCTTTATGGCAACGGAAATGAATATTGTAGAAATTTTACACGGAATGACAAAACTTTTTATACCCTTACACTCACTGTGAAGGGTAAAAAAGGCTCCAGAGTAGTATTCAAACATTTTTGCAACACGGGAGGCAAAATCACCTGACTGTCCTGAACTTCGGCCTGTGTAGAGGTATTGGGTTCTTGTAAAAGAAGAATTAAAAAACACAGGGAGGGTATCTCAGGACATGTCCGATTTTAAGCTTAAGTGGAACACCTTGTACAAGAAGGTAACGGAGGCTACTAAACAATCGAAGGATTCCCGGAAAAGTATTAGATTAATACTAAGTATGGCAATATTTTAATGTTTAATGAATTTGTACAATATTTAAATCAATTTACGTATTTTTGAGAAATTTTATACTAAACGCTATAAGTTCTATTTAACTTAATGCAAGTTTAATCTGGCTTACCCTTTACGTTCTGCGAAAATCTCTTTTTGTTCGAAATTGCACTGCAAAAATATTTTAAGGTGTTTTTTCTGGTAAATACTATCTAATGTACATACTACATACATACTTACAAATATACACCTCACAATTGTTTAACTATCCATTTAAAATAATGCACGTTTGTTGTTTTATCTAACGTAACTCGAATATTTTTTTAATTAATTTTATGCATAAAATACATTGAACAAAATTTGTATTTAACAGTTATTATTGGAAATAGTTAACCTTGCATTTGATTGTATACGAATTTCCTGTTTTATTCGATTTAGAGCAGAGAAAGAGAACAAAAACTAGAGAGAGTGCATTTATTAAATGCACGTGTTTAATCATACAGTAGAAAATAAAGAAAAGTAAAATAATACATGTTTAATTTCATATTTTTTTCACAAGCATGTTAAGTTAAACGTTGTGTTAAAACAATAGTGTTTTAATCTCCCTAAATTTATTAACATTAATTTTTAAGGGGAATCAGTTCTGTTTCGAGAACTTTGAAACTCACGTGGAATTTTTGGCACGATAATTTTCATTTATTTTTACATTTGACTACAAGGTTTTTTTTATTTTAATTGACGAAAAAACTGCTCTAAAAATAATATCTTCACTCTTAGATACAAACATTAAAAAAGAAAACGTTCAATTTTTTTTTTAAGTACGTACTGACAAATAGAAAAATGTCTAACGTGAACTTCAGGTTTTTGTAACACATATGTAACGGGTATTTTATTAAGATCTTCCTCTCTTTAAAAAAAGAAAAAGCAAGATTTCATAAAATTTTTTTGTTTCGTTTATAAGATCTATCGATGTGATTATGTATGGAATATAATATTGAGCAAGTCCGCCGCGGTTTCGCTTGATGGCGCGCATCCGAAATGTTAAACTTCCTATTACTCAGTCTCATAAATCAGGCTAAATTTGACCTATTTAATGGGTAACGTCGGCTGAGTGCGACTTAAACACACCTCACAAGAAAAACTCTAACGGGGTAAAATTGTACAATCTTGGTGGCCAGTTTACTTCACCTCCACGTGAGATGATGATGCGTTCAAATCGCTTCTATAGAATGTCCCACAAGCCATCTGTGTGTCATGTAGCGCCATCTTTATGAAACCACAAAACATGTAGCTTAAGCAATATGGCCATTTTGAAAGTTCGGTAGTCCCTTTTGATAGACCATTAACGCATATTGGGTTCTTTATGTTCCTACAGTCTTTATCTCTTGATCTCTGCTTTGTTGATAACATTACTGCTAAACTCAGATTATGCTTAAACGCCCTATTACATGCTCTCCAATGACACATTTATGTTAAAATCATGCATGTTTCGTCTAAATTGAACCACTTCATCATGGGTTGAACTCATGCATTTACTATTTCTTTTGCATGTCTTTTTTTGCTGGGAAATTATACATATGTAACTGTTGGGTCTGGTTCTAGCTTCCAAAATCACGAGTAATTTTCACAAAATAAAAATATTGTCAACTCTATTTATATTGAAATTAAATGCCTTAGTGGCAGATTCATTAAAACATTTGACGAGTAAGGCGATGCTCTCAAGTAAAAATATTATACAGATATATATGTATGTATGTATGTATGTATGTTCATAAAAGCAATCTATATATATAAAAATCAATGTGTGTTTGTATGTTTGTTTGTGCTTTATAGACGGTTAAACGGCTGGACCGATTTCCTTGAAATTTTCACAGAATCTTTCTGTATGTCTGGAAGGAACTATAGGATATACTTTGATTTGAAATTATAAGTGGGCGGGGTGCCACGCCCTATTAAAGAAAAGTATTAAATATTATATATCACGAAAGTTAATGCAGCTAGAGTCTTCAAATTAAGTACGGTAAACTTTGACATCCACACGAACATTTGGGTAAAAAATGGGCAGACTTGCAATAGTAGGCGTGGCCACATGAATTAAATACTAAAATTCGTATATTTGGAAAACGATATCGATTAGAGTAGTAAAATTTTGCAAGAGCAACTTTGACACCCAAATGAACATTTAGGCAAGAAATGGGTGCATTTTCAATAGTGGGCGTGGCACCTACCATATGAATTAAATACTAAAATTCGTATATCTGGAAAACGATATCGATTAGAGTAGTAAAATTTTGCAAAAGCAACTTTGACACCCAAATGAACATTTACGCAAGAAATGGGTGCATTTTCAATAGTGGGCGTGGCATCTACCATATGAAATAAATACTAAAATTCGTATATCTGGAAAACGATATCGATTAGAGTACTAAAATTTTGCAAAAGCAACTTTGATATTCAAATGAACATTTAGGCAAGAAGTAGGTGCATTAACAATAGTGGGCGTGGCACATGCCATATATATTAAATAATAAAATTTGGGGTGGCGAATCACACCGGGTATTAGCTAGTATAATATAAATATAATTATAATAAATTGTAAAACGAAAGAGACGGATTACGGGAAGGATTATTGTCAAACTCCATATATAAAAAAGAGATTTCTTTCCCAAGAATTGTCAATCTCCATATTTAAAAAAAGAGGGACAAGAAATACTCTCTCTCTCACTCACTCTCTGCGCTATCACCTTATGGGATTACACCATAAATATGGATACTCAGCGAAGATAATTGCCATTGAATAAACATAGACAGTTCGTCACTCTAGAAACATTAAAACTTGGTTAAACAATAATTGTAATTCTTCTCTTTGCTTTCTCTTAGGTTAAATCGTGAGTAGAATTAAACTTTCTAATTTAGTTGAAGAATTTCTTGAATTCCAAGCAATCTTCCCAGTTTTCAGCGAAACCGGGTGCAAAAGTCTTAGCAGTCTTATAAATGGGTGCAAATATGTATTTGCTGTTGCACTGCTTCTGATTTAATTATTCAGTTACTTAAAGATAGGAACACGAAAAAACATCGATGTATTAGTTTTATTAAGTATATTTTTTTTGCAACATCAATGTTTTTATGAACGATGTTGCATCCCAAATTCTACGAGTGAATCTAAAAGCCTAAAAGTAGCTTTTGGTAGAGAAATTCTCCATTAGGAAATTTTTTTTAGGAGTTATGTGAATATAAATGTTTGTTTATAAATTTAATTCCTTTTTTATAATTTTCTTTCAATTATTAATCATTTCTCAGAAGTCCCTCTATATAATGGATTTTTAATCGTTAAAATTTTGTTATATATACAACATACTTAGATCTTTATTTTTTTTTTTTCTTTCGATTTCAGTATTGCCTGCATTCAGGACGAGCTCGGCCACTTAGGCCTCGGTGGTCCCACAGAACTGCCTTTTAAGCCCGAAATCACACATCAGCACCAACACCAGCCTCACACAAATGTCTTGGTCGATTGTAGTGATAGCAGTGCGGAGAATACCTGCCAACACAGATGGCCACCGAATAGCAGCACCTTTGGCCATCCTGACAAACCGATCGGTTGGATGTATGGACTGCTGGGCTGCATGAAACCTGTGCTGTCGTTTATTGGTAAAGCCGGGGTGATTGAAATAAAAAATCAAAAAGCCGAAGATTGGGAAATACCTTTCGAACACATAACCGACCTAGAGTGGTTAGGTAGTGGGGCTCAGGGAGCTGTGTTCAGTGGTAAATTGAAAAATGAAACAGTGGCAGTTAAAAAAGTTAAAGATGTTAAAGAGACGGATATTAAGCATTTAAGGAAGCTAGATCATGAGAATATTATCAAGTTTAAGTGAGTGTTAATTCCATTAAAAAATACTGAAATTTTACTAAAAATTTAATTTGTTTCACAGAGGTGTTTGCACACAATCGCCAGTATTTTGTATTATAATGGAATTTTGCCCTTATGGTCCCTTACAAAATATACTCAAGGAAGAAGAAGTCATGCTGCCGTCCCGCCTAGTTTCCTGGTCGAAACAAATAGCCTTGGGTATGCAATATTTGCACTCTCACAAAATCATACATCGAGATTTAAAGAGCCCTAAGTAATTTCACTATTTGCTCAAGATTATTAAACAAAATATAATTACTAAAATATTGTTTTTCTTTTCAGTATTCTTATAAGTACAAATGAAATTGTTAAAATAAGTGACTTTGGCACTAGCCGTGAATGGAATGAGATTAGTACGAAAATGAGTTTTGCAGGTACAGTTGCCTGGATGGCACCTGAAGTTATACGCAATGAGCCGTGTTCGGAAAAGGTGGACATTTGGTCTTATGGCGTAGTACTCTGGGAAATGTTAACCTGTGAAATACCTTATAAAGACGTTGATTCATCGGCCATAATTTGGGGTGTGGGCAATAATTCTTTAAAACTGCCCATTCCTTCTAGTTGTCCCGATGGCTTTAAACTTCTGGTAAAATTATGTTGGAATACCAAACCCCGTAACCGTCCATCGTTTAGACAGATTTTATCGCACTTAGAAATTGCCGGTCCCGAGCTGTTGCGTAAAACCGAAAAGCAATATTTTGAAACTCAACGTTCGTGGAAGGAAGAAGTGAGATCTCACATGAAAGAGATGACCCAGAATGGCACCAGTATTCATAAGTTTGAGCAAGATTTGATACGAAGACGCACGGCCGAATGGCGACATGCTCAGGACATACGCATGGTGTATGAGGATAAATTGGAAAAGACGAATCGTTTGTATTTGGAGTTAGCCGAATGTATGTCACAATTGCAGGAAAAGGAAAAAGAAATTGCCGAGTAAGTATAACAAATTATTTTGTATAATTTAGGAAAAAAAAGTTGGTTTTAACTGACCTTTTATAAAACATTTTTTAATAATTGACAAATTGTTTTTAAATACATATAAAAGAAATAACAATTAAATAAATATTTGTATTTAAAGGCGAGAGAAAAAACTACCCGGTTATAAACCCTCCCGACGCTTTGGCACTACTTTACGTAAAATGCAGTATTATCGACGAAGACTCAATGGACCTCCTACGATGATAACGACATCTACATCAACACAACATCAGCAACAATTAACACAACAACTGTCCTCAGCCACACCAGATCCAGAAACTACACCGGAGGTATTTTCTTTTTTATAAATCACTATAATTTTTCAAATGAACCCTAATGTAAACTTTCTAACAATACACTTACAGAGTCCCGTCAAATGTACACTCTATGCTCAATTAGATAGTTTATCGTCTCAACCGAAATCCTATTGTGTCGCAACACAGAAAACAAAAAAATCCAGACATAGAAGGGTGGGCTCTGGTACATTTGCCGCTACTCCCAAATACAGTCCCTGTCGTGATAGGCGCTATCAAAGCGAACCAGAAAATCGTAAAGTTCAACTAGTTGATACTGAGACTCAAACAGATGCCATGGAGGTAAGTGAAACGGACGTAAGTCCCAGTGTCTGCTGTCCATCGCGTGATTTATCCATGGTTCTCGATCATCACTGCCCTACACACCGCAATACGTCACAACCCATTGATGTACCACAGACGGCAGTACAACGAAATAGCCGACAACCGCATCTGATTGAAGAAAAAACGGCACAACTGCATCAGGTGATGGAACAACGACTGCAAAATCAAATACAATACAGTACATCGCCCATGACGGTTACACCAACAAGTCCCAATGGCAATTCGCTAACTACAAGCGATCTAACATTCCAAGATGCCTGCTCTAGTCCCGATCAGTTGTTGAACGATGTTATGAATAGTAATGAACGTCTTGACATCACCGATTGTTGCAGTGATAACGAAAATCTCGAACGGCTGGGCCGTAAGGTGATTGAACTAATCACTGAGAATCGTCTATCCATGCACTCCAATAACAGCAATAGTAATAGCATCACTACAAATACCACTAACAACACCAACATCACTACAACCACCGCATCTAACAATCAAACGTGTTCCAACAACACTACCACCACAACCACCCACGGCATACATAATTTCATGGTTACCGCTGAAAATGGTAATTCGGAATGTTTGGCGGGTCGTGATACTACAGATGATGCGGTTGTTTTACGTACTCCTCGCTTGTCACGATGTTCTAGTCTTCACCGAAACTCATTGCGTCAGCAGGTTAGTGCTAGTGGTGGCAATGATATAGTAGGCAATGTTCTTAATGCCAATGGCATTGAATCGAATGAGGATATATGCGAAGATAGTTGGTCCGATGAGGAAGGCGAGGATACCGATTATAATTATTCATTAAGAAGACGAAGGTGAGTTTTATTAAATACATAAAATAAAAGCTCAAAAATATTTGTTTTCTGTTAAACTTAACCTTATACTTAAGAACTTATTAATATTATTTTTCTTAATTTTCTTATCAATTAAAATACCACAACCTTTCATGTTTCTTTCTTCAGTATCGGTCGTCAGCCCATTGGTCGCGGTATGCGCGCAAGACGTTGCTACAAAACGCCGATTGCACAAAAGGTCTCTATACAAAAACGTAATGCAATCGTTATATCAGACGAAGAAAATACTTCCGAATATAGTCACTCACCATCCAGTCAACATTCCACACTCGAAAGTAATCCCGATATGCCAGAAGCCCTACAAAAAATGAAAACAGCAGCTAATACAAATATAACAGGCAATCAGCATCATGATCACCACCACAATCACACCAGCTCTATATTAACTACAACAACAAGGACAACTACAACAACAAGCGATTCGGAAACGTCCGAATCCAGTGAAGCGGAATCGGGTGAAGATGAAGATGATATTTCATATGATTTGCCGACTGTTTCATCAACCACAGCAACAACCATACAACAAAGGCAGCCATCGTTTAGCAAAAAGAAGTCATCACATAACCAGCTAGTAAGAGATTCTAATAATGCTTCCTTTAAACAAAAACATTTAGAGACTAACACAATAAATCGTCATAATAATAGCGATATTATTTCAATACCCACTTACGATAAAGATGGGGCTATAAATATGGTTTAGGTCCATAGAAAACAAAATAAAAACAAATATATTTAAAAAGTATTTTAGAATCTTTAAAGGCTGATTTTTTAGCCAATATTCATTCGGTCTTAACACTAAATTTTTGTAAACTAAATATACAAAAATACATACATACACACACACACACATTAACTTCGCCATGATGTTTGTTTTGCAAACACTTTAAATTACACTTAACAAAACAATACTTAAATACATATACATACATAAATATATTATATTGATATACTCAAAATATTTAAGTATTAAAAAAAAAACAAGTAAAAAAAATACAACAAAAAATTATTAAATTAATTTCTTTAATTAATGTTATATTATATTTTATGTTGATGTTATTTACTGTATAATTATGTAACCATCATAAGTGTAGCAAAACTCATAAATTTCTAGTATGTAAAAGCTACTGGTACAGTTTCGTCTTCGTCCTAAAATAAAAGGTCAACTCACCCATTTCTTTTTTATAAATAATTTTATTAGGTTAACTCTTTTTTTTTTGTCCTTACAAGCTGTACTGTGTTGCCACATCATAAAGTGTCCATAATATACATTGTACGTAAACTTTGGCTTTCCGTACACATGTTTCAAAATTAGTAAAGTGTGCGAAAATTTCTGAGTCAAAGAAATGTTGTTTGGTCAAAAATTTTCGCTGAAACATATGGGTGAATTTACCTTTAAAATCTGATTCAGAAACACAAATACATAAAAAAAATATTATTTTTTTAATACATTTGAGTGTTTGTCATACAAATTTCAAAAATTAATTTCCGTCCGTGTTTCTGAATCAAGGAGTTTAACGAAGTAGTAAAATTTCCTTTATCTATGAAATGTGTATAATGATTTAAATTAGCTGTCTAGTGTGTTCTCTTTTGACTTGTTGTTAATATATTAAAATGGCGTACTTTTCAATTTGGCATATGGTGAATTTACAGAGTGTACTAATTCTCATATTGCCAACATTTTAAAGAGCTTTAAAAATTTTACAATAAACAATACTACTTATTAATTTGAAACTATGGAAATACGACACTTAGCGTATGGTCACACACGACGATTATAGTTGGGCAATTCTTGAGTTTATATGTAGATGTTTTTACCTTAATAATTGCCGGTACTCGGCTATTTAAAGCAATTTTTTTGTTGTTGAATATTTGTCATTTCTTTTCATTCGGTGTTTCGCTTCCCTGTTTAGACAGGGAAACATTTGGAAGGGAAACATTTTGTTTGGTAGAGAGGGACGGGTGGGGAAGAAAATATGAAATTTGTTTCCCTTTCTCGGAGTTACGCTTTGTGCTTTCATTTTTATTGTTTACATTTGCTATGCTTTTTGACATTTGCTTTATTTCTTTTCGGCATGCGTTGTTCTCTATATTTTACATTTGACTTTGTTTGTATAAAAATAAAAAAATAAAAAATATTGTACTAAATAAAATTAAAAAATAAACTGGAATGTTTCCGACAACAATGTTTCCCTGTATGACCGCGAAGGAAAATACAAAAGAGAATTTCAGATGATTCCCTTCCAAATGCTTCCCTGTCTAAACGGAGACTAAGTAATTTAAATTTTGAACTAAAAATGTCACAAATTAAACTTTTAAAATGTTTAAAAATAAAAAAACACAACAAAATATTTTAGTGAAAACATTTTAATTAAAAGCGTTAATTAAAATCAATTATTTTATGTATGTTTTTATTATTGCTATTTACGGATAAAACACAAATGTCAAATTGTACGAAATAAAAGCTAAACAAAACAGAAAAATCGCCAAAGAAATTGTCGTGTGTGAACATAAAAGCAAGTTCAAAAGAAAATATGGAAAAAGTTGGGCAAATAAAATCGTCGTGTGTGACCTTCGACTTAGGACCAAAGTATATTAACTCCAGGCAGACTTAAGTCCACAGCTGATCATTGTTTTGTTTGTGAATTTTTCTTCCCAAATGTCTAAATTTGTTTACCTTTTTTTGTTCGTTTACATACCTTGTGTATGCTAGACGTGTGTGCAATGCTAGACGTGTGTGCATCACAAATATTTTTTTATTTACTAACATTTTGCTACTTTTTTATCAGCTGTTTAAGTGTTTGATTTGACATTTAGGAAGTTTTTTGTAGCAACAAAATACACGGTGCTTCTACCTGGAGTTAATATAACTTGCTTAGGACTGAGCAAGGCGAATTTAATTATCAGGTGGTGGTAATTCTACAACAAATACAACATTAAAAAAACAACATGGTTTTTATTGTTGCTTTCCACTGTCGATGTGTCAAAAACTATATGGTTTTTGTTTGTTTTTTTGCGCGGGAAAGAGTAATCTATGTAAACATAAATAATATTTGACAACTCAACCATCATTTATGCAAATAAAAAAGTAGATCAGCTGCGTTGTCAACACCACCTGATAATGAATTCGCCTTGGGACTGAGCTTTAATAAAATATTAAGAGTGTAAATATTGATACATACATGCTGGTGTTCTTCGGATTTCTTGAAGCAAGTTTATGAATTTAAATTTTAACTTTCTTTAATAATTAGTAACTTTTTTAACATTTTTGTGTTTGAATTTTTTTTTGTTTTACCTCTCAAAATGATATTCGATATATTGCACTTGATATACATGAGGGTATTAACTCGAAAATTAAACATTTTCACTTTGTGTAAAATATTAACTAAATATTAATTCACTTTTAAAAATTGGCCTTTATACCACCGCCTACTCTTTCATCTCAAAAATCACATTCTGATCATTTTCGTATTTTTTTTAGTTTTTCATATAAAACTTATTATTTTTAGTTAAACGTTTTATATTATTAAATTTTTTAAATTATTTTTATTTATTAAATTTTTTCCTAATCAATCACATGCCATGTCACACAACACAATTCCGAGATTTCTATCTCGAAGGTCGGGTCACCACTTCAGTGGAATTACTATTTTTAATGATTTATTTAAAGCATATTACTTATTAAATCTAAGTAAAACTGAAATATTAAAAGGTATGTTTGATTATTACAACGATTTGTTAGGCGTTTAATTATTATTTATAAACTTGTTAAGAAAAACAAAACAAACTGATGTATCTTTCAATCGAAGTATTGCCACATTATTTTTTTGTGCAAACCACGTATTATGTTAACAAAATCGCTCGAATCGCTCGGAATCTGAAAAACACCTAAAACAAAGTCTATCGGAATCACACAAACGGAATATAAAGCATGCCTATATATTCATCGGGTGCAAGGCATATTCATACAGGTAACCTCGTCGCAACAGCTAATCAGGCAGCATAAAGTCGTAATTTGCTCAATTCGTGTTGATTTCATTTATTTATGCAGGCATGGAAAATACGATTTTCGTTTCGATATCAAAGAATTAACATAACTGATATTGACACTATTGACGTGTTTATTTGGTCGTTTCCAGGGCATTTTAAAAACTTTATTTAATTTAAATTTTTAAGTATAAATTTAGAGCTTAGAGCTGCTAAAAGTTTTGCCTTTACTTTAAAATTTTATTAAAGTTGTATATATACTTTTTTTAGTTTAGTACAAAAACAACAAACATGTCCATATTGTTTTTATTTCTAATTAGCTATAAATTTTGTATATATTTAACGTATGTTTAAGTTGTAAATTTCATATAAATAAAGCAAAATTTTGTTGCTAGGATCAAAATAACAAAAACAAAAAAAAAACATAATATTTATTTATGTTTCAAAATGTTAATTTTATAATAATTTAATGACTTTAGTTTAGTTTCTTCCTCTTTTTTAATTTGCATAAAACTCTTGCTTCAGTGCCTTAATGCAAAAGTATAACAAACAAAAATTATTGTGCTGCATTAAATACAAATTTTTTTAAGAAACAAACAAATTAATTAATAAAACTAATTAGGAATAGTTTAATAATATAAACAATCTTATTACAAAGTATATTGAAAAACGAAGAAAACAATATTACTTTATGTTTAGAAAAGTAATACTTATAGTACATGTAATACTATTGAATATTTTAAGCCAACATATACATACATACTATCAACATACTTCATACAATTATATTTTAGCTTATACACTGGACAAAAATTATAATAATAATTATAAAATAAACAAACAAAAGGCATATACTAGAATTTAAAACGTAATTAAAATAAAAAATATTATAAAAAAAACAGAAATACAGAATAACCCATATTCCACGTATATTATTAAAAAAAGAAGAAATAAATATAAAATGATAAAAATCGGAAAAAAAAATTTTTTAATGTATTAAATTTTTTGAATAGTTTTATTTACTTACACTAGGTCTTGTCCAGCTATCGATTTGTTTGGACCGCAGACGATTTTCTTGTGTAACCAGCATTATCAAAACATTTTTGTTAGTACAACAATATTTAATATAGAAACTTGACCTTCATTTCACCGGTCTTAAGACTAAATGCTTCATTAGTCTTTACTTTCTGTTGTCGTTCTGTGACGTGCCGTAGTGTCAGATTTTAGGCAGAATTAGCTTGTACGTTCTGTGCTGTTATGAATCAGCTGTTTTGTTTCTGTTCAATTGAAAATATGTATATGTGGTTTGTTGTTTCTTTTTTATTCTATTCTGTTGCGGGCAAATCTGTAGAAAATATAATTCAACGTTAAGTAACGGCCATTGAAAGAGAAACAGCTGTTATTAACGTTTTAAAGATGGCTACAACAAAGCGTCTTTCTTTGCTTATATATGAAATCTGACACTACAATTTTTTTTTCATGTATAGACTTTGACGAGAAAAATATAGAAAAAATATAATAAGTTTGTTCTTGTTAGGTTATCTTATAAAGTAAAGCAGATAAATTTTTACAGAAGAAGTAACTACAAAAATTAAACAGCAGAATGGCCGTCGCAGAACGACAACAGAAAGTAAAGACTAATAAGAACTTTCATCTATAAGCAAACAGAGTCTCTCTGTTGCAGCGACCTTTAAAATATAGGCACCTAAATATCAGCTGTTTCTCTCTCAATGGCCGAAACTTAACGTAGAATTCTATTTTCTACAGGTTCGTCCGCAACGGATTGAAACAGAAAAACTAACGGCATATACATACATATTTTCTATTAATAAAAACAAGTCAGCTGATTCGTTACGAAACAGAAAGTAAAGACAAATTCTACCTTGACACGTTAATTGATATATCGTTTATTGCATAGAACAAAGTTTCTAACAAGTGCGAAATGAAAAACTTGACTGAAACAAATGTGTACCAGGGATGGCAAAATAGTTACAATCGTACTTTTTTTACACTATTTAAACTCGAAAAGTACAATGGTACTCCAATTGTCTTATTTAGTACAATTAAGGGAACACCCCAGTTTAAGTAATTTTAAATGGCAACTCATCATTGTTGCTGATGTTGATATATTATGAGGTTAAGGATTACTCCAATGGAGGTTTTAGTGTACTACCACTAGACAATTATTTGACTGTCAAAAGACAAAACTGCCATCACCAATTATTTTTAATTCTAATTTTAAATGTTTTTCAGAGTCTCCACCAGTAACTGCCAATCGATCTATACCTTCGTATAAGACGCCGAAATTTCCGAATCTGCATTTGGTCAATTCATGGTCCGGGTAACTGTAACTCGGTACAGCTAGCCGACGCCACGCAATTAACCAATGCGGTAGTGATACGCAAAACTCTCGAAGTCAGATAAAAAGGACGGCCTGATTGTCCTAATTCGACAACGATAATGACAACGACGCGCGAGCTCTTGACCCGAACAGAGCTGAATTACGACTGTGGAAATATTAAAATCTAACCACCGACCACCGACCACGCGAGCAACATATTGCTATTAATTATTGCCACAGCAATGGTCAAATTCTATTGCCAACACAAGATATTTGTCAAACTCTATATGGGAGAGACGAAAAATGCTGTAGGTCTGCGGTGATTACACCATGACCACTGCGTATACTTTGTTAAGTGTACACAGTAAAGTCAAAGTGCTTGAATTTCAAACAAAACATTTTGTTTCCAACACCGTGTTTTTTTTTTTTTTGTTCTAAAAACTTTTTTGTCCCAAAAAAAAAAACAAATTTATAAAAACAATCCTTTAAAAAATTGTCAAAATTTAGGTGAAAAAAGAAAAAAAAAATAATATCAAAAATATAAGTATATTTAAAGAAGATTTTATAAATTTATTTAAAAAGATATATTAGAAAAATTAAAATTAATTCAAAATAAAAAGAAAAACAAACATTAAACAATTTCAATTAAAAAAAAGCTTACAAATATTTGACAAAATACCTAGTCCATATACCAAATTGAAGTTCCAGATGTGTTACAATGAATCCCGATGCTGAATGTGATTGTTGCCCACCCACTACCTGTAAATCTTGTTCGCCTCAAACTTCTTCAGCACGACTGTAAGAGAGGATCTTTAATCTATTAATTTTTTCATTTAAATAAATTTGTTTGTTTTTGTTTAAGGATTCGAACTGAACGACCATTTAAGGAAGGAGTAGTTTGTAGTACTAAAAACTGTAATATTTTTGGCGGTCATGATATAAACCCAACGCCATTATCGGATTATCAATGTCGCATGAAACGTAAGTGAATTTCAGTTGTTCGTTTTTTTTTTTTAGGGTGACATACATATTAGATTTCTCTTTTACAATCGCTACCGAATGAAATAACCGAAGCACATTCTCTTAATATCGAAATGTTTAATTGTAGTAAAAGTATTCACGTCACTGGTTTTACTCTTGCAAAACTGCGTTAAACATTTTTTTTCGAAAAATTTTTTTGGTATTCAGTGAACGATTCCGAAATTTCGTTTGCTACTTTTTTGCGCTTACCTTGGGCAAAAAATAGGTGTTGTTTATGGTTTGATATTTACGATTAGTTGAGAGACAGTGCAAAAGTAAAATTTACCCTACAGATAAAGTAACTAGTATATGGTTGGAAATATACTAGTTCCTTCTAACTGCAGACTAGTTACACATCTGTCTTTTCATATATAAAATTATCGATTTTAACATAAGGTTGTCGTTATAGAACCCCAACTACTTAATTTGTATATAGTTTTATACCAGTTTAAATACTTAACGTATTCATAATTCAGCTCTGGTCGGGTCAAGAGCAATTATAGTATAATGGCAATCAGGCTGTCCATATTCATCTGAGTTTGGTGTCGCTATTTCGTGTGGTTAATAGTGTGGCGTAACGTAACTGTACTGTGGATACAGTTTCGAAAATATTATACAATTAACGTGCTTCTTGATTCGTTAAACTGGGGGAGCACCAATTAATCTCTTCGACTATTAAATTTACAGTTCAGATGAAGCATAGGTTGACTTACGGAAACCGAACCTTTGTGATATAACCTGGCCATATAAATAGACATAAAAAAAGTGTTGGAATCACTGAAAAACTCCTTTTCGTTTAAAAAAAATACGATTTGGGCCTTTCTACTTGTGACCAGTGATATACAGCCGTTGTTCCGTTTGTAATTTCTTCAATATTGATTTCCAATCCCATAAAGTATCTATTTTCTGAAAGCCTATCAATCATTTGGAAAAAGCAGGGAATAAATCGCTATTAAAACCCAGCTCATTCCCCCTATAACTTTCTGAAATATGAGAAAACCAAATGTATTTTTTCACATATTCTTACTAAAAAATTAACGTTTTTCAACCCCAGGATAATTAAGAGACATTTTTGTTACTACATATTTGTACATACTATATGCCTCTAGGGATATTCGTAAAAAATGTTGAACAAATCGGTCACTAGCAAGTTATAGGAAAAAATTATATCGATTATATTAAAATAATTTCTTAAGGTTTTCCATAATTTTTATACAAACCTAAGACACCAAATTGATATCCGTAGCCTCAAAAATTATTCCTAAAATAAGCTAATAGATCGGTTTGAAACAAACTGAGATATAAGCACAAAAATACAACGGTTTCGGTACTTTTTAGTAAAATTTACAAACGGCAATCAATATTTTTCAGCTTCTATACAACCGAGAGGGTCGGTATGGGTATCAAATGAAAGCGCTTGACTAGCTAACTATAACACACTATTAAAAATTTATTTAAATCCATTATGGCCGCCACTACATAAAGGCGTAAATGGGTCAAATGTAGTATTTGAAAATGTACACCCTCCAACCTTGATAATATTGACACCAAATGAAAGCGATTGACCAGTAGAATAGAGTAAATTATAAAAAAAAATCCAAGATGGTGTCTTAAAAAAAATGGCGGATATATGGGTAAAATATAGTTATTATAATTTTGACCCCTTCAACCTCAGAAGATCAGTAGAATACAGTAAAGTATGAAAAGATTAAGGTCCAAGATTGCCTCCATAACAAAATGGGGGATAATTGTCTTCTTAACCCCATCAATATGGATATCAAATGAAGGGCTTGTGTTAACTATGTAAAAATTTAAAATCAATGTTAGCGTCGGAAACATTAAAGCAAAATGGCGTTAAAAATTCAATCTGTCATTACGATGTGGTCATTATACGTATGTACATAATGGTAAAGGGTATTTTCGGATTCCGAAAATAGCACCTTTGTTGCTTTTTTTACAATTTATGACAAATTTTCGATATATAAAAAAGAAATTTTAAAAAGATTGTTTTATTTAAACAAGAAAAAAACGAATATTAGTTTTAAGGCATATTTATTCATCAGGTAGTCTTGATTTGTTAGCTGGTTTCTTTTTCTTTACTTAATTTAAGCTGTAAAATGTAAAACAAAAACTTTTTTCATTGTCAGGCAACAAAACAAGAATAGAAAATCAAAAGTCTCTCGGTTCACCCATTGGTGTTGCAGTTTCTAATGTCAACTTTAAAACCGAGTTCAAAACAAACGACATCGTACAGGCTCGCTATGCTACCTATCTAAAGGCATTTGCTTGCCTTTATCTTAATGACGAAAGATCGTGGAACTCATCACTTATTGATGATATAATGAAAGAAGGTCTTATTTTATATACGGCATCGCAAAAAGAAGAAAACAATTTAGAATCACCTGAAGATGTATACATGCCAAATGAAGTGAAAATTTTGCGTGAATTTGAGTTATCAGGTTTTAAATTTCACATCGAATTAATGTCACCCTTTAAACTGAATAACTCGGCCTTATCTGAAACTGGAGCGAAGGGTGATGGTATTGAATTAGCCTTAGATGACATTGCTACAGCTTTGAAAACGTTTTTACGCCAACGTAAATATGTTTTGATAACGGTGGACTCCTTTTATGCTTTGATTTGGCGTTCAAATGAGGCGTATTTTGTCTTTGATGTTTGTGGACGCCGGCTGGACGATTTTCAGTCTGATAAAGATAAGGGCGTGGCCATGTTAATTTGTCTAAATAGTCTGGACAATGTTCGGCATTTGATAGCGAATCTAAGTTCCTTGCAAGAGAGAGACCCTGTAGTTATTAGGGAAATAAAGATGGTGAAAGTTGTAACGCCTGAAGGCAATATAGTGCAACGGGATTATGGTGCGCGAACTCATCAATATCAAGTGGTTAACGATGATTACGCTTACCTCCTTTCCAGTCTACATTTGACACTTAACCGTAGAGATTTGCTTAGAAATCGCAGTGCTTTGCCCGTGGCAGTAACAGCTATTGTAGTCTCGAAGATAGATCATCCAGCCACTTGGGATATAAAAATGGTCGATAAAATAATATGCTTTGGGGTCAACTTTTGTCAGGCCTGCTGGGTGAAATGTACAGATAGAGAGCTGGTCGATGTAAATGAATTTCCCACTTATTTTACTATGGGTCAATTTCAAATCACCATAGAAATAATAGCCCACAAATATAAAGGTACCTGGCGTTGTGTACCGAGTTTCAAACACAGCGAATTGGGTCATGCTTTTAAAAAGGCGTTTGATACAGGTGACCAAAAACTGTTGATGCAAATCAATTATCAAATGTATGCTATTTGGAAGAAGCATGATTTTATATACCTGCTCGATCCGTACCGACATCGAATTCTAGGCAAGGAAGGTGAGTCCGAGGTGTACGAACAAATGCAGAAAAGTGCTACGGTCAGAATGTTTCGTTCTTTTGACGTATTTATGAATGTTTTCAATCACATTTTGCTCGATTCGAATCGTACGAGCCCGTTTTTTATACACACGGTAAAAGTTAAAAATATACAGACCCGCTTTAGACCAAAGGCAGACAGTACAGTACCAATCGAAGATACAAAGCTGGATGCTTATGGTGAAATTATATCACTTAATGAACACATCTGCTTTGAGGAAGCGAAGAACCTGTGCCAGAAAGCTCTTGGAGAAGTAAGCGATTATGAAGACGAAGATCTCAAATCGGATGTTGACGAAATAGAACTTAGAACCTCATCCAGCGAAGAAGATTTATTGGAAGAGGAGGAAGCTGGCATGGGAGAAGTGGAAGAAATGGAAGGTCTAGAATCTTCTTCGAGTGGTGAAGAAGGAGGCGGGCATAAAAGGAAGACTGCGGCTAGAAGAGTTGGTGGCAAGGGAAATAAAGCAGGTAGCAAGGGTACAGGAAAGGGTGACAAGAGTAAAGATGGCTCAAAGAAAGGAAAAAAAGGTCAAGGTACCAAAGATAATGAGGGACGTGACCATAAACGCAAAAAAGGTGAGAAAAAAGAAAGCGGTGAAAGTTCTGAAAACGAAGAGATGCCCTCAAAGACCAAAATGAGTAAAGGCCTTAAACAGAAAGATGATGAGGCAACTAATAAAAAGAACAAACAGAAGAGTAAAAGCTTTAAAGAGAAAGATGATGAGGCGACTAATAAAAAGAACAAACAGAGTAGCAAAGGTGAAGATCAAAAAGAAAGAGAAAACAAGGAAAATGAAATTAAAGATTTAAAAATAAAACCATCAAAAGTAGAACACAATCAAGAAGATGGCGATGAAGCACAAAAACTAAAAAACAAACATCTTAAAGATTTGAATGAAAATTATGAAAACAAAAAGAATCAAACAAAACTTACGGATAAGGTAAACGATGACGATAACATTGACGACAAAAAAGCTATTAACAACAACAAAAAATTAAAGGGAAAATCTACGGTTGAAAAAGATCGTGGTAAAAACGAACATGAAAAGGGAAATACAAATTTTACTGTTAACGAACAACTTGATGGAGATATAAATAAAGATGCAAATAAAAATGTTCCTAAAAAGGATAAAAAATTAAAAAATTTAGACCCAGAAAAAAATTCGGACAAAGACAAACACAAAGATTTAGTTAAAGCAAGAGATGACACAGTCGACTTAAATCTATCTAAAGATCAAGATGAAAATGAGCCACAGCTTGATAAACCAAAAAAGAAAGACGAAAAAGGTTTCAAAGCTATCAAAAGTTATTCCAATTTTGAAATTAAGAATATAGATGATGAGAAAATAACTAAAAGAATTGATAAACCTCTTGAAGAAAATGATAAACAAGGTCAAAGTGAAGCTAAAATTCATCACCATGAGCCTAGTACAGATCAGGTAAACGGTAGTGATAAAGAAAATGAAGGCAACTATCGTAATAAAATCACGGAAAAGGATTTAAATAAAGTAAAAAAAAATATTGATAACGACAAAGAAATAGATGAAAAACACAAACCCAAGAACAATTTAGATGAAAACAACCGGCCAGATAATAAAAAAAGAACGCTTTATGATCCAAATCGTGCCAAAGGTAAAAAAGGCAGCACAGTCCGTTCGCAGCTATACGATGATGGCACCGAGGCAGATGATGAAAACGAAGACTTCTTCAATACAAAACAACGTTATTGTTCTATACCTAATCCAAATCGTTATCCTGGCTATTTTAAACAACCGGCTGATATGGCTGTAGTTGGTTCTGAAACAGGCAGTTATGAGAGTATTTGCAAACTTTTCCAGGCTGGTTTTAAAGTAGCCGATCGCCTTCTTATTATGACTCCTTGGGGAAACTTTGTAATTTTTCGTTGTTCGAACAAAACGGGCTTGAAGGAAAAACATTATTTTCTTTTCGATGGCTGCACATGTAATTTTAATCGTTTTCGGCATTTAGATCTAAGTGTGGGAACAGCTGGGCTCATATGCTTTAAACACATCCACAACGTTATTGAGTACATAAGACATTTACGTAAATCACGTAAAAAGAATCGCAATGAACAAAAATACAACGTCGATGATATTTGTCATCAATACTGCAACAGACATTGTAATTTAAGAATTTAGAAATCAAAAATTTATGTTATTTTTTTAGAAACTAGCTAAATGTAAACTGCAATTGTATTAAAAAAAATTTATAAATGCTGCCTATACTTATATAAATTTTATTTCCCTAAGCTGTTAAAACTATTGCCAGTTTGTAGATCATGCAGGACATAACTCTAAAAATTTAATAGAATATATGTCCTCGACATACATATGTATCCTTACAGTATTTTTATACCCTTCACCTGTGGTGCACAAGGGTATATATAGCTTTGTCATTCCGTTTGTAATTTCTACAATTTTCATTTCCGACCCCATAAAGTATATATTTTCTGAATGCTTATGAATAGAGGAGTCGATTAAGCCCTACCCGTCTGTCCGTGTGTTGGTTGAAATCAACTTTTAGAAGCAACTATATGTTTCTCAGATCTGAGTATGGTATCAATCTTTTGAAAATATCCGGGAATTAATCGCTATTGAAATTCAGAACAATCGCCCCATAACTTTCTGAGATATAAGCAAAAAACCACGACCACCTGGTTTTTTTTACAATTACAACAACAACATACATACATACTGGTTAAGTAAACGTGGCATCGAATTCCAGCTGATCCAAAAAAATTTAATTTTATTTTATTTAATATATTATTTATATTTTATTATTTTTTTTAATTTTTTTTTGTAATTTTTTTATTTTTAATATATTTTTTTTTGTAATTTTTTTTTTGGTATGTTTTCTACATGTATGTACGTATTTTATATGAGATGAATGGTGATACAAACAATTGTTATTGCATGACTACACGTTGTGAAGGGTATATAAGATTCGGCACGGCCGAATATAGCACTCTTACTTGTTTTTTATAATTTTTTTCTTATTTTTTTAATATTTTAAAAAAATTTTTTATTTTTATTATATATTTTTTATTTTTTATTTTTTTTTAATTTTTTTTTTATGTCTATTTTTTTTTTATTATTTTTTTTTAACACACATGCGTAAATTTATAATTTTACAATGGGATGTTTTTATATATGTACTAAAGGCCTGCAACTGTTGCACTATACAACATAGCAACATGTGTCACATAATGCAACTGCTAATTCATGCAATGCCGAAAATGCATGTTTGACAAAGACATAAAAAGACAGTGTATAATTAGTTTAATTAAATATGTACATAGTTCGAACATTGATATTGCATACATGAGCATAGAAAATGAGAAAGTCAACACATGCGACACATGTGACATATGCAGCACATGTTTTTTATAGTGCATTTTAATCATTGCAATAGAACATTATATGTAATAAAATCAGAAATTTATTTAATATAATTGTAGTTACATACTTTAAGGAAATTTCTTTTAAGGATTTATTTAGAAAATATTTAAATAAAGTCAATTTGTTTTGTGTCGGGTTTGGCTGTTTTTTTTTTTTTGGGTTGTGGGTTTGCCTTTATTTTCCGCAAAATATAACGCTCGTCCCGATAATTAAATATTTTATTCGGTGCCTTCCTGCTTTTGTTATGAACCCGATTTTCATGTATGAAACGCTCAATGATTTTTTGGACCGTCATGTTAACCATTTCAGCTATTTTTCGCTGTGAGTGGCCATTTTTGAAATGGTTTAAAACCAATTGAATCTAAACTAACAATTCAACAAAAAACATTGCTAGAATTAAAAATACGAAAAACGGAACCAAAAACAAAGCTGCACTGAAGTACCGTTACAATAAGAATTTACTGCATAAAATAAGCTGTAAGATGAAAAAAGAGTGTTTTTTTTTTTGTTTTCAGACTTTTGAGAGCTAAAAATAAATGTTTTTGCAAACAATGTTTTGTTTTTTAAAAAACAGCGTTTTCTCTTCTAAATAAAACCAAATTCTTTTTCAAGTTACCGTAACCTACCGTTGCCACATGCAAGTGCAAGTGAAAAAAAACCAATACACTAACACTTTTTTACTAACACAACTACACTTTGGCAACCTGCGACTCAGCTTGCGAAGAAATTTTTAAGCAAGTAAAATTTTTACAGTTACGGCAAGTAAAGTGACAAGCCGAAAAACAGTGTTGTCTAATACTGAGTTTTTTGTTAACTCAATAATAAAGGGTGTTTTTTTAAGCCCGATAGAACTTGAAATTGTAAAAAATAACACAAAAAATTAAATTGTAATCAAAATTTTTTTTTATTCGAAAGATCAATGCGTGACATTAACATTTGAAAATGATTTCGGGCATATGGGCACCGCGGCTGTTCTTGACGAAGCGCATTCTGGACGTCCAATTTTATCGCAAAATTGTGTTCAGCGATGAGGCGCATTTTTGGCTTAACGGGTTTGTTAATAAGCAAAAATGCCGCATATGGAGCGAGACCAATCCACAAGAGACCCTACAGACTCCATTACATCCAGAAAAATGCACCGTTTGATGCGGTTTTCACGCTGGTGGCATCATCGGACCTTATTTCTTCAAAAATGAGGCCGGAGCTCGCGTTACGGTCAATGGAGATCGTTACCGCACCATGATCAATGATTTTTTGTTTGAAAATATGGATGACATTGATCCGGAGGAGATGTGGTTTCAACAGGATGGCGCTACGTGTCATACGGCGAACGCAACCATCGACTTATTGAAATCAAAATTTGGCGATAAGTTGATTTCGAGAAATGGACCTGTCAATTGGCCTCCAAGGTCGTGCGATTTGACACCTCTCGATTATTTCCTGTGGGGCTACGTGAAGTCACTGGTTTATGCTGATAAACCAGCAACAATTGACAACTTGGAGGCCAGCATTGTTCGTGTTATTCGTGACATACGGCCAGCAGTGCTCGAAAAAGTGGCCCAAAATTGGACGTCCAGAATGCGCTTCGTCAAGAACAGCCGCGGTGCCCATATGCCTGAAATCATTTTCAAATGTTAATGTCACGTATTGATCTTTCGATTAAAAAAAAAATTTTGATTACAATTTAATTTTTTGTGTTATTTTTTACAATTTCAAGTTCTATCGGGCTTAAAAAAACACCCTTTATATCATACAATTGTGGTAAATAATTCAGCTAATGTCTGAGTAAACGTGTTTTAATCGGCTGTCATATTTTTCTTTAATATTTTTATTTTTCTTGCGAACTATTTAAAGTATAATATTTGTTAATTATATTTTTGACTAGTTTTTAGTACTGGTCTGTTGAAAATTGCTCATAATTTATATGCTTGGTGAATTATTCTAAATTGTTATTTATTCATCACTTGTTGATTGTTGCTGCTGTGCTTATTTGGTTGTTGGCGCCATATTTTTTCTGTATACTGGTGTTCTGGTAAAGTATATGAAAATATTTTTTTTCCAAAAATGGCTGGTGGTAAAAAGGATTTGTGTGGAGTTTGTCAAGCTAGTTTTACGAGAGGGCAATCTGGTGCTCAATGTGATGTTTGTCAAATGTGGTTTCATTCATCATGTGAAAACATTAGTGAGGATGAACTTAAGGTTATGAGCAGTTTCAAAAATCTTTCATTCATCTGTTCATCTTGTAAGAAGAACCCACCTAATTTGGTTGTTAGCTCTTTGCGGAATGACATTGCTAAGCTGAACGGCAGGTTTGATGATTTGATTTCTAAAGGTAATACTGACTGCAACAGCATCAAACAGTCTCTTAATGATATTGTTGCGGAATTTAAGTCGGAAGTTTCTGTATGTATTAATAACCTAAAATCTGATTTGATTGACTGTAATAAGCGTATATGTGATGTGGAATCTTCTACTTTAACCAAATTCTCTCAATTTGAAATTGATAATAATGTGTTGCACCGTAAATTTAATCGCTCTGACATTTTCATACGTGGTTTGCCTATGGGCTTAACTGATCTTGAAATGCCTGTTGTGGAGTTGGCTACATTGTATAAAGTGCCAATTAAGCCTCATGATATTAATCATGTATGTTACCTGCATAATAAACAATTTGTGCTTGTTAAATTCAACAGCATTCATATTCGTGATAAAATAATGAAGGCGTATTTTTCTACTGTCAAATCTCGAGCTTTGTTGGTGTCTGACTTGATAAAAACTGATGTTGCCCAGATAGGTTCTAATGGTCTTAGTGATCGAACTATTGAGAAGAGAGTTTTTCTGAATGACCATTTTTCACCTTTATCTGCTAAGCTTAATGCTACATGTAGAAAATTGTTGAAAGACAATATCATCACCAAATTTCGTATCCTGGATGCTGATAAGCCTAAAGCTAAAATTTTGATGTTGGATGGTAAAGAAGTGGTTCTTGATGCTGATGGATGTGCGGGCTTATTTAAAACCTCTGCTTAGCTGTTATATTTTATATTTTATCTTGATCTCCTATTTTTATTATTATATTTTTTTATTATAAGTGTTTTTATCAATAATGAAGCATTTTTTATTTTTTTTTTAATTTTGTCGAATAACATTAATATGTTGTAGCTCTTGTGCTGCTCTTATTATAGTACTCATTAAAGTAATATCAATATTTAATGATTTTTTCCTATTATTTTATTAACAAGTCTCTACTTTATTTAGTTTGCCTACATCACGCATATAACTTTTTGTAATGTTCAATTCTTATTTTGCTACTATGTGGAATTTTGAAATTTACTTTATATGCATATGTGTATATACATATGTATATATGTGTATACGTTTACTTGAGCATTCAATTGTTTCATATTTATTTTATTTTTTTTTTTCTTACTTTATTTTTTGGGTAATATGATTAGCTGTAGATTATGTTAGTTTTGTACATAAATTAATTAATGTTTGTAAGATATGGTACTACTTCATTAATATGCATCTCTTGCTTCCCCAGCATACTTTTATTTGTTTTTTTTGATGTCTTCTAGAGACAATCTTGGTCCTGTAGTTAGGGATAGTTCTTATCTAAGAGGTTTGTTACTCCCATACGTTAACCAATTTAATATAGCTCACTTGAACTGTCGTAGCTTATCGCCTAGTTCTAATTCAGTGAAATTTGATGAACTTAAGTCCATCATTACTCGTAGTACGTTTGATATATTTGCTGTAACTGAAACTTGGTTCAATAACTTAATCTCTGATCGTGCTGTTGGAATCTCTGGTTATAATATTTGTCGTATTGATAGGCCTTATCCGTCTAGAGGGGGTGGTATTGCCTTATATATATCCAGAAAACTTAAGTATAATGTGGTATCTAAGATTCTTGTTTCTGGCTGTGAGTCCCTTTTTATTGAGCTTTACTCTAGAAATACTAAACTCTTGTTTGGAGCTATTTATCTCCCTCATGGATGTTTAGATAAATTTGATAGGCTTCATCGTAATTTATTATCTAGGTACTCTAATATCATTATCGTTGGTGACTTTAATTGCAATTTATTCTTGCCTTCTAAGTCTGAATTAGTTCGTTCTTTTTGTTTAAGAAGTAATTTGTCTATTATTCATAATTCTAAACCTACACATTTTGACTTGAGAACAAGAACTTCGTCTCTTTTGGATTTTTTTTTGGTTAGCTATTCATTTTCTACAAGCATTTGTGATCAAATTCAATGTCCATCTATTTCTGATCATGCACTCATTTTTGCCTCGTTTGACTTCAGTACTGTATATTCTGATGATTTCTTTGAGTATCATGATTTTGAAAATATTAATTGGGTAGGTTTTTTCTCGTTTCTTAGTGAATATAATTCTTCTCAAATATTTAATTCTATTGATATAGATGAGATGTGTTCCCTTGTTAGCTCTTTCTTTTTTGTGACCTTTATAGCTTCGTGCCTACGGTAAGAATTAAGTTATGTGATAGAGATAATGTATGGATGAATTCTAACAGAGTTGTGTTGGCTAGGACCCTTCGTGACTTTTCATTTTCTGCTTTTCAAGCTAACCCTTCTAATCAAAATTGGCTAACATATTGTAAATTTCGTAATAAAGCTAAAAATATTATACGTAAAGAAAAAAGGAAATACTTTTTTAATCTGTTTAATTCCTTGGATTCTTATGGTTTTTGGAAAGTTATTAAGGGATCTGGTTGTATTGGGAGGGATGATAATGCTTTTGGATTTGACGCTAATACTATAAATGGATATTTTGTTGGCCCTGATATTTCCACTCCTGATAGCTTTAATTTTGATATTATTGATAACTCTGTTGAATTATTTTCTTTTTCTTGCATAAGTGAAGTAGAATTATTTGATGCCTTGAATAAAGTTAAATCTAAGTCAGTTGGTGTAGATGGAGTTTCTATTAAATTTTTAAAAATTGTTCTACCTTTTATTTCTGATATTATTCTACATTTAGTTAACTCTATTTTAACTACATCCAAATTTCCGTCAGCTTGGAAGATTTCTTGTATTGTTCCTATTCCTAAGTCTAAGGTAGTTCATAGTCCTGATGATCTAAGGCCTATTTCTATACTTCCTGCAATTTCCAAAGTTGTTGAACATATTTTAAAGGATCAAATTGTTACCTCTGTATCTGATATGATCTCTGAGTCTCAATATGCCTTTCGTAGCGGCTTGAATACTACCTGCCTTCTTTTGAGTCTAACTGACTTAATAAGGAAAAATATCAATGATGACAAGTTGAGTGTTTTAATATCTATGGATTTGTCTAAGGCATTTAATTCTATTAACTTTTGTAAAATGATTTCTAAACTTTCAAGTGAATTTAAATTTTCTAGAACTGCTTGTCGACTTATTATGTCCTATTTATCTGGCAGATCTCAATTTGTGGTCAGCAATACTGAGATTTCTGAAAGACTTAATCTCCACTCTGGGGTTCCCCAGGGTTCTGTTTTAGGTCCGCTTTTGTTTATTTTATATATTAATGACCTCTCTAACGTTGTAAATTCCTTTCAATGTACCCCTTTCCTTTTCGCTGATGATGTGTTTCTCCTATTTAGAGGAAATAGAAGATTTAATGAAATATTTGAGAGCAACATAAACTCATGCTTAGAATGCATTAAGCTGTGGACTATTGACAATTTTTTGGCCATTAATACATCAAAGACTAAGGCTTTGATGTTTGGTCCTACTTCTCGTTTTTTTACTACTCTAGATATTTTTCTTGGTGATGATGTGGTTCAGTTTGTTGATCACCATAAATGTTTAGGAGTTGTTATAGATAGGAAACTTTCTTTTAGTAATCATATTGATTTATTATCTGGTAGAGTTTGGGGTTTGCTGCGGAAAATCTACTGCTCTAATATTCTCTTGCCTCTTTATGCGAGGAAAAGATTAGCTTATGCAGTTTTAATGTCTCAAATTTTTTATGGTTTTGAAGTTATCTCTGGTACTGTTGGTTTTCTTCTTGATAGACTTAAATGCTTGATTAATGCTATTGTTAGATTTGTCTATAATGTTCGTCGACGGGAGCATATTTCTGGTTTCGTTAGAGAGTTTTTAGGATGTTCTTTTAATAAATTTGTATGCTTTCGTAATTTGTACTTGTTTTATAAGATTATAAAATATGGTAAACCTTTATCACTACGTAATGCGTTTTCTTTTTCTCCTCGTCGTAGGAATCCGCACCTAATTTTCCCTAGAATTCTTAGATCTATATACGCTAGGTCCTTTCTTGTTAGAATTATTAAGAACTGGAATTGCTTGCCATTGGAATTACGTATTTTTACTCATTCTAATAATGTTTTCAAATTAAAACTTATGAGACATTTTGCTGCTGTCTAATTTTTCTTTTCTTTTTTTTGAACTGTGGTGATGAGCCTCCCTAACTGGACTATTTTTTGTATTACTTTTTATATTATTACCTTAATATATGACCTAATGTTTTTATGCTTGGGGGGCAAATAAATGAGACTGTTTGTTATTGAAGTTGTAAAATAATGTATATAATGTATAGTATATTATATTTTTATTATAAGGCTATGCTTAGGCGTTTTCTAACTATGTAATATATTATAATTGGCCTTTGTGGCTTTATATTACGGAATTGGAATAAATAAATAAATAAATAAATAAATATATGTATATAAAGAATATTGAGCAAAAATATAAATATTCATTTAAAATGTAAGTTTTAATATAAATATCAAAATTTAATAAAAAAAATTATATTAAAAAGTTACATGTCTAAAGGTAACGTTCAATAGTGGCTATTGACAACACTTAACTACCAATTGAAGCAGCGCCATTTGTTTTAAATTTGTTTGAAGTTTATTTGTTGACGACATTTTAAAAATGAACTTGCACTGTGCTGTGTAGCCACTCAAAAAATTTTTGTGTTTTTTTTGGCATTTCTCCTGATTTTCGTTAGTAATACGTATACACTACTTGCAAGTAAATACTTGCCTGTGGCAACGTAGGGTAAGTTGTGCTTCTATAGAGCTCTAAAAACAAAATATTTCAAAGAAAGACATGGTAATTAACACAACAGCGTACAACAGCTTGCCTAAGTTGCAATGACATGCTAAGACAGTGGGCCAATTCAAAGTAGACTCTCATATTGTACTATGTCATATAATTCATATTAATATGACTAGTGACTTTGAACACCTTTTGTTAACAAATTATGTATTTAATAAAAGAAAGAAGACAAAGAGATGACGCTGTTAAAAATTGTATGTATACAGGAAAGAAGAAAATAGAAAATATTCTCTCTGAGAGGTGAGAAGCGAAGAAATTCTCTCTGAGAGACAGTATGGTTAACAGTATAACATAAACAATTTCTTATACATAGAAAACAAATGTGTAAAGTCATATTATTTTTTTTTGTATGGAAATTACTAACAAAAATTTTATGCATGCATAAAATAATATGAAATAGTACAAATATGACTGATATGCAACCACTTTGAATTGGCCCAGTATGTTTGAGTTGGCATAACATGTTATAACACCTTGTTTAAATTCGCATGGCATACCAAAGCATGAAATCTTTTAAAATGACATTTTTACAGAAAATGTTGAATTGTGCAGGAGTTTAATATGTACCTATATTTTTTATATGTATGTACGTACATATTTCATATGAGATGAATGGTGTTTCAAACTATTGTTATTGCGTGACTACACGTTGTGAAGGGTATTTGAGATTCGGCATGGCCGAATATAACACTCTTACTTGTTATACCCTTCACCTGTGGTGCACAAGGGTATATATAGCTTTGTCATTCCGTTTGTAATTTCTACAATTTTCATTTCCGACCCCATAAAGTATATATTTTCTGAAAGCTTATGAATAGAGGAGTCGATTAAGCCCTGACCGTCTGTCCGTCTGACCGTCTGTCCGTGTGTTGGTTGAAATCAACTTTTAGAAGCAACTATATGTTCCTCAGATCTGTATATGGTATCAATCTCTTGGAAATATCCAGGAATGAATCGCTATTGAAATTCAGCACAATCGCCCCATAACCTTCTGAGATATGAGCAAAAAACCACGACCACCTCGTTTTTTTACACAATTACAACAAAAACATACTTATATACATACATGCAAAAAACATGCCAAAAAAAAAAATTACAAAAAAAAAATATATTAAAAATAAAAAAAAAATAATAAAAAAAATTACAAAACAAAAAAATTTTAAAAAATTTTTTAAAAATTTTTATAAAAAATTTTTTTAAAAAAATTTAAAAAAAATATAAGAAAATAATAATATATAAATAATATCTTAAATAAAATAAGATAAATTTTTTTTGGCTCAGCTGGCATTCGATGCCACATTTAGTTTAACCAGTATATAGGGTGAATGCTCCTAAAGTCGGCATGCACCAATAGTCGGCACTTTTGACTTAAAAGTCAAATAAATAAGAATAACGGTAAATTTATACATGAGTACGATTAAGCTTTAATTCTTAACACTCTCAATTCTCTAAATGTATTATTCGCAATTGGCTGAGATGAGTAGTTTAATCTTTAATTGTCCTCATTCAGTAACGACCTTTCGATACGTGCGGTAGTGCTTGATTTTTGAGTTTTTTTTTTAGTGCGAACGTGAACTGAAACAAGTAAGTAATCACATCTATTTAAGTAATTTTTTTGCAAGACCTATTTTAAAAGATAGAATAATGACTGTATATTGTTCTTTTTAAACAGTTTTTATAAAAAATATTTTGTTTTTATAATTTTAAAGACTGCCGACATTATGAATACAAAATTTTACTATTTTCTATAGTCGGCATATGGTGCCGACTATAGGTAAAATCCGTTTTTCTCAGTTTAAGCTCAAATTATAAAAATTTGTTTATTCCTCTTCTGTCTTTTGAATTCTTCCAAAAAAACACAGTTTAAAACGATTTTACCCAATAGTCGGCACAGTTTTTATTGAGTATTTTAAGAACTGCCGACTATAGGTCAAGTAGGTGATCAAGTATTCTAAAGTCGGCAGCAGCATTTATTTTTGTTGAGAATACAAAACACATTATAATTTTAAGGATTGTTGGTAAAAAATTTTCAGAAAACCATGATGCACCCACAAGGAAAAAGACCAATGCATCAGTATTCCGAAAATTCATTAAAAAACGCTCTTTGCGATGTTAGAGAAGGCAAGATATCAGTTTTAGGTGCTAGCAAAAAATATGGTGTTCCGCGTTCAACAATTCAGGATAGGCTTAGCGGACGCGTGTCAGATGGTCCTCGCAGAATGGGTCCACATACGGTATTATCTTCCTTAGAAGAAGCCCGTTTGGTAAAATGGTGTCAAGATTTAGCAAAATGTGGATTTCCTTTAAAATCTGAAGATTTGCTGAACACAGTTCAGTCAATTGTTAAGGAAGATAAACGTCCGACACCTTTTTTAAATGGTAGACCAGGAAAGCACTGGTATTCAGGTTTTTTAAAACGTCATCCGTGTCTTGCTATTAGGGAATCAGAAGGAATAAGCAAGGGAAGAGCTATTATAACTGAAGAAGGAATACGAAAATGGTTTCAAGGGTTAAAAGATTTTCTGTTTGAGCAAAATGCCTTAGATATTTTAGATGACCCATCCCGAATATTTAACGGCGATGAAACTAGTTTCAGTATGTGCCCTAAAACCGGCAAAGTTATAGCACCAAAAGGATACCGAAATGTTTATTCCATTCAAAAAGGAAATGAAAAAGAAACTATCACAGTTCTTTTAGTATTTTCGGCAAATGGCAAGACATTGGAACCAATGGTTGTTTTTCCATACGTACGACCTCCAAAAGATGAAGTAAGTAGTCTACCAGAAAATTGGTTTCTCGGTAAGTCCGAATCAGGATGGATGGTAAGCGATACGTTTTTTGAATATATCGCAAATGGAATTCACAGTTGGCTAAATAAACATAATGTACAAAGGCCCATTTTGTTGCTTGTTGATGGCCATAAATCGCATATGACTTTAGAACTAAGCAAGTTTTGTGACGATAACGGTATAATTTTGTATGCACTTCTGCCAAACACAACGCATATATTACAACCTGCTGATGTTAGCGTATTTAAGCCACTGAAAGTTGAATGGAAGAAAGCCGTTAGAGAATGGCAAATGAACCAAGAAAATAGAAACAAAGCAATAACAAAATCAACGTTTTGCCCGCTTCTTTACACGGTTCTTACCAAAATAAACCTCGAAGATACCATTAAAAATGGATTCCGAAAGTGTGGATTATATCCTTTCAATCCAGACAATGTAGACTTCAGCAAATGTGTTCAAAATCAGCTGGAGTTAATGGAAATAAACCAACAACAAGAAGAAAAACAGGAAGAGGATTTTGAACTTGTAGTAAATACAATCAACCGTATAGCTCCTAATTTGCTCAAGCGTGGAATAGATTCAAATGTAGTCATTGAAGAGATCAACAATTTAAAAAAATATAAGAATGACCAATCTATTGAAATATTAGCAGACGTTACCATTGAATCAGGCACATATATTATAAACGATGAAGGTGTATTGGAATTGCAATCGAAGCACGTAGAACCAACGACTTTGGCAACAGAAAAGGATAATAATACTTCTGAAAATAATACTTCTTTGAAACCTGTGTACCGCCCTTCTCCAAATCCAGAAACAAATAATAACGACGTTTCTTTTCAACCATTTGACTGTTCTAGTCCAAAATTAAGTTCTCTTTTAGAGATGAACCAAACGTTCCGAATGAACATCGACTGTCAGTCTCCATGCTCATCAAGAACAAGTAATAAAAATTCATTTTTTAAGTCGCTTGGGTGTTCACCAAGTACAGGTAAATATATTCTAAACAATTTGTCCCATTGCTATTTGCTATTTCTTGTTTTTAATTTTAAAATGCTCAGGCTCGTCGCTTATTAAAACGGATTCTATGTCACCAACGTTTGAAAAGCATTTATATTTTCCTAAACCATCGACTTCTTCAAAATTCTCATCAAAGCCAAAGGCCCCTAGTGCTATATCTGCTCTTGCATGGAGAGCCCATATTGAGTCAAAAGATCGAGAAAAAAATGCTAGGGCTGAAGCAATAGAAAAAAGAAAACTTGAACGACAACAACGAAAAATGGAAAAAGAAAATAACTCAAAAAACAAAAAAATTAAAAAAGGGAGGAAGAAACAAATTTGTGGATCATGCAAAGAAGATTTGGACACCGATGCGGAGGATGATGGGCTGAAAAATGTTGGATGTGATACTTGTCCAGAGTGGTTTCACTTAAAATGCACAAATTTAAAAGAAATTGCATATGACGATGTAATTGAGATTGACTTTGTTTGCAAAACATGTAATGAACTAAAAGACTGAAATAATAATCAAATATTTTTTTTAACAACTAAGTTTTAATGAAAATAGTACCTACATATTTTAAATGAATTTAAAAGTATAAATGAAGTACCTGATTTTTTCTTTTTGTTATTATTTTTTATTTATCTATTAAATGAATTTCAAAGACTTTTGTTAATTAAACCTAATACCTATATTTTTTTTCTTTAAGTATTTTTACGCATATATTTAAGAAAATAAGTATCCAATACTTTCATTAATATAATTTAAACAAAAAAAATAATATAACTATTTCATAAAACATATATTTTTAATAAAAACATTTGAATTCTTTAATGATCTTAATATTTCCTTAATAAAAAAACCAATGCCGACAATAGGGTCATAAAATGCCGAACTTAGGAAAAAAGGTGCCGACTACAGGCGCAAATCGTGCATTTTAGAAAAAATGTAAATTACTCAATTTTAATAAAAATATGTTTAGAGTCAGTAAATTGAGTCTAAAACTATACTAACTACTGGGCAATAATAATTCGGTGGCATCCCAACATCATGTTCACACTCATGAGAGCACCAGTTTAAATATCAGAAAAAAGTTAAACTGCCGACTATTGGTGCATTCACCCTACATATATACGTATTTTATGAGATGAATGGTGATACAAACAATTGTTATTGCATGACTACACGTTGTGAAGGGTATATAAGATTCGGCTCGGCCGAATATAGCACTGTTACTTGTTCAATTTCATTTTGTTTTAAAGAACTCTAAAATTCATGTTTATAGTCTACCAATGATTGTTTGTTTTTTATTACATCATCTTGGATTTTTTTAATACCATATCCACATTATGAATATACTGCATGCAATCATCACATACAAAACGTATAAAATTATTTCCTTCTAATATTTTCGATGAATATTGATCAATACCACAACATTTGTTTGTAGTGTTTATGAAACACTTTGTTACATACACCCAAGGTCTATTAAATAAGGTCTGTGCAACTCTACAAAAACAAAAAGCAAAAAAAATATACGGGCATTTTGTTAGTGTAAAATTACTCTAAGGTAGTCAAAAACAGCTGACTAAAATACCAAAAAATTCATCCAGGTGAAATTATCAGTCCATCTGATGGGAAACGTTACTGTCAAACTCTATGTATAAAAAATTATTTTTTATGAGGTATTTGACAGAGAGCAGCACAGCAAATTCGCCGTTGCATATACCTGTATGAATATGCCCAACGCCTATTAAATTTTGTGTTTTCATTTTGTTTAACAATTTTTTCAAGACAACAAAAATAAATTGTGTTAATAGTAAATATTTGCTAATGATATGGCTGATAAAGATAAAATAGAAGTCTAGACGATGTCTTGAAGAAGCGTGCTGTTTCACAAGGTATGTTGGGCCAAAAAGATGCTCGTTTCGCTGCTGGTGTTGTACAAATGGTGCGTGAAGGCAAAATAGCTAATCGTTGTATATTCTTGGCCTGTGAGCCAATGGCAAGGCTGCTATAGCTGTTGGTGTGGCTCAGTCCTTGGGTACAGAAACGCCTTTTACCAACATGTCCGGCTCGAAAATATATTCATAAGTTGAAAAATTAACAATCATAAGATTGAAAAACATAAATGTCGCCCTAAAAAGGTAAACAAATTTTGACAACTGCGAGTAGTAAACATAGGGGAGCAAAAAACGATCAGCTGATTAGTTGAACAGACCTTATTTAATAGACCTTGCATACACCCATACATTGAATGCCTGTTTCACCGCGGATTGATTGATTGTTTGCTTTTATTGCACTCAGCGATGCTATGGATTTAATTATGTATTTTATTAACTTCAAAATACTTTATTCTAGTAAACTTTATATTCACTGAAAAGATTTTGCACATTTTGTTGGTTTACAATAGTCCTATCTATTTTCTTAAATCAATTAATATTTGATTTTTAGACATTTTTAGAGCCTTGTTGCTGTTGTTTCATTTGCCAAACGTTGCCAGACAACTTTTTTAAACCAATAGATTTCTTTAAGTATAATTGGGTACAGTGAACAGCGTCGTCATCTTGGTAATTTGAGCACTTTTTGTGCTTTTAAAAAATTTTATATACACGTTTATTAATATCCTGTATGGTTTAAGACATAAAACACCTACTGTTTCTAAAATTAACTTGTTACGAGAACTGATTTCTAAAGTAAAATTTCAAGTTGCTCAAAAGTGAAAATAAAAACAAGAGTGCTATATTCGGCCGTGCCGAATCTAATAATACCCTTCACCATCATGTACATAAATATAATCCTACATCGTAGCTTAATCTATATTTCATGTTATACGCCATTTGTTCTTATTATTTCTTACGTCATCCTTGATTTTAAATTTGTACGTAGTTAACTGTATTATAGTCAATCCCTTTAATTTAATACCCATATTGGTGGTTAAAAATACTTTATTCGCCATTTTGTTTTAGATGCCAACTTGGATTTAACATTTTTTAATAATTTACTGTATTCTACTGATTCAGCCCTTTCATTTGATACCAATATTGAGGGGGTTCTAGAAGCTACATTTTAAAATACCAGATTTGACCCATATATAAATTAATTGTCCGCCATTTCGCAGTGACGGCCAACATGAATTACAGTATTTTTATAGTGCTTATATTGCGCTAGTCAAGTCCTTTCAGATGATACCAATATTGACTCTCTTGGTTGTCTAGAAGCTGAAAAAATTGATTTTCGTTTGTAAACTTTTGGTATATTTAAAAAAAATCTGTTTTTTAAATACATATTTATCATCCATAAAAAATTTGACGAAAAAGCGAACACCTTTTATAACTTAAACAATTTGAACAAAAATCGTAATTTTGTATATCGTTTTTTTTTTTTTAATTTTACAAATTAAATTACTAAATATTAGTTAAATACAAAAAAAATATATTTAAAATTTAATACAAAGACCATAACTTAAGGGAAAAAGAACGAACAAATTTCAAATGAGACAAGCAGTTTTAATAAGAGCATCCAACATTTAATAATCAATTATCTTTTTTTCGTTTCATTTGTAGGTAGGCATTCATTATTGTTGTAGTTACAAAATTAACGCTTCTGATACTGTTACAACTATAATTCATCCCCTGCAGTCTGTGTTTGCTGTTTGTTAAAGGTATAAAACTAAAGAGAATATTTCGACTAAGCCTAGGGTTAATAAATCATTTATAAATAAAACCTAACATTCCATGGCCAACGAATTTGAGTTTTCATTCAAAGCAGTCACACCATTTTCTATTGGCATGGCTAAGCTATTATCATCTATAGTAGCTTCCGGCGCTTCCATACAGCTATAACTTTTTGACAATGATGCAGCTGCTGCGGATGTTGAGATGCCATCATTCATATCACTAGCGCCATACTGCATTTCATCATCAACATTTTCACCATCATGACCATTGCCATTTGCCAACTCGTTTGAGGGCGCGTCATCCCAATTGATTTTGAAACGTGTCACTCGAGGCTTTGTGGCTAATATATTGCGGGTTAATTTATCGAATAAAGGCTTTGGTGGTGGATTTTCACGCATTTCTGGATCGGCATAATCGTTATTTACAAAATAGCCCACACGCACAAACTCCTGACCACGATAAGAGCATGTAAGTAGCACTATGGTCACACCCACGGCATCGGGTTCTGGAATTTTTGTTACATCTGGTGGATCTGCCTGAAAAACAAATATATGTCTACCTTCGGGCACGGGACCCACGTATATTGTATCCAAAACTTGATCGTATTCTTCTGACTCAGCCGAGCCCACATATATCATTTTCCATTCCAAATCCTCTTTTAACTCCTCAATGCACTCAAACGTTAACTCAAATTGAAATGGATTAAAAAAACTACTCGGATTGTCCAGCACCACAACATTTGTAATATGTACTTTAGCCATATTGTTATAAGTTTGGCGGCAGTAATCTGTTGTGCTCTTATTCGCTAACGTGGTCACTAGAAAAACTTAACACTTTTTTTAATTCCGCAACCAAAAAGGCAGATGGTGTAATTTTTGTAGTCACAATAATTTCTCCCCAATGTCTGTTAAATTAAATTGAATATCATTTTTGTATTATAAAATCTATTCTAAATTACCTTATAGATATTGAAAATCTTAAATAATTATGATTTGTTGTATGCAAATTTTTTTGTTCTTTTGTACTTATTGTTAACAAAAAAAACAAATGTTTTCCTAAAAAACTGATTAGTAAAAGGAAAAATGACAATTCCCGAAATGTTGCCAACTTTCCCGCCAAATTCCAATACAAAATAGTTTATTATTGGAAATGTCATTAAATTATAGTGAATGGCAGCAGATCAGTGTTACCAGTAGTGAAATGAAAAATACCAATTCTAAGTCTTTCGTATAAATAAATGTTCTTCACCCCAATAATATTGCAACATTTGCTTACCCCCCGACCACACGAGCGATTGATTATGTCTTAATATAAGCAATAAAGTCGGCAGAATAACCGCATCAAATTGCCAATGTTCAAGCTTATATCTCTAGGTGGAGAACACGTAAATATCTTAAAACATAAAATTAAAAATTTTCCTGGAAATTGATCTATAATTAAAAATTTCACAAAAAAAATTTACAAAAATAAATTTCACTAAAAACACTAGATGAAAACGATTCTTTTGCCATTATATATTTAAATATAATTAAAAAACTTAAATTTTTTTATAATAACATTGTTAATTTTAATTTTTTCTTTTCTTGTTTTTCTGCAACTTATACATTCATGTTATTGTTATATTTTATTTGTTTGTAATTGAATTTGACAGCTTGTGTTAAAAGATTATTGCTCAGCAATGTATTATAACATTTATTGCTAGATATGTATTCTAATACATATTCATGCAGTCCACACGTTAATATCTTGTGTTGGCAATAGAATTAGACAGTTGCTGTGGCAATAATTGCCAAACACATTGATCGTGTGGTCGGGGGGTTAGGGTAAATATTATAAGTATATACATATTTTTTTTTACTAAATTATTTTATAATAATTATTTATTTTATTTGACCTCTTTTTTTAACTACACGAAGGAGTAGCGAAATATTGAGAAATAAAATATTGCTTAGTTTGTGTTGCTTTTTATATAAAAATAAGAATAAAAACTGTTGTATGACCTTAGGCTCGGATAATTAAATATATAAATTATTTTATTATAATTTATGTATAAATTTTGATATATAAAAATATTGGAAGGAATTTAATTCAAAACCGTTTTAATTTTTTTTTCGGGCTCAGATTTTTTTAATGGTCCGACTAATATTTTGCCGATATAAGATAGTTTTGCTGATACAGTTCATCATAGCTTGAGAACGTTTTGCCCAAATTTGATCAAAATACCAATGAATGATTAGAAATAAAATTTCCAGGAGGTGCCTCGGTGGACTAGTAAATAGTGTACTAGTCTGTCAGTCTTGGAGGTTGCGGTTTCGATTTCCGCCGGAGACTCTGGTCTTTTTCACTACAACGGGCAAATGGTCTTCGTTGCTCAGCTCGGTTAATCAAACTTAGAATATAATATGTAATTGTATTGTAATTTAAATAAATTCGTTAGTAGTATACCGATAAAGAGTGCTGATGATGAAATCGTAGCTGTTTTCGATTATTATTGCAATTTAATTTGATTTAAAAAATTAAATAATAGAATATATGAACTTAAGCCAAAATAAAAATGATTCACATTAAAAATTTAATATATAGGAAAGTTCGAATAAAATATTAATGTATAAAAATAAATAAATAAATAAAATTTCAGATTGTATTTAGTCATTATTTAACTGTCGTAGTGTAATAATAAATTCGTAAGAGGAAAGCACGAATTATTTTTTATTTATTTATTCGTATATACAAAGTAAGTAATACTAACCATTAAAATATATAAATAGAAAAAATCATTAAAAGAAATTGTTATTGCATTAAAAGATTTTAAACTAAATGTGATATTTGATGATATGAAAAAAGTATTACAGCATCTCATCATTCAAGCTCTCCATATTTGCGTCCGGTTTAAATTTATGCACTCAAATTTATACGCTTAAACCTCAAATTTATGAAAAAACTAATCCAAACGCTCTTAAAAGTTGTTCTCGTCTGTGAAGGCCAAATCAAATACATCGGAATATCAAGCGTGAAAAGAACTACTCATGTGGACTGACACTTATTTTTTTTTCTTTATTGCTGTTTGTGACAGCCCTATAATTCCAGCTGTTGTGTTTTTGTTGTTATATCTATAGAAATTTTTTTGTTTATTAATAGAAAATTGTCTTATTGTTAGATCAAAATGTTACATTTAACTGGCCAAAATTATAATAGCCGAGAAATTGTACAGAATATTTTTTCGCCATTGATCGGGGTCTTAACAAGCTCCTATGCGGACGAGGTGTGTCATCGTAATAATTTGTCATTTGTGGAATTGTTGCAACCATTTGCTAAGTTGCAAAATGATGGTAAACACATAAAAAACGCAAAATACAAAATAATTTAATAAGTTGCTTTTTCTTAATAAACAGCACATTTTCGTGATGTTTTGGGCACTAGTGTTTCTATCAAAGGAATGCGTTTGAACTTTTGTGATATAGATTGGAGGCCACCTCAAACCGTTTTGGCCCGCAAATTGCTTAATGAATCGGTGACCAATGCTCATAATGATAAGACCAAAGTTTTGCATTTAGGTATAATTAAAATGTCTTTAAAAAAAATATATTTTTGATACAAAATTAATTGATTTTTAAGGTGACGTTAGCCTAGAGGTACCCACTGCTGAACCATGGTTTGAAAATTGGCGTGAAACTTTTCTCACTGTGCAATTTCCTGCTGAACACGAATTTACTCGTCATTTACTAAGTTGCCTGATAGTTTTATCTAGCGGGGATCCAAATATTGTTGAAACTGCACACAAACTGTCTCAAAATGTTCATCAAATGCAAAGTGTCACGCCCCAAAAACTTCCCAAATGGTTCCAATCCACTGATGTTCTCAACAGCTATGTCGTGTTGCATGAGGGAAGTGTAGGTGATCTATCCAAAGCTCAACAGGGTTATGAAATGCTAAAATCTACCTTTGGTGATACTAAATGTTTTCTAATACAAATTAATTCGTTGGAATCTAATGTTACCAGTGGAGTGCCTGACTATTGGGCACTTTTTTTAAGACGACAACCGAAATCTGATAATCAAGGTTCCTCTAGTGCGGGAGCTGATCAATTTAGTGGACATAAAACCCCTCAGGATAATCTATCTGTTGTTGGCATGCACAATATTCAAATGTCAACTTTAGGTGATAATACAGTAAATAGTGAATTAAATGATTTGGCTGGAATCATGCATCCTCTCAGTCCAATACAGGAAAATGCAACAGAGGCCATAGTAAGTAATTGTAGAAAAATTAATAAGTAATTGTAATTAATTAATAGTGTTTCGTTAAAACAAAAACAAAATAAAAAAAACAACGGAAACGTAATAAATAGGATTTTTATACAAAAAACATAAACTTCGAAAGCTTCAAACATTTCCAGAAAATTTTTGGAAAATGATATAAATTTAACGTTTTCATACCAAAAAATCTGTGTACTAACTCACTAGATAGGTACTAACTTTTTTGTGTGGAAATAATTACATATAACGAAAAAATATCTCCTTGTTGGCTAGCATAATTTTCTTGTTACGAATAACGATGTTGTAGTACAATTATATGTACTCAGGCAAATAATTTGAGTTAGGGCGGAAAAAAGTAAAAAAAATATTTAAAGCGTTTTTAGAGCTTACTTTTTATAAATAATAAATAAAAGTAATTCTTAATGGTTTTTAAAATACTAGCACTTTTTGTAGTTTAATGTTTTTCCATTTTTTTACATTTTAGAATTCAAAATTTTCTATTAGCAGCGAAAGTATTGCCTCTCAGCCTATAAATCCTAATGTTTGGACTGGTGATTATGATGCACCTCATGGACAATGTCTTAATGCCATGGATGTAGAAAATTTAAGACATTTTGTACAAGATTATGCGGTAAGAGCCCTTATACCCTATGTGGAGCATTTAGTGGGAATATTAAGTGATGCAGTAAGTTTTGAAAAAAAATGTGTATCTGTGTTTAAAAAATCAACTGTTTTAACTAGGTGACAAATAAAAAAGGTGTTAGTAAATCATTGCTAAGTGCAACAAAACGTTGGTTTGTAACCAGCAAACCAGGAGCCAGTGTTAGTAATCAAAATGCTGTCATGTAAATATTTTTCAAAAATCAAATATTTTTTTGATAAGTTATAAGAGACTTACCTTTTAGATATACTCATGAATCGGCTGAATTACAAACGCGGAAATTAGGTGACTTATATTTTATGTTTGGCCATTATAATATGGCTTTTCAGGCCTATCATCAGGCGAAAAGAGATTTTAATGCTGATTCAGCTTGGCAATATTATGCAGGAGCTTTGGAAATGGCTGCTCTATCGGCATTTATGTTAGGCACAGCTAATCGAAAAACTTATGATTATATGGAAGATGCTATAGTTTGTTATTTAAATACTTGCAGGTGCGTTTTTTTATTTTTTTATTTCATATTTTGATAATGTACACCTTAATTTGTGTCTAAAACATGTAAAGACTTCAACAATTTGCCACCCGTGCCACCTTATTAAGCATGGAGTGCCTAAAAACAGCACGTTATTATGGCGAGGCAGCAAAACAATTAATACGTATGACCAGTGAGGAATCTGATTTACGTTCAGCCTTATTAGTAGAACAGGCTGCCTATTGCTTTTTAGCTTCTTCACCGGCAATGCATCGCACTTATGCCTTTCAAATTGTTTTATCTGGTAATCGATATTCTCGTGCTGGGCAGCGAAAGCATGCCTATCGTTGTTATAGCCAAGCCTATCAAGTATTTCAACATAAAGGCTGGAGTCTGGCCGAGGATAATATACAACATACTATGGCCAAACAAGCATATATGCTAAAAAAACTAGAAGAAGCCAGTCGTTCGCTAGCCCATCTCTTGAGACCGGGAAGTCTACAAAATGGCCAACAGCAAATGACTTTTCTTAAAGAGTTTATACAAATACAAAATGTGGGTTGCATTTTTAAAAATGAAAAAAAACATATTTACAAAGTTTTTCTTTTAAAGGAGTACATAAAACGTCACCCAGAAATGGGTTTGCTAGCCCATGCTTTGCCTCAAGTTGTACAAGAGTCTATAAAGGTACTTACTTTATCGCCGCCACCTACCGCCACAGCTAATCATATACCAGCCTCTAATATTTCTATAAATGTAAGTTTTCAGCGGAAATCACTCTTCGTAGTATATTAATTAACAAATTATTTAAGTTTTTATTTCCTTTAATCTTTCCCTATTACTGTAATCAAATTTTGAAAGGGAAAGTTTAACTACTTCCGTTGTTTTGTTTAGCCCACATATGTAAGTCAAATGACAATGCAATAATATTATGGATTAGATCAGAGCAACGGTAGTGCTACGTTAATACTTTTTCAGCTTTTGTCGTATTTGTTTAATTTAAATTTATTATTGTTCATTTTTGATAGACTTGAAACTATATTACGAAGAATGTTATTCGCCTTAAAATTTTTTTCAGAATAGGGACGTAATTTGCTTAATTTTTTTTTAAAGACCGACTTGAATGAGGAATCTCTTTGGCATAAAATTGAAGAAATGATTGTGACTACTGCATCTGCTAATAAACCCTTGGTGTTTAAACCTTCCATAAGTTTATTTACCAAAGAAAATCCTACAACCGACAATCCTTTAGCAGTGCAAGGGGGTAAGTTTTATAAATATTCCTTTAATAGCAATAATTATCAAACGTATTAAAAATATTTAACCAAATCGCAAAATGCAGTGAAAAATGTTTTACGTCTATAAACAGCTAACAAAGTTTATACGCATCTCCCTTTTTGTTCTAAAAAAATAAATTTGTTTATTTCCTTATAAGATTGGCAGATTTCGAAAAAAATTTAATATACATACGTAATGTTTTGGACTAAATCTTGTTAATCTAAAGCAAATTGTTGGTAAATTGCTCAATACATTTCAGAACCTATTGAAGTTGCTGTTACTATATCCAATACCATAAGTTGTAGTATACTTTTAACAAACGTCGAACTTGTCTGGCGTTTAAAACTTGATAATGAGGAGGAGTTAACAAACGTTAGTCTTTTTGAAAATGTAACGGAAAATCCCAGTAAGTTTTTCTCTTTAAAAGTAAAAAATTTTGTAACTGATAAATATTATTAGATAAAGCTGCAATTGTTGCTGCAATAAAAACAAATAATTTGCAAACGTTGCAACTTGAAGAAAAGGGCAGTCAAACGTTGTACTTTAAATTGATACCTAAACTTACGGGACGTCTTACCATAGTAGGCATGGTAGCTAGTGTTGCCTCGGTTGCTGAACCCCATAACACTTTAATGGGTTCTTTGCAGTTTGAGACACAAACCTTTAGGCCGCCCGGTAAACAGAGCAAACAAACATTATTCGATCAAAAACTTACTGTGCGCGTCATACCGTCTGTGCCTTGGCTTAATGTTAGCTTCTCAAACATACCCACAGACTTAATAGCTGGAGAAATTATGCCCCTTAACATAACTTTAAGAAACGAGGGCATCAAACCCATAGAAGAAGTCTATTTGGGTTGTGACAATCCTAGATGGTTAGCGCTGCAAGACAATGAAGCCGATATACCATTATCCATATTAAGTTGTAAGTATTTAAAAAATTTGCCACACACATGATAAATACTATTTTGTTAAAATAGCCCTTAAAGACTTAAGCAATGAAAAATTGATAAAAGATAAAGAAATTCGCCGACAACATGTTTTCCGCTTACTTAAGCCGAAATCAAGTGAGAATGTAGCGCTAAAGGCTCAAGAAGCCACCACTGTAACAGCTTGGCTACAAGCTCCTTTTGACAAAGGTGATTACACTTTACGTTTGCTATTCTATTACGCTCTACCCTCAAGTGTTTCAAGTCTTAAATATCGTTTGGTACGTCATAATTGGAAATTCAATATACACGAAAGTTTACACACCGAAGTCAGTTGTGTAGTTAGCAATGCTATCACCGGTGAATTGGGTCTTAATGTAGAGGTCCGCAATGAAAATAAACCTCATCATCCTTTGATGTCGGAATTGTACATTAATTCGTTAGCTTTGTACTGTGATCAATTTAAGTTAAATGCGGAAAAAGTCTATTGTAAGTTTATTTTTTGAGATTATTGATAATTGTTTTTTTTTATTGTTATTTTTTCGTTTAGTAATGAATGAAATGGAATTAAATGATGGTCTGTTGGGAGGTAAGTCTTTCTTAATTGCAATAGAATATTCTACAGTATTCTTGTACGAGCTGCTAACTTTTTTATGGGAAAATTTCCATAAGGGAAAGATAGCAGCGCGTTAGTTACCACACAATTGTCTTTTAAGTTCTTTTTTAAGAGTTTCGATTCAATTTCTCATTTTCAACAATTTTTAAATTTCCACTAGAACGCTGTCTTACATCTACAAAGAACACTAGTTTTCAATGCCGCTTACTAAAGCCTTCGAACATTGATTCAGTATTGTCTGTTCAGTCCCCTCATGATATACTTAAGACTCGTCTCTCTTATATGAACGTTATGCCTATGAAAACAACAACACACCATTCTGAACAAAGCATTCCTAAAATGTGCGAAATGTATAGTTTCTTGGCCAACCATGAAACTATTTATTTCAATTCCAACATTACCACAGAAGAGTTCAATAATATTGTCGCATCCTATGAACCACACACCACGCTGGTAGTCTGCTGGTCAGCTGCAATTGTACAAAATTCTATACAACGTTTGGCCTATGGTCAACATTTTATGCAATTAAAATATTTGTATGAAAAGAAAACTTGTCCTTTGACGGGTGAATTGAAACAATTTAAGAATCCTGACAAAGATCAAGATAAACTTTTGACTATAGCGGAATTTGCACTCAAAAAGTCTCATCAGGAAATAAATGAGGTGTTGATGGATGATAAGGTGAAATCTGAACAATTGCAGACATTCGATGATGATGAGGATGATTTTTGGGAACCGAATACTACATTTGTTGGACAAAGATGTCTGCTGGAGGATGAAACTTTTTTAGTAGCAACAAAAGCTTAAATGTCATACATACACATATAAAATATATATAATTAAATAAAAAAAAAAAAAGAAAATAATTAAACTTGAGTGATAATAAATAAAAAAATACCTGGTAATACTAGAAAAATTTAAGTTTTTAATTCACTTCTCGTTTTTTTTTAATTATAAATAAGCCAAGTTAAATGGAAACGTTAAAAATTATATTTTTTAATATACTGCCTCCATTTCACTTCTCATAAGGATGAGCATTTTAGGAGAAACTCAGAAGAAATAAATATATTTCCAACAATAAATTATATTTCACATTGATATCATTTTTTTTTATTAAAATGTTGGTGAATTTAAAGATTAGATTTTTTAACATGACTAAATTAAAAATATGAAAATAAACATAGCAATTTAATACTCTCATTTTAAGAACGTTTTTTGTTTAAATATATTTTTCCTGTGGCATACAAGACACAAGAACAGGCATAAATATTACCCAATGCACTGCCTAATAATGCACCTACTACATTTGGTATTGGATAGACCTGCCATTCTCTATCCCAGTCTAAAGGTGAGACGACCGAACCAGCCCAAGCACCCAAAACACCACCCAGAGCATTATATTTAAACAAATCCAAAGCAGTCTCTTCACTTTTTGACAGGAATTCCGGCTTCTCACAAAAACACACTTGCAAGACACCGCCGCCACCTAACAAAAAAACCGTGGGAGACACCGACAGTAGTGTCAGCAGCAATGCAAGCACAAATGTTTGTTCGTAATTTTGTAGAACCGGTGCTCCCAAAATGATACACACAAAAGCGTATAGTAGTGTGCATAAAAACTGCAACATAAAGCTGCCAGCCATGTCTTTGGGCGTAAAATAGGCAGGTTTCTTTTGCTTTTGTGTCAGTACAGAATCGTCGTAACGTCTGTAATAGCAGCAAAGTATAACTTTCAGCATCTCACCTGTGAATACAATGGGTATAATAAGAGAATTCCAAAAGCTGCCTAGGTGCGTCCAGTTTCTGCGGTATTGCATGTAGGTCATACAGATCAATATTACCCCGAGGCTGATTGATAAATGAAAAAGTTGATGTTTGGTCTTTTGTGTATCGAATTTAACCACCATTTCAGATTATGTTCTTGCTTTGTTTTTACTTAAATTATAAAAGGTAATCTTTATTTTAAAATTTTGCTTTTATTTTTTGTGTAACTGTGTTTGGCAGTGCGGTTGTAACACGGTACCATAATATTTTTTTAATTTTTATTATTTTTGTCAAGGGGTAGAAAAATAGTGATGATAATTTAACATATTTTTTACCTTAAACAAGCGATTTTAGTATCACTTTTAAAGAGAACTCTATAATAAAGTTATATTCATACTATCGTTTTCCGACCGCACGAGCAAATATTGCCACAGAAATTGTCAAATTCTATTGCCAACACAAGATATTAATATGTAGGCCTCATGAATATGTATTAAAACACGTATTTAGCAATAAATATTATAATACATTGCTTAACAAAAATGTTTAATCCGGAGTGTCCATATACCTTGATTGCTAATTTCTATTTTTGCAATCTACTCCCCCTTTAAAAATGTTTTTGTTGGAAAGCCAAAAAAAAAAATTACCTCATTTTTCTAGTGAATCTTTTATTCCTATGATTTGTTAAGTAAAAAAAACTGCTGTTCTAGTTATACCTATATATATATATAAATGATTAATGATTAAAATTGTATTCTGATCTTAAATTGAATATCAAGTGCAAAAAGCTAAAAATTATAATTTTTTTTAATGGGCGTGGCACTGCCCACTTTTCTAATCACTAAACTGTATAGTCGTGACAGCTCAATATGTGTGCAAAGTTTCAGAAAAATCGGTCCAGTGCAAGTACCTCAAAATTAAAACTTTTTTAGAGGCGTGGCCCCGCCCAATTTTCTTATCACGAAATTATTTAGTCATGAAAGCTCGATATGTGTGCAAAGTTTCAGAAAATCGGTCAAGTGCGAGTAGCTAAAACTGATAACTAATTTTTTATGGGCGTGGCCCCGCTCACTTTTTTTCACCCATAAACACTCCCTGGTATGTGTACAACTTACCAAAGTTTGAGCCCGATCGGTTTTACAGTTTCGGAGTCTATAGCTAACACACACACACAGTTTCACTTTTATATATATAGATATAAATAGTAAAACTGTACCCAGGGGCAAATTCCGGCATTTGAACGTGATCGAAAATTCTTATTAGAATCTCTATACCTAAAGCACAGCGAACTCGATCGCTCGACTAAAATTTTGATTGTGATCGAATGCCGTAATTTGGCCCTAAGGTACACTTATGTAATTACACCATGGATGCACCGTAAAATAGGCGCCAAAGTAAAGTCTTCAGAAGAAAAGTTACGATATTCGAACGCAATAGAAATTTTACTTAAATGCGTAAGGTGTTGTTGGTGGATTCCTAGAATTGTAAAATTTAATTCGCATTCTAATGCCGTAACTTCCCGCTAAATATTGAATCTGAATAAAAATGATCCAATAAAAATGTATTAGTTAAAAAACTGACAATTCTTTTTTTTTTTTTTATTTAGCAACTTTCTACTTCCAAATTTCAATGCAACTTCTTTTTATTTTTGTTTTAAAAAGTATACAATAAATTTAATCTAACAGTTATTTTTTTGATATTATTTATAACAGTAAACAATTTAAAACGTACAGAAAATAAAGGTAATAAATTATGAAGCTCATGGGATTTATCGGGAAACATTCAAATGCATTCCTTGGTGGTAGTTCCATTCAATTTTTAATCAGTAATCTGAAAATATATAATATACATATATAAAATCAGCTTTTAATTAAATTTTGAAATATCTAGTATGTATGAGAAATATTTCTTTCAGTTAAAAAGTTTGTTACATTGTTTTTTTCAAATGAACTATACTAATAATGAAGCATCATAGAAACATAATACGGGCAAAAATTCAATAACTAAACGTAAGTTGTCTTGAAATTTTTTTTATTTACCTTTATTAGCAATAAGAAAAATGTACAGCCTTATACAACTTTCGATGTCGTTGAAAATTGCTAAAAGTGTGACGAGTAGTTTTCCATACGACTGCACTCTTAATTAGGGCTAATAATGAAGCTTTGGTTTTGTAAACATTGTCCAACAGTATCTGAAATATTTGAAAATAAATTAAAAAAAAAAGAAAAACGTTTTTTCAAATGTATGAAATAAGTTGTTAATATTTCAGAATCCTTTTGGTTTAATTTGAATGTATGATCAGCATAGATTTCATTCAGATAAACATTAACATCATGTTGACTTTGAAAATGTTTTATTACAACCAACAAAACATTTTGAAGAGCTTTAGTTATCAGAAATTTAATTTGCAATGCTAAAATCTTGATGTCTAATAATTTTTATTTTGTTACTTACCTTAATTAGAGTAGGTTATAAGCAAATATGAAATTCATGTGGATTGTTCAACCATTATCTGAAATATATATTTAAAAAGAAAATGTATTACAAATTACAGTTTTTTATATCTAAAGAAAAAATTTATTTGAATTGTGTAAGAATTTCAGAATCCTTTTGGTTTAATTTGAATGGTTAATCAGCAAATATATTCATTCAGATTAAATCTATCATCATGTGAAGTTTTTGTTAAAATTATATTCATCTATACAAAAAATACAAACCATTTTAACAGCCAACGAATTAGTTAAAGAGCATTTTTCTCCGTAGGTTCTACATTTAACCTAAAAAAAAAGAACAGATATAATGAAACCTCATTTTTAATAACTTTGTAACTTAAGTGTAAACAAGCAAAAATGCTATATTCGGTCGAGTCAAATCTAGTATTACATTTTTACCGTCTTGTACATTTGTAGTAACCACAGCGTAACTTTAGATTAAGTGTTGAAAGGCCATTTTGCTCATTTCAGACTACTATATTTGATTTTTTACAAAATTAACAGTTCTACTAGTCAATCCCTTTCATTTGATATCCATATTTATGGTGGGGTTGAGAAAAGTAAGTTTTGATGCCTCTTTCGGCATTTGAAACCAGGTGGTATTTGTTTTTCCTCATATTTCAGTTTATACCTGTAACTAACGAAATAATACCCTTACACTTTTTGCCAAGCGTATAACAACGTCTGTACTCAACCATTTATTAAGAAAATTTTGTTGGTGGTGTACACAAAGATCTAAACTACAAAACAATACTTTTTTTGCATTTGCTAGTCTTTTTCCCCTCGCTAAACTCGATTAAGTTACAATCTCTACATAATTTGGAGGGCAAAATATACAACCTGATTACTGACACGAGTTGCAACAAGTCCTTACATGCCCTGTACTAAAAGAAAATATTGTACAAGAAATTATCAAACTTACCTTTACAAGTTAGCTTATATAAAATCAGAAGTCATTTGATATATATCTAAAAAAAAAAAAACAAAACAAGACTGTTTAGATTTTACTAAAGATTAACATGTTTTTAAGCTTTAAAGTATCAGTTAAAAAGTGACAGCATGGTTTTATAGGGTTCGTCTTAGTAGAGGGACCCTGATATTGGGATAACTCATCACAAATTTGTTTGTGAACAGATTATTTTAAAAATGTACTAACCTTAGCATTGCTGCTTTTCCATCTTTTTCACTATTTACATAATTTTCCCTAAAAGAAATAAAAATAAAATAATTATTTAAAATCCACATAAATAAAATTTTTGGCAATTTTTATTGCTATTCAGTTGGCCGTTCTTATCTATCCTCAAAACGTTTTAAAAAAATGTGCATTTACTAATGAATTAATAAACACTCCAATTTATAATATTCAGTTAATGAACATTCATCAATTTCTTTTAAGCATTTTAAACAATTAAACTAATTTATAATTACCTTTTATTGTGCAATTCTTAATTTATCAAACTTTGTAGAAAACAAAATAGGTTCATTTACATCCAAAAGAAAGTAAACCATCACCAATCGCAGTCAAAAGAAAAAGAACTGCGTTCCGTCACGTTTAACAGGAAGAAAAGACAATTAAATCGGATATGTGAAGTTGGCTGCAGTTTGATTGAACTTCGTTGTTGTGATGAGAATTTAGCTATTTTTCGGTCAAATCTAGCGACATCATATACAGTTTGCCCTACGTTGCCACTAGCAAGTAGTGTATACGTATTAGGATTATCAAGCATGAGGGGACAAAATAACAATATGACAATATAAACGCAGTTAAACTATTTAAAAAATAATACAATATACAAATATGTAAACATAAAATTATATACATATTAAGACTAATGGTTATTGGCTCCCCTTACGCAAAATAAGAAGAAAATATATAATAAATAATACCATATAGACCCAATCAGCAGCTTACTTTAATTAAGAAGCAAAACAAACTTCAAAAGAATTTAAAAACAGTTAAGTAGATACTGATAAGAATTCTAAAAGTGCTTAACTTGAATAACAAACTACCAAACAAAGGAGAGGAGAAAATTGATGTTAAACGAGAAAAAGTAAAAGAGAAACAAAAAACTGTCCATTACAGATAGTACTGCACATTCTCGCTTCCCTTTCCCGCTCATACAAATTTCGTCTGCCAGGAAAAATTAAAAAAAAAAACAGAAATTTTAAGTGGCTACACAGTACAAAGTTCATTTTTAAAATGTCGTCAACAAATAAACTTTAAATAAAATTCAAAATAAATAGCATTACTTCAATTGTTAACCTTAAGAACCTCATAGCGGTCATTACCGGACACTGGCCTATAGGCACACATGCGAAAAGGCTGAATATCCCTTACAACGACTTCTGCAGAAGTTGCGATAACGAGGAAGAGGAGGAGACGACTGAACATCTTCTCTGCAATTGTCCTGCAATCGGCGACCTGAGACGCCAGATTCTGGGTCAACGAATACTTATAAGTAAAACTTGTCTTTCCGCAGTTGAACTGGGAAAGATCCATACCTTCGTAAACAGGACAGGATGGCTGAGGAACGACGGCCAGAGGACATAGACAAACGGGCGATGGTGCCTACGGTATCACAACGGGACCCTCGGAGGACCCAAGTGAGCTATGCCTTCGGGCGGCTGCCGGATCTAACCTAACCTAACTAAGTGTTGCCAATAGTAACAAAAATTGATATTTATTTTTTATACCTGCATTTGCATGTGGCAACGTTTGGTATAAAAATACTACTGTGTATAGTATCACCCAAGGTCTATTAAATATATTATGAAATTTAAATTTATGACACCTTGTGAATACAGTAATTGTATATAAAAAGAATAAAGTCAAACTATCAGAAGTATTTGGGTGATTCACAAGGTGTTTAAAACAATAGTTTAAAAATGTTGTTGTTGCTTTTCAAACAAAAAGTGTCTTATAATATTAGGACTTTGTAAGCTATGTTTATTGTGCTGTCGTATTTAAAAAGCAGAGACCTGTGCTAAACGGCTAAGCCGTCTAAGCCAAGCCGCAATAGTTTTTGTAAGCCGTCGCCGTTCATTGAATAATTTTATCGGAGCGACATCCAAATTTAAGCGCAGTTGCTAATTTTTTATATCAAATCACTGGCGGCGTCAAATAACATCGGCTGTGTTTTGTTTATCAAACAAAATTTAATTTATTTACTTGAGTCTGCCATTACAACACTTAAAATGTACTTTTCGCACAAACTGGCTATTATTTTGTTTTATTTTACTTGTTTTTGGCATTATGAAAGAAAATATTTATTTTTATAATTGTTTTACATCAGCTGATTTAAATTCAAAATAGCACACTTAATTATGAGGGGCTGTTCACAATAGTCTTAATTTTTCATGTTATTTTTATAGGACATGTGACTTTATGACACTACTGTGAATCCCTCAATTATGTTAATAACGCTTTGTATTAGATTGGTATATTTTGTTACTACAAAATACAACTCTGAAAGTATTAAGTACCAAATTTTAGGTATTGAGTACTCAAGTACATAATACTTGCAACACTAGCCGTCACCCAGCACGTCGTAGCTGCAATAATTATAGATTGCAATTAAATTTTTGTTTGGCGTGTCTGTGATAAGTCTGTAACAATTTATTATTGTATTCGTCGTTATTCTTGTTAGTCTGTCACTCTTACATTTATCTCTATGCCGAAAAGCACGGTTTATACACGTCCACCTTTACATCAAAATATTGATTCGGCAACCCCACTACTTGAACAATCCGAAAAAGAAGATAAATTCACTTTAAATAGCAGTAATGGTCAAATATCTACAGAAACAGATTCAGACTTTGAAGGGTTCGAAGACAATAACACTTATCCTAATTATAAACCAGAGATACGAAAGGCTTCACCTGATTTTGAAACATCGCTTCAAAAGAACGTCGAAAAAGGTGGATGCTTTAAGTTTATTGCTGTATTAGTGGTATTAGTTTCTCTCGCTGGTTATAAATTTATTAATGTATGGCCCACCAACAAATCTATAAAAGAGTGTTCTTTCGTAGAATTACAAAAACTTTATCCTAAAGAAGATGTGATGTTATGGAAAACTCTTCGCGTAGGCATAGAAACAATTTTGAATGAAGTCCCTCATCAACCCGCTGTTTATCTATTTACTCATCATGGAACTGAACATGTTTTCAAATTAATAAAAGAAATTTCTGAACATTCAGCTGGTTGTTTTGGTAGGTGATGAAAATATCCAGCATTTAGAAAAAAAAAATGTTAATAGAATTAAATATTAGTAAAAACTATGTATAAACAGAAAAAATTGTTTTTGTACCGTCTATTTTTGTAATTTATTTGCAAATGTGTAAGAATGACGGATTGTTTGTGTAATTTTTGAAGCTTTAGTAAATTTGAACAAATATATGTATTAGGATGAATGTGTCTTCCTTTTTTCAAGGCAAACCAATGCGTCCCATTGAAATGAAAAATGAGGACTTTTTAGCGGACGGCATAGAGGATGACTTTGGCTATGTTGTAGAGAAATATAAATTAAAAATTAAAGAAGGAAATGTTCTACTTATCGCAAATCTTAACGAAGTAGGTAAATTTTTAAAAATCGATACTAAACGAATAACATATCCACAAACATTTTTAGATACCAGCTGAAGCAGCCAGAGCTTTACATTACATATGTGACACTCACAGCCCTATAACGAAAAATGTGGTTATATTTTTAACGCTTACAATATCTTCAAAAAAGGAGGAAAGTAAGTTTTAATCTGAAAATTGCAATTCCTTTATACAATTACTTTTATTAATTAATTTTAGGAAGCAATGATGCCAAGGCTGAAGATGCTTTAATAGAATTATGGGGTTCGAAATTAGCATCTAATGAGCTTGATCCCTTAATAACTCGTGTCACCGATCAAGTAATTTTTTTAAAAAGTTGATTTTTAAAGTATTATGGCTTATATGCATAAAAATAAAATGTATTTTAAATTACTATTACACTTATTTGATTTCTTTTCATAAGAATGGAAACCAATGGTCTGTATGTTAGGTTTTTATTTGTAGATAATTTTTATAATATTAATGTTCAGGATTTATTTATTTATTAATTCAATTTCGTAATAAAAAAGCTCCAAAAGGCCAAAACAAAACTATTGGTGCCCCACCATTTTAATTTTTTCTACTTTTTTATAAGTATTATTGATGAGTGACAATAATATTGGTCCGATTGTTAGTGACAACGTTGTTCTTAAAAACCGGCTTAATAGAATCAAAAAAGTTCTTAATATTGGTCACATGAACTGTCGTAGTATTTGTCCATCAAATGGAACGAAGCTGAATGAAATACGTAATGTTTTAGAGGGTTGTTACTTGGACGTTTTTGGTGTCACGGAAACGTGGTTAAAACCCTATATCTCAACAAATGCTGTTTCAATCTCCGGCTACTCTTTTTATAGAAGTGATCGTCCTGTTATAAATGGGAGAGCTGGTGGAGTAGGTATTTTTATTTCAAAAAAGTTTAAAGGTCGTATTGTTTTTAGGGCCAAAGAGTACAATGTATGTGAGTCTATATTTATTGAAATCAAAGTTGGCAATTTGAAAACTTTAATTGGAGTTGTTTACTTACCTAATGATGATAGGGACAATTTTGACACCTTTGAACGATTACATGAGAATCTACTTCTTCAATATAACAGTGTTATAATCGTAGGAGATTTCAATCAAAATCTGTTTGACCCTGTTAAGGCTAATTTCGTCCGTAATATCTGTGCTCAAAATGGGATAACTATCCGGCATAATAATATACCCACACATTTTGACGCGGCCCGTCGTACGTCTTCCCTTATCGATTATTTTCTGATTGGCAATGAAGTGATTGTTAGTGGTACTGGTGGGCAATTTCAATGCCCTTCTATATCAGATCATGCTTTTATATATATTTCCATTGCTATGGAAACAAATAAAGAAGAGGAAATTATTTCTTTTAGGGATTTTAATAACATTGACTGGAATGGTCTTAACACCTTTTTTAATGCATTTGATTTTACATTACTTTATACAACAAATGATGTAGATTGCCAAGTTAATTTCTTTAATACATTTTTAAATGATGCTTATTCGTATGTTCCAATTGTCTGTCGTAGACCTAAGGTTAAGAAAGATTCTTGGATGAAGTCTAGGGAGATTTTGCATGCAATGTCATTAAGGGACCTTGCGTATAAGGGATTCCTTGATAACTCGAGCGATAGAAATTGGCGTACTTTTTGTAAATACAGAAATAGAGTAAAAAAAAATAATAAGAAAATATAAGAGGAAAAATTCTATTAGATCATTTGATGGGAAAAATTCTGCGGACGTGTGGAAGACTCTCAGAAACGCTGGGTGCTTGCAGAATGAGAAAGCGACTCTTGATCTTGATGTTAACGAGGTAAATAATTTTTTTATTAGAGGCGTTGACACACTCAATACTAATAATTTTGATTACGTAGATGAAAACTACAGGTTTTCTTTTGATAATGTAACGGAATTTGAACTTTGTATGGCTTTGAATAAAGTAAAGTCAAATTCGGTTGGAATAGATGGGATTCCTCTAAGATTTGTGAAGATTATTTTTCCCGTAATTTATAGACACTTTTTACACATAGTAAATAGCATTATTACAACGCCAATTTTTCCATGTTCTTGGAAGGTCGGAAGGGTAGTCCCAATCCCCAAAGCCGGATCTGGATCCACCGTAGAAAATTTAAGACCTATTTGTATTTTGCCCGTGCTATCCAAAGTTGTTGAGCATATACTGAAATTTAGTATGTTGGGTTATGTAGAAAAAAATAATATGATCAGAAGTAGCCAGTATGCATATAGGAAAGGGTATAATACTACATCTCTTTTGATTGATATGACAGACGAAATTAGACGGAACCTAAATGCAAGGAAAACAAATATTTTGGTGTCTCTTGATCTTTCCAGAGCGTTTGATTGTATCGACCATAGCAAGTTGATAGTTAAACTTCGTGAAAAATTTAAATTTTCAAAGTCTGCCTGTAAACTTATTTATTCATATTTGAATGGTCGGTCTCAATTTGTCGATATTGAAGGGTGCCTTTCCGAAACGAAGAATGTAAATCTTGGGGTGCCACAAGGTTCGGTTATTGGGCCGCTTTTATTTGTTTTATACCAACAATGTTTTTCGGTTAAAACTTTTGCATCATTACTTTGATTCTTTATCCTAATAAGATCTTGTCTCATGGGTTTGGTTTATGTGTATTGTTACTGGATGGGACCTTATTTTAATTTTAATATTAAATTTTAATTGTGATTAGATTTTTATGGCTGGGGAGCCCTCAATCTACTATAATAATTATTATGGTAATAACTATTGTATGCTTATTTAATTCATTATTTGTTATCTTTGTTAATATAATATAATACTTTTGTATCTCAGGTTTTATTACTATGTAATATTAGGTTCGTTCGAGAACTCACAAATTTGTACGAATTTGTACAAATTTTTACTGCATTTTACGAAATTGCGTTCGTTTACACAAATTTGTAGTAAATGAGAGCACAAATAGAGAGCGAAAAGTGACAGTTCTTGACTGAGTATTTGCAAATTTTTACAACAGAAATTTCTTGCTGTAAGATTTAGCAAAACCAAAAAACATGATTCAAAAGGTAAACAAACAAACGTAAGCAAACAAAAAGTATACAATTTGTGAAAAAAATATTTAAAAAAAGGAAAATCCAAACAAAAGTGCAAAATATTATTAAATTTAAATTGTTTGTAAAATAAAGTTAGTTAACAATGTCTACAGACGAAAGAATGGAACTGCCTGAATCTGGCGCAGGTATACATACTTAAATACATATTTGCACATATGTATGTATGTACATAGTTCCCATTAAACTTTATTTATTTGCCATCAGCTGTTGCTTCAATCTTACGAATTTTTACAAATGTCTGTTCGAGTACTTTTTTGAACAAATTCTCTTTTTGAGAGTAAAATTTTCAATTTACTAAATAATTACTCATTTACTACAAAGTGCAGTAAAAGTACTCGAACGAACCTATTGTTATTTTGGCCACGAAGGCTTTATATTACGGAATGAATAAATAAATAAATAAATAAATAAAATAAATGATTTAGTTGAGATAGTAGAATCTTGTGGTTGTAAACCCTTTATATTTGCAGATGATGTACAAATACTCTTGAGTAATGAGAGGCAATTTTTGGATGTTTTAGAAGTAGGTGCAAATTTTTGTATGGATAATATTTCTTCATGGATGACAGAGAATAAATTAAGAATTAATTTGGCTAAAACCAAGTGCATAGTTTTTGGAAATACTTCTGAACGTGACTTTAACATTACTATTAATGGTTCAAGCTTACAATTTGTGGATCATGTGCGATGTTTAGGGGTAATTATTGATGAAAATCTTGATTTTGATAGCCACGTTAATGCGTTGACAGGTAAGATTATTTACACGTTACGTCGGTTACGTAATTCTGATATTTACTTTCCGGTGGATATTAAAAGGAAAGTAGCATTTGCATTACTAATGTCACAAGTATGTTATTGTTTAGAGGTAATATCGGGAACAAATTCTACCAACTTTAAAAAACTGGAAAGGGGTTTCAATATGATTGTTCGTTTTGTATACAATGTCAAGGTCAGAGAACATATAACGCCATATGTTATTAAACTATTGGGATGCACTTTTCGAAAATTTGTAGAAGTTCGATTATTATTTTTCTTTTATAAACTTATTTTAAACTCGATTCCACCAAGCTTACGTAGCAGTTTCCATTTTTCGAGATCCACTAGGAAAAAACAAATTTTGATTCCTCTTTTATCTACATCCATCTTCGAACGATCATTTTTAGTAAGAGTTGCTCGACTTTGGAATGATTTGCCTCTAAACCTTAGAGTGTTTAAATACTCTAATAAGGTCTTCAAAGAGAAATTGCTTTTTCACTTTCGTAATACAACCTAATATAATGAACGATTGTAAAGTCTTAACGTAATGATTGCTTGCAACAGTTTGTTTTTGGTTCAGTTTTACGGACATGATGTTTTTATAATTTTTTTATTTTTAATTTTTTTTATTTTTATATTCTTACATTTCAAAATAACAAATCTGTCACTAACCTGGACCTATATTATCCATCGTTGTAGTATACTTTTTAGTACTTCTTATGCTTGGCTGGGGGGCCATATAAACGGTTTATTATATAAGAAACCTATTAATTAAGTTATATTTTATTTTGTATATCAATATTTACCCCCTTGTTCCTTCTAAAATTGGTATCAAATGAAAGGGCGCAACCAGTAAAATACAGTTAAATATGAAAAAGTAAAAATCGAAGATGGTGCCCTAGATTAAATGACGGATATATGAGTCAAATATAGTAGTTACGGCTCTGTCCCCTTCATTCCCCACAATATTGGTATCGAATGAAAGTAATACAATAAACTATTAAAAATTCAAGATGGCGTATTAAACAAAATAGAGGTAAATTTTTTTTACCCAATCAATATGGGTATCAAAGATCTTGAATAGTACAATAAAGTTAACTAAGTAAAAGTGCAAAATCAAAAATGGCGTAGGAAATAATAAAGAAATGGCGTAAAATATGAAATCTAGGCGAAGTTATGATGTGGTCATTATAAGATTCAGAACGAATATATGAATATAGCACTGTTACTTGTTTTTAATAACAAATGAAAACTGATAATTATTTAATTTGTGAATATTTATTTATTTGATTCTAAGTTTTCTTATTTTATTTGAATTCAATAAAAAAAAAAACATCCTAGTGCTGAATCCTTTTTTTGTTAGCAGATTTTAGTGAATTTTTTTTTACAATACACCGCTCAACATCAACAGTGGTAGTGGATTATTTTTCACTTTGATAGATCAGCGACCTTACAGTAAACCGATTATTTGCGGGGAAAGAAATAAACTTGTACACATTAACAATTTTAATACACTAACTTTACATAAACAATTTTTAAAAAATTTTAAACACAATAGTTTATAACGAAATGACAAATTTATTACACAATTAATTAAACTACATTACCGCGTACAATATCAAAAGATAAAGTACATTTTTCTTTAGTTATATTTAAGGAATGTTTATTTTTGTCCCTTTTTTAATATACGGACATTCAATACACAATAACATCAAATTTTATTGCAGGACAAAGCAAAAATGCAGGAAATTGACGAAAAAAAAACAATAAATTAATTAGTGGATGCCACAAATGTTTATGTTTAAAATCGGATGAAAGAATTAAACTAAATCACAATTCACTGTGTTTCAGTGTGCTGTCATTTAATTGTTCGTTAGATAATGATGTAAACGTAGTTTTTCCAGTACCGTTATCAACTAAAATTTGTTCGCCATGATCGGCATTTTCATGATCTTCTATGCGTGACATTAGGGTTTTAATTTCTGTATCATAATCTCTCCATTCCGGCACAATGCGTTGGGCGGCGGTAAGTTTAGCCTCTTTGGTCATAGGATTGTTACACAAATCAATTACTTTGGCATTTTTAAAAGATTTATCACTGCACCACGTCTGACACCACAGCCATTCATCGGGCAACGACTTAATGGCCACTTGATGTATCATGTTATTAGGTAAATCTTGATCTAAGTTCGATAAACTATTAGGATCTTGACTAAGAGCTTGATATTGTCCTCTTAGACGGTCACCGGCGGCTATTTTACGAAAACGTTTTAGATCCACCACATATAAAGCGGAAATGTGATAACGTCTGCCCATAAGATGCGATTTCCAGTAACCCTGTTTCCAGAAGCGAAAACCTTCCATATCTTTGCGGGAATCACAGAAGGGAGTGTAAGCGTAAGGGGCGCCACCCAAATCCATATCATATAGTTCCTTTAAATCAGTCCTTACTATGGCATCGGCATCTACGAAAATAATTTTTCGTACATTAAGGGGAAACAAGACATCCAGAAATAGAATTTTATAACCCCAAATAGTGCGTTGCTTTTCAGTTTGTTGGTGTAACCAACGAGGCCACTTGTATTGGACAAGCTCATATTTGAATCCATACTCTTTAGCCATATGTGGCAAAAAGTCGGTAAATTGAGGAGACAGATAATTTTTCAAAAACCAAAACTTCACAGGAGACTTAGTATGCTTCATTGCAGACAACATCATGATGCGTAAAAGTCTTTCGTATAGATGACCTGAAGCTAATGAAAAAATGTTAATGGTCTCCGTCTCCCCCTCGCTGGTGGAACCTGCACCAAAAGAGCTTGCTATTGAATTCCATATACCAGATTGCTGCTGACTTTCATCGTCTCCCAAAAGATCCGCCTGCTGCATGCCAGGCTTTTTCGTTACTCTTAGTTTAATAACTTGTGATCTCAAGGAACTTATTACCACCTGGGTGTTACCCTCTTGATGTACGGTATTGGGTCCTTCAGCGTAGGTTATATCATAAATATCCGCTGATTTGCCTTCTCTCAAGCGAAAAGTCCATACACCTGGATTAGCTTTCAGTTGGAAGTAGCCCAAATTAGCCATGACTATAGTGTCAACCATAGTGGGATTTTTTTGGGTACCCAAAGTTACCTGCAGTCCTCTAGGAGGGGCCCCGGTAGACGCATCAAAACAATGACCCTCCAATAGCAGATATTCTAATTCAAATTCACTATGTACTGGACCTCCAATTTCGCTAAGTTTTATATTATCCAAATCGTAAACTGAGCGCACTGCTTCTACTAACCAATTTTCGGGTACCTGGACGTTTTGTGTTAACAAAGAATTTGCCGGCACACCGGTAAATTTTGCTATAGGACCTTCAGCCAGCTCTCCATTAGGCAAAAATTGTGTTTCAGGCTCCACCACATAACGATAGAAATTCTTCACAGGCATATCACTGTGTTGGCTTACTGGAGTCAAATATACTTTCATATGACAATTAACGGTATTACGTAAAAGTATTAAAATAGGGGCCAATTTCTGAGCACTTCTGGATGCTGGATCTACCACAGCATTAATTTCAAAATGAGGCACTTCTTTCTGTTTGGGTTTCAACTTGACAACCGATTGAGATTCCTTTACATCGTCTGGTATCTTAAATCTAGTTTTAGACTGTCTAGGTATTAGACAAGCGTAAAGTTTCAACAAAGTATCACTATCAAATTCCGAATCCTCTATATCCATAGATTTAATTTTTAATACCTTGCGTAGTTTGTCACCATATTGTATGGCATTAAATCTATCGATTAAACCAAAGTCTTCTATGCCAAATTGTTCTTGGTCACCAATAGGACCAATGATTTTACCATTGCCTATTACTAAACGTTCATTCACCTTAAGGTTTAGAACTCTTTGGCTATAAACCCTCAATATTTTCATATGCAATTCTGTGGATGCTAAGAAATCTTTTACCTGCTCAGGTATTTCCCATTTGTCGGATGACTGCCTTAACCATTTTAAAACCACATCGGTGGCCTGTTGCGGGCTTAGAACCTGTTGGGCAGCCCAAACTAAACGATTTATATTGTCCTTTCTAGATAAAGAGCTGCCCTCTACGTTTGGTATAAAAGCAATGCGCACACTGGAACCAGCTTTAACATATTTCAACGCATTAGTGAGCAATTCTCTGCCCTCTTTTTTTTCCGCATTACCAAACATCCAAATGGTAAGGAAATGTAATTTTGCTTCACCTATTGTTTCATAAGTGTGCTTACCCTCAAAATATTTGATGTTACTAAGTAAAGTTGCGGTCATATCACGATTAGAGAGTTTTGCTAAAGCCTTGACATTGTTTAAATCCTTGTGAGGTTGACCAGTCAGATCTAAAAATTTAGCATTTTCATTGTTGCCTAGTATACGTTGATTTAAACGCGGCATAACATGAGGCTGGTTCATTAAATAGTCTAAAAGAGCATCGGAATCGGTTAAATCTCCTTTGTACACGGCCTTCTGTAGAGTGCTAGTTTGTTCTATAATTTCAGAAAATATGGCTTCTTCAAAGTCGCTGTCTGAGCTAAGGATATTCTGAAGCATTGGTACACCGTTTAATAGGGCCTGTGGAGAATCTGTAAAGCCCAAACGCTCTACAAATTCCAAAGCCAATTGACGTCCATAATCAAAATCAGAATCTTCATCTAATATATCATCTACAGCTGAGTCAGAAAGTTTATCGAATGACTTTTTCAATTGAATTTTAATATGCTTTCTTTTTATATCCTGCTTTGAATCTACAGCCGTAAAAACATCAGTTAGAAAACCTAAAGCAGATCTGCCGTCTTTTTTCTGTGATATATAATTAAAACCGCACGTTAAAGATCTGTAATCTTCCTGAGTATGATCGTTAGCCTTGCTGGCGTCAAAAACCAACCCCAATCTTACGGGTGCCAAGTGCACCACAAAACTTTCAGCCAATTTTATAAGACTGCGGCTTGAGCTCTTTAAAGGATCAACTACCAGTACTAGATTGAAAACATTTTTACGTATATTTCTTAACATACCGGGGAAGGTTGGTCTCAACAAATCCATAACACTAGAAGGCCATCTTCTGTATTGGGGGTCATTTTCAATGTCATTAATCCATAATATGGCTGAATCACGAATATCGATAGCAAATTCTTTAGATCCCGAACCGGCAAAATCCAAAGCTAATAAAGAGGAAGCCAGTGAACCTCTCACCTTGCTGTTATGTAGGCTTTCTAGTACTCGTACTTCCGTTCTTAAGGTTTCCACTAATGAATTCAAGTCCATGGTATCGGCATCAAAGAAAAGTCCATTAACAAATAAAGCGCCATCGGGCGGTATAATGTTTAGACTCCGGCCAAATGCTTCGGTATTGTGTTTAACTTCATTTCTTAGTTGTTCGCTAACTTTGTAACTTAGCAGAGCTTTAGCTTGCATTGGAAAATTATGAGCCGTAAATTGTAAAATTTTCAAAGCCTCTTCACCATCAATTTCCGCTATAGCTTTAGCGGCTTGCAAGCCTAAGTCTTGGAATTCCCAAGCTTTTAACTGGGAAATTTCTTCATTGCCTTGTAATAAACTCTGACGAAATTTATCTAACGAGTGTGACAACGTGGGGAACCTATTTTTAAGAATCTTAAAATCAAAACCATGTACTTCCATCTCGAGGCCAGTATCTCCGGAGGAGTTATCTCCTAAATCCTCAGTCGGTTTAGGAGCATCATCCTGAGATTTGTATTCAGTAGATTTTAAATGTAATTCCACACCATAACCCGAAAGACGTACAGATTTTTGGGATTTTTGCAATTTAGAGGACAGATAGTGACGAGTGATATACTTGACACTTCCACTTAAAGCTTTTTCTGCTAATAAATTATGATACTGGCTAAATGCCTTTGAACCTATATCTCCGTATAACACAACTGTACGTGTGTTATTCTCCGAACCTGGATATATATGATCAAAAGAATACGTCTCTACAGCAGCATCTAATGTGTTTTGTACGGCTAGTTTAAGCTTCTGCCTAAGCTCGTCTAGGCTGCAGGCTAGTTCTGTGCCAACTTGAACAAAGATTGTAGAATTCAGACAAGATCCTTGGCTCAAAACTTCTGAAGCAATTTGAAAATGCGTTTGTATTCGAGGCGTAAGACTATGTATTGATACTACCAACTTCATAAGAGGCATTTGCAAATCCGTAAGACGTCTACGGACCACGTTTATAGCAGCATTATAACTTTGAGATGGCGTTTCTTGAAAAAAAATATTTCAGTTAAAATTGGACAAAATTTATCTTAAATTAGTTACCATAACTACTCAACGTTGTCTCTAAATTTGTTATATCCTTAAGGAAATCCCAATACAAATTTGCATTCTCATCGGCTAGATATTCTGCTATTTCCAAATGTAAAGGTGTTTGTTCCCATTTGGCATTTATTAGAGTTGTAATGGGAAAACTTTTAATTTGTACTGCTCCCTGGCATACTACTTGACCATATATTACAAATAATATAAGAAAAGACAATAAAGTTGCCCTCGTTGGTTTGTGTAGTATCATATTTCTAATGCAAACAAAATTCCAGTATTAAAATTAAATTAATTAAACTTTTGCTTGAAGATTTTTTTAATTGTTTTTACAATATTTTTACCTTTTAATAACTAAATTTTTTGATAGAATGTAAAAAACTGATGTGGCACAACAAATCCGGTGAATTAATAATGATAAAAATTGATAAAAACCAATTTTTTCTTTTGGTACATTTACAGCGTTGAGTTTGATTCATGCCTGGAAAATCGACAATTAAGAAGACTAGGCAAGGCGAATTCAATTATATAACTAATTTTTAAACTTGCTATTACGTTTACAAATAAAGTTTTATTGCATAAAATTTTATTTTTTATTTACACACCTAACGTCTCACTTGGAACGAAAACAAAACGAATTTCAAGTATTTCACACAATTAGAAAGACTTTTAAAATTTTGTACAAGAAAAGTTGCTCAATGTCAACGCAGACTTAACTATTTTCAATGAACACGTAAGTGATTAAAAACAGGTAAAAGAAAATAAACAAGAAGAAGCAAACTGTTAAACAAACTTCTTTGCAAGGCCTTACACTTACATGTAGTAAGTGCTAAAAATAAAAAAATGTGTTCTTTGCAAAAACATACGAAAGAGGCAGTGGATCTTTGTTCCGTATACCAACAGATGTTGACGAAAGAAAAAATGTAAAAGGAATTTTGTATTAAAAAGTTCTCAGAATTTGTCATTATACCTATGTGAAGACTACTTTGTATATGTATTTTCCTAGTTCTTTTAAATAACTCTTTTACAACACAATTTCCTACTATATAAATATTTCATATTTAATAATACCACAAAAACTATTTTATTTATTTTTTCTTAAGAAAATTATTTAATGTTTTCTGAAGTCAGCTTTTTGACAACTAGCGAATATTTTTACATAAACAAAATGCATTGTGTTGTAGAATTAGGATTACCTGTTGTGACTTGCTTTAGTTTTACTTTTTAATGTTCTGTGCTAACCAAGGTATATTAATAAGCCTTCCATAGAGAAATTATATGAATTTAAGATAAAGCGTTATATGAAAGGTAGGGGTTTAAGTGGGCGTATCACATTCATTCCTTGCCATAACAATGACCAGATTGCTATATGTGCGGAATTTCATCATCCCACCTCTAATTCTATCGGTTTTATGAGCTTTAAAATTTCATTACGGGAAATTACGTGAAAGGGGCGCGTTATAGTAGGCGTATCAAAGAAATTACTTTATTTTTTATTACTTTCTATCAAGGCGAATTCAATAAGGTGAACTTATTAGGTCAGCTGCTCATCAGCTGTTGACTACTTCTAGGGACCACTTGTCAAATTTTTGTGTATTTTTGACATATCGTTTTGTTTCGCCTTGCTTTCTAATAAATCTTTTATTTTTGTAAAAAAAAAACTAATATTAAAAATATTTTTTAGTAGGTTTTCCTCCTTTTTATTTTTTTCAAAACGCAGCACTTCAAAATAGAAAAAAGAATAGAATAGAACTTTTTAATCATCGTGTAAATTTTTTTTCGACGAATTTTTCCTGTTGGGCGAAATTTGTGGTTCATCCCAGTTGTGTTTCTAGTATATGGCTATTAGACATACCCAATGCATATTTATACCGGTATATGCAGCGGCGAATTGATACAACAAAGAAGCTAGAAACTCTGCACTGGTCTAATTCTCTTTCTCTCTTTTATACCCGCCACCAAAAAAATGGTGGGGGTATATTAATTTTGTCATTCCGTTTGTAACACATCGAAATATCCATTTTAGACCCCATAAAGTATATATATTCTGAATCAGGGTTTGATTTGATGACGATCTAGCTATGTCCGTCTGTTGAAAGCACGATAGAGGTCGCACCGAAAAAGCTAGGGGGCTCAAATTTTGCCAGAATCTTTCTTATAGACAAGGTTTGTTTGGTATTGAAAATGGGCTAAATCGGATTATTAGGAAGAGAGTTATAGCTCGAAAAGCAAGAGTAGGTCGAAAAAATAGTGTCCTTCGAACATCAAATAAAATGGAATTGTGTCCAAACGCATTAACGTAGACTCATGAAACTTCGAATATATATTTCCTGAGTAAAAACAATATCTTTCCTCAAAAATCTAAATCTATGCATTAGGAGAGGAGTTATCGATCAAAATGTACGAAAATTTATACCGCACAGTGTATTTTTCGATGTATTTAAAAACAAAAACGTCATAAAAGCAACAAAATTAGATGTACGACTCTGAAATTTTGCACACTGGAAAATCAATGTGCCACGCCCACTTTTACGCCCACCTCCCATATAACGTTTTACCTAAAATTCATATAATTTCTCTATTAATAAAGATTTTAGAATAATAAAGGGCTATATTGAAACACCTAAGTTGTACTCATTCGCAAAAATAACTTTGACACGCCTACTATAACGCCCACTTTTCACGTTATCTACCGTTAATGAAATTTAGAAGCTCATAAAACTGCCAAAATTAGAGGTATGATGATCAAATTTGCTACATATATCCTTCTAATCAATGTAATTGTTGTGCCAAAAAGTTAAGGTGACGCGCCCACTTGAACGCCTACCTCCCATATAACGGGTTATATCATGTAGTTTCTCTATTGACAAAGTTTTTGGGAAAATAAAGGACTATATTGAAATATCTAAGTTGTATTTATTAGCAGAAACTTTATTGACACGCCTACTTTAATGCCTACTTTCATTGAACGACTACATTTACAAAAGCATTTTAGTAGCATATCGAACTTATAAAGGGTGGTTAAATTTTAAGGGCCGATGTTGAATTTAAATAAAAAACAAATTATTTAGGAAATTATTATTATTTTTTTTGTAATTATAATATTTGTATGGTTCAATTATGTATTTAACAAAATATCGGCCAAATGGCCCCCTCCCATCCTTGGCGCCACTCCTCTATCTGATGGTCCAAATTTTCAATGACAATGTTGATGCTCAATTGTTGGGCATGATGATGAGGCGAGGTTGACTGCTCTTTTGCCACACTTTCGCAAAAACCAGCAGTGGTTCCCATTCAACGAACTAAGAAGGCATTCACAGATTTTCTAACATTTTATACAGACCTGTTTTGCAGAAATTTAAATATTTTTTACAATTCTCCCGATTGTGGACGAATTTGAACGATTATGTTGATCAAAAAAATTACGAAGTGCACAAGATGCATTTTAATTTGAACGCCCATTTTTATAAAAAACCTGAATAACTTTAAATCGTTGCTCATTTGCGTATCTTTCCACGGATCAAATTGAGTCAGTTTAAGATTGAGAAATGTCAAATGAAATGCAGAAAACAAATTTAAAGACTAGGTGTAGTTCATCTTCAACATGGGCTCTTAAAATTGAACCACCCTCTATAAAGAAAGTGATACATATTTTATTATAAAGAGATTATTTCATAATGATTAACAAAATAATAAATATTGTGCTTTAAATGTACACAAAATTGGTGGTGGGTATAAAAGATTCGGCACAGCCGAATATAGTGCTCTTACTTGTTTCTATTCATGTATCACAATGGGATCAATATGATGAACCAAAGTGAGCTGAACAACGGCTGCCTGTTCTACCTACCTAAGAAGTTTTTTAGTATATGTTTTCTGTCAAGAATTCGTATATGGAATAGAAAAGCTGTTACAGGTTTAATTAAATAAATTTTGATTGTGAAACCCATGGTAAAGGGTAAAAATAATATATCACATAAAATATCTAGAACATTTCTAATACAAAAATACACGTAAGTTATTTGTTCAATACCCAACCGAAAATCTGATTTTCCATTCCAAAATATATTAATGAAATCAAGGCGAATTCAATAAATTTTGACATTATTCTAGCTGATCAGCTGTTGCGACGTTTTTTAAGAATATTCTTCGGGCATGCCACAATCCAAGGCGAATTCATATAAGGTGAGCTCTTTAGCCCAGCTGTTCATCAGCTGTGAACAAAGTTTAAGAACAAAATGTCAAAATTTGTGCTTTTATGTTTGTTTACATTGGTTTGCCGGAAAATTTTAATAAATGTTTAAAAAGTGAAAAAATTTAATTTCTATGGAAAAAAACAGTTTGAATTTAAAATAAATATACATATGTATGTATGTACATGTGTTTTAGTTAAAAGGCTAACAAGTCGTAAAAGTTTTCGTGAAAAAATGCCTTCCTGCCCGATGTGTAGAAAAAATATTTTAAGGGTAGTGGAACTTTATTTCGTGTACCTAATGATGAGTAAAATATTCTTTAATTTTAGTGTGAATTGCATAATTTGCTTTAAAAAAATGTAAATAAATGTGTTTAGTGAGAAAATTTTTGACAATTAGGTTCAAATATACAAAAACGAAATACATATAGTGTTGTAGGGAAGAGATCACCTGATTGAATTCGCCTTGCCACAATCCAACTGTAAAATATATAGACAATAAAAACTCTAATTTAATAATAAATAACAAAATTGCCAACACTGTTTAGGACTATATTTACTTTTTTTGCGTTCCGGCTAAAAATAATATGAAGTGTACATTGGAAGGAGTTAACGCCAAAGGTTAGTTAATTAGCTTAAAAATAACATATTTAGTTTGTGAATTTTTTGATTTTCAGTCGTTGCAAAATCTATACAATCTCTAGCTAAAATCGGTAATGATTTATGTGTGGAAGCAGATGTAAATGGTCTACAATTTCGTACCTTTAATGCTACAATGTCAGCAATGGCTACAATCCGCTTTAGTCGTATATTTTTCGAAACCTATAGCGTCGAAAAGTCCGGTGTTAATTATTGCAAGGTGTGTATGAAAACTATTTTGGCAGTTTTTAAAAATATGCGTAACGTGGAGCGTTGTGAAATACATCTTCTGTCCGATCAGTTAAAGTTACGAGTTCAATTCAAATGTCGTTTAGAGACCATGAAAAATGCGTTGATCGCAGTGGTTGACGATGAAATCTTAACGACAAATGTTTCCATGGAGGATACAACAAATGTGTAAGTATTAGTTTTTTTTAACAAGGCAAAAAGTAATTTAATATAAAGTTTTTGTTTTAAATAGGATTGTAGGCTCTTATAAGATTTTCAGTGACATATCCAGCAATTTCAACGCCACTGAAGCGGAAATTAACTTGGAAGCCATGGGAGATTGTTTAACGGCTAAAAATTATATTGAGGGTGCCAGGGTGAATGAGAAGTTTATGAGATCTCAATTGAAATTGAGGTAAGTCAGAAGTTTTTGTCCGTTTTATCTTTCCAATTTAATGATAGATAACCTAAATAATTTTTTAAGATGTATGTGTATTTGTGAATTTTGCTTTGGAAAATATGATCACATTTTTACAGATTACTGTAACATTTTTCTTTATTTAGTCCCAGTGAATTTGAGTCCTATAGCATACAAGAAGAAACGGCTATAACTTTTTCTTTAAAAGAATTTCGAGCCTTTTTGTCATTTGCCGAAACCATAAACGAAAAAATAACTCTGTATTTCAGTCAAGAAGGTTGCCCTCTTTTTGTAACTATAAAAAAAACTGATTACATAGAATGCACTCTTGTAATGACCACTGTTTTAGCAGAAGATGTTAGTTTTTATGAAGAATGTTTAGAAAATGATGTAAATGAACCAGACAATAATACCACACGCTCAAAAAGAGTAACAAAATCACAAAAAAGGAAAAACAGCAATTCAAATAAATCGGTAGCGGCAGCTAAAAAAAGATTATCAGAAGAAACTACTCTTAGTAATGATACCACACTTTTCGATTTTAAAAGAGATGATAACCATACTAGTTTGCACTCTATACAACCAGCAAGAAATTTTACAGAACAAGATTGTGATATGGTTGATGATGATATAATTTTAGCGGCAGCGACTTCAGAAACACCTGACCTAATATTCTCTGATAATAAAAGCGTTGAAAACGATGAAGATGAAACAATCCCCCAGTCACCGCAGCGAGAGTGTATACCAAAAATACGTACCATATTTGCCAGGTGTTTTGAGGCTACCTATATACCTAAAGAACCTTCGCCAAATAGTGAAGTTTTTGTACCCGACTCCGACACAGAAGATTAATAAAAAGTTTTATTAATTAGTAGTAGAGAAAAACTAATTAATTGCAAATATATTAATTTTACTTTTATTATACTTTTTTTTTTAAATTATCATTATGTTTCATTCGTTTGTACATTTATGTTTGGAATAAAGTTGGCTGTAAAAACTGCATCAGTTTTGTCATAAAGTTGTTTCATATTACCCTGTGTTTGATTGAGTGTCACTAAAACTGATTGCATGGAGGTTTGGGATTTTATTAGTAGTTGATCGGTCGATAGCAATTGCTTCGAAGCAGGGGTAATAATATTTTTAACAAACATGTTTAAGCTGCGCCAAATCGATATATTATTTTCAACTGAAGTTGGTTTAAAAATATTACATATTACGAAATATTTTTATTATATGTATGTTTAAAAAAAATATTCTATTTTAAGATAATGTATGTCAATTTGTTGATTTATAGAAATTCTGCCGTAAAATTATGATCAATTTTTATTTTTTGTAAAATTTTCGATTAACAGATATTTCGGTATAAATTAAAAACAATTTAACAATTTTAAATACTTTAAACCTAACAAATTTAAGAAATCAGATTTACTTACCTAACTTTCGTTGCAATAAATTGTTGTATAACGAATCAACATTATTTTTAGAATCTTTCCTGCCATCTACACTTTTTTCATAAACATCTGAAAAAAATATATGTATAAACAAAAATTTTTTTTAAATATTTTAGAATTATAACTAGATATGTTTTACTTCCTACATCCATATAACAAATTCAGTAAACTAGGATACATAAATGGGCATATTGCAGTATCAGTAGAATTGCAGTAAAAATAATTTTTTACTGATAACTGAAAAAATTAAAGTAATCTGTATAGTTTAATTAACATATCAGTAAATTTTTACTGATTACTGAAAATGCATAAATTTTTATTGATATGAAATTTTATTTTTTATTACCAGTAAATATTTAGTTGTTACTGGAAAAATATGTAGTAAAAAGTAAATAAAACTAACAATTAAATTTAATTTGCATTACCCATACTTGTGCATTTTTTTCAGTAATCGGTAAGAATTTACTACTAAACATTTATTTTTGATGTATTAATAGATAAAAAAAAATATCTATTTGCAACAGTTAAATGCGTTCTGGACATGAGTTTATGTTGCTCTCAAAAATTTCTTAAGTCTTCTATTTCCTTTAAATAGGAGAAAAAGGAAAGGTGCACAATGAAAAGGATTTAAAGGTTTATAATTTTTATTTAGAATTAAAAAAACTGATAACAAACCTTCATCAGATTCGGATGCCTCACCCGAAACTTCAGCAGCCAATATTCTCTAAAATAAACAAATTTATTAGAATTTGTTTTGGCAATAGTACCTAACATACATAATATTAAATGCACCAAATTTTCAATATACCTTTTGGTTGAGATTTAAGTCCATTGTTTCATCTTCAGATTCTGAAGCTTCACCGCGCACAACTTCATTCATTTTTCTTTATAAATATTTATTACGTATTCTGTGATATTTATATCAAAATTAATTATTAATGCTTAGCTTCGATAAATAATAAATTATTAAAAAATAATCTTTTATACCACAAATTATGTATTTTACAAAGTAAACAACACAATGATAAATAATAATACAAATTGAATTAAATTTCCATTCGCATCAAATGTAAACAAATAATTCACAGGGTGTCATAAATATAGAGCTGTCAAAATTATATAAAAAATTTTTTTTTTTTAATTATTAAAATTGGTTGGCTGCATAAGCATATTGCCAGGTTATCCCTCCAAAAGTGTTTGTAGTGCGACTTATGTTCACAAGATTTATTACTTGTGATTTAGTAATTCATATGTTGATTCAGGCTCCGCAAGTCGACCTATACCTTTGTAAAGGAAGTTGGAGACACTCGAACAATAAGTAAAAATTGAGTTTAATGGTTCTCCTCCAGTTATAAAACTTTGGTTCCTGTAGAATAGTCTGGAAACTGTGTCCAAAGCACAGTTACGCGACGCCACACAGTTAACCTCGTGAAAGTGAGACGCAAAACTCTCGAAGTCAGATAAAAAGGGACAACCTGATTGCCATTAAATGATAATGGCAAAAACGCGCGAGCTCTTGACCCGACCAGAGCTGAATCACGACTTAATATAAAATTAGATATTTTCTCCTTTTTTTTTAAGTTTATACACTTATCTAACAACGTATTTAAAAATTAGTGCCTAAATTTTGCCACAACTTAAAAAAAATCGTTTTTTTTAATGCCTAAATTCATGATATTAACTCAAATATTAAACATTTAATACGAGTAGTGTTTAATCATTGTGCAACACGGTTTAATATATTGAATGGTTAAAAAAAATGTATGTATACCATTAATAGACCAAAATCCCCGAAGGAATCTGAAAATTTAGCTCTAGTTTCAAAAAAGTTTATGAAATCTATTTCTTTGCTAAATGAGGTTAACAAATGCTTTAGTGAAAATTGAAAATACAGCAATTAATGAATTACAACCAAATTGTTTTTTATCTTTGTACGCGTTGCGAACCAAAAAGCAAAAATTAGCTATAATAACAACGAAAATTTCGGCAGAAGTAGAAAAGCATAAATCACCAAAAAAAATGGTGTTGGGGTTTATTAATTTTGTCATTCCGTTTGTAACACATTAAAATAATTATTTTAAACCCCATAAAGTATATATATTCTGAGTGCTAGTTTCATTTTCGGGCGATCTACCTTTGTCAGTTCATCTGTCCATATGTTAAAAGCTTAAACGCCCAACTTCCATATAACGCTTTTTCCAAAAATCAATTTTGGAAGAATAAAGGTATCTGTATTTCAATATCAAGTATAATATCACTAACATGGTAGAATTATCAGGTAGCCTCACTAAAACAGCTGATTATTTTTTTCTCTACCTTAAGGTTTAACTAAGATGTAAAATTTTGTTTATGTATGTGTATATATTGTGTACGTATATATTCTACCGCCAAAAAAACACGCACACACATTTGCTTTTTGACATTTAAGTCGTCGTTTTCCAGCAACAAAATACATTTAGGATTTTGTTGTTGCAGAACTTAGGCTACCTGATGATTGTACCATGATCACTAAGATATCACTTTTACACGCCTACTTTAATGCCCACATCTCTCATATGGCATTGTCTTGTAGTATGCAATTTGAAAGCTCATTAAACGGATAGCAACTAATGAAAGAAGAGATTTTTCAAATATAGCTTTTTGGTAAGTTTTATTACAATACCAGAAAATAATGGTGACATACCCAATATAACGCCCACCTCACATATAACAATTTTCCCTAAAATCATATTTCTTTACTAACAAAGATTTTGTAAGAATATAGGACTCTAAAATTCAATAATTAAGCTGAATTCATTGTCAGAAATCACTTTGATACGCCTACTTTAATGTCTATTTCTTACATAATATACTACTAATAAAATTTAAAAGCTCATAGAAGCAAAAGATGTACATTGCTAAAATTTCGCAAGTATAGCTGTTTAATTAACGCCTATATGTACATATATCATATAACGATTTATATTTAATAAAAATAAAATCTAAATTGAAAAAGATCTTGGATTGGATATTGCAACATCTAAGTCAAGTTTATTATCAGAAATTAATTTTACATGCCTACTTTAACGCCCACTTCTTATATAATCTAAATACAATCAATAAAATTTAAAAGCTCACAAAAGCAAAACAATTATATGTATGTATGTGCGACGCTAAAATTTATTAAAAGTAGCTTTCTGGTTAATGTTGTTGTTGTGTTAGAAAATAACGATGATACGCCAACCTCCTTGGCTTTCTTAAATTCACATAATCCCTATGTAGTAAAATATTTTGGTAGAATAAAGAACTCTCTATGTGGTAATATCTAAGTTAAATCCATTAGCAGATATTACTATGACAAGCCTATTTTATTGTCAACCTATAAGATATGGCATAATCTACTGTTATTAAAATTTAAAAGCTCATAAACTTTTATTAAACGTATATGGCCTTATAGGCTCGGTTATGTAAATGAAGAATTAATAAAAAAAAAAAAAAAAAATATACGTAACTAAAACGTTAGTGTGGTTTCTTGGCTAATCTAAACACAAAACCAAAAAAGGCAGTATGACACACCCACTTTATCGATCTCCTTTCGTATAAGTCTTTTGCTTAGATTCAAGCACCATACCGACACAAAATTAATATTAATTTTAAAGTACTTATAACTCCCGAGTCGTAGTCTTCAGTTTCCATAGAAGTACAACATTGTTGTAAAAAGTGAATGTATTATTACTGTTGTAGAAATACTTTAGGTTCCATTTTGAGACTAAAATTAAGAAGGTACTACACAAAACTGTTTTATAAAAGTTATTTTAAAAATTTTCGTATATTACCGATAATTTTTTAGTTATTTTAGTAAAAAACGTAACTTAGCATGGTACAAATAAACAAATGCAACTACTATTACCTGATTAATAAATATGCCTTGCCATTTCAATATTTTAAAAACAAAAATAGCAGTTTGAGTTTGTGTTCTACATATGTTCTTTTCTTTTGTTTTATATCAATAACTTGAGTCTAGCATAACTGCTTCCAGCCGGAATCATTGGTTTTTTAGTCAATAATTTAGACAAATTCTTATTTTCTTTGGTATTAAACAAAAACTGCAGTTTATGACTTAACCTCTTATTGCCTAACTTCAAAGAAATAATTTTACTCTTTTACTTTCACTACTACAAAAAAGCTTGTCAAAAAAACTTTTATCGATAAATAGTCAAAAAGCTTGCAAAACTACACACTGCGTTTTTTTTTTACAAACTATTAGTGCATCCCATCTACATCAGCAAAAAGGAGAAGAATTGCACAGACACACACGAGTCTATAAGATAACTGTGAAATAGTAAAGATTAGTATTACAATATGAATTTTGAATTAACAAATTTAAATTTGATGCCTTTTAAAACTTTAAACAATGGTCGTAAAATGCCTATGATTGGCTTGGGAACATGGAGGGTGAGTTGTTTTTGAACTCGACCATCAAACTGCAATACGCTGCAAGGTCAATAATAGCTATAGGGTGTTTGTTTTTTTAAGCTTTTTGGCATATATACCCACCAAGCAAAATTGTCCGACATTGTCTGAGTTCGACAACTCTGACTTTATTATTAAACAGATATTTTGTATAGATTTCTGTCTAACATATGATCAAGGCATAACCGCAGTTCGGAGAGAATTATTTGTTTATATGAATATTTTTATACGAACTTTGAAATAAATGAAAGAAGAAAAAGAATTATTTTTATCTATAATTTTGAGAGCTGAAGTTTAATATATGTAAGTCAAGGCATATTTATTCATCAGGTAATTGCAGTTCGAAGAGAATTTTTTGTTTATATTTTTTATATATGAAGTTTGGCATTTGAAATAAATTAGAAAAGAGAGAAAATAGTTTTTTATTTAAGCATTTTGACAGCTGAAATTTAAAATAAGAGTTGAAAAAAATAATCAGCTGACGAATCAAGAGTACCTGATGAATAAATATGCCTTGTATGTAAGTGAAGAAAAAAGTAATCAGCTGACGAATCAAGACTATCACATTGGGTAGCTTCTTCAGAGAAAGTATAAACAATTAACAATATGAAAATTATTTATAAAAAAAATTTTCAAAAAAAGCGGGAAAATTATTTTTTTTTTTTGAAAAAGTTTTTAAATAATTTCATATTGTTAATTGTTTATACTTTCCTCGAAGAAGCTTACCAATGTGATAGCGAAATATTGGAATAAAGTTATTTTATAAAAAACTTATCTCAAGCTTAATAAATAAAACAACTATTGATATAAATAAAAAAGATCGAAGACATTAATTTAATATTTAAAAATTAAAAATTTTCAGTAGAGGAATAAAAAAACAATTTTTGTTTTAATATTTTCGACATAAATACGAGGGCAAATCCTAGAAAACAGTCCACTTACCAAAGTTAATCCAAATTTTTTTTAGCAAATATAAGTCAAGATTTATAATTTTATAAACATATAAAAAATTTTTTCTTTTTAATCAAAAATTATAACCAAGTCCTACCCCACCTTTGATGGAATTAAGTTATGCAATAAATTAACATTTGTGTTCATATGTTTGATTTTAATAAAGATGGTCCAATCGAAAGCCATATTTCTACTCATTCAATTCTCTTCACTTTGAGTACATTTTTTTGTTAAATAATTTGGAAAAATTTTAATCTATATATATAAAAGTGAAACTCTGTGTGTGTGTGTGTGTGTGTTAGCTATAGACTCTGAAACTGTAAAACCGATCAAGCTCAAACTTTGGTAAGTTGTTGTACACATACCGGGGAGTGTTTATGGATAAAAAAAAAGTGGGCGGGGCCACGCCCATAAAAAATTAGTTATCAGTTTTAGCTACTTGAACTTGACCGATTTTTCTGAAACTTTGCACACATATCGAGCTGTCATGACTAAATAATTTCGTGATAAGAAAAGTGGGCGGGGCCACGCCCCTAAAATAGTTTTAACTTTGAGGTACTTGCACTGGACCGATTTTTCTGAAACTTTGCACACATATTAAGCTGTTGTGACTTTATAACTTCGTGATTAAAAAAGTGGGCGGGGCCACGCCCATAAAAAAAGGCTTTAATTTTTAGGTACTTGCATCAGACCGATTTTTCTGAAACTTTGCACACATATTGAGCTGTCATGACTAAATAATTTCAAGATTAGAAAAGTGGGCAGTGCCACGCCCATAAAAAAAAGGTATCATTTTGAGGTACTTGCACTGGACCGATTATTCTGAAACTTTGCACACATATTGAGCTATTATGACTTTACAATTTCGTGATTAGAAAAGTGGGCAAGGCCACGCCCATAAAAACAATTTTAATTTTGGGATACTTGCACTGGTCCGATTCTTCTGAAACTTTGCACACATATTGAGCTGTTATGACTTTACAATTTCGTGACTAGAAAAGTGGGCAATGCCACGCCCATAAAAAAATTATAATTTTTAGGTTTTTGCACTTGATATTCAATTAAAATTCAGAATGCATTTCGATTCATTAAGGGGCGTAGCAACGCGCGCCGGGTTTGGCAGTAAGGTATAAAATTAAGGTCCAAGCGTTGTAGCGTGCGTCACGAATAATAAGTGTTTTTTTATTTTATTAGTAGAATATATTTTCTAAGTTATCTATAATTAAAAACTAATTTCATATTATGTCTTTTATCACATAAAAAAAATAAAATTCACGTTTTTATTTCCCCAAAAATTGCATTAAAACGGCTTTTCAATTGTTACTTGTGAGGACTGAAGCTAATTAATTTTCCTTAACTATAAACTACTTTAGTTATTTTTTTTATGACATTGAAAATTTGGATTTTATTTTTACTTTGATTAAAATGTTTTTGGTTGACTGAAAAATTTGGGTTTTATTTTTTTTTTAGAAATATAAACCGAATTGAATAGTTGGTTTGTTTTTTTTTTCAATTACAAGGCACATTTATTCATCAGTAGTCTTGTTTCGTCAGCTGATTATTTTTTCTTCACTTATTTTAAATTTCAGCTATGAAAGTCTATAGATAAAAAACAAATTTCTCTCCTCTCTCATTAATTTCAAATGTCAAACTTCATATAAAAAAAATATAAACAAAAAAATTCTCTCCGAACTGCAATTACCTGATGAATTAATATGCCTTGTTTCAATGAGAAATTTTGAAAAAAAGGAAAAGAAGAAGAAAATTTATTTTATAAATAATCAAGAATTTTTTCCTGTTAATAATCGCAAATATATATAAAAAACAAGTAACAGTGCTATATTCGGCCGTGCCGAATCTTATATACTCTTCTTCATCTCATATGAAATACGTACAGACATATAAAAAACATAGATTTGTATATAAAAACATCCCATTGCAAAATTATAAATTGAGTTTACGTATTTATGTTAAAAAAAAAATATATTAAAAACAAAAACAACAATAAAAAAAAATATAAAAAAAAATTAAACAAAAAAATAATAAAAATAATAAATAATAAAGTTATGGGGCGATTGTGATGAATTTCAATAGCGATTCATTCCCGGATATTTCCAAGAGATTGATACTATACACAGATCTTAGGAACAACAACCAACATACGGACAGACGGTCAGGACTTAATCTACTCCCCTATTCATAAGCTTTCAGAAAATATATACTTTATTTGGTCGGAAATGAAAATTGTAGAAATTACAAACGGAATGACAAAGCTATATATACCCATGTGCATCACAGGTGAAGGGTATAATTACAAACCTACTATTACATTGTACAGCATTCGACAATTGGACGAGTAGGGAGCGTGTCGATGATAGGGAGACGATTCATTTTACAATTGGAGTGTAGTAGATGAGTTGTCGCAGAGTTAAGTTGTAGAAAGTTGTCCAGCAGCGACCAAAATATATATTTAATTATCATAACTACGTTGTAATAAATGTAAATGTGAAGTACATATTAAAGTTCAAATCAATATTAAAAATAATAAACCCCTATAATAAGCGTTTAATTAATAAAACTATGAATCAATAAATATTTTAACGTGAACTAATTGTGTTTCAATCCCACATATTTAAGGGTGATGTATTTGTATGAGGACTATCAAAAACGTTAATAACGCGATATTTAAAAAAATGCGATTTTGTCAAAAATCGAAACTTTACTTTTATGTATATAAGTCATCGATATACACCTTTTAACCTAACACCACCTTTTAACTAAAAACTTAATAAAGGGTGGGCCGTTAAAAATTTGTAAACTGAACTACCGATTACTTTGACTTTGAAAGAAAGGATAACATTAATTTTTTTAGGTTTACGTTTGACATTTTTGAACGCAAACTGTAAGAAATTTGCATGGAAGTGTGTTCCGTTTGTGTGTCAATGTTATGAAAATGAATCGTTATTGGATAAAGCAACACCTGTACGTTCTCGTCCAGTGCGTTCAATCGAAAACATTGCTGCTGTTTTCGAGACTGTACAAGAACATCCATCAACTCGTTATCGTTCTCAGGAACTTAACATTTCTCGCACTTCTTTGGGAAGAATTTTACATAAAGAAAAATTGGGTTGATCGGATGGGGTACTGCTGACCCAGTCGAGATAGTCATATGAATGATATTGTGTTCCATTTTTAAATGACAAATTTCAATCTTTCCAATAAAACCAGAAATTTTGAAAAGTAATCAGTACGTTTTTATAGCCTATTTATTCAAATTTATGATTTTAAATGGCCCACCCTTTACATACATGTAAATGCCCTTTTGAAAAATGTGACATACAAGAAATAAAATGACCGTTCTCTCTGTACGTCTGTATTAAAACACCAGACTAATCGAAACACCACCGACGCCATTTGAAGCAACAACTTATTTTTTTTTGGGCGACGCAATTCAAATCAACGCAATTCGGAATATTTTTGTTCATATGTATATAGAAATCTCTTTTTAATAGATAATTTCAAAAAAATTTATTGAAAACTCTTCGTAGAATCTCTAGGAATTTAAAAAATATTACTTCTCTATATCTGTGGCTTGGAGCTAAAAGGGCCAATGTCACTTTTTTGCTCTTTTGAGTTAATCATTGCATTAGATTTGTTTTCTTACTCTATTTCATTATGGTAAAACAGCTAAAGTCATACTTAACCTAGAACAGCTTCATAAATAAAATGCTGGCCAATGTCACTATGTCTATAAAAGTTAAAGTTCAATTCTAATTTTCTCAAAAGTAAATATTTTGACATTGGCCCTTTTAGCTCCAAGACACAGATATATTATTACCTAAAGTTTCTTTTAAAAGCTCCCTTTAAACAATTCTCATTACTTCATATTGGTTATAGTTGAAACGTAAAGCTTCAGAAGTTGTACGAGATGCCATTGACGTGGGCTATCGACATTTTGATTGTGCTCATATTTATCGTAACGAGAGTGAAGTGGGCGAAGCCTTTAAGGAAGTTTTAGAAAAGGGAGTGGTAAAAAGGTAGCTAGCTTTGAATAAAACAAATTTTAATTAAAAAAACCTTCTTTATTTTTCTTTCTCAGAGATGATCTATTTGTAACCAGCAAACTTTGGAATACATTCCACCACCCTTCAATGATACGTCAAGCTTGTGAGACTACCTTGAAAAACTTGAATCTATTATATTTAGACAATTATCTTATACACTGGCCCATGGCCTACAAGGATGGCGAAGAACTCTATCCAAAAGATGAAAATAATAAAATCATATTTTCAAATGTTGATTTTGTTGATACCTGGCAGGGTATGGAACGTTTAGTAGATGCGGGTCTATGCCTTAATATAGGTCTTTCAAATCTCAATATCTCTCAAATAGAACGTATTCTTGAAATAGCACGCATATTACCCGCTAATTTACAAATTGAATGTCATCCTTATCTGAATCAACAAGAACTTATGCAATTCTGTAAAGCCCATGATATAGTGGTGACGGCTTATAGTCCTTTGGGATCTCCAAGTTCCCCTTATGCGAAACCGGGGGAATATGCCATACTGCAAAATCCCAAAGTTTTGTTTATAGCGGAAAAGTATCATAAAACTCCTGCCCAACTGTTATTGCGTTATCAATTAGATCGTAACAATGTTGTTATACCAAGATCAGCTGATATGGAGCATATGCGAGAGAATTTGAATATACTGGATTTTGAAATAAGACTAAATGATATGGAGGTGTTAAATGGCTTAGATTTTGGCGGACGTTTTATGATAATGGCCGAGTAAGTTACAAATAAAATGAATGTGATTATGTAATATTAAAATTTTATTTTAAATGTTTTGTAGTGCCAAAGGACATCCACATCATCCTTTTGCAAAGGAATAATTAATTTGTGATATAAATTCTTAAAATATGTACCTGCTTTTTATAATATTTTTTGTATACAAAGACCCAGTAAAAAAATGTGGAAGTAATGCAGAGTAAAATATATTTTTAGGACTTCTAAATCAAAAGTGCAAAAGTATTTATTCCAAATGCCTTCCAAAATTCGAAATAATTTGTTATTAATGACGTGCTTCAAAATGACTGCATAATCACGATTAATGTTAAAAAAAATTCTTGTAATCACCCATCATTAACTCATGAAGCATCGAATTCTTTTCACCTTATATGACACGATAATGGTAAAATTTTTAGTATTTTAACCTAAATTTACTAACTTAATCATCATATTATTTACCCCTTCAAAATCACTTAACTTTTATGTTTTTTTTTTTTTTTATGAAGGAATCAATTTTTTAGCCAGCCAAAAATAATGATAATCATTGTTTTTGTACTACGTTTAAGTTATATTTTTACGAAATAATTATAATCACTTTTCAAATGTCATTAAATCACTAGTATTGTAAAAAATCGGTCATAAATTTGTTGTTTAATAAAAACAACATATAAATTGTAGATTATTTTAATATTAAAATAAAAATATAAATTTTAATACTTGTAAAACAATTATATTTGTTTACTTCTGTGCAAAAAAATATCCATGTATATTGACGTCTGTAAGGCTGCTCTTAAAAGCAATTAAATAAAACATTATTCGTTTGTTATTTAACTACGTACTGTTTTTCATTCTATCCAACCATAAATTTATATATATGTAAGAGTAACGTGACTGACTGACTGATTCATCATCGAATGTCCCAAACGCAGAAGGCTAGAGACATAAAGTTTGGATAGTGGCTTTCTGCTCTGACGTTTAGAACCACTAAGAAGGGATTTTTGGAAATTCGTTCCTTAGGGAATAAAAAAAGGGTAAAAACGGTTACCTTACTTCTGCTAAACCAAAAATGATACAGATTAGTTTGAAAAGGTATTGGAATCTACTAAAAAAAATAATTAAATTGTATTAGTTAATCCGCAAAAAAGTATTATTAGGATTTCGCCACTTTTTTCAAATATGCATGTATAAGGGGTAAAAAATGTCTCTTTTTTTCGTAATTAAAAAAATTTTCTGATATTGTTCAATAGGACATAATTTGATTATAATTATCGCCTATTAGATAAAATTTTTGAAAACTTTTAGGGGGACAAAAAAGGTACCAAAAAGGATAAAATACCGGAAAATGTGTATAATTCCTAATGACAGGGTCAATTTGCATAAAATTTGTAATAGCGATTTCACCAGACATAAAAAATTATGTAATTTAGTAAGAACTTTAACATATTCATAAGAGGGTAGAAAGAGGAAAATTCGGCATAATATTTTGGTACTTTTTAGAACGTATTTATTTTTATGCAAACAAGAATACATTTATTCACTTTAAATTATGCCTTTTAAAATATTCTATTGTTAAATAGATACTTAAAAATTTTAAACTTGGAATTCGTACCTTGATATGGAAAACCTAAAAAGGTACTTTTACTATTTTTTGTACTTTTTGTAGATTTTTCAAATTAGGGACTATTTTTCTATATTGAGATTAAAAATGTTGAAAAAAGTAGGCAAAAAAAGGGGTACTTTTCCGTAACTTTATGGTACTTTTTATATTTTCTACGTTTATGAAGCAAGAATTTTAAAATTAGTGACTATTAATTCGAGGTGAGACTGAAAATGTTATGAACGATCGAAAAAGTTATGTTTTGCATAATCTGAGTGTCATTTGTCTGGTGAGTAAAATAAGTTCCAAAAAAGAGAACAATTGTCTACATATTCACCTATTAATTTTAATTTGGAAGCAAGCCACAATAAACAACGGCTTTTGTACTACTCTAACTAAGTCTGTCAATGTTTTATTTCGTAAGTACACATATACATATTTATTTTATAATTTAAACATCATACATAATGATGAAAACTTCACCAAAAAACGTTTAAATCTCTCGTAAGAGATGACTTTGGGCCGTATTCAGAAAAAATATTTTAGGTTTATTGAAGGCTTATTTGACAAATTTCTCTACAATATCTGTCAAATAAGCCTTTAATAAACATAAAATATTTTTTATGAATACGGTCCTTTAAGTTGTTTTAAAAAAATACATTAAAGAAAAAAAAAATCCGAAGAAAATTATTTATTTTTTTTGTAAAAAAAAGAAAACTATTATTTTTTATAATAAAAAAACCAATCCATCTAAATGGACGGAAACAAAAACATGCTGTCTTTCACTTTCGTTGTCAGTCAAATATTAAATAAGGAAATTAAAGGCGCAACAAGCTACATGCGTATGTGGAATTTATGCAAATATTTGAATTAATATCACTTTGAAAGTGCTTTGTAGAAGTAAATTGTTTAACACCTAAAATGTAAAAAATAATAGCTATAGAATATATAATTAAAAAAAAACATAAAATTATTCAATTTTAATGACATCTTTAACTTGGATTATATGGAATGTAAAGTTGTCAAAAATAATTAGAACCTTTAGTATGACACGCTAATGTAAAATTCATTAGTTTTTCCTCAGAATTAGAAGTACTTCGGGTAAGTCAGATATAATTTTTTACTACTTCTTTTACCACACTTTTTTAACTGGGTAGTCAAGCGATTTGTATCCGTATATCTGACCATATAAAACTTGTAATCATATACTTAGCCCAAGTACGAACTCTTTTGTTTTTTATATAGTATAAGATATTAACTAGCTTAAATATATTTTTGGTATCAAATATGTAAAAATAAAAACACCAGCATTGTTTACTAGTTTTTACTATTGATTTGAAATTTTTAGCAAATCTTTTTATCGATTTCTTTTTTTTTGAGAATGTTCTTTTTATCGAGTTTTTTTGAAAAATTAAAAACTGAATACAACAGTTTTTATTTACATACATACATATGTACATACTTATATGTTTGTACATTGACTTTTTTAATATTATGTCTACATTTTATAAATAATACATTTTTTAAAAAAGTATTTTTCAAGTTATGCCTTATTTAAATTTAATTGTTATTTATTATTATCTATATAAATATATTTAAAAAAAAATATTGAAATGGCCTCAAACTCCGAAAAGTTACTCGAAAGTAAAGCCAATGAAAATTTAACAAAACAAAGAAAATCTTTGGCAAAATTAGAAGAACCGGATGAGAAATCATATATGGTACCAGAAGTTCCCAAAATAAAGTTGAACAATGACAAAGAAATTCCCACTGCCGGACTAGGTACAAATAAGGTATGTAGGTATATTAAAATAGAAAAATTATGTTTTTTAACTTTCACTATAATTAGCTTAAAACTAAGTGCAAGGAACTCGTGGGAGATGCCATTAAGTTGGGTTATCGTCACATAGATTGTGCTGAAGTTGATGGTAACGAAAAGGAGATCGGTGAGGCTATTAAGGAATATATTAAGAAGGGTTTGATAACAAGGTGAAATTTTTTAACTAAATGTTAATACAAATTTTGAAATATTATTTTCTCTTTCACAGAGAAGATATTTTTGTCACCAGCAAAGTTTGGAATAACCACCATACCCCAAATTTGGTACGCAGAGCTTGTGAGGCGTCTTTAAAGAATTTAGGGCTGGGTTATTTAGATAGCTATATTATGCACTCACCCATGGCTTTTCAAGAGGGTGATGATTTGCGACCAAAAGATGAAAATCATAACATTATCTTCTCTAGTGTGGATTTCATACAAACATGGCGCGCCATGGAAAAATTGGTGCAAATTGGTTTGGTTAGGACCCTAGGTTTAGCCAATTTTAACATAAGCCAAATAAATTTGCTTTTGGAGAAGGCTCGTATAAAACCAGCTCTACTCCATGTTGAATGTCATCCGTATTTAAATCAACAAATTTTAATGGATTTTTGTGCTGCCAATGAAATTGCCGTAGTATCAAAACATTGCTTTGGTAGTCCCTCAAATATATATCGTTTACACAATAAGATACCTTTAGTGCACCACCCAAAAATTCAAGAAATTGCTAACAACACTCAAAAAACACCAGCCCAAGTTCTAATAAGATATCAATTACAAAGGGGAAATATAGTTGTAGCCACGGCAGTGAAAAGAGTTCATATGAGGGAGAATATTTTAAGTGTGAATTTTAAGTTGGGCTCTCAGTTCATGGCCGATATTGATGAATTAGATACGGGCACTAGAGTGTATGGGTTTGAAGAGTAAGTTTGTTTTTAAAGTTTTAAAGAGAATTTTTGGTCTTTTAAATTCTATTTGTTGCAGTTGTAGAGGTCACCCAAATCATCCATTTGAAAATGATCTTTATTAAACAGTGGAATTGAGTGTTGGCAATATATTTTTAGATAAATTTTCATTTAAATTTGAAATTCTCATTAATTAATTTTTAAAAAATTTTCGATTAATAATAAATATTTGTAAGATTTAAAACTTAACGTTATACGCTATTTTGTTTTATTTTCGACTCCATCTTTTTTTTTGCATTTTTACGTAGTATTGTTCTATAGAGTCCGCCAAATTTTTTTTTGTAGCTTCGGCTGTGTGGCACGTAGCGCCGTCCTGTTGAAATCAAATGTTGCCAATATCCTGTTGAAATCAAATGTTGCCAATATCCTCGTCTTCAATTTTTGTGAACAAAAATTCGTTCAACATGGCCCGATAACGATCGCCATTGACTACGGCCACTCCTTGCTCATTTCCAAAGAAAAATGGTGCAATTATGCCTCTGGACTAAAATCCACACCAAACAGTGACTCGTCGTCAATGTATGCGTGCGGGTTTTCTGTGCCCCAAATGGACAATTTTGCTTGTTTTCATACCCGCCAAGATCAAAATGAGCTTCATCTGAAAAGATGATTTTTTTGGAAAAATCGGCCAAAGTAAAGTCGCAATATTTCCTAGCGTTGTTCAAGCGTATACACATTATTATCTGTCGAATCAGACATGAGCTAAGTGTTACCATTCACGAAATAAGCACTAGGTGAAAAAAACGTTAGATGGCGGACCCTTTACTTGTTCTACCTTTTCATTTAATACTTATATTGATATAATTAAGAAAAAAAAATTATCCGCTATTTTACTTTGAATGTCATCTTGGAATTTACACTTTCTCAAAGTTAACATAGCTAGTTAATGTATTCTACTACTTTTATTTGATTTATATCGAGGGGCTTGAAAGGGGTATATTTTTTAATACTAACTAATACATAACAAAACTTTTTGGGTTTATTAAAGGCTTATTTGACAAATTTCTGTACAACATCTGTCATATAAGCCTTTAATAACGTTAAAATATTTTTTATGAAAACTGTAGTAAATTTGACTCTTACCTACCGTTGCCACATGCAAGTGCAAGTGAAAAAAAACCAATACACTAACACTTTTTTACTAACACAACTACACTTTGGCAACCTGCGACTCAGCTTGCGAAGAAATTTTTAAGCAAGTAAAATTTTTACAGTTACGGCAAGTAAAGTGACAAGCCGAAAAACAGTGTTGTCTAATACTGAGTTTTTTGTTAACTCAATAATATATCATACAATTGTGGTAAATAATTCAGCTAATTTTTTTAATAAATATGTATATATGTATATGAAGAATATTGAGAAAAAATATAAATATTCATTTAAAATGTAAGTTTTAATATAAATATCAAAATTTAATAAAAAAAAATTATATTAAAAAGTTACATATCTAAAGGTAACGTTCAATAGTGGCTATTGACAACACTTAACTACCAATTGAAGCAGCGCCATTTGTTTTAAATTTGTTTGAAGTTTATTTGTTGACGACATTTTAAAAATGAACTTGCACTGTGCTGTGTAGCCACTCAAAAAATTTTTGTGTTTTTTTTGGCATTTCTCCTGATTTTCGTTAGTAATACGTATACACTACTTGCAAGTAAATACTTGCCTGTGGCAACGTAGGGTTATACATACAAATTTATTTTACGCCATTTTGTAGGTAGTCATCATGGGTTTTAAATTTTTTATTAGTGTATTATATTATTTGTTGTCTGAAAGCTGAAAATTGGGTTTCGTTTATAAATTTAAGGAAAAAATAGCGAAGTACTTGTATTTTGTTGGTTATATCTCAGTAATCTCAAAACCGAATTATAAGTTTTACTTAGGTATAATTTTTGAAGCGGGTAAAATTCGGTGTCACAAGCGTGTCCAAAAATTATTACGGAGCTTAAGAAACTTAATATATTCAAATAAAAAATATATATACATATATATTTTCCCTAATAATTTTTGCCTTTAACTTTCACGATTGGTGACCGCTTTGTTCAAAATATCCCTTGAGAACAATATGGGTCAATTAATTATTAAAATGTGAAAAATTTAATTTTTTTGGTAAAAATAGCTGAAAAACAAACGCAGTCGTGTTTAATTCTTCATATCTCAAAAAGTTATGAGGTGATTGTACTGGATTTAAATAGCGATTCATTACAAAATATTTTCAAAAGGTTAATAAAACTTACTGGTATCACAAAATTTCTGTGAATTTGTAAATTTTTATAATGTTAAAAACAAAATTCTCTACACATAGAACAATTTGACTCATCCAATAGAGAAGAGACAAAATTTTTATTTTATTTACAAGTACTACTCATTATTCTTCATAAGCACCCTCACCGTTTTCATCATTTTCATAGTCATTATTGTCCTCTCCTTCATTACTACCAGGCTCATCATCCTCCTGCTGTTGTTGATCCCACCACGAAAGTACACCTAAACCAGATTCATTAATAGCAGCCTGAAACAAAAAAAAAAAAAATATAAATTATATAGTTATGTATGTATATATTTTTAAATATATCGTCTAAATTTCTTGATCTTTTTTAATTGATTATATTTGATTTTTATTTAAGCTTGAGACCACTTTTTTGTTTTTTAAAAAAAAAAAATTTTTATTAACCAATATATCGCTACCAAACAATGGGTAGCTTCTTCAGGGTAAATATGTATACAAATTATCAAGGCATATTTATTCATCAGGTACTCTTGATTCGCCAGCTGATTATTTTTTTCAACACTTATTTTGAATTTCAGCTGTCAAAATGCAAAAATAAAAAACAATTTTCTCTCTTTTCTAATATATTTCAAATGTCGAACTTCATATATAAAAAATAGAAACAAAAAAATTCTCTCCGAACTGCAATTACCTGATGAATAAATATGGCTTGACAAATTATATTAACAAAAAACAAATTCAAAACAGATCTTTCAAAAATTGTTTATATTGAAAAAATATTTTCCCGCCTTTTTTACAAAATAATTTTTTTTTTCAATTTGTAATTGTTTTGAATTTGTTTTTTGTTAATATAATTTGTATACATATTTACCCTGAAGAAGCTACCCATTGTTTGGTAGCGAAATATTGGTTAATAAACAATTTTTTATAAAAAAAAACAAAAAAGTGATCTCAAGCTTAAATAAAAATCAAATATAATTATATATATATTTTTTTAAATTTTAATTACATTATATAACAGTTTTTTGTTTAATTACATTTGTATGTATCGATGGTCAAAAACCCTAACTCAAATTAATTTAACTTTACAGGAGAAGGTAAAAACGCAAAAGGAATTGTATTATCATAATGTAACTTTTTTTTAAAATTGATTGAAAAAACTGTAATTTTTAATATCATTGCGATAAATTTCTGTATCGAGTTGTATTTTTAAGGAATGTATTATAATTGGAAAATTCAATTACGTAAAATATAGGAGTTAAGGCCTTTGTTTCTTTCACTTACAATGATTCGATATGGTGTTTTTAACTCCGTATTTTGTCCAGTCACTGCGGTTGAGGTATTTACTGAAGATGAGCCCGGTTTTAAATTGTCATTTTTTGGAGGTCCTATTGGAGAGCTTTCTTCGAAAATTTCTCGAGTCACCCGGAATTTTATAGATTCTCCTATATCCATAAACAAATCATGCTTGCCACCATCCTCTAGCGGATATTCCCATACCCAGGCCTGTTCTGTTTCATCGAAACGTGAGGGATGTTGCAGTGCCGTGGGAGGAATTAGGACATCATCGAAAAACCCTAAAGTAACATGTACCCCTTCATGACTGCAACTTCGTATTTTGCCCGTTATTACGTTTCCAACTGAAGGTCTGAAGACAATATAACGAAAAATAACTTCTGTATGAGAGGCGCCATCACCAGGCAAAATAATAGAATCCTGTAGTGAAACAATATCCTTAAGAGCTATACAAAGGCCTACGTTCAATAAAACCTAAACATTTTTAAATTATCATTTATTTTGTGTACAATTTTTATGCAAAGTATTTACCTTATTAGCCAATTTACGATTGATCTCATCTCTTATAGCTTCGATTAGTTTTAAATTAAACTGTTCGGGCGCTATACGAATAGTGTCCTTAAGTTCGGCTAAAACAAACATTTTCTTAACTTGTAAAGAATATTAAATTAAACCTTAATGCTCGTACGTAAACTAAAATGGTTTTATTTTTCAATGGTATTATGCTATGCGCCGCCTTTGCATGTTGTTAACTTACGATAAGACAACGCTGTTTTTGTTGGCTTCGTTTAATAAAAGAAAGCCTTAAATTTTTTAGCACTGTAAAATGATCGAATTTAGTAATCATTCAATATTTTCCCTTTACTAACAATTGCAAGAAGCTCTGCTTTTTATTTAATTAATAAGTCGTCGCTGAAACAAAATGTTGTGAACAAAATTATCCGTACTGCCAAAATCTTATGCTTAGTAGAATTGCCAACATTCTTCATTCTTCTTCTTATCAGAGTTTTTGTTTTGTTTACTAGTTCGTAAATATTGCTATCTAATGACAGTGTTGATTATAAATGTGTAATAACTATTGTAACACTGAGAATATATTTAAGATTGTTACACGTTGCAGTATGAGAAAGTTCTAACATTTTTCTATTTATAAACCTTTTATTATTAGATGTACATACATTTTTGTAAAAATATTTTTAATTTTAAAAAATTTGCAAACTATTTTTTAATTTCTTTTATTTTTATAATAATATTAAAGGAAAGGGAAATCGTTGAATCATAAATTAAAAAACTATTATGTTTAATGAATTAAGATATCAAAGTATCAAGGAGAATCGTAATACTTTTGGAAAATTAAAAAAAAATCGCAAAAAGTATCGGAGAAGACATTTTATGAAACAATCATACTACAATAAATAAATAAAAACTATTTGGGAGTGTTAAATTATTATTGTTTTAAAAGTATACGAAAATTTGTGTTCAAAGTAAAGCTGCTTTTAAAGCAATTATCTTATATTATTGAACAAAACGAATTGTTCTTGCATCACCCACATCTCTGTAAATTGTTTATTTTGTTTTCTTACCTTTCTCTTTCTCAGATCAACATTAAAACAACAATGAACACAGTTCAGTGATGTCAAATATTGGAATTTATTTGGTATTTGCTACAGAGGTTCAAGTCGATCGGCTCCCAGCCGCTTTTTTACTGCCACTATATGATTTTGACCTGAATGACTCGTCGCCGACTGTCTCGGCTGGCGGCTTAGCCATTGAATGCTTACCTAAACAATTAAGTCTTGAAAAAAAAAAACAATTCGAATATCGACAATCATTTAATTAATGTTGAACCTGAAAATTACAAAATTAGCATAACATATCGCTTTATTTTTTTAAAGCACTTGTTTACATACATCGACTACATGTTTTTACTTATAAAGAACCGGGATACGAAGTGGAATACAAAACAATTTTTACGATTTTTTTTCTTTTTTTATAAACCCAATGGCTTTAATACATACTGCAATAAATACCAAATTTGATTAGAAATGGTTTAAGTTTCAAATTAAAATCCTTTACATTACATAAAACAAACCGGATAAAAGAGTTAATTAATGTATTTTTTTGTATCGGTTTTAGCTTAATTTTCAAATTTTACGTGCCATAACTATAATAACATAGCCATAAGAAATTAAAATTCATTTGGTTTCTATGGGTATGGTGTCATGATGAATCAGCTAAAAACATAAGTTTGGTTCAAACAGCTGTTTTTAAAGATTGTCCGATTTAACCATAAACTGGACCATATATTAGGCGTACCATAACCACAACCATACAAAACAGTTGCTTGAACCAAATTAAGTAAATTAATTAAGTAAAGCCATAACATCAATTAAGTTTAGGTTTCCTATGGATATATCAAGGCATATTTATTCATCAGGTAATTGCAGTTCGGAGAGAATTTTCTTGCTTATATTTTCTATATATGAAGTTTGACATTTGAAATAAATTAGAATAGAGAAAAAATTGTTTGTTATTTATGCACTTTAACAGCTGAAATTCAAAATAAGTAATGAAAAAAAATAATCAGCTGACGAATCAAGAGTACCTGATGAATAAATATGCCTTTGGCTATATAATTTTGGCACGTCTAATTTAACCATTAGACGGCTTTGAGCCACCGTCGGTAATTTTTCCACTTCGCCGGCGCTGACGACTATTGACGATCGGCTTGGAAGTCTGACTAGCTGGTAATCACAAATTTGCCTTGATTATTTCTTCGTCTTTATCGGAAGTGAAAAGTTGAAAATATGAAAAACATCTGAAAATTTGTTAAAAGATGTATTTTTAAATAGAAAATTGTTGTTTGTATTAAAAGACAAAGAGTTTTTTTACTATAAAATATGTGAAATTTAAGTTTTACTTCCAAAAGAAAATTAATATTAAAAAAAGTCCAAAGAAAAATGAACTAAATCATTTACTCAATAGAAACGACGATTCAGTAGGAAAATAAAATTCGTTCATACGTAGAAAAAAATATTTTTATAAAGAATTAATTAATAATAAGCTAATACCAAGCAAAAAGTTATTAAATAATAATAAATATATAAAAAAATATATAAAAAAAATTTGTTAAGTGAACACGGCAAATCAACTAAAAATTGATTTTCCCCAAAAAAGTGTACGAAGAAAAATAAAGGTACAACAATAATAGTTTTTTTTTGTGTGAGTGGTTAAGTGCCCTGTGAAAAAAAAAATAAATTTCCCTTTAACAAATAGTCACCAAACTATTTTCTACTCCTTCATTTGTTTTTGTGTGTGTTTTTTTTTTTCAACAAATTATTATATGACACTTGGTTTCTTTCTTCATTAAACATTGTATATACATAACTAAAAAAAATAAAAACAAAAATTATTTCTTACAACTGTTTATTACTTAATCTTAGTTTTCTTTAGTATATATACAAATTGCAACCATTGTAATTAATAAGTAGAAAATCATCTGTATTGTACACTGCTTATTTAATTTAATATCCAACAATGAATATTGTTGGGGATTATGAATACAGTTCCAAGGATATGTTGGGCCATGGCGCCTTTGCAGTAGTTTATAAAGGACGTCATCGCAAGGTAAATACAAAATTGTTTATTTATTTATTTCAATTCCGTAATATAAAGCCACAGAGGCTAATTATAATATATTACAGTTTGAAATCAAGATATATAGTTATATGTATATACATAGGTATAAACATATCGATGCCTTACTTCTCAACCTCGTATCTTAAAAAATACGGTTTTGACTTTTTCATATTAAACGATTGTTTTATGCTTTAACTAAAAAAGATTAGTATATTATTACTACTAATATACATAAATACAATCAATTCCTTAATATTTGCATTTAAACTTTTAACTAAACACCGAAGTATAAAAAGATGAACCGTTTTTTTGTCTCTCCTGAAAATTTTTATTTTTTAAGATACGAGGTTAACGAAGTAAGGCATCGATATGTTTAAACTTTAAAGTACGAATATGTATGTATGTAATTGCAAATGTTAAATTATAATTCAAAGATGGATAATAAAATTAAAATTTGGTTTGTAGGTACTTAATATTTGCGTAAATCGCCCTTTTTTTGTTCCTAAAGTATTGAAATTTAGGTAATAAAAAAAATTTTCTAAAATATATGTTTTTGTTCTTAATTAAATACATTCCTAGGTATACCTATAATCAAATTTACTTTTACAAATCAAGTTCAGTATTATTGAAATTAAATTCAAGATTTTAAATTTCAATCGTTTTTAGGAATGTTTGATAAGATATAATTTTCAAAATGCCGAATTTATCTAAAAAAATCAGAAGTTAATTTGAAAATTCTGAATTTGATTTGGAAACTTCTTACTTTGATTTGGAAAACCCTATCATTGAAAGTTAAAACCAACGAATATTTATTCAAAAAGTACTCACCAAACACTGTATATTTATTCATCAGGTACTCTTGTTTTGTCAGCTGATTATTTTTATCATCACTTATTTTAAATTTCAGCTGTCAAAGTCTATAGATAAAAAACAAATTTCTCTCCTCTCTCATTAATTTCAAATGTCAAACTTCATATATAAAAAATATAAACAAAAAAATTCTCTCCGAACTGCAATTACCTGATGAATAAATATGCCTTGCAGTGTATAATAAAATTATGAGCGTAGCCATATGACTGCAATAAAAACAAGTAAGAGTGCTATGTTCGGCCGTGCCGAATCTGATAATACCCTTCATCGTCATGTACGTAGGTATAGTACCCATATCGCAACTTAGTTTTGATTGCAGATTTAATACCAATATTAATTTTGAATTTTTAAAAAGCTGGTTAATTCTATTCTACCTGTCAAGCCCTTTCATTTGAAACCCATTTTGATGTTGTTGAAAAAAAAAATTTTTTTTCCATTGAATTTTGAATTTTAACTTGTCAAGCCGTTTTATTTGAAACTTATATTGATGGTGTTGAAAACAAAACTTTTCACTATTGAATATTGAATTTTGACTGTTTCATTATTTACAGTATTCTAATTGATAAGCTCTTTAATTTGATACCCATATTGTGGCCGTTGATGAGGGTAAAGGCCATGTATATCGGACGCCATCTTGGACTTAAACGTTTTCTAAATAGTAGCAAACGTCTCTTTTAATTAACCTAGAGCTGGAAAATTAAGATTTTCCTGTTAAATAAATATTTGGGGAAAACTAAGGCAGTCATGTTTATTTGCTCATATCTAAAAATTTTATGAGGCGATCGTGATGAATTTTAATTGCTATTCCGGGATAGTCGAGAAGATTGAGTTGATTTCAACCAACATGCGGACAGCCGGTTAGACAGAAATAGCCCAGTCGTCTTCTCTAGTCATTTGCTTTTAGAAAATATATTCTATATTAGTATATATACCCTTAGGCATTACTGGTATAATACTGTATAATTCTTAATTAAGTCATGTTGAAGCTGCTCCAACTCTGAAACGTTCCTCCGACATTTGCCCACGTGTCCTAGTTGTGTTCAAAAGACAAAGGCAGTAACTTTTTAACATATAACAAAGGGTAGAAAGTGACCTTTGATTTGAATATTATAAAAAGGTATATATACCACCATTGGCATAAATAAAATTTTTTTTGCTGGGGTTGGCAAAAGCTTATAAAATTTTTTTGGGGTAATGGACAAATTTTAAACTGATGTAATATTAAATGTATGAGGTCATTTCACTTCCCAAAATGTTCTAGTTACGCCAATGTCTACTACGTATGCATTAAAATAATGAAATTATTATGTTTGACCTGCATAAGCTAATTAAGGTTACATAGAAAATAGTTTTTACAATATACCGACTTCAATTGTTATATTTTTGTTGTTGTTTTTCGTTAACGTAAGAAAATGATGCTCAATCTCGCTTGATCTCGCTTTACTAGGTCTAAAAATTCAGTAAATCAAAAATTGATTTTTAGTGCCTGTAATACAAGAATGTATTCCTGTGATTTGTTTAAATTGCTTTTAAAATATTAGAGAGAACAATTTTCAGGTAAAATTATTGTAGCTACAACTTTTTTTTTACCTGTAATGGCAAGCAACCAAGGTTTTGAGTCGTACAGTTTTCAATAATAAGCGTATTTTTATAAGGAAAGTCCTTTTTGTGTATATAACAAATTGAGCGAAATTTATTTTGTTGACTAAACACTCTTTAGTGTATTTTTTTTACTAAAGGAAAAGGTTATGATGCCACATTTTTAAAGTTAATTACAGAAATAAAGTTTTTATTTGGAGTTGAGACATGTACAGTTTTTGCTACGTCGAAAACTCAAGTAGTTGCTAGTGATGTAACGAGTATTCGTAAAAACTTTAACTTAATATTCTGCGTAATGATTATTCACATTCGCCATATATTCTGATATTAAAAAATTAATGCTAAAAATTGATATTCGTTACATCATAAGTAAGAATATTTTAAAATTGCTAATAAAAAAGAAGAAGGGTTCTTAATTGTTGTCACAAAAAACACCACACTACACCTCCAACTAGTACCTACATAACTTTGAAAACTATTGCACCATGATAATACAGTTGGGAACATATCGATGCACAAATGATACAAGTTAATTGTTTGGCTCCGAAATTAATATTTTTTTCTTTTTATTCAAATGTGGTTTAATAGCACAAATTTATATATTTTTTTACTTTAATTTTATAAAGCCATAAGTCTGCTGTGCTTTTAAATTTTTTATAAATTTGATTTTTTTTAAATAAAAACAATAAAGACCCCTTATGTTTTAAATTTAAATATTTTTTTATGTATGCACATATGTACATACATATTTATATATATGTACATATATGTGTATAGTTCTTATGCAAATTTCGTTTTACCTGTTTTGTTTTAACAATCATATTCTAAACATGCTAAAAATTATAATAAAACCATAATACAAAATTAATTTATACATGCCACACAAAAATTATAAAAAAACGCAATCAAAATTATTATCAAGGATAAATAATATTATTTATGTAAAATAATAATATTAGTATATGTCTACACTACGACACAAATACAATCTTTTAAAGTATAAGTCGGATCATAAAAATAATTGCTCAATTCACAATCTCGTATTGTATTCTGTATGGTCTATTGAAATACAGTTTTAGTCTATTAACTTGTGAACAAAATTTCTCTTGTATCGATGTACATATGCTTGTATTGCTAAATGTCAAATATTATGAAACGACAGTTAAATAGAAATCAGGAATGCACAGAAAAAATTCAATTTCTGATTCAATAAAGAAATTTAGAGAACCAATTAAAATAGTTGCTTGCATGAGACCCTATCACTTAATTTGTAAAGTCCAACAAAGAAAAAACAATTATTTTTTAACACAATTTTATGTTTGAATCTGTCAAATTCTGTATTCAAATATTTCTGACTTTCAAACAAATACATACATATATAAAAAATAATTGTTTAATTCAAACAAAATTTTTAGATAATGAATCAATGACAAGCTATTTATAAAATAAGTTAAAATCTAAAAAAAACAGTTAATCCTGCAAAATTATATTATTAATGAAAGTTAGAGAAAGTTAGATACGTCAGAAAAGTAGAAGCTTCTTCAAAGTCTTGTTTGTATCAAACAAAAATTTTTAAGTCTATATTATCTTTAACTTAATAAGAATTATAAAATTAATTATATAAATAGCAGACAATTGAAAACGCACACTAACTGCAAATGTTTGTTTGAAAATATTTAAGCGATAATTTTTTCTGTGTCGGAAAGTTGATCAAATCTTACTTCTGCAGAGCTACAAAAAATATTTAAAACTTTTTAGCGAAGAAAAAAAAAAATAAACAAAACATTGAAGCTAAAAATATATATTATATATGCAAAAAAAAAAAATACTACAAAAATAATTTTTTGATTCTGCAAAAAGTTTTCATTTTCCATCCCTGTATGAATCAAATACATCACTTTAAAAACATATGAAATGCAATTGTGTTGTTACACAAAACGTTTTAATGGAAATTACCAACAACAAGCATTCATTACAATGGTTGTAAACTGAATTAATTTTCTCAATTCACAACCTGTCGTAGGAATCGTAGGTAGTAAGAAATTGACTTCTACATTAGGGGTAAAACCAAAATAAGGCCCTATCACCACGCTGTAGACGATGTTGTGCTGAAACCGAAAAATGTTTCCTCATGTCAATTCGGAACAAAAACGTTCCGCGTCGAAGCCAATTTCTGAAAGCCCTTTAAGAAATTTTTATTTTTTCAAAATTTTTTATATTTTTAAAAATTTTTTATTTATTCGAAATTTTTTATTTTTTAAATATTTTTTATTTTTTTCAAAATTTTATTATTTTGAAAAATTTTTTTTTTTTTAATTTTTTATTTATTAAAATTTTTTTTTCATTATTTTTTATTTTTTCATTATTTTTGATTTTTTCAACATTTTTTATTTTTTCATTTTTTTTTATTTTTTCATCATTTTTTATTTTTTCAAAATTTTTTATTTATTAAAAATTTTTTATTTATTAAAAATTTTTTTTTAAATTTTTTTTTTCAAAAGTTTTTATTTTTTCAAAATTTTTTATTTTTTCAAAATATTTATTTTATTATTATTTAACTTACATTTCTTAATGTAATTATATGATTATAATCAAAATCACAATCTAAAAACTCTCTTTGTTAAGTGAAATTACTTAATTTTTTAGAACTTACTGTTCCCAAACTTAATTGCATTTGACGCGGAACCTTTTTAACGATATCGAAAATCCAAAGATGCAGTACTTATTGTTTTTTTTATGCACTACATAGTATGGATAGGGCCATTTTAAAATTTTTAAAAATTGTAAAAAGTTGCATCCCTACATGTTGAAGAAAAACGGCGATAGGATTAATTTTTCCATCTTTCACGTATCTATACGACATTCTAAAAACATATGTAAAATTGATGTAAGTGTTGTAAATACAATTAATGTAGGAAATATCAACAAAATGTATACAACTACTACGACGTACATCTCCTACGACCTACGTATATATACATATCTACATACATATGTACATATATATTGTATAAAATAAAAGGTACTTGTATATTGTTGGACACAATGAGTGGAACGCCATGAGTTTTATTATAAATGTTTATAAATAAAAGTAAATACCATAGTACGCAAATCAATCGAATAGATATTAATCATGAATGATATTAATTTGAATGAATTAAATTTTCCACATTGTGACGAATAATTTGTTTTGTTTTCCGAATTTTAAAAATAAAAGTTGCGAGACAAATGATATTTTAAAAAAATTGAAAATAAATTTCTCACCACAATTTAAATATAAAATTCCTTACATGAATCATTCATTCAAAGAACATAATCGAAAAATTAAAAAAAAATCGATTCACAAATAGAATTTTTATTTTCCTTGAAGAAAAGTTAGCAGCGTTGCCATTGTAGTTTATCATTTTCGTTGTGTTAATGGGAAAAATTTTACCATTTTAGGAATTAAAGAATATATTAAAAAAATTATAATTTTTAGTATGAATGTACGTATGAATCTATGCATGTAAAATATTAAGTGATCAACTAAAAATACAAATAAGGCTTAGGTATAATAAAAAAACTATGAATCTGATTTATCTGATTTTTTCTATTATATTTGTGGAATTTTTACTTGAATCGTAAATTAGTTTTATAAATAAATGTACATACAATTTTCGTTCTTTTTTATCCCTAAAAGTTTTTGTTATAAAAACATGTATATTCAAAATTATATAGGCGCCACCGCCAAATGTAGGCGTGCAGCTATGATGGCGTCAAACATCGTATGTATTTCAATTTGGACAGATTTAAGTTGCCAGCCTGCTGTTATTTAATGCTTCAAGCAACTAGAAAGCATTGTGATAGGCTTTGTAAAAAATGTGATTGTATGTGTTACACCGATAATGATTGATATAAAAAGAGACACACAACAATGCGACGGTATAATACATACAAACACATTTTTACAAATACTACGAAAGGCTTGACAAGTAGTTTGATCGTACCTTCACAATATATCAGCCATGAAAAATTATTTCAGTTTATTGTCCCGGCAACACAAGTTTCCGTCGAAAGAGCTTTTAGTGCTCTCTCAATAATATTAACAAAAATGAGATCAAAGCTATCAAAAGATACTATAAACAATTTGCTTTTAGTAAAACTTAATAAGAATTTAATTGAATATGTAACAATAAAAAACGAAACCACGGAACAATTACATATGATATAATATTTATTTTTATATATTTTGTTTTTATTTAGACTCATATTGTATATATCTTTTTTGAATTACTGTCCGATGAATAAATAAAAATTAAACTAATACAAATCAATAAATTTGTTAAAATTTTATTATGAGAATTTTTGTAAAGAATCGTAGGTTAATGCTTGTGGCAACTTGTTTTTTATTTTTTGGGACATGAATTCATACACAATTTTATTAAGAATGTTAGGCGCCGGAAGAACAAAGTTTCATAGGTATGTTTTTGTTTTTGTATTTCTTGCATTCATAAAAGCAATACTTCTAATTGTGAGTTGGTTTTTTAAACTGCTAAGCGGTACACAAACATCATACTTACAAACATTACACGTATACAGTTGGATTCGGGTAAGGGAAATTGATAATTAAAGGATTTATTTTTTTGGCTTATGCAAGATTTTCATTAATAAAAAACTTTGGACAAATTGAAACCATTTTGGTTAAATAGATTTTCTACTTTTTATATTGTTTTAAACAAAATAAGAGAAAATGTTGCACTACAGTGCAACAAATTAGCTGTAGCATTGTATTTCGCCGTATATTAATAAGAAATTTTTTCTACTAAGCAATGTTTCCTTTATTGAAGTTTGTAGCTTTAAAAACATAAAAGCTGTAAAACTGATTTTCCCTTAAACGAACTCATTTTCTTTAAAATATAGTAAATATATTTAATTGTAGTTAAGTGATTTCTTCAATTAAACGGCGGCAGCTTAACCGAATTCGACTGTATTACATTTTTTTCTATACACACATTTTTTTTATGTGGCGCCAAAAAAAATGTATGTGTTGTATTCCTTGCAAGGGATGATTTTCACATATACCTTTTTATTGATGTCGTTTGTTTTTTAGGTATTGTTGTTGTTAAAAGAGGCATTGGGTACAGTGTGACACACAACTTTTTACCTATAGGCGCTTGACATATGCTTATATATAAAGTAGCTTTTATACCGAGTTTCAATTTAAGACAAACAAGGATTTTTACTTTACTGAGTAAAAAAAATTAGGAATATAATGAATTTTCTGTTTACATTTTCAGGTATATATGTTTATATATGTGTTTTGCTAATACGCATATCCTTTTAAGACTTTACCTTTTTATATGAATGCCTAATTATTTTATTAGACCTATAAAGTTGTTTTCTTGCCCGCATCTTTAAATCAATTATAATTAAATTTATGGGGATAAAAATATTATATATGTATGTATGGATATATAAAATATAATATTTATACACGATACAGCTATTTATATACATATAAGCAAAATCCAATCTGTTAAGAACGCATTGTGTTGTTTAAATTATTATGATTGCTACTGTACATTATTTAATGTTAAGATTTTTTTCATACCACAAACAACAACAAATAAAAAGAGGAAATTTGTAAAACAAATTATTCGTTTTTGATTCATTTTGCTTAGAATGAAATATATTAAATTTGTGAGAGGAATGAAACACGACGAATTTTAAAAATAAAAATTGTATTGCAAACGAAATCAATAAAAAAAAATATTTTTATATTATTTGCGAAAAGAATGAAAAGAAATAAAAATACTAAATAGAATTTGACTCACAACTTTTATCTTTTTCAATTCAGAGCATAATCCAAAAAACAAGCGAAAAAAATGAAATTGTATTCACAAACATAATTTTTTGCGTACTATGGTAAATACCTATAAACTGAAATAATTTTTAATATTAATAAAATACAAAATGTTTTAAACAGTACCGTGTGTGTACTAACGACGTTATGCATAATAACAAACCGTGTGCTAACTAACAAGCTGCTAACTTTATGGTAAAATTTCCATTAGGGAACGACAGCAACTTGTTAGTTAGCACCGAGTTTGTTATTATGCATAACTTCGTAAGTTTTTGTATTTTGCTGGGCAAATTTTAATTAATTACTAGTTTAACTCGGTCCGCATTGCTGGCTCCAACTATTTTTATTTGTATTTATTTCTTACTAACCTTTTAGCATGGTGCCAATTCGTGAATCAAAAGATTAATGTACAAAGAACAACATGACATGACACTCAAGGTACGGATAGTTGGTCGTCAGAAACTCAACTTCGAGGCAATATGACACATGTTGCCGGTGCTGACGTTAACCAATTCATATTTATTTAACCTTCTAGTACCATGTTAAATGCATATTATTTTATTTACTATTTATTTATTTTCTGTTAGAAGTGAGATATTATCTCGCCATAGATAGAGATCCAGGTACCTTTATACAAAATTTAATTAAAATCTATTCAGTAGTTTTTTAGCCAATCGAGTTCAGGAAGGCTGACAGATAACCAAACAAAAAGATGGAAAGACAGACAAAACTTCTAAATAGTAGTATTTAGTATTCTAAATCGTTAACTATATTGTACAAGGCTATCAAAATTTTTAAAAAATATTTCATATACAGTCAAAGTTTTTGTATTATCTGATTAAAAGTGTAGAAATAAGGCATATTTATATACCTAGTTATATAAAACTGCAAATTCCTACAACAAAGACAACTTATTTTCTTAAATCAGTAATAAAAAGTTGTTCTGAATAGCTTACTTTAGTACAAATTGACAAAAAAAATTAAATACATTTGTAACATACATACATATATTTGTGAGATAAAGCTAATAAAAACAACAAATAAAAGTTAATTTCATAAATTTGTTATCAAAAAAGTACACTTAAGTTTAATTAATAAATTGTTTAATCTCGAAACAAAAATCTTATTTTCCATTCCTGCATAAATAAATGAATTTAAGACAAATTTATTTAAGCTTTTTATTTGAGTTAATTATTAGGTAAAAAAATAAAAGTAGAATTTTTTGTGCCTGATAAATAGCTTTGCATTAATACAGCTTCAATTTTTCATTAATATTATCAATAATAATAATTATATTAAATGGATAAAAAACTAATTAATGTCGGCTTTATAATGCATAGCCATTATCGGTCCGACAAAATCCTGCTTTTAACTAACGGCAAGTTATAATAATGACCTTTAGTCTAAAATTTATGAAATCCAAGGCATATGCAACGTTGCAACAGGTACATACATGCAACGGCGAATTTTTACAACAAAGCAAAATTTTAAGGGGTGTTTCCTGTCAAGACCAATTCGTATATCAGGGATGGATATATATATTTGTAAAACACATTATAAATGGTGCAAAGGCAACAAATGTACATAAATTTCGTACATTTATTATCAAAAAAGTACACTTAAGTTATTTGTTTAATACCGAAAACAATATATTATTTTCCATTATTAAATGAAATCAAGGCGAATTAAAAAAAATGTTAATGTTATGCTTCTCCATCAGCTAGGCTGATAAATTCACCTGTATGAATTCGCCTTGAAGAAATCCATAAAATTATTTGTAATTTTTATCTTTAAACTCGTGAACAGTTTTTTGTCCTTGGCTATGTTTTTTATTTAATACTTAGTTCCTAAGTTGGGTTTATATATTTATTTCCCCATTTTAAATAAAACCAGTATGCTAATGTAGCTATATGTATCTTTAGGATTCGGAACATGTTATTTAATAAATCAATTTAATTTTAAAACGAGACTGTATTAGTACTTTATTTAAGCAAAAAAAAAAAACTGGCTTCTAAAAATTAACCAAATTTAAAAGTAAAAAACTAAATGCAACAGATATAAACATTTTTGCCGGTTTTCAATATTTGTTTATATATATTTACATAATTTAAATTTTAAAATATGTTTATTTAAAAAAATGTTTTAAACTATTAAAACCACAAAATATTAATATAAAAGATTTCAATAATTTTAATCAGTAGCAACATATTTAAATTTTTTTAAAGATAATAGAATAAATTACCTTTAAAAAAATAGTAGTTATTACTTCTTCTATTTTCTTCTTTACTTCTTTTTTGATATTTTTTATTTGTTCAATTCATAACCCCTATTGTATTCTGTATCGTCTATTGAAACACAGTTTTATTTTATTTACTTGTGAACACGATTTCTGTTGTATCGGTTGTATTGTTAAGCTACGTTGTGGTTACTATATGTACATGATGATGTGAAGGGTATTATTAGATTCGGCACTGCCAAATATAGGTGGACAGATGTATCAATCGACTCGTCAAGTCATAAGCTTTCAGAAAATACTATATACCGTGTGGGGTCAAAAATGGATATTGTAGAAATTACAAACGGAATGACAAAGCTATATACTATGTATATCATTGGCACCACAGGTGAAGTGTGTAAAAAATTATAAAAATAATTGTACAGTTTGAGACAATTTTGTCTCTGTTTGTAAACTAGGTACCCAATTATTGAATATTTTGTTCTTTATTCGTTTTTAACGTAAGTAGATGCGATTTATATAGATATTGTTGAAGATTTGTGTTCTTAATTAAAAATAAAAAAATAATTGTTATAGTATGTAAATTGTGTTTTATCTTAATTTGTATTATTCATTAATGTACATATGTAATTACGCAGTAATTGGCAGCACTGCTGTAAATACAAACAAATCGAAAAGAGCGTACAAATTGAAGAACAGAAAAAAATTTAAAATAATACAGAATTTGAGAAATGTAAACATAAATACAAATGTACATACCTACATACATATGTACCTGTACATAATTTTGTTTAGTTTAATATTTCATCAGCTGTTTAAACGAATGTTTATTTAGTTTCATCATTTTGGTAACATACATACAAATGTATCTACTACATATTCGTACCAACATACACACATCATACATGGTTTTTTTATTATTTATTTTTCCTCTAAAGAAAGTATCTCGTTTTGTTTTTTCTCTTTTTTTGCTGTATTCTTCAAGTTCATCAGCTACTTCTTTGTGATATTTTCCTTTTATAATTTGTTAAAATATATTTATACTTATATACGTATGTATATGTATATGTGTATGTATGAACGAATGGCTTTTGCTGTTTTTAATATAAAACACGCGTATGCCTTTTTGTTATAACTAAATAGTCTGTCTGTCCAAGAAATGTACATACTAAGTGTGTATGTATTTTTATCTGAATAAGCGTGTTTGTTTGGACGATTGAGTTTTTGGCCTGTGTTAAAATGATGGCTAATTATTTACATGAAAATCAAGATTTTCTTTTGCTAAAATAAGTATGTACACAGGTAGGCTTGTACGTATGTTTCAAACGAAAATCTTAAAACAGCTGGTAATTTTTTTATTGTTTTATTTAAAAATTCGAATAATTATAGTTACACATGTATATTACTTTTATAGAAAACATATATATAAAATAAAGAATGAATTTTTATAAGCTGTTTTCGGCCGTGCGTAATATATTACCAACCATATGTACATATGTATGTACATATGTGAAAATTCAAAAAAATTACAAAAAATGTTGCCTAAGTAAATATGTAAATTATCATTCTTTTTTCATTTCAATACACTATTTTGTTTCGGACGCCATCTTGAAATTAAAATTTTTCTTGTAGTATTCTATTCGACTAACCAAGCCTTTTCATTTTTTATCCACTTTTTGTGGTTTTGAAAATAAAAATATGTAATCTTTTATCTTGTTTTAGCCGCCATCTTGGAATTGTATTTTTTCAGAGTGTTCTTTTTTGTACTGGACAAGCTCTGTGATGCCTCTACCGAGAATATTGAAAAAAGTGTGATCCGCCATATTGTTTCGGAGGCCATCTTGGTTTTGAATTTTTTCTTTAGTATAATTCTGTGAAATTTTGGATTCTGAATTAGTTGATTATGTGCTGATTTCCCTAGGCTAGGTTTATTTAATACCAATATGAAATCTGAAATTTTTCTTATTTGAAAAAATTTTTGCTTGTAATTTTTAGGAAAAATACCAAGGCCATTGTATTTTGTGAGTACAGAATCTGTGGCTTTAATCAGGCACCAAAAATAGTTCAGGAATTTTATTTATTAATATTTTTATAACCGAGAGCGATTTATATTTTTAAGCCGATTACTCACCGATTTGTCCAAAACGAGAAACCCTACAAGTATATCATATACATTTACAATAAAAGACTAATATTTTAGAATATTTGTAATTAATTTGGATAAGTCAGAAGAATTTATGATAGAATTTATGAAGCAGGGTCTTCAAAAATTTTAAAGTAAAAAATATTTTAATATTTTTCTTCTTATTTCTTATTTTATATTAAAAAATTTTATGAATAAATAAATAGTTATACGGATAATTTATAAAAAAGGACAAAAATTAATTTTAATACCAATGGAAATCAATATGAAAACAGATGAAAACTCGTATGTGCAGAAAATAAATATGTACATATACCAGTTCTGATATACATATGGGCATTTCCATGTCATCGTACGTGACATTTGTACTCCTATAAAGTGGAGTAATTTTTGCAGCAGTAAGAGTAACTGAAACAAAATTAGATCTTTATGTTCCATTCAAAGGGTACTTTATTAAAAAAATTAATTATACTCGAATCATTGTTGTCTAAAATATCCAGAAAAATGAGAATATATCGTACGTGACATAAATCAAAAGTGATTTTGAAGTATATATGGAAATGAAATATATGAAAAAATCTGCGAATCTTGGGAGGTATTTTTTCTTTTTTTAATTTCTTACACTAAACCAAATATTTTTATTTGAAATCCATCAATCTTTAAATGATTTTATAATAAATTCAATTTAATATCATTCGTGACATATCCTACGTGACCGATTTTTCTCTAATAGTATTCTTAGGTGATAAAACTTATATTATGTTAAGAAAAAAAGTTAAATTCTAAATTATGTGCTCTTGCGACTGTTCAAATACGAATGACGGAGACAAATAATGTTACGTGACATTAAAATAACATTCAAGGGAAATAAAAAAAAAAATACCGTTAATTGGACTCTATATTTCTTTATTCTTATGGATCTTATTAATTGTTGTTGTTACCTTAATTTTAAAGCGTATTTACAATAACAATTTATTTTTACAATTTAGTCGATAAAAAAATAGTTGATTTCAATTCTTTAAAATAAGTAAAAGAGATAATTAGATTAAACTCTTATTATTGCTCTTAAAATAATTTAATAAGCCCTTAATACCTGCGCATAGTAAAATTTGAGTGTTTTTTTTATCGATAAACTTATATTGAAAAACATTCAAGATTTTTTTTTTTACAGTCGTGGTTGACATATTCATGGAAATGCCCATATGTATGTCGTTCATACATTTATTTATTGCAGTTTTGTAAACCAAATACCTGTATCTTAAAAAAAACTACATCTTATCCATAATATCAACGTGTTTTTCCGTATGAATACGGAGTTAAGAGAGAACTGTTTATCTTATTATTAATAATTTTAAAAGTTTGCAACTTCTTTGTTCACTGTTATTTTTGTATTTTTAATTATTGTAATCATAACAACAGAAGAAAAAAACAAGTAAGAGCGCTATATTCGGCCGTGCCGAATCTTATATACCCTTCACAACGTGTAGTCATGCAATAACAGTGGTTTGTGTCACCATTCATCCCATATGAAATACGTACATACATATAAAAACATACATATATAAAAACGTCCCATTGTAAAATTATAAATTCACGTATGCATGTTAAAAAAACAAAAAAAAAATTAAAAAAAATTTTTTAAAAAAATTTGAAAAAAAAAAAAATTTAAAAAAAAAAATTGAAAAAAAAAATTATTATGTATATAATATATATAAAACAAAAAATAAATAAATAAAGAAAAATTAAAAAAAAAATTAAAAAAAAAATAATAATATAAATAATATATTAAATAAAAAATAAAACAAGTAAGAGCGCTATATTCGGCCGTGCCGAATCTTATATACCCTTCACAACGTGTAGTCATGCAATAACAGTAGTTTGTATCACCATTCATCTCATATGAAATACGTACATACATATAAAAAACATACATATATAAAAAACATCCCATTGTAAAATTACAAATTTACGTATGTATGTTAAAAAAAAAAAATAAAAAAAAAATTAAAAAAAAAAATGTAAAAAAAAAAATTAAAAAAAAAAAAAAATTTTTTTTAAATAATTAAAATATATATAATTAATGTAAAACAAAAAAAAAATAAACAAAAAATTAAAAAAAAAAATTAAAAAAAAAATAATAAAAATATAAATAATATATTAAATAAAAAATAAAAAAAAAATTTAAAAAAAAAAATTTTAAAAAAAATTTTTAATATATAAAAAAAATTTTTTTTTGGCTCAGCTGGGATTCGATGCCACGTTTTCTCTAACCAGTATACACGTTTGTATGTATGTATGTTGTTGTTGTAATGTTGTTTTTGTGAAAAAAAAATCGAGGTGGTCGTGGGTTTTTGCTCATATCTCAGTTGTTTATGTACCGATGTTTCTGATTTTCAATAGCGATCTACTCCCGAATATTTCTGATATTTTAATACCTCACCCGGGTCCAAGCGATGTCGGGGGGCTTCAAAAAGTTGATTTCAACATACACACGGACAGACGGACAGACTGACAGAGCTTAATCGACTTCCCTATTCATAAGCTTTCAGAAAATATATACTTTATGGGGTCGGAAATGAAAATTGTAGAAATTTCACACGGAATGACAAACCTATATATACCCTTTTTCACTGTGTGAAGGGTATAAAAAAAAAAATAAAAAAAAAAAATTTAATAAAAATTAAAGAAAAATTTTTTTGCTCAGCTGGGATTCGATGCCACGTTTTCTCTAACCAGTATACACGTTTGTATGTATGTATGTTGTTGTTGTAATGTTGTTTTTGTAAAAAAAAAATCGAGGTGGTCGTGGGTTTTTGCTCATATCTCAGTTGTTTATGTACCGATGTTTCTGATTTTCAATACCGATCTACTCCCGAATATTTCTGATATTTTAATACCTTACCCGGGTCCAACCTATGTCGGGGGGCTTCAAAAAGTTGATTTCAACATACACACGGACAGACGGTCAGACGGACAGAGCTTAATCGACTCCCCTATTCATAAGCTTTCAGAAAATATATACTTTATGGGGTCGGAAATGTAAATTGTAGAAATTTCACACGGAATGACAAACCTATATATACCCTTTTTATACCCGCCACCAAAAAAATGGTGGGGGTATATTCATTTTGTCATTCCGTTTGTAACACATCGAAATATCCATTTTAGACCCCATAAAGTATATATATTCTGAATCGGGGTTTGATTTGATGACGATCTAGCTATGTCCGTCCGTCTGTCCGTCTGTCCGTCTGTCCGTCTGTCCGTCTGTCCGTCTGTTGAAAGCACGATAGAGGTCGCACCGAAAAAGCTAAAGGGCTCAAATTTTGCCAGAATCTTTCTAATAGACAAGGTTTGTTTGGTATTGAAAATGGGCTAAATCGGAATATTAGAAAGAGAGTTATAGCTCGTAAAGCAAGAATAGGTCGAAAAAACCGTGTCCTTCAAACATCGAAAAAAAAGGAATTGTGTCCAAACGCATAAACGTAGAGTCATGAAACTTCGAATATATATTTCTCGAGTCAAAAGAATATTTCTCCCCAAAAATTGCTTAAATCTATGCATTAGAAAAGGAGTTATAGGTCAAAATGTACGAAAATTTATACCGCTCAGTGTATATTTGAAGTTTAAAACGTAATAAAACTGACAAAACTATATGTACGGTTCTGAAATTTTGCAAACATGGTTTTTTGGTCAAAGTCTTCGTTATAACGGAAAATAAATGTTCCACGCCCACTTTTTTTTTTTAAATTTTTATAAAAATATATTAGTCATATTCATTAGCATTTATTCATTGCAGATGGCGACATCTGTTGTAGGCGCCACTACATTTTGCAAACACTGAGGATGATGTCTTTGCTAAACATCACGTAGAACACTAGATGACTCTAGTAACATTTTTTTGCACAAACTACAAAGGAATTTTATAGGGGTTTGTGAAAACGAAAATGACCGAAGTTTGTTGACAAAAATTAACTAGAGTAATGATTTGTGCCCAACTTTACATATAGTTGTACACACAGTTTTATGAGGTTTTAGATTTAAAAATATTAAAAAAGAAATGTGCATCAGTAGATTTAAAATAAGTATTTGAATATTTAAAATACATATTTTAACTAAATTTTTTTTTATCTATCTATTCTCTTGTAAAGGGTGGTTAAATTTTAAGGGCCACAAGGTGATTCAAAATAGACATGCTCAGCATTTTGCTAAAACGGGAAACTAATTAGTAAGATTTTGATTTTTAAAGTTCTATAACATTTTACTTTTAAAAGATTTTCAAACGAAATAAGTTTTGTATAATTTTAAAATTTGTTAGCCATTAGTACATGAAAATAAATAGTTTATAATGTTTAGAAATAATTTTTTTTTTATCTTTAGGTCTAAATTTTCCTAAATTCCTTTTTTTAATACACCATAACTTCTAGAAAACATAAGATGACAAAAAGAAATTAGCACCATTTAGTAGATAAAACTCTCCTCTATACCCCTATACCCCATTGTATACCCGTTACGATCCGACCGTGATCAGCAGACCAATTTTTGTGACACAAGGTCAAATATTTTTTGCAAAATTTTAGTAAAAGAGCTAAACAAATTTTTTTGTAATGTGCTTTTTTGAAGTATTTGAGTTTTTATATCCGCCACCAAAAAATGGTATGTATATATTCTTAATCGGGGTTTTATTTGATGACGATCTAGCTATGTCCGTCCGTCTGTCCGTCTGTTAAAAGCACGATAGAGGTCCCATCGAAAAAGCTAGTGGGTTCAAATTTTGCCAGAATATGTCTTATACACAAGGTTTGTTTGGAATAGAAAATTGGCTAAATCGGAGTATAAGGAAGAAAGAAAAATTGCCTAAATGCATGTATTAGGAAGGGAGTTAGAGATCAAAATGTACGAAAATTTATACCGCGCAGTGTATTTTCCAATTTGTTAAAAATTTTAAACCTAATAAGAATGACAAATTTAGATCTACGATTCTGAAATTTTGCAGGAATTGCTTTTTGGTCAAAGGCTTTCTTCTGACGGAAAATAAATGTGACACGCCAACCTCCCATACAACGTTTTCTCTCAAATTCTTATAATTTCTCTATAAATCGAATAATAAAGGACTTTATTGAAATATCTTAGTTGTATTTATTAGCATAAATAACTTCGACACACCTACTATAACGCTCACTTTCCACGTTATTTACTGTTAATGAAATTTAAATTTATAAAACCGACAAAATTAGAGGTATGATGATAAAATTTGCTACGGAAATCCTTCTAGTCAATGTTATTGTTATGCCAGAAAATTTAGGTGACACGCCCACTCTTACGCCCACATCCTATATAATGCTTTATTTCAAATTCATATAATTTCTCAATGAATAAATATTTTGGAAGAATTACGGACTATATTGAAATATCTAAGTTGTATTTATTAGCAGAAATTTTATTGACACGCTTACTTTAACGCCCATTTTCACTGAAACACTTAATTTACGAAAACATTTTACCAGCATATCCAAGTTATAATGGGTGGTTAAATTTTAAGGGCCGATGTTGATTTTGAATAAAACACAAATTATTTAGGAAATTATTATCATTTCTTTTTTAATGAAAATATTTGTATGGTTCAATTATGTATGGAACAAAATATCGGCCAAATGGCCCCGCGACCTCAACGGCACACCTCGATCCGATAGTCCAAATTTTAAATAACATTGCTGATGCTCAATTGTTTGGCACGATGATGAGTCGAAGTTGACTGTTTTTTTGCCACACTATCGCGATAAACAGCAATGCTTCTCATTTAATGAATTTAGAAGGTATTCATAGATGTTCTAACATTTTATACAGACCTGGGGCCGAATTACGGCATTCGATATCGATCGAAATTTTACTCGAACGATCGAGTATGCTGTGCTTTAGGTATATAGATTCTAATAGGAGTTTTCAAATTTCGATCACGTTCGAGTGCCGTAATTCGGCCTCTGTTTTAAATTTAAAATTTAACCACCCTCTACAAAGAAAGTGATGTATATTTTATTATAAAGAGATTATTCCAAGCGATTAACAAAATAATAATTATTGTGCTTTAAATGTACACAAAATTGGTGGTGGGTATAAAAGATTCGGCACAGCCGAATATAGTGCTCTTACTTGTTCACTTTGTGAAGGGTATAATTAAAGTAAAATAAGAACGGTATTCACGTCATTTAAGCCTTGCCAAATTTCTAGTTTTTATTGGTTTTAATACCCTTCACTCTAGAGTGCAAAAGGGTAAATATAAGTTTGTCATTTTTGTAATTTGTAATTTCTACAATATTCATTTTAGACTCTATAAAGTATATACATATATTCTGAATCCTTATAGATAGAGGACTTGATTTAGCTAAGTCCGTCTGTCCGTGTGTATGTTGAAATCAACTTTTTGAAACCGTACGTATACTTCAGACTCTTATATGCTATTCATTTATCAGATATGCTTTAGAGAATTTCGCTATTGAAAATCATTGAAAATTGTCTTAGTTTTTAACATAAATAAAAAACAAAAGATCAAAAGAGCACCATAAAATTTTCAGTTGTGGTATTGAAACTGTTAGTGTCTTAAAAGTAACAAAATTTCCTTATAAATTACTGAGATATAAGCAAAATACCACTAGTACTTCTGTTTTCTTACCTAATTAATTACACAAAAATCTATTAAATTGAGCCCAGCCCTGGATAAATGGTTGCTTTTTTCTTGCATATTTTGTATACAACATTTAAAAAACACGTACTTTATGGAAATATTTAGTCCATTAGGACAATAAACCTTAAAGATATAGGCAAAATAAGTTTTAAAAAATAAGTTGCATTTAGAAAATACTGTCTGAAGGGTATATAAGATTTGGCACAGCCAAATACTGCGTTCTTACTTGTTTTATTTACTTTACCGATCTTACTATTTGAGAAAATACGAAATTGCTTCAATTTACTCTAGCTGATCTGAGCACTTATTTTGACTAAAAGGTGTTTAATGTTCAGAGGACCAATAACCAAATTCTAATAGCCGTGATTTCCGATTTCTTTGAAAACCTTATACGTCAACGAGTTGAGCATTTTCTTTCGGCAAAAAAAAGGTAGAGCGAAAGTAAAAGTTAGTGCGAAATTATTTTACACATAAGTGGTTGTTGTTGTGTTTTAAGTTTTTTTTTTGAATTTCCGCAAGACTAAAATCGAGGACGTGAATACCTTTAATATTGAATTTACAACCAATTATTTAAATCTCAAAAATACGCCGGCTTTTTTTCTTGTTATTAAATATCACTTTTTGTTAAAACTTGTATTAAAATATCTGAATATTTGCAAGACTGGGATTGTTCGAGTGAAAACCTTTAATATGTAAAAACAACATTTTGTTTTTCTACTATGTAATAAAAACAGTTGCATTAAAACATTATGAAATCCACCGGTGCGAGTCTCAATTAAAAAAATTTCCGCTTGTTTAATGTTCTAATAAATATTCGTCGTAACGTATTTTTTTTTTTAATTTATATCTAAAATACCCCGCAAAATAGTGTTACCATACTTTCATTACTTTACCCATTTGTAAACAAACGAATATGTTTTTGTTGAAAAATCAAAACAAAAGGAAAACAATTAAGGAGATTATTTAAGGTTACTGTCGTCGGTTTAATTATAGACCCTATGTTTTCGGCTGGCTTATGCAGACACAATTCTGTTTAATCATTTACTTTATTATGCTGGTATTATCTCGCTACGTTTGTGATGACGGACAAGAAAAAACTGTTTTAAATGAGAATGTATTTGGTAATTTTGCTCTAAAAAAAATCATTGTGTTGTTTCGGTTTTTTATAATTGTATTGTTTCATTACATACAGTGCCAGTCAAATTAACAGCGTCAGTTATAACCAAACCAAAATTAGCGCATTAAGAGTAGAGTAGTCTGCATGTCAAAAATGCTCATGCACATACAGTTTGTATAAATTAAACTCAAATAGCACGGCGTCAACGATTGGTAAATCTGATTTTGAAAGGTTTCGGTAGTGAAGTTGGCTGCAACTACTACTACTGTTTTGATTTTTTTGCTTTTGTTTTTAAATATTTAAATAAAATAAGTTAATGATACAATTTTGACGGTCTTATTTAAGTATGACATTTCAGCGTAAAAGCTAGAAAACGTTACGCTTTGATGTGCTGATTTATTTTGGGCTGTAAGAAGAAATAATCATGTGGCTGAAAACTAATTTTGTCACTTCTAATGTTAAAGTGTTTAGTTTAAATATGCAAAAATAATTGTTTTTTGTCAGATACGGGCCTAAACGAAGCGGCTATTGTGAAAACTATTCGTCGTAGACTATGAGAAAACAATATCAATCCTTGTAGTACACTTTTCAGCATTGTTCTGCGCAAAAGCATGTGTTAATAGTCCACTAAAAAACAAAAAAGCGCAAGCTATGGATAGATGAATCTTAAATTGTTCTTTTGTCCTAAGATCTAATGAAGAATTCAAGTCTTGGTATTAAACATAAGTCTTTCAACCACACAATGACCCTTTACACACCAGCAAAATAGCAAACAAATCGTTCACTGATAGCGCAATCAATGGAATGATGTGGCTTGATTGATTGTTTTTTTTAAGTTGTTTGTAATAAATTATTTGTTTGTAATAAATTATATTTCCGAAATGGCTCGAAATATTTTCATGAAATTTTGTGTGCATATCGGGTAGGTCTGAGAATCGGTCAACATCTATTTTTCATATCCCCCAACGCCACGCCTTTTTTCACGCCCCCTCAGGTAGGCCAGACTGCTGAACCGATCTTCTTGAAATTTTCATATTATATAACTAACACTCTGGTATGATTAATAGAATACTTTTTTTTTACCACGCCTACTTTAACGCCCACTTTTTTAATTATGTACTTGCATCGATATAGTTTTTAGCATTTTTCTTTAACACAATTTATAGTCCAGCCAATGCAGAAATAAACGCTTAAGAATCGGTCAACATCTATTTTTCATACTCCTAAATATTTAGGGTGACTCACCCCAAGAGAAAACTTATGCCTCACCTAAATAACGTAACGACTTTAATGAAATTTTAAACTAAAATAAATCTGCATACCGTAGAACACATATGGTTTACGTTTTTTTAAGTAAAAAATATTTCATAGAAATAATTTATATGGAAAAACAACGTTTGCCGGGTCTGCTAGTTTTATTATAATAAAGCCATCAAAGTATTTTTTATTGCGTTTTGAGAGAAATCAAACCAACATTTTGCCAGATGTATAAAGATTTATAAACATTTTTAAAGTGGTGCTATTATTCTGACTGCAGCTGTATATAATATTTTACATGAATAAATATATAATGAATGTCCGATTAAATAAAAAAAGAAAACTTTTAATGAACGGATAGATAACAAGTAAGATTACTTTATTCAGCTGTGCGAATCTTATAATAACCTTCGCCAACATGTACATGGGTATAATGACTACATCGTAGCGTAGCCTAAACTTCAGATTTAATTTTATACTTAATTTGATTTAATATGCATTTTCGATGCAATTTTTGATTTTTACATAGTTAAGTGTATTCTACTAGTCAAACCTTTTCATTTGATACCAATATTAAAGGGTCAGGAAAAAATATTCGATATTTTGTTTTGGACGCCATCTTGGATTTAACACTTTTCTATTGTTTACTGTTTTTTACTGGTTAAGCCTTTTTATTTAATACCAATATTAAGGGGTTGGAGAGGACAAAGGCGTGATCACTATATTTGACCCATATACACCACTTTGGGGCGCCATTTTGGATTTCAACTTTTTCATAATTTACTGTATTCTACAAGTCAAGTTGGTTAATGTACCCCCTACATTTTTAAATACTAGATTTGGCCCTCATATAATTTTTCCTACGCCATTTTGTAGTAGCGGCCATCATGAAGTTTAATTTTTTTTATATTTTACTGTGTTTTGCTAGTCAAGCACTTTCATTTAATATTCAAATTTACTCTGTCGGTTGTCGAGAAGCTGAATATATTGATTTCTGTTTGTAAATTTTACAAAAACACACTGAAGCAGTTGCAGTTTGCTGCTTATATCTCAGTTGGTTTTAAATCTGAAAGTTTTTCTCAGGAATAATTTTCGAGACTACGGCTTGCAATTTGGTGACACTTCGAAAAAAAATATTTTTTTTCAAACATTTCTTGCCTATAACTTTGCTGATTAGAGACCGATTTAACCAAAAGTTTATGAATGCCTCTAGAGACATGACATATCTTTAAATAGTAACAAACGTGTTGTAAAATTATTCGACGACTGAAAAATTTTAATTTTTGTGGTAAAAATATAGGGGAAAACAGAGACAGCCATTTTTATTTGCTCATATCTCAAAAGAAAACCGATTAAAACATAAAACCAATTTGAAAACGGTGAAAGTTGTGATTTTTCTCAATCGTTATTGATAAATTTCGTTTTACAGTTTTAATTTATTGTTTATATTAGTTATCTTTTGTTATGCTTTTTAGAAGTCAATAGTTTGAGTTTGGTTTAAAAACGATTCTCAGAATTTATCGAAATTCATTATACCTTTTCAAAACCACCGTTTTGAAAACGATTGTTTTGCTACTAATATTTGAATATTTCCATAAGATTGCCATTAGTAGGTCTTTGTAACATGTGAAAAAATTTAAAAGTTGATTTCAACACACACACAGATGGACATTGCTCAATCGACTCCCCTCATATTTAAATTTCAGAAATTATATACTTTATGGTGTTGAATATAAATATTGTAGAAATTACAAAAGGCACGCCTCGCACCATTGGTGAAGGGTATTAAAAATTTATAAAAGAAATCGAAAATATATTTTTAAATTGTTAAATGTTATGATTATGTGATCATTAATAAATAATAAAGACTTAAACATAAATAACTTTTCGCGATAGGATCAAGAATATTTAAAGCCTAACATGACAAATAGTGTCATTAGGTTCTTAATTCGTCAAAGCAGCACTTCACTGTAGTGATTATATTGGGTTATTTTTTTACTGCTTGTAAAACTTTTTAGTGTCTATTTATTTATTCTTATCACAATTTTATGTGTTGGTGTACAATCTAAAAAAGGGAACAAATTATATACATTTTCTACAAACCAGTCTGTTTGCGTTTGCTTACAAAACTTACTCTATACAAAATATATTGGCCTATCAACAACACCTAAATACAAATAATTTCCATTTTTTTAATAAAAAAACATTTCAATTTAATATTTATTAAAATTGAAAATTTATAAAAATTAAAAACTTATTAATTAATTAATGCATTCATTGTTAATTTCTATTAAAAACGTTTCTATTACAAATAACGTTGGAAAACTCAAATGTAATGCCTAATTTATAAGGATTTTCGAAAGCATAAGAAATTTGAAATAGGTTTTTGTTACGGAATAAAATGATTTCTACCATTCACATTATTTTCCCCTTAAGATCAAACTACAATATAGTCTAATAATATTTTGTTTGCAACATATTATTAATATCCACTCGTGCGAGATTATTAGACATTCACCAATAATATTTTCTGTGCCTAGATTTACTGCTTTATCAAATTTTTTTTGTCCACATGCTTCTGAATAAGTAACAAATAGGTATTATCACATTTTGTTTAAATTTATTTTTTTTTTCTACAAATAACAGTTAAACAAACAAATAAATTACAAATATGTACCTACATTATGAAGATGTAATCGAACTCTCAGAAAAAAAAAACTGAAGTCTATGAGAGAAAGATAAGAATGACAGTGATATGAACACTGAAATAAATTTAATAATAAAATGTATAATTTATGTTGATAAATATTTATTTATAAATACACTTTCTTTTTTTAGACTTTTTTCAGAAGTAGCAGGAAATGTAATACAAAATGAATTATATTTAATTTTAGTATTTTTTTTCTATACACTGCCGGACACATAAGTAAGGAATTCTATTAGTGTAAGTAACTGCGAGTTCGTAGATATTTTTATCTTAAAACTTACAAACTTAAAATTTTTCAAAAAGTTTTTTTTTGTATCAGTTAAGTTACTTTTATACCTTTCACAGAGAGTGTAAGAGTATATATAAGTTTATCATTCCTTGTAAAATATATATATATCGTTACCTTAATATAGAAATGCCCTAACTCAAGCCTTTTTGTACATTAGTTAGGGCTTTTCTATGTTAAGGTAACGATATTCTGAATCCTTATAGATAGAGGTATTGATTAAGCTAAATCCATTAGTCCGTGTGTATGTTGAAATCAACTTTTTAAAGCCCCCAAATATACTTCAGACTCTTAGATGGTAACAATTCATCAGTAATGCTTTCGAAAATTCTGCTATTAAAAGTCAATTATATGAACTCATTACGAGCTGAGATATAAGCAAAAAAATACGATTGCCTATGTTTTAATCCCTCTTTTTTAGACCCTTCACCTGTGGTGCTCAAGGGTATATATAGCTTTGTTCTACAATTTTCATTTCCGACTCCATATAGTTATTTTCTGAAAGCTTATGAATAGAGGAGTAGATTCAGCCCTGACCATCTGTCCGTGTGTTAGTTGAAATCAACTTTTAAAAGCAACCATATGTTCCTCAGATCTGTGTATGGTATCAATCTTTTGGAAATATCCGGGAATGAATCGCTATTGAAATTCAGCACAATCGCCTCATAACTTTCTGAGATATGAGTAAAAAACCACGATCACCTCGTTTTTTCTCCACAACAACAACATACAACACATACATACAAACGTGGTATACTGGTTAGAGCAAACGTGGCATCGAATTCCAGCTGAGCCAAAAAAAAAATTTTTTATATTTTTTATTTTATATATTATTTATATTTTTTTTAAATTTTTTTTTAATATTTTTTTAATGTTTTTTTAATATTGTTGTTTTTTTTTAAATTTTTTTTTTTTAATTTTTTTTTTTTTTGGAAACGTACATAAACTCGATTTATTATTTTACAATGGGATGTTTTTATATATGTATGTTTTTTATATGTCTGTACGTATCTCATATGAGATGAATGCTGATACAAACAATTGTTATTGCATGACTACACTTTGTGAAGGGTATATAAGATTTGGCCGAATAAAGCACTCTTACTTGTTAAAGCTCAGATTATCGATTAAGGAATTAAGGATGTTTGCATTTGTATTTTAATAATTTGTAAAAGTTTCCATTAATTTATTCACTTAAAGTAAATAAAGCTTTTTTCGAAGCGCATATAAACCGTGTTTCCATTAATATCTGTGTTTAGAAAAACTAATTTTTTTACTGAAATAAAACTGCAAAATTTAGACGTTGCCGATGATCTGCTAGTTTTAATTCTGACACCAATTGCATCTTATGTGGAAATAATGTGAATCTTTTTTTTTTTTTTAATTCGCCTTAGTGACGTACGAGCTATTTCTAGCTGAGCAGAACGCCTTCTGGTAAATGTTTCTGGTGCTTCCTTCGCACTTTGCTTTACATGTTTAATATATTACACTAAGGCGAATTCATACAGGTGAAATTAGCAGCTGAGCTGATGGGGAAATTTGTTGAATTCGGCTTGATTTAGTTTTTTAATGCAGGGATGGAAAATGAGATTTATGTGTTGCCATTGCACAATTTATGATGTGTTTCACAAATATATGTATATCCTTTTTATTATTCCAATTTTATTAAATTAAACATATCATAAGAACTTTTCCATCCCTGATATACGAATAAGCTTTGACAAAAAACATCCATTGAAAAGTTGTTTTCTTCTCATCAATTCACCGTTGCTTATACTTGTATAAATATGCCTTGTTTTACACAGTGCGAATTAAAGGTTGTCTATCGGCTTGAGGCAAATGTCTTTTGGTGTTACGTTGGTGGTGACGATGGACAAAGCAACGAATCATTGTTTCAGAGGGCAAAATTATGACGTTAAAATAATTGATTGCTGATTTAAGTAATAAAATTATATTATTTGGATTTGCTGTTGTAAAAATTTTTATTTTTAATTCTGCAGGTGTTATTTACATAATCTAAAAAAATAAATTCATTTTAACGATAAAGTTATAAAATTTTAAAATCCCATGGTGACTTTCGGTCCAGCCTGCATTATAATTAATTTTATTAATTAGAAAATTTTTATAATTTTTCTGCGCTATTTATTATAAAAAAATAATCACGTTTTTGACATTATCATATTATATATGTACATATATGTATTTGAAATCGGGCCTAAAATTCTACTTTGTACCTAATCTTTATTTTAAATTTTATTTAAACAAAAGAATTTTAGATTATCATTTAAATAATTAAAAAAAATAATAATAACAAGAGCAGACATTTTAAAATCCCTATCATTTCATTTGAATTTATTTCATAGTTAATTTTTTTTTGCACAATTTTTGTAGGTCAAGTGTAATAAATGAAATTAAGCAATAATAAAATAAAACATTATGAATAGCGTGTCTAAAAGCACATACGATTTTCTTTTCTTTATTTGTTTGATTACTAATGAAATTACTAGAACAATAACAATAATCAAATGCTTATAAATATTGAAATTATTGTTTTGAATTCAATTCAATTAAATTGTTACAATAAATTATTAGTTCAAAAATCAACAGGCTTGAAAAACATTTAAAAATAGTTTTTTAAGTCTTAGTTAAATGTAGTTAAAAGTATAATTTAAAGTTTAAAGGAAAATAATTAAATTCTTGTTAAAAACTATTCGAATAAGTTTTTTGATGAACTCTTTTGTTATGTAACGGGTTTTTTACACCCTTGTCAAGGGTGAGTTCTACAATATTAATTTTTAACCCCATAAAATATATGTATATTGTCTGAAAGCTTATGGCTTAGAGAGTCGATTGAGCAATGTCCGTCTGTCCGTATGTTGGTTGAAATCAACTAAGAAGCCCTTACATGATGCACAATTTTACATATATGTGATATCAATCTTTTTGGAATATCCGAGCGTTAATCGCTATTAAAATCCACACAATAAGTTTTCGAGATATGAGCTAGCAAATAGACACGATTGCCTCTGTTTTTTCCCCATATCGTTTCCACAAAAGTTAACATTTTCATGATTCGAATATTTTTTTTTACACTTTCGCTACTATTTGTAAAGGGTGGGCCATCTATCGGCTTAAATTTGAACCAGCGCTTATTTTGAATCTGGCATTACTTATGTAATTCTATTTTGTCACAAAATTCATTATATTATCCCCCCGCTGAAAGACATAATTTAATTTACGCTTAAGCAACTTTGGAATTTATTAAAAATTTATTTCCAAAACGAAGACAATTCAATCACCTTTTCAGATGAAGCTCTTTTCATCTTGCTGTGTACGCTAATAAGCAAAATTGCCGTATTTGGGGATCAGAAAACCCAAACATCTTCTTACTGAAGCCAATGCATCCATTACGAGTGACTTTGAGCGGAGGCATCATTGGCTTATATTTCTTTAAAAATAAGAACGGCGCAACTATTACGGCTAATGAAAATACCTATCGTACTATGATAACCGATTTCTTTGTGCCCGCTCTACATGGTATTGATGTCAACGATGTTTGGTTTCAACAGGATGGTGCAAGTTGCCACACATCTCATCCACAATCAATTTATTGCGTACAACGTTTGATTGTCGCTTAATTAGCCGAAATGTTGATGTCAATTAGCCGCCAAGAAGCTGCGATTTGACACCGATAGTGTCCTAAAAAAATGGCAGATATATGTCCGGCCATCTTCAACCCCCTCAATATTGGTATCAAATGAAAGGTCTCGACCGGCATTTGAAACAAAATGGCGAATATTTTTTTTCATAAATTAATTTGAGTATCAACTAAAAGTTGTCTATGTAAAATTTCAAAATCAAAGATGGCGTCGGAAATAAAGCAAAATATGATATAATATTATACCTATGTACATGATAGTGAATGTTCAGCACTGCCGAATAAAGCATTCTTACCTGTTTTTATGTATGAAGTTTCAAAATTTAAAATGATGGAAGAGGAGATGGAGAGAAAGAACGTATGATTTTTATTATCAGCTGTTTAGTTAAGTTGTTTAGTTAAAGTTAAATTAAGTTAAATGTACTTTAACCTGGTGTTAAGGTTCGTTAAATATATCTGAGTCCAGTTCAAAATTAATTTTTTTATTTTTCTTTCAGAAACATTTTCCCGTAGCGATTAAATGCATCACCAAAAAAGGTCTTATTAAAACACAAAATTTACTTGGTAAAGAGATAAAAATTCTTAAAGAATTAACGGAATTGCATCATGAGAATGTGGTCGCCTTATTGGACTGTAAGGAATCACAGGAATGTGTTAATTTAGTAATGGAGGTGAGTTACACAAATTACATTTATTTTTATTTATTTTTTTAAATATTTATTATAATAATCAGCTTAAGGTGATCTTATATACGTTTTAGTTAAATATTTCTGATCAATGTTTTTGTATTCCAACAAATACATTGACAATTTAAATATGACGTCTAAAGTGTGTTTTGTCAACAAGCTGTAAGAATACGTGAATTTCATTTGTTGATGATTGTTTTTGACATTTGCTGCAAGTGTGGGTAATGGGTATTTTTTAAGCGCTTTCATCTTTAAATTAAAAATTTAAAAAGTGTGTGAGAGATCATAGAAATTGTTAATTAGTTAGAAAGTAATATAACATCAATATAAAATCTGGTGGCCAGTTCATATCACCTTCGTGTTAAATAATCATGTTTTTAAATTATTCGTGCGTAACTTTCCATGGTTATGAGTTGTAGGGCACATAGCTCCTTTTCATATAATTCAGGACAAACGAAGTTGGTAATCATCGGAGTTCGCCGTTGATGGTGATGGCTGGCCAACGTTGTTCTCAAACAAATATAGACCAATAACGCCGTCAGCACAAAATGTACATCAACCAGTGACTGCGATTAATCTTCCTATTTAAAGTATTGCACTGACTTTAGAAATTTCGCTTAAGTTAGAATTAGTTTGTACGTTCTGTGGTGTTACGGATCAGATGTTTTGTTTCTGTTAAATTTAAAGTCTGTATGTGTGGTTTGTTGTTCCTTTTTCGTTCTGTTCTGTTGCATCAAATCTGTAGAAAATATATGTAATTCAATGTTAAGTGACAGCCAATGTTACGTATGAGAAAGAGTCGTATTTTGATGATGTTTATATATAGCTTATAGGTACCTTTAACAAATAGTACCTCTTCTTAGGTCGATTGGTACTTTTTGGAATTTTGTGGTATATTGAATCTATAAGCGTAAAATTGGCCCAATTATGTACTGGTGTTAAATGGAATTATATATACTTCAATTTTTCTCGCTCCAAACCTGACCTGGTGACCTGGTTAGTGGTGTAACCGATTTCCCTTTCAAAAACTACTGTAGAAGTCGTCAAAACGATGAAGAGATTGAAAGAGTGAAACATCTCTCTCACTGCCCTGATCTAGCAGTGATCAGAATCTTGTATCAAGAAGATAGATGCTATAAAAACAATGCCTCTATCGTCGTTGTAAACTCAAAACTGATTGATCAACTTAACGTCCGTAGAACCAATTCCTTTTTTAGTATTGCGAAACAAACCGGTTTTTAGTTAAAATTTGTATGGCGTTACCAACTTAAAATATCAAGTTTTACAAAAAAAAAAAAAAATTCAGTTGAGTGGAGAATGGTAAGCAGCTGATCATCAGCTGTTCCCTTCCAAATATCAAAATTTCATACATTTTTTCTCTTCTCTCATAATTTCCAATTGTCAAACTTCAGATAAAAAAATTATTTTCAAAAATTCTCTCCGAAATGCATTCAACTTATATAATTAAACCATGACGCCGATCTAATTGTTACAAACGTTGTGAACCGTATTAGGGGCATATATTCGTTTTTTTATTATAACGGGCTGGTTTTGAATGCAAAACCAATGTCCTTTCGGTTGAAAAGGGTCAAACAAAACGTAATATCATATTTTAGGTATCACAAACGAAAAATGGACCCAAGTGAAATGGTCTTGTTAAACCTTACCAGCCAAAACTGAATGTAAATGACAGATTTATTTAACTGTTAAAAATTGTCAAACGCTTACGAACTATACATAGCACATACTATGACATACTTGACAGCTTGTTGGGAAATGAAGTTGACGGCAGATAACTTAAGGCTGGGGCACAATGAATCCGTCATCCGTCAAACATCAACTTTTTCAACTGACATCCACGTATTGACGGAGAGGGGTTGACACAATCAGTACTTCGTGTTGACGGATCATAATCAGCAGTTAAATTATCGACTGCTGCGACTAATCAAAAACAAACAGCGGCGGCTGAAGGCCAATAATATTTATATAATTTTTTTTTATTTATATTCACAATAACAAAAAATTAATAAAACAAAATAATATTTTTTTAAGAAAATATAAATTTAGCTTCAAATTCATACAATCTATATAAAAAAAATAGTTTTGAACCGAAAAAAACTTTATGCTTCTGTGGCGGACCATGCATCACAAAGAAGTACGGCGACTGCTGTAAAGCCGGTTGACTTCGCTCTTTGCGCACAACCATATAGTAATTGTCAAAGTACTTGACGTACGTCAAAAGTTTAAAGTTGGTCAACTTTCGTACTTTGCGTTGACGGAGACGTACTGAATGTGACAACACTCATAAGAAAACATATATTTTAACTTAGTTGTCAGTTGAAAAAGTTGAAGTTTGACGGACGACGGATTCATTGTGCCCCAGCCTTTAGGAACTGCCATTTTTAATGTTTTATTCATTTGTTATTCATTAACTTGTTTTTTTTATTTATTATCTGCTTTCCTAACTTATTTTTACTTGCTTTACTTGTTTTTTTGTACTTTCAAATCTTGTAAAACGTTTGTCATTGTTCCGCATTAACGTTAGCCCTTATTTAGGTTGTTCACTAAGTAATAGCATTTTTTTTTTTTTTTTTTATTTTGTGAGACAAATGTTTCTTTAAAAAATAAGTCTTTGACCGGCATATGTTTTACAATTTGTATATTTACTTACAAAAAAAAGTTCCGTAAACAAAAGTTAATGTATAGTTTACCTCATTTTTATCGCTTGTTTGCATGTATCAAGGCTAAAATTACTATAGTATACACTTATCAGCGATTCACTCTACTTTTGTTTATTGTACACAACTTCAATAAGATTTTCTTTAGTAAGTTTTTGTTCTCATTCAGCACCGGGCTGCCAAAGTTGTTTTGGCTGTAATTTCATTATTTAACAAAGAATAATAATAAATATTTAATATAGTTGTGGACAAAACAACTTGTTTATATCCTTTATATATACTAGCATGTTCTGCGGTCGACCCAATCGATCGTAATTTAGTTGTCAATGATTGTTATGCTTTTTATACCCTTCACGCGACAGTGTAAAAGGGTATATATAGGTTTGTCATTCCGTCTGAAATTTCTACAATATTGATTTCCGACTCCATAAAGAACATACTTTCTGAAAACTTGTGAGTAGGGAAGTCGATTTGGCATAATCCCACTGTACGTGTCGCAAGGATCCGTGTAAGGTATCAAAATATCAGAAATATTCGTGAGCAGATTGGTATTGGAAATTAGAATGATCGCCCCATAACTATCTGAGGTATGAGCAAATAAGCACGACTGCCTTTTTAAATTCAGCTTAGTAAGTGACCTTAAACATACAGGCATGTTCTAACAAACGCATCTCGCATGATATTCGCGATATTTCTTAAGTTCATATAATTATACTTAGCGAGAACCCAGATGGCATTTTTTGTTTTTTTTAGGTAGGTTATGTTTTTTTTACCACAAAAACATGTTTTTATTTTTCGAACTTATTTGTATATAAAACAGCAAATCGTCAGCAAAACGCCGATTTTTAATTTGCATGCGATTTCATAATCATGCGAGTGTCAGAAAATGTCTGATAATGTCCACTTATAAAGGGTCCGCAATCTAACGTTTTTTTTTAACTAGTGCTTATTTCGTGAATGGTAACACTTAGCTCATGTCTGATTTGACAGATAATTAGTTTTATCCTTCCGCTGAACGAATATGGTTGTTTATACGCTTGAACAACGCTGGGAAATATTGCGACATTACTTTGGCCGATTTTGCCAAAAAAAAATCATCTTTTCAGATGAAGCTCATTTTGATCTTGGCGGGTATGTAAACAAGCAAAATTGTCGCATTTGGGACACAGAAAACCCGCACGCATACATTGAAAAGCCGATACACCCAAAACGAGTCACTGTTTGGTGCGGATTTTGGTCCAGAGGCATAATTGGGCCATTTTTCTTTGAAATTGAGCAAGGAGTGGCCATTACAGTCAATGGCGGTTGTTATCGGGCCATGTTGAACGAATTTTTGTTCACAAAAATTGAAGATGAGGATATTGGCAACATTTAGTTTTAACAGGACGGCGCTACGTGCCACATAGCCGAAGCTACACTCGATGTTTTGCGCATTTTTTTACAGCATTTAAAAAAAAAAAATACTTGGACCCTTTAGATTGGCCAAAGGAAGGGTATGTTATAAAAATAATAACTTAATCCAAATATTTTTCTATCAGCTTAAAATAGTAAAATAATTTTTAATTATCAGAGGAATTTTAAATTAAGGACAAAATACGATATTTAAAAATTGTTTTTCTATTAGGGTTTTAGACGTGTCAAATCATTAAAATTAAAAAAAAAAAAAAAAAATTAAATGACCTATTTACCCTTCACTATAAATTATTGTTAAAAGTCTTCTATTTTGTAACAACAAAAAAAAAAAAATAATAATAATATTAAATATGAATTTATAGACTCCACAGTAAAACACCGATTTATAATGACTACAATTTCAATAAAATTGTGTTTCGAAATTCTCTAATATTAGTGGTGAATTTTTGTGTGTCCCTATTTGGGATCTCTATTAATATCATGCCATTGTCGTGCAAAATTACTTAAAAAATATTTATGATTTGAAATATTTGCTAAAAATATCAAATATAATCAATCATACGGTCTAATTCATAAAAATCAAAAGAGCTTTAAAGGAGGTTTATAAGTCAAATTTCCATAGAAAGTCAGTTTAATAAATTCTTTATAAACCTTTAATAACTTTTATGAATAAGGCAGTTAAGGTATACGTAAAGTTAAAATTCCAAACTGAAAAAAAATTTCCTTTGGATTTTTCTTTTGCACTAACCATTAGTTTCTTGTTCTCGCTCCAAACACATATACGCTATTATACATTTTATTATATGTATTTCTTTATTTAGAAAAAAGTAAAGTTAGTTTAGAGATAGAATTACAAAGACTAGTTTTACGACCACAAACAAAATAACACTACTATTAACATACACATATCATACTAGAAATTAATTACATACTTAAATTAAAGATTGTTTGGCTTTTTTTTAACAAAAGCTATACAAGTTGGTATTATTATTAATTAAATAATAAAACAATTATATTAGTTTTTTTTTCAATGGAATTTGTAAAGTTTTAATTACTAAAAACAGTATACACAGCTATTTGGCAAGATTTGCGCTTTTCTTTTTTAAAGTTTTGTTATTTCTTTTTTTTTTTTTGAATAAATATTTACAATTTTATTGTTGTCGAAATTTTGTTTGATGTATGTATTTAAGGCTGAACTTTATTCAACCTAATCCAATTTATTTAAGGGTATTTCTTCGCCCGGTGAAGCAGCTTCCGTAGTTTTCTCTTTAGGTTTTTTAGTGCGACAGCATTTGGTCTTAATGCCACCTATATCCTTGCGACATATAACGCCAATAATAATGCCAAGTACAGAAATTAATAAAAGACCTGAAAACAGAAAATTTAAAAAAATTAAAGAAAAACATTTTCCAGGAAGGGTTAAATTAAATATTTGGGTTTGAATTAGGACTTAGATCAGGAATTTGACAGATTTTTTTATAATTTAGCTTTTAAAGTTAGTTTGATTTGGATTTGTTCGATTATAAAGATCTGTTCCGTCTTGTTAATTTTTTGTTATAGACTGAAGAAGGTTCTAGTCGTACTCTTAATATTTTTTCTTACCTAGCAGCATAAAATTAATAGCTTCCCGTGTAACCTGTACTTGATAAGGTTTTTCCAGCTCTTCAGGCACAACACTTGCTTTAACCACTTCCGTGCTATTAGCGTAAACTGCCACCAAAGTTAAATTCGAGGACATGGTGGAAGTTTCTAAAAAATATTAACAAAATTTATTTAAATGAATTAAAGTTAGTTCGCTTCCCCACTTACCGATGCTTTTATTTTGTTTAGTTTTATCTTTATTAAAGTCGGCTGTTAGCGTTTCCTCCTCTGTTTTACTCTTTTTAATCTCCTCCTCTAACTCCAAATCTAGCTGAGGCTTTTTAAATGGTGGATCTGTGGCTAGTATTACACTTTCATTGTATGTAGCACCCAATACCAGTTCATAGCAGCTGACATCGAAACGTTTGAAACCAATATTATCAATAAATTTCAATAGATTGCAAAGCTCCTCCGTGCTATCTGAATCCAATTCAGGCAGGCGAAGTTTAATCAAGTTTTTCAGCGGCACAAATGCTCTTGTATTGATTTTCTAACGAAAATGCAAGAAAAACCAAAATTAATAAAATTTTACGTATAAGAAAACAAGCAATAGCAAACAACTCATCAGAAGTTAAATGTCAAATAATAAGGGAGTAAACATTCGATAAAAGCTTTTTGTTGGATGTCATAGGCAAAAGCAAAATGTAAATAAAGCTTTTATTAAATAAGCGCAAGTGGTAAAATAGCATTGCCAGATCAAAATGTTATAGATATGGCAGTATATACATTATAAACCGTTAAACCTGTATTTTTGAAAGTTACCAACTAGTTTAATGGCAACCTTATGTTTACAAAGGAACAACTAGTTTTACTGTCGTATAGTGAAATGAAAGTAATAAAACATATTTTCACAAAAACATTAGGTGATTTGAAAAGAAAAAAAACAAAATTTTTAAACATAAAATTTCGTTTTCTTTATTGTGATAAAGAGCATAGAGTACTTTAATAACAAATTTTACTATTTTTGCAAAACTATTGGTCTTTTTTAAATTATAAATTTTAATATAAATGTGAAATTTTTTTCGGTAATGTAGATTACAAAAGAACTTAGACAATATTTAATTTTTGGCTTAAACCGTAATTATTTAAATATAAAATTTAATTAAACATTTATGAAAAAATTTAAAATTTTGATATTTTAAAATTAAAAAAAAAAAAAAAAAATGATTTTTTAAACACCGGATAAAAATATTGTTTTTCTTTTATTTTTTTAATATAAATAATTTACCACTGAAATGAATAAAAATGCAATTTTAAAACTCCATGACATCCTTAACTTTTCTAATGCAGATGTATTTTAGTAAAAATGTTTATTTATTTTGTTAATCTAATATTTAAAGATTGTCTATTAAAAATAAATCAAGTAAGAATTTATAAAGTTTAAAAAAAAAAAATTGTTTTGAATGAAAAATAAAAATTTGTTTACTTATTTCATCTTGTATGCAAAACTGTTTTTAAATTGTTTAAAAGCAGTTCAAAACATTTAAATGAAAATAATTATTAATAAACAATTTTTAAATTTATCAGGTTTGTAAATTAAAATTTATCTCTTTTGTTAAATAAAAAAAAAATATTATGAATATTATATTATTCCATTTTATATTATTTAAAATAAGATTAGTCTGCACTTACCTTATTGAAATCATTGAAATCTATTCTTAAAGCCGTCAAAGCTGAAATATTCTTAAATGTATCATCATACAATTGAGTCCAAGAACAATTACGACAATTTAACTCCAGCAGCGAGGGTTGATTAAGAAATGAGTTTTGTTCATTTAAAACTATGGAATTATTACTTAAATCCAGCAGACTCAAATCCGAGGCACCGTCAAAAGTATCGGGATGTATTTCGGTTAAAAGATTATTAGACAACTTTAATCTCTGCAGACGAGGCAAATCAGCAAAGACCTTTAAAGAAGACAAATTAATTAGTTTAACATTTTAATATTTTGTCAAAAGTGTTTACCTCTTGTTCTAATTTCTCTATGTTATTATAATTTAAATTAATTTCTTGCAATTTCGAACGATGTGCAAAATCAGTTTTTTTAATTTCTTCTATTTGATTATGACTTAAATCTATGATCGCCGCTGTGGTTGGTATATCGCGTGGTATTTGTTGAAGGCCAGCATTTGAACACTGAATGTACTTGAAATCTTCTAAACAAAGACAGGCCTTAGGGCAAGTCGGCTCGACTACATGATTGCTGCGTTGTGGTATGTCTGTTAGAGAAAAGTTTTATTATTTATTGTTGAATGTAGGGGAATGTTAAATTTTTACCAAATAAATTAAATATGAAGGAAGAAGTTTTTGTGGTTGAGGATGGATTTATGCTGCTAGGTGTAGATTTAATCTCAGCTGATGCCTTCTTTGGATCTTCTGTATTGTCGTCATAATAATCTTCATCATAATTGTCACGATATTCATCATCATAGATGGACGTTTCGTTTGCAACGGGTGCAGCTCTGGTGTGATAAAAACTGAAAAGATTTAAAGACAGTTAAAAACATAAAATGCCAACATTTTTAAATAATAAAAATAAAAAAAGGTTTTGGTTATACGATTATTTCTATTAAATAAATATAAAGTGAAGGGCATTCATTAGATTTATTTAATTAATTTACTTCTTGTAGTTTTTAAACAAATTTTTAAACTGTAATAATGCTGATCGTAGATAGTGCTTTAATTAAAATTTCTTTTTAAAAGAGTATTTAATTATACAAGCAATTCTAAAATTAGTTGAATGTTATACACTAGTATGAAAGCCGTGCTATTATAGTAATTTTTTTTTAAGTTAAATTGTTTATCCTTGAACATTTATGCTGTGTCAACAGTTTCAACAATTATTTATTACTTAAAAAATCAAAAATGTTTTTGTTGTTCACTTCACATCTTGCTAAAATGAAATGTCAAATATAACCGACGTTGCAGAAAATAAAGAAAAGTAAAATGAAATTTTTCAATTGGTTTATTTAATAACTGGTTTATTTGTATAAAAAACGGGTTACAGACCTAAAAATAAACTTGTTTTTCCACAGTAAAATCACTTATAACACGTTCATAACTAAAATGAAAGTGCAGTTTTATTTTATCTTCTTATTTCTTATGCCACTTTTTTAAATGTAATTTTTATAATGGTAATATATTTCCTTGTTATAAATTAAAGAAACATTTCAAATAACTAATTGCTGAACTATTAAATGAGAATTTTATATTTTCACTTTTAATTGCTAAACAATTAATAGAAATGCATATAAATTAAAGTCCAAAGTTTAAGTTTTTAAATGATAATACGTCATGTTAAGGAGAAGTAGCAAATGTACTTATTAAATACCCTATTTACATTTGTAAGTAATGGGGGGCAACACTTGTGCAGTTTTTTGTAGTATTGCCATATCGTTTTAAAGCAAACGGATATTAAAAGGATATTATCATCTTTACAGATGGGGGTAATAAATATTATTCTGAAGTTTTTTTTTAGTTGAAATGTATTGCAATTTTTTTTGTAACAAAGAGAACAATCTATTGATAAATTTCTTTAAACAAAAAAGCATAATTTCTTGTTAATTTGTTTCGTTTATGTATGGGTTATTTAATATTTTGTTATCTGAACGATTTAATCATTTGAAATCAGTAAATATTTTTTTTTTTAATTCTCTATCCGTGTGGTAAAATTATCAGCCAGAAATTTTATATAAATTATACAGAGATTAAAAATAAAATATGTATATAATTAAATAGACTTTGATCTTTTGGATTTTTAACACTTTTCATAAAACAACTCATGTTTGAAGTGCTACAAAGCAAAATTATTTATTATGATTATATGTTTGACTTTATCGTAAACAAATTATTGTTAAATTTTTATATGCTTGTGCACCTTTTTTTTCTTATCAAAAAAAAAAATCTTTTTGTTAACATTTCATATACTCATGTGCTAAAAATGGAGAAAGTAAAACAAGGTTCTTTTCAACATTTTTAAACATAAGTGGAACCATTAGTTTTACATAAAAACTAAAACTATAATTAATTTTATTTTTTTCCTTTCTAATATTCTTTTCTTTATTTACTTTAACGACCAGAGTGAACATTCTATCATTAAACGAACATTTTGTCTAAAATTTTAGCTAAAAGAAAATATGTAATCAATAAATTTTTATTTTGATAGAAAATCTTCTATGAATTCTATATTTATAAAAACTATTGTACATAATGGCAACGTTGCTCATCTTCACGTATTGCTTTTTAACCTTGACCCCTTTTTTTCTCTTAATAGCCCCCTATGGATTTTTTATTTGTTTAAAGTTTTTCTTTTCTAATTTGATTATGTGTTTTTTGTTATCTGTCTTTTTAATAACTTCTCTACTATTATGTCAATTTATTAAATTGTCAATCTATAAAGGCAAAGGCGCACGCTTTAAGGTTGCTGTTGTTGTATATCATTAGTTCTTGTATTAAATGTAAACAAACAAGCTTACGTCAGGGCTTATTAGTTAAATTATATATTTCTGACTTTAAAATTAAAAAAAAGAAAACAAATAATAAATAAAACAAGTTAGTTTGTTAGATATTAATAGTGTTATGAATGTGAGAGATTTAAAAGCGTATTTGAAAAATGTTAAAAAAAAACTATTCAAACGGGGATTTAGATAAGGCAAAGGGTAAATTAAATAATTTTATATAATTATGTGTTAGTAAAATTAAAATTACAAAAGTCTTAAGTGATTTTATGCTTGTAAGTCTGTGGAAAAGTCTCACCAAATTTTTTTTAAATTCTATTGTTTTTGATTTACGTTTTTTTTTTTTGTCGACAATCTTGGAATTAAAAAAATGGTAGTCTTTATTAATCAGCTGGTTATTTGCTCTTCACTTATTTTGGAGTTCATCTGTCAAAATTAATAGATAAAAACCCATTTTCTTATTTAATTCAAATGTCTAACTTCATACATAAAAAGTATAAACAAAAAAATAATCCCTGTACTGCCATTACCTGATGAATAAATATGCTTTCGAAATATCTATGGGCTTTATATCACAAAGTAATGCCAAACGACCTTAATGATGTGTCATTAAATACCTAATAAACATATCGTTAACGTAGTTAACAAATGTGCTAAAGACCACTTTTTATATAAATTACTAACTTCAGACAAAATTTTTTAGCTAAATTGGCATAGAATAAAAATTATTAACACATGGACGCATAAAGATAGTTAAGTTGCGAAAATGCGAAATTTTGTAAATTTACTTTTGTTGACGTGAGCACCATTTTTAATGAAAACGTTAAATATTTTGTCAACTTTTTTTTTTAGGTATTTTAATCTCCGAAAAGTTAAGCCATTGGCAAAAAATGTTTGTAGTTGTTGTTGTTTGAAAAAGCTTACATTTTTTCATTTTCGCGAGACTACAACCGGAGTCGTGAATACTTTTAGTAATAATATTTTAAATTAAAAACTATTTAGTTTTTTAAATTTCAATTAAGATAACAGTCACGTTTTTTAAAATTCCCATACATTTTTGCAAATGTTTCTTGACTACCTCTTCGGCATATGTATTTGTTTTTATTTCTTAATATTAAAGGTAAGGCTTCTGCTACTGCTTTAACCGAACTTTTTCCATATCTTCTTCTCATATCAACAACAATGTTAGAATTTTTTTAACGAAAATATGCCAAGTCCATTATAACATATTAAAAAGAAGTAATAAAAAAGTAAGAGACTTTTAAAAAAAATAATTTATCCTATTCTAGACTCTGTAAATATGCATCATTAAAAAAGTTATTAAAGTAGGGGAAAAATATCTAATACAAAAAATATTTTAGAACGTGATTTAGATTTAATGTGAAAATTTTAAATGGTTCTTAACGCCTTTGTACACTTTGCGAACTATACTATATACATAAGTATATAGTATATAAAAAATATAAAATGTATCATTAACACGCTATTTGTTTTAATAAAAGAAATGAAAAAAGTATTAAGTAATAAAAATCCTAAAAAAAGAAAGGAATCGTTTTACTCATACGTTTAAGCTCAAAAAAGAAAGACAAAAATATAACTAAAAAAAAACTAGGAGTGTCTAAAAATAAATATGCATGCATGTATAACAAATCTTGACACACAATAAATTTAAATTAGTAGTTTTTTTTTTAAGATAAAAATAAATTTTGACTATTAAACTACACAATTTATATTTGTATTTTTATAAAACAACAGTGACTGTGTTCTTGGGTTGTGCTCGTCTCAAACAAATTTAATCATTATAATAATCATTCTCTTCTATTAACAGGGTGTTTTAAATAATATTTAATTTAAGCATAAACAAAATATGTAAAAAATTACAAAAATGGTAGAATGTTTTAAACTTGTTGGTAAAAAACCGGTTACAATACGCCGTTAAGAAAAATACGTAACAAATTTAAACCGACTTTTAACGACTGTAATATAAAATTTATTATTTCTTCATTCTACATTTATAATATTAAAAATCGAATAATAAAATGAATCCTTAATGTTCAATAGAACTCTGCTAACAATAATTTATTTAAATCTTGGGAAGTATATTGACTTCAATTAAAATATTAATTTAAAACGATCCATTCTCAATTATTGATGGGAAGTGAAAAAATGTGCTTAAGTATATGAAAAAGTTTTTTTTTTTAATATCTTATTTTTCTAAGAGCTAATTACAAAACTATTTACAAACATATTTTTTTGCTGCGTAAGTTTTATATAGAATTTTAAATTAAGGTAACAATAATTATCATCTTGAAATTTTAATTAGTATTATATATAAACTCTTTAAAATGTATACCTAAGTATATACATACATAGTTATTTCTATAAAATTTTAATAAATCATTATATGTACATTAAAGGTACTATGTACAATAACGTCACATCTCAAAATTCTTAAATTTTAGGGAAGAAAAAAATGTTTGATCGTGAAGAAATGAAGCTTAAATTAGACATGACATAACCATAACCTTAGAAACCAATTGAATTTTTGTTTCTTATGGCTATGGCACGATTAACTTAAGCTAAATGCAATTTACAAAAAGCAGACATAACGGTATTTTTTAGGTCAAAAAAGGTAGTGATGAGAAATAGTCAATTTTGGAAAATTTTTCAGTGTGACGTTATTGTATTTAGTGTGCCATATGTATTTATGTATAGTTGTGATAAATCCTATTTTAATAAAATTTATAATTTTTATAGATTTAAAAAAAAATATCAGTTTATTTTGAAGCGGTTTTCTGTAGCTAAAAAGCTGATAAATGTGCATTTTATATGAAATTGTTCGACAATATTATTGGTTCCTTTATTTTCCTGGTCACATGTGCTACGATCCTTAACAAAAAAAAAAAAAATATGTATAAACCAAAACAATGAGGATAAATAGTTTATAAAATTTCATTAGGACGAAGAAACAGGGCCAGGATTATTACATACATACATAAGTACATATTTTGTTAATTGTTTCGAATAGAAACAAGTAAGAGTGCTATATTCGGCCATGCCGAATCTTATATACCCTTCACAACGTGTAGTCATGCAATAACAGTTGCTTGTATCACAATTCATCCCATATGAAATACGTACACGTATGTATGTTAAAAAAACGAAAAAAAAAAAATTAAAAAAAAAATTTAAAAAAAAAAATTATTATATATATAATATACATATATAAAACAAAAAAAAAATAAAAAAAAAAAATAAAAAAAAAAAATAAAAAAAAAATTACAAAAAAAAATTAAAAAAAAAAATAATAATAAAAATATAAATAATATATTAAAAAAAAAATAAAAAAAAAAATAAAAAAAAAATTAAAAAAAAATTTTTAAAAAAATTAAAAAAAATATTTGTTTGGCTCAGTTGGGATTCGATGCCACGTTTTCTCTAACCAGTATACACGTTTGTATGTATGTATGTTGTTGTTGTAATGTTGTTTTTGTGAAAAAAAATCGAGGTGGTCGTGGGTTTTTGCTCATATCTCAGTTGTTTATGTACCGATGTTTCTGATTTTCAATACCGATCTACTCCCGAATATTTCTGATATTTTAATACCTTACCCGGGTCCAACCTATGTCGGGGGGCTTCAAAAAGTTGATTTCAACATACACACGGACAGACGGTCAGACGGACAGACGGACAAACTGACAGGGCTTAATCGACTCCCCTATTCATAAGCTTTCAGAAAATATATACTTTATGGGGTCGGAAATGAAAATTGTAGAAATTTCACACGGAATGACAAACCTATATATACCCTTTTTCACTTGTTCCCTAAAACAATGGTACAGCAAAAATGTTCTAATTATTTGCGAAAATACATACATAAATAAAATATGTTTAATAACAAACTATATGCTAACAAACGAGCTTCATTTACATATTTCCCTTATGGAGATTTTTCTATAAAAAAAAGTTGGCAGCTTTTTAGTTAGCACATAGTTTTTTATTATGCATAACGCTGTTAATATTAATAATATTAAGGGTTTACAGAAATTGTTTGGAAATTTTTACTTAATTGTTCTTTAATGCATTTTTTTACATCAACAAAACAACTTTGTTAACTAAGTGCCTCCAAATTTTTTGCTTAGTAAAATTTGGTATTACTTCCTTTAACCCTTAAATGATACATAGATGTGACTATCTGCTTTCTGCTTTAGTTATAAGGTTACAACTTTAAAATTAAATAACTATTTCTTGTACCTATGTAAATTTTTAGGTTTTTTGTTATGAAACTTGAAATAAATATTTTATTTTAAGGAATTTTCAATACATTCTTAATGCTTTTATTGTGTGATTTAGACAACTTAATTAATTTTTAAATATATGTATGCGGTCTAATTCGTAAAAATTAAAACAGCTTTTTATGGGGTTTATACATCATATTTCCATAGAAAATCTGTTTTATAGACCCTTTATAAACATTTAATATTTTTTATAAATAATGAAATAATTATCTAAGTAATTACTATTAAGTTTTTTTTTATTAAAATTATAAATTTTCCAACGTTTAAATTAAACTAATAAAATTTAAAACCAAAAATCCTTTTTAAATTGAATTTTTTTATTGGTGAATGTAGTAGTTTTTTTATATTAGCTTAACAAAATTAGCAAAAATTTTAAATTATAAAATTGTCATCAACAAAAATTAAATATACAAATTTTATTTTTAAAACAAAAAACATTTTTTCATACCCACCTTATGCTTAAAATAAATATTAAAAATAATCCAAATTTGTATGAAACGTGCATATTAATGGCGTGTTAATTTTGTATTTTTTAATTTATTATTATTTTATAAATATTTTTATAAATATTTTTTATTATTTTTACATTAAAATTTGTTTTATAAAATACTTTTTGTTGCAATTTGTATTTTTCCCGTTATTAACACATGATGTAGGTATGTCACTGTAAATTTTTATTTGATTTTAGGTAATAACTTATTTTTTTTAGTATACCCCTATATTTTTTCTTTTAACACTTTTTTTAATTTAAAAATTACTTTTATTTTCATTTACATATGTATGTACATATTTTTACTATTATTTTCGATTTTATGCAGCAATACTCTTTCGTTTGTTGGCTAATGTTAAACTAACGGTTTTTATTTTTCTAGTGAGTAATTCAGCTGACCAGCATAACGTATGTGTTCTGTGTGCGGTTGAGTGGTGCGTGTATTTAATATTTCGTTTACAACCCCGTTAAAATTCCATACGACGGATGATAAAATAAAAATTATTCTCAGTGATATATATTTTTCAAATTCCCGCATATCGTAGTGTCATTTACAACAAACTTAATGAAATGGGTAGTCAATTATTATCATTAATCTCAATCTCTTTGTATTTACGAGTAGATATGTATATTATTTAATGTTTATTATTTATACTCTCTTAAATTTGTGATGTCATTACTGCTCTTCTATACTTTAAATATTTTATTCATATAAGCACAAGGTTGCCAATTTAAACAATTTTTTGTACTTGGAACTATTAAACATTTAATTGAATAAAATAACGGATTAAGTTATATATATTGTCATTGCCGAAATTTGCATTTACTTTCAGAGTTATATAATTGTAATATGTATGTACATATATACAAATAGTATAAAATTAAGTTTAAAAGTTAAGGTCCATTTAAAATTTATTTTTTTATTGATCTTTAAATAAGAACATAGGTGTTTTATGAAATTTTAACTCCTGAACTAAATTTGATGAAGTTAATTAATGTAACGTTTAAGAGATAACGTTTGCAGATAACGTCTGTATAAATATATACACACGTGCATACATATGTATGTAAATGTATGGTTTTACTATGTTAATTTGTGTGTGTGTTTTTATACCCGCCACCAAAAAAATGGTGGGGGTATATTCATTTTGTCATTCCGTTTGTAACACATCGAAATATCCATTTTAGACCCCATAAAGTATATATATTCTGAATCAGGGTTTGATTTGATGACGATCTAGCTATGTCCGTCCGTCTGTCCGTCTGTTGAAAGCACGATAGAGGTCGCACCGAAAAAGCTAGTAGGCTCAAATTTTGCCAGAATCTTTCTTATAGACAAGGTTTGTTTGGTATTGAAAATGGGCTAAATCGGAATATTAGGAAGAGAGTTATAGCTCGAAAAGCAAGAGTAGGTCGAAAAAACCGTGTCCTACGAACATCGAATAAAATGGTATTGTGTCCAAACGGATTAACGTACAGTCATGAAACTTCGAATATATATTTCCTGAGTCAAAGCAATATTTTTCACCAAAAATTACCTAAATCTAATCATTAGGAAAGGAGTTATCGATCAAAATGTACGAAAATTTATACCGCACAGTGTATTTTTCGGTATATTTAAAAACAAAAACGTCATAAAAGCAACAAAATTTGATGTACGACTCTGAAATTTTGCACACTTTGCTTTTTGGTCAGAGACTTTTTTTAACGGAAAATCAATGTGCCACGCCCACTTTTACGCCCACCTCCCATATAACGTTTAACATAAAATTCATATAATTTCTCTATTAATAAAGATTTTGGAATAATAAAGGGCTATATTGAAACATCTAAAATGTATTCATTCGCAAAAATAACTTTGACACGCCTACTATAACGCCCACTTTTCACGTTATCTACCGTTAATGAAATTTAAAAGCTCATAAAACCGCCAAAATTAGAGGTATGATGATCAAATTTCCTACGTATATCCCCCTAGGCAATGTCATTATTGTGCCAAAAAATTAAGATGCCACGCCCACTTTTACGCCCACCTCCCATATAACGTTTTACCTAAAATTCATATAATTTCTCTATTAAAAAAGATTTTGGAATAATAAAAGGCTATATTGAAACATCTAAAATGTACTCATTCGCAAAAATAACTTTGACACGCCTACTATAACGCCCACTTTTCACGTTATTTACCGTTAATGAAATTTCAAAGCTCATAAAACCGCCAAAATTTGATGTATGATGATCAAATTTGCTACGTATATCCCCCTAGGCAGTGTCATTATTGTACAAAAAAATTAAGGTGCCACGCCCACTTTTACGCCCACCTCCCATATAACGTTTTACCTAAAATTAATATAATTTCTCTATTAAAAAAGATTTTGGAATAATAAAAGGGCTATTGAAACATCTAAAATGAACTCATTCGTAAAAATAACTTTGACACGCCTATTATAACGCCCACTTTTCACGTTATCTACCGTTAATGAAATGTTAAAGCTCATAAAACCGACAAAATTAGAGGTATGATGAGGAAATTTACTACATATATCCGTCTAGTCAATGTAGTTGTTGTGCCAAAAAGTTTAGGTGACACGCCCACTATAACGCCTACCTCCCATATAACGGGTTTTCTTAAATTCATGTAATTTCTCTATTGACAAAGTTTTTGGGAAAATAAAGAACTATATTGAAATATCTAAGTTGTATTTATTAGCAGAAACTTTATTGACACGCCTACTTTAACGCCCACTTTCATTGAAAGACTACATTTACAAAAGCATTTTAGTAGCATATCGAAGTTATAAAGGGTGGTTAAATTTTAAGGGCCGATGTTGAATTTAAATAAAAAACAAATTATTTAGGAAATTATTATTATTTCTTTTTGTAATGATAATATTTGTACGGTTAAATTATGTATTTAACAAAATATCGGCCAAATGACCCATGAAGGCATTCACAGATTTTCTAACATTTTATACAGACCTGTTTTGCAGAAATTTAAATATTTTTTACAATTCTCCCGATTGTGGAAGAATTTGAACGATTATGTTGATCAAAAGAATTACAAAGTGCAAAAAAGGCATTTTGATTTGAACGCCCATTTTCATAAAAAACCTAAATAACTTTAAAGCGTTGCTCATTTGCGTATCTTTCCACGGATCAAATTGAGTAAGTTTGAGATTGAGAAATGTCAAATGAAATGCAGAAAACTAATTTAAAGACTAGCTGTAGTTCACCTTCAACATGGGCCCTTAAAATTTAACCACCCTCTACAAAGAAAGTGATACATATTTTATTATAAAAAGATTATTCCATAATGAGTAACAAAATAATAAATATTGTGCTTTAAATGTACACAAAATTGGTGGTGGGTATAAAAGATTCGGCACAGCCGAATATAGTGCTCTTACTTGTTTTAAATATACATGTTTTATTATTTGAATTCTGCCTTTTTTATGTGTAACTTCATATATGTACATAATTTCAAATAGTTTTTGCCCTATAGTTGTACTCTACTTTTTCAGTAGTGGCAACGCCGCCTCAAACTTATTTCTGATTATTTTCGTTACTTTGTTGCTTATGACTCTCTGAAGTGATAATCTTTCTGGACTTGTTAATCTTATCAGTTTTTTTTTGTTTAGAATCGTAGTGTTTTTTTAATTATTGCTAACGAGTCATCGTTGTTGTTTTTGTTTTTATGTATGATTTTTTTCTACTCTATTGATGTTATTATTTAAGTTTAATCATCAAAGTTTTTTTTTATTTCTATTGAAAATTAATTGAGTTTTTGCCACTATATTTGTTATTGTTTTTATATTATTATCTCTTAACATACTTGGGAACAAGTACTTTAATTTGTTGACTTGTGCAATTTCTTAACACTCGTTTCTATATATTTTTGCTGACAGCACTTCATATATGTATGTACATATGCACGTACATAACTATATATGTACCTATGTACTTGTTTTTTGCTTTTGTTCTAGTTAATATAAATATTTATATAAAATACTGTAGGAAAGCGGCAAAACGGTTGTGAAATGAGAAAGTAATGCAAAAAAGAAATCATTAACTTTTACTATGTTTATAGAAACTATGATTGTACATAGAAATTTGAATGTTTTAATTATTTATAGGTAGGTACACAAGTTTTCCATAACATTTTTATAAAAATAAAATTCCTATTTTATTCCGCAAGATAGCAAATACATCTGTATACATTTTTTTAATACCTACATACTTATGTAGGTACCTACGAAATATTTAATTTAATTATTCATTATACCTATGCTTTGTTTAAATTTATTTAATTTGGCTGGACAATTTAATTTATATTTATTTATTCAAATACACATGGATAAGCAATTTATTAAGTATTTTTTTTACAAATCATCAAGTTTATTGTTGTTCTGTAATTTAAATTCTATTTAAAATACAGTTTCAAGAAATCGAATCAAATTGGGGAGAAACATATTTATTATTAGTTCTTTCTGTTTTCATAAATAAAAAAATAATTAAATGTATTCTTTAGCTTGTTTTGATTATTTTTTTATTTACATATGTACATATGTACGTACCTATTTAATGTACCTACATAGGGTGAAGAATTGTCACTTTTCTATTATAAATGTTTTAAAAAGTAGTCATAAAAATTTTTTATATAAAAAAAATTCTCCAAAATTAATTAAGTTTTTTATTTATTGAGACAATTTTATTAAATCATAACCCTAAAAATCCTATTAACCATTTTTGAAAGCATGTGAAAAATATCCTAATTTTTTCGTATGCATATAAAAAAAAACATAAACAAATCTATGTGTGGACGTGTGTATTTTGTTTAATCATCATTTGCTATTGTTTAAAATTATTTTGTTTAATGATCGGATCGTTGAAAATTGGACTTTACTCCGGTTTTGTTTTATCGTTTTAATACTAAACTTTTGTGTGTAAAGTGCAATTTCCAAATATAACGATTCAACTGTTTACTTTTTTTAATAGTTGTTGTTTAATTTTTAGTTTAACATTTTTGGCAAATTTCAAAATAATATTTTTTTATTTATATTTTAGTTTTTATAACATGATTGCAGTTATTTCTTTTTGATCATTATTCAATATTATTGTTGTTTTATTTTTTGTACGCTTTGTTTGTTTTTGATTAAATTTAAGGTTTCACTTTTACATATTCTTTACATTTTCTTCGGATTTTATACTTCTTTCTTTCTGTCTACCATACTGTTCTACTAAAAAGTCAAAATACAACTGTAATATTATAATTCAGCTTATATTATTTTGTTTTGCTACTCAGAGCTTCACTAAGATGTTACTAACATACAGTGTTGCCAGAATTTTTGGGTAAAATATCATTACTTAATGAAAAAATCTTATACATATTACCGAAAACAAGATAATTATCAAAGAACTTTAAAAAGTTTTTTTTTTATGAAATATATACCTACTTTAAGTATGTATTTATATTCAAATAAAAATATGTAAATGTAAAAAATTAAACATTGATTTTTTTTCGATTTCGCGTTCATAACGTTTGCTGTAAATAAACTTACAAACAAAGACTTAAATATAAGTCTTTCACACGATGAGTGGGCACAATGTTTGCTCGCCACGACTTTCTTTAGTTTATTAATGATCAAAAGAGAGTTGAAAGTGGGTAGTAAAAAAATCATGTTCTATGTTTTTTATTATTTCTTTGATATATCTTTTACACTTTAGCTCATTTAGATTCAACATTAAAACAAACAGAAGTAGTGTATACAAAATTTTCAATTATAGCTAATAAACGTTATATAACAAAAAAGTGAAAAAAATTAAATAAAATATGCTTTAATTTATAGTGTTTTACACATTCTTAAAAATAATAAATTTCAATAAATAAAATACAAAAAAAAAAATAATAAAACCCTAGGGTAAATGAATGTTCAACCTGTAGAACTAGAAACAAAACCTACTAATAAAAGTGCTCATATGGCAAGCCTTAAAGTATGTACATATGTACATATTTCTTTCGATACTCTTATAAATAAAACTTTTGTTCGCTACACAAGAGAGATATTTATTAAATCACTTCTCTTTGCACTAACTTGTGGGTTATTCCATTAATTATGTTGCTTATAATAATAAACATATGTATAATAAAAATTAAGATAACAGAAATATAATGTTTAACAAATTGTCTAGTTTATAATTATTTTCTTTTAAATATTGGTTGTGGTAACTTTGTTTCGCTAAACTAACTTTCCTTTTAAATATAAACTATAAAGATCATTTCGCTCATTTGCTGCAAGAACGGCATAACTCAAAATTTTCGATTTTGAGATAAGTACGTTTTAAGTGTTCAATTGGCTATAGCTCTGAAGAAAAATAAACAAATATAAATATTTTGATATCATCTTATAAATCAACTTATATTTAATATATCCGTATAGAAAAAAGTAAAATAATAAACTTTTAATAATTGTTTTTAGATGGAAAATTGTTTATACTTTGAGTTATGACGTTATTGCTGCTAAAGTTCATTGATAGTAGTGTAGTAACTAAAATGTGTCGTTCTTAATGCAAAAAAAAACTTTTTATTTTTTATTTAAGTCTTTTATTTAAAAGTCTTACACCCAATTTACATGATGAATTTTATGACGTCCAAAAAAACCATCGTATGAATTTGAGTAGTTTTTGGTTGCAACTTCAAAAGAGAATTAGGAAAATTGGACGTCATAAAATTCATCATATAAATTGAGTGTTATAAACTAAAAAAATATAAGAAAACATAAAAACAATTCATTTCAATTAAAAATGTTTAAAGTTAAAATTAAATTATATTGAAATATTATTTTAAATTATATTGAAAAATTATTTTTCTTCAAGTAAGTAAACATAAAAAACCAATTCAGTCTTTTTGATAACATGAAAAAATGCTTATAAATTATCATAAAATTGTTTGTAAAAACGTGGAATGAGATTCTTTTTAATCAAATCTTCTATGTCGTCTTTTTTAGTTTTGGGAATGCTTGGTTTGCTATTAAAAGCTTTATTTAAAATAATAGATGTTGCTTGCTTCTTTTTTTTAATAACAGTCGCCTCCTTGAATTCATCATCAGCGTAAGACATTTTATAAAAAACGGAGTTTGGTGATTTTTTCTCAACTTTAATAATTTTTACTTGTGATAGTTTTATCTCGCTCATATTTAAAGGGCCGATGTCATTTGCTAGTCTTTTTAAATCATAAAAGTCCTCAAAACAAAGTTCATGCACATTGAATGGATCCCCCCTCTTTCTTGCCGATCGAATAATAGACACATATGACTCTGTAGTGTAAATAGGGCCACTTTTTAACAATCGTTTTGCTTCTCTTTCAATCAGGGAGTGTGCTGAATCGCCTTCGTTTTGTGTATGGCCTTTTATTAGATACTTATGGGTAATAGATTTTATACCCAAGTAACGAACGGCGTAAATGTACATCGCAAGCATAAATTTATTTTTTTGCTGTCCAGCACAATTGTCCGAATAAAATATTATTTCAGCGTTATCAGTACTTGACAAATTTCGGATATATTGAAGTACGCATGTACCTAATTCATTTACTCCGCGGTGGCCATTGGCTTCATCCCAAACAAAGCATTGGCACTGGTTTGTTTTAATATCATACATGGTGAAGTTAAAAGCATTTACTTTTGATTTATAATAAAATGCAGAAACATTGCCTTTCGGTAACTGCATGACTGCTTGTAAGTCATAGACTGCAACAAATGCGTTTGTATTCTCTTTGTCTTTATTTTTCTCCTCTCTTGATAATTTTTTTTCATGTAAGTGCTGTTCATAAAGTTCTATCGCATTTATTTTCTCTGCTTCATCCATGTTTTCATATACTGTACATTGTTCACACAAATCTTTTTTCGGAGAGAAAAACGAGATATTGAAATCTTCCGTGAAAATTCTGTAAAATGAAGTGAAAATGCAAAACGGCTTATTTTGTTCCTTGCACGCACCAACGTAGTCCCTATAAATACTTGATATGGTTTTACTTCCTTCTATAAATGTTCTAGATGTGTTTGCTCGTGTGTAATGGCTTTCTATTTTCGGTATTTTTTCTATAAATTCCTTTACACCTGCTTTTACATCTGGATCAATTTTTTTTTGTTTACCATGTTTCCCCCTTTGGTCACATTCCAATATTTGATTAGCCAGCTTTTCACGTTTCTCCAATACTGTTCTAATTACACGATCGGAGATATCCAGAGTGTTTTTAAAAAAAAGTTTACAAACACGTACTAAACCCTCACCTTTCTTAAAAAAGAAGGCATTGTTGTTATGACGAGGACCTCTTATACCTCCAATACGCACGTAGCGGTATGTCGGCTCGACAAATTCCATAGATTTGTCAATAAATTGTCGTTGCTTTTCAATATCTCCAAGAGACCAATATAATGCAAACAATAGCTGTCTATCCTCCTCGCTAAAATTTATGAAACATTCATACCTACAATTTTCAGCACATGTCGCTTTCATTTGTCTTGCAGGTCTTATTTTTTTGTTCTTTGTGCGCATTTCGTATTCTTGTCCGCTATTTCTCTTTTTTTTAATACTGTTGTTTTTCCACTTTTCTGTCTGTTTTGATCTTTTTTTACCTTTTCTTAATGGGCTTATCAAAAGTAACGAAGAGCTTGCTGTATTTGAAGTGCTAGGTAGTGCATCACAGAGCGTAGAACTTGAAGTCGCTGCATCTAGTTGAGAAATATTGTTGTCAGTGGCTGGATTAGAGTGTGTAGCTTCGAGTTCTGAAAATATTTTTTCACTGCTGTGATTGCTATCGTTATCATCCGGAGAACTTTGGCAGTATGTCACATCTGCAACAGAATCGTCAAAGTCTTCGAAAAATGTTGAAGAGCTAGATGCTGATATGCGCCGGTCAGACATTTTAAAAAGGCTAAAAACTTAAAGTTTTACGTTTGTATTATTATTTTGAATAAATGTTTTTTTTCTAGCAATAAGGACTTATTTTGAATTATTGCGATAATTTTAGATTTAACGTCAAAAAATTTATCGTCAATAATGACACATTGTTTGATAGTTTAAAATGCAGACTTCTTATCAATATATTTTTTAGTAACAATAACGTCATAAGTAAAAATAATTTAGTTTATGATAAGCATTTTTCCAACAATAATGGCATATTTTGTGTTATAGCTAGTTATAATTAGACGAATTTTTTCAACAAAACAGTCACAACACAAAATATGCCAGTACATAAGAATTTTTACTACATAAAACACATTTTACCTTTCCACTTATATAGGCACAACGCAAATTATGTCGCTCTTTTCGAAAACAAAACGATGTTCACACCTTAATGACTGTGGCGTAACTAACGATGTGTCGTTATTGTGAGTAAAAGAAGAGCGAAACATAGGAAAAGAAATAACGGCATATACTCGTCTCACCCGTTCTGTATACAAGATATCAAAATGAGTATTTTACACAAGATAGAACATCATATTGCCAATATTTCTTTATTATTAACTCAAAAAAAGCAAATTTTGAGTTATGCCGTTCTTGCAGCAAATGAGCGATTTGTTTTCTTAGTAGGTATCAGTTAAAAAAAAAAGCTTTTCATCTTTAAAAAAACATTCTTAAATATAACCGTTGTATACATACATACTTTGTTTATTGTGCTGTCAATCGGCAGAGAGCCGGTTAAATCATGTATCCGACAATTTTAAGCAAAACTGCCACTGGTTGCAATTTCCAATCAGCTGTTTTTCTTTGTATTAATTTTTTTAACAAACAAATCTATAGGAATACATTGAAATGAAATATAAATCGCTTTTTTATTTACTAAATTCCAAAATGTACTTTTTTAACAAACGGCTTCATATCTAAATTTTTCACTTATTTTTGTCATTGTGATATCAAATGTTTGTTTTTGTAATTGTTTTGTTATGAGCTGATTTAGATTTGAAAAGCATATTTGTACAAGTATAGTTATGATGGGTTATTCACCATAATCGCATTTTTCATGTTTTAATTTTAAAACATTTGTACTTATGACACCTTGTGAATCCATCAGTTACTCTTATAACCTACACAGAGAGTGTAAATTTGTCATTATGTGTGAAATTTCTACAAGATTAATTTCCGACCCCATAAAAAATATATTTTATGAAACCTTATGAATAGGAGAGGCAATTGAGCACTGTCTGTGTGTATGTTGCAATTTCTTAAAGTTCCCCGACATCGCTAAGACCCCTGTGTTGTAAGAGATTTCAGAAATATTCGTATAGTTCGGTATTAAAAAACTGCACAATCGCTCCACAACTTACTAAAATATGAGCAAATAAACACGACTGCCTCTGTTTGTTTCTTCCTATTTTTACCATACAAATTTTTCGATCTTGGATAATTTATAGACACGCTTGTGACTATTTATAGATATAATATCGGTCACTAATCGGCAAAGTTATAGGCAAAAATTTTTTTTGGAAAAATAAATATATTTTCAAATATATCAAATATCTTAAATTATTTTTGGACACGTCAAACACACACACCTAATTAAAAGTCGTTGCCTCAAAAAATAAATTTGAGAAAAACTAACAAAACGGTTTGAAACTAACTGAGATATAAGCACCAAAATACAACTACTTAAATCTTTTTCTTTAAATTAACAAACGAAAATAGATTATTTTCAGTTTCTCTACTACTGAGAGAGCCAATATGGGTATCAAATGACCAGTTAAAATATCCTAGATGACGTCCTAGATTAAATGGCGAATATATGAGTCATATATAGTAGTAACAGCTTTGACCCCTTTAACCCCAACAATATTGATATCAAATGAAAGGGCTTGACCAGTAGAATACAGTAAACTAGTTAACTTTTTTAAACCCCATCAATATGGATATCAAATAAAAAAGTTTTGTCTAGTAGAATACAGTTAAAATTTAAAATCAAATATGGCGTCTGAAATAATAAAGAAAACGGCATATAACATTAAATCTGAAGTTTATGTTAAGCTACGATGTGGTCAGTACACCTATGTAAATGGTAAAGGGTATTTTCAGATTCGGCACGGCCAAATATAGCACTCTTACTTGTTTTTTACAACTTTGTTGAATGTGCTAAATATTTTTTTTGGCTTATTTCAATTCTATGACAACTTTTTCCTCATATTAAATCTATGGTATTGTTTTCTCTTCTTTGTTGTGATCTTTTAGTTGTTTTTAGTCTCTTTTATTTATACATATGCATACCTTTTATTTGTATATAATTGTCATTTCACTTCCGATTTCATCGGTTCTCTCTATTATAACTGATGTAATATTCAAAAGACTGTTAAAAGTCATTGACATGTTAAATGTTTTGAAAATTTTGTTTTGTATTCAAAACAACAGTATGTATTGTTGTTTTTAGGTCTTTTGTGGCTGTAATAATTGTATTTTTAATGGTTTGTGGTTGAAACTAAAGAGAGGCCATATGACCATAAGCTTTTTAAATTTTCCCTTTAAAATTAAAAAAAAAATCTTAAACAATTTTTTTCTTTAATAAAAAATTATACACACATTTGAATTTCTTTTCCCTCTGACAGATTCATCCGTATGTTGTTTTTTGTTTTATAAAATTTATACACTGTTTTCGAGTGGATCTTAATTGCATTGTAATACAATTAATAAGATCATTAAATAAGCTGTTTTGGTTGGAAATATGGGTTATTAAAGATCTGTTAGAGTGCATACTAATTAAGAGTTTTAATGTTGTGCAATTATTCTTATTCATTATCGTTTTAAATCAAAGTTAATTACAAACTTTTGCTAAAAACTAATTTATGGCAACATTGTAAACACAGCGATGTCTACTATTTATATTCAAAAGACTCAGGTATTAACTCAAAACACGCTAGAAAGCGATTCAATTTTATTTTGCTTTGATTTTCGTAAAATTTTTTTGAATAAAACCCCATTATTTTTTAAGTCACCTTAGAGGAAATATTGTGAATTCAGCACGGGGTAAGATTATTTTTTGTTTATGAATTTAGTAGTTAACAAAGCAGAAATAAAAATACCAAATTTCTTTAGCATACTTATAATATGTACGACAAAAAAGACCGCGTTCAAAAGATACGCTATCTGTTGTTATACGCAAATACAGTTTATTTTTATTAATTTAAAAAAATATCTAAATATCCCATGAAATATCCCTCCAAAACACTTCATTACCAAATAGCGCTACTTGAACCGCTTACGATAAGAAAATAAAGTCTGCACTGCTTAAAAAATTCAAAAGCAGGTTTTGGTGGAATTTCTTTTAAATGTTGTGTTATATACATAAATACAATTGGCTTATTCACAAAGTGTCCTAAGTGTCGTATTGTCATAATGTCATAAATTCAAAAATTTTTGAAAATGTCTAAAAATTATAAAATTAGCAATACAAAACTTTTAAATCATTTTAAGTTTGTTTAGGAAATTATGATTTTATGACACTTAGGACACTCTTGTGAATTAGCCAAAAATATATATTTATGTATTTAGGATGTGTGTAAATTCAAAGTCAAATTGTTTTATTAACAAATTTTTTTATTATTATTGTTTTATTATTAAATTTTTAATTTTTATTTATTATTTTAATGTTTCTAATGCTGATTTTTAAGTTAATTTCTCTATCTAAAATAATTTCAATCTTTAAAGAATTTAATATAAACTTGACAAGCAAATAGGTTAAGATGATCATTTGTATTAGGCAAAAATCATGACATAAAGATGATCTTCATCGTATTCAGTATCTCCACTTGTGCCTAGTCATTAGTGTAATGATGACGAGAGTTTTGAAATTTTATGCATTTTTGCATGTGTGTAAATATTAAAGGTATTCACGTCAACAATGTTAATCTACCGAATATGCGAAAATACATGCTTTTGTTGACTTTAGCACCATTTTAAACAAAATGAAAATAAAGAAACAGCAGCAGTTAAATGGTCTTATAATTCTTAATTTGGGTAATAATGTCTCTGATTTTGATCACTTAATTTGGTAACAAATTTCGCTTAATTTTTGTTTGTTTGTGTTGGGGGAATATCATAGCAGACCACTACTATTTCGGCTTAATTTTCGATCCCCTTCGCTTCCCGGTAATTTTAATTGCTATCGGTATCTCTTCCTTCATTGAGTACCGCCAAATTACGGCATTCGATCACGATCGAAATTTTACACGAACGATCGAGTTTGCTGTATTTTAGGTATAAAGATTCTAATAATAATTTTTAAATTTCGATCACGTTTGAATGCCGTAATTTGCCCCCAGGTGTTTTCTCTGGATTAGAAAACGATTTTACATTGCCGACTGGTGTTTGCCGACAATTCTAATCGCACAGACCTTCGTAATCTTCAGCATCTTCGTAATCTTCAGCATCTTCGTTCGACTGAGGTCCCCTAAAACATTCACACATAATGTGTGTCTACCGCGATCTGTTTTCTCCTATGCCCCATCAGTAAAGACATAGATGTCACTATATATTCCTTTATTGCGCATAGATCCATCCGCAATGAGTGTGTGATGCAGGCCCTCGTCTACCTGCACTCGACTCATGCGCTCTAAAGGCGTCTAAGTCTTCCTATCCTCTTTATGTGCAAGGTCCAGTCTTTTTCTTTTGCTTCATTCAGAAGTGTTAGTAACACCTCTATATCCCGGACTAGTAACAGCACCAAGGCGTGCATACTTGACCAAAGTAACATGCCCTCGCTGGGATACTTTTTACATGAATCTGATTGTATAAGATTTCCAACACAATTAAGCCTCGGTGAGCTAGTAGGTAGTTTTCTAGTCTACCAGTCTGCGATATAAATGCAAAAGCTACAATATGAACTTCAAGCTTAACGTGGCCTTTAGCTTTCAACATGTTTTTCTATGTTCACTGACAATTATCTGAAAGTAGAAGATATTTAGAGGTCAAATTTTGGCATTAGATTACTTGTCAAATTAGAAAACTTCGACTTTTAATAATCTTTTTAATACAAGCAAAGATTACTCACACTTTCCATAGTAATCAATTGCCGCAATTAGCCCCTAGAATTAACGAACTATGTTAGACCAAAGATAGCAAGATATATGCATTATTATTTTACATATAGTTGTTGGTTGTGCTTAAAGAAAACTTGGCATTTTTGCATAACTACAACTTGTGACGTGAATATATTTAATATTTAGAATGTGTTTTCTTTTTTCTTTTTTGCTTTATATAATTTACACTTTGATTTATTTTTACAGTTCAAGTTTAAAATGATTTTTGTTAATTTCTCAAGATTTAGATCATTCAAGCCTTTTGTAGATTTCTTTACATAGATCCGTTTTAAAAATAAAATTTAGTAATAAATTTGTATTGCATTTTTTATTTTCAGTATTGCAATGGCGGTGATCTAGCCGATTATTTAAGTGTCAAGGGCACATTGAGTGAGGATACGGTACGATTATTTTTAATACAATTGGGTAAGTTGAAAAATAAAAAAAAATAAAAATTACATTAGATTTATATAGTACATATGTACATATGTGTGTAAATAATGATTATATACAAGACTATGAACTATAGTATGGATTATGCTATAGACTAGACTATTAACTATGCTATAGCTTATACTTTGGCATCTAAGAAAAAAAAACGTGTTGAATAGGCTTGTGATAAATATTTAGTTCAATTTGCTGAGCGCTCTTTCTGGTTCAACACAGAGACGTCCTTTCTAAATTAAGTAGACGATATAAAGATTCTATGTGGTTTTTGTAACTTTCACCTGTGGTGCCAAGGGTATGTATGACCTTATTCCGTTTGTAATTTCTACAATATTCATTTTCGACCCCATAAAGTGTATATTTTATGAAAATTTATAAATGAAAGAGTGAGTAAGCATTGTCCATGTGTCCATCTTTTGATAAAAATCAACTTTTAGAAGCCCCCAAATGTTGCACAGATCTGTATGTTTGATCAATCTTTTGCAAATATCCGGGTATGAACATCAATCACAATCCTCCCATCAAATTCTGAATTATGGGCAAATGAACGCGATTGCCTCGTTTTTCCTTTAAATTTTCATATAAAAATCAACATTTTTCTATCTCTAGAAAAATTATCTCTTATATTTTTTTTTATTTCTGTCTATATTTATATATCTATTTCTATTTATATCTATATAATTTATATTTAAACTTTTGTTACTAATTTTTAATGTTATGTACCTCTAGGGCTATTCATAAATTTGAAAAAAATCTGTCACTAATCGGCAAAGTTATAGGCATAAATAATTTATAAAAATATATTTATTTTTCAAATACAGTACTTTTCGCTTATAGCGAACTTGAAGGGACTGGGCAAAATGGTTCGTTTTAAACGAAGTTCGCTTTACATGAAGACTTAAAAAAAACCATTTATATAAGTGCACATGCCTGTGAAACTCCTTTGACTATTTATGAAACAAGGGGTTTATTTAACCTTTTTTTATGTTTGAGGAGTTTTGCTCAAAATTAGTTTGGACCAAGTCCTTATTTTAACAAATTGTAGCAATTGTTGACTTGCTGATCTCTAATTATTGGCATATTTGCTTTTGTATTACAGCTTGTTGTAAGCGTTTTATTATTTCATATTTCTCTTTTAAAGAAAAACATTTTCTTTGTTTTTCATTTGGTACTACGTCCATCTTGTAACCTTGCAATTTTCAACTGCAGTCTGCACATCGTCTTCGCACAAACAAACATTAAACTTAGAGAAATTCCCAGAATCGAGAACATAGGAAAAAAACACTGCGTGTTAGTGGTGCCAGTGCAAAAACATAATTTTTCGTTCATAGCGCCAATTTTTGGTTCGTTTTAACCGAAAAATAAACAAGTTTTGCGTGCAAATAAAGTTCATTATAACCGAAATTTCGCTTTAAACGGGTTCGTAATAAGCGAAAAAAATTGAATGGTTTATTAGAAATAAAACGCGTACTTTTGAAATTGGTTCATTTTAGGCGAAAGTTCGTATTAAACGGGTTCGTTATAAACGGAAACTACTGTATTAATATCAAGTTATTAAAGCTCCTAATTAATTTTTGAATACGCTAAAGATATCAAAATACTAGCTATAGTCTCAAAAATTAGTGCTGACAAATCGGTTGGAAACTAACTGAAATATAAGCTTAAAAATAAAAGTACTTCGGGGTTAAAAAAAAATTTCAGCTTCTAGACCACAGAGAGGAACGATATGGGTATCAAAAGAATGGGAAAGACTAGCAAAAGATAATACACTATTATTAAAGTGAAAATCCCTGTCGACGGCCACTACAAAATGGCGTACAATAAATTTATTTATGGGTCAAATCTAGTAATTATTAATAAAAAAAAACAAAAAAAGAAAAAAGGGTTGCTGTTGCTCCATTTCAATCTTAATCGTTGTGTTAAGAAAATATAAAAAAACTGAAAAATAATAATGGATGACTCATCGTAAGGTTTTATTTATAATGTAAAATAAAACCCATAAATTTGAAAGTGAACCTAAAAGTTTTATTGTCGGTTAAAAGAACAATTTATGGCATTTACTGTTTGAAAATGTCATTTCATGTAAATATTGAGCACAACTAAGTCTCAGGTTTTCCATTCAAAAGGTTAAATTTTAGGCGACTGGTGTCTCGTGAATAACCCGAGTGATATTGGCCTCCAAGTCGTCAATCGTAGCTGACTCATTCCTAAAGACCTCAGATTTTACATATCCTCAGAGAAAATAGTCCAAAGCTGTGATATCGGACGATTAAATGTCCAGTTTATCGTAGCAAAATGTGAAATTAAGTTCTATCCAAAATGATTACTAAACAAGTTCATTGTTTCACGCTTTGTGTAGCTTGTAGTGTCGTCTAGTTAAAACCAGAGCTCACCGAGACCATGCGTTTGAATATCATGAAGCACATAATCCATAATCCAAACATGGTGTGATGAGGGTTACCATTGACAGTAACATTCTGATTTGCCTTATTTTGGAAGAAATATGAAGCAATGATTCCACTACAACATACAATTGTTTTAAATGTATATACTCTTTACTCTGTTACTCTTTAGCTTGCTCATCAGCCCAAATACGGCAATCTCGTTTGTGAATGGTATTGGCGATAGTGATTTTAGTAGGTCCAGCATGCTCACCGTAAGTTCATCGAATCGCACGAAAAACATTTCCCACAGAACGCTGTTTTTCGTTATACAACTGAACAATTTGGAGACGCTGTTGTGGTGTGAGTCTCTCCATTATGACTTGCCAAACGATACTGAACAAAAATGGGTCTTGCGTGATCGGTAAAAAAAAGCCTATTAAAAATCAAAGTTCACGATGAATCACCCGATAGTTACAGAAATCAATTTTATTATTATAACTTACCGAAAACTAAAGTTAGAATGTTATCGGACAGATAACTAGTTTTTCATTATTACAACTTAACTTTAAACTAAAAGTGTCCGATATGTTAAAGGGAAGATCACTCTACCTTAAACTTTTAACGTGAGTTTTATAAATTAAAAGTTACCATATTTTCTACCGTATAAAGGAATTGTTTACTATTTGTTAGTCGTTGCCACTTTGGTTTTAAAGAACTAATTAATTTGTTCGGCATTTGCCTTGGTGCTGCCATACCTTAAAATAAATACAATTTATTTTACAGGCAGGTTGTAATAACGAAAAATACTTAATGGTCGGTTTATTGCTCACGTTAACAAACGTTACCTTTTATTATTATTAACTTTGTCGGCAAGCTGCAATAATGGCCCTTATTGATATAAAAAGATCGAAGACATTTACATAATAATTATTCTTTCAATATCACAATCAAATTTCTTCATTTAAATAAAAAGAAAATTTTAAATGAAATCGAGTCTAAATAAAAATTAATATATTAATTCTTTATTTTCTTTTCTTTTTCAGCTGGTGCCATGAAAGCTTTATATACCAAAGGAATTGTGCATCGTGATCTGAAGCCGCAAAATATTTTATTATCGCACAGTTACGGCAAAACACTGCCAGCGCCATCAAAGATAACGCTTAAAATAGGTAAACTTTAATCATAATCGAAAAGTATTTTTTTTTCATAAATTTAACAACTTTTAGAAAATGTTTTCTATATCACTAAGTATGGAAAATTGTTTATAAAATACTACAGAAAATTTTCTTTAAATGTACGCAACTAGAAAAAATTTTAATATTTTTATAAAATCTTTGTATTTTTTTTTCACAAAATTTTGATTTATAAAAACGAATTTAATACTTTAAATGTTGTTCGTTGGTTATAGCCTCACTTAAGAACGGCTACAGCGATTTCGCATTTTTTTTTCTTTGTTATAACCCAACTAGGATTTTTACGGAAAGAAAAATCGACCATGCCCACTTTTTAATTTATCTAAAATCGGAGAATTACTGGACCGATTGGCCTTATTTTTTATAAATAATCTATGAAGCTCAAGAATAGTTCTTGTGGGTATTTTTTCTTTAATTTAAATTTAAAGTGCTTGTGGCAATCAACTTCTCTACAAAATCAACAGTTGCCGCATGTCCAGAGTACTGTAATACTTAAAAGTCTTTAAAATTCGTGTCGGGTATTATATTAACAACTTGCAGAGTTGACCTTAAAATGAGGTGGAAAAGAACATAGGGCGTGGCACCTACAATATAAAGAAAATATTTTTTTTTGAGATATCTAGAAGACTACTACATCTATAATTTTAAAACTTTGTGTGTTTTATTTTTATGACATTTGTTTTATTCCAACCAAAAATCGATACGATACGGAGCTGAGGAAGTGATGCCTCCCATAAAAAAAACTCGTTATATGATTTATTTCAGGACCAATTAATGTTGGAGTCCTGTCATTAGACATTTTAATAAAAATTATAAAATTCATTCCATTAATTAGATAGGATCAAAAAAGGGGGCGTGGCACCTTCCATACAAAGAACATATATTAAATGGCATATGTTACTCCACAACTATAATTGTTATATGCTTTTAATTTAAGTAACCGGCTACGATATCAGTTTAGTTTTTTGAGCTCAAAATCGATAGCATCCGAGCAGAGGACGTGGTGACAACTCAATATGAAGACCTGTCAAAATTCATTAGATGAAATGCATACAAGAACATTTTCTCCTTGTCGCCTTAAACATTATTACACCATGATTTTCTATAATTTTTAACGTTCCACACTTTTTCTTCCATTTTAGCTGATTTTGGTTTCGCTAGATTCCTTAATGAAGGTGTTATGGCAGCCACTCTTTGTGGCTCACCCATGTATATGGTGGGTTTTATAAAAAACACAAAAAAAAATCTATTATTTAACTAATTTTTTTTTTTTATAAATTTTAGGCTCCCGAAGTTATAATGTCTTTGCAGTACGATGCTAAAGCTGATTTATGGTCTTTGGGCACGATTGTCTATCAGTGTTTAACCGGCAAAGCTCCGTTCTATGCACAAACACCAAATGAATTAAAATTTTATTATGAACAAAATGCCAATTTAGCACCCAAGTAAGTTATTGCAATTTTTATTTCATTTGCTTTTTTTTGGTCTCTTAAATTTGTTGTTTGTTTGCTTGTTTTAGCTGTAAAATCTAAAAATATTTTATTAAAATGTATTTAAATGCCTTCAATTTTATTGTTTTTGCCTTCTTATATTTTATTTATTTTTTAATTTTTTTTGTACAGAATACCCAACGGTGTTTCACCCGATTTACGCGATTTGTTATTGTGCTTATTACGTCGCAATGCCAAGGACAGAATTTCGTTTGAAAGCTTTTTTACTCATCGTTTTTTGCAGGGCAAAAGAGCGGCTACATCACCAGGTATTTTGAAATATTTTTAAAATATTTTTCAAACTTTCTATTTATTATTTTCTATACGATTTTTATAGGCGATATACCAGCTACTTTGGCTATGGGTTCAACACCCCCTACAAAGTCAAAAAGTCCATTACAGCAACAACTTGAACAACAACAGCAACAGTTGCAGCAACAATTACAAAAACAGCAGCAAAAACAAGGGGCAGATGATGATTTCCAAGATGAAAATGCTAGTGAGTTGAAAAATTTTGTGTGATAATTTCGATAAGGAAATTAAAACAAAATTATGCAGTTTGCAAACTGACGTTTTTGGTTAAAAGTGTTTTTCTTTAAATATTACACCTAGTATGTATGTAATTTATTCGCCACGCATATAAAATCGGTTGCTAAATACATGTTGATGACTAATTTAGGAAGTGATCTAAAACTATTCCTTAGATCCCCATCACACTAACATAAGTTTTAATGTCGTCAGTTTCTATGTAATTAGGATTTGCAAAAAACTTTTTTGCCGTTCCACTTAAAATTTAGTTTTTTTCTTGTTAAATTTGCATTTTACTTGAAATATTAATTTTAATCGTCAAGCAAACTTATAGTAATTTTAAAATAAATATATTTGGTGTATTCAAAAGAATTTGTTACGTGTCTTTTTGTTTTAATATTAAAATTTTTCCAATTTTTTTAAATCAAAGAATAGTGCCTATCGTTTATTGTAAAATTTTTAACCCTATATAAAATTTTTTAAACTTATGGCATGATAGACACTTGGGACACCTTGTAAATTCACCAATTGCTTAAAATTAATTATTCTATTTTGTAATTCTCTTTTATTTACAGTTTCTGTCGTTGAAAATCCTGCTATTTGTGCGACAATCACAAATGTGGGTATCTTATGTGAAAGTGAAAATAATTCCGATTCATCGGGATCTCATGACGATTCTGATGATTTTGTATTGGTGCCCAAAAATCTTCCGGAAGATCATAATGTTATTGAATATGAAAAGAAGTAAGATTTACATTGAAAGAAAAATATTATAGAAATCAAATTTAAATTAATCTGTTACAAACTCCGGCAGACATTCCATTAAACAGCAGGCAGCAAAAGAAACAGTGCAATATCAGTCAAGTCCTCCAAGACCCAGTACTTTGCCAATTTCAGAACCCAAACCGGTACCGGCGCCAGTGCGACGCTATTCTACCAACTCGACGGGTATTGGAGCAGCTGCCACAGTACCGAACTCATCACCCTTGGAGAAAAATCAAGTACGTTACAGAGCTAACAGTGAACAGATTATGTCTCCCAAACTGTCTACCACAGCTCCGACAGCCTCGCCTGCTCAATTAATACCACGATCTCAGCCCATTAGTGTTAAAGGACGGCAGGAACATCGTAAAAGTAGTGTTAGCAGTGATATAAGTTCAATATCACCGCCGGCTGTGCAATTTGCTATTGGCACCCCACCTAACGGCAGACATCGTTCCATTTCGGGTGGTTCGCTTTCAGAAACACCACCACCCTCGGCTCCCTGTACTTGGCAGGTGAGTCCTGGTGGCCAAACACATTCGCCTTTAAGACGCTCCGGACATAGTTCACCCGTGCTTCCGTCCGCTCTCACAAAACTACCCACTCTAGGCAGCCCCACGCTATTGGTGACACCCGGCTCAGTTGGCTCTTTGGGCTCTGGTTCCTCATCAGAAAATAACAATCAACATCCCATGCTGGGACCCAGAGCTTTTACCCTACCCGAATTGGGAGCCACCGGCGGTCTTCAAAGTTTGTTGGATACAAATGCCGCTAAGGCTGGTAATCCCTCAGATGTTCGTCATCATTTGCATGCATTCCATGCTCCCGAATTGTCGGAGGAAACCTTAATGGATCGTGAACACAATGAAACCTTGTCCAAGTTGAATTTTGTTTTAGCCCTCACCGATTGTATACAAGAAGTGGCTGACTCACGATGCGCACCTCTCTCCGCCCTTATGGCAGCCGGCTCAAGTGAACAACCGCAAATCCCACCGCATGCTCCCGAACACTGTAAGAGAGCCGAAAGATTAGTGCTATTGGTAAGAGCTTTACAGCTGCTATCATCCGGTCTCAATTTAGCTTCGCAACAGTTGAGAAGTGGCAATTTAAAACCCTCTTCAAATGTTAAAAATGGTAAGCAAACATAACCTCACATTTATAGTGAGAATTTACAATGTAAATGTTAATGTTTTCTTTGTTTAATTCCAGCTTTATTAACCATGAATTCAAAATATCGCAGCATCTTATTTGAATCTAAAAAATTAAATGGCACTGGTCTATTGCAAAAAGCCAATGCATTTAATATAACAGCCGATAAAATTTTATACGATTATGCTTTAGATATGGTAAGTTTTTTTTATTATTATATTATACGTTAACGAAAAAAATAAATACTTACTTCAATTTTATTACTTTTAGTGCCAGGCTGCTGCTCTTGATGAGCTTTTATGTAATACCAAAAATTGCTTTGAACGTTATAATACGGCTCACATTTTGTTACATTCATTAGTACAGAAATGTAACCACCCACAAGATAAAATGCTTTTAAATAAATGTAAGTATTTATTGTTGTATAAACTAAAAAATTTATTGAATATTTTCTTTAAATAACGGTTTTTTGACATCAATTTTATATAAATGTTATATTAAGACTAAAATATAGACTTAACATGAAGATGAAAAGAAAAAGATTAGACAAAAATGAAAATGAGACAATAAAGTAAACCAGTCTATTAAATAATTTGTTTCTAGAATTAGAGCAAAAATTAAAGTATTCGTCTTTTTGAATTTTTTTTAATCATCAAGAAAAAAAATTCAATTTTTTTGTATAGTTGACTTTTGGCTTTTTAAGGTTACTTTTGGCACTTCCGATTAATTTGAATATTTTCTCTAACTAATTTCGCATTTCTAATTATTATTTTAATTATTTTAATTCTGTATTTCGAAAGGAACCGAATTTTTCGAACTTGTTAATATTGTTGTTTATAACAACTATGATTGACTCACTTTGACTAACGTATGCGCAAAAAAAAAAAAAAGAAAAACAAAATAGTGTAATCACGGTAATATGAAAATAATGATGTTTACAACAAAATTAAAAAAAAAAAAAAATAAGGTTGTGTGCAGCTCATTTCGGTCCATTTTATTGATCCCTTTGTGATATCTGAATAGAATAGAAGAAACAGAAAGAGAAGCAGACCAATCCAAAGACCACTAGACTAGCAGACCAGCACACTATTAACTAGCCCACCGGTGCACCTTAACGAATAACATCGCAGTAAATTTTTATGTAATTTTTTTAAGAAAAACCGTCTTAAGAAAAGATATGGGATTTAAAAAAACCTTAATATAAAAGTGTATATAAGTGTATAAAAAACCAGGTTCGGGTAGGAAATATCAGTTCAATTAAAAACTGAAACAATTCGACGTAGTTGAAAATCATTTCGGGAGCTGGAAAAAAAGCATAACTGACATACTAATACGGTTAAAAAATATCTTGAGTCCATGAGCATAAAAAATGTAACCTAAAATAACCAAAAAGCAGGAAAAAAATTAAAAAATCCAGGCTACTTCTTTCTCACAATTTCTTTTCTACAGCCACTGAGTACAAATGTATGATGGATGATGAGTCGTACTTTACAGTAGAAGACAAGAAAAGTTCTACTTTGTGGTCATCTTACCATGAACCACCTTAAACATTCAAGTCTTTATGTAAAACTAAGTTTTCTTGAATAGTTTTATTGTGGTTAGCAGTAAGAAAACCAAAAACATTTACACAAAACCATTAACACAAGAGGAATTTAGAGGTCAATGACTGCATTACCGAAAAAAATTCGAAATGCAATTCCTTGTGGGGTAAATTTTTTTTTTTTTTAAATTTTGTCTTATTAAAACCAAAATACTTTATTTACATACATTTTTTGTATACATTTTTTTGACTACATTTATTTTTTTCCAACCATTCAACTATTTTCCACATTTTCGATACTATTTGACTTTTTCGTTGTTTTATATTTTATTTCGATTTTTTTGACTTCTCCTTTTGTTTTTGATTTTTCTTGAAATTTTCGACTAGACTTGATTTTTTTCGACTTTTCCTTATATTTTTGATTTTTTTTGAAATTTTCGATTTTTCGGAATATTCTCGACTTTTTGAAATGTCTTCAACTTTTAAAATTTTTTCAGTTAACCGATTTCGACTAGTTATTTTTTTAACAATAGTTAATTTTTTAGACTTTATTTATTTTAGATTTTTCCTAATATTTTTAACTTTTCGGAATATTCTCCACTTTTTGGAATATCTTCAACTTTTCTGGAAATGTTCGATTTTTTTCAGTTAGTCGATTTCGACTAGTCGTTTTTTTCGATAAATGTTGATTTTTAAAATTTGTATTATTTTTTATTTTCTTGAAATTTTCGACTTTTCGGAATATAATCTAGTATTCTTAATATATTTAACTTTTTGAAATATTCTCGACTTTTCGGAATACCTTTAACTTTTCGGAATATATTGAACTTTTCTGTATATTTTCGACCTTTTTTCAGTTAATCGATTTCGACTAGACGTTTTTTTTTTTGTCTTTAGAATATTTTATATGCAGACTTAAGACTTAAACCTTAAACTAGACTATAGATTAGACTACGAAAATATGTTTTAGATTCGTTAAAAAGTAACCACTATTTTATATAATTTTTTACTAATATTTTGTTGTTGCTCGTTTTGCTCTTTATTTTTCAGATCGTGATGCTGTGGAAAAACGTTTAAATATTTTACAACAACAAGGTTACATTTATGTGACCGATGAAAATTCTTAGGTTAAAAAATAATTTTTAAAAACATAAACAAACCAAAATGTCATGAAAACTATTTCTTTGCTAAAAAAAAAACAACCCAAACCGCTACCCCAAATTTTTGTCATTAAATTAAAGAAGAAAAAAAAAGAAACAACTACATAGTTTAATTTAATTTTTCATTATTTTGTTGCAATCAAACACGGCAACATTTCACAGCGAAATTATAACTTTTTTTTTTAAATCACAATTTTATAAAAACTTGCTTTTTTTTAAATGTGTGACTCAATATGAATGTCTGTAAATATTTAAATATATCGAATTTGATCGAATAATACATAATATCGACCATTTGCGACAAGGGATTCATAATAAAAATAATAATGTTTTCAACTATTTTAATTATTTTGGTCAGACATTGGAAGATATATTCCCGATAATTGTATACAGTTAAGACTTATATGTATATTTTTTATGAGTTATTCCATCTTTGCTGGCTATCGAAGGTTATATTCAAATGATTTCATAATATTATTGAAATCATCGTAGAGCGTTAAATTTTCTATAGAACAAAATTTTGCTTTCTACTTTCATATTTGTATTTTTTTACTTCATTCGCAATTATATTGTATAATGCTTTGCTAACAGCTTATAGCCCCTATTGTGGTGCACAATTCTTATTTTGTTTTATTATAAAGCAAGCTTAATTTAACGAAGATAAAAATGTAGCTGATAGATTCCAGCTAATGGAACATTTTCTATTACTTACATCATATTACATATTATTATTTTAAGTTGTGACCCGCTTAACTGATTAATTATAGCCAGTGGAATATGTTCTAGTACACATTTTTAAATTTACAAATTTTGAGTTATGACTCTTTATCCGCAAATGGCGACATGTATGATGTGATGTAGGGAAAAAAATTTACAGTTTAATTTTGTTTAATATTTAAAAATTTTAATTAATTAAATTGAAAACATAATTCACTTGTTTATACGTATTATGCATATGTATGGCAACCCTTAAGCGATTGTTTGATTTGAGAACACAAAAAAAGGAAACTTGAACTTTAATGTATAATATATATTTACTAAAAACTTCTTTTGTATTGTTTTTAGGCTTTAGTGCAAGTAAAAGTAAAGGAAAAACTAGAAAACCTGTTGTGTATCTAAAGTTAAAAAAATAAAATAAAAACAAGTTTATTAATTTCTGTTTCATATAAAACAATTAATGTTTCCTTCTTTTTTTCATGTTATATTTTTTATAGTTTTCATAATAATTATATTAAGGACAATATATTTTTTTTTGATTTTTTTAACTATAGTAAGAGTACCTTTGAGTTGACAATTTATGTTATAATATTTTTTTAACACTTAAAAAAAAATAATTTTGCAAGTAATTTTACTGCTTTGGTTTGATTAAACTCTTCATAATAAATATTTACATGATATAAAAAAGAACATTTTCATATATTATTTCTATTTAGATTTAAGTAAGAAAGATAAAATAAAATCATAATAATTATTCCAAAACGATGAAAAAAAAGAATAATAAAAATAATAAATATAATAAAAAACATACAAAAATATTCATGAATACATATATATAAACTAAAATTTAAACAATGTGTTTTACTAAGAAAATAATGTATGTAATTTGTACTACTACAGGTTTTTGCTTATCAATTATTAAAGGTATTCATGTCATCATCAGTTTAAGTCTTGCAAAAATGCGAAATTGCCTAAATTTGCTCATGTTGACATGAGCACCATTTTTAATTGAAAAGTAATTAACAGTCACAGCAGAACTTAGTAGGTTGCTTTAAAATTTCATATGTTTTTAGTTTACCAAAATAAATTATATTTAGACTTACATATTACAAATTTTCTGTTGCTGCAAAATAGTAAAAAAAAATTCAAAAATTTCAAAATCTTTTAATTTTTTTTAAATTTTTATTTTTTTAGTTTATTTAATATTTTTTTTTCTACAGCGCTTTTTTAAAGTAAAAGCAATCTCTTGGCGTAATTATTTAAGGTGATTTCACTTCGGAGAGAACTTTTTTCAAAACAATTTTTTTTCAAAGAAGTTTGACAATTGAAAATAATGGGAGAAGAGATAAAATTTATGAAATTTTTGATATTTGGTAATATCTGCTGCTTTATCGAAACTACCCTAAACAAACTCTTTATATTTTTCTTTTAGGTTAATTTTTCATTAATAGTTTGGTACTTTTTCATGTAATAACGAACTTTTTTTTAGAAGATTGGCAACGCAACAAAACATGTTTTGTATAAAAATTTTGTTATCTATTTACGCATTAGGTTTGAAGTAGTGCAAAGAGTAAAAGTTTGTGCAAAATTGTTTTCTATACAGTTGTTGTTATGTTTGAAAAAACCTTTGCATTTTGGCAATTTTTCAAGACTAGAACCGGTGACGTGAATACCTTTATTATAATTACTTAGGACTTTTTAAAGTGCGTTGTCACAAATAACTTTCTTTATAGGATAGCGGGAATGCAGGCGTAATTCAATAATTTATAACTAATTTAACTAATAATGCAGAAAGTATTTTTGATGCCGAAATTTAATACAATATTAAGAAGTATGTGAAAGAAATTTCAAGATAAATGTTGAGAGATAAACAACTTCTGTTTGATAAAAACAAATTTAAAAAATTTTTTTTTCAGTAGATAAAAGGGAAAAACCCTTACAACAAAAAAATCCAAGAACTTATAATACAAAAATTATTTCTTTACAGGACTTCAAAAGTAAAAGGATTGACATTAACTTCAATAGAAAATGACTTGTTAATAAAACACAGTTAGATATCCCAGATGAGGTATAGTGCTGGCAAAGTATTGAGTAATTGGATACAAAGTATCGAGAGAATTTCCTGTGAAATTTTTGTTCCCTTATTGACGAGCTAATTAAAATATAGGAAGCTGTCAATGCACTTTGAAAGTAAATAAGAAAAATAAGCGTACACATTTGGGAAATTTATTCACGATCGCTACTTTAGGGAAAAAGAGAAAATATTTTAAGGGAAAATATTCACGATAAAGGTAAGTTTTGTGCCGATTTTCCATAACTTTAAAAATTTTCTTCTAGAAAAAAAATTAATTATCACGATTTATTAAAACTAATAAAAATATTTTGTATTAACATTTTAATGCTTAACATACTTAACAAAATAATATTTTGCAAAATGTCCTTTATAGGAAATTTTATAAAGTAATATTTTTTTCGAGAAATTACATGAATTTTTAGTAAACTTTAAGGTTAAAGTTCAATTTTAAAAATTTTATGAATTTGTGCTCATAAAAAAATTTCCCTTCTAGGAAAATTTATCTATAAGAACAAAGGATACAAAATTCCATATTTTTATAAAAAATAATTTATATCTAAATGAAATTATATAAGTTTTTGTAAAATTTCCCTTGCTTTTGGAAATTTCCCTTTAAGGGAATTTTTTATTTAATAATACATTTTAATCCAAATGAATTGAATTTCAATTCCAATGAAATGACTTTCGATATATTTATCATCTTTTCTAAATTTCCCTTGATTAAAAGAAAAATACTAAGAAAATTTTTCAAAACCTTGGGAAATTGAACAAAATTGTTTTACAAGAGTTTTTGACAAAACTTCTGTTTAAAAAATTTCTTTGAGGGAAATTTTATCATATGATATTTTTTTTGGTGAAGTTATATAAATTTTAAAAACAAGTTACATAAATGCTTAAAAGAGATCTTATAAAATTTAAAAAAATTTTCTTGAATTAAAGGAATTTTCCTTTAGGGAAATTTATCTATAGAAAATATATCAACAACATAAAATATGTTTGTTATAAGATTTTAAGTATGTATGTATATCTAAATATTTTTTAAGTATTTCCCTTATCTTACAAAATTTCCCTTTGAGGGAAATTTTTAAAAATTATATTTTTTTTATTAAAACTAAATAAATTTCATATTTAAATTATGTGCTTAAAAAAATTTCCTCTAGAAAACATTTTTTTAAGAATATTTTATAAAATATATTTGCTACTACTCTATGGATAGCAACCGAACTTCAGTTGCTTTGCCAATTGGCAACACAAATTTATAATATAATTAATATATAATATTTTTTTATTAAACTTATATACATTTTAAAAACAATTTATATAAATACTCAAAAAACATCTTATAAAATTTAAAGTAATTTTCTTGAATTAAAAGAATTTTCCTTTAGGGAAATTTATCTTAAGAAATAGGTATGTTACCAACATAAAAGATTTTTATTGTAAGATTTAATGTATGTATATATAAATACAATTTTGTAAGTATTTGCTTAATTTCCCTTACCTTAAGAAATTTCCCTTTAAGGGAAATTTTTAAAAATTGTGTTTTTTATCAAAACTAAAAAAAATTTTATATCAATTATGTGTTTAATATAAAAATTCTCATATTAAAAAAATTTCCTTCAGAAAGATTTTTTTAAGAATATTTTATAAAAAATATTTACTACTTCTATTCTAAAGAACAATGCTTTGTGCTCTCAAAGCTTTTTAAGATTGACTCGTTGGGTAATATATAGTATGTATTTATATCTATCAGAGAATTTCTTATAAAGCTAAAATTTTTAATGATAAATTTTTTATAAAACAATATTTTAATGATTATAAAATGTTGTTCAATTTTAAAAATTTTCAATTCGAATCTGCCATTAATTAATTAATTTGGTATTGGAACCTTCAAAAACTGACTGCAGTAAATGAGATTATTATAAGGGATTTGTATAAGAAACTGATTGATTCGGGTAGGGTTCTTTTGCTAAAAAATTTGTTGTTCTAATATTGGCGGGATTTTGATAGAAATATTGGGAATCATATGCATGGCAGGTGTATTGATTATAATAGGAATTGTGTAAATATGGTACATTTGATAAACTTTTTTCGTACTCATTATTATAATGAATACCACCAAACTGAAAGTAGTTGGCATTTTGATACTCGTATGCTGTTGGATTTGGATTATTTAAAACATTGTTTGAAGTAATGCATATGGAATTGGAATTTATAGAATTTCGATTTGTGTTTATTTGAGGGTTTCCATATGTCACCTGAGGCTTGACAGTTAAACACGGTAGGGAAGGGTATAACGATGAGTTATTTGGCTTTATCTTTTGTAAATAGGGATCGTGGTTAGCCAGGGAGTAATTGACATTTGTTGCTGTCACACAAGATTTTTTGGCTGCTTGACTTGTTACCGTATGATACGATTGATTAACTCTAAACGAACGTAACGGATTTTCATGTAAAAATCTTGATTTATAACTATTTTGTTGTTGTGTAGATATTAGATTATTTAGATTTTTAAATGCTATGGAACTATTACTAACATCTTGGTTTTGAGAATAAGGATTTAAATTGTTAGAAGGAGCGTTAAGGCTAAAATCATCAAAAGATTGAGAGTTTTCAATGTGAGTATTCGAAATTGTTGAAATCTCTTTGGCTTTGCCACATATTGGTTCTTTAAGGGTAATGAATTTAGCCGGAAGCTGGCTATCAGTACTTAAATTTTTACAATTTTCGGCCACTTTGGTAGTTTTTGTTGGTGTAAATTTTTTGCGTATTTTCCTTGTTTTGGTTTTGTTAAATTTATCATTCGCTGTTGAATGATGCCCAATCTTCTTTGAATTTTGAAAACTATTTTCTTCGTTCGATTCGGGATCCGAGTGAAAAACAAAAGTTTGTAACAGATTCACAGGATTTTCAGTCAATGCAGAATTTGCTTGAGTTTGAAAACTGTCTACGGGAAAATCAGTCTTAACCTCCACATCTTTGCTGAATTGTCTACAGCTTAGATTAGATCGGCCAGTTTTATGCATTTTAATATTTTTCAGTATTATATTTGAAAATATTTCCACATTTGAGTTGTTGCGTTTTAGTTCTGTGTGATATTTGCACTTCGCAATTGCTTCTGTTTGCAATTTTAAATTTTCCAAGAAACTCAGGCCGTTTTGGTTATTATTGAATTGGTTCGCTATAATATCTGAAGTTTTAAACGTTATAGTCTTTGTTGGCATTCCATCAGCCTCTATTAGTACTGTTAGGGTTTCTTCTAAGTTATCCTCATCCTTTGAAAGCAGATTTAAAGATCTACAAAGAAATATTTTGGAAATCATTTAAGACTAATTACACAGAGAATACAGTTTCGGTTGCGATAATTGGAATTGTTGTCAATTGTAAGGTTAATTAAAATCATTGTATGCTTTTTCTGGTGTTTAATTTTAATATTTTTATACCCTTCACCTGTGGTGCACAAGGGTATATATAGCTTTGTCATTCCGTTTGTAATTTCTACAATTTTCATTTCCGACCCCATAAAGTATATATTTTCTGAAAGCTTATGAATAGAGGAGCCGATTAAGCCCTGACCGTCTGTCCGTCTGCCCGTCTGTCCGTGTGTTGGTTGAAATCAACTTTTAGAAGCAACTATATGTTCCTCAGATCTGTATATGGTATCAATCTCTTGAAAATATCCAGGAATGAATCGCTATTGAAATTCAGCACAATCGCCCCATAACTTTCTGAGATATGAGCAAAAAACCACGACCACCTCGTTTTTTTTCACAATTACAACAACAACATACATACATACATACATACATACATACATTTTGTTGACATTTCTCAATCTCAAACTTACTCAATTTGATCCGTGGAAAGATACGCAAGTGAGCAACGCTTTAAAGTTATTCAGGTTTTTTAAAAAATGGGCGTTCAAATCAAAATGCATTTTGTGCACTTCGTAATTTTTTTGATCAACATAATCGTTCAAATTCGTCCACAATCGGGAGAATTGTAAAAAATATTTAAATTTCTGCAAAACAGGTCTGTATAAAATGTTAGAAAATCTGTGAATGCCTTCTTAGTTCGTTGAATGGGAACCACTGCTGGTTTTTGCGATAGTGTGGCAAAAGAGCAGTCAACGTCATCATGCCCAACAATTGAGCATCAACATTGTCATTGAAAATTTGGACCATCAGATAGAGGAGTGGCACCAAGGATGGGGGGGGGGGGGTCATTTGGCCGATATTTTGTTAAATACATAATTGAACCATACAAATATTGTAATTATAAAAATAAATAATAATATCCTAAATAATTTGTGTTTTATTTAAATTCAACATCGGTCCTTAAAATTTAACCACCCTTTATAACTTCGATATGCTACTAAAATGCTTTTGTAAATGTAGTCTTTCAATGAAAGTGGGCGTTAAAGTAGGCGTGTCAATAAAGTTTCTGCTAATAAATACAACTTAGATATTTAAATATAGTCCTTTATTTTCCCAAAAACTTTGTCAATAGAGAAATGACATGAATTTAAGATAAACCGTTATATGGGAGGTAGGCGGTTAAAGTGGGAGTGTCACCCAAACTTTTTGGCACAGCAATTGCATTGATTTGAAGGATATACCTAGCAAATTTGATCATCATACCTCTAATTTTGTCGGTTTTATGAGCTTTTAAATTTCATTAACGGTAGATAACGTGAAAAGTGGGCGTTATAGTAGGATTGTCAAAGTTGTTTTTGCTAATGAGTACAACTAAGGTATTTTAATATAGCACTTTATTATTCCAAAATCTTTATTAATAGAGAAATTATATGAATTTTAGGTAAAACGTTTTATAGGAGGTGGGCGTAAAAAAAAAATCTAAAAAAATTTTTTAAAAAAATTTAAAAAAAATATAAAAAAAAATAATAAAATATAAATAATATATTAAATAAAATAAAATAAAATTTTTTGGCTCAGCTGGGATTCGATGCCACATTTATTCTAACGTGTACGTATGCACGTATTTTATATGGGATGAATGGTGATACAAACAATTGTTATTGCATGACTACACGTTGTGAAGGGTATATAAGATTCGGCACGGCCGAATATAGCACTGTTACTTGTTTAAAGATGGTATAGTCTTGAAGTATGGAACAATATTGTCGTAACTACAAGTTTTTTCTGGGGGTGGTTATTTTTTTTTTTTTATTGCGACCCCTCAGAATGGTCTAGATGTGCTCATAAATATAGTTCTTGTAGGAAACGCTTTTAACACTCGCTGACTAGTTAAGCATACAAAAAATAACCAAAAGAGGGTACAATAAAGTTTTCCCGACTCTTGCCGTAATGTACATATATTTTTTTCATTAGCGCCATTAAGCCATAAACCGACATAAAAGTAAAAATAAAAAAATAATTTAATTCAAATAAGAAAATTATACGAAAAATCTCTTGAGTGTACCAGTGTACCGCTTAACTTCCCATTATACTAAAATTGGTACAATTGTATGTACCACAAATCCCTCTATTATAAGTAGTACGCCATCCTTGATTTTGAATTTTTACGCAGTTATAAAATTCTACTAGTCAAGCCCCTTCATTTGATATCCATATTGATGGGGTTAAAAAATTTTTTTCCGCCATTTTGTTTTAGACGCCATCGTGGATTTTTAATTTACTGTATTCTACTGGTATATTGAGGGGGTTCAAGAAGTTACATTTTAAAATGCGAGATTTGACCCATATATAAATTTATTTTCCGCCATTTTGTAGTGGCGGCCAACATGAATTTTAATTTGTTTATAGTGCTTATATTGCGCTAGTCAAGTCCTTTTAGATGATACCAATATTGAATCTCTCGGTTTTTAAAAAAAATTTTTGCCTATGACTTTACCGATTAGAGCACCCTTTATTCAAAATTTTTCAGGAATATCTCTAGAAGCATATTATATCTACAGATAGTAGCAAAGGTATGTATAAATAATTCTATGTCTTAAAACTTTTAATTTTGATGGTAAAAATATGGGAAAAATACAGAGGCAGTCGTGTTAATTTGCTCATATCTCAGAAAGTAATAGGGCGATTGTACTGAATTTCAATAGCGATTCATTCCTGAATATTTCCAAAAGATTGATACCATACACAGATCTGAGGAACATATGGTTGCTTCTAAAAGTTGATTTCAACCAACACACGGACATGTCTTAATCGACTCCTCTAATCGCAAGCTTTAAGAAAATATATAATTAATGGGGTCGGAAATGAAAATTGTAGAAATTACAAACGGAATGAAAAAGCTATATATATCCTTGTGCACCGCAGGTGAAGGATATAAAGAAGGATCTAGATCTAGTATATTTCTAACCACATACTTGTTACTTTATTTGCAGGGCTTAACCCCTTATACCCAGAGCCGAATTTAAGCGACATCGTCACCATGGCATTTTCATTACTGAATCATTGTTACAGAAACAGCATGAGTTGTGTACGATCTAAAGAATTTATAACTGCCAATAACGGTCAGAACCTATTCGGCAAGCCGTCTATATTAAAAATATAACATTGTTTTGTTTCAGTTTTTATTTATTTAGATTTAATGGAATTTCTGTGGGTTTTGTAAAAAGCTATTTAAAATCTTAAGATATAGCCGGTCAGTAGACTTATATAGACCACCTAATTTATTGTCAGTCAAAAAAGGTGCCACACAAAGGGGATAATAAATACTTTGCAAGCGTCCCATACAAATTTTTTGTAAAGGAAATTAAAAAATTCGGGGTCTGAAACATAATTAAGCGAATGACTTTTATTAAAAAAAAAACGAAGGCTAAGCTGGTTAAAAAAACTCACCTTAATCCTTTTTCCAAATTTTGATGGGCTAAATATTCCAAAAATTTATGTGTTTTAAGTTCCATGGCCTCCATTTCATTCAAAGTGTGAAGTAGATACTTTGAAAATAACTCTATGCTATTTTCCAAACTAATGAGATCCTTATTGATATCTTGATCATTTGGCGTACAATTGTATATTTGAGAAATTGATGATCTAACGGCATCTTGAAAACCTGCTACACTGGATGAGGCACTACTAAGATAGTTATGAATGGGAGGAATGTGTTGAAGAGAAGTGAAATATGATGGTTTTTGTGCTGTTTCTGGATTAGGGCTAATTGGAGATTTTGTAGTATATAAACACCTGGCTGCTGCCTCAGTTGTCTTATTCGCAGTTTCGGGTTTATTTTCTACGCGTTTTGTAAAAAGTTGCTGGTATTTCCCACTAACAATCTTTATCTTTAGGGAATCATTTTCTAATATTTGGTAATTTTCATCAACATAACTTTGCAAATTAGTAAAGACATTGCTACTCTTATCCGTGGAGGGGGTCTTAGAAGCAGTCCTTATGTTTTTATTTATTTCATTCGGCTGATCAGTGTAGTTTAGAAATTCTGGTTGATTTTGTTTTGCAGGTATTTGAGAATTGACATCATCGTTTATTGTGTTGTTTAGGTTGCCTTTAGGACTTTCCACACTAGAAGGTTCTAAACTTCTGCCATCACTTCCATATGAATCTGAACAATTGTAAGGCTTTTTTAATTTATTTTTCTTGGTTTTAGTTTTTAAACTCTCACTAGTTTTGGTAGTCATTTCATTATCAACTGCATTATTTTCAAAATGATGAGCATTGATGACCTTGTCTTCTAAAGATTAAATAGGTTTATTAAAAGTTCTTTTTAAGAAAATTGTAAATTTCTCATAATTACCCTGATGTGTTGACTTCACATCCTCATCCTCATTTAAAAAGATTATATCACCATCTGTCAAATATCTGATATTATCCGATGAATTTTCATTACCAATAACTTTCAAATTACCCCAACTTTCTACGGCTACATCTTTAGTTTTCCTAATTTTTTTAGAATTGTGCGTTACCTTAAAACTGGCCTGTTGTTTCCGTATACGTTTTCCAACATGCTTGTCCATTTTAGAGACCCTTACCTTTTTATTTTCTTCGTTTTTTCGTTTATTTGGCAAGTTGGAGTTAATACTGTCTGTCAAACTTTCAATGTTTTTATAATTTTGTTTAAAATGTGTCTTTTTGGTGTATTTTTCTCTTAAATGCTTCCAGAAAGGTTCAACGTTTTGGCAACTCTTCTTCACCGACTTAGTAGTTTCTTTGGCAAAGTCTGTAAAAGTTTGATTTTTAAAAAATGTTGTCTTCAATTCTTTGGGGCAATATGAAGTTTTTGCTGAGTGTAGAGTGTTGGGCGCTCTCTGAGGGGGAAAAAGAAGGGTTAACTTAATTGAAATTGTTGTTATTTTTATATTTTGTTAAAAATTTACCGGCATAAAAAGCCTGGGTCTCAGTTTGGAGCGTATTTTGTTGGAGTCCTCGCTGTAATGAAATGGAATTAAAAATGACATTTTAATAATATTTGAGCAAAAATTGCAAATAAAAAAAAATTATAAGAGCTAGCAGGTGCAAGGCAAAATCGATGGAATAAATATTACGACTTCCCGCGCTCAAAACTGCAATTTTCTGCACATGTCGTATCAATGACGTCACTCAAGCTTTGTTTCTATTGGCTAATAATTTCAAGCTGTCGGTGTTTCAATTGACAGGGTTGCAAGGTATTATATAATATTTTCGCAGAAATTATAAATTTTACTTAATTTCAAAACAAACTGGCAACTCATGTTGGTACTCAAAGTTTCTGCAACTTGTGTTCTTATGGGTTAGTAATTTTAATATTATTATATTTAATATTACAGTGTTGCCAGCTCTCACATAATACATTTATTATTTCGCACAAATTATATTTTTTCACATTTAAAGCAAATTTGTATTTATAAATAAACAAAAGAAAAATAATGAAATACTGGTCATCTAACGGGAAATCATGCGCATGGCGTAATCTTTATTTCAATCATTCTTGAGTGCAAGGTGTAGTTATAAAAACAGCTGATTTTTTTCAATATTCCTTCCATCAAGTGCTTATAAAAAAAAAGAATTTCCATGATGGAACAAATTTATCTTGGCCAACCCATTTACCATCATTCTGTAAGCCAATACATCTAGAAGAAGTCCTAAGATTTAATAGAAATGAGTTAAAGGAAATTCAGGCCTCACACTTGCACTTTTGTATAAATCGTCAAAACGAGAAGGAGGATGATCATCTGAATCATATATCATCTGAATTTTGTTTTATCCTTACATTACAATATTCGAGTAACTTTTCTTTTGGGCTGAATTATTGCTACCGGCAAAAAAATTTTACATGTATACTAACCAAGGCACATTTATTCATCAGGTAGTCTTGTTTCGTCAGCTGATTATTTTTGTATTCAGTTATTTAAATTTTCAGCTGCCAAAGCCTATAGATAAAAAAATTCTCTCTCTCTCTTCTCTCAATTATTTCAAGTGTTAACAAAAAAATCTCTCTCTCCCAACTGCGATTACCTGATGAATAAATATGTCTTGATTATAACCTACACCAGCCATCGATTTGTTCGAACAACGAACAATTTTTTGTGCGCACATAAATTTGCCTGGTGCGGACCGCTGTTGTCTATGTTTTGTTCTTGTTCAAACAGCGTTGTCAGAACATTTGTTCGAACAACGATATCTGATAAAATAAAAGGCATTTGGAATATGAAATGAAAGAAAAAGACGACACATAAAAATAGCAACAAAATACACTTTATACGTTTTCTCCATATCAAAGAACATGAAAAATTTTTTGACAGTTGCCCTGCCGACGTTTTGTTCTAGTCTAAACAAATCGATGGCTCGTCAAGATGTAAAGTAACCCAGGCATATTTATGCAGGTAGAGAATGAGTCAGAAAAAACTTATACCCACTATTCCGACGCCTGTGGGTCTTTTGAAAACATTGTTGTTGTAAACAAGATTCATCTAAAACTGAAAAACATCAATTCGGCATATTTTTCAATAGCTTTAAACTTCACGAAGCACTATGCTCGAATTTTGACGAAAGACCCCAAATTTTATGCCTATAAATTTCAGCTAAATGAGGAGCTTAAACCAGCAGACTTTGCAAATCACCGGCAATTCGTTCAATGGTTAATGGAGTAAAGTACAGTCAATGCCATTTTTTTAAATCATCTTCTCCGATGAAGTACATTTATATCTGAATAGTTTTGTGAATATACAAAATTGTCGAATTTGAGGCCCAGAAAATCCTTATACAATATTAAGAAACAAATGCACCCACAACAAGCAATTTTCTTTTGCGGATTTTGTTCAGGCGGCGTTATTGGGTTTTATTTTCTTGAAGATGAGGCCGAAATTTCAGTGACTGTTAATGACATTCGTTACATAAACATGGCCTAAACTGGATGGCATGGATCTGGACGATATGTAGTTTCAGCAAAATGGCGCCACCTATCACACATTGCATGTAAAAATTTATTAATGGCCGCAATGATTTCCAGAAAAAATTATCTCAAGATATTCTAACGCCTGACTGAACAACAAGATCATGCGATTTAACGCCACGCGATTTTTTTCTTTGGGGTTTTGTAAAATCTTGGGTTTATGCGAATAAACCAAAAACGATTCCTGAGCTTAATTTCGAAATCTAACGCTTCGTTGGTGCGATATAGCCACATCTCTGTAAAAAAAAGTTATAGAACATTTCATTAAAAAAAGTAATGGCCTGTCATTAAGTCGTGGGGCCATTTGACAAATATTTTTTATCATACTCAATCGGAAAATGTCTTCTATACAATCCAATAATTACAACTAACTCAAAAAGTGCGCCTTTTTATTCAAAAAAAAAAAAGTGCATTCCTACTGAAACATTCTTTATGTATAGTTTTTCATTAAATTTGTACGCCATAAAAAATCAACCTCTTTCAACTGCTTTGAATTAGTACTCACATTATGAAATTGCCAAGTCGTTATCACTGGGTGGTTAACAGTATACAAGCTAGTAATTTGAGAAAAAAATTTCGCATGTGTTCTGTTTTTGAAACACACATAATGCTAAGCCTATTTCACATATGCGAAGACCACCCAACATGACTCAGTAAATACTTATGTATATAAGTATCCCAGCAAAAAACTAGGTAATGACTTGTTGCTCTTACTAAACAATATACTTCTTAATGACCATAACATATCGTCTGTCTTACAAAGCAGTGTTTTTGTAATGACTTGATGTATAATGTTATACATTAGTACTTATTTTTAGACATTTGCTTAGATACACTTACAATATAATTTCTTATTGCGAAATTTGTTAGAAGTCATTCAAATTCCCATTTAGTTTAAGACAATTAGAGTTAGAGTAATTATGTTTTCGCAAAGCAGTTCATAAGCAAACTGATGACTTGTAGATTTTCACTGATTTTAAAATTCCAAAATAACGTATCGCAGAATAATCAAACCGAATTTTCGTTTTTAAAATAATCGAACGACTTCTGTAAACCCATATTATTAATGGGTTATTTAGGTTATTAAAATCAAGTACTAATTTATTGCTCTTATAGTAAGTACTTACTTAAGTCCCTATTTGTAAGCGAGGGTGGTAAGTTCTTATTCGAGTCCTTATATGTAAGAAAGGGGGGTAAGTACTTGCCTCCAATGACATCGCCGTGTTAAAATAATAGGTCTAGTACTTTAAACTCATTATTTTGTAATGTGGTATTTTGCTGGGATGTCAGTCGTAAATAACAGTAAATACATTTAGCGCAAGATATCGTAAGCAATTTATAGTTTTGATATTAAAAAGTTATTATTTATTAGATGAACAACATTTTCTTATTTACATTTTTATATACATTGATACATGCATACATAAATATATAATGTTTGTATAAAGTTTGTTCGTTCCCTTCAGTTTAATTTTTTATGTTTAAACGTACATATGTACGTATCGAGTTCAAATACATACATCAATCCTCACTAAAATTAATCTGTACTGTTTACATACATACATACATAATACATCCATAAACTTTGTTTAAAATATGAAATATTTATTTTATATTATTATACCTACGAATTATATTTATTTGTCAGCTTTTGACATTTTATTGTTATTCTTTTTTATTACTTACATGCATTTTGAGTGTCGTGCTTCTAAAATCAATTCCTTTCTTTTGGGCTTTTGAAAATTTTGCATGGTTTTTGGTAGTGTATCCATTTGTTTTTAAATTTCTTTTTTTTTTAAGCTAAATAATAAATTAATACAATTAATTTAAAATTTGTTTTATTAAAAAAAAATATTATTTTGATTTAAATTTTAAATATTTCAAACAAAGACAATTGGTTCCTGCTCCTTTGAGCGGCGAGAGTAGTGTGGTGTGCTCACAAATTTTAAAATTTAATAGAATCTCAAATTTTTTGTTAATATTGACCACATTCTGTAGAATAAACAAAGTGTTCTTTTGCGATCTTAGAGTGTGTGAGTATTTTTTTATGTATGCTATTTACAAGATTCAACAAACGTCTATGTATGTATGTGCATTGAAATATAGTGAAACGTAAGTGTTTTCGTACGCTACGTTAGATTCTAATATCCAATAAGTTTTTTATTTATAAAAATATTTTTGATAAATTTGTGATTTATAAATCGAAAATTTTTTACTATTTTTAAACGTGTATGTATGCACATATCGATGGTCACCAGTAGAGAAAGACTCTAAATCGTATTTTTGACGAAACTGATTTATTCAGTGATTCCAATATATTTTACACGAATATATATCGACACAAAAAATTAATGCAATAGTTATAAAAATAATAGTTTTACAAGCAATTTAACAAAAGAAGTTACATTATGATAATACGGTTTCTATTACGTTTTTGCCTTCTCCTGTTAAATTAAAATTTTTTGAGTTAGGGCCTTCTACCTTTAACCAACTATAAGTATATATATCTTATATATAACCCTATATTTACACATGAAAGTACTTTCATGGGATTTCTGTAGACGTATTACAAATAAAAATTTCAATGCAATAGACCACTCTTATGAAAATTTCTTGTTCGTTTACACTGGCAAGTGAAACTTCATTTAAAAAATTTCGTCTAAGCGTAGAGTCGCAATAATTGCTATACATTGTACATTGATGAGCCTACTTGGCCTCCATTTTTTTTTACTACCTTAAGAGTTACCAAGAATACTTCATACAGAAATTTAAAAGGCAATAGTTAAAAAAAAATGTTTTTTTTAAATATACAAATAAAATCAGTTTAAGATTTTGAATTAAACATTTTTTTAATTTGTCCACCCAAAAATTTTAAACTACACCAAAGAGAACTTAAGTTGAAAGTCCGGACCATAGTTTCTACGTGTTTTTGGCGTCATACGTCTCTCTCAAAAAAGTTGAATCATTGTAGTTATATGTTGCGCAAAGTGTAGCATGCTCTGACGCCTACAACGTAAAAAGTAGGTTTACTTTCTACTTTTTTAAGCTTCATGAGCAGCGAGAGAACAACTCAACTAAGTTTAAATGCCAGAGATGACTAATTATATTTTATCTTTAATTTTGCTGATAGTTATGTTTGTAGTGGATATTTATTTTTTATATTTTTATCGAAAAAAAATTCAAAAATAAGGAAATGATTTTGTAGTAAAGTTTTGAAGTTATTGCCAAAAACAAAATATAATTATTAAAAAATTGGTTCATGAACAAAATTTGCACTTTGTTTTTAGCATGTTTATACGGACAGCAAAATTAAAGGTTTGCTCTCTCATTCAGGGTTCGTGAGCGAATTTTGATAAAATCTACAAGATTCGCCATACAAAATTTTAAGAGCGAATCTTCCTTGTTCATTTTGAATCTTGCTGCGAATCTCAAAGAATTTAACAAAAAATCGCTAATTTATCTGCACTGGCTGTCAAAAACAAAACATAAACAAAGGACAACAAAAAAAAAAATATTGTGTGTAAAAAATTAAAAGAAATCATTATGAAAATAAAACAAGTAAGAGCGCTATATTCGGCCGTGCCGAATCTTATATACCCTTCACAACGTGTAGTCATGCAATAACAGTAGTTTGTATCACCATTCATCCCATATGAAATACGTACATACATATAAAAACATACATACATATATAAAAACATCCCATTGTAAAATTATAAATTTACGTAAGTATGTTAAAAAAAAAAACAAATTAAAAAAAAAAAGTAAAAAAAAAAATAATTAAAATATATATAATAAATAAAAAAAAATTAAAGAAAAAAGATAATAATAAAAATATACATAATATATTAAATAAAAAAATTAAAAAAATTTTTTTTGGCTCAGCTGGGATTCGATGCCACGTTTTCTCTAACCAGTATACACGTTTGTATGTACGTATGTTGTTGTTGTAATGTTGTTTTTGTGAAAAAAAAAAATCGAGGTGGTCGTAGGTTTTTGTTCATATCTCAGTTGTTTATGTACCGATGTTTCTGATTTTCAATACCGATCTACTCCCGAATATTTCTGATATTTTAATACCTCACCCGGGTCCAAGCGATGTCGGGGGGCTTCACAAAGTTGATTTCAACATACACACGGACAAACGGACAGACTGACAGAGCTTAATCGACTCCCCTATTCATAAGCTTTCAGAAAATATATACATACTTTATGGGGTCGGAAATGAAAATTGTAGAAATTTCACACGGAATGACAAACCTATATATACCCTTTTTCACTGTGTGAAGGGTATAAAAATATATGTTTAAACATATATAATTAAATTAAAATGGAAACAAAAAAAGAAATAGTAAAACGTAATTTAAAGTGTAGAAGAATGACGTTAATAAACCAGAGAAAAAACAAAAAGCCGTGTTAAGTATTTAATTGAACAAAAAATACAAATGTCAAAGTGAAACAAGAACTATCGTCTGAACGCCGTGGAGTGCTTGCTTATATAAAAGGATGGTTAAAAGAATTTTCCGATCCAGGTATTACTAAACAGTTATATATACATGTCTTTAGTAAGACCAATATTGGATTATGGATCTGTTGTTTGGGACCCCAAATGTAATGTCCACGTTGATCGCATCGGATCTGTGCAGAAACAATTTCTTCTGTTTTGTCTAAGAAGATCTTTTGGAGGCTTTATTATGAACCTACCGCCATATGAAACTAGGCTAGCTTTGATCAAATTGCCTACTTTGAAAAGCCGTAGATCTATGCTTAGTGTGTCTATTTTGATAAACCTAATAAATGGTGACGTTATCTTTGATTTTCTCTTGAGTAACGTAAATTTTAATATTCTACGTCGTACAACCCGTTAATTTATACCTTTGTATCTTCCATTTCTTCACTTTGCCCCAGAGTATATTTTATTAGGTAGTTTCAGTTGATCAGCTGATCATCAGCTGCTCTTTCGAAAAATCAAAATTTCATAAATTTTTTCTCTTTCCTCTTTCCAATTGTTAAACTTTCCAATTTATTGAAAATACATGTAATTATTTTCAGCTATAAGATTAAAAAGTTTTTTGTTAGCCCTAGAAAGCCAGATTAAATAAAACGTTTAGAAAAAAAAAACTAAATTAATCAAAAAAATAATATTCTTAATAAATCAATAAACTTTCCATTTATTGCAGCTCTACAATAAAATTTGTATTTAAGAAAATGTGCAACAAATTTTTTATTTTAAAAGTAAATTTCCCACCCTATGTATTTTATAAATACTTCAGTTTTTATTAAACACATTTGGTCCGAAATTTTACATCCTCAACTGTATACACATAAGTATTGCATACATATGTATCAAATAAGTTCCCTTGTGTGTGTTTGTTTTTTGCCGCGGCTTTGATTTTGTTTACATTTCCCTACACTTGAGAACACTACACCAATAATAACAAAAAATGAAAACAAAAACAATAATTATACATAATAACTACAACAAATTATTTTTGTTCGCTAGGCGACGAGAGAATGAGTTAAAATGAATGCACAACTGAAAAAGTAATGTTCTTATGGACGATTAAAAAGATTTTCGAAGGAAATACATACCATATTCTTTAAACTAAGGCACATGTGGTCACACAGATTTGGACACATAGTATTAGTGAGTATACATATGTATTCTTAAAAATACCCGGTAGTTTTGTACTATGACAATAATAAACTTTTATTTGCTAGTAAATGCTACGAAGTTTTTTTAGAACGCGTACGTACGATTGCTTAGAGTGAATATTTTACATGTGTTTTGTTATTGTAACAAAAACAAATTACACACAAAACGTCCACTTGGATTGGAAAAACAGCACAACATTATTTAAATAAGTCTATTTTAGTATGAATAGAAAAATTTCTATGCACAGAGAAAAATAAAAATTTGTGTGCTATTTGTTTTAGTTACAATAACAAAAGGCATTTAATTTTCGTTTTTTAAATTTTAGGAAAAAAACCCGAATCAGTTGTATTTTAGTGCTTTTTTGGTTTTTGAGACCAAAAATAATTAGGAGCTTAAATTACTTGATATATTTAAAAAAATATTTTTCAAATAATTTTTGCGTTTAACTTCGTCGATTTAAAAATAGTAACAAACGTGTCTAAAAATTATCCGGGGGCTAAAAAATGTTAACTTTGTGGTAAGAATAAGGGGAAAAAACAGAGACAGCCGTGTTTCTTCCCTTATAAAGTTATAAGACGATTGTATTGGTTTTCAATAGCGATTCATTAACTAAAGATTGTTATTATAGACAGGCCTGTGCAAAATGTGGGTGCTTCTAAAAGTTGAATTCTACCGATCGAGGGATATTACTAAATCAATTTTCGGAATGAATATTGTGAAAGATTACAAACGGAATTATAAAGTTATACCTATGTACCCTTGGCACCAGGCTATAAAAAATTCTTATAAGTGTAAGAGCTGATGAAAGCAATACACTGATTATTTCAATACTCATACAATACCAAAATTTTAATAGAGTAAGGCAAACTATTTAGTTTCGTTTTCATGAGGTTATTAAAATAAAATATAATTAAATTAAAAATTATACATTTAAAAAGCGCAAATGCAATTGAGTCTGTAATATCGTCTCCCTTAAAAAGCTGCTTTTATGCAAGCAATAACTCTTGCTTGGTATTAATGTACATATTAATGTATTTCACTTTAGAACTCACGAACTACAGGGTCGTTAGAAAATTCATCTCAACTTACATACACAACCATAAATACATATACATACATAATACGAATTTTAATATTTAAAAAAAGTTTCGTGGTTAATTTTTTATTTAATTTTTTAGCACAGTCAGTAAATATATGATGAAAATTATTAAAACTGATACACAAAATATTTACATATATGGGCATTTCCATGAATATGTCAACCACGTAACAATAAAAACTCTTGAAAGTTTTTCAATGTAAGTTTATCGATAAAAAAAAACACTCAAATTTTACTATGCGCAAGTATTAAGGGCTTATTAAGTTATTTTAAGAGCAATAATAAGAGTTTAATCTGATTATCTCTTTGACTTATTTTAAAGCATTGCAGTCAACTATTTTTTTTAGCGACTAAATTGCAAAAATAAATTGTAATTGTAAATATTCCTTTAAAATTAAGGTTACAACAAAAATAAGATCCATTAGAATAAAGAAAATATAGAGTCCAATTAGCGGTATTTTTTTGATTTCCCTTGGATTTCATTGTAATGTCACGTACGTAGTGCAAAAACATTACTTGTCTCCGTCATTCGTATTTCAGTCGCAAGAGCACCTAATTCAGAATTTAACTTTTTCTCTTAACATTTATATAAATTTTATTACCTAAGAATACTATTGAGAAAAATCTGTTACGAACGATATTAAATTGAATTTATTATAAAATCATTTAAAGATTGTTTCCAATTAAGTATGATGGATTTTAAATGAAAAATATTTGGTTTAGTATGAGAAATTAAAAAAAAAGAAAAAACACCTCCCAAGATTCGCACATTTTTTCATATTTCCATATATACCTCAAAATCACTTCTGTTTTATGTCACGTACGATATATTCTTATTTTTCTGGATATTTTAGACAACAATGATTCGAGTATAATTATTTTTTTTTAATAAAGTACCCTTTGAATGGAACATAAAGATCTAATTTTGTTTCAGTTACTCTTACTCTCAAAAATTACTCCACTTTATAGGAGTACAAATGTCTCGTACGATGACATGGAAATGCCCATATGTATGTATATTATTACAAGCAGACTAAACAGTGCCAACATAAGTACGTATCTACATATGTACATAAGTGTATACTTTCGTCTGTTTATTTAGTACTTACAGCATACATACAACATACAGTAAACTCATGTAAATGTGAACCAGCTTCTTTTCGTTCAAGTTACATATCGACCCCTGTGCGCAAAATTATCGTATGTTACAAAAAAACAAAATTTTACGGGAGAGCTTTTTTATTACTTTTAAATAAATAAAAACGTAAATAACACTGCTACATACGATAAAATGTACACCGTGTTATCTGCATAACTGAAACAGTTATCGCTGTAATATTTTATCAGCAGATCGATTAATAGATGTAAAACTCATTTGCATAAAAAAGTCGATTTTTAGAAAAAACGTAACATACGATAATTTTGTGCCATATTCGGGTCCATATTCAATTTGTTTACATTTTCGATTTTTAAAATAAATATAAAACATAAATAAAAATATAGCTGTAAGCAAGGCATATCCATAAGGTATATGCAGCGGCGAATTAATAAAACAAAGCAACTTTTTGGGGGATGTTTTATGTCAAAGCCAATTCGTATATCAGGGATGGAAAAGTTGTTTTTACATATTAAATATAATAAAATTTCATTAAAAAAGGATGTAAATTTTTGAAACACATTATTAATGTAGCAAAAGCAACAAATATACATAAACTTAGCACATTTATTATCAAAAAAGTACACTCAAGTTAATTGTTTAATACCGAAACCAAAATAACATTTCCATCCCTGCATTAATAAATAATATCAGGGCGAATTCAAACAATTTTGACAAAAATTTTCCCAATCAGCTGGGCTGATAATTTCACCTATACCAATTCGCCTTGGCTGTAAGTTGGACATTTTTTTCCAATTTAAAAACCAGTTTAAAAAATTAAGTTTTAAGACTTTCTAATTTCATACACGTGTAAGGATAGTTTGTGGTTAATTATTAAATATTTACTTGTTAGGAAATAAAATTAATTTTATTTTTTTACGTTTCTAAAAGATTCACACTTTTGCGTGTTTACGTTAACGAGAGGTTACTGTACACACTTACTATTGTGTGAATTTTGTGGTAATTAGGTATTTTGTTATTTATGTACATTAGACAAATAAACAATCTTTAAGTGGATTATTGTTTGCACTAGTTGTTTGTCACAAATAAACATTGCCGCTATATGTTTAAAAAAAATATTATTTTTGTAATCCTTTAACACTGTTGTCATATAAAATAATTTGTGTAACAATTTTGACGGTTTTCTTCAAACAACTATGAAACTAATAGACTTCCTTAATATAAAATTAATCGTGAGAGTTGTACGCCGTCGGATTTAGCAGGTTAAACAATTCACAGCGTATTGTAAAAGTTGTACGTCATAAAGGACGGTTAAAATTTAAGGGCCGATGTTGAATGTGAACGTCAAGTTTTTTTCTGCATTTCATTTGAAATTCCTCAATTTTAGACTGACTCAATTTGAACCATGGAAATATACACAATCGAGCAACGCGTTTATTCAGGCTTATTATGAAAATGGGCGTTCAAATCAAAATGCATTTCGTGCATTTCGTGATTCTTTTGGTTAACATAATCGTTCAAATTCGTTCACAATCGGGAGAATTGTGAAAAATATTTAAATTTCAGCATAGATGTGAAAACATCTGTGAATGCCTTCTTAGTTCGTTGAACAGAAAACATTGCTGTTTTTCGCGATAGTGTGGCAAAAGAGCAGTTAACCTCGACTCATTGTCGTGCCCAACAATTGAACATCAAGATTGTCATTGAAAATTTAGACAATCGGATGGAGGTATGCCACCGAGGTCGCGGCGGCCATTTGGCCGATATTTTGTTCCATACTTAATTGAACCATACCAATATTATTATAATAAAAATAAATTACAATAATTTCCTTAATAATTTGTGTTTTATTTAAAATCAACATCGGCCCTTCAAATTTAATTACCCTTTATATTAAAAAAAAAAAAAAAATACACAAAAAAGTACCATACAAATTAGTAAAAGTAACTTTTTGGTCGTTCATAACATTTTCAGTATTACCTCGGATCAATATGCACTAATTTAAAAACTCTAGGTTCTCAAACGTAGAAAATATAAAAAGTATAACAAATATGCGAAAAAGTTCATATTGCGTCGCCCATAGAATTTTTATTCTTATTTTGAATTAATAGTCCCTATTTTAAAAACTCTAAAAAAACTCATAAACCTAGAAAATACAAAAAGTACCATAAAAATAAAGAAAAGTACCTTTGTGGGTTGACCATATTATTTTCAATCCCAAATTGGATCAATAGTATCTAAATTCAAAAATTTAGATCTATAAATGTAGAAAATACTAAAAGTACTATAAAAGTGGAAAAAGTACCTTTTTGGGGTTTCAATATTAATTTTAAAGTTTAAAATATTTGAACATCTATTTAACAATAAAATATTGGAATAGACATAATTTAAAGTGAATAAATCTACACTTTTTTGCATAAACTGTTTTATTAACCCGTTTTACTAAAATACATAACTTTTTATGACTGGTGTAACCCCTATTACAAATTCTATCAGAATTGGTCCAGTACCTTTATTTTTCGCCCTAGAATTTTTCAAAAATGTCATCTAAATAATTATACATAATCTATTTAATAATTAAGAATTAATTAATAATAAATTCAAATCCTTTTGTATGGAAAAAAAACAATTTAAAAAAAGTACCTAAAAGGGAGAGAATTGGTATCCCTTATACACGCGAATTTTAAAAAAAGTGCCAATGGCAATGGCTGAGTAAGTATTTTCTTGTTTATTTTTAATAAATTATTTATAATTGATAGAATTTATTTAAATCACAGACTAATAATTGAAAAAAAAAATTATTAAATTTTATACCATATGTTTTTGATATTTGTTTTATGTATGAGTTGCATAGCGACGTTCCTAAATACCGATAAAATGCAAAAAAAGTCTCTGTAACGCAAGGTTGCACTTAAGACATGTTTAGCATTGCATACGCATGTTTTTTAAATTATGCATTGGAATTTGCGTTTAGGAAGTCGGCCATTATAATACCTTTTCAAACTAAATTGTATCGTTTTTAGTTTAGCAAATATAAAGGTACCGATTTTAACCTTTTTTCCCCCAATTAAAGTTTGATTTTCCAAATATCTCACCTTAGTGGAGTTATACATCGAAAGAGGAACGAACCCATTGTCCAAATTTCATGTCTCTAGCTCTTTGCGTTTAGGCTATGCGATGATGAATCAGTCAGCCAGTTAGTCACTCATTCAGTAACGTTATTCTTTTATACAAGGTGGCGCAAAATTAATCACCCTTTCGTAAGATGTAGTAATTTTATAAAATGGCAATTTACGTCAGTCATATTCGATATTTGTGAGCTATACAGCTGAAGAATACAAACAGACAAACAATAGAGCGCTATACTCCGCAAGATCGTGGAATGATTGTGTAGATTTGTTTAACCAATAGTCGGTTGATAGTGTTAGCTTAGCGTGATTGTCATCATAGATTTCCCGACCTAACTATAACACAAAAGAGTACCAAATAGGTGACCAACTTTTTTTTATGTTTAAAATAGAGTACACTTTGCAAGTATTTCATAGGTGAAAGAAAAAAGAAATTAAACACACATTTAAAGCAGCATATGAGTGCCCCTGTGGACTAGTCAGTAAAGGACAAGTCAGTTGTTTGGGGGTTGCGGGTTCGATTCCCGCCGGAGACTCTGGAATTGTCTGCTTCTCTTTCGCTTCTATCCTAAGTATTTCTATTCTTATTCTATTCTTCTCTCTATTAAGGCGTCACAATGGACCGTAATGGTCTCCGAGTAACTTTGAGGGTAACTTTGGGTAAGTGCCATAAAATCTGGAAATGTGCTTTTTTTTACTTTTTAACACTTTGGTGATAATTTCCAAGTTATTTTGCTACCTAGTTTTTTTTTTAATATGGCAGCTCTGACTTTGACTCTATGAGTGAGATGCAAGACTAATAGGGCCCATACACAACACCATAAAATTGTGCAATCAAGTGTTTGTGCAATTAAGCTTTAAGCACACACTACACCAGCATGGTGGTACAAAATTAATTTTTTACCCAAAAATTGTGTGGAATAGTTTGTAATGTACAACGAAAAAATTTGTGCTGCACTTGTTATTATTATTATGCCTTGACGATTTAACTTTTATGAGCTAATTTTGCCACACACGACTAAATCATGCTGGTACAATCAAAAAAATATCAAACTATTTTTGATAAAGCACCATCAGCTGGTACAATCACACCACAACCCCATACACAGTCAATCAGCTGGCACAGTCAATTGATTGCACAATTATTATGGTGTTGTATGGGCCCTTTTAAGAAAACAGTGATTCGAGAGCCTTTAATCCAAATATAACAGTTTTACGATTAACAGGGCTGCCAACTTTTTAACTTCAATATCCAGCTCTTTACACAAATGTAATTTTGACGTTGTTAGAAAAAGAGGTATGTAGTATTTATCTATCTATCCAGGGTATCAATTCTCGTTCTATGAAACTATGAAATGAAAAGGTTTTGTGTGTAATATCATATGGTGCCACCATACCCTTTGCTATACAAAAGCTTTTTCATTTCACAGTTTCACAGAACGAGAATTGAGCCCCAGGGTATCAATTCTCGTTCTATGAAACTATGAAATGAAAAGTTTTTGTGTGTAATATCATATGGTGCTACCATACCCTTTGCTATGCAAAAACTTTTTCGTTTCACAGTTTCACAGAATAAGAATTGAGCCCCAGGTACATAATACGGCCTCTCAATTGTGCCGGAAACGGCAAGCAATATCCGCACGTGAAATTCAAATCACTGTCAAAATAATTTTAAATATTTAATTAATAAAATTGAAATAAAATAATCTAAATAAATGTTTTGGAAATACCAATGAATATAAAATTATACAAATGACAAATTAGTACTTTCTGAGTAAAGTATATGAAAAGAGTACGGTTTGCGAAAAAAGAGTACAAAACTCAGTAAATCAGTATAGTTGGTCACCTTAGTTTTTGCCAACAAGCCCCAGACAATCGCGGCCTTTAAAAGGGAATATTCAACAGGAATGCTAACAGTTATTACCAGAAATATGCGATAAAACGGGCACAAATGTGTATCTAAACTGGCGGCAGCCACTTGGCTGATATCACATTTTCCAATTGACAGAAAAAATTGTACAGGTCCAAATAAAGATTTCCACCACGCAAAATAATTTTATTTTATTTAGCAAAAAAGTTATTCAAAAATAATATAGGATGATTAATTTTGCGCCACCTTGTAAAGATTGATAGATGGCTTATAACACAACAAGAACTGAGCACCAGGTTTGAAAGTTGTTTCAATTTATTTTGAAAATTATGGTCCGATTTAAGAAAATATTTTATATAGTGATAAAGTTGAATTGATAAAATTCTTTATTTTAGTTTAAAAAAAATTTCAAAATTTTTCAACAAGATGTTTATTATTTTTTTTACAAATAATTACCTCAAATATTTCCAATTTTTTGTAAGAAATTAATATTTTATTTTTATTTTATAAATTTCACAACAACTAACACTTGTTAACAATTTAACTTCCGTCTTTTTACTGTCGTAAACAAAACAAATAACGATTAAACAAAAGGTTGTGGACATGGACTACGTTGATATTCTTACGCGTAGTACGTGGTTACCAACAGGACACGTCATATATTAACATTTCGGTCAGCAGTTTAAACATAGGAATTTAAGAGTCAATAATCAGCAGTCAATGGCACCAAAACAAAATGTTTGTATGTCCGTCTGTCCTTCTATCTGTCTAATGCTTGTAATTGGAAGTCACTAAGTAATAATAAATAAATACATAATAATAATTGTTTTTAAGAATACAAATTATTTTTGTATTATGATTTATTATCAATGTATGTATGCATGTACATATGTACATATATACAACTTAACCAATTGTTATGTGAAAGCTAAAAATATGTTTTTAGACTAATACTGAAACTAATTACATTAAATAGATCGCAGTTTTTGGCGTTAAGTTTGTTATTGTGCAGGTAAAAATTAAAATGTTATTATGTAAAAATGGCAATCGCCTGTGTTCTGTATTCAGAGAAAAATTAAATCACTCGGAATTGTCACTGTAGTGTTATTGTTTATAACAAAAATTTCATGACAATTCCGAGTGATTTAATTTCACTCGGAATGCAGAGCACAGGCGAATATTTTCATAATTTATAAAGGGCCTGCTATTTATATAGTAATCTAATGCAAGTTTTAATTCTAATTTGTGTTAAATGAAATGACCAATCAAACCATAATTCTAGTATGCAACAAATTGAAAGTTTTTGTTTTTCCCTAAATAATCACTATTTTTTTTTAATTTTTTAACATACAAAAATCATCATTGTGTAAAATTTTATAATAAAGTTTTAATTATAGCCTTCACAGTGAGTGTAAGGGTATACATACATATATATGTAGGTTTGTCATTTCGTGTAAAATTTTTATTTTTGACCCCATAAAGTATATATTTTCTAAAGGCTTATGAATAGGGGAGTCAATTAAGCCTTGTCCGTGTGTATGTTGAAGTCAACTCTTTGAAGCCCCAGACATTTTCAAGACCCTTGTAAGGTACCAAAATATCAGAAATATTCGGGAGCAGATCAGTATAGACAATCAGAAAAATCGGTACATAACCTCGTTTTTTTTTACAACAACAACATACAACACATACGTACAGTGCGAGACAAATATGTGTAAGTGTTTGTTATATAATTTTATTTCAAAATTTTATTTTTTGATGATTAAAATCATGTAGTTTGGACAGAAAAATTTAAAATTAATTTTTTTGGACCTGATGTACCTAAATTCGTTTATAGAAAACCAAACGCTATACTCACTGATGCCGATATGTATATGTATGTTGTGAAGGGTATATAAGATTCGGCACGGCCGAATATAGCACTCTTACTTGTTTTTTTTATTTTTTTAAAAATTAAAAATTTTTGAAGAGGCTGCTCCATACATCTTGTCGTAATTTTAGAACGACGTACTTCAATTTGTTAAGCAATTTAACAAAATACTTTAGGTTATGACAGCTTTTAGTCCCTCTAATATAATTTTCTGATTAAGACATCGGTTTTGGAGTTATTAAGGAACAAGTTGAAAAAAATTTTCTTTTTAAATTTAAAAATTTCATAAAAAATAGAAGGCAACAAATAATTTATGCACTTAATCTTAAAGCTACATGTATAAGAAAAAAATATTTCTTGTTGCACGAAAATCAATGGATAAATATTATTTTTATCTCCGATAAAGAGAAAGTACAAAAATTTTTTTTGTAAAATAATAAAAGTTTTTAATTGAAAAATATTTATCAAAAATTGAAAGCAACAAATAATTACCAGTTTTTGTACTTAATTTTAAAGCTGCGTACATAAGAAATAAAATAAATCTTATTGCATGAAAATCCATGGATAAATTCTTGTTTTATTTTCGATAAAGTGAAAGTACAAAAAAAATTTTTTTTTTATACCCTTCACACAGTGAAAAAGGGTATATATAGGTCTGTCATTCCGTGTGAAATTTCTACAATTTTGATTTCCGACCCCATAAAGTATATATTTTCTGAAATCTTATGAATAGGGGAGTCGATTAAGCCCTGTCAGTCTGTCCGTCTGTCCGTGTGTATGTTGAAATCAACTTTTTGAAGCCCCCCGCCATCGCTTGGACCCGGGTGAGGTATTAAAATATCAGAAATATTCGGGAGTAGATCGGTATTGAAAATCAGAAACATCGGTACATAAACAACTGAGATATGAGCAAAAACCCACGACCACCTCGATTTTTTTTTCACAAAAACAACATTACAACAACAACATACATACATACAAACGTGTATACTGGTTAGAGAAAACGTGGCATCGAATCCCAGCTGAACCAAAAAAAAATTTTTTAATTTTTTTTTTATATTTTTTTTTTATTTTTTATTTAATATATTATTTTTATTATTTTTTTTAAATTTTTTTTTTTTTTTGTTTTATATTTATTATATATATATTAATTATTTAAAAAAAATTTTTTTTTCAATTTTTTTTTTTAATTTTTTTTTTAAACTTTTTTTTTAAATTTTTTTTTATTTTTTTAACATACATACGTAAATTTATAATTTTACAATGGGATGTTTTTATATATGTATGTACGTATATCATATGGAATGGTGATACAAACTACTGTTATTGCATGACTACACGTTGTGAAGGGTATATAAGATTCGGCACGGCAGAATATAGCGCTCTTACTTGTTTATAATAAAATTTTTGAATTTAAAAAATTCATAAAAATTAGAAAACAACAAATAATTACCAGTTTGTGTACTTGATCCTAAAGCGACAAGCATAAGAAAAAAATAATTATTGTTGCACGAAAATCAATAGATAAATATTAGTTTAATTCGCGGTAAGGCTGCATGTATTAAAAATAATAGAGATCTTTTTGCATGAAAATCCATAGTTTAATACTTATTCACTAGCACTACTGACCAAGTATACCCCAGACATTTTCCTTTGCCATATAAATTTAATATGTGCATTTCGTTTAAAATCCACAAGTAACGTTATAACTATTACCTGGGTAGTTCTTATGGGAGCATATGGCAACATTGGAACCAGTTGATCTTAGTAATTCTAGTCTACACTTTTGGTACTTTTTACCTCATTAAATTAAAATCTTTTTTTTAAATGTAAAAGCAAACTACAGTTTTTTATCTCTAATATTTTTACTGTAAAATTCTTAAATTTTGTTTATTATTTTAAAGTGTAAAAAGTGTAGATTTTTTGTTTACAATATCACCAAAAATTTATTATTATTATTTATTATTATTATTATTATTATATTATTTATTATTATTAAAGTGGTGACTGCTCAGGCTTCCTGCAGGGATGGTACTTTTAATTCGTGTTTAATGTTGATTTGCTTTTCAGTTGACAATATGTAAGATGGGAAACAAACGACACAAAATAATTTGTAATGCCTTTTGCTAAATAAAACTTTATTAAAAATTACAAAAACTTTTAATGTCGTCGTACACACATAAAAAGCTATATAAAGGGCTTTGTTATAAAAGTTTTAATAAATTTAAAAACAATAAAGTCATTCTTGTCAATTTAATGTGGTTTCTATTGTAAATTACTTTACCTGCTAGCAAAAGCTTTTTGGGCAAGTTTTTAGTACAATTTGCAAGCTCTAAAAGCTTTGAAAAGTTTTGTTTGTGCATTGTTGGTAATTTTACCTTGACTTCCGTTTCCTGTCATACTATACTTACACTCAGCCAAAATATTAGTAAATTTTTATTTTTTTTTTGATATTGAAACAAATTAATTTTTTTATATTTTTAGTTTTTTTTTCAAAAATTGTTTAATATTTATCTATTAATATTTAAAACTAAAATTTAATTATTTACAATAAAAATGAACATAAAATTATGAAAACAAAAAAACTAAACTCACAAACAAGCTGTTAACAAATACTTAAAATAATCAACATATTTAAAAGTAATTTTAACTTATTTTAAATTAAAAAACTTAAGAATTATTAAACTTTTAAGTTAAATTAAAAGCATATCTTCATTTTTTGTATTACTTAAGCAAATACTACATACATATAACAAAAAAAAAGTCAACTAAGTACAATGTAAAGCCTTTGAGTTCGTTAAAACAGTGAACCCCTGTGTTGCAAATGTTGCTGCATTGTTTGCATGTTATGACGTTCATTGGCCAACGAAAATGACGAAGAGGAACGATGTATTTGTGGGAAATTTACATCATAACCAGCTGTATTGCTTACAGCTCGAGAACGCAATAAATTGTTACGCATGTCTATTCTAGGGCGGGTATTGCGGCCCATAGCGGGCGGAAAGGCAATTTGCAGGGATAAACGTTTTTGCGATAAGGCAGCCAATTGTTCCGGCGAAAGTTCTATCAGTTGTGTATTTAGGGCGGCAGGAGTGGCGTGTTGTGAGGCCAGAAATTGTTGGGATGAACTGTTATTGCTGCTGACACCATTGACGCCGCCACAGTTGCAAGTATTTACCGAAGCAACCGATATGTTATCGGATTCGTTTGTATTGTTGTCCACATTGTAGATGGTATCTTTGGTTTCTTTTGCTTCGAATATTTTTATAACGGGCATTGGGGGAGTGAGTATAATGCCTGCTTTACGAAACTCTTCAATGGCATCATCGTAGGTGGGCAAACCCGAAACGATGGTATAAGAGGGCAGTGATTCGGCTTCATAGTTGGGTGGATAATTACGACAGATTTCCACGTTATCATTGTTATTAGTGCGATCTGTAAAGTAAAGGGAAAGTATTTAAAAAATTAATATGATAAAAAATTTAACGAAAGTTTTTTGTATTGATTTACCTAAATAAGTATTTTAGGAGATATAAACGAATACAGTTTAAGAAATCATATCGACCCATTTGCGCGAAATTATCGTATGTTACAAAAACGTCTTTATTACTTTTAAGTAAATAAAAACATAAATAACACTCCTTCATACGATAAAATGTACTTAGTGTTATCTCCATAACTAAAACAGTTATCGCTATAACATATTATCAGCAGATGCATTAATGGATGTAGAACCAATTTGCATAAAAAAGTCGATTTCTAAAAAAACGTAACATACGATAATTTCACGCACGGGGGTCAAAATGTGTGTAACAATACAAAAAAATAAAAAATCGTTTTATGTGTTGATACATAATGTTTTTGCAAAAGGCGTGCTTTATGTGTATGGTAGGCTTGCCATATTTGCCGATTTATCTGCTGATATTTTGTCTCAAAATTATCAAAGTGGCTTTTGCTCCAAAAATTCCGATTTTTCGATAAACACCTAAAACACAGATACTTTGTTCATTTCAGGATAAAAAATTTTTAATTTCATTAGGGGTAGTTGGGGTTGTTGGTTAAAGAGTTAATATTAGAATCTAAACTAAACAAAATTTTAAATAATTTTATTAATTCTACATCAAACTAGCAGATTAACTAATAAAAGGTTTTGATTTTTAACATAGATTTCATAAATCTTTAAATATGATTAACCCTAACAAAATTATAAAAAAGAACAATAATTTTTTTTATCGAGATCCTGAAATAAAACTGCGGAATTATTTGTGAAAAAGAGAAACAAATTTTAGACTCTGAATTTAGAAAGTTATGATTTGAATTTTTTAAAGATTTTTTTTAAAATAAGCTAAAGAAAATTTGCAAACTTATTGGCAAACAAATTTTAGATTTAATACGTGGGTATTATAGAGGTTCAACTCCAATACTGTAAAAGTTTGTACAACAAATTATGATTCTTTCACATTCTTCCACAAATATGAAAATAAATTGTATTCAAATCAATTTAAATAAAACACAATTTCGATGTTTCGTGAAAAGTTTGTCTAAAAATTTTTGTAAATTAAATAATTTAAAATTTAAAAAAGTATATTTTTTGTAAATCAGTTAAAATATTTTTTACTTTAAAAACAATTTACCCTAAAGTAGGTAATATATATACATATTTTGTTTAAATTCATTTTTAAACTTTTTTTTAAATTTATTATTTTCTATGTAATTTTATATGTTTTTAAAATTAATCAATGTTAAATTTTACTGTTTTTTTATTTTTTGTTAATTAAAAAAATTGTTTTGTTGTATTTAAAATGATTATTTTTAATTTTCCGATTTTTTCCTTGTTTTTTTGCAATAACAGTGTCGATAATGCCGACTTTTTATTTATATTATATGGCACCCCTAGTGCATGGTGAAAAAAAAAAAACAACAACGGAAAGTGTAAAAACTTAAACTCCCGTTAAAAAAGATATTTTGTTGTTTTGTTTATATTTTTTTTCTGTGAATATGATGTTCACATTTATTGGATTTAGTTTCTAGCTGAGGAATGTTTTTCTTGATTCAGAGATTTTTAAGAAATGACATAAAAGCTAGTAAGCATTAAAACGAGACTTGAATAAGAAAATAATCTTATCGATGGTCAAAGGTAGAAAGGCCCTAACTCGAAATTTTTAAGAAATTTAGTTTATCAGTGGTTTCTATACATTTCACGCAAATACACCTCTTTAATGCACTTTAATGCAATAGTATAAAAAATAACAGTTTTACAAGCAATTTTACAAAAGAAATTAGGTAAATTATTACGTTTTTGAAGTCTCCTGTAAAGTTACAACTAAGAATTAAAAAGTTATTTATTTTTCTATTTTAAGTTTGAAATAATGAAATGTGCTTCGTGAATACTACGTATTTTAATTTGTTAAATGCAGTCGGTATATGCCGGTATTATTTTACAAGAAGGTTGCAATAATGTTGCTTCTGTCAGCTAACATGAACTTTATAGAGGAATTTAAATGAAAGCCCTTAGTATCAAACATTTTCTTAAAACGGAGAATTCATTAAATTCCAATTCCTTTTCATTCCTGTTCGCACACTGTTGATCTGCTTAAAGCAAAATTAATTACTTCTTATCATTTTCCTATTGTTGACTTTAGCACTTACGGTTATTCTAACCTTAAATTATCGCTCAAACTTTGGGTTTATTTACTTTTTTGATTTTAACAAACACTTTCCTATACCACTCGCACTCACACTAAAATTTAAATTGTGTTTAAAAGTGCTTGTGTAATCAAGAGTTGTGTGTTTGCCTTTCATTGTCCTTTTGTGTATTTTGCCATTAAGTAGAAAATTTTAAATGTAATCATACACCCTTCTTTTTTAAATTTCAAATTAACATTAATAGAAGTCAATTAAACATTGTACAAGAGGTTTATATGAGGCGCTTAAGTGGATACAAGTGTCAAATTTCACAGAACTCCAAAGGAATGGGTGTTGATTGATTTGATGATGGAAGGGGATATAAGAGAGTAAGAAAAATTAAAAAGGGGTTTTTAAACAAGGGCGGGTCGATGTTAAATGGATTAAAACAAGTGTGTGAGGGAGATATTAATGAAGTTATTGTTTTTTTATTTGAAAATTTAATGTCAAGAAAATGATATTGGTGTCACAAGTCCTAAAAAAAAAAATTTTTCGGATTTCTATTTTAATTATTAAATATCATGCTTTTTATCCTCGCTTACTTCATAATTTAGTGGACCTGACTTAGGTGTTGGTCTAAGTTTTATAAAGTCCAATTTTTTTCAGTAAAGTACCGATGGCATTCGGATCTCCTGCACACTGCACGAAGCCCAAAATTTATTTTAAACGTGTAGGAGGTGTGTTTATTTTGATTGTAATATTTTCATCTTTTAACTCACTCAATAGTACCAGAAAGATTAAACAAAACAAACAAAAAGTAAATATGGAGGCCAAGGCAATTTCATATCAGGTGATGTTATGAAGCCAGCTGATTTTTTTTTGCTCGTCGTACTTTTACGGCACAATGTCAAAGTTTATATACATTTAAATTCCCTTTTATGTGTGTTGGTTGAAAAATTTTATAAAATTGGTAAAGTTTGTGAAAGAAATTATAAAAATACTAATATTTGTGCAATTAATTTGTGAAAATTGTGAAAAATGTTTCAAAAGCACAAATGTGTGCTATAAACAAGAAGAAATTTATAAAAAACATTAAAAATAGTTATTAATTTTAAAAATTTTAGTGTAAATTTATAAAAATACAATTTTAATTAAAATCAAGGCATATCCATAAGGTATATGCCAAGGCATATCCATAAGGTACTCGTATCCAATCAGCTGACTGTTTTTTTTTATATACATTTTAAAAGCGTTACCAAGGCACATTCATACAGGTATATGCAACGGCGAATTGATACAACAAAGCAAATTTTTAGGGGATTTTTTCTTTCAAGGCCAGTTTGTATAATAAGGATGGAAAAGTTGTTTTTGTATGTTTTATTCAACAAAATTTTATTAAAAAAAGGATATGTGCTTGTGAAGCACATTATAAATGGTGCAAGCACAACAAATATACATAAATTTGGTAAATTTATTAACATAAAAAGCTCAATTAAGTTAAATGTTTAATTCGGAATCCAAAATCTAATCTTCCATTCCTGCATTAATAAATAGAATAAAGGAGAATTCAACAAATTTAGACATTATGTTTCCCCATCATCATGTGCTGATAAGTGCACCTGTATGAATTCGCCTTAGCGTTACCAACTTTTTTTAAAAGTCATGCCTGCAGTTGTCAAACTTAATTTTTTAAATTTTATTGTACAATAAATAATTCGCAGATTCAGTTGGTTTAAAGCGTGTTAAAAAATACAAAACCGTGAATTAAAAGTTTTCGCTATAAAGTTTTTTAAAAGTTGTTCAAATTTGAGAAGAAAATAAAAAAAATTGTTTGACATATGCCGGCATATATACAAAAACAAAATACATGTGTTTTTTATTGTTGTGTTTGTTGCCGCGATGCATATACCTTATGGATATGCCTTGGTATATGCAATGGCGAATTGATACAACAAAGCAACTTTTCATGGGAAGTTTTATGTCAAGGCCAATTCGTATATCAGGGATGGAAAAGTTGTTTTTACATATAAGATATAATTAAATTTGATTAAAAAAAAGGATATACATTTTTTAAACACATTATTAATGACGCAAAAGCAACAAATATACATAAATTAAGCACATTTATTATCCAAAAAGTACACTCAAGTTAATTGCCTAATACCGAAACCAAAATCACATTTCCTATCCCTGCGTTAATAAATGAAATCAAGACGAATTAAACCAATTTTGACAAAAAGTTTCCCCATATTGCAGAGCTATTAAAAATGTTAAATAAATTATTTTAAATCATCTTTGCTTAAAATGTTCTGTAAATTCAAAATTTTAAGAAAAATTTTCAAATTCTCTGTATACTCCAATAAGGAGTCTGATTTGGGTGTCACAGCATTTAATTTATAAAAAATTACATTTATAAAGCCTAACAAAGTCTTTGAAATAAATAAATTATTTAACTTAATAAAGTTTTATGTGCTGTTTTTAGAAAGCGAACGATTGCTTTGAGTGGCATTTTGTGTGTAATTTTTTTTTGTGTTACAATAACAAATTACACTCAAAACGTTCACTCAAAGTAATCGTTCGCATTCTAAAAACAGCACATTACTTTAATGACAACACGTTTTGTAACATTTAAAAAGCAATATTAAATATTTTAAGCTTTTACACCAACAACCCCGTCGCTACTCAATAAAAAATAGACATTTATTGTATAAGTAATTGTGAAATTTTTGAGGGATGCTGTCAATACAAAGACAAAACATACAAGACAACAGAACGATAAAAAGAGCACCTTTAGTTTTGGGCTACAATTGATGTAAAAAATAAACATCAATATTGGTGGCAGCATAAAAAAGGGTATAAACTCTTCTTTAAAAATCTTAAAATGGGGGTGAGATACATCATAACACATAACAGGGAATTCCCGTTTGTTGTTGAGTTTTTTTTTACTTTTAGGAAAACTACCAAGCACTTGGAACTAATTTTGTAGAATAATGGATTTTTGCTTCAGTGATTCTACTGTGTTCCTTAGGTATTTGGTGTTTTTATTTGTTAAATCTTTAAAATAAAACAATATGAGTCATCAGTGTGTTACATAAGGGAATTACTGCAATAAACAAGGATTTCCCCAAATATTACAAAATATATATAGTATGTATGTATGTATATTATACCGACTCTCCAGGATTACCTTGCTTAAAGGTCGTAAAACAAAATCAGCCAGCCATTCAGACAGTCAGGCATAAAAAGCGCAACAAATCTTTTACTCACAAAACAATACAGCTATTGTTTACTAAAAAAGAGTATGAGCGAAAGGTGGGGGATTTTTTTTAAATCCCCCCATCAAAATGTTTAACGGTTTATGTTGCGTTTATGCAGGTTTTTAACCAGGGGGTGGTTTTCCACCCACTCTGACCCGTACAATACAAAGATGAGCATATGTTTAAACAGGTTGCACTTTAGAAAATTACAACAAAATGTTTGTTTGGTAAAAAAACACACACACATACGCACACATATATTAATGGTTATGTAACAAAATTTCATTAATTTGAATGAGATTCCATTAAAAAATAGAAGAAAAGCTGTTATTAAAACTACCACCAATAAAACTAAACAGCAGCAGCTACAGAAGCATTGTCAGCAATTTTTGTTAATTTGGAAAACTAAAGTTGCTTTTAAAAACCGGATGTGGATATTTAAACCTTTACAGGAATTTCAAAAAAAACATTTTTCAAAAATTAGTGGATGTTTGGAAGGTGGTGGATTTTTATTTAATTTCATTAGTTTCAAAATTAAGTATGCTTCTAGTTTGAATTTAAATTCAAAGCAAGATGAAATGAGTTACAAATTTCAAAAGAACATTATTAAAAAATAACTTAAATAGTTTTACACTTTCAACAGCCAATAACTTTTTTTAGTTTTCTATAAATAAATCAAGGCACATTTATTCTTCAGGAAGTCTTATTTCGTCAGCTGATTATTTTTTTATTATTAATTAGTGTTTTAAATTGCAGCTGTCAAAGTCTATAGATAAAAAACAATTTTCTCTCCTCTTTCATTTATTTCAAATGTCAAACTTCATATATAAAAAATATAAACAAAAAATTCTCTCTGAACTGCAATTACCTGATAAATTAATATGCCTTGAAATAAATGAATATTTTTTTCTTAAAATAAGAGTGTTATGTTTGGCCGTGCCGAATCTATAATACCCTTCACCAACAAGTACATACATAATGACCACAGCTTGGCCCGTTCTATGCCATTTTGCTTTTTTTATTTAACGTAGTTAGTTGTATTCTACTAGTCACAATCCCATTCATGTGATACCCATATTGATGGGGCTTAGAAAAAAAATTATCCGCCATTTGCTTAGGACGCCATTTTGAATTTAAACTTTTTTATAGTTTACTGTTTTCTACTGGTCAAGATCCCTCATTTTATATTAATATTGTGAGGGTTGAAGAGGCTAAAAACGTAATCTTACCCACATATTCGCCATTTTATTTAGGACACCATAATGAATTTTACCTCTTCATAGCTAATGTATTCTTCGAGACAAGCGATTTCGTTTAATACCAATAATAAGGTGGTTAAAGTGGGGTACATTTTAATTACTGGGTTTGACCTGTATATAAATTTATTGTACGCCATTTTGTAGTGGCGGCCATCATGGATTTTATTGTTTTAATAGTATGTCATATTCTGCTAGTCAAGTCCTTTCCTTTGATGCTAATTGCGATTCACTTGGTTGGCCATATGCTAGAAAAAGTTAATTTTCCTTTGTAAATTAAAAAAAAACACCGCATCACTTTTTTTTTTGTGCTTATATCTCCGTTACTTTCTAACCGATTTGTCAGTTCTTCTTATTAATAGTTTTCAAGACGGCGATGTCTTCGGCGTGTCGAAAAATTAATTAGGTACTTTAGTAACTTGATATATTAAAAAGAATTTATATTTAACAAATATATGTATATTTGCTTATAACTTTGCCGATTAGTGACCGATTTGGCCAACAATTTTATACGAATAGCCCTTGAGGCATATCATATCTACAAATTGTAGCAAACGTGTCTATAAATTATTCTAGAGGTGAAAAATTATGACTTTTAAAATAAAAATATTGTCAAAAAACAGAGGCAGTTGTATTTATTTGCTCATGTCTCTGAAAGTTTCGGAACTATGATACTAGATTTTAATAGCGAATTATTCCCGAATATTTATAAGGATTGTTATTAAATACATGTATATCTCTGCAACTTGTGGGGACTTCTGAAAGTTAAATTCAACCAACACACAATGCTAAAGTATAGTTTTTATAAAAAAATATGCTTTACCTTTAAAAGACGATTTTACTTAAGACACATGGTTATTACTTTCTTTGACCTTGTTTTCAAGTTGACTCCACTTGCTTTAAGTTTTCCCAAGTTTTTTTTTCTTCATTAAAGTTGTTCTTATTATTTTGTTCTCTATGTTACATATAAAAACTAAGAACATATTTTATGTCTTCATATTACTAGTATTATTTCTTTAACATCCTATTTAAACAGACAAGGTCGTTTTTATTTAGTTCATAATCGTAAAGAAAAACAGACAGTCTTTTAAAAGCAAAGCAAAACAAAGAAGAAAGGAGACTAAAAGTATAGCATATGTTCAAGGGATCTTAGTTAAATTTTAAAGCTCCCTCGATGTTATGAAAATGAAACTTATATAAGGCTGTTGCTCCTCTGTGTATCTATTAAAATGTGTATATATGTGTGTGTGTGTGCGTAAGTAGGAGTGAGAACTGTAAAAATACGTTCAACATCTTCATTTTACAATAATATGTTTTCTTTTATGACCACAAAGTCAGTTTTTTTTTGTAAATAGCACAGAGTTAAAGCATACTTAAAGGTGCTAACACAAAATATTTTATGCAGCATAAGTGTTTTAGCAGAAACATACATATATACGTATTGTTATTGGTAAAGTGGCAAATATGTATTTTTAAAAGAACAGTTTTGCCAAATGTGGATAAAAATGCATTTTTTTTAGGAAATAAACATTTGTGAAAATTGTAGCAGTATTTTTATGGTATTTAAAAAAAATGTAATCAAAATGTAGTATGCAATAAAACCTGATATTTATGTATTTTGTATTTTTATTGAAACTTATTATTTTTAACAATATTATTAACAAAGTTATGAGAATTTACGTATAATTCATAGCTACTACTAATATCATAGCTTTAAGGAAAAGTTAAATAGCTAAATGGTAGATTATGAGTTATTTTCAAATTTTTATTTTGAATACTACATATTTTATAAATAAGTTTCTTCTTCCTTATATTCAGGTTAAGTCTTCAGCTAATTAAAGAGTTAGGGAACGGCGTCGTCACACAAATATATGCTTTTTATGTGATATAAAAATGATACAAAAATTTGAAATTTTTAAAAAAAATTTTTTATAAATAAATTATTGAAAATTTTCTTTAATGCATAAAAATACGTATATAAGTAAGTAAATTGTGTATATAAGTATATTCGCCTGTTATTCACAAAATTTCACATATTTTAAAATTTTTTATTCCCATTTAAAATGGGCTGTATATTAAATTTATATTTCAATTTGTTTCTAAAACCACAAAGAGACAGAAAAAAGGCCCATTAAAAGAAAACAACATATTTAAATCCAGTAAATGGAAAAAAAGTGCAAACAGTGCTTTTGTGGCAAACGGCAACATATTGAAATTATGACACCGCAAATGCTGCCAATAAACAACACCCATCATAATATTAAAAAAAGAAGCAAGTTATTAAAATTTATACACAAAGTTAAATGTAGTTCTTTAAATATGGTTTTATTTAATTTTCTTTTAAAACAATTTAACAATATGATAAAAAGTATTTTCTTGCATTCCTTAGTTGTTTCTATATACACGCATACTTAGTTCTTTTTTCCACTATTTTCCTATTGATGCTTAATACTATTGCTTGCTGTATATGTAAAAAAATACCGTTGCCTCTTCTATACTTCAGTTGCAGCTTTGATCTCTCATAGTAAAGAAAGTGAGGTTTCTCTTATTTCACATTTATTAAATGTATAAGTATGTGCAAAGCAAATGCATACAATACACAAACACTTCCCCCTTCTCACATAAACTCGTAGAACAAAACAAAACTAACGGTTAATACTCATATTAAACATAAATATTTTTCAAATAAATTGCATTGCACCAGGTGTTGTTGGTTGATAGGAGGGGTTGTAAAGTAGAATGAGTTATTTTGTTGTTATTTTTTTTGTGGTTATGTTTATCAGTGATAACAGCATGCAATATTAATGCGTTTATTGAGAGTCCTATAAAAATAACTGAAAGGGAGAGTAAGGTTATAAGCAAAAATATTCATCTAACGTAAGTAGAAAAATAGCTTTAAATAAATAATGGAAATATGACAAGAAATGTGGCAAAATAAGAAAATACACATTGTGATAACGATTAAATAATACATATAAAATGCAGATGTTGACATAAAGGCATTTTATGTATTATGATTAATTGTACGAAAAGTTGTTGGTTTTTTTATTTGGCAAATCTTACGATTAAAGTAGAAAAGAAAAATAACTAAAATAATGCAGAATTTATTTATCATACTATATAATATAGCAATTGTGAATGTTTGTATGTTTAGATGTTTGTAACTAAATTACGCAGAATCGGCTTATCAGAACTAAATGAAGTTTGGCACACAGATAGACAATAAGCTAGATTAACATATAGGCTACCCTTTATCACAATAATCAAAAGAGTTCGGAGAAATATGTGATATATATTAATTTTTTGTCTTAAATTAATCGGTTGCACAAGGGTTTCGAGTATTCAAAATTTACACGAGCTTGCGAAAAAATTAATTCATTTAACGTCGTCTTAAGAAGAATTTGTCTTAAATATTTGCAGTAAACCCAATCCCGCTAATATAATAAATAGGAATCTTTGTAAATATTTTTGAATATTTTGATATTTTTACTCAATCACGCAAAAAATACTAAACGTACATACATATATGTACATATGTATATGTAAATTAATCTGCTCAGATAAATAACAAATAAGAGTTTACATAAAGAGTTTACGTTTTGTCACAGATAAAGTCGTGGGCACGGGCTTGTTATAAATAAAAACTTTTTTAAAAAATCTTTAATTCATAAATATGTATGTAGGTAAAATTCATAAATATGTAGGTACATACTTACAAATGTGTGTTGAGTAAATTTTGTTTATATCTGCATACATTATGTTAATGCATGTGTGTATATGAAATTATATATAAATAGGTACTTTTAATATTAAAATGAAACAAAAATTTTCATAAGATTTAAAAAATAGTTATTGAACAATTTTCTGCAAACAGTAAATTAATTAAAAATTTTTTTATTTAAAAACTTATTAAGCATTTCCAATAAAAAATTAAATGCATCTTTATAAAACTATTTTTCCAACTTTTAAAAAAGCTTATAACTTTTTAATAGCTTAACAAAAAGTACAGTTACTTCAACTAGGACGTATTAGTAATTTGTCACGTATACGCTTAGTATTTTTTAACACATCTCACAATTTGTTTTTTTTATACATATGTATGTACGTAGTATATGTACAATATGTATTCAGTTTATCGTTAAAAGTAGCAATAGTAAAACAGTAGTAAACACTTATTTATTGAAATAGGATTTCCAGATTTTTAGACCAAATTTTTTATTCCCAAAATTCGCCAAAAAGCCCCTATTTTAAAAATATCATATAACACCTGTAGCCTAATTGTATCATAAATGTATCATATATAAACAAATAAATAGAAAAAAATACTTCAATAAATATATATACCAAATTTACTATCTCTGTTATTATAAAAAATTTAACTTTTCAAGAATTCCCATAACAAAGATATACAGATATTCCGGCAACATTGAATAGTTTTATTTGGTCTATACATTAACTCACACTAGAAAACCTTTTGTTAGCATACATACATATGTAAGTATGTATAGCTTTTTAAAGTTTTTTGTTTAAAAATATATTACTGTGTAGGTACAAATTTTATTGTGTAGGTTACAAATTTTAAATCGTTAAAAACAACAAGTTACGTGTATAGACGTATAATAACACATATCAGATTAAAAACCAGTTTAGGATTTTATTTTTGACTGAGCTTTTTTACTGTTTTTATACGGAATTTAAAAGCATTTTGAAAAGAGATACCAAATAGTGACTATAATTTAATATTAAAAAAGAGATCAATTTATTTTGCAGAGTTGCATTTTTTGGTTGAAAGGGAGGGGTTTTCAATTCTAAGACCAAACTATAATGAAGTGCAATGTTATTCAAGAAAATTTTATTAAAATAGATTATATGTATATACTTATACATAAATATTATTTATTAAAGTCTTATTTTTGTACAGGCAAGGTTAAAAAAATAGGTTCAAGGGCTAAAACACGTGAAAATATATTGTGCAATATAATTTCAACTTGTTTTTCAAACGTTTTTTTTTAATATAGGTATTTTCATAAAATTAAAAAATCAACATAAAGCTTAATATTTATAAAAAATTCATAAAAAAATTTATTAATACTTTATTAATATCTTTAAACTTCTAAACAATTTTTTAGGAAATAAATTTGGAATTTATTTGAATAATTAAAAAAATCATTGATACATTTTAAGTTAACTTTTTTTTTATTTATAAAAATAACTTCAACACCTTAGTTTGCATAAATTCCTTCTTCCACAAATATCCTAAAATAATTCACTAAGTACTTTTTAATTAAATTTTTCGGCAATTGTTTTGTATTCCTTAAAATTTACTATTAATTCCTATTTTTTTAGGTTAAAATATGTTTTTGATGAGAAATGTTTGTCCGTTTATTAAATACTGTTTTAATTTTTTACTACGTTTTACAACCATATTAAATACTTCAAAATACAACTCTACGATTATAATCCACTTTTATCACAACATTTCATCGAGATCACTTTTTGTCATTAGCCAGAAAAAGACAACAAATACCATATCCACACGAATTGCAGCAGCCATCTTGGTCTGACCTACGACAAACAAATTGCTCAGACGAACACCTTAACAATGTGCAAAAAATGTACACAAATAATACAAATAAAAAAAGAGAAACGTACAATAACAACAAATATGTTGAGTAGAAACAACAACCACTTATAGCAAAATGAAATAAATGCAAACAAAGCCAAATGGCATAGCGCTTGTATGGAAAAGTGTGTGTGTGTGTGGAACAAAAACATTTTTGTGGATGATAAAAACGTAAAAGAAAGCAAAAACAACAAGTCCAAACAAGAAGAAAAAAGCGGCGTCAGTGGATTTAATTTGTTGAGTGTGTGTAGAGTGGAGTACAAAATAAAAAGTGATGATTAAATAAAAGTTTATTAAAAAATATAAATAATTTAATATAAAGAAAAATTCAATTTTATGAATAACAAAGAAAAGTTGATTATAAAAGAATTAAATAAAAAAATTCAATAAGTTCTAACAGAAATAAAGATTATCAGTGTGCGTGTGTAGAATAGTTAACAAAATGATCAACACTTTGCTGGAGCATGTGCCCATCAAAATGGAAGTCAAAGATTTGGAAGAAGAAAAAAGCAAAAATCGTTTAAAAAAGGGCACAGCTATAGTAATGCCGAAAAATATTAACATGGATGAAGACGATGATGACATGGTTGCAGATGATGAGGACGTAGATGACGATGATTATGATGACGAGGATGATGATGATGATGAAGAGGATGACGAAGAAGAGTCTGATATAGAAACTGATGCCTTGGAAATTGAAAAGGAGGCCACTTTATTAATCAGCAGTGATGAAGAGGCAGAATTGGAGGCCCAAAGAATACGATTTCCGGATAAAACAATTGCCAAAAAAATTCGTCGTGATTCGCTTAAATCTTCACGCAGCTCTTCCAGAAATAGCCAAATTAGTAATCATTCCCAAACACAAATAAATAAGCTACCAATTTCAAAAGAAGTAGCTTCAAAAGACACCAGAGAGGAAATTGACAAGAAACAAAGAATTTCACCTCGCCTTAAGTCCACGGAACAAGAAAAAACTTTTGTGAGTTTAGCAAAAGAGAGCAACAATAATACAAACACACTCACACAAACTAAAAAGAAAACTGAAAACAAGGAAAACAAACAGCTAGAGGCAGGCAAATTTGTTGAAAACAACAAATCAGCTGCAGATACTTATAATAGAAATTCTGGCAAATTCGTTGAAAACAACAAATCAGCTGCAGATACTCATAATAGAAATTCTGAAAATAATCGTAATAAAGAAAATATACAAAAGTCACCGGTCAGTGTTCCCGGTGGCTGTGATGGTGCGAAAAGTCGTCGTGGCAGTAATAATTCTACCTGCAGTGTGGCTTCCACGGTAGCCTCTGATTCAGCTGAAACTGAATCGTGTGGCAATATATACGTTTTTAATTTACAGCAGAAACTAATTTTCAACTGTGAATTTTGCGATTTAAAATACGGTGAGTTGGAAAATTTTGGACGTCACCTTCACGAAGCACATAAACTGTTTAACCTCGATGAGGATCCCGAAAAAGAAAATGCGCCACGAAACTTGCGCAATCGTAATAATGCACAAAAAAATACCGGCAATATTAAAAAAGAACCTCTACAATGTTTGGTATCGTTGTCTGAACCACCTGTTGCTTTGCCGCTGTCAGTACTGGCGGAACCTTTAGATTCGTGTGGCAATGTCTTTGTACTTAATCATCGTAAATTGTTTTTGGTGTGTGGCTATTGTGAATGTAAATATGCAAACTTAGAATTGTTTGAAAAACATTTAAGGCAACAACATCGAATATTCGAAGGATGTCGCAATGAGGTAAATGTTGTGCCTAAGGTGGAGGTTAAAGAAGAGTTATTTGTCATTACTGAAATGATGGATCAACAAGCTATATTAGCTCCCATGGTAGCCATACCGGCAGAAATTCCTTTAGATATAAGCATAACACCGGAAAATGTGTCTCAAACTCAAGAAGCTTTGGAGGAAATAAAGGCAACAGAAGAATTAAACATAACAGAAGGGTTAAACGCTGACTCCACTGCAAATACAGAAAACTGTTTAAGTGACAAAAATACCTTACAAGTTGCTGTAGCTGAGGAATCACAGAATACTCCGGCTAAAGATATTACCACTGACGTACATTTACTTGAGCCTCTGGCTATCGAAAAGCCAGCTTCTCCCCTGAAAACCAGAACGAAAAGACGCTCCTCTCCCGATAAACTTACAACAACGGTTAATAAAAGACCCAAACGAAGTACTAGAAATAATAAAGCTGAAGAGGAGGTAAGTTTATATTTATTTTTTTTTATTTTCTTCAGTAGCTCGAATAATGAAATTTTTTTATCAACAGAAAATTAAACTTGTCAAATTTCTTTTTAAAAACAAAATTTTCTACATAGTTCTAAACAAGGTGGATTGATGGATTCGCCTTGGTTCTAAAATTGCAAAAAATATATGTACATACATACATATATACATACATACATACATATATGTATGTATATATCTAAAAATTATTATTTTTTTAAATTAAATTTAAACTCAATTTATATTAACATATCTAAAACAATTTATATATTATATCTTTCTTATTTTATATATCTTACTATTTTATTTATTATTAAGCTCATTCCTTTGGTAGCGGAGGAGAATACTCCTGATATATCAGCAGAATCTGCTGCACCTCTGACTCCAGCTGAAGAAACACATAAAATTATTGAAACTGTAGCTACTGCAGAAGCTAAAGACAAAAGAAAGTCTTCCAGAAACACAGAATCCCAGAAAGCCACTAGCGTTGAATTAAAGAACACAGAAGAAACAAAGAAAAACACAAAAACAACAGAATCTGAAAAATTAACTACTGTAGAACCTGATGAAGCAACAAACCCCCCAAAATGTGTAGAAACAGGAATAACAGCAGTTATGGAAACAGAAGAAAAAAGAAAATTAATTAAAGTTATTGAAACGACAGAGACTAAAAGTTCTGTTGACATCATACAGACTAAAGAAAAAAGAAAGTCAGCAAAATCGAAAGAATCTACAAAATCAGCAGATGAAAAGGTAATGGAAATAAGAGAAACAAAAGAAACTAGAAAATCAAGGAAATCTATAGAAGCCAAAGAATTATCTAATTCGGTAAAAACTTCTGATACTAAACAGAGCAGAAAGTCTGCAAAAGCATTAGATTTACCTGTACAAGACGAGGGAAAAACTGTATCACAGAAAAAAACCAGAAAATCTGAAAAATTGCCTGACGAAAAAGAAACATCTGAACCTGAAAATGAAGCAGAAAAAACACAAATACAGTGTACCCGATGTGACAAGACATTTGCCCGCAAGGAAAGTTTAAGAATACATGAACGCGTTCACACTGGTGAAAAGCCTTTCGTGTGCGATGTTTGTAATAAAAGTTTTCGGGCTAAGCAAAATCTCACTCTGCACAAAAAGTTTCATTTGGGCGAGTCGTCACGAACATTTAAATGTGAACAATGTGACAAGAAATTCTGGCGCAATACCGACCTCAAGGTGCACATGAGATCACACACAGGCGAAAAGAAATTCCAGTGTGGCATATGTCTACAAAGTTACTCTTCTAAAGTCAATGTACAGAATCATATAGAACGGGATCATTTACCAGCAGATGGTGTGAAGGGTGCACCGCCCAGAGGTAAAAAGAAAACGGGGCCAAATTATAAGGTGTTAAAAGAAGAATTGAAGTATCAAATGAAAATCATTGAAGAATTGCAAAATGCGAAAAAGGAAAAAGAAAGTAACGCAACGAGCATGTTAACGCCACAGTTGCCACCAATACCTCAGGAAACAGTGCATTACGAGGAGCCAGAGCAGAATCAACATATGCAAGATCTCAATGCTGATCCGGTCAGTGATATTTTAGAACAAATAGAAAATGAGATGAGAGAAAGTGAAATGCTACAACATGAACAAGGAAATGCACAAGTCAGTGCTGTGACTTTTACAATTAACGCGGTGTCCGAAAGTAATGAAGTATTAGATAATGCAAATATCAGTACAACAACAATAGCTCTTAAGCCTTCAAGTAATGATGATTTGTTAAATTCACCGCAGGATGTCAAGCCAACTTTTCTACAAGTTATTAAACGTTTTGTTTGCGATCAATGTCCTCGCACCTTTAAGAAACACATACGCCTGGTCGAGCATCAACGCCTTCATACTGGCGAAAAGCCCTTCGGTTGTGATGTGTGCGGCAAACAGTTTCGCATACGCATGCGTCTCAACGAACACAAACTACGACATTCCAAAGAAAAGAAATTCAAATGTGATCTCTGCGATCTGGCCTGTTGCACGAAGCAGGACTTGAACCTGCATATGCGTCACCATACCAACGACCGGCGCTTCCAGTGCTCTATGTGTCCTAAGGCATTTGTACGTAGCTCAGATCTTAAAATACATGTGCGTGTACATACAGGTGAAAAACCTTACGTATGCGACATTTGCCACAAATGTTTCAGGGCCAATCAAAATTTAAGCGTTCACAAAAAATCACACATGGGCGATGCCTCCAAAACCTATCAGTGTGAACACTGCGATAAAAAGTTTATGCGCAACATAGATCGTAAAGTACACATGAGGTCGCATACTGGAGAAAAGCCGTACAAGTGTGAGATATGTCAACGGGGCTACTCGTCGAAATTCAATGTACGGGCACACATCGAAAGAGATCATATATCGGCTAATGGTGTGGGTGCACCGCCTAAAGGTAAAAAGAAGCCAGGACCCAAACCGAAGGGCCTAAAAGCTGAGTTAGAGAAACAAAAGAAACTGATAGAGGAATTACAAATTCAACTGTTGCAACAGATAAAAACCGATGAAAAGATTATTAACGCCGATGAGGAGATACTACCACATGACAATGTACAAGATTGTACCGTTACCGGCTCGACGCCTCTTAGCCCCACTAATAGCAACAGCAATCCAGATCCTATACAAAGTGCTTATGATTTGCTGAAGAAACTTAAAACAACTACTACCTCTAAACCTTTAACTATAATACCATCTCCGCCACCGCTAGAAGAACCGCCCTCCAATCCTTTTACGAAAGCCAAAAAGGCCGCTTCCACCTCTTCCGCCTCCTCAACTTTACTACCTCTCACTATCACGCAAAAAATTGAACAACATTCTCCAGCAGCTTCCTCTTCATCATCAACGCGATCAACAGCTTCCTGTCTTAGTACACCTTCACCTCCCAAGACCTCCACCACAAAAGTAGTGGCACAAAAAACCGCTTTGGGTATACAACAAGTGTCAGTAACTGTTTCCATGCAAGTAGAAAATGTAACAGCACCCAATCGCACCACACCCGAAAAAGAGAATGCTGGCGTTTTGACAGCAAATACAAACGGCGAAACGTCGACAACGACAGCAGCGACGACTAGTGTTAAAAAGGAGAGAAAAATCACTAGTTATTTTACAGTGGTGGGTCAAAAGGCAGACGCTTAATATATAATAAATAGCGTTAAAAAGAAAGTAGCAAAAGGAAATGTTTGTGAGTAAAATTTGTATTAAAAATATCAACTAAATTTTGAATAATATTTTCCTTTATTTTTCTAAATAAAATTATTTGTAAAATGTATAATTCTTAAATTATACATACAGCCAAGTTTATGACTAAAATTATTCACACAAATTTTATGTAAATTTTTTTACAATTATGGATTTTTATTTCAAAACTTAAATAAACATAGTTTTAAATTAGAATACTTTTTATTAATCTAAAACTAGGCTACTTGTGATTTATTAATTGCTACTAATTGATTTTCATTTTATTGCTAAAACCACATGCTCTGTTTAAACGTCCTCGTGGCTTTTCAGCATTTAAGCAAGTTTTTTTATTATACTCCCTCCTACGCCAGAACTGGCCTCATAGGCTTTGTATAAATTTAAAATTAAATGTTTTCATAATAAATACAAACTTTTTTAATTGAATTAAAACTTATTAATTGTGAGATTTATTTAAGAAATTTAATGAAATGAATACCTTTGAACTATATATACTTAAAAACATTCTTTTTTATTTTTTTTATCACACTACTTTACTGTATATTTATTAATTTAGTATAAAAATAATTTTAAACTATCTGAATTTTAAATATAACTACAAATAATTTGAATTATCTTAATAATTATAATTAAAACGTAAAGCGATAATATTGGTTGTTAATTTAAATATTACATAACAATTAAAACATGATTGTGGCCAATGTTCATGTGGCACGAGAAATATTGCGCCAGGACATTTGAATTTTTAGACTCTAAAATCCTATACTTTTTACTATTCTACTTCTCACGCTTTATATAGAATAACCTCGCAGCAGGATTTATAATATTTATTAACAATGTATTTATTTTCAAATTAAATATTTTCTTGGGATATTTTTATAAATACCACGTAACTCATAAGTTAAAAAGTTTTATAAAAAAAATGGATTGAAAGTTTTTTTTTATTTATATAAAACATTAAATAATGAACAAAATGCTGTCTTTGTTATAAAATGACTTTTGGAAATTGAAGAAACTAAAAAAAAACTAATCAAATATTAGCGTTATGGCTAACATTCGGTTCTTATTTGAACCAAGACTCATTCAGAAAGAGTGCGAAAAACAGGTTTAACAATCAAGGTTTCAACCAAGGCATATTTATTCATCAGGTAATTGCAGTTCGGAGAGAATTTTTCATTTATATTTTTTATATATGAAGTTTGACATTTGAAATAAATTAGAAAAGAGAGAAAATTGTTTTTTATTTATGCATTTTGACAGCTGAAATTTAAAATAAGTGTTTGTTGAAAAAAATAATCAGCTGGCGAATCAAGAGTACCTGATGAATAAATATGCCTTGGTTTCAACAAGCTTTGATAAAAATTTTGTAAAAATTTCGTTTAAATTTTTAAATATATTTTTTTTTGTTTTACTCATGTCCTGCGAAAATGCGAAATTTTGAAAATATACTCTTGTTGAAGTAAACCATTTTTTTTTAATGAAAAGGTATTTTATAAAGATGCCGACAGGTTAATGCTGATGAGTCGAGCGACTATTGCTTTTAAAATTAAAAATCTAAAAAAATGTGAACAAGACTCATTCAGAAAGTTAATAAAAGAGTGCGAAAAACAGGTTTAACAATCAAGGCTTCAACAAGCTTTGATACGAATTTTGTAAAACAATCGTTTAAATTTTTAAATATATTTCTAATGCGTAAATTTTGATTTATTAGAAAATTAGAAAAAGTTAAAAAAAAACTAAAAGTTGATTCGTATTTATTTCGCACTTAATTCTTGTTATGTTCAAAAGAAACTTTGCATTTTTACAATTTCACCGTACTCAAACCGGAGACGTGAATATCTTTATTAAAAAAATTAACAGCTTAATGCGATTTTATCTCAGTGGACTTGGAATAAAAATTCTATGTATTGATATATGGCAAAAAGGAATAACAGCTTAAGTCGACAAGAGCTAAAACTGAGATTATAATCCCGAAATTTGAAATATTCGTTAGGCAATTTTTTTAACTAATTTAAACTACTTTACATAAAATTATAGCCTTAAAACTTATTGCCTATATTTGGAATAAAAACTGATTATAACTTACTAAATTTACAAAAATCAATACGCTTTTTAATTAAGACAAGAAGAAATTCATATAAAAGTCTGGCGGTCTTATTCATAAAAATTAAAACAGCTTTATAAGAGATTTATAAATTAAATTAATTAAATTTCTATGAAAATTAGTTTCATTAACCCTTAATAAACATTTAAATATTTTATTCAACGAAATCAAGTTATAAAAATCAACTCAAAAGTTCAAAAGTGTTTTCCTAAAAAAAACTATAAACAGACATAAGCTAATTTTCCTTATTGCCACAGATATGTAGGTTGTTAACCACGGCACATTTATTCATCAAGTAGTCTTGTTTCATCAGCTGATTATTTTTTTCTTCACTTATTTTAAATTTCAGCTGTCAAAGTCTATAGATAAAAAACCATTTTCTCTCCTTTTTCATTAATTTTAAATGTCAAACTTCATATAAAAAAAAATATAAACAAAATAAATTCTCTCCGAACTGCAATTACCTGATGAATTATTATGCCTTGGTTGTTAACTTGATTTAACCGTTTTTGAATGTTTACTTTTATAATAAGGATATTCACTTCAACCATTTAAGTCTTGCGAAATGTTTAAAAAATTATTTTTTTTTCTCTCCTCTCTCATTAATTTTAAATGTCAAACTTCTTATAAAAAAATATAAACAAAAAAATTCTCTCCGAACTGCAATTACCTGATGAATTATTATGCCTTGGTTGTTAACTTGATTTAACCGTTTTTGAGTGATCACTTTTATAATAAGGATATTCACTTCAACCTTTTAAGTCTTTTAAGTTTAAGATTAAAAAATTATTTTTGTTAATCAATATGCAACGAAATGTATTCAATTATTTTTATTAGTTCATAAAGCAAAATAAAGCTAAAAAAAAAAACAAAAAGTTTAACCATACAAAACGTCAGCAAGAGTAAAATTTTTGGTTGCGCGTGGTTTAATTTTTTCACGGTGCTTATTTTAATGAAACATTTTATAAAATTTTGATTTGTTGTTTTAAGAAACAATTTTTTTTTCTACACTAACAATTGTTATATTTGGCAATTTTCCTTAAAATAACATATTTTTTAAAAGATTGGCAACTCAATTAAACATACGGTTTGTGCAAAGTTTTGACCATAATTTACCCAGTGGATTTGTAATATGACAAAGCAAAATTTTGTGGGAATTTTTTTTATGAAATGCTACATACGTTAACTTACATTTTCGCATGGCTTAACTTATTGACGTGAATACCTCTAATACTGGTGGTATTAAGGTGAAGTTTTTTATAAAAGTAAGAAAGTCATACAAAATATTCCAAAACAAGGTTAGAAACAAATTCATATTAAAAGCATTTTTTAAATTGTGTTACGAGTTCTAAATATAAATTTTTTTGTAAAAACATTTTTTAGGAACATTAGCAAAAGTGTAACAAAGTTTTAAAAAATTGTGTAATAAGGCCTTAAGGACAAAAAAAAATATTCAAAAGATATAAACAAACTAACAAAAATAAACATTTCTTTGTTCCTGCTTCTGAATCAGGTACTTTTTTCTTAAAAAAATTAGGATAGTTTTTTTTTTGTTTTTAATACTTCAGAATTTATTTGGATTATTTTTTCTAAAGAATATTAACATTTTTGTTTGGCCTGCAAAATTTGTACAAAAAAAAAATACTTTTTTGTAGCTTGATTTTTTATTTAAATTCTTCTTAATTTAAAAAAAGGCAGCTTGAAATAAAACTTTTTTTATACTAGAATATTAAATTGTGAATGAATTTATTTTTAATAATAAAAAAATTGAAGCTGAGAATTGATATTATTAAAATACAAAACGTTAAAAAAACGTATAGTAAGCCAAGAAATTTATAAAATTGTTAGACTTTAAAAGAAAAATATATTTTTTTTATAAATATTGTTAAAAAAAAATCCTAAAAAAGACTCATGAGACTTAAGCAAACACAGGTCTAAAATTAAAAATAAAAAAAAAAAAATATTTAAGTTTATCTTTGATATAGAAATCGAGACTAAAAACAAAATTTATTTCTTTTTCCTACATAAAATACATACATTCAATATTTATACTCATAATTTTTTAAAAACAAAATAAGTAATTTAATCTCTAATTTATACAGAATAAATATTTAATTTAATTTTTTTTAACAAGAAAACTAATTTTTATTTTAAAAATATTTATGTATGTACATAATACATAATACATATACACATATTTAAATAAAATTTTTTCAAAATTAATTTCATACCCCTAAGCACTGATCTATAATTATAAAGTTTGAAGAAAGAGAACAAATCTTAAATAAAATTTTAGTTTACGGAGTTTTAAGTTATTAATATTTAATATTTTCTTTTTTTTCTCAAACTTTAATTTCTTGTTAAATACAATATAAAAAGACATATTTTTAAGATTTACTTAAAACAAAAATAAAAATAAAAACACTTCCACTTTAAGATTTATTAAAATTAAAAAAATCTTTAAAAAAAATATATTTGAAACTTTATAATTTAATTTTTATTTACATATACAATTATATTTACCAATAAGACTTCAATACATACACATATGAAATATATTTTTATATTGAAAAATACAAAAAATCATGAGTTTTATTTAACAAAAAAAAAAAAAATATAATATTTCCTAGCAAAAAAATCTATGACAAAAAAGTGATTTTGCATGGGTTCAACTAGTGACGAAGTGATTAAATTTATGTGAAAACACTAATGATTTAACATTAGCGTGCCATTGGAGATCATATGTTTACATGAATATATTAATGAACTGCACTCTATTCCAATAAGTGCATAGAACTCATGCATACATATTTGGTGAAAAGCATCGGATGTTTCATGAGTTGTTTTTGTTTGTTTACATAAATTGTTTAAGATTTTTTGCATGATGTTGCATTCATTTTTAAGCACATCATTTATGATAAATTATTTTGCATTTATGGAGTCATTTAGAATGAATGATTTTACACTATTGATTTAGAAGTCTTGAAAATGTGATCCACTTTGCACTACTTTAAATTTTTTTTGCTGGGAATAATTAAAAAAATGTCGAAGTTTTGAAGTCATACAATGCGTATGATTAATAAAAAATATTTTGGAAAAACTTTTAGAAATATTATCTTCTTCACATATGTTTTTAAATTTTATGAATTTTAAATATTGTTTAAATAAAATCCATATTTAAGCCTGATCTGTAAAAAGTTTCTTCAAATCATGAGCAATACCATACATGTATTTTTTTTTCAAAATTTGTTTTACGTGAGCAGCAGTAAAATCGCCACTTATAAAAAATGTGCTGAACAAAATTTTTTTAAACAAAACAAATCATACAATAAATAAATAAATTAAATACATGTGTACTATGTATTGTTAGGTATTATATTCATAATTAATTTAAAATTTATTACAGATTTACACAACAAAATTGTATAAAAATTTTGTGCAATAAACATCTAATAAACCTAAAAATTGATTATATATCTGTGGCTTGGAGCTAAAAGGGCCAATGTCAAAATATTTACTTTTGAGAAAATTGGAATCGAACTTTCATAGTGACATTGGCCTGCATTTCATTTATGAAGCTGTTCTGGGTTAAGCATGACTTTAGCTGTTCGACCATAATGAAATAGAGCAAGAAAACAAATCTAATGCAATGATTAACTCAAAAGAGCAAAAAAGTGACATTGGCCCTTTTAGCCACAGATATATGGGTGTTTATTATTAAATATATAAACAAAATATCCCTCCAAGATTTGACAACAAAAACACCCGTGTAAACACTATACCAAAAAGAGAAATTATTCAACATTTTGTACAAATAAAAAAAAAATTTTTTTTAAAAGAAATATGTAGACATGTTTTTCAAAACTGAAAATTTTCTTATCAAATAAATAGATTTCCGTTTAAAATTTCCTTTTTAAATATTTTCTTAATGACATCATTTGATTTCTGATAAATTAAAAACATACAATTTCAAAATTTAATTTCAGGTTATTTATACGTCAAGTAGTACGACTGCTGACAAACGAATAATTAAAAAATTATACGCAATTGTCTGTTATAACAAAAAAAAAAAAAAAAAAAAAGAAGTAAAATCAAAACAAATGCTTAAACAAAAGAAAAAAACCAAAAATAAAATAATTAAAGACGATAACAATATTTACAATAAATATAATAAAAAAAAAAACAAGTATACGCCATGAGTGCCACGTCAAAAACCACAAAATATCACTATAAAGATATTTTTTCAATTTAAAGTTTTTATAAACATCCAAAAAAATTAAGTTTTGCTCTATTGCCTTTTCATGTCTGAATCATGAGAAATTAATTTTTCTTTTTATGTCATTAACTTTATTTTCTAAGTTCCAAATAATATACAGTCTTGCCTTCTCTTTCTTTTACCCACAATTAAATATGGTATACGTTTGTTATTTTCTCTAGTACACTATTTTGTACAACTCTTTAAACCACTGCCACTACATTTTGTTGCTTACTTAATTTGAGTTTTGAGAGTTCCCATTGTATGTTTTAATATATGATACATATCGTTGGTCACAGGTAGAAAGGCCCTAACTCAAATAATTGCAACTTTATAGGAGAAGGCAAAAACGTTTTAGAAACTGCATTATCACAATGTAATTTCGTTTATAAAATTGCCTGTAAAACTGTTATTTTTTATACTATTGCATTAAATTTTTGTGTGAAATGTATTATAAAAAATGAAAAACTCAATTTCGTAAAAAAATACGAGTTGGGCCTTTCTACCTGTGTACATCGATATTATATTATGTCTATATTTTTTTTGTCTTCAATTTGTCTCTTTTTTTTTGTCTTTGATACAATGTTTTTTTTTATATTTTTGTTTACATTATTGTGTAACAACAATTGCCATGCATCAACACAAACGCATTTTATAGAGATTTGTTGTCTTGTACACACTCTCTTTGCTTCCGAACATACAAACACATATTAATAGTTAGCGGTCGTTAACTTTGTTTTTAACGAAAAATTCACAACTATAGGTGCAATAGTATGTGTGTTTGTTTTATTTCTTAAGAAACCGGTTAAAGTGGTAGTAAAATGTGGAATGTATTGTATAAATGGTCTTATTGTTGTTGTTCAGTCAAGTTCTTATTTTAAAAAAAAAAAAAAAAACTAAATTATGTATGTGTGTCTCGTTCACAAACGATGGGTTGCTAAAAAAAGTGTTGGGTTAGTAAAAAAAACGTTTAAAGTTAACGAATTTTCATAAAAAATATTTAAATATTTAAATTCAGAAACAATTTCTTAATAAAATAAATTAAAAATTTATTTTTACTACTTTTACAAAAAATAAAAAATTTATATTGATTTACTAAATTATTTAGGATATGCTCCCATAATTTTTCAATTATATTTATTTGGTTGTTGGGTTTAAGCTGGTTTATATGCATTTCACTGGTGCTTATGCCAGATCATCAGTAAACCTTTACCCAAATTCTTGAAAAAGTTTAAAATTTTTATAAGAATTTAAAAATATAACTTATAAAAATTTTAAACTTTTTCAAGAATTTGGGTAAAGGTTTACTGATGATCTGGCATAAGCACCAGTGAAATGCATATAAACCAGCTTAAACCCAACAACCAAATAAATATAATTTATATTGATGTTACAGAAGGGAAATTCAGAATGCAGTTTGCTTAAGTATTGAAAAAATTCTATAATTGTAGAGAATTTTTGGTTTTTACAGTCTTTATTAAGGACTTACATACATATGTATTTATTTAATCCAAGAACATCTCATTCTTTAACATAATTATAAGCCTAAATTACTACTTAAAAAATATGTATGAATTAACTTATATTGCGTGCACCCTGAAATTTAGGATAATTAGAGTTTATATGGTAAAGAGGTGCACAATGATTTAATTTTTGTATTTGGTTCAATAGTTTAAAAGTGTTTAAACATGCTACTAAGATATACACAATGAATGTTTAATATTTTTATTCTTAAATATTTTTTTTATCTTATAAAAATCAAAAGGTTTTTTTTTTGTTATTTTTACCAACATACTTTTATTTTTTGTTTACTTTTTAATCACACAAATTTTATCATAGTTTTTTGTCGATTCCTTTTCATAATTTTTAAAATAAACACACAATTCTGTTTGCATTTGTGGCATAATTTCATATTAAACTAATTAAATATAAATTGACATACAAAATGGAGGAAAAACAAAACTTAATAGATTTATGTGACAGCATTTTCATAATTTAATTATGTGCATTATGCAGGATTATCGTAATTTGAAACAATTACATTACACCAACAACAAAAAAATTAAACCCAATTTAAATAAATTATTTTATAAATAATAATTTAAAAAAAAAGAAATATAAAATTGGAAGCATTGTAAATTGGTTTAACTAATGTAATGATGTTAAATGCAAAAAAATTGCAAACAATTGTTTACATTTCTGATGTTTTACATTTTCCTTCCTTAAGTTAGTTAATTAATGGCTTTGATTTGTTTTTTTTTTGTTTAATTGTAATAAAATGTTAATTTCAATAAATAAAGCGTATAATGTAAACAGCAAGGTTGGTGAAAATTTAATACATGCAACTATTGTTTGTTGATAGTTAAATTAAATTTATGCTAATCATGGTGCTATTCTAAACAAAGGTTTCTGTATATACTTTAACTTATCCTCTATTAGTTATTTTATTTATTTAATAAATATTATTATTTATTATTTTAAATTTTTTAAATGTCAAAGCAACATTTTAAAAAGAATTTTCTTTCATCTTTTTTATTGCCACTTGTCATCCTAGAGCGTATGATTATTTTAATTTAATAAACTCAAAACTCACTAAAATTATTTCTTAAAATAATAACAAAAAATAATCTCGGTTCAAAATGTAACTTCTTAATATACATACATATGTATGAATTGAAGCCAGTAATAAATAAATGAATGCATATTGTCTTTAAAACATGTACTATGTATGTACATACATATGTAAGTATGTAAGATCGTACAAAAATTAAACAGATCAAGAACACACATTACACAATGTAGCGAATCTATTTATGCTGTTGTAGAACTGGACAGGCAAAAAACAACATGTGATAAAAAAAAAAAAAAACAGTAAGTTGTGAATACAACAACAAAGCTTTCATTATCATCAGACTGATGGTAAAAAGAATAATAAAAATGATAATAAATAGGAAAGAATAACAAAAACTAAAAAAGTGTGGTAAATTTCGTTCTCACCATGACAGTAAATACCAGCGGTGTGAACTGTAAAATTTAAAAAAGCACTAAAACTGAGAATTAAACGAGTAATTTAAAAAAAAAAAAAATCGCAGAGTTTAAAATTTTTAACTTTTGCTTCTATTTATTTCATAAAATTATAAATTTTTATAAAAATATAATAAGTTGCGTCTATTAAGAGCATAATGCCTTAAATAAAAATACTAAAAATATTTTAACAGAACTACTCCACAAAAAAATTTACAGCTTTTAGTTGTCAGTTGGCCTATGGAATACCAATGAAACCGAAGTTCTTTTGCTATCTATAATTTGCCTATGGTCTATAGATACTTTATTTTAAATATCATCTGTTAACAAGGTTCTTTTTTCGGGTAAGGAGGAAAATGCCTAACGCATCTCAGATACTGTCGTCACAGTTTTGGTAGCTTAAAGCTTGCATCCACTAAAAACCCCCCATTTTCGAGCCGTTCTTCATCCTGAGACTGTTTTCGCATTGCCTTAGGCCTGGGCTCCTCTTCTGTTCCTATCGAACAGCCGTCGTTATGCCTACACCCTTTAACAGCACCCTTTAAATAATAAATTATGATACTATCGATTTGAACGTTGCTATATATGTATGTAAAAATTAACTTCACCAGGGTGTCAATTGTTGTTGTATGAAACCGTAAAATGAAAAGCTTTTGCATATAAATTAAATTTTTTTAAAAATTTTTTTAATACACCTCCATACAAACTGAAAAGAATGTTTTATATTGCAATCTAATATTTTATACGTATTTTTAATACGTTCGACATGAGCGTAACTGGACCACTCTATTGGCAATATACGCCATCCCCCAGAATTGTTTTCGGGCCTCCCATAATATTTCTGAATAATATAATGTTAACTCAGTTTAAGATTTTGCAACCCCAGAAAAAAATTTTTAAGCTTTTGCTATTCACAGAATAAGTAAGTAGCTACGCCAATAACGTTCGATCAACTTAAAACTTTACTTACATATTAAGATCTAGAGGTAATATAATTTTATAAAAAGTAGGTGCTTTATGTCTCATAAATCATACAATATATCAAGAAACGAGTATTTGTAATATATAATCCACTTGTAACTATTGTTTTAATAGTTGCTAGTTCAAAACAATAACAAGCTGACGTACGTACTATCATAACAGAAACATTGTGTACTATCAATCCTTATCATTTTCCTAAAGGCTATAATACACGGCATGTTTTTTACATCTGACTTTAAAATTTGTGAGACATATGTAAATCTACATGTCTGTCAAAATTGTACTTTTACGCTGACTGCTTTGCAGCAGCAGAGATTTCTGCCAACGACTGATGTCACATGTTTTTACAGAAGAAAATAGAGCGCACTTTAATTAAAATTTTGTCAGAAGCCTCAACACATGTTTTTTTACAGAAGTAATGTTTTAAAGGTAACACACGACATGTTTGTATTAGTAGTGGAGAATTTGACAAGTAAGATGTAAAAAACATGCCGTGTATTAGCTCCTTAATTAATAGTTTCAATATATTTTCTATACTTTTAACTTTATATCATTACGCTTCTTTAAAAAAAATTATGACAAAAAGTGATAATAAAATAAGAAAGAATTACAAAGAAAAAAAAAATCAGTAGTAAATATCGTTCTCATATAGAAATTCAATAACCATTTGATTATCGAATTCTTTTTCATAACAGCTTGTGAGTTTAATACATGATATTTACAACCAACACTGAAATACCGATTAAAGAGTTCTGATGATTATACCGTAGCTAGTTTCGAAAATGCATTCTTCCACTCGGCTAGTGTCGATAAAACTTACTTTTTCAGTGCATTCTTTTATTATCACAAATAAAATTTAATTTCTTCATAATAAAAACAATTTAAAAAGTATATGAACTTGAAAGCCTGTATTAAAAATCTAATAAACATTGTAATAAAACTTTAAAAAAGAAGTTCAAATAATCAAAATATTAAAATTATTAAAAAAAACTCTAAATTTTAAATTTAGTATGTATTTGGTGTCACCAAAAAAAAAAAAAAAAAAGGCACTGACTCTAAAATTTTCCGGAACAAAATTTGTAAAAAGCACTAAAAACAGTGCTAAAATCACTAAGTCGACAACGCTGCAAAAAAAACAAGCAAACAAAAAACAAGAAGCAGAAATTATTTGCAGGGGTTTTGCTCATGATGAAATGATTTACTTTAGAAAAAATAAAACAGTAATGATTTTAACATAATCATGTCATTAGAAATCATGTATTTATACCTTTAAACTAATATGTATGTTGTAAAATACCAAATCTAAACAACAAGTTAGAGCGATATATTCGGCCGTGCCGAATCTTATATACCCTTCACACCGTGTAGTCATGTAATAACAGTAGTTTGTATCACCATTCCATATGATATACGTACATACATATAAAAACCATACATATATAAAAACATCCCATTGTAAAATTATAAATTTACGTATGTATGTTAAAAAAAAAATAAAAAAAAATTAAAAAAAAAAAAATTAAAAAAAAAAAAAAATTAAAAAAAATATTAAAAAAAAAAATTAAAAAAAAAAAAAAATTTTAAAAAATAATTAAAATATATATAATAAATATAAAACAAAAAAAAATAGAAAAAAAATATTTAAAAAAAAATTAAAAAAAAAATAATAATAAAAATATAAACAATATATTAAATAAAAAATACAAAAAAAAAAAAAAAAATTAAAAAAAATATAAAAAAAATTAAAAAATTTTTTTTTGCCTCAGCTGGGAGTCGATGCCACGTTTACTCTAGCCAGTATACACGTTTGTATGTATGTATGTTGTTGTTGTAATGTTGTTTTTGTGAAAAAAAAATCGAGGTGGTCGTGGGTTTTTGCTCATATCTCAGTTGTTTATGTACCGATGTTTCTGATTTTCAATACCGATCTACTCCCGAATATTTCTGATATTTTAATACCTCATCCGAGTCCAAGCGATGTCGGGGGGCTTCAAAAAGTTGATTTCAACATACACACGGACAGACGGTCAGACGGACAGACTGACAGGGCCTAATCGACTCCCCTATTCATAAGCTTTCAGAAAATATAAGCTTTATGGGGTCGGAAATCAAAATTGTAGAAATTTCACACGGAATGACAAACCTATATATACCCTTTTTCACTGTGTGAAGGGTATAACAACAAAACATATTTTAAAGGTAAGTTTAAATTGTTACACTACAGTTAGATTAGTGACAACATTATCTTTGTTTTGTTTTTTATACCACAGCGCAAAAACAATTTGCATCAGCTCGCATTACTGTTATTATTATATTTTTTTGCTACCTACATGAGTATGTACATGTGATTTGCTTATGTGGTAGTAATAATTTTTAACACTTATAACTTCTAAAATACTAAATCGATTTTATTATTTGTTTACATGAATTGTTTATGATACTTTGCGATTTTACATTCATTTTTAAGGTCATCATTAATGCCAAATATTACGCGTTTAGTAGCTTTATTGAAAATGTAATTTACTTTGCACTACTTAAATTTTGTTGCTGTGTATGAATTAGGTATGCGACGGTTAATTTACGGTTTCCGTTTCCTAAATACTGTGAGTTATAGAGATAATATTTATATCCAACACTAAGACATTTCGAGCAAAAAGTGCTAAAAATTAAACCGTAAAATAAAATTTAATTTTTTATTTTAATAAGAATTAAAAACAAAATGAATTAAAGCCAGTTATAACTACATGAATATTGTCTTTAGTAATAAAAATTGTAAATTTTTGTTTTCAAAAATTCTATAAAATATAAACGAAGGCATATTTTTACAGGCAACGGCAAATTGATACAACAAAGCAACTTTTTTTAAGGGAATGTTTTATTGTCAAGGCCAATTCGTATATCAGGGTGGGAGAAGTTGTCATGATATGTTGAATTTAATAAAATTTTTTTTCAAAAAAAGATTTTTATTTGTGAAACACATTATATATAAATGGTACAAAAACAACAATTATACAGACATTTTGTACATTATCGTTAAAGTACACTCAAGTTAATTATTTAATACCGAAACTAAAATCTCATTTTCCAGCCCTACATTAATAAATGAAATCAATTTTGACAATATTCTTCCCCATTAGCTGGGCTGATAATTTCATATGGATGAATTCGCTTTGATATAAACTATATTTAAAAAGTTTAAAATTAAAATTTCTAATTTAAAAATTTGTTAATTCCCTATTTTAAGTCACACATAAAATGAATGACAACTAAAATAAAACAGAAATTAGTTGCTTTCATATCAGAATATCTGCTTAATACCCCGCCCTCTTTCTTAAGGCTTATTAAATGTTATTAAAGACTTTAATGTGCTTTTAGTGGTTTGTTATTGTTGCTGTTGTTAAAAATAAGCGTATAATTGTTGTTATCAAGAAACCCCTTTAGAAATTTATATAAATTTAACAAAAATAAGTGTTATTGCTTTTAGGTTAAATAAAAAATTTATTGGTTTATGATAAAAAAAAGACACTTCATTATCTATCTGTCACACTCAAGTGATAATACAAAAAAAAATCACACGTTTTTTTTTTCTTTTTTAATTTTTAAGAAAATAACACTATCCGACTTTAAAGCTTTAAATTTTATATGTTGTTATTATAAAAAAATAAAATTAAAGTTTATTATTAGCCCATAATTAAAAAATATAAAAATAAAAATTAATGAAAAAATTTCCAGAAGAATGAAAAATAAAAATTCCGCTTCAAGGTGGATTCAAAATAATAGTTAAACAAAAGGTTAGATTTTTTTAAATAGTCGTTTTAATTAATCTATTCATCTTTGGCCATCAATAAATGTTTTCAGATAATATTTATTTTATGTTATAAGATTTAAAAAATAAAAACTTAGATCGCACTCAGCCGTAATAAAAAAGTATATATTTTCTGTATTCATATAAAAACAAAATGTAAATATGTACAATATAATTGACAATCAAGTTAGCAAGTAAATAAATAATATAAATTAATAAAATAACAGCCATTTAACCTAAAGACATTAATTCATTTATTTACATAAAGTAAATATTATTATTAGTTTTTATCAAGGGGGAAATTTTGTTGTACTACAAGCAGTAATAAAAATTAAACGTACGTAGACAGATATCAATGTTAAAAATATATTAAAGTTTTTTTTTTTTTAAACAAGACGCTATCTGTCAATTGTAAATTGTAGATTTTTTTAAATTTTATCTAAACGTTATATTGAAAAGAATAATTTTATTTAAGTTTACTGAACAGACACTAGTTTTATCATGGCATAAGTTCCTAAGAATAGTATTAAAAATTAAGAATCTCTTTTACTTAAAATGAGCCTTAAATGTAAGGAAATTTTATTTTTTTTTAAATAACAGTCAAATGTTTGTAGTATGTATACCAGGGTACACTTAACAAGGTACACGCATCGGTGAATTTGCTGTCTCATATCAATCTCAAACTTCATATATAAAGACTAACTCATTTATCTGTGGCTTGGAGCTAAAAGGGCCAATGTCAAAATATTTACTTTTGAGAAAATTTGAATTGAACTTTAACTTTTATAGATGCTTTCATAGTGACATTGGCCAGCATTTTATCTATGAAGCTGTTTTGGGTTTAGTATGACTTTAGCTGTTTTACCGTAAAGAAATAGAGCAAGAAAACAAATCTAATGCAATGATTAACTCAAAAGAGCAAAAAAGTGACATTAGCCCTTTTAGCTCCAAGCCACAGTTATTATACCCTTCACCTTTGTCATTCCGTTTGTAGTTTCTACAATTTTCATTTCCGACCCCATAAAGTATATATTTTCTGAAAGCTTATGAATAGAGGAGTCGATTAAGCCCTGACCGTCTGCCCGTCTGTCCGTGTGTTGGTTGAAATCAACTTTTAGAAGCAACTATATGTTCCCCAGTATGGTATCAATCTTTTGGAAATATCCGGAAATTAATCGCTATTGAAATTCAGCACAATCGCCCCATATTTTTCTGAGATATGAGCAAAAACCTACGACCACCTCGCGACGAAGCTCATTTTTGGCTCAATGGGTACGTTAGTAAGCAGAATTGTCGATTTTGGAGTGAAGATCAGCCAGAAGCATTGCAAGAGCTACCAATGCATCCAGAAAAAGTCACAGTTTGGTGCGGTTTATGGGCTGGTGGCATCATTGGACCGTACTTCTTCAAAGATGATGCGAATCGTAACGTAACTGTGAATGGTGAGCGCTACCGTGAAATGATATCCAACTTTTTTTTACACAAAATGCAAGAGCTTGAATTGCATGACGTGTGGTTTCAACAAGACGGTGCCACATGCCACACAGCACGCTTAACAATGGACTTATTGAGAGGCGAGTTCGGTGAACATTTTATTTCACGTTCGGAACCGGTCAATTGGCCGCCTAGATCGTGCGATTTAACGCCTTTAGACTATTTTTTGTGAGCTTATGTTAAAGCTCATGTCTATACACACATGCCCGCTTCAATTGACGCATTGGAAGACAACATTGAAGCATTTATTCATGAGATACCGGCCGAAATGTTGGAAAGAGTATGCCAAAATTGGACTAAGCGGATGGACCATTTGAGGCGCAGTCACGGTCAACATTTGCATGAAATAATCTTCAAACATTAAATTGTATGGACCGTACTATCGATTCAAATAAAGATTTCATGCATTTTTCTGAATTTTTTGTTATTATACCCTTCACACAAAAGGGTTTATATAGGTTTGTCATTCCGTATGAAATTTCTACAGTTTTTGTTTCTGACCCCGTAAAGTATATATTTTCTGAAAGTCAGTCTGTCCGTGTGTATGTTGAAATCAACTTTTTGAAGCCCTCCGACATCGTCTGGACCCGCGTAAAATATCAGAAATATTCGGGAGCAGATCGGTATTGAAAATCAGAAAAATCTGTACATAAGCAACTGAGATATGAGGAAAAAAACACGACTACCTCGTTTTTTTAACAACAACAACACATACACACAAACGTGGTATACTGGTCACAGTGAACGTGGCATCGAATCCAAGCTGAGCCAAAAAAAAATTTTTATTTTTTATTTTTTATATTTTTATTTCTATTTTTATTATTTTTTTTAATTTTTTTTTATTTTTTTTTATATTTATATATATATATTTTTTAGTTTTTTAACATACATACGTTAACTCAATTTATAATTTTACAATGGGATGTTTTTATATATGTATGTACGTATTACATATGAAATGGATTACTGTTATTGCATGACTACAATTGTAAAGGGTATATAAGATTCGGCACGGCTGAATATAGCACTCTTACTTGTTTTTTAATTAAAAATTTTTTTGTCGTTAAATTTTGACAACTGATTCTAATTTATTTTATTTAGAAAAATAAAGTATCTTTTTTATCGCCCATAACATTTTCAGTCTCACCTTGTATCTATAGTTATTACTTTTAAAATTCTAGCTGCATTAACGTAGAAGATTCAAAAAGTACCATAAAACTTCGAAAAAGTTACTTTTTTGTCACTTATAATATTTTTAGTCTCTCCTCGTATCAACAGTAACTAATTTCAAAATACCAGATTTATGAACGTAGAAAATTCAAAAATTATCATGAAAAACAAGAAGTACCTTCTTGGTCTCTCATAACATTTTCAAGCTCACCTCGTATCAAGAGTGGCTAATTTTGAAATTCTTGCTGCATAAACGTTGAAAATACAAAAAAATGCGAAAAGAACCTTGTGGGTCGCTCATACAATTTTAAGTCTCCCCGGAATCAACAGTCTCTTATTTTACAATTCTAGCTTCATAAATGTAGAAAATACAAAAGGTACCATAAAAAGTACCTTTTTGGGTTTTCCATATCAATGTACAAATCGAAGTTAAAAATGTTTAAATATCTATTTAACAACAAAATATTTCTATATACACGATTTAAAATAAATCTATTGTTTTTTGCATTAAATTAAATATGTTACAAAAAGTACCAAACAGTTTTGCCAAATATTCCCCTTTCTACCCTGTTATGAATGTGTTTAAATTTTTCTAAATTACATAATATTTTATGTTTATTAAATTTTATTTGCAAATTTGCCCTGTAATAAGGAATTATACATATTTTCGGTGTTTTGTGTTTAAAAATTTTAAATAAATAATTGTCCGTTTTCTTTTATCAAATTATACCTTATTGAATAATTTTAGAAAATTTTTGTAATTAATATGTGGAGTTGGAGCTAAACAACGAAAGAGGAATTAATTGTTTTAATATCATGTCTCTAGCTCTTTCCGTTTGGGCTGAACGAAGATGAATCTGTCAGTCAATCACGTTATTCTTATATACATCTGTGGCTTGGAGGTAATAGGGCCAATGTCAAAATATTTACTTTTGAGAAGATTGGAATTGAACTTTCATAGTGACATTGGCCAGCATTTCATTTATAAAGCTGTTCTGGTTTAAGTATGACTTTAGCTGTTTTACCATAATGAAAAAGAGGAAAAAACAAATCTAATGCAATGATTAACTCAAAAGACCAAAAAAGTGACATTGGCCCTTTTAGCTCCAAGCCACAGATATATCTATCTATATATATATAAATCAATGTGTGTTTGTATGTTTGTTTGGCTAAACGGCTGGACCGATTTCCTTGAAATTTTCACAGAATCTCTCTGTATGTCTGAAAGGAACTATATGCTATACTTAGGTTTGAAATTGTAAGTGGGCGGGGTGCCACGCTCTATTAAAGAATAAGTATTAAATATTATATATTACGAAAGGTAATGCAGCTAGAGTCTTCAAATTAAGTACGGTAAACTTTGACATCCACACGAACATTTGGGTAAAAAATGGGCGGACTTGCAATAGTGAGCGTGGCACCTACCATATGAATTAAATACTAAAGTTCGTATATCTGGAAAAAAATATCGATTAGAGTACTACAATTTTGCAAAAGCAACTTTGATATTCAAATAAACATTTATGCAAAAAAATGGGTACATTACCAATAGTGGGCGTGGCACCAACATATGAATTAAATACTAAAATTCGTATATTTGGAAAGCGATATCGATTAGAGTAGTAAAATTTTGCAAGAGCAACTTTGACACCCAAATTAATATTTAGGCAAGAAATAGGTGTATTAACAATAGTGAGCGTGGCACCTGCCATATGAATTAAATACTAAAATTTGGGGTGGCGAAGCACACCGGGTATTAGCTAGTACATATATAGATAGATAGATACATAGATAGATAGATAGATAGATAGATAGATAGATAGATAGATAGGTAGGTAGGTAGGTAGGTAGATAGATAGATAGATGGATAGATAGATAGATACATAGTTAGATACAAAATATATGTATATGAAATGTCAAAATTCTTGAAGCAAATTCTGAATTGTTCGTTCATGGGTAAAATTTTTTTAGGCCAGTACCCAGCTAAATATAAATGTAAAAGGAATTTTTGCAAATCTTAAAAATACTTTAAGGTTTACTAATTTGTTACTTTATTTCGTTTGCGCCAAAAACAGTTGATGTCAAATACAATTCGTTTTGATTGAAAATTTGCCACATGACATGAAGCGAAAAATTTGACAAGTCACATGTTAATACATACATAAGTATGTATTATCTGAAGTCAACTGTAATATGACAATTTTTTTTACCCTTTAATTGGTAGCAAGTGTTGCCATAAACAATAAATAATAAACTAACAACTAAACAAGAGCGGCAAGCGTTTTTTGACTGTCAAAAATTCTCATGTTCATACAATTTGTATGAAACAAACCGAAATAACGCGGTGGCAACGCTTTGCAATTGGAAAATGTAATTTAGACAAGGCGTAAGGTATGGAAGTTAGCTGCAGTACAACTGTTATTGTTATTTTTTTTGCTTTTGTAATTGTTGAAAAGTAATGCCATTTCAGCTGTTTTCAGATTAATCTAGCGTTTTTATTTCTATTTAGTGAATTTTATTAAAAAACATAAGTGAACTTTACTGTTTATTACACAACATTGACGCTCTTGTATAGTTTTATCACCTCAGCGTTACTGATTAGCGGAATATTACGTAACGCCTGCCACTCCTATTTAGGTTGATGTGTAAGTTAAAATTTTGACGATTAATCGATAAATTTCTTAAAATAAATATATTAAATTTTTTTAAATGCGGATAATAATCGCTAAATCTATTAAAAATTTATATTGTCCCTTTTCACACTTAAGAATTTAAAGGACAAACAGACGGAATTTTATGATAAGATAACAAAACATTTTCCTGAAGAGCTACCCAATGTGGTAGCGAAATATGGGATTAAAATAAAATAACTTTTTTATAAAAAAAAACTCATCTACAGCTGGATTAATACGATATAAAATAAGATCGAAGCAACTATATGTTGCTATTTTATTAAAAAATAATTTCTTTAATTCTTACACTTACATGAGTTTTTCCACTGTTGAAATTTGTGATACAAAAAACAGGCGCATATAAAAAATATCACAGACACTATTAGCAACGTTAATATCACACCAATCCATATATCGCTAACCACACGCGAATATTCCACTTCATCTAGGCCATGGGCCAAAGTGACGAGTGCTGGGCCAGTGCGACCGGCTGAAATAGGATCAGTCAATAAATCACCATTTTCCAAAGTAAACTCGACAGCCTTGTGATTCGCTGAGATGTTATCGAGTGTAGCATCAACACCCAGGGCTAATTGTTCTAATTTATTGATTAGCATGGAATAATTTTGTATTAAATTTGATTGATTTGTAGCGAATTGTAGATCGGCCATGGTGTTGAGAGGTATTTTTTTTTTCTTAAAACTTTGTTGAAGGTTTTATAGTGTTTAAATTTGTCTAAAAATTTTATTTCTATGTCGTTTATATTATTTTTTTTATAAAAAAAATTCTTTCACTTTTTCTTTTAATTAAAACAACTTGTTATGTTCGTTGTTATTTTTTAACTAAATTCTGCCTTCAAATTTTCTTTATTTTTCGAAATTTTATTTGCAATTTTATTTATGTCTTTAGAGATTTTTGTATATCAGTTCAGTAGTACATACAGTTATTTGTTATTTGTTGTTTTTATTTTCTATAATTTCGAGTACTCTTATTCGTTTTTTTCTATACGTATACAAGTGTGTATAAAAGAACGTAGATTTTTATTAACGCTTCATTAGCAGCATTTATCATAGAAATGTTAATTAATTTTTAAAATATCCCAGGCTATAATGTTTTAGAATGGTGTTTTAGTTAAACAATATTTTTTTAACTGTAATTTTGTTTGAAAATTTCAAAAAAGTAGAAAAAAAAAAATACAAGAAAATTATATAAAAAAAAAATAATTTTCTTCAATTTATAAAAAAAGTAAAAAATATTATTTTATATTTATAATTCTTTATTTATTCAAATTTCAAATAAATTATAATTTTATTATTAAAATTTTTTTTTGTTTGTTTTTATATTTTTTTTATTTTTAATAATTTTTTCAGTGTATTTTGAGCGTATAAAACACCTTGAAATGTTTTTCGCATATTTAATAGATTATTGATTTCATTCTACTCTGCACTCGCTTTTGCAAATAATTAGTAAATAAATAGATGAAAAAATTAACAAATCATTGAAGAAAAAGTTAATTATAATGAAAAGCAAATTGTAATAAATTATACATAGTAACTAAAGTATGTGAGATTTAACACGTTTTATATAGAGAAAATTATTGTAAATATTATTGGATAAATAAATAAAGCTCACATGTATCGGGTGGTTTTTTTAACCGCTTGAGTTTTGCAAATTGAAAAAAATACAGAAAATTTGCAAAAGTGAATAAAATTTATTTGGGTCAATAAATAAATAAATAAGTGCCTGCCCTTTACTTTTAAAATTTGTTGCAAAAACGAATAACTGCTTAAGTTGACATAATGTAAAAACATAAGATAATTAAACAATTGCAATGTGGCAATTTAATACTACTCTCAGCCAAATTTTTAAGTATTTAAGACAACAATATAGCATAACGTATTTGAACGTTTAATTTTACTTTATATTGAAAACCGATACTCTTTTTAGTTAATACAGGTCGGAATTCCTATAATTAATAATAAAGACTATTATAGAAATTCAATTTAAAAAAACAAACTAAAAAATTTTAAAGTGCTTTTTTGAAAACCTATAAAACAGACATATGCTGTTTTTCTTTATTGCCACAGAAATTTTATTTTCTGTGAATGTTGCTCGCTGGAGGTGTTTCCTCCGTAAACTGGAATTTTAACATAATTCTTTTAGCATTTCTGCCGATATGTTCCCAATAGCGGCTTAAATGTTGTCTTCCAGGGCTGGAACTAAGGCTGGCTTGTTTTTGTATACGAGGGACTTTATGATTCTCACAAAAATTTTTTAGTGGAGTCAAATACAGTCGAACTTCCATAACTCGAATTTTCTATAACTCGAATTTTCTCTAACTCGAACTAATTTGGTTGGCAGTAGCGTTAAAAGAACAAATCACATACAATTTTCCTTCCGTAACTCGAACTTCCATAAGTCGAAGTTCTCCATAACTCGAACAAAAAACATGCACATGAACTCTATAACTCGAAGAATTTTGCTTGATTAAATGGGTTTTTGTTATAGTTATCGGTTGTTTTTTTTTACTCTCGTTTGTTTCTTGAGCTGGCTTGTCTATTTTACGTGCTATTTTTATTTTCTTTGCGGGAAATAACAAATTTGTTTCTTTTTGTTTGCGTAAGTATCAGTTCTATGCATAATTCGGGCCAGATGATAAATATTGAAATCAATTTTTTTTAATTATTATGGCAACTAAACATGTTTTAAAATGCTTATCAATTGAAGAAGAATATAAAATTATAAAAGACGTCGACGATGGATTAAAGAAAAAGGAAGCGGCTGATAAATATGGTATCCCGGCAAGCACGGTCTGAACAATTTTCAAAAATAAGGAATCAATTTTATTTTAAATAAAAATACATAATAAAAAACCTTTTATCCCATTTTAACAAAAAATTCTGTAACTTGAAGTCTTCGTAAGTCAAAGTTTTTTTTTTGGGATAATGGTGATTCGAGTTATGGAAGTTCGACTGTAGCATAATCTTGGCGTTCAGAGGACTACACCAAAACGTGAGATTAATTGCTCACTAAACTCGCCGTTCAGTAGATTAATGGAATTATGTGGCATGTGGCACCGTCTCATTAAAACCAATTCCAATTATTCCCTTTTTGAACAAAAACAGTATGTTGCTATTGCGCGGCACAAATTCATTATCGTTTTTGAAAAAGTACATTTCAATTATGCCAATGGTTCACAAACCGCCTAAAAAATTCATCTTTGAAAATGCATTGACAGCTATTGAACTGCCTCTGGCTGCTCTTCACACTAACTTCGGCAATTCTGCTTGTTGACGTACCCAAAAATGGGCCAAAATGAGCTTCCATCATTCAATTTTTCTAAGGCCCACTAATCAAACGACAAACGACGTTGTGATACAACACTTGTCTTCAGTTCTTACGGCAGGAGGTCGAATAATACAAAAGCAATTGTTGATAAAGGCGACGAATTGACATGTCGCAATTTTTATTGACACTGTCCGATACACAGGGGCGTAACTAGACCATTCTGGGAGGTGCAATGCTCCGCAAGAAATGCTTTTGAAACCCCACCTTCCCAGAACTTAAAAAAAATTAAATATTAACATTTAATAAACAAACATATAAAAGAAACTCAGTTAAAGATTTTGCCCACAAAAGAAAAAAATTGTTAAGCTTTTGTCACATCCAGCAGCAATCTTGGTCCTTGGTACGCACTCTTCGCCTACTGATTGGGGGATTAATGACCAGTAAAGGGTAGATGGTGTGAAATTTGGTCACAACTGCTTGAATAGTCTGTTCGGTGGGTCGATTATGAAGACCACAAAATGGACGTTAATTACGAAACACGTTTCTCACACAGCACAGATTTTGATAGTAACATTCAAAGATTTTGCAAGCGTTAGTCATATAGTCTAGTTCATTTAGTAGTTCAGTTGTTAGTTAGTCTATTCATGGTGGAATTACAAACTTTACAGATCATTTTTGGCATTGCCACATGTCATGAATCTTCTTTACACGGACATACCAAATTTTAAAAAAAATCACCCTTTATTTTTAAAAATGCGCAACTGGAATTCGAAAAGGTAACTTTTTTGTTTTATTTGACTGGCTTAAAAATGTAAGAAAAAAATTCCTTTGAATTATTTATAAATACTAGGGATGAATCCGATATATTTGCGATACTTCAGGTTTGCCGATGCATTGGAATAAGCAATATTTTTACTGTCTATACAAAGTGAAACAGTAAAATTTGTAAAGAAATGCAAAATGCACATTACATTCCATATCATGGTACTCAACACTACAAGCGTTAGGAAGTTTGTCGCAACAAGGAGTTCTGGTACGAGCATGTCTTCCTCGTATATAATACAAACTAGAACTTTAAACTAAAGAATGGATAATGATGGAAGAGGTTGAGTTTCTTTCAAGATTCTACAAAGTCAAGGCCAATACTACATTGTCCGATGCGGTGCCTTTATTTAACAGTCCTGAAAATTATTAGAAAACATGGCACCAGAGAGGTAGAATAGGTCAGAACTCTAAAAATTTTTAATAAAAGATTTAATGGTTCGGAAAATAGTTAAACATTTTGTTGGTCCATAATACTTGAAACTCGATAAAAGACTTAAATATTTTAATTACAGTCTACTGCTATATAATCAGAACAGCATCTTATTGACTTATTCAATCTTAACGCGACTCTGCATTCCGAAACTATTGCAGACACGGTCACCCCTCCGTCTGTTACAAGTTCTGATAAGACTAAGTGAAGAGGCTTTTGGAGCGTTTGTAAAAAAAACTTGTAGAATATGGTCTCTGTCTATTATAAGCTGTGTTTCTGCTCAATAATAAGTCGAGATCTGCCTAACATCTTCTGATATATCTAAAGATACAGGTTTGCTGTTTACTGGCGCAATGATATCTTATATATTGTAAAAACTTAAAGAAATTGGTTCAGAAGTAATTAAGTTTTGAAATTGGTAAGATAAGGATAGGTTAAATGGGTAGCTCGCCATTAGCGAGTTCACTGAGAGACTCTAAAGTCCTTTGGAATACACTGAAATTAAAAAAAAATTTATAAAAATTTAAAAAAATGAATCAGCCAGTATTATTAAGAAATCTAATAAAGTCGCAACAAGACATATATAAGAGACCGCTCGGAAAAATTACCGACCTACAAATTTAAATATACGCTCATGTATAGGTGGGCTATCGTCAAAAATTGATGCACTGATTCCTCCTCTTTTTCATCGAGACAAATTCTGCCGTAGTCTTTGTGGGATAGACCAGGGCACATAGAAAACTTCGTAATCAGGCAGTGCCCGGTGAGTATTTTTACTACAAGTAATATCTCTTTCTTTTCAAGTTTAGGTAAAGATTTCGTCTTATTCACCACATGTGGGGTCAGATGATTGTAAGATATTTTGCAGGTGTGAATATCTCAACGTCTGAGCGCAACTAGTGGCATTTTGATTCCACTGATATCATTAGAACGTCCAACATGGAACCATTTCTCACACATGCTTTAGCTATCTCATTTCCATGGATATTTGAACTGCGACTGATTGAGTACATTTTTACAAAGATTCCCCTAATATAATATATGAATGCCGACATGTTGTCAATAAAGATGTAGACAAATTCAGAAGATGAATTTAGTTCCCTAATCAGCATTACAGCTGTGTCAACTGCATATTTTTCGGTCTGAAAGTGTTCGGCAGTCCTAGTGATTTTTCGATCTCCTGGCGCTCGTTCTCGTATCCGTTTTCGTTCCGTCAGTGAACATTTAGATTACGTTTCCACCAAGAACAGAGTTGGCATCCCAGTCGGCCGCCATAACGTACAAAAACATATTTTGAATTCGTTAAGGCCGATTTTAAAACACTGACTTGTATGTATATAGTTTGTTTAAATAAAAAAAAAATAGTCTGTTAAAATGGCAACCAAGTGTATGCAAATAAAACACTTGCACTCGTTAAATCTGATACAAACCATCAACTCGTGCTCGCACCCTCACAGGGTTTGTATTTTATAGCATTTTAATTTGTAATTGGCGATGATATTTCTGTTTGTGTTGTTTTTGTTGTTATTATTATTGTTTATTTTATTATTTTACAATCTGATGAGATATTGACATAATTTAAATTAATTTATTTATTTTATTGATTAACATCGTTTTGTGTTGCGTGTATACATTTTAAAATGGTTTTTGTTGGTTTTGTAAAAACAAAAGCGAAAGGTTTTAAACAGTTGATATTTTATATGATTAAATGATTGATTGATTTTGTTATATTTTATATTTTTTTTGCCTTTTTATACCTGACAGCTGTCCTTTTTTGGCACTTAGGTTATTGAAAATTAATAAATTTGTAGCAAAGTGGTAAACATTGTTTTTCCATCATAAGGTGACATGTTACAACATTATATACACACACATCATACATATATTATCCTATTGCCTTAATGGCTATGTCGTCGAGACATCCTTAACTTTGAGTAAAATGTAATACAAAATTGTGTATATATAGAGTACAGCAGCCTTATTCTTTAACTCGCTAAAGCAAAATCTCTATCGCTAAAAATATATTTAGAGATTTTTGAGGCCTATCACTAAAACTCTAAAAATAAATTTAGAGATTTTTGACTAACATATTCTCTAAATATATTTTTCCATAGGTTGTCTAGGGTGTTGAGAAAGTTTACCAGATCTAACTTGAACCAAATATCAAAAATGTTTGCATCGCATTTCTAAATACTAACGACATATTAACACACTTGAAAACTTGTCACTCGTTTACTAATAAGAATTATTTTTTATTGATAAAAAATTATTCATATGACATTTTGTAATAATCTGAATTATTCGTTAACGTTTTGACATAACTGCTGCCTATCAAAGTCAGTATAATTAAGTTTTACAATAAATATATAGAATTTCTTTTTTTCATGACTTTGTTAAAAATTGTATATATACTTATGTATGTATGTATGTATGTATGTATGTATGTATGTATGTATGTATGTATGTATGTATGTATGTATGTATGTATGTATGTATGTATGTATGTATGTATGTATGTATGTATGTATGTATGTATGTATTTATGTATGTATGTACACATGTCTTTTTTAAGTCCAATACATTCCAGTATTTCAAAAAACAAATCATGATTAATTGACTTAATTGAAGTGATTGGGTAATAAAATAATAAAAAATGTTATCAGAAATTAAAATGAAAAAGTTTCTGCGTATAAGTGTAATCTTTTGTAAAGTTTTTATTTTTCGAAATATTAAAGTTTTATTAAAAAAAAAGCTTTTTTAACGTTTATTGCATAATAATGCTTAAAAATGTTGTATTTAATTTTTAAAAAAATTTTGTTTTTACATAAAATGTTTAACAAACATAATTTATTAAACCTTAAATTTAAACGTTAAAAATTTTATTTTTACAATAAAAAATATAATTTTTCCAAATTTGCTATTCCTGCTTCAAATTATGTATTCTACCACACGATTTGTACAAGGACTTTAAATCATGCCTTTAAATCGAATCTTTTTTGTTTCTTAGCGAACGGGATGGAGAAAAACAAGTAAGAGTGCTATATTTGGCCGTGCCGAATCTTATATACCCTTCACAACGTGTAGTCATGCAATAACAGTAGTTTGTAGCACCATTCATCTCATATGAAATACGTACATATATATAAACAAGTAACAGTGCTATATTCGGCCGTGCCGAATCTTATATACCCTTCACAACGTGTAGTCATGCAATAACAATTGTTTGTATCACCATTCATCTCATATAAAATACGTGCATACGTACACGTTAGAATAAATGTGGCATCGAATCCCAGCTGAGCCAAAAAAATTTTATTTTATTTTATTTAATATATTATTTATATTTTATTATTTTTTTTTATATTTTTTTTAATTTTTTTTTAAATTTTTTTAAAAAATTTTTTTAGAAAAATTTTTAAAAAATTTTTTAAAATTTTTTTTAAAATTTTTTTAAAATTTTTTTTTTGTAGTTTTTTTTTATTATTTTTTTCTTATTTTTAATATTTTTTTTTTTTTGTAATTTTTTTTGTTTGGTATGTTTTTTACATGTATGTATGTATGTATGTTGTTGTTGTAATTGTGAAAAAAAACGAGGTGGTCGTGGTTTTTTGCTCATATCTCAGAAAGTTATGGGGCGATTGTGCTGAATTTCAATAGCGATTCATTCCTGGATATTTCCAAGAGATTGATACCATATACAGATCTGAGGAACATATAGTTGCTTCTAAAAGTTGATTTCAACCAACACACGGACAGACGGGCAGACGGACAGACGGATAGACGGACAGACGGACAGACGGTCAGGGCTTAATCAACTCCTCTATTCATAAGCTTTCAGAAAATATATATTTTATGGGGTCGGAAATGAAAATTGTAGAAATTACAAACGGAATGACAAAGCTATATATACCCTTGTGCACCACAGGTGAAGGGTATAAAAACATACATATGGGTCAATTTAAAAAAAAAAACGTACACATCGAGTTTTTTTTTGCTTCTTTTTAAAGTTTTTTCAATTCGCCGGTAGGAGTGGCCAATTTATGTAGAAATTGATGAAGATTCTGGTGGTACTTTTAGGCTCTCAAAAAGATCAATATTTTTTGAATTTTTTTGAGCGTCACACACCAAATATGTATAAAAAATCGCTAAAAATGCAAAAATATTAGAAATTCAAGCTTACTACGATGTTCTTTTGTTTCTCAAGATTGACTTTTGCGAAAATCACCTTTTCGATTATAAACACAAAATCATGATTCACCTTGATTTTTAATTTTTTTTAAAGTGACTAGTTATTTTAAAATTTTAAGATGAAAATATGTAAATTTTTTGTAAAAAAAAGACTTGAACTTAGAGGTTACTTGCAAAGTAATAGGCTTGAAACAATTAATTTAAAAAAAAATTAATTATAAGCGTTTTAAGGAAAAAAAAAACTAAGTGTGACGCTCAAGATATTTTGTGACGCTCAAGAGATTTTGTTGCACGTAAACAAGAAATAATGCCAAATTTAAAGTTTAACGAAAAAAAGTTTATTCTTTTACAAAAAGTAAGTTAAAAAAAAACAAAAAATCTTCAAAAAACAAAAATTTTCATAAAAACTAAACATATACATATTCTTTGATGTCTTTAACATAAATAGAAAAAAGGAAGTAATTCTTGAAGAAACTTAGACACATATGTAAATATTTAACGCAAAACAATAACTTAACTTAATTTAATTTATAAATTTTCATTCGAATTCTTATTCTGAATCTGTATAAACTTCATGAAATGACAAGCGGCTTTGTTTTTTTTTATTCTTATTAATTTTTACCACTTTCGAATTAAGTTTGTGGCAGTTGCATAAATTTCCGGTCCCCCAGAGGTTTATGTTGCAAAAGCACGATTAAACTCAAATATACCACGATTATACCTTTCTTTCTTCTTTCTTTTATATTCGTCATTACGCGCTTTATCGAGTTTTATTTTCACTCGATATATTTATTCTCATTCAGCCGCCATTAATTTTGTTGTTTTACTCTTAAAAATTAAAATATAAAATCATAATTTAGCATTTTAAGCTATGAAGCAATATATATCAAAGTGATGCTCATGAAATATTTGCCTATTCTGGTTTTTTTCGTATGCAATTTATTTCTCAAACTCACAAATTATAAAAAAATGAGTTGAGACCATGTAAACAATGATTGTCAACTTCAATTTTTTACATTTAATACATTCACTTTTAAAAAAATTTGCGTGACGCTCATGAAATTTTATCGCGCCCTTACCATGGTGTTCAAAAAAACTACGCAAATGCACACTTTTTTACAAAGATTTTTTTTCGCCTTTTCACTTTTGTAATAATTAAGGTTTGTACTTTCCTTACGTTATTTACTTTATTTAAATGCAAATTGAAAACTAGTAATATTACTTGAATTAAAAAAAAGTGACGCTCAATGCAAATTGTGGGGACAACCTTTCTTTGCAACACCAAATTCGCACTAATTCAGTTTTGACGACTATAACAAATGAAAACACAAGAAAGAAACTCAATAATTCGAAAACTGTCATTAAATGTTTCATATTTACATTTTTCTGGATTTTATTTAAGTTTGTTTACTAAAAATTCTAACGGGGGACACATGCTTTTGTATGGAAGGTGTCCGAGGGAGAAACAAAACACCATTCAGAAATTCAGAATAAACAAAAAAACAAACATTCAAATTTGAGAATTACGTTTTTTTGTTACATATTCCTCGCTGATCACTCTCAAATTTTTTATTTATTTTTTGTTGTTTTTTTTTACCTAAAATAGTAGTGTAAAGTGCGGGGACAAAAAAATTAAAAAAATAATAAAAATATAAATAAAATCTATATATATAAAAGTGAAACTCTGTGTGTGTGTGTGTGTGTGTTAGCTATAGACTTCGAAACTGTAAAACCGATCGGGCTCAAACTTGGGTAAGTTGTTGTACACATACCAGGGAGTGTTTATGGGTGAAAAAAAGTGGGCGGAGCCACGCCCATAAAAAATTAGTTATCAGTTTTAGCTACTTGCACTTGACCGATTTTTCTGAAACTTTGCACACATATCGAGCTGTCATGATTAAATAATTTCGTGGTAAGAAAAGTGGGCGGGGCCACGCCCCTAAAAAAGTTTTAATTCTGAGGTACTTGCACTGGACCGATTTTTCTGAAACTTTGCACACATATTAAGCTGTCATGGCTTTATAATTTCGTGATTGAAAAAGTGGGCGGGGCCACGCCCATAAAAAATTAGTTATCAGTTTTAGCTACTTGCACTGGACCGAATTTTCTGAAACTTTGCGAAAATATTGAGCTGTCATGACTTTACACTTTCGTCATTAGAAAAGTGGGCAGTGCCACGCCCATTAAAAAATAGGTATCATTTTGGGGTACTTGCACTGGACCGATTTTTCTGAAACTTTGCACACATATTGAGTTATTATGACTATACAGTTTCGTATTTAGGAAAGTGGGCAGTGCCACGCCCATAAAAAAAGGTATCATTTTGAGGTACTTACACTGGACCGATTTTTCTGAAACTTTGCACACATATCGAGCTGTCATGACTAAATAATTTCGTTATTAGAAAAGTGGGCAGTGCCACGCCCATAAAAAAAAGATATCATTTTGAGGTACTTGCACTGGACCGATTATTCTGAAACTTTGCAAACATATTGAGCTGTTATGACTTTACAATTTTGTGATTAGAAAAGTGGGCAGGGCCACGCCCGTAAAAAAATTATAATTTTTAGGTTTTTGCACTTGATATTCAATTAAATTCAGAATGCTTTTCGATTCATTAAGGGGCGTAGCAACGCGCGCCGGGTTTGGCTAGTATATATATAAAAGTGAAACTGTGTGTGTGTGTGTGTTAGCTATAGACTCCGAAACTGTAAAACCGATCGGACTCAAACTTTGGCAAGTTGTTGGACACATACCAGGGAGTGTTTCTGGGTGGAAAAAAGTGGGCGGGGCCACGCCCATAAAAATTAGTTATCATTTTAAGCTACTTGCACTTGACCGATTTTTCTGAAACTTTGCACACATATCGAGCTGTCATGACTAAATAATTTTTTGATAAGAAAAGTGGGCGGGGCCACGCCCCTAAAAAATTTTTAATTTTGAGGTACTTGCACTGGACCGATTTTTCTGAAACTTTGCACACATACTAAGCTGTCATAACCATAAAATTTCGTGATTAGAAAAGTGGGCAGTGCCACGCCTATAAAAAAAAGGTTATAATTTTGAGGTACTTGCACCAGACCGATTTTTTTGAAACTTTGCACACATATCGAGCTGTCATGACTAAATAATTTCGTGACTAGAAAAGTGGGCAGTGCCATGCCCATAAAAAATAGATATCATTTTGAGGTACTTGCACTGTACCGATTATTTTAAAACTTTGCACACATATTGAGCTGTTATGACTTTACAATTTCGTGATTAGAAAAGTGGACAGGGCCACGCCCATAAAAACAATTATAATTTTGAGGTACTTGCGCTGGTCCGATTCTTCTGAAACTTTGCACACATATTGAGCTGTTATGACTTTACAATTTCGTGATTAGAAAAGTGGGCAATGTCACGCCCATAAAAAAATTATAATACTTAGGTTTTTGCACTTGATATTCAATTAAAATTCAGAATGCATTTCGATTCATTAAGGGGCGTAGCAACGCGCGCCGGGTTTGGCTAGTAAAATATAAAATAAAAAATAAGAAAAAAAAAAAAATTTTTTTAGGCTCAGCCGGGATTCGATGCCACGTTTACTTTAACCAGTATACACGTTTGTATGTATGTATGTTGTTATATTAATGTTGTTTTTGTAAAAAAAAAATATGGTGGTCAGTTGTTTATGTACCGATGTTTCTGATTTTCATATATTCTGATATTTTAATACCTCACCCAGGTCCAAGCGATGTCGGGGGGCTTCAAAAGTTGATTTCAACATACACACGGACAGACTGACAGAGCTTAATCGACTCCCCTATTCATAAGCTTTCAGAAAATATATACTTTACGGGGTCGGAAATGAAAATTGTAGAAATTTCACACGGAATGACAAACCTATATACATAAACCCCTTTTCACTGTGTGAAGGGTATAATAAAACGATGTTGTTCTACTCAGGGTACACTTTAAAAGGTAGTAAGTAGTGCGAGCCCAGCTGACCATTTTTTGTGTATGCTAGAATATGTCAAACTTCATATATAAAAAGAGATTTCAGCGCAAAGAATTGTCAAACTCCATATAAAAAAAGAGAGGCGAAAAATTCTGTCCATCTGCGCTATCACCTTATGTGATTACACCGTGGTTCTACTCTGTTACCTGTATAAGAGAAATGACTTACAAGCAATTTCATTAAATTTAAAATTGCGTGTGTATATTACTCTCTCATTATAAAACCTCGTAACTTAAAAAATACGGTTTTGACTTTTTCATATCAAACGATTGTTTTATGCTTTAACTAAAAAAGATTAGTATATTATTACTTCTAATATACATAAATACAATCAATTCCTTAATAAGTGCATTTAAACTTTTAACTAAACACAAAGTATAAAAAGATGAACCGTTTTTTTCTCTCCTGAAAAATTTTATTTTTTAAGATACGAAGTTGAGGAAGTAAGGCATCGATATACCTATACTTCTAAAAATATGTGTTTTGACTTAAGATCAAAAATAAAACTGAAATAAAACAATCTTGAAGAAAAATAAAACTGAATCAGAACAAAGATGAAGTAGAACAGAGATGAAATATAACATTTAAACTGAAATAGAACTTTTAAAATATGTTTGAATGTTTTGATAGTAGTAGACCTAGACAAAAGAAAAAATTGCATGGAGAATTTAACTTTTAAGGTTCTGTAATGAGATAAGTTCACATGTACTAAAAAAATCACTCATAAAAAATTGTTTCTCTTTAAGCTGTCTTAAATGCAATAATTTAGTAATAATGTTGCTTAATATTTCTCTAATTTTAAGTCTGTATTATTTTGCATTCAATGTTTTTGTTATGATTTGCCGTTTCTTTATTTCATAGCCGCATTTTGTTTTGATATTCTACTTTGTTTGAAAACACAAGCAAAGCTGTGAGCGATGATTGATTTGTTTTAGCGATAGTAATGTTTTTAAATAGGTTCTTATCTTTAAATATTTCCAAAAGAGAGACACCACACACAAGTCTTTGCAACATGTGGGGACTTTTAAAAGTTGGTTTTAACAAAAACACGGCCAAACGGCCAGAAGGATATTGTTTAATCGACGTCCCTATTTACAAGGCTTTAGAAAATATTTACTTTAGGGGGTCGGAAATGAGTGTTGCAGAAATTACAAACGGAATGACCAATATTATATTCTATTAGGTACCACATGTAAAAGTAAAAATCTGGCTCTAAGGTTACGCGTAAAATTATTTTATAATTTTTTCAAATGGCTTAAAAATTTAATAGATAAAATTTTTTCACAGGCTTGATCTGACTTTAAAACATAGATGCCCATTTCATCAGACAATTGTTTATAATCCCACCTCTTATATTTTTATGCTCTTTAATTTAGTCGTCTATGAGACAATGACGAGTACACATGCGTAGATGCTATGTTGATATTTATTCAAATACAGTGCGTAAAAAAATTATGATCAATTTTCTAATTTACCAAGTAAAAAAATAATAATAAATTCAGTGTTTACTGAATTTTTATTAGTTTTTTACACCCAAAAAAATTTCTTGTTTAAATTTTAATGAAAATCTTTACGCTTATTTTTTATTTTGACAAAAAAAAAAAATCATGATTTCAGTGTGAACTACATTTTTACATATTTTAAAAAATCAAAACAATTTAAATATTAATGACTTGGCTTAGTACAATAAACATATTTTTTTAATAACAACAGCAAAATTAAACAATTGCAATCTTAGCAACTTAAACTAATTTGATTTATTAAAAACAAAAACAGCATTAAACAAAATTATTATAAATTCAAAAAATAAAAAGCTCAACTGCAATATCATTGAATTTTAATTAAATATCTAATAATATTTCGTGACTAAATTTTGATAAAAATCTGTGAGCTTACTTTTTCAAAGCACTGTACTTTAAAATTCTCTCACCAATACGGCTGCAAAACATTTTTTGGCATCTATGCTTTAAATTTTAAAGTTTAAAACAGTCTTTTTTATTTAAATTAAAAAAAACATCATTCGTTTTGAGAACCAAGAGTTGCCATCACTGTTTCTTACGTTTTAATTGGTTGCTTTTATTTTATCTAATTGTAAAACAATGTACAAAATGTATGGCCGGCATAACAAAATAATTACTAAGAGGGCTTTAATATAATTATTGTTGAATCATTTATTTTTCCAATGTTCTTTTGAAGAATCTTCAAAAAAATCATTGACCTTCAAACGACAACTTTTTGCCTACAACAGCTCATGTTTGTTTTACATGTTACGTCAAATCTTTATGAGCCAAATGAGTGTTAAAAGAAATGGGAAAAAGTCACGAAAAATACAAAACATGTATTTTTTACTACTCAGCTTTTAACCCTCAACCGAACATCAACAAAATAAAAAAAAGTCGGGGTTGGCAATTTTGGCAAACTATCATCATAAAAAAGCCCAATCAGTTATAAAAGCATTTTGCCTACTAAAAATTATTTAAATATTTTTTTTTAAACAAATTTTATATGTAACCTGGGGCCAAATTACGGCATTCGGTCCCGATCGAAATTTTAAAATTCTTTTTAGAATTTCTATACCAAAAGCACAGCGAACTCGATCCTTCGGCCACTGCTAATGAAAGTTAATCGAACAATTTTTTAATCACATTCATTACACAAATCAGTTAAACTTTTTTTATCAGTTTGTTTCCGCATACGTTTTTAATTCAATCAAATCCCACTTGACACAATTGTTTGTTATAAATTTCGCCATTATGAAATGTCTTACAAAATTCCTTTTTTATTAATTTTATTTCCTTTTTTACTGTACTGTATTAATTTAAATATTACATTATACTTAAACAATTTCGTTTTCAAACTTTTATCTGGGTTTTGAACTAATCTATTTGAAATTAATAATATTGTTATCTTTATGATAATTTAATTAAAATTCAAGCAAAAATTATTCAAGTAGGAACTATTTTTTTAAATGTTGGCATTTGTTACCTTAACAAGTATACATACAAACATACATACACACGTACATTGATACGTATAAAGAATAATTTGTTTATATTTGATTTGTAATAACATTATTTGATTTGTAATTAAAATTCAATGATGTTGCAGTTGAGCTTCTTTTTTTTTGAATTTATTGTAATTTTGTTTAATGCTGTTTTTGTTTTTAATAAATAAAATTAGTTTATGTTGTTAAGATTGCAATTGTTTGTTTTTTGTTGTTGTTATTTAAAAAACACGTTTATTCTACTAAGCCAAGTCATTAATATTTAAATTAAAAATATTTTCATATTTAAGTAGTGGTTGTGTTTGTATGCGTATAATAATACAAAAATTTTTTTAACACAACAATTTAGTCAACTATTGGGTCAAAAAGGATTATATGCAATTAAAACATATAAAATCTCATATCAAAACAAATTATACATATTAAAGTTTAACTTAACTATGCACAATTAGTCGGGTTCATGAAACAAGGTTTTTTTTTAACAAGTAAGAGCGCTTCACCATCGTGAACATGGGTATAATGACCACATCGTTGTTTTATTATTTCCGACGCCATCTTTGATGTTGAATTTTTACATTGATAACTGTTTTTTACTAGTCAAGCCCTTTCATTTGATACCCATATTGATGGGGTTAAAAAAATTCGTTCCGCCATTTTGTTTCAGACGCCATCTTGGATTTTACACTTTTTTATTGTTTACTACATTATACTGGTCGATACCAATATTGTGGGGGGTAAAAGGGACAAAGCCATTTGACTCATATATTCGCCATTTAATCCAGGACGCCATCTTTGATTTTTTTCTTTTCATAACTAACTATATTTTAATACTCAAGCCCTTTTACTTGATCCCCATATTGGCTCTCTCGGTTATATAGAAATGGAATGAAAAAATGGAATAGAAAAAAAAAAAACCGAAGCAGTTGAACCTTGGTGCTAATATCTCAGTTGGTTTCAAGCCGATTTGTTAGTTGTTCTTAGTAATAATTTTTGAAATTACTGCTTATATATTTGTATTTCAGACGTGTTTAATTAATTATTAATTATTTAGAAGTTTGAAAAAATTTAATATATTTTTTTAAAAAAGTATATATTTTTTCAAATAATTTTTGTCTATAACTTTGCCGATTAGTGACCAATTTGTCCAAATTTTTTCATGAATTTCTCCAGAGGCAACAACTATGTATGTCTATAAATTGTCCTATGGCCGAAAATTTTTAATTTTTGTGATAGATTTAAGCGAAAATACAGAAGCAGTCGTGTTTAGCTCTTTTCTCAGAAGATTATGGGGCGATTATGCTAATTTCCAATAGCAATCTGCTCGTGAATATTTTTAATATTTTGATATCTTACACGGGTTTTGACAATGTCGAATGGCTTCAAAAACTTGATTTCAACATACATACGGACAGACGACAATATCTTTTTGACTTCCATATTCAAAAGCTTTTAGAAAACATATACTTTATGGGGTCGGAAATAAATATTGTAAAATTTTCACACGAAATGACAATCCTATAAATAGCCTTACGTTCACTGTGGAGGGTATAAAAACAAAACTAAAAATGTTCAGGCGTCATGCATGGCAATTTTACAATTCAACTGTATCAGTTGTTACCAGGGTCTAGACGTGCATGCAATTGCATGTTTTTTCCTTAAGTTTGAGATTAATATTTTTGAAAATCAAAGAATTGCCATATTTTTGCATTTATTACAACAAATGCATATTTTTGCATAGTTTGCTTTAAACGCATGTTTTTATAACGTTTTCTTTATTTTTCTGCTATAAATGCATAACTTTATTACATTTCTTTTGATTTTAATCGTAAATTACTTTCAACAAAAGTTTAAGTTCTAATAAACAACTAGGAGCTGTTTATCTCAACATATTTGGTCAATTCAAAGTAGACGAGAGGCTATGAACTTATTCTCTTAAAAATATTAATAAAAACTTAGTTGTCGTTTTTTTTTTATTCTGATGCGTAGATAGTGGCATTTTTATCATTTTGGTTATGTGTTTAAGACGTTTTTAAAATCAATAATTAAAAAAAAGAAACAACAACAAAAATAAGAACCTGACCAAAATAAAGTTAATTATAAGGGTATATTGTTTTTAAATATGTTTGTGAATAATCTAGAACCGAAAATTATCTATTTTTTCAAACATGGCAAAAAATACTTTTAATAAAAAATTAAAAAAAGCCTTAAACAAAAAAAAGAGTGCTTTATTCAGCCATACCGAACCTTAAAATACCCTTTACCATCATGTACATAGGTATAATCCCACATAGTAGCTTAATCTTTATTTCATGTTATCCGCCATTTTTCTTCATTATTTTCGACGCCATCCTCGGTTTTGAATTTTTACGTAGTTAACTGTATTCTACTAGTCAAGCCCTTTAATTTGATACCCATTTTGATGGGGTTCAAACAATTTGATACGCCATTTTGTTTTTAACTTCATCTTGGATTTTAAATTTTTTATTAATTTACTGCATTTTAAGAAGACTTTTAATGGTTATTTGTTTATGGAAAATAGTTATACAAAAAATTAAGAAAAAAATTCAAATTGAGCACTAGTTGAACCCGGTCGTCAATGGTGGCTCTAATAAAATTTTTCTTTTTTATATTCCTCCTTCTGTTGTATCTGTAATACATATATTTATTTTTGCCAATTAATTTTATATATCACTAGAAAATCCCGGCGCGCGTTGCTACGCCCCTTAATGAATAAAAATGCATTCTGAATTTAATTTGAATTTCAAGTGCCAAAAGCTAAAAATTATAAATTTTTTTAATGGGCGTGGCTTTGCTCACTTCTCTAATCACGAAACTGTATAATCATGACAGCTCAATATGTGTGCAAAGTTTCAGAAAAATCGGTCCAGTGCAAGTACCTCTAGGGCTTTGCGCACTTCTCGAATCACGGAACTGTATCATCATGACAGCTCAATATGTGTGCAAAGTTTCAGAAAAATCGGTCCAGTGCAAGTAACTCAATATTATATCATTTTTTTGGGCGTGGCCCCGCCCACTTTTCTTACCACGAAATTATATAGTCATGACAGCTCAATATGTGTGTGCAAAGTTTCAGAAAAATCGGTAAGTGCAAGTAGCTAAAAATGGTAACTAATTTTTTATGGGCGCGGCCCCGCCCACTTTTTGCCACCCATAAATACTCCCTAGAATGTGTACAACAACTTGCCAAAGTTTGAGTCCGATCGGTTTTACAGTTTCGGAGTCTATAGCTAACACACACACACACACAGACAGAGTTTCACTTTTATATATATAGATTTTGTTTGCTATTGTTATATTTTATTTTAATAATATGATATTAGGTTTGTTCGAATAACGTTATAGCGGGAAACCGCGGACTCCTAATTTTACCGAAAAGCGTTTCTTGTTTTAAAAATTGGGTACGTTCTTTTAACAGAGCAATAATTTAAATCCATCTAGTAGCTTTAATACTAATTAAGTAAAGAAAGACAGTCATACAGACAGACAGAAGGACAGACAGACAGAAATACAGACAGAAGGGCAGACAGACAGACAGAAGGACAGAGAGACACAAATTTTAAAAATGTGTGTTTTGTATTGTAGATATCAAAAAATTTCATTTACAGACACATTTTTTATACAATCTTATTGAGAGTAAAAATATATTTGAAATATTTGAAGTCCACTGAGACCACAGTTGATTGTGAGACCGGTAAATGAATTCTTAAGGTAATGAGTAGTACTCTGCTAAAATAAATTTCCACTCGATAAGTTCTTATCACATTACAATAATGTAAAATTAATTTAAAATTGTTTCACAAATGTATACAAATTTAAAAAAAAAACATTAAAATGTTTTACTTTCTTTTAAACAATATTATTTTTCTTTTATTTATTTTTCGTGTTAATAACAAAGTAAAAGTAGACATTGATTTAGGCAGTGTATTCAAAATTCGCGTTTAACCAAATTTAACAAAAAAGTAGTTCTCTTTTATTTTGTTTATCTATAGAATATTTTTAAACTTTTATGAAATTTGCAAACAAAATTTTTGTAGAATTTTTTTTGGCGTAGTTTTTGCTGTTGCTTACTTTTAGAAACATACACTCGCGCACACACACACACGAGTTGTGACACTTTGACAACTAAAAACCTTTTTCTTTATATTTTTAACAATTAATAAAACAAAATATTTTTACTAATAAAAAGTTGTTATTAGAGCCAAACTTTTGTTATTTAGTTGAGCTATTTTTTTCAATTTTTTTCAATAACAATTATATCACTTTTCTTTGAAAACACTTGTATGTATTGTTGTTACTGTATTGTTTACAATTTATGTTTTTTTTTTTTTATTATAAACAATATTTAAACCGGAATTTTTCAAAACCAAACAAAAAAAATTGAAAAATAATAATTATAATATGACTTTAAGAACAGGAACAGAAAAAAAAATAAACCGCTCTCGTATGTTTACAACAATTAACTAAATGTTTTGCTTTTACCAGTATTTATCAACTTAATTTAATTGTTTTTTTTTCTTCCAACTTTTGCGAGACTTTACTTTTAAGGTACAATATATAATGGTTTGTCTACGTTTGGTACTACTCAGCATGGTTTGTTAGTCACACTTGCTGACTGAGTAGTGCTTTTTCTGGCTTTTGGCGTTTTGTTATCTGTGCATGTCTGTGTGTGGTAGTTTTGTTTATTCTCGTTGCTGGCGTTGTTGGGTTGACGTGTACTGGAGCATATACATATGTACCAGAGTTGTTGTCGTACACTATAACACATTATTAATATTTTGTTTAATGTTGAGTATAGATTACATGTGCGATAAGTTTTCTCACTAACTGACTTAACGTATTACGATCTGATTAAATAGTATATCCTCCTCGTGACTCTGCACGCGCTGTTTTCAGCTTCTTATATCGTATCGTATCGTATCGTAGTATGGCACTTTTTAACATAATTTGTTCACTGCTTTAAACATCTTTTGAAGCTTTAATTAGGCGTGACATAACCATAATGCCATAGCCTTAGAAATCAAAACTCAGTTGGTTTTCTATGGCGTTATGGCAAGTCACCTATAATCAATACATTGTTGTTCATAAATTTGGTTCAAACAGCTGTTTTGTATGGTTATGACACGTCTAATTTAAGCTTTAGCTGCAGCATTTTCATTAATGCTCTCTCTTTTTATACCCTTCACCTGTGGTGCACAAGGGTATATATAGCTTTGTCATTCCGTTTGTAATTTCTACAATTTTCATTTCCGACCCCATAAAGTATATATTTTCTGAAAGCTTATGAATAGAGGAGTCGATTAAGCCCTGACCGTCTGTCCGTCTGCCCGTCTGTCCGTGTGTTGGTTGAAATCAACTTTTAGAAGCAACTATATGTTCCTCAGATCTGTATATGGTATCAATCTCTTGGAAATATCCAGGAATGAATCGCTATTGAAATTCAGCACAATCGCCCCATAACTTTCTGAGATACGAGCAAAAAACCACGACCACCTCGTTTTTTTACACAATTACAACAACAACATACATACATAAATACATGTAAAAAACATACCAAAAAAAAAAAAAAAAAAATTACAAAAAAAAATATATTAAAAATAAAAAAAAAAATAATAAAAAAAATTACAAAAAAAAAATTGTAAAAAAAATTAAAAAAAAAAATTTAAAAAAAATAAAAAAAAATAATAAAATCTAAATAATATATTAAATAAAATAATTTTTTTTTGGCTCAGCTGGTATTCGATGCCACATATATTTTAACCAGTATATACATACATATGTACGTATTTTATATTAGATGAATGGTGACACAAACAATTGTTATTGCATGACTACACGTTGTGAAGGGTATATAAGACTCGGCACAGCCGAATATTGCACTGTTACTTGTTTTACATTTCATTTTGCAACCTCATTTACTGTATTCACATTTATGGTCCTAAATTCAAAGGTTCTAAAATAACAACATAAAAAATATGACTGTTGTGAATGACCCTTCATGACTAAGTGTGATATATCAAATTTAAAACACTAAGGCTCAATTCTCGTTCTGTGCAACTGTGAAATGAAAAGTTTAAGTACAGCAAGAGAAGAAGAATTGAGTGCCTGATTTGCTTAATTTTGGATAACAGATCTTTTTAACGGATATTGAAGGGGCGGCTTACAAATATTACGACGGCTTAGCTTAGCAGATTCTTAGCCGATCGCCGTAGGAATTGGAAAAGTTATGACAGTTATGACAGTTTTAGTTCTAAGACAGTTTTTATTTGAAAAGCAACTACAATTTTGTTAAACAATTGTACAATCCTAGAACATAATGACAATATGACATGAAATTATAATTGGTTTTAGCGTAATCTAACGACTTGTATTATAGTGTAAATTAAGTTAAAAAAAAGCTTTTCTTTCAAACACTTCAATAGTTCAAATTCAGTTAAAATTTTGAGCCTGCGTCTTTGAGGCGTTTATGAAATATGATCGTCCTTACAGACTATTAAAAATTATATAACGTATTGTCTTAATACAAAATGCAATCAATTAATATTTACAATAATTATGAATTTAAAAAGATTATTAATTTCATTAGAAGGTAAAGATTTAAAGGTATAAATTTATAATATTTGTTAAATTAAAACACATTCTTACTAAGGGATCCACTTTAGATTAAACTCTTGAAAATGAAACCACTAGTAGTGTAAAATTACGTAATGGGCGTTGAAGGACATTGAACGAAATGTTGTTGATTAAGAAACTATATCCTATCTCGCCAGTTATTATGTTGAAAATACGTTGAGCGTAGTTCTTCGGCTTTTCAGAGTTGGCCGCTTTATAAAAGAGAGTCTAGCTGTACACGAAGGTAAATTCATCGGGTTAAAGTTAAATCCACGAAGACAAAAAATCAAAAATTGTTTTTGAACGCATTCAATAGCGTTGAAATATTTTGTATATATAGGGTCCCATATTATTGATCCATACTCCAGAATAGGACTTACAAGCGCACAGTAAAAACTTTTAGTGACATAAGGATCACTAAACTCCTTTGCTTTATTAGCAGTCATAGTTATGTGCGGAATAAAATTGAGTTTTGAATCAAGTAAAATTCCAAGTTCAATGAAGTTATCAACCAATTAAATGTGTATTTGCTTGTTAAGAGTATCTCAGTAATAATCCTTTTGTTTTTCTTTAAATGAAAACAAGTATTTTTGATATAGTTGCGATTTTTTTATTGGATTGCAAAAAATATATGGTCCGAATAAGTATGACATAAAATGTCATACTATTTTCATGAAATTTTCCATGACGTTTTCACAGAGATGTGGCTGTATCTCAGGAATTGTTACTGGTTTATTCGCATAAATCCGAGATTTCATAAAATCTCAACAAAAAAAATCGCACGCCATTAAATCGCTTGATTTTGGTGTCCAATTAACAAAATTACTTGAGATAATTAAGCAATAAATGGCTTCTTTCATGCGCTGTGTGGCAGGTGGCACCATTTTACTGAAACCACATATCGGCCAGTTGAGGTACAAGAACTTTGCTTTTACCAAAAAAGTAAGGCACAATCACACCGCCTGTTGCAAATCCGAAATAGACAGTTGCTCAGGGGCAGTTTGTTGTGCAGATCAAATATAGAATTAGTTTTTTTTTTGTGCTGGTCAATCTTTACGTTTTTATTCGTGCCAAATGCTATGGATGATTTTGTCTATTGCATTTGATACAGTGATGCGCACATTTAAATAAATGTTTAAATATTTTTACGGTTAACAAATAAATTTCTTCTAAAGTCTGTCAGTCTTTTTTGTTTTTTTTTTTAAATATTATCAATTTTGTTCTAAACTTATATGTACCCAATAAAATAACGCATTAATAAATAATGAGTTGAAAGTACTAGAAAACAGTTCTTTTATAGCAATAAGTAAGTATTTTTTAATTTCCTAGATAACCCATTAATATTACGGACTTACAGAAGTCGTACGGTTCTTTTAAGGACGAAAATTCAGTTAGATTATTCTGCGATACGGTAATTTGAAATTTAAACATCATTGAAAATCTCTAAGCCATCACTTTGTTAATGAAATTCTTTGCTGCTGTTGCCAAAATAATTATTACTTATACCCTAAGCCTGTTAAACTAAATGAGAATTATAAAAAGTTATGGAAGTGTATTTGAATGGCTTCCAGCAAATTTCGCAATAAGAAATTGTATTGTGAGTGTATCTAAGCAAATGTTTGAAAATAAGAACCTACGTATCACATTCTAAATCAAGCCATTACTAAAATACTTCTTAGTAAGACAGACGATATGTTATGGTCATTCAGAATATATGTATGTTGTTTAGTAAGAGCAAGTCATTACCTAGTTTTTGCTGGGTAATTGCCCGTTAAATTTTTTTGTGTGACGTTTGTGAGTAAAAATTAAATTGTTTGACACCATTAAATATAAGATGTTTTTGTGCGCACTAGTTGCCTGTATGTAGATGATAGAAGGCTTCAATTTTTTGGGAAACAGAGTGTTTGAGAAAGAAGTGGTATTTTCTTTTCAAGTCTCTCTCTGTTCGCACACAAGATTTCTTGCGGAAATGGTTTTAACTCTCTTTAAAATATGCTTTGAATTGACACAGAGAAATCTACTTGAATCACTTAGTAGTTTTTCAACCTTCACGCCACAGCCATTTTTGTCGGTCTTATTTGATTGAAGAATAAATTGGCAACATGTCCCTTAAATATTTTAGTGCAAAATAGGGATGCAAAATTTGGAGTGAGGTACCCTCCCGACATTGTCACTGTTTCTTCTAACCATGTGGTTTGCATATTTAAAAATGGGTCCTTTTTTCTTTGTGCTGAATGCCAATATATATTAATTTATTTTTAAATCCTTTAAACACTACTTTACTGCTGATATATCACTATCTCCTTGACATTTTGAAATTTCGCACAATTTTCGAACTCAAAATTGGTAATAAATAAGTGTAATAATAATTTCAATAAAAAAACATTTACGTACAATTATAAAAAACCGAAATATTTTATGACTGACTTATGAAAAATGAGCAAAAACATTAAAAAGGTGATATTTTCAAAAAATCATTAAAAAAAAATTGGCGCAACGTTTTTTTAGTCTAATAGAAGAAATTTCATATTTTATCGTAATGTATAACATTTTAAAGATCGCGACTATCCTCACTTTCAAAAACCTTTTGATGTTTAAAAAAAAAAAAAAAAAAAAAAACGGTTTTGTAAATTTTGAACGAATTTTTTATAATAAAAATTAAAATTTTTTTTTTTTTTTTAGTTATTATAAGCAGCTGTTAATAAAGTCTTTCATAGAAAAAAGAATGAAAAATGTTTATTCGTTTAGCCGCAAAAAGAGTCAATATGCAATTTACACAACTTTCTTGAATTTAACAGTGTCTTAAATTTAAATTTGTTAAATTTCACTTTTGACCAAATGTCCGGCTAGATTGCAAAATACCGCTACGTGCGCTGCCGCATCCAACAATTTTATCACAGCTTGTTTATTTCCGGTTTTCATGCCTTTTTTCTTTCTCAATCTTTCTCTCACTCACTCGATGTAAATCATACTGGCTAAGGCGTAGTTTTTTCCTCTAAAGTTTGACATTGATGAATTTATACACACCATGATGACTTTTGATCCACCCTGTATTACGCTTGACGCGTCAAGGTTAGTCTGTACGATATTAATATCTGAGCGAAAAAGACACATGAGATAGTAATTTTTGAAGTCACATTTCCTATATGACCCTGTATTACGCTTGACGCGTCAAGGTTAGTCTGTACGATATTAATATCTGAGCGAAAAAGACACATGAGATAGTAATTTTTGAGTAAAATTTTCTATTATAATCTTTTGAAAATTATTTTATAAATTTCTGCGCTTTACTTGTAGAATAAATCTTACTTTTGTTGCACCCTTTTCAGCATACAAATTGTTTTTCATTAATAATTAATTTAATCATTTAATGGCCTTTATTGCTGCTGCCGTTTATTGAAAGCAACATCAAATATTTTGACCTCTTATTTGTTTTGAAAAGCCGACTTTCTAATAGTTTACACTTTTCTAATTAAAAAAAAATCATTTCTGTTGTTAAGGAATTTTTAGAAACTGCCCGCCAAATACGGCACTCGAACGCAATCAGAATTTGAGAATTCTAACTAAAATCGCTCTACCAAGAGCACAGAGAATTCGAACGATGAAGTAAAATTTCGATATCCTTCGAAATGTTTGAAAAGTGTTATATGCTGAAATTAAATAAACAATATAAGTAGAAAAACAAACAAATTATTGAATCTAATTTAACTTGATTTATTCCATTTTTTTTTTCCAAATATCGATTCGCCCTTTGTGGAGAAGTCTATACAATTTAATGTTCGCGTACTCAAAAAATTCGCAACGACAGAGTGAGAAGTGGAATTTTTAACTTGCAAATAAAAATTTGTGTTTATAATAGAACTCAGTAAATTGGTATCGCGACCCTACAGATCAGCTGATAAAATATCTTAAAAAAACACACATTTTAGTGTTCATCTAACAGATATCGTAATATTTTTATTCTAAAAATTACAATTTTAAGTCTCTATTCCCCCGCTTTAGATATTTTAAATTTTAGATACATATTTCTATATAGCAACTTCTATTTCACAGCCGTCAACATTCAGTCGCGCCTACGTGCGTTATCTTTTTACGCATTTTATTTGTTTACGCGTGTTATATGTTTACACGCGTTGTTTGTTTACGCGTTTTATGCTTTTATTAACAGAAACAAGAGTGTCGCCCATAAGCACATATGTTCAAACATATGTATGTATGTGCATAACAACAGTTTGTTTTGTATACGACACACTAACCCTGAAATTACACATGATAATAATTTCTTGACAGATTGTCATTACATGTTATCTTATCAAGTCACATATCGAAGAAATAGTTGAAAGTCTTACAAGTGACTTAAGTGCCTACACGGTCAAGTAAAAGTTCATTTGCCTACTCAATAAATCTCAGATGGTGTTAATTATTTTTGTTTATACATGCAAAAACAAAAATTAATTAATAAAAAAATTAATCAAAATGAAATAATGGTCGTATTAATTTACAACAATTCATTTTACCGTAACACCCGTTACGGTTTTTATATTTGAAATTTTAGCAAATTAAAAAATATATATTAAAGTGTGTAACAAAAACCAATTGTTTTTTGACACGAAATCCTCGGTATGGCTTAAAGATTACAAATCACATGTAGTTAACTCAATATTTAGCTTTTAATTTAATGATTTTTTTTCGTTTTTAAAGGATGCAAAATTTTTTTTTTACTTCGTCAGATTAAAATAAAAATGTCCTTTGAAAATGTTGTCCTTCCAAATGTTGAAAAATATCCTTGAATACTCTTAGGTAGGAAAGGTAGGAGAAGGACACGTTGGAAGTAGGATCCCCCTCCAACACCCACACTTGGAGATCAATATCGTCCATTATATACTCTTCCTACTGGTCGAAATTTCAAGGACCTTTTTATATTCTTTACCCGTAGTGCCAAGGGAATATATGTATATAGCTTTGTCATTCCAATTTTATTTCTTACAATATACATTTTCGACCCTATAAAGTCAAAAAGTTTATGACTAGGGTAGTCGATTGAGCCTTTGTGTACTTCTGTCCATGTGTTGTTTGAAAACAAATTTTAGAAACAACAATATGTTACACAGATCTGTATGTGATATCAATTTTTTGCAAAAAAAAAATCCGGAAATGAATCGCCATTGAAATCTAGCACAATCGCCCAATAACTTTCTGAGATATAAACAAATAAATACGATTGCCTCTGTCCTTTTTATACTGTCAACCATAAAATCAACATTAAATAATTTATAGACATCTGTTATTATTTATGGATATTATAGATATGCCCTTGGAGAGATTGGCAAACAATTTTGGACAATTTGGTCACTAATCGTAAAAGTTATAGGCAAAAATTATTTAAAAAAATATATATTTTTTAAATATATCATGCTATTAAAGGTCCTCTAAAGACACCAAAACAAAAAAAAAAAAGCCGTATTTTTGAAAATTACTGCCTGAGGAAAACTGATAAATAGGTTAGAAAGTAACTGAGATATAAGCACCCAAATACAACAGCTTCGGTGTTTTAACTAAAATTTACAAACGCCACTTTTTTCAGATTCCAGACAACCCAGTGGTTCGATATGGCCATTAAAACAAAGGACTTGACTAGCAAAATATAACACATTATTAAGAAATTAATAATCCATACCGGCTGCCATTAGAAACTGGCGTATAATAAATTTATATATGGGTCAAATCTAAAAAATAAAAATTTACCTACTTTAAGACCCTCAATATTGGTTGCAAATGAAGGGGCTTGACCAGTGGAATTCGGTAAACTATGAAAAAGTTAAAATCCAAGATGACATTTTTAACAAAATGGCGCATAATTTTTTTCTAAACCCCGTCAATATGGATATCAAATGAAAGGGCTTAACTAGTAGAAATGTAAAAATTCAAAATCAAAGATGATTTTGAAAATAATAACATCAAAACTGCAATCAAGGCTAAGCTTTGATGTTGTCACTAAAATAATGTACATAAAGGGTATTGTCAGATTCGTCACGGTCGAATACTGCACTCTTACTTGCTTTTGTTCTGACGAATTAAAAAAAACATTTTTGTCATGATTCTTATATCAGTGTTAGTGCAAATTAATTGTTTATTCTTCTTCGTGCAACTTGTTTTATGTTTCTCCTTCTGTCATGTCAGATAAAGCATTTATTCATTACCATCCTTCTGGCATAACTTTAGTAAAATTTTTTAGACGTTTTGCTGTTATCTGTAAGAAATCAATTATTATCTCGCTATAAGTATCAAATTTAATAATGTTTATAAATGCAAAATTAAATACAAATATATTTTCAATACTGCCAGCCGAAGGAAGGATATATAGAAATCTTAACAAACATGTTTTAAGAATATGAGAAAATAAAAACATGAAAAATATGTCATTTGATAGGAAGGAAAGAAAAATTTTGGAAACATTTCCATTTTTCAATTTGATTAAATTGTAGCATAAATATGTAGTTGTTTCAAATTACATATGAGTATACCGATAAAGAGTGCTCAAGATGAATTTGTAGATGATTTCGAAAATGCATTCCACTCGGCTAATATCGGAATAATTTTTAATATTCTTAAAATGATAACAATTTAATTTAATTTGAAAAAAATGTTTAAGAAACTTTTATAATATGAGAAGTGAACTTAAGCCAGAATAAATTAATTTTAATTTTTTTTCATTTGAATATTCTTTATTCATAATAATTGTTTAACAATATGTTGTGCCTCTGCGTCTTGAAGACATTATTGAGGCAAGTTGGCAAAAAAAAATTATATAAACTTAAGTATATTTAAAAAGAGGGGTTTTTGAATAAAAAAAAAAAACAAATTATAAAATAAAAAAAAAAAATAAATAAAGCAAAACTTAAGATATAACTGAGATCAAACTAATAATCACAATAGAAGCATTTCTAAATTTTAAAAAAGATAATTTTTAACACTTGTTTTGAAAATAGAGATTCGAACAATATTTCTTGTATTCTCAGGAAGGTTATTAAACTCCAAACTACCAAACTACTCGCTGTTTTGTGGTTTCTAATCGACATCGTGCTACCCTTAAATTCGAATTATTCCTTGTGTTGAAAGCTGTTTGATTTCTGGAAATTGTTATTGTGTGATACCCAATGTTATTCAATGATTTAAAAACATAATGTAAAAGTTGTATTTTGTGTAAGCCATGTACAGGAAGAATGTTTAAAGCTATGTCCTTATACAAAGGTATTGCTGAATACGTAAGAGGCAAATTAAAAACTGTTTTCAATGCTCTATTTTGAGCTCTCTGTAGAGACCTAAATTCATTGTTTTTTTATAACCATATATAATATGCAAATAGTTTAAATGGCTGTGTATTAAAGCCTGATATATGTATAACCAATTTTGTTTTTGTGTTGAATTTATTCTTAAACTTATATAGTAAGATAGTATTTTGGATCTAAGTTTCTGAATATGTGTATTCCATGAAAGATTACTCTGTAAGTGCACACCAAGGTATTTTGTTAAAAGGCTTTCATTTACTTGTTTTCCAACTACCCAAATGCCAAAAACTTGATTGTGAACTAAATACGGTCTAAATCGCAATATTTTAGTTTTTTCAGCGTTTAGTATCCATTAATTATTAAATATTTTGAAATTAATGCAGCATCGTACTCCATATGAACCATTAAAACAGTTTCATGTTTATAAGAATAAAAAAGACTTATGTCATCCGCGTACATAAACATTTTTCCAAATAATTAAAGATTTTTTATATCATTTACATAAATTTTAAATAAAAGTGGACCTAATACGCTTCCTTGAGAAACTCCATATTCAACGGGATCAGTAAAATTTTTTTCACCATTCACTTCAACTTCGATATTATTCATAAGAAATTTTAAGATAAAAAGTTTGAACCAATATTTATTTCTAGTTATAACAAAAATAAGGTCCTTCAAAAGGATAAAACATTAGAATATGAAAAACTGATTAAGAAGATATTTAACTACATTTAGTTTGAAGAATGGTTCAAGAAAACCAGGTAAACTCGTCTCTACAACAAAAACAAAAATACAAAAGAACAACAGCCAATTGGTTTTTGTACATGGCGTCACATATTTATATTTTTCTTTAAAGTTTGTCAGGGATGGAAATTCAAAGTTTTTTGCGGTATCACAATTTTTTATAAATATTTAAAAAAGTATTTTTTTAAACAAAAATTTTTAAAAATTTATATTTATGAGCAAGATTCCGAGTACTACGTCACTTTTGGAATATCAAATTTTAATGATTAAAGTACACTCGAATTAACTTTTCCATCTCTGTATTATTAATTATTTAAATTTTTAATTCTCCTTTGCATTTGCTTTTGCACACACACACACACTTGCAAAAAATTTTATATTTCAATTTTTTTTTTAAATTGTGCACAATAATTGTATTTTTATTTAAAAAAAAAAAACTTTTAACGTTCTTGTGCAATATTAATTATAAAACTAAAACAAAAAACTGTTTTTTTAACGCTGTTCTACCATGCTTTTAATTTTATATCAAATTTTGACGATTTGGCCCAAACAGCTGACGATCAGCTGTGCTAACGAGTCTACCTGGGGCCAAATTACGCCATTCGATCACGATCGAAATTTTACTCGAACGATCGAGTTCGATGTGCTTTAGGTATGGAGATTATAATTTCGATCCCATTCGAATGCCGTAATTTGCCCCCTTGTTTGCAGATTAAGGTGTTATATTGAATTTCTTGTGTACACAAAATGATATTAGTGAGGCCAAGTGATTTATAAAATATCACGACTTAGTCGTTTACTGCTAAGGCATGACTTTTTATAAGAATGTGGAAAAATTCGCAATCCTTTTTAAAACGCACAGAATGGTTTGACAACACTGTTTAGTAAAGGCTTATAAAAAGGGTCATATTGATGAAACCCCGCGGAGGACTTCCTCTAGCTGTTGTCAAATAACCCTTAACCAATTTGCAATTTTTCAATGAAATTTATTTATTTTTTAAACTCCCTTTTTGAATCGATTTCTTAGTTGTTATTAAATTTTAGCGTTTTGTTAATAATTTATTAAATAAAATGTTTATAATATGAAAACATTTTACAATATTTATTACATTTGAAAAATTTACTTTTTTGATTACGATTTATTATTTTATTGTTTATTTTTTTTTTAATAAAAACAATTGTTTAACTTGTTAAAAAATTATATTTGATTTGTAAATTATCAGGGTAAAACAATTTTCATTAAAGCAAACAAATTAACATAAATGGAATATTTGTTATTTGTTGAATTTTGTTTTATCAGTTTTTTAGACCTTAAAAATGGGGTGTGAATTTTGAGTGAGTGCAAAGAACATCGTAAAGGTTTGAAGGATTAATTAAGTTGAGTGAACTTGTTATATTATTAAAAAAATTTTTGCAATTGAAGTAGTGAGGATGTAAAAATTTGCATTTAGGTTGGCGATTAGTTAATGAAAAATAAGTTTAAAAAACACGTCCTTTCTTTCTTCAGCCAATTTCAGATCAGGTCAAAATTGAATTTTTTACAGACTCAAGGTTATAAAATCGTGCTTGCTACATAATCGCAATGGTCATATTATATTCTCTTTAAAAAATTTTTGATTATCCTAAAGAAATAACAATACAATTATTTTTTTTTAATTTATTTTACTGCTACAACCAAATGTATGTTTGAATTTTATTATTTTATGTTTAACTTTTATGAAAACTTCAATATGGTTGTTGTTTCAAAAAATATGTTTTAGAAAATTATTACAACAAACAAAGTATGTAATTACATAGCCGTAATTGCAATATTTAACCCGTTTTTATACCCACCACTAAAAAATGGTGTGGTGATGTATTTATTTTGTCATTCCTTTTGTAACACATCGAAATGTCCATTTTGGACCTTATAAAGTATATATTTTCTGAGCCTTGGTATCATTTTAGCTCATTATAGATTATAGCTATGTCCGCCCGTCTGTTGAAAGCACGATAGAGCTCGAGTCGAAAAAGTTAAGGGGCTTAAATTTTGCCAGAATATTTCTAATACACAAGGTTTGCTAGGTATTGAAAATGGGATTATCTGAGTTGAATTAAAACGATAATTATAAGGTAAACTACTTAGTTTTGCAGCCATCTTGGTAAACATTAGTCTTGACAGTTCATATTTGACAGTCGTGAAGTAGAGACGTGGCAAATTTATTATAAAAAAAATATTCGGTTAACCAACGTGTTTTAATCGTTAAAACATTTTATCAAAATCAATCATTTATTACTGTGACGATGAGAAAGTTACGTAAAATTTTTAGGCGTGTAGTGAGTAGTTAAGAAGAAAGAGGGACTGTAGCTGATAGGTCCAAGAATGGAAAGAAAGTGTTCAAAACAATCCATCAATCTTAATACGACGCCGTGCGCAGGTGCTTGATCTATAAAGAACAACTTGGCGACAATTTTACACAAAGATTTGCATTTGTTTCCATGTATGATTCAGTTGACACAAGAGCTTCTTGCATTTACGCCGCCGTACATATGCCATAGGATGTTACAGCTCGCCCATGACAACCCCGATTTTCATGAAAAAATCATAATGAATGACGAGGCACATTTTCATTTGAATGGATATGGTAATAAACAGAATAGTAAAATTATTCATCAGCCAACTTTGCATTTATTAAAAGTGACAGCCTGGTGTGAAATTTGATCAGGAGGAATTATTGCACCATGTGGTTTCAACAAGACGGTGCCACAATCAAAAATTATCAACAAACAAAATAGTATACCTTCCCGGCGGACACCCTGTATAATTTAAAAAATAGGAGGTGCCATGCCCATACAAACATAATATCATTTTGCTACTACCTCTGCCAAATAAAGACCTCTGACTTGTTTAAAGGGCAATGCACTCCACTAGTTCAGCGTTTTCATTTCAGAGCCATATTGAGGAATGGTAAAACATATGACATCCGCCATTTTGTTTCGGAGGTCATCTTGAATTTCGAATTTTTCTTAAATTTATTGTAGTCTATTTGTTAAAATTTAATCCGTTTATCTTTTGTAAATTTAAAGAAAATTGCCGAGGCAGAAAAGTCCTCAGAATTATTAAAGAGTGAGCCAGAAAAAACTTGTACTTGTATTAGGTGAAATTCAAGTGTAATATTAAACATAAAATTTCTCAAAAATACATTAATTTATTCAAATATTTTACAAATTCATTAAACATAAAAATATTGGCATATAATTCGCATATTACGGTTTGTTTTTATCCTCTTTTAGCGGAAATCCCCCCTTCAAGGATTTTATAGTTGCTTCCGTTACCTTATTGGAAGAGGTTGTCCACTTATGCTTAAAATTGTACATTAACCTTCCCTGTATTTCTTTAATTTTCTTTTTAAGGCATTGAGCCTTTCCACAGGCCTCCTGTGGTAAAAAAAATTTGACATTATTTTTTGAATATCACTCATGAGGTTTTTTTCATAGTAGCATGATGCCAAATCTGGCCAGAAATATGAATGCACTCTGTGCTGTTTTCTTAAACGAAAGAGCATTTCTTATTTTATATATTTCGCTGTTTATTGTGCCTGATGTCACAAGTGCACTCAGAAAACAGAAAATTACATTCATTGCCAATGGAATGGTTCAGTTTCTGGAATCGAACTTTTTATTTGTGTTTATAAAATTTCTATTGCAAGAATCATAATTTATTAGTGCTGACTATATGTGTATTTATATTCCGAAACGAAATTCTGTAGATATAACCGTTAAATTACTAAACTAAACTATGCGATTGGCAACAATTGCGGTACTCACAACCGATACTGTTTTCTCTGTGTGTGTGATTGATTTATTTTGCCACAATTGCAAATGGCTTGCCACACAATAAACTTCTTGGGAATATTGTTTGTTTTTTTTTTGTTCAGTATTGCTTCTAAGTTCTTTTTTGCATTGCGGTCTGTAACTTTAAGAACATTATACGACTTGGTTATGCGAACAAAAGAACTAGATAATTTAACTTTACGAGATTTTTTTCTGATAAAAGTGTTCGTCGTTCTTTTGTTGTTGTCCTATTGGAACCACCTAACGTCCCAGTCCATATCCACAATTTTTGACCACAAGAAGTCTATTATCATCTCGCCTTAGCGAACACCATTCACAGTAGCTGCTTGTATAAATATTTTTTATCATGATTTAGTTGTGCTGCTACAAAATTTCGTTACAGAATTTTAATTACCACAATAATTGTTTTTAATTAACGTATGCACTGTTCAAATATTACTTAAATCAAGAGATTTTTTATCTTATTTAATATTAACTTACTTTATGACAAATTTGAACTCACATTACCTTCCTTACCTTAAGCATTACATCATACACTGAAATTACTTCATTACATACTTAAACGAAAACGGGGCAAACAAATGCTCAAGTCTTATTAAAAACGTCGTCATTTCTTTTGTTGGTAAAACAAAAAATGCGTTAATCACAATTGTTTATCTACAATTCATGTGGTAGAACAATGTCTTAATCACAAACATATTTATTCCACAATTTCTCATTTTCTTTATTTTATATTATTTTTTTCATTTAAATATTTGCTTTTAAATGGGAGTCAGTATTTTACATGCAAACATCGGATGGAGGTTATCACAGTTTTAGCGCCTGCATTCGGTAAGAATCGCAAAGGTAAATACAGACTTACAGTAGATAACGGATATAAAAAACTACAAAAAAAGAACACTATAAAATGTTTGCTTAAGCCTAGTAAATTATTTTTAATTAACAACATTTACAAAAAAAAATTGTTTTAAATATTGTTGTAAAAGTAGTTCTTGTATCCGTAACCTACTGTAGCTACATTTATTTAGATTAAAAATAATCTTACACCTACATCTACACACTTTATTAAGAACGCATACAGATGGTGGTAGGGTTGGTTGATTGTAAATGTAAATATTTGCAGTTGACAAGACATCTTGAAGTCAACTCAAATGAAATAGAAAGTAAATTGAAACTGCATTCCTGCTTCTTCTACCCTAGTTGGCAGATAACACAACCCAAGCAAGAAATGAAAATAAGATAAAACTATGGGTTGAAATACATAAGAATGCTGCATGTAGTAGACAACAAACAAATTCTTAGGATTCCTTAACGAAATGAAAAACAAAATTTATTTTAAAATTGTTCCACTTTATCGTGTATGAGAAAAGTTAAAATTGTAAGAAAGGTAAATGTAAGTGATGTTCAAACTGTACGAATGCTTTAAATAACATTTGATTCTAAAAAAATTTCCACAAATTATCAATATTTTGGAAACAAATTTTACTATTTTTGATTAGGGTTCAAGTTTGATTTATTCTTTTTTAAATTTTTTTATTATTGGATATACTGATCGTATAGGACAGATAGAATACTGAAAATATGAATACTCTGCAAAAGACAGCCTCGAAATCGACTACAAATTGCTTATACTGCATTTACTCCTGAGCCAAATCTAGTAAGTAGCAGGCTTTGAGCGAATCTAGTTAATTTTTACTAGATTTCCCATACATAACGAAATCTACTTCGCCAATCAAAATCTAGTACTAACTACTTAGTGATGAAACTGTGGTTTTTATCACATTGTTCTAAAAAATACTAGGCTGCATCAGGTAACACTTACACAGGTAGCGGTGTCAGGTAAGAGTACTATATTCGGCCGTGCCGAATCTTATATACCCTTCACAACGTGTAGTGATGCAATAACAGTAGTTTGTATCACCATTCTAAAAGTTGATTTCAACCAACACACGGACAGACGGTCAGAGCTTTATCGACTTCGCTATTCATAAGCTTTCAGAAAAAATATACTTTATGGGGTCGGAAATGAAAATTGTAGAAATTACAAACGGAATGACAAAGCTATATATACCCTTGTGCACCACAGGTGAAGATTATAATTGTAGTGTTTAAAGGTACTGCCATAGATTTAATTATGGTTTTGATTTTTACTATGTCCGCACGGACAGCAAAATTATAGGTTCGCGCCCCAATCGTGCTTCACACAACATATTTTATCAGACAAAATTTTGAGAGGGAACCTACTACGAAAAATGGTAGGGATTTGTGGTATAATTGTATCAATTTTGGTACAATCGGAGGTTTAATGGTAGACTGGTACACTTAAGAGTTTTTGGTACAATTTTGAAATATTTTTTTTTTTATTTGTACTTTTATCTAAGTTTATGACTTAAGCAAGGCATATTAATTAATCAGGTAATTGCAGTTCGGAGAGAATTTTTTTGTTTATGTTTTTTTATATATGAAGTTTGATATTTGAAATAAATGAGAGAGGAGAGAAATTAGTTTTTTTTTCTATAGACTTTGACAGCTGAAATTTAAAATAAGTAAAGAAAGTCAGCTGTTCTAATAGGAGTACCTGATTTAAAAATTTGCCTTGGGCTTAAGTTAATTTTAAATTTTGTTATGTAAAATATCAAATTTGTTTGCGATAATGAAAGAATATACATTACGGCTAGAGTCGGGAAAACTTTATTATACCCCTTTTTGGTTATTTTTGTATGCTAAACTAGCGTTTTGTACAAGAACTATATTCATGTTCATAACTAGACATTCTTAGGGGTTGCAATGAAGAAAAACAGTTTAAGATATTGCCACCCCCAGGAAAAACTTGTAGCTACGCCAATATTGTTCAATACTTCAATACTATACCATCTTTACCAAAAAATAAAAAAATTTTAAAATTAAACTCCAGAAAAATTATACAATGACTTTAATTAATATAATATAAAGGCAGCTTTATTTGATTTTATCTTAAATTATTAATATTTTTCTATATTTGTTTTTTAATTTATCATTATTGCTATTGGCAAATTTGTGGAACAATTAATGTTTATTTAGTACAATTTAATTATTAACGCGGTACAATTTGAAAATGTTCATGTCTTAACAGTGCACATTAGGTGAAATGACTACTTTTTCTGTGCAAAATTAATTACGACTACATTATAAGAGTAATCGAAACAGTTATTATATGAATTATATAATTATGGATGGTTCCAATAAAAAAATGGAATTTAACCCATAAGTGACCAAAAATTAACCCTCTAGCACCCATTAATTTAAACACAGTGTATAGAATTAATTAATTTGTTTTTTAATACTAAAATATTTATTAATTGTTTATATCCAATTCACTTTGTAAAATTAATTCAAAGGAGGCTTCTTCACTTTCATTATTTTCGTCGTCTTGTTCGTTATGTTGAAGTTCTTCTGTTGGTTCGCAGCAACATAATATTTCAATTACTTCAGGTGGTAACGTGTTCTTTTTTGAATGCGTCTGTTTTAAAATGTTGTGGAAATTAATGGATCTGAAGTATCCATGGCCCTATTAAATACATCTAGTAGGTTATTGGTGCGGGTGTTTCTACGCGCGTGATGTAGGCGATCGGCTTTGTATATTTTATGACGAGATTCAGCAGCACCTTCTCCAAAAAATCCAATTGGAAGTGGAGCATTTTCTATTATTTGCTTTGAGTGAATTAACATTTTGTGAACTGTAGAAGTCATTGGCAACCAGGGATATCGCTCCTAAAAAAGTTTTGCTATTTCAAAACAGTATAATTCAAATTTCTCTAAATTTATTTCGAACTGACAGGATAAACAAATTAGTATTATTTTGAACCTAAATATAATATCCTTATCTACACCAGTTATTTCTGAAAAAATTTCATGTTCAGCGAAAGCTCGGCGAGCAGTGTTTCCGTCGTTAGTAGATTCTGAGCCACCTATTCTGGGCATATCCACGCGAAGTCCGAGTTTTTTCAAAAATCGTTTTGTATATCAGTTTTCCTTTTCAATACAATTGACTTGTCAGCTCCTCGTATTTGCCATTTTTGTACCTTACATTTGTATCCTATATGCAAAAGAAACTCAAAAACTCTTATCCAGCAATGAAGTGGGCTAAGCCCAAACTTTAGTTTTCCTTTTTTTGCACGGAATATTTCACTTTTATAATCAAACGTGTTCATAAAGTGTTTTGGTGTAGCATAAAAAATAGGGCAAGCCTGGTTTGATTTGTTTCCGGTTAAAACGTAATTTGTTTCACCATTTCATCAGAAATTGACGAGGTTTCAAGTTTGTCATATACGTGTTTCAAAACGGCATCAACTTTTTGTTTTTTTTTTGTACTTTCCTTTCGCCATACTTCAAAAACATCAACCTTTTTTATACAGAGGTTACCTAACAAAAAGAGGTATTACTCGCAAAACGCAAAAAATCGAAAGTTTTGATAAATACCAAATAACTCACTAGATAATATTCTAATTATTTTGTGCAATTTGAGAGTGGAGAAATGGGGTATATTTTTTTAAAAGCTTTCAGAAAATAAAAATTTTATAAAAATTTAACTATTTATAGATGTTAACGCTAATGAGTTATTTATTAAGTATAGCGACATATATATAAAACATTTAAAATTAAAAATATATCTACTTACTTGGCTCTTTATTTTCCATTTTATCACAAACACAGTCCGAGATATACGCACTTAAAGTTGACAACGCACTACTTAACTTAGGAACACAATTATAGAAAAAATTTAATCAGTTGACAATTTATGAAATATTTTTTATTGCACTATTTTGTACCTTTTTTGGCCATACATTTATTCCCCAAACCGTTCTAGGATACCTTGATTGGTTTAAAAATAAACCAGGTGCAGGTTTATTACTATGAAGTAACAAAATAAAAAGTTTTTTCTCTCCTGAAAACTTGGTAAGAAACACATAACTGCATTTGTTGGAGCAACGACGATATATAGGTTATACCTAAGAGTTGTATTCAATTTTTGTTTGATCAAACCTAAGAACATAATGTCCAACATAGCGTTGAAATAGTAATTTTATTGTAATATTTATCTGTTATTTGAGTGAACCATTCAAAAGCATCATAACTTAAGTAGATGACATATTAATGATCCTTAAATAATCCCTGTTTTATAATTGTCTATTTGGTAGCTAAATAGAGAACAGGAAGTTTTTTATTAACATTTTATTTGTCTATCGGAATTAACAATAAACATAAAGAATACATCCAACATACAGAGTAGCAGTTAAACAACGAGTTTGATAAAAAATAGTAATAAAATGCATGACATTAGAAATGTGCCGGATTTTTTTCCAAACCAAATATAATCATTAACAAATAGACAGAATGACAAAGAAAAAAAAAAAAAATAGAGAATAAAAAATGAAATTCCTATTGCAGTACAATTGCAGTAAAACTATAAATTACAACAAATTATTAGTGTTTTGTCATTTGTTGTCACCTTTGCTCGTTACTAAATACCCATTTCATGCCATTTGTATGCTTGAACACCCTGTATTTTTTATTATTTGGCGGTCAGTTTATTTTTTGTGTTTTTGTTTAGGTGTAGGTTACAGCATTTAGTTGTTTTTTTTTTCTTCTTTTAATTATTTTCACGGTAGCCGGAAGTTTCTAATAGGATCATTAGGTCATCTTTGTGCTCCTTTTGTCATACTCTATGTGATGAGGCAATTCAATTTTATAAAAAATAGACAAACAATATCTACGCTTCATAAACTATGGTATTTAAAGACTATTGTCATCTAATGGTGACAGCAGTATATTTTTAAAGATTTTTTTTTGTTGGAAGTTGCATTAGTTAGTGATGGTAATTTTGTGCATTTTAAAGAATATGATGTTGAAAGAAAAGAGATTTCAGTGAATAATGTTTATTTAAAATGCCATAAAAATGGGAAAAACATAAACACAAAAGGTTAATAGAAAAACAGGGTGACTAATCGAAGTTAAGACAATAAGTTAAAATTTGACAGTGAATGTCTTGTAAAATCGTACAGCAACGCTTAGTTAAATATATTTTGGTTATACGAGCATTAAAATATTTAAAACTTTAATATTTATTCGAACTATAAAATAATTTTTTAATATTTTGTTGGATATCCTTTAATGATTTTAAGTGCCTGTAGTTGTTTTGGCCTGGACTCCAAACGATTTTTGCATGTTTTGGCAGTGACTTTATTCATTTTTTTTTTTAGAAAAGCAGTTTGCCCTTTTCGTTAGATATGAGTAAGAATGCTATATCCAGCAGTGCCGAATCTTAAAATAACACTTCACCATCATGTACATATAAATTTCAGATTGATTCTTAGACGACATTTTGCTTTATTATTTTTGACAAAGTCTTTGATTTTTAATTTTTACATTGTTTTTTTGTTGACTACTACACAAGCCCTTTTACTCGATACCCATATTGATGGGGTGGAGAAAAAAGTTATCTGCCATTTTGCTTAGGGCGCCATCTTGGATTTTAATTTTTTTATAGTTTACTGTATTTTATTGCTCAAACGCTTTAATTTGGTGCCAATATTTAGCAGGTTGAAGGAAGTAAAGCCGTAATTACTATATGTGACCATATATCCTCCAGAATAGCAAATAATATTTCGAACGTCATCTTGAATTTTATAATTTAGCTCTTTCGTTTGATACCAATATTAAGAGTGTTAAAATCGTTGCATTGCTCAGTCGACTCCCCTAGTTATAAGCTTACAGAAAATATTTACTTAATGGGAATATCTACTTAATGAATATTGTAGAGATTACAAACAAAATGACAGAGCTATATATACTTTTGGTACCACAGGTGAAGGGTATAAAAATAAATAGGTATCTTAAATGGTAGTAGAAGTAAGTCAGACCAAAGGCAAAGGGATAATAGAAATTTACAAAAGATAAAACTATTCTCTCACTGTTCTAAATAAGATAACTTTTCAAATTTTGAAAATGTTTCAGTTTTAAACACAGAAATTAATTATAAACATAGATTTATGTTAGAAATGTTACAAATTATTAATGTACCATCAACACTTAGAATTAACTATAACACAGACACTGATAATATTGCTCAGAATTACAGATTAATACATAAAAAGTAAAGCCTATAGTATAAGAAATGTAAAAAGTCACATGCCCATGTGTGTCTGACGTCACTAAAATGTTCAGAACTTCGGTTAAACTTTTTTAAATAGTAGTAGTGGCTGCATGCGGTAAAATTTTGATATTACACGAAATTTATTTCAGTCACATATGGCCGAAGCGGAAGCCACAAGCGTATATTGGCTTTTTACATTACAGACTTTACACATTAAACATTTATGCACACATATTTTCCTATGTAACATTGTTAAAGTGTTTGTTAATTTTTGAGTTAATACGTTTTTAGAAATTTTTTTTGATATGACAAAATATTGAAATTTATATGTTAAATTTTTTCAAAAGTTTGCTATTTCAAATTTATTTTCTCACATAAAACTATTATTAAAATCTAAACATTAAATTTAATCTCCTGATAGCGAAATATGGAGACAAATAATAAAATTATAAAAAATATTTTTATTATAAAAATGATCTGAAATAATTATTAATAATATTTAAAGAAAAAAAGGTGAAAAAAACAAAATAATCTATATCTATATCTACTTATATATATCTATATTTATATATATAAAAATCAATATCAATATCACGAAAGTTTATGCAGCTAGAGTCTTCAAATTAAGTACGGTAAACTTTGACATCCACACGAACATTTGGGTAAAAAATGGGCGGAATTGCAATAGTAGGCGTGGCCACATAAATTAAATATTAAAATTCGTATATTTGGAAAACGATATCGATTAGAGTAGTAAAATTTTGCAAGAGCAACTTTGACACCCAAATGAACATTTAGGCAAGAAATGGGTGCATTATCAATAGTGGACGTGGCACCTACCATATAAATTAAATAATAAAATTTGGGGTGGCGAAGCACACCGGGTATTAGCTAGTATGTATATAAAAATCAATGCCACTTTTCGTTATAATTTTATAACTCAAGAACGGGCTCACCTATCCGAACCAAATGTTTAGGCTTTGTTCGGACTATTTAGTAGATGGTTTATGTGAAGTTTGCACAAAATCCGTCAAGCAGTATACGGGTAAAAAAGGGTAAAATAGGTAACTCAGTATCTCCGGGCTTAATAAAGATATCACAAAAATTTAGAAAGGACCAAAGAGCCTGTTACTTTTTGGAAATTTTGAGTTTTAGGGGGATAAAACGGATAAAAACAGAATTTTGGTACTTTTTTGAACAGCATTAATCTTTAAGAGCGATAGCAATAGGAAAAAAGTAAAAACGTAGTTTTACTCTCCTTAAAACAATCTATAATGATTTTTTGTACTTTTTCGAAATTTTGAAATTTAGGGGGAAAAGGGCTAAAATCGGTAATACTGTATCTTCGGACCTACTGCATGTAGCACAAAAATTCAAAAAGATCCTAGAAAGCTAATGGCACTTTTTTGAAATTTGGTGTTCCAAGGTGATAAAATGGGTAAAAAAATAATTTTGGTATTTTTTTCAATTTCAGTTATCTGTAAAAAGGATGAGCGAAAAAAATTTTAAACGACATTTTTCTTCCCTTAAAAAGATCTTAAATGCAGGTTAGAGTTCTTTGTTTAATATGGTGTTTCGGGCGGTGTAAAGGGATAAAAGCGAATAAAAAAGGCTAAAATCGGCAACTCAGTATACGCGCACTAAATAAAGATGTCACAAAAATTCAAAATAGACCAAAAAACGCGGGAAAAATAATTTTGGAACGTTTTTTTACAGCTTTGAATAAATCAATTTGATTTTCCAATTAAATTTGTTTATTATTTCACTTAATACGTAGCAAAGCACGTACCGGGCGGCTAGTTAATTATATCAACAATCCAATAAAATCTTTATATAGAAAATATTTGCTGATACTTTATTAATCTATATATATAAAAATCAATATGTGTTTGTATGTTTGTTTGTGCTTTATAGACGGTTAAACGGCTGGACCGATTTTCTTGAAATTTTCACAAAATTTTTCTGTATGTCTGGAAGGAACTATAGGCTATACTTTGGTTTGAAATTGTAAGTAAGTGCCACGCCCTATTAAAGAATAAGTATTAAATATTAAATATTACGAAAGTTAATGCAGCTAGAGTCTTCAAATTAAGTACGCTAAACTTTGACATCCACATGAACATTTGGGTAAAAAATGGGCGGACTTGCAATAGTAGGCGTGGCCACATGAATTAAATACTAGAATTCGTATATTTGGAAAACGATATCGATTAGAGTAGTAAAATTTGCAAGAGCAACTTTGACACCCAAATGAACATTTAGGCAAGAAATGTGTGCATTATCAATAGTGGGCGTGGCACCTACCATATGAATTAAATACTAAAATCGTATATCTGGAAAACGATATCGATTAGAGTAGTAAAATTTTGCAAAGCAACTTTGACACCCAAATGAACATTTAAGCAAAAAATAGGTGCATTAACAATAGCGGGCGTGGCACCTGCCATATGAATTTAATACTAAAATTTGAGGTGGCAAAGCACACTGGGTATTAGCTAGTATGTAATAAAATTGACAAAATATTTAAACTTTGTATGAACTATTGTTTATTCCCCTGTTTGAAAGAAAAAATCAATTATAGTTTTATTAGCGACAGAAACTTTTTACAGTCATATAAAAATCTAAGCATGCGAAACTAAAGATAAGCTCATTTTACGTCAAATGGAAAATATATTACTTTCGTCGTAAGAGTGCAAGACAATAAAGTGGGGAGCATATTGAAGATGTCACAATAAAAATAGTTATAATATCGCAAACATATAAAAGACAGCATGACTATTTGATATTGAGAATTTCTTAGACAGAAAGGCATTATATTTAATGTGTTATTTTAATTTCTCAATTATAGTAATGGCGATATGAATATTAAGAGTATTATACGATTTATAATAAAGCAAAATATTGATCACATACACAGAAAGAAAAATTAAGTTCTAAATCGAAAAATTAAATTCCTTATTTAAGCCGATATTGTGTTCAAAAATTCAATTACGATTTATTTCTGGTTTTCTTAAAACAAGTAAAAAACAGAATTGTTTTATAAAATCAATTAAAAGACTATAAAAATAAGAATTAACTTCTTAATTGAAGTCTTTTTTCTCTCAAATTAGAAACAAACTTATATTTTTTAGACAGTTGCTTAGATAAACATACTCTTTAAAATTTCAAGTATGTTTTTATAATTCTCATTTTGTTATAAAACTAATAATGTTTACGACAATAAAGCTACAGTAGTTTCCGAGTTAGCTTACGTTTCAAGCTTTGTCCGTTATTATTCTTTTTTAATTTTATCGCTAAAAATGTCAAACCAAGGATCAAACAACGAATTCTTAAAACAAACGCATCTTTTGATTAATTCAATTTTATTAATACTTGAATGAATCAATTTCTAAGTTTAATCAAGATAAAATTCTATAACTATTCCTAAAATAAAGAAATTCGTACTTGTCACATTTGCTGTTAAATCAAGCAAACCAAGAAAATCCGTACTTACAGTACTTCTGACACCGCTACGGATTGATTAAACTACGGATTATATGATTTGTTTTTTGAGTATATAGCTTGGAGTTCTTCCGCTCTTTCAAACTACTGTCTATAGTAAATATATTCTGGCAACACCTTTAAAAGAAATCCAACTTGTAGCCATTAAATACCTTAATAGATCATTAGTAGCAGCAGTAATAATTGACATAACAACGCAACGCTACTAAAAAATATATTTTGTACAGCGAAAAAGATGTTTAACAGACAGACTTAAACAACAATTTTTGCAACCCCGCTTTTATTGTTGTCAAAGTGTTGCCGTTGCCGTTGGAAACTACACTGCATAAAAAAACACTTTATCAGTGCAGATTGACAGAAATGACTAGAGAACATTCTCCGCTCTTATTATCCAGGTTGTAAAACCGCCAGGACAATATATTCGAACTACCGCCTTTACCTAATGGTATCTGAGGTTGTAGTGTCTGGTGACAAAACCGAACAGTGTCCTTAGATTTTTCCTATTGAGCTATAGGAGTCTCTTGGATTTGACGGAAACAGAAACCTTTTAACTTGACTTTTCTCCTAGACTAATTTACAATAAAACGAAGACTCAATATTCAGTAGGGCAAACAGTTTACAGTGATTGTATACTAGAGTTGCTACCCAATTAGTCTTCGGTTTGATTAAAAAGCGATCCGGATCACAGTTAAAATCAAAATGACCATCCTGAATCAGAATAAAATGCAGTGTTACCCCTTTTTTGCTATCCAAGAAAGTTGCGGAAGCCATTGTATTCCATTACCAGAGCTGAACTAAAATAAGCTGTAAAGACCTATAATACCTCCCTTTTCTTCTCATGTTTCTCCTTACAGAGTCGCAGACACCGATAGATCATTAAGTCTAAACCCATATTTCTCACACAGGGCAGTTAACTATTAACAACTATTGTATGGTGGTTCTGGAATTCTGGTTTTCGAATCACTTATCAAGTAAAACGGAGCATTCGCAAAGAGTTGGAAAACTGTCTCCACTTTACCAAAATTTGTACAACTTCGACCGTGATCATTAAAGGGGAGTCTGAGGCGACTTCTGTGTTTTTTAGCCCCATCAAGACCCGTTTACACTGTTAGAAACCTTAAAATATCTCTTCATTTACGGTTTAGCATAATATGCGTCCAAGGTCCAGCCGTTACAATAAAGTTGCTAAATATGCTACTTTTAAAAGTATCCAGCGAAATCGCTATTATTATCGCGTTTGATATATTTTAAGCAGTTCTAGATCTGATCTAACTCGATCGACTTCTGTCGTTTCTTTCAGGATTAGAAGGAAAAGGAAACGGTGGAATATTTACTTTATCACTGCCCGACTCTTGCTACGAGGTGATATCGGTACTATGATGAATATTTAATTGACTGCGTCTCTGCGTTCTCCACGCATGATCCAAGAGCAATATTGATCTTTAATGGAAATCATAGTGAAATCACATTAGGTGATAGCGCAGAGAGAGAGAGAGTATTTTTTATCTCTCTTTTTTGTATATGGAGTTTGACAAATTTTTGGATAGAATCAATTTTTTTATATGGAGTGGGACATATGGTGGGACGCAAAAAAAATAGTCAGTTAGGCCGGCACCCCTACTTGTACAAGTGTACCCTGGATAGAAATCTCCTTTTTTTAATATTTTTCTCTCTCTTTGTACTACATTATACATCTCGTATTTAAACTGGCTCTTTTACTTTTCATTCTCTCCGTGTCTATGGTCTCTAGCTGAAGCGGCCATTGGTTTTTATCTCTAATTTTGCCTGCATATTATTAAACCAAACCTAGCTCTGGCCTGTTCTTAAAAGAAGAAAATTTTAAGACATTATTATAGGAACCAAGTTGCGACTCTCATTCAAATTTTTAACAATTTAATTTTATCTTTGCCTCTAATAGAAACTCTGTATAAAATCTTATTTACTCAGGTGTGTTTATCATATTTTCGAAATTCCTTTTCAAAATACCTTAAATAAAATTGTTTAATCCTTTAAGTGCTTGTCACTCAAACTCTTATATAATAATTCCTTAATTTAATAATTTAAAAAAAAAACTTACAATTTACTTATACATGTATGTCAAACATAAAAAAGAAGTCCGGCAGATGTCTACAAAGGAAACCCTTTTCTATTAACAATCTTGTAACATTTGCTATGAACGTAAAGTGAAAACGTGAAAAAGGACAATTTTTCAAAATGATCATAAAAGTAACATTTAGGACCCAATCATTTTGTAATAAAAAATATTATGCTGTTGTGTGATTTACGGCAAGTATTTCCGTTCTTAAGCATTAGAACAGCAGATAATCAAGACGATGGGTGTTGTTTTTTTAACAACATCAATATGTAGACGAAAAGTGATTAAACAAAAAAAAACTAAATTCTTACAAGGATCTTATCAAACAGTATTTGATAAACAAACAACACACACACAATGTTAAGATAAAAAAATTTGTAAGCGTAACAGTTGTTGTTTTAATACCTTTTACTCGTTTTTTCCCTCTCACACCAATTTAAACCTGTGTGGCTTCAACATTCATATCATCTTGATCGTTCTTTAAATCCCGCAAACGATTACCCTTGATCAATAAAGAGTTTTGCTTCTTATTAAAAACCTTTAATTTCCGTTTAAGAAAACCAACATCATACTCTTTTGTTCTTTTAGAGCGATCATCATTGATCTTGTTGTTTTTGTAAATTTTTTGTATTGATTTTATTGTTTCTTTTTGATGTGGCAACGGATGTGAACACTTAACGAGATTAAATGCTGAGAAAATTGGCTTAAAAATAAGCAAAAAACTAAATAGCAATTGTATAATTTTTTTTTACGTTTTTCTAAAAGATCCTGCAATTGGGTAACATATGCCTCGAAAAAAAAATTAATGAAAACAATTTTTGTTAAAAAAGGATGTTACGGTGTTTAAACAAAATTTACGCCAGAAACGTTAAATAGAAACAATTGCTGTTAAAAAATTAATTATAACTGCAAGGTGTTGTAAGGAAATAAAACAAGTAAGAACTATTTAAAAATCACGAAATAAAAAAATTTCATGATAAATGTTAGCTTTTAAAGTTAGTCAACTTTAACTTTAAAATAATCTTGTGAAAGTCTGATTCCTACCAGAGATCTGCAACGAATACTCATGAAGTGAGTAAACTTGAATCATTATTCATTATTTCCTGAATTTTTACGCATTCATACTTATTAAAAAGTCTTCACTACTTATACTCACTTTTAAGTTTAAGGTATTTATAGTACTTAAATTCAGCAACACGTATGACTCAGTTGATTGCTTTTGTCGTTCACGCAAGATTAAAAGACGACCAAAAGCGAGTACTCTCGTACTCATTATAAAGTTGTGTGTTTTAACTAGGCTTGCCAGATTACAATTTGAAGTTCACCATAATAATTGTGGATATTTAAAAAAAACTAGACAATTTAAATTTAACAAAATAATAATAAAAATTTAACTGTTTAACATACACAGATTTAAATTTTATTTTTGTTTATTATCTTTTAAATTTAAATGAGTACCTTATAAAGTATTTTCTTAATTTGCTGAAAAAATTGTCAACATGAAAAAAAAAACACTGTTATTGTTTACCTTTTATTATAAAATCCTACCGGAACTTAGCCTAAAGTTGCATTTATTTAAAAATTAAATAGTGATACTTGCAAAAATTGTATATTACACATTGTAAAATTGCAAATTTTCTTGCGGCTAAAAAATATCTTGCACTCTCCGATCTTGAATCACTCTACGAATATGAGTATTTGCTTAAAAACATGAATCAACGTGGGTATTTTTGCGAATCATATAAATATGGGACGCTTGAGTATAAGTGCGACGTATAACTCATGTTCATTGTAAGTTGTACTTATAAATCAACGTTTTTGAGGGTATGCGTACGTCAGCTCAGTTAAATTTCAATGATTTGTACGTATTAATACTCAAATTTTATGACTCACTATGAATATCGAAAAAACGACTCAAAGCTGATCACTGATTCATACTTATATGGTATCGATTAATATTTGTATCGATTTAAAAATATATTTTAATATTTAATGTGCAAACAAAAAGTCTAAACATGATTTATACATTTTAAACTATTTTTTATACCCACCACCAAAAAAAACATGTCCGTCTGTCTGTCCGTATGTTGAAAGCTCGGTAGAGCTCTGGCCCGAATATGACGATGACGAAACAGACAAGTTTGAAAATTAATTTTTTTTCTTTCATTTCTAAAACGTTATCATTATTCTGATTTAGTGACTTTTTTTTAAAATTTTTAGTTTACTCCTAAACAAAATAAATTAATAAAATAAATAATTTTTAATTGGATTTTTATTGTTATTTGACCCTTTTCCTTTAAAATTTTTATTTTTGTTTATAATTAATCAAATTATTTTAGTAAAATATTGCACATTTGCAAGAATATTCCTTCGAAATGCTATTTCCTTTAGTTAAAATCGATTATAAAGGGTGGGCTAAAGTCATGACTCCATGTATAAATTGAATAACTTTTTTTTTTATTAATATTATTTTTTGTCAGATTTTATTTATCGAAAATCCAACGAGCATTTAATTTTACTGACGCTATGAGCATCGAATTTATTTCAACACCATTAATGCATCTAGCTAAGCTGCAATTAATCGTTTAATTGCACAGTTTCGACAAACAGGTGCAGTGTCAGACTTGCCACGTTTAGGAAGACGGAGAAAAGAACCAATTGAATATTTTTTCTGTACTGTGTAGTATTAAAGAATATTTAAAAACCACAACGCGAACACTTTTTGGACATAGGGACATTTCTAGAGCATCACTTTAACGTATTTTATCACGTCATTTACATATTCATCCATACAAGATTCAAATGACCCAACAACTTTAACCAGTTGACTATCGTTAAGGACTAACTTGGTCAACATGCTACAGCGCAGAAAATAACGAATTTATGAATTTTTTAACTATTTAATAGTTAGTGATGAAGAACATTTTCGTCTAAATCGATATGTTAATAAACAAAATATACAATATTCGAAAATTGTACCACAGTTGTTCACCACCTCTCAAGTGCACAGTGTGGTGTTGTGTGCCATAACACAGTTATAGGGCCCCACTTCTTCGAGAATGAAGTTGGTAATGCAATGGCGGTGAATAGTGGCAACTACCGTAGTCTATATATATAAAAATGAATCCCTTTTTCCCTTGGTCACGGCATCACGCGTGAATGGCTGGACCGATTCCACTTATTCTTTTTTTGTTGTATTTGTTATTATTAGGAGAAGGTTCTTATGTAAGAAAATAATAATAATGTGTCACTGGCAGTTATATTCACGTAGTTGACATTAAAACAAAGAAACGTAGTTTACATGCTCTTTGCAAATAAATATATCGTTTGGAGTTGGTCTGTGGTCGGAGTTATAATAACAAAATACCAACATAATTTATTTACCATTTCTTAGTGTACTTTTCACATTGGTTTCTACAGGATAATTTGTACTGTGTGTTTTTTTCTGAAGTGTTTGTTCAACAAGGTTAGTCAAATTAATATAGTGTTGGAAGCTTTTGATAGACCATTTTGATACTTTTACAAAAGAATAGGCATTAATCTTGAAAATTCATGTTTTTCACATGGCCAGTTATATGTCGCCTGTTCTCGTGTCGGAATACTAACAACACTATTTATATACGCGCCAGAAAATAAAACTAAGAATATTGTGTATCATAAAGCATTAGAATAATAAACACTTTGTTTTTGGAATAATTTTGATTTATTAATATACCAACAGCAATACTTAATAAAGAAATTAACTTAATTCAGATAAAAAGGTAACAGATATTTCTTGATTATAGGGCAGCACGAAGGTCGCCGGGTCAGCTAGTAATTTATAATTTTGTACATCCTGTGATAATCAACAAGTTGTTCCAGCAGGATTACTAAAACAACAGCACACACGGCTTGTGCCACAACTATTTTTTTGCATGAAAGTTCTTTATGGCCGAATTATCTCGAGAAATTCAGAATTCAATTGGTCAGCAAGTTTACGAGATTTACCTTCACCTGTTTATTTTCTAGAACGAGTGAATGTTAATAAGTTTCAAACTATGGAACAGTTGAAGCTTAACATTTAAGCTGAGATCAGGAGAATAGAGACACATTTTTGCGTGCTGTTATGCAAAATGCCTGTTTAAGAGCCTCATTGTGCATCAATGAGAATGGTGGTCATCTTTCTGTTATATTTTTATAATTAAAATTTACATCAAGCAAAGATTATATCATAAAAAAAAAATAAAATAAAATAAAAAAAAAATTAAAAAAAATAAATTAAAAAAAAATTAGAAATAAAAAAATGTGTTAGCAGGTGTGACTTTTGGCCCACCCTGTATATTATGAGCATAAGCTCTGTTACAAGAAATCAGCTCGCCTCTTAATATACTTCTTAGATTCATCACTTTATCAATACATTCCCTAAAATATTCTATTAATAAGTATTAAGTATTTTATTTAAAGCCTTAAAGTATGCTTTCCTATAAATAAATCAATAAGTTAATTTAATTTAGTGATATTCAATCTCTATTCATTAATACACACAAAAATTCAAATATTTTTCATATAAAAGGAAGGACGACTCTTATCATTATATTACACTAGCCAATCCCGGCGCGCGTTGCTACGCCCCTTCATGAATTTTAATTGCATTCCAAATTTTAATCGAATATCAAGTGCAAGGCTAAAAACTATAACTTTTTCTTTATTAGCGTGGCACTGCCCACTTTTCTAATTACGAAACTATATAGTCATGACAGCTCAATAAGTGTGCAAAGTTTCAGAAAAATCGGTCCAGTGCAAGTACCTCAAAATGATACCTATTTTTTAATGGGCGTGGCACTGCCCACTTTTCTAAGGACGAAAGTGTAAAGTCATGATAGCTCAGTATGTGTGCAAAGTTTCAGAAAATTCGGTCCAGTGCAAGTAGCTAAAACTGATAACTAATTTTTTATGGGCGTGGCCCCGCCCACTTTTTCAATCACGAAATTATAAACCCATGACAGCTCAATATGTGTGCAAAGTTTCAGAAAAATCGGTCCAGTGCAAGTACCTCAAAGTTAAAACTTTTTTAGGGGCGTGGCCCCGTCCACTTTTCTTATCACGAAATTATTAAGTCATGACAGCTTGATATGTGTGCAAAGTTTCAGAAAAATCGGTCAAGTGCAAGTAGCTAAAACTGATAACTAATTTTTTATGGGCGTGGCCCCGCCCACTTTTTTCATCCATAAACACTCCCCGGTATGTGTACAACAACTTACCAAAGTTTGAGCCCGATCGGTTTTACAGTTTCAGAGTCTATAGCTAACACACACACACACACACACACACACACACACACACACAGAGTTTCACTTTTATATATATAGATTAAGACAGTTTCTCTGTTCTCCATTCATTTATTCATTAAATCACACACGTAAATACATGCATTTTAGTCTATTCATTTTTTATATGTGTGTATACAATACATAGTATGTAAGTGTATGTATGTTATACGCCGTTATCAGTTGCCATCAATCATAATTGTTTGTGTATAAATTTACACTTGACACTATCAAATGGCGGAGCAGTGTGTTTTGTGTATACTTATGTATGTATGTATATACATAGTACATATGGATGTGTGTTGTTATGGTTGAAAAACTGTGTAAGTTTTTGTTGTGTTTCCTGACATGTTTTACAAAAAAAAAAAAAAAAAAAAAAAAAAAAATTAAAGAATGAATGAGTTCTAACTAGTAGATTGTTGAGCTTTGTTGATATTATTTTGTTTGTTATTTCAGCTCCTTTTTTATTATATTTTTGTATTGTGTGATCTGCTTTGACTGCATGTCTGACTATCTGCCAAATAAATTACTTTTTTTTTGAAAACCAAACCTTAACTAACAGACTCATTTACATGTGTACATTTGTATGTACATTCAGCAAAGTATAGTGTGTATGAAAAAACTTTTAAAAACATGGCGTCATCATAAAAAATAATAAAAGACAAGAAATATATACATTTGCGTTTTGATAAATTAAAAGCAAATATGTACCAAAATATTTTTGAAAAAATTGCGTAAAATTATACAGAAAATTTATTATAAATTCTTTGCCTTTTTAAATTCTTTTTCTATAGAAAAGGTTTGCAAAAAATTACCTTAAAATATGTTTTATCTATTTTATTTTTGATAGAAATTTTTACTTATTTTTTTTTAAATAAAATTAAAAAAAATACTTTTTTATTTCAAAACATTTTCTTTGTATAGAAAACCCTTTTAAATTATTTTTTTTATTTATAGAAAATTGTAAATAACCTCAATCTATACTTTTACGAATTTTCAAAAGATTTTCATTTTTAATAAAATTTTAGGAAAATTAATAATAAAAATTTTTTCATATTCTAAATATAAGTGTAACATTTTTCTTTTACATATAATTTTCTTAATTCTTCTGATACAATTTTAAAATAAAAAAACGATAACCCCGACATCGTCACAATGATATTTTCATAAATGAATTATTGCCACAGTAAATAAGAATGCGATAATGAACAAGCAAGAGTGCCGTGCCGAATCTGATAATACGCTTCGGCCGTGCCGAATCTGATAATACGCTTCACCATCATGTTCATAGGTATAATCCCACATCGTAGCTTAACCTATATTTCATGTTATACGCCATTTTTCTTTATTCAATTTTTACGTAGTTATCTGTCAAGCCTTTACATTTGATACCCATATTGTTGGGGCTAAAAAAAATTTCCGTCATTTTGTTTTAGACGCCATTTTGGATTTTACATTTCTTTATAATTGACTCTATTCTACTTGTCAAGCCCTTTCATTTGATACCAATACTTAGGGGGTTCAAGAAGTTACATTTGAAAATACCAGATTTGACCCATATATAAATTTATTGCCCGCCATTTTGTAGTTTCGGACAACATGATTTTTATTTTTTTAGTGCTTATATTGCAACTTTCTCGGTTGTCTAGAAGCTGAAAAAAATTGATTTTCATTTGTAAATTTTTGGAATATATATTTTAAACAATTTTTGCCTATAACTTTACCGATTAGAGCCTGTTTTATCCAAAAATTTTCTCGAATATCTCTAGAGGCATATTATATATACAAATAGTAGCAAAGGTACCTTTAAATTATTCTATGGCTGAAAAATTTCAATTTTGGTGGTAAAAATATGGGAAAAAACAGAGGCAGTCGTGCGTATTAGCTCATATCTCTGAAAGTTATGAAGCGATTTTGCTAAATTTCAAATGTGATTTATTCCCGGATATTTTCAAAAGATTGATACCATACACAGATCTGAGGAACATATAGTTGCTTCTAAATGTTGATTTCAACCAACACACGGACAGACGGACAGGTCTTAATCAGCTCCTCTATTCATAAGCTTTCAGAAAATATTACTTTACTAGCCCCTTAATGAATCGAAATGCATTCTGAATTTTAATTGAATATCAAGTGCAAAAACTTAAAAATTATAATTTTTTTATGGGCGTGGCATTGCCCACTTTTCTAATCACGAAATTGTAAAGTCATAACAGCTCAATATGTGCGCAAAGTTTCAGAATATTCGGTCTAGTGCAAGTACCTCAAAATGATACCTTTTTTTTATGGGCGTGGCACTGCCCACTTTTCTAATCACGAAATTATTAAGTCATGATAGCTCGATATGTGTGCAAAGTTTCAGAAAAATCGGTCTGGTGCAAGTACCTCAAAATTATAACCTTTTTTTATGGGCGTGGCCCGCCCACTTTTTTCACCCATAAACACTCCCTGGTATGTGTCCAACAACTTGGTAAAGTTTGAGTCCGATCGGTTTTACAGTTTCGGAGTCTATAGCTAACACACACACACACACACACACACAGAGATTCACTTTTATATATATAGATGGGGTCGGAAATGAAAATTATAGAAATTACAAACCGAATGAAAAAGCTATATATACCCTTATGCACCACAGGTGAAGGGTATAATAATGATGATATTGTCTGCTAGGACTCATTATTACGCGAAGGCCTACGAGACAAAATCAGCTTTACAGCCAAACCTAAACAAGAGCGGCAAGCGTTTTTGGGCTGTAAAAAATCTTATGTTCCAACAATTTGTATGAAACATACCGATATACAGCGACGGTAACGATTTGCAATTGGAAAATGTAATTTTGCCAAGGCATTAGTTTGCTGTAGTGCAACTGTTGTTGTTTTTCTTACCTTTGGAATTGTTAAAAAGTAATGCCATTTTAGCTATTTTGAGATTAATCTAGGGATTTTATTTCTATTTAGTGAGTTTTATTAAAAAACATAAGTGAACTTTACTGTTTATTACACAACATTGACGCTTTTATTTTGGTTACCGCTCAGCGGAATATTACGCAACGCCTGCCGCTCTTGTTTAGGTTGCTCTGTTAGTCTTCTATGGAAGTTTGAACATTTACTCTAAAAACTCATATATGACGCTAAAGAGAGATCAGAATTTGTCATCGATGACTTAACATTGTCAGCGTTTGTCACGATGAACTTTTTTTCACCTATAAAATTTCATAAAAACATGAAGATAAACGATTTCTTTTTTAAAATTATTTTCGATTAAAATTTTTATTTTTTTTAAATATATTTTTTACAATTTTTTCTATCCTACTTTACTATAGGCGGAAAGAGTTGCATCGCTTTGTTTGGACAACAAAAATTTTTTTCAGCGTACATTTGTATGTCTTGTGTAGACCAATTTTGTCTATATTTAAGTCTTGTTCAAACAGCGTTGTCAAAACGTTTGTTTGCCCAACGATGTCTGACATCAAAGGGCATTTTAAATATGAAACAAAGAGACGACACACAAAACTGCAACAAAATGCGTTTTACAAGTTTTCTCGATGTCAAAAAACATGAAAAAATTTTGACAGTTGCTTTGTCTATGTGCGAAAAAATCGTTGGCTTATGGAGAGGTATAATTAGGCATGCATGAGTTCCTAATGATGCTTGTAATCATCCATCATGAATTTAAAATTTTTATAGTGAAATTTATTCTGCTAGTCAATTCTCTTCTTATGATACCAATAACGACCCTGTCGGTTGTCTAGAAGCTGAAGAAACAATTTTATTTCCTTTTGTAAATTTTACGAAAAACACCGAAGTAGTTGTATTTTGGAACTTCAAGAAGATTTGTTAGGTTTTTCTCAGCAATAATTTTCCAGGCTGCGGCTTGCAATTTATATACTTATTCCCGTCGTTCCAGTGTGGAGCATAGGGCCAGCTTGCAATTTGTGTGTCCAAAAAATGCTTTGGAGCTTTTAAAACTTGATACACAGTTGAGCTCGATTATCCGGGTTAGTCGGGACCGGAAGCGTTTCGGTTAATCGATTTTACCGGTTAATTAAAGTAAAATTTTGTACTCGTACTAACAGAAATATTTGTTTTGACACGGTAGATCTTAATTTTATCTTGTTCTGTAATGTTCGAAGTTGCAGAATTTTCCAAAAAGTTCAGCAAGGTGCTGGATGCGTTTATAGCATCTTGCAGTAATCAAATTTATCATCTTCATCAGAATCATACGAACTTATTTCGTTACCAGGTACATCATAGTGATTTGTCAAGCGTATAAGTTCTTCATCAGACAAAATCGGAAATGAGGGTGCATCCTTATTACAGTTAAGCCGAGTTTTTACATCATGAACGCTCAAGTTGTCCGCTATATTCACCATTTTAATAATTTTTAATCCTGAATAATTAAGGTAATCACAGGTAAACGATTGAAATAAAATATCTTCCTTTCATTATTGATCCCGAATAATTGATATTCCCGGTTAATCGAATCACGGATAATCGATGCTCAACTGTATTTAAGAAACATAAATTTTTTTGATTATTTTTGCCTATAACTTTGCCGATGAATGACCTATTTGTCAAAAATTTCTTACGATTATCCATAGAGGCATGTCATAGTTGTAAATAGTAACAAAAGTGTCTATAATTTATCCCTAAACTGAAAAATTTTAATTTTTGTGGTTAAAATATGCCAAAGAATAGAGGTAGTAGTAGTAGTAGAGTAGTAGTAGTAGTAGCTCATAACTCAGAAAGTTATAGGAAGATTGTGCTGGTTTTTAATATCGATTTATTAGCGAAATTTTTCAAAAGATTGATGCCACATGCAGGTCTGGCTTCTAGAAGTTGATTCCCACCAACACACTGAGAGAAGGACAGACGAACATAGCCTAATCGACTACCCTATTAATAAGCTTTCAAGAAATGTATATGTGTAATACGTTGTCTGTTAACAGATGATCTTGAGGACACATATCTTATGCACACACTTACACAACTCCATTCATTTAATGTACCAAATTTCATTGTGTACTGCATGCTAAAATATCAAATAGGGAACAATTGTCAGCAACAGTTTTCATGAGATAACAAGCATAAATTTGCCATCATCACACTTAATTTTTTTTCTATTGTTGTAGCTGTCCTACAACGAGAAAGAAAAAAATCAACAATAATGACATTAACTGCTACATACAACCAATGCTACTTATAACTATAGGCTAACATCAACCCAATCACTATACTTGTCATCCTACATCCTGCCAACGTTTCCCATAAGGAATGTGTGTAAATTGAGAATATTTTCTCGTTTTAGATTAGCATGCACACATACTATCGCATGTGAATGTCTACCAAAGGGTTGCATAGTATTTGACAAAAATCTTGTAGGACATTACACAGCGTAAAAGTTGCTTCAGGTGTTGAATAAATAATGTTTTTTTTTTAAGAGGCGGCGATCTTTGATTTGAAATAAAATAGAGAAAAATTTATTGGTTTAAATTTTTAGATCAATTTATGTTATTTTAAATTTATTTTGACCGTTGCTAGAGTGTATATGGCGTAATCCGGAAGACCAATTTGCATACATCTTACGCAGGCTGTATTTTGACAATTAAGGCTTCAAATATTTGCTTCTAAAGTAACGATCAGTTCTGTTTTATCATTATAGCTCTGAGACTTCAAATATCACCATCATTATAGAGTTCCGTCAAATCACAAAAACGAGACGGCCTGTTAACAGATCTATTTTTTTAAATTATTCATTTGCTAAATGTTTCTCTCATAAAATTTATTGTGTCATGTCACACAATCCTGCCGAAACCAAATGTCTGTAATGCTAATGAATTTCAATCAAGGCATGAACAAATTAAGAAGCACATCATTATACTGTTTACTATAACGTTATGACACGAGACGACGATTGCACCCTACACTTTTGTTTATTGACATAACCATAGAGCCAAGAGAGTGTTTCGTCCGATTCCTTAAAAGTTTGTCAAATTAAACTGTGATTTTCTAAATAAATTTAAGCAATTCACAAACATTGCTATTCGTGATAAGTTGCTAAACCAAACTAACCTCGAAATAAGCGAGAACTTTAAATAAGCTGTAAAAGAAAAAGAAACGATAATGTCAATTTAAACTTCTACAAGTCTGAATAACGTTTTGCATAGTCGGGGCTATCGTCTGAATAGTTCTTCGAATATTGTTGACTGTTTTTTTCTGCGTACAGATTTTTTAATAAAACATTACAAATTCAATGGAATGACAAAATTGTTGGCTTTATTAGCTTATAGATTTTATGGCGTTTAATATCTCAAAATAATTTCTAACATATGACCTCCGTGATTGCGTCTTTTTTCGTCAATAGTGTATTGAATCTTGGCTTATTAAATAACAACGGTTGCTGATTTAAGGCCATGACTGACTACCCTACAAAGTCGCGCGATAATCTCAAATAAAAATCTGATATAGTTCTGTCCTACATGAGAAAATTGCATCAAAATGTGTGATTGAATGCCACACTGTCATACAAAAAAGATATTTTTTTTACAAATATTATCGATCCCAAAATAATTTTTTCTTTTCTATGCAATTCGAGTATAAATAAATGACTTGTTGTAATTTTTTTTGTACAGCTGGTTTACAAAAAGCATCTCTGATCGCACAGAAACTACTATTTTATGAAAATTTCCAAAAGATTATTAAAAGGGGACACACTTGTCAAAAAATCTCTCGCACATATGAATTTTTTTGCCCACCATCACAGTTTTTGAACACACATACCGTTTTTGACATATCGAATTAATAAATCTGATAGTCAGTCATGGCCTTTATGAGCATAAACCAGAGACTTGACGTAACCCCACTGAAAGTAGTCTAAAGGTGTCAAATCGCACAAAGGAGGTAGGTGGCAACGACCAATTTTTAGGATAATTTGGTTGCCAAACATTTGGCTCAAGAAAGTGATAGTTTCACGCGTTGTAGGGCAACTGTGACCTCTTGTAGGAATTACAACTCCGGCAAATGATTTGCAATTACATGAGAAAACAATTGCAAAGAATAATTTGTCTACAGCGTTCGCTATTCAGCAAATCGAGTCCTCTATCACATTCGCATCTACAGGGGCAATAGCTTCATCTGTAGGCACGATACGGGTTTGATATGAATGAATATTACCCAAAAGAGTTAATGTGGTCGAGAACCGATCTGTAGTGTTGTGTATTACTTGATCGGATGGACAATTTTGCGCACAGTAAGCTTGACGAAGTGCTCTATACACGCAAAGAAAAAATATGGTTGTGGTAATTATAATCGAACAGCAACATACTATGATTGAATTGTATGATTATGGTTAAAACATACAATGGTTGCCAATTATTATTATCATGTTTAATTGAAGCATAATGCAACTACATTTGAAATCGACAATCTATGCTTTTTTACGGCAAATTGTTGTCTTGAGCTGTTAGTTGAATATAATGGTTTACTTACCATTTTAAATGCAATTTTTATACCAATATTTTTTAAAAATTTTCTTGTTTATTTTCAAGTTTCTCCAATTTTTTCACAATTTTTTTATATTTTTTTGACATCTCAAACTATTAAGATAATAATATATTATTCAGCAAAAAGAACAGTTGAAAACAAATTATTATTAAACAAGTAAGAGCGCTATATTCGGCCGTGCCGAATCTTATATACCCTTCACAACGTGTAGTTATGCAATAACAGTAGTTTGTATCACCATTCATCCCATATAAAATACATACATACATATAAAATACATACATATATAAAAACAACCCATTTTAAAATTATAACTTTACGTATGTATGTTAACAGAAAAAATACAAAAAAAAAAATTAAAAAAATTAAAAAAAATTAAAAAAATTTAAAAAAAAATTTAAAAAAAAAATTAAAAAAAAAATTTTTTTTAAAAATAATTAAAATATATATAATAAATATAAAACAAAAAAAAAATTTAAAAAAAAATTTATAAAAAAAATAATAAAAATATAATAATATATTAAATAAAAAATAAAAAAAAAAATTAAAAAAAAAATTTTTTTATGCCACGTTTTCTCTAACCAGTTACACGTTTGTATGTATGTATGTTGTTGTTGTAATGTTGTTTTTGTGAAAAAAAATCGAGGTGGTCGTGGGTTTTTACTCATCTCTCAGTTGTTTATGTACCGATGTCTCTGATTTTCAATACCGATCTACTCCCGAATATTTCTGATATTTTAATACCTCACCCGGGTCCAAGCGATGTCAGGGGGCTTCAAAAAGTTGATTTCAACATACACACGGACAGACGGTCAGACTGACAGAGCTTAATCGACTTTGTCGGACTAGTTTTTTTTAAATCAAAATATTTTTAAACGACAACCATTTCGAAATTTGTAGAAAAAATAAACTTTAAATGATACAATGCAAACAAATGCTTGATTATCGTGACAAAATATATGATGAAATAAAAGAAAAAAAAAAATAACTATTTCTTGTTTTCGACAACCAAAGATTGTTATAGCAAATATAATATGACCATCGTGATCATGTCGTAACCATGGTTTTTCTTTGCGTGTAAGTTTGGCGTTTTGTGCGAGTATTTTTTAAATAATTATCCACGACCTGTAAACACTGTTCTGGTGTAAGATTTTGCAAGGTGATTTTCTAAAGTATACTAAGAAAATGTCCAACATTCTTCAATAGTATGGCAGAGAGTTTTACAGTTGTCTCTATCGGAAGTTGTATACGTTTAAAAATTTTAATTTTTGGTTCGGTTGAGGTCCGCAAATTATTTCCGTACACAACGAGCTATTTTTAATACTAAAAGAAACAGAAAGAAAGTATTGAAGCCGTCAAACGCGGTGGCCTATTAAAATAACTGCCTAACAGTGCCATAGCTTCCTTTGTTTTATCTATGGCTTCATCTTTTACCTTTATATTTAAAATTTAGCAATAGTTCTTTGAAAAAAAACAAAAAAAAAAAAGAAAATCTTTTTAAAATTATGAATTAATATTTATTGGTTCCTATTACAAACCCTGCCTGTATGCAACAGAATTTACACTAAACGTAACCAAAAGATACCTGTATGCCGTAACGTGTAACAGGTTTATTTTTAAAGAATTTTCATATGTTTTACTTTGAGTTTTTATGTTTTTTGTGTGTGTGGACTGTCTTCAAAATTTCAAGCAAATCTATCCATCTTCTAAACAAGCAATAAGAGGAACATTCTCGTATCGTTATTTTGCCGAAATATTTTCTGGCATACAGCATTAAACTTTGGGCAAAGTCGAGAAATTGCTAAGACAAATCAATGAATGTGCTTGTGCATTGCCTTACTATTCACATACCAGAGGCAGGAACAACAGTAGCAGCAACGTAACCGTAACGTATTAAAGCATATTTGCAATATAAAGCAAATTACATTGATATGCAAATACATGTGTAATAAAAATTTCATTGAGGTTGTGTTGTTTTTGTTGATTTCGTTGTTGTACTATTTATTGTGTGTTTTCCTTTGTTCACTTTATCAATTCTTAAAGGCAAAAGGCACAGTGTGCTTTTTACTTAAAATATCAATAACAAACTTATGGGAGTTTTAGAATATGATCTAAGAAGTTGCTATTTAATGCAATACTTAATAAAAAATAAAATAAATTAGGATTTCGCTTTACCGCTGGACACAAAAAGGTGACGACTACTGTTTAAAAAAAGCCCAAAAATCGTTTGAGGCGTTTTATCCCTTACGCTGCTTTTAGTGTGAATATGTATGTGTGATGAACACCTCTTCTAGGACAGTTAATTACTAAACCCTTTTCACTAAAATTCTAATCATGAAGGCTGTAGGAGCTTATCTTGAGTTGAAATGTTAACGATCATTTCGTTGATCTCTGACAAGAATAGAAAAAATTGATAATTTTGCCGCGTTGTGTGGACTGTATGCATTCATTAAAAACTATCCAAAAATTTATAAAAGCCTTTAAACAGAGGCACTCATGTTCATTTGCATATAGCTCAAAAAGTTATGGTGCGCTTTTACTCGATTTCAATAGCGTTTGATTCCAAAATATTTGCAAAAGATTGATACCGCAGATCAGTATGTGTGCAACATGTGGATGCTTCTAAAAATGTAAAATAATTAATTTTGTTAAAAACAGTTATTTATATTCTATTAAAATTAACTTTTATAAAAATTGAAATTTTTAGGGCGTGGCACTGCTTACTTTTTCTTTTAAAATAATAAGGTTTCAGTTTAATTCAATTTTTTTTTTTGCAAAATTTCATAAGAATCGGTTAAGTAAGAATTGTTACAGAAGAATATTTACATTGTGTGGGCGTGGCATTGCCCACCATTATAACACTAAGTTCGAATATAAAAGGAATTTAAGGCTAAAAAATAAAAATCAGATGTCAAGAATTGTTAAACAAGAAGATTAACATTGTATGGGCATGACATTGCCCATTTTTCTTATAAAAATTATATGCGTACAAGAGCAAGAACTTAGTCTTGCAATAGGTGAAAATTTTCAGTAAAACATTTTTTGGTTTTAATTATAAAACAACGCACTGTGCTTTGTGTCTTCCTATCATGGTTTGCCATGTCACTACTTGCGTGTGGATGTGTGTACATTTTTCAAATGTTGTATGCATGTGCACGCAAGTTTAATACAAATTTTATGTAGTACCTACATACATACATATGTACATACATATCGTTAGCTTAGTGTGCAATCTGCCCAAGTCCTATTTAAGAAGCATAAAAACGTTGTCTTTTATTTTGTTTTTAATATTTTTTAAATCTGTAAAACGCAGATTTGTTATTTTTCAAAAGCATTATTCGAACTATTTATAAATGATGCCGTCAGAGAGAAATAGCTCTCTTTGGACTTAGTACATTTGCTTTTTACGATTTTGTTATTTTTATCTGGACTAGACGCATTTTCTTATAAAAATGTTTTTTTATTAAACTTAAAAAAAAATGTATAATCCCAAAAGGTAGAGTTGGGTTAATCGGTTACTTTAGTTAATTTTTGCTAACAACCTCTTTAATTTTTTGCACAAACCACAAGGTAATTTAATTGGGGTTCGTGAAAAAAAAACACGACTGAGGTTGTTGACAAAAATTAATTAAAGCAACGATTTGTGCCCAACTCTACAAATGAGTGACATTAAGAGTGGGTTCAAGTTTCTTTCGGGCAATTTTGATGGAATATTATAAAATAGTTTTTTCTCTCTTGAGTGTGATTTATTTAGTTGGTTTGCTCTTAAAGTTTTATTTAACAGTTTTTTGTTGTTGTTACTACACTATAGTTGTGGGTTGCAATCCGCCTGAAATATGTAAAGAGCTGGTCGGCATAAAAGCTATAGTGCCCAACTGATTGTTTATTTTAATCGTTATATTTGTTTTATTTTGCCAAACACAATTATCTAATTACTTTTTCTAGATTATTTACAATATTATTAAATTTAGCTTTAAGAATAAAACAATGTCTTGAAGTTATAAAAAGAAAGAAGCAATAATTTTGTCTGTGTAAACTTAAAACAAAAATTTCGACAGTAAAATTAACTAAAATTAAATAATTAATTTTTTATTTATTATTATACAAGGTGGGCCAAAAGAAGTCATCCAATGTTGTTTGGCTCTCATTTTTTCCTAAATGAAAAACTTCGACTCTGCTTATTGATTATGATTATTTGAACCTTAAGAATTTTATTGGTCAAGTCCAGAAGATGATATCGGTCAAATGGGTGCCGTCACAATTGCCTGCTATATGGACTTCGGGTTGTCCTTGAGGGCTTCCACGGTCTCGGGCTTGATCACGTAAACACGGGACTCCAAAAAACCCCACAAAAAAGTCTGGAACTGTTAAATCGGACCATCTTGCGGGCCAATGTAAATCGCCAAAACAAAAGATAAGGCGACCCGGGAACGCCAGCTTCAGAATATCGGTTGTAGGTCGCGCAGTGTGTGCCGTTGCTCCGTCCTATTGGAACCACATGTCTTCCAGTCCTAATTCGTCCACTGTTGTCTTTTGACCAGCGGTGTCCTCAAAAAAATATGGCCCGATAACTCCTTCAGCGTGAACCGCGCACCATGCAGTCACTTTGAGAGGGTGTAATGGCTCCTCGTGCATTACTCGTGGATTTTCGGTGCCCCAGAAGCGATAGTTTTGCTTGTTCACGTACCCGCTGAGGTGGAAATGAACCTCATCGCTCATTCTGATTTTGGTCGAAGAATCGTCACGATTGCTTGTTCATTTGTATCCTACATCTGTCTATTTCACAAATGTCAAAACAGATTTGACATTGGCCGCCATTTGCAAAAATAAGAGCATCTTCCAATAGGGTGATTTATTTTGGCGCACTTTGTATTTAGCACATGTTTTTGTCTTCGTTTGTTTTTTTTTAGAGATTTAGCAAATTTGTTTACCATAGCAAAACACTAGGTTAGAATCGATATTACGACATTTTTTTATTTGTGAATTATGCATTTAAAGTCGTACTATCTTACTGCATTCAAATCTTAATTTTGTAAAAAATTGGACTTGAACAGTTTGCACTCTAAGCTAACGTTATGTACATTTATAAATAAGTAAGTATAGTATGTATAGAAGTATATATGTACATATATAAGTATCTAGATGACAAAAATATTATCATGCATATTGCTAGTGCCGTTGGTATGTTATGCAGACAAAAGCAATATTCTACACAGCGTTGTCAACTTTAAAATTTCAAAAAGCACCGAAACCCCTAAAAAAGCGCGTAATTTTCATAAAAAATCACTGAGTTTAAAATGTGTACAAATTTAACTTTACATTTGCTAATATAATCATTACTTAAAAAAAAATAAAGCTTTTAGATGCCAGTTGCCCCCTAAAATAAATTTTTTTACAAATGGCAATAAGACTGGAGTTTTGATTGATATCGATAATCGAAATACAAGTCTAAAGATATTCTGTTCTTTATATTATTAGGCCAAAACATCCAAATGTACTATCAATGCAAATATTGACCTTATCAGGGTGTCAATTTGTGCTCTAAAAAATTTTAAAATGAAAAGTATTTGCATATTAATTTCTCTTTTTTTATTTTCACCAAGGTTTAATCAACTTGAAACTTTACTTACAAAATAAATTCTCGTAACAATTTCATTTTATAAAAAGTAGGTGGTTTATGTCTCATAAACCATACAGGATATCAACAAACCAGTATCGGAAATAAGTTACAATTAATAATAAACAAGCAAAACACTCAAATAACAGAAACATTGTATACTATCAATCCTTATAATCTTCTTAATTATTAGTTTTAGTATCATAAGCTGAAAGTATTATCAACATAATATTTATCATTTTACAATGAGTAAATATTTTTTAGCTTTGTTAAGATACAAAATACGTAAGGGTAATTAAAGATATTTACCCTTACAAAAATTGTTTTCAATTAAAAAAATTATTTTCAAATTTAGTATTTGGTGTCACTGAAATAAAAATAAAAGCACTAAAAACTTTTAAAAAAATCACCAAGCACTAACTCGCAATTTTTTCGCTTCCAAAATGTTAAAAATCACCAAAAACGGTGATAAAATCACCGAGTTGACAACGCTGATTCTACAATATTATGGTTTTCTCCTCTATATATATCTCTCTCCTTCTCTCGTTTTCTTTTACAGTTTTTATTTATTTCTTCTTTTTTCGTATTTACCACACAATCTATACAGCTTTATTATAATAAAAACACAGCTACTACTTTGCTATAGAAGCTTTTAAGTAGGAATACCGAAAATTCACATGTTGTAGTACACATCTAAGAGTGACAATGAGTTACCAATACATCTGTTTATTGTATCAAATGCAATAAAGGATAACAATAGCATAAAACTAAAACGTAATTACAGTTGGACTAGTTGAATCATATGACACTCTATTTATTATCATTTTTTAGTTTAAGACACACGAATATTTTTATACCCTTCACCACTCACAGGAGTTTTTGTATATAGCTCTGTCATTCCGTTTTTAATTTCTACAATATTCACTTCCAACACCTTAATGTATATATTTTTAGAAAGCTTATGAATATGCGAGACGATTGAGCAATGTCCGGCTGTCCATGTATTGATCGAAATCAACTTTTAGGAGCCCCCACATGTTTCATAGACCTGTATGTGGTATCCATCTCTTAAAAATATTCGGAAATAAATCGCTGTTAAAATCCAACGACTAATGAAACATGACTTCCTCTATTGTTTCCTATTTTTTTACCACAAAAATTTGCATTTTTCAGCCTTAGGATAATTTCTATGGTTTTCATGGGCAACCGCGTATATTCATTTTATACGATTTTGAGTTAATAATGCCATATTGCTTGGTTTTAAACGGCCTTTACTTGGTTTTAAAAATTTCTCAAATAAGATGGACCCATTCCGATAATTTTAATGGCATAACAACATAACTTCTATATATTTACAAAAATCGTTCAGCACTAACATGGTTTTGTAGCTCTCCTGAAAAATTTAATTTTAAGACATACGTGGTTGCCCATGAAAACCACAGATTTATCGATACATTTGCTAGGCTATTCGTAAAAATTCGGAAAAATCGGTCAAAAGGCAAAAATTGTCTGTAAAAATATTTATTATTTTCAATATATCAAGTTTCTGAGGGCCCGAAATAATTAATAGTACTGTTAGTGACACCAATTTACAAGCCGTAGCCTAAAAAAATATTTCTAAGAAAAACTAACAAATCGGTTCAAAACTAACTGAGATATCTACTATGAAATAAAATCGGTCCGGTTTTTTTTCTAGAAGAAATACAAACTAATTTTTTTCCTAGTTGATCGACTGGATCAGTAAATAGAAGGGCTTGATGGCGGAATATAATACATTATAAAAAAAACTTAAAATCAATAATGGCCGCCACTACAAAATGGCGTGGAATTAATTTATTTATGGGTCAAATCTAATATTTAAAAATGTAACTCCTTCAACCGCTTCAACATTGATATCAAATGAATGGGATTGATTAGTGAAATATTGTAGTCTATGAAAAAGTTGAAATCCAAGATGGCGTCTTAAATAAAAAGGGAAATATATGGGTCAAATCAAATAATAACAGCTTCTTTCTCTTTAATCCCGTCAAAATTGGTATCAAATTAATGGACTTGACTAGTAGAATACAGTAAACTGTTCGAAACAAAATGGCGGATAATTTTTTTCTTAATCATTTGAAATGAAGAGCTTGACTAGTAGAATCTATGGCAGCTGTGTAAAAATTCAAAATCAAAGATGGCATCGGAAATAATAAAGTAAAATGGCGTAAAACATTTAATCTGATATCTGAACTAGACTACAATGTGGTAATTAAAACTATGTACTGGATGGTAAAGGGCAGATTCTGCATGGGCGAATATAGCACTCTTATTTGCTTTAACTAAAATTTGAATAGTTTTAAAAGAGATAAAAAAAGTAAAAGTTTTAGTGAAATTATTTCGCAATTTAGATTTTTTTATTCTGAATAAACGGTACAACTTTCGAAATTAAGTTTCTTACTTAACTAACTTTCCATCCCTGGTGTAGGGTACAAATACAACATTAATATCAACAGATAACACTACGAAAAGAAAAGCAAATAGAAAAAAATTTTATGGAAATATTTTTTTCTCTGGTATTTTTATATGTCAGCACAATTATTTTTTGGCTTAAGTTCATTATCAGTTGAATAAAAATATACGTGCATGTACATATTACACACATCCATACATCTATATTTTATGCAATATTATCCTGAAATTATGCTTTAAATTATTTCATATGACAAATGCCTTGAGGTTGGCTGTGAAAAATGTATGAATTTTTTTTTATAATTTTTTTTTTGGTAATTAACAATTGGACTGAAGGCTGTTAAATAATACATAAACTTTCAATACTTTCAGCAATTTTTTGAAGATTGAATAAAAGAGGTTTTTTTGATAGAAAATGTTTGGAAAAATGTACTAGGAGGTTGAAAAACGAAATAAGTTGCATCTAGACAGTTTTAAATTGTGTTACTTTTTTACCTTTACTTATATATGGTGGGTACATTTGCTTTGCATTGTTTGTAAAAGGATTTTCTGAGCCCTAAATTCTACAGTTCTGTGTATCCACAAAGCCATTAAGATAGAAATGCGCTTCATCGGAGAATATTGAGAGATATTTAGAAGAAAAAGTGTACGTCAATAAGCCAAGAACAATTCAAGAGCTTAAGAATGAGATAATTTACCTGATTAACGATATTGAACCTCAAATACATGTGTCTAAATGTCATGGTCAATTTTGGACCATCGCACTCTGTAAATCACAAATCTAGCTGGAAAAAATTAAAAAAAAAAAATGTTCAGCAACATTCCTTCTAATCGTTTAATGAGCTTCTCAATACAATAGGTAACTGTAATTTATGTTTGGTTTTTTTTGTTTTAAACTCTGATTAGGAAAAAGTCAGTTGTTGTCAACTCATGCGTTCAGATTTCAAAGAAAAGCGTATTTTTTGTGTGACTTTGGTTTATGATTAAAAAGGCTACGTTGATTTTATTGTCATAATTTTTAAAAAGCTTCATTTCAGCGAAATTTATTACGATCTTCATTTAAATACTTCCATTATAAGTATTAAAAAGAATTTTTTTTTGTGAGCAGTTCAGAAAGTGCAAAAAATAAAATATATATTTTTTTTAAGTAGAGTTAAAGCTGTTTATTCCAGATTGTTCCGAAGTAAAACTATATTTGGGTTAATCTTTTAAATGTTCACTTTAAGGTAAACCAAAAACATCTTGCGCATTTTTGCGACCGCCACACATTTTTTTTTCCTTCCAGTATGACCTCCACTTCTTCGCGAAAGGTATTTTTGAAGAATGGGTAAAAACTCCCAAGGTCTTATTGGTATTAATAATGGTTAGGTATGGGCTTTAAAATATACCAGAAGACGTGAAAAGAAATTTTAAGGCAAAAATAAATATTATTTGTTTTAAGCTAGCTGAAAAATAGATCAAAAGTGGAAGACATCGTGACCGTTTCTTAAAATCAAATTCAGTTTGGCTTGATAAACCGTATATGTTGCCTGAAAGTTGTTTACTAGAAAAACATATAAAATAGACACAAATACACATCTTTTCAATCGACTCTTAACTTCTTCGGATCCTTTTATCGCAAGTTTGCGTCACATTCCCTTTCGAGTTCGAGGTTTGATAACAAAAGAAGTTATTTCATTATTATCTGTTGATGCCTTTGAGGAGGAAGAGTCCTTAACGATGCATATGAAAGTGTATAAAGCTCTATGTGTGTTTATGTGTATTATTAATGTAATAAAGCAAAAACTAGTAAAGAAAACAATTATTTATTAAAAATGTTTTGATATTAAAATGATTATCTCCGACTCCTTACGAAAAAACTCACATAATAATTTTATTAACCATGAATCTTAGTTATATTCAACCTTAATGCTAGTATATATGTATATAGCTACAATTAACCTTAGAAGATGTATTTAAAAAAACCAATTTTTTATTAAAAAATTTTTTCTTTTTTTTTGACATTGAGAACTGCTTATTATACCCTTCACACAGTGAAAAAGGGTATATATAGGTTTGTCATTCCGTGTGAAATTTCTACAATTTTGATTTCCGACCCCATAAAGTATATATTTTCTGAAAGCTTATGAATAGGGGAGTCGATTAAGCGCTGTCAGTCTGTCCGTCTGTCCGTCTGACCGTCTGTCCGTGTGTATGTTGAAATCAACTTTTTGAAGCCCCCCGACATCGCTTGGACTCGGGTGAGGTATTAAAATATCAGAAATATTCGGGAGTAGATCGCTATTGAAAATCAGAAACATCGGTACATAAACAACTGAGATATGAGCAAAAACCCACGACCACCTCGATTTTTTTTTCACAAAAGCAACATTACAACAACAACATACATACATACAAACGTGTATACTGGTTAGAGAAAACGTGGCATCGAATCCCAGCTGAGCCAAAAAAAATTTTTTTTTAATTTTTTTAAATTTTTTTTTTTTATTTTTTTTTTTATTTTTTTTTTTATTTTTTATTTAATATATTATTTATATTATTATTATTTTTTTTTTCTAATTTTTTTTTTTTAATTTTTTTTTTGTTTTGTATATATTATATACATAATAATTTTTTAAAAAATTTTTTTTTTTTTAAAAATTTTTTTTTTTTTTTAAATTTTTTTTAAAATTTTTTTTTTAAATTTTTTTTAAATTTTTTTTTTTTTTTTGTTTATTTTTAACATTCATACGTGAATTTATAATTTTACAATGGGACGTTTTTATATATGTATGTTTTTATATGTATGTACGTATTTCATATGGGATGAATGGTGACACAAACCACTGTTATTGCATGAATTCACGTTGTGAAGGGTATATAAGATTCGGCACGGCCGAATATAGCGCTCTTACTTGTTTTTGCCTCATTTTATTAAAAAATCGTCTTTTTTTAAAAATTTAATTTTTTATACTTATTTATATATTTGAACTAAATTTTTATTTAATTCATAAGTATTTATCAAGTGAACCCAACGCGATTTATTAATTTTGTCCAGTTAGATATTCCATTTACCACACTGTGCATCGGATAGAAGTATGCCACCGAAGCCGTGCCGAGGATTTAGCCGATATTTTATTTTACATATCGGCCCCTGTGCGCGAAATTATCGTATGTTACATTTTTTTTTAAGAAATCGACTTTTTATGCAAATTGGTTCTACATCCATTTATCCATCTGCTGATAATATGTTATAGCGATAACTGTTTTAGTTATGGAGATAACAGTGTGTAAATTTTATCGTGTGTAGCAGTGTTATTTATGTCTTTATTTAAAAGTAATCTCCTGAAAAATTTCGTTTATATAACATACGATAATTTTGCACAGGGGGTGATATAACTGTCATAGATCTTTCTATCATAACAAAATATATTAAAGATCATTATCGAAATTTTTTTTTTTATTTACAACTAGAAAAGCCCGGCGCGCATTGCTACGCCCCTTAATGAATAAAAATGCAATTGAATAAATTGAATATCAAGTGCAAGAAACTAAAAATTATAACCTTTTTTAATGGGCGTGGCACTGCCCACTTTTCTAATCACGAAACTGTAAAGTCATGACAGCTCAATATGTGTGTAAAGTTTCAGAAAAATCGGTCCAGTGCAAGTACCTCTAAATTATAACTCTTTTTATGGGCGTGGCCCTGCTCACTTATATAACCACGAATTTATATTAATATGTATGCAAAATTGCAGAAAATTCGGTCCAGTGCAAGTACCTCAAAATAACAACTTTTTTTATGGGCGTGGTCCTGCCCACTTTTCTAATCACGAAATTATATAGTCATGACAGCTCAATATGTGTCAAAAGTTTAAAAAAAATCGGTCCAGTGCAAGTACCTCAAAATTATAACTTTTTTTATGGGCGTGGCCCCGCCCACTTTTTGCCACCCATAAACACTCCCTGGAATGTGTACAACAACTTGACAAAGGTTGAGCCCGACCGGTTTTACAGTTTCGGAGTTTATAGCTAACACATACAGACAGATTTTCACTTTTTTATATATAGATTCAGATCGTGCGTTTCAGTTGGACCACCCGTGAAAAAATCTATTTTTTTCTACAAAATAAATTTTTGTTACACACTATTCAAACATAAAGTTGTCTTTTCTGTCTTTAACACGATTTAAATATTTGTTAGTTACTTTTCAAATTTAAAGTTGTTTTTGTATTTCTTAAAAATGATTTTTTTTTATTAATGTTTTCTTACATTATTTTGTTTTACAAAAATTTTACTTAAACTTCATTCACTTTATATTTCGGTTAAATAATTGCCAACATGACTTTATATATTAACGCAAGTCTTTGGTTTTTTTCCTCCATATAGGATTAATGGCTGTGATGTAAAACAAGTTTACGTGAGAAAGTCGATTATTAAACATTTTGTAGATACATAAAACCTAAAAGTAGGCAACACATTTCATTTATATTTTTAATTTTTCTTAAAGAGTACCTGAATTTAAATAAATACTGCTATCAAGCTAATATTTTGTTTAAGTTTACTTTATTTCATGGTTTTTTTCTGATTGTAATGCTTTCATTGATCACATTTAGCTGTAATAAGAAATCGATTCTGTTTAAGCTTTAATATATCAAGTGCAAATATCCAATAAAAATTTGGGTTTAAAGCAAGCACACTCTATGGTTTCGGTTAAATATCCTTTTGTAAAACATTAGACAAATGACATTAAGTCATGACAGTTACATTTGTGTACAACTCACGTTTGTTGCTCAATTTAGAAGTCAGAAAAATTGTGCATAATTTAGTAATTTATACATTGCAGTGGAAAACGGAAGTATGTATGTAGGTATACCTCAATATCCTTGGCTTATATCCCTACTGACAAATTCTTTTACGTTCGATAAGAAGCTACAATTTGTTACTTATTTTTTTAACAACAATTTCTAAACTAATTTAAATTCATGACCAACAATTGGCATCAATTCTGTTGTTTACTTTTGCTCAAAAAAAAAATGAAGATACATTTTTTTGGAATTTATTTCATTGACTTACTTTCTCGTGCAATTTAAAAAAAATCAAATTGAAAATTATTGTGACAGAAAGATTTATAGTAAAAAAAAAGAACTTGAAAGTCTTAATACAAAAAAAAAGTTGAACTGAAAAACAATTTGCTTGATTATCTATTGAGTATAATTTATGTTGAACTAATTTTAAAGCTTATTTAAAGGTACACTGTAATAAATTGTCTTTAGTTAAAAGCCTTTCAAAATGCTTCCATTTAACTAATGACTATGCAAAGCACCTTCTTTTATCCGTTGCCACATTTAAGACACATCGTTACTATAAAATTTTTTGTTGATTAATCATCTTCTCAGAATCTGTATCAAGTAGCAATTTGCACATTATTAACATAAATGCATACTTCGGCTACCCGGTGATGAACGTACCTCACCACCAAACAAATGTTGGGGGTATATTAATTTTGTCATTCCGATTGTAACACATCGAAATATCCATTTTAGACCCCATAAAATTTATATATTCTAAGTCCGGCTTTCATTTTAGGACGATCTTGCTAAGTATGTCCGTCTGTTGCAATCTCAATAGAGCCAGAATTTTTCTTCTACACAAGGTTTGTTTGGTATTTTAAATGGGCCAAATCGGTATATTAGGAAAAGAGTTGTAGGTCGTAATGCAAGGCCAAAAAAACAATGTCCTTCCAACATCAAATAAAATTGCGGTTGTGTCTAAACGCATTGGCGTAGAGCGATAAAATTTCATGAGTAAAAAAAATATCTTTCCCTAAACAATTGCTCAAAATTGCCTTTTGATCAAAAGACTTGTAATAACGGAAAATTATGGTAAAACGCCTACATTAACGCCCACCTCCCAACCAACGCTTTACCCCGAATTCATATAATATCTCTATGAACAAGGATTTTGGAAGATTAAAGGACTCTATATTGAAATATCTAAGATGATTTTATCAGCAGAAAAAACTTTGACACGCCTAGTCCAACGCCCATTTCTTAGATAATTTACTGTTAATGAAATTGGAAAGCTCATAAAACCGACAAATTTAGATGTATGATGATGACATTTTTTTGGTGGTGGGTATAAAAAAACATTTGTCCAACTGATTCATTAAGCTCTATTTTAGATTAGTTCCACATTTTTTTTGGGTTATTTGATTTTTCTTTTTAATTTTCACTAAATCAAATATTAAAAACATGATATGGCAACTCGGCTCAACTTTGTTAGGGAATAAATTAGAACTAAGCCAGCTTTAGCTGAGAGTTTGATAAACTAAATCATTTCTTTCTATGTTAAACTAGAAAAACAATTTGAAATATTTTATAATTAAGCCTTAGTAAAGTGACTTGATTTATTTTGTCTTTTAAAATCTTTCCTATGCCATATGCCTCCAAAGAATGAGTATCATTAGACATTTTATTAAGAGGTTAACATTCAAAATTTTGTTCTTAGTACATAAGCACTGTTTTCATACATTATTTCAACGAATATTAAGTTCATTTAACAGTTTTAATAATTAATTAATTTTATTTATTAAAAAATATAATTTTCAGTTTCTTTGCATATGGCATCACTTAGCATAATTTATATTAGTCTTGTACTGTGGTTTTATCTAGTGTAAAGATTGCAATAGTTCATAATTTTCCAACTTTGTCTTAGGTTACTCAAAGAGATCTGCTTTTAACAAGGCGAATTCATTATCAGGTGGTGTTGATAACACAGCTAATCTACTTTTTGCGTTGCATAAATGTTTGCTGGATTGTCAAAAGTTGTTTATAATTACATTTGTAGCACTATCCTACGCTTTTTTGTTTATTTAAATATTTCTTAATAAGTGTTTTGTTAAAAGTGTATTTTAAGTGAATAAACATTTTAGAATTTGGTGTTTATCTATATACATATATAAAAGTGAAACTCTGTCTGTATGTCTGTGCGTGTGTGTGTTACCTATAGCCTCCGAAACCGTAAAGCCGATCGAGTTGTTGTTGTACACATTCCAGGGAGTGTTTATGGGTGGTAATTTAAAAAAAGGTGGGCGGGGTTACGCCCATCTACATATACATAAAAATGAAATACGCCCATACAAAATAAATATAAATTTTTCAGCTACTTGCACTTGACCGATTTTTCTGAAACTTTGCACACAAATTGAACTCTCATGATTATACTTTTTCGTGATTAAAAAAGTGGGTAGTGCCACGCCCATAAAAATAAGTTATAATTTTTCGCTACTTGCACTAGATCGATTTTTCTGAAACCTTGCACAAATATTGAGCTGTCATGACTTTATAATTTCGTGATTAAAAATGTGAACAAGGCCACGCCCATAAAGAAAAGTTATAATTTTTAGGTACTCGCACTGGACCGATTTTTCTAAAACTTTGCACACATATTGAGCTGTCATCACTATAGAATTTCACGCCTGCGTGTTGCAGAATTGAATTTGGAAAATCTATGCTTTTCAAATGGGCAGCTGTACGTCGCACGCTTCAGAGTGCCAACACCAAAAAAATTTGTTAATTTTTACAGCAAATGGAAAAACTCAAAATATTGTATAGCCACTTGCATTACAATTAAAATCAAAAAAAAAATATTATTTTTAATATATTCATTTTTTATTTATTAAGGGGCGTAGCAACGCGCGCCGGGCGTAGCTAGTAATAAATAAATAAAATATAAAGTTGTTTCATATGTATGTGAAAAAAATGCTTTGTTTAACACAGCTGATTTTGATACATCAGCAAACGATAGCAACAATAAGAAACCATAACTTTTACCGAAACTATAATTTTTTAGAACAAAATAATGCTTTATTTATGTTTTCTATTAGATAATATAAACTAAAGATAACAGTTTTGGATAAGATAAAGATTTTTTTTTTTGAACGTGAATAAAAATATATATAGAATAATTATTGTCGTTCCGCCAAGATATTTTGTGACACAGTTTCTTCTAAAAATAGGTGTTGTTCACCATAGAAAAAATGGCTTTTATTGCATATATTAGGGATTGTAAATAAATCCATCGCAAAAAAAAAATTTAATTTTTTTTCTCTTATTTTTTTAGTCGATTTAGGGCCATTATTACAACTTGCCGTTAGTTAAAGGCAGGATAAATGGCTTTGCATTATAAATCATTCATTTATTATTTTTTTTTCATTAAATATTATTATTATTATTATTATTAAAAATAATAACAAGTAAAAGTGCTATATTCGGCCGTGCCGAATCTAAATACCCTTTACAACGTGTAGTCATGCAATAACAATTATTTGTATCACCATTCATCTCATATGACATACGTACATACATACATACATACATATGTACATATGTACATACATACATACATACATACATACATACATACATACATACATATACAAAACATGCCATTGCAGACTTACATACATACATACATATACAAAACATGCCATTGCAGACTTATAAATTGAGTTTACGTATGTTTACAAAAAAAAAATTACAAAAAAAAATAAAAAAAATGTATTAAAAAGAAGAAAAAAAACAATACAAAATAAAAAAAAAATTTAAAAAAAAATTTAAAAATTAAAACAAAAATAATAAAATATGAATAGTACATAAAATAAAAAATTTTTTTTTTGGCTCAGCTGGGATTCGATGCCACGTTTACTCTAACCAGTATGTATGTATGTTGTTGTAATTGTGAAAAAATAAACCGCGGTGGTCGTGGTTTTTTGCTTATATCTCAGAAAGTTATGGGGCGATTGTGCTGAATTTCAATAGCGATTCATTCTCGGATATTTCCAAAAGATTGATACCATACTCAGATCCGAGGAACATATAGTTGCTTCTAAAAGTTGATTTCAACCAACACACGGTCAGATGGGCAGACGGTCAGGGCTTAACCGACTATTCATAAGCTTTCAAAAAATATATACTTTATGGGGTCGGAAATGAAAATTGTAGAAAGTACAAACGGAATGACAAAGCTATATAAACCCTTGTGCACCACAGGTGAAGGGTATAATAAAAAATGGAAGTTGAAATAATGCGAAGCTATTAATCAGGCACAAAAAGTTGTAATAATGGCCCTTATAGTTTTTATACTCTTCACACGGTGAAAAAGGGTATATATAGGTTTGTCATTCCGTGTGAAATTTGTACAATTTTCATTTCCGACCCCAGAAGGTATATATTTTTGAAAGCTTATGAATAGGGGAGTCGATTAAGCTCTTTCAGTCTGTCCGTGTGTATGTTGAAATCAACTTTTTGAAGCCCCCGACATCGCCTGGACCCACGTGAAGTATTAAAATATTGGAAATATTAGGGAGCAGATCGGTATTGAAAATCAGAAAAATAGGTACATAAACAGCTGAGATATCAGGAAAAAACCACAACAACATACATACATAAATACAAACGTGGTATACTGGTTAGAGTAAACGTGTCATCGAATCCCAGTTGAGCCAAAAAAATTTTTGTTATTTTTTTTTTATTTTATTCATTATTTATTTTTTTATTACTTTTTTTTTTTTATTTTTTTTTAAATTTTTTTTTTATATTTTTTTTTAAATTTTTTTTTTTATATTTTAATTTTTTTGAAACATACGTACGTAAACTCAATTTATAATTTAACAACGGGATGTTTTTATATATGTATGTTTTTTATACGTATGTCATATGAGATGAATGGTGATACAAACAATTGTTATTGCATGACTACACGTTGTGAAGGGTATATAAGATACGACACGGCCGAATATAGCACTCTTACTTTATTGTTAATGGTTTAAATCATAATATGTAATTAAAACTGCTTCATACGCTATATAAGGGCTATAAATAAAATTTTCATAGAAAACCAGTATTATTTATAACCCTTATAAACCTTTAATAATTATTTTTTTTAATAAGGCGCTAATTATTTAGCACAAATTCATAATAACTTTTTCTACATTATTTATTTTTAAGCTTTAAAAAGTTCAACAATTGTTTGGGTTAATATGATTATTGTTGCCATATTTTTCTATTAGTTAGATAGAATGTGATATTTATAATAAAACGCCTTAAGGCTGACTTTAAATATTGTAAAATCGCTTGTTTGTAGGTTGAGAATAAAAAGAGCTTTTGCTTACCATTGTTTTTTTTAATATATTTTGGACAAAAATTATTTTAAAAGCACTCTCACCCACTAATTCATTGTCACCTTCTTTAATTAACTAACCAATTTTTAATGATTCCAAGAATAACAATAAAAATACTTACCCACTTCAGCCGCTACGATCGTTACACTGTTACAATCATCACCACGTTCGCCAACTCCTCCATCGAGACCGCAAGAACGCCACTTACTTGACCAAAGGCTGGCCTTGAAGCATTGGGAACAGCAGCAGATCGAAAATCCTATAATTAATATAAGCCAGGCTAAGATCATCATGACCACCGTTGAGGTATTTTCGAAGGGATTGTTAAAATTCTGTACATTATACAAGAGCATTTGATCATTTTGGCGTATTATACGCTCATAAGTTTCATTTGCCATTATTTTGTTTTTGTTTTATTTGTTTCTATTAACTAAACTGTTTTGGCTAAGATCATTTGTTTTTGTTGTAGGATTTATATTCGATAAGCGCTTTTCATATTTTTTTAAACGTTTTTGTTTAAACTTAAAAGGGAGACTGCTTCAAGGAAAAAAAAAACGTTAAAAAATGTGGGGGGCGAAAAAACAAACGAGAAAAATATTTTATTGCTACTGATGTTTCTTTTAAGCTAGAGATCTTGTCAGTCAAACAATTTTGTCGGGTTTTTTTCTACACGTGTTTGTTTTTGCTATTTGTAGTTTTTTTTTGTCAGGCATGGTAAATCAATATTTTTAAATAGTACTAAACTTAACCAAAACGTATTGTTATGATATTAAATGTGATTAAGATAACAATTTTAAGTTCCTTAAGCTTAAGAGTTTTTGGGAAGGATTTTGTTAGCTGGAAATTTGATATTATTTCAGTTGTAGCAGCCTAGTTTTTATATACTTTTTTTTTAATTTAAGCGAAACCTAAATGGAAAATAACCCGATAAGTGATGGAGTATAATTCAAAAAATATATATTCCCTTCAGCTGGCGAATAGGCAAAAATAGGGGCATTAATAACTTATGACGGTGTTAACGACACTTCAACCACTTTACTGCATAACACATCTTCTTTAAACAACATATATCTTGTTAAACAATAATTATTAAAACCTCTTTAACATTTCCTATTTAAAATGCCAAAATGCGTGTTCAATACAAACGTGAGTTATGAACTGAAACTTGCTACCAAGAAAGTGCTATTTTATTACTAAAAAAGTTTCATTTCGGAGTTCCAATTTATACCCCCGTTACCCTAGTAGAGTTAAAATAGTAAAAGCCAATGTAGACTAATTGAAACCTTTGGATTTAAGCCATCATGCGGATCTGCGGCAGTCATAACTGAACGTGGGCCTCTTAAATAAAAAAGGTTCATATAAAAAAAAATAAAAAAATCGTGAACCACAAAGAGTACTGAACACATAGTGGAAATTCTGTCGTATTTTTTATATAAATGTTACTGATAAAATACAGTAGCACTAAACCTTATATCCTATAACCCAGGATATTTTAGTCATTAAAAATTGGACCACTGGCATCTGAATCATCATGCGAATAAGCGAAGCGTGTTTAAACAATGCCATCTTCCATACATTGCATATTACATGGGCCTTCAATATAAGAAAGTCGTTAATTTTATATTTAAACTAAAAAAAGTGAATCACAAAACGGTAGTTTACATGCCGAATGAGTTACGTATTAGTCATTGCGCCGAAAGTATTGAAAACAAAATACAATGCTACTGGTTTTTCCATCCCTGTTGTTTACATTGAGCAGATAGTCGGGAGAAGTGAATATAATCTTTTAAATGGGAGAATTATTAGACAGATCATAAAACGAAAAGCTTTTAATTATATTATTTTATTTAAAGAATATTATTTTTTTTAATTTGAAAGAGCTTTCTAAGTCAAAAAAATACCTTTAGGCTTGTGGATAATTCCTAAAAGTTAAAGACGTAAAAAGGTAAAAGCATAAAGCTGCCAAGAAAAGAAAAAGAGAATAGAAAAGTTTAAATGGAAGAGTAATATTTAAAACAGATTACGTCGGTACGAAAAGCTTTTACTAAGTGCATTTAATAAATGTTAAATATTTTAGATTAATTTTTCTAAGTCATGTAGAGACTTTAAGGAATATGGGTAATTTCATGAAGTTAAGACCGTTATTTTTAATAAAAATTATTGTACATTATTTTAAATTATGATTTTGGAAAACATTCTTGAACAAACTTACCAAGCAATAGAAGTTATTCAATGTATACATACATATAATAGTACTGAATTTTCCATCCCTGATGTTTACATTTGATGAAACGAGTTGCTAATCGATTAAGGTAAACAGAAACATTTAAGAGGGTAATTTGTTAAACAGATCATGTAGCGAAAAGCTTTCATTAACTGCGTTAAAACTAAAGTTTTTACACCCTCCACAGTGAGTGTAAGGGTATATATAGGTTTGTCATTCCATGTGAAATTTCTACAATATTCATTTCCGACCACCATAAAGTATATATTTTCTGAAAGCTTATGAATAGGGGAGTCGATTAAGCTTTGTCAGTCTGTCAGTCTGTCCGTTTGACCGTCTGTCCATGTGTATGTTGAAATCAACTTTTTGAAGCCCCCCGACATAGGTTGGACCCGGGTAAGGTATTAAAATATCAAAAATATTCGGGAGTAGATCGGTATTGAAAATCAGAAACATCGGTACATAAACAACTGAGATATGAGCAAACACCCACGACCACCTCGATTTTTTTTTCACAAAAACAACATTAAAACAACAACATACATACATACAAACGTGTATACTGGTTAGAGAAAACGTGGCATCGAATCCCAGCTAAGCCAAAAAAAAAATTTTTTTTAATTTTTAATTTAATATATTATTTATATTTTTAAATTTTTTTTATTTTTTTTTTTGTTTTATATATATTATTTATAATAATTTTTTTTTAAATTTTTTTTTTTAATTTTTTTTAAAATTATTTTTTTTTAATTTTTTATAAAATCTTTTTTTTATTTTTTTTTTTTGTTTTTTTAACATACATACGAGAATTTATAATTTTACAATGGGATGTTTTTATATATGTGTGTACGTATTTCATATGGGATGAATGGTGACACAAACTACTGTTATTGAATGACTACACGTTGTGAAGGGTATATAAGATTCAGCACGGCCGAATATAGCGCTCTTGCTTGTTATTACTACACTCGCAATAACGTGAACACCGACTAACGTAAACACCGCTTAACATGAACAATCTTTTGTTGACGTTGACTACTCTGTAACGTGAACAAACTCAAAAAGCTCTATAATGTGAACAATTGCATATGTTTTTTAAGCATGTGGACAATATTGAAATATATTAATTTATATTTTTAAAGTGTAGTATTTTTGTATGGCAACGAAATTTGAAGAATTTTTCTTATGAGAAGAGCTGAATCAATCGGCATGAGTGTAAAAAGTTCTTAATGTTTGGAGTTACTGAAAAAGGCAGGCATTTTAGATAGTTTGCAAAAAGAAATCTCATGACCTTTGTAATGAATTTCAATAAATAATTTTAGTTTTATATTTTAGTAACACAAATAGTAATAAAAGAACTTCATATTCAAGAGTGTAAAACACAGATTTATATTAAAAATGTTTAGGATTTTTCAATGAAATTCGTCAATCGTTAACGTAAACAATTTCGCTAACATGAACTCCTTAGGTCTTAATTAGTTCACGTTAACGCGAGTGCACTATATTTTCAAATTTAATTAAAACAATACTGTGTAGACATTTCGCTTACAAATTAAATGAAAAATTTTAGATTTCAGAAATTAGACCGAATTTCTTAACTGCCGACATACCTTAAGAACGATCTTTAAAACTAGACAAACAATCAAAATGGTAAAAAAATATTATTCTCACCATCTGGTGGATTTCTGAGAACTTAACGTCAATACCATTTATTTATAAAACCTTCTTTATCAATGTACTAGCCAAACCCGGCGCGCGTTGCTACGCCCCTTAATGAATTGAAATGCATTCTGAATTTTAATAGAATATCAAGTGCAAAAACCTAAGAATTATATTTTTTTTGTAAAGTAATAACCGCTCAATATGTGTGCAAAGTTTCAGAAGAATCGGACCAGTGCAAGTACCTCAAAATGATACCTTTTTTTTATGGGCGTGGCACTGCCCACTTTTCTAATCACGAAATTTTTTAGTCATGACAGATCGATATGTGTGCAAAGTTTCAGAAAAATAGGTCTGGTGCAAGTACCTCAAAACTATAACCTTTTTTTATGGGCGTGGCCCTGCCCACTTTTCTAGTCACGAAATTATATGGTTATGACAGCTTAGTATGTGTGCAAAGTTTCAGAAAAATCGGTCCAGTGCAAGTACCTCAATATTAAAACTTTTTTAGGGGCGTAGCCCCGCCCACTTTTCTTATCACGACATTATTAAGTCATGAGAGCACGATATGTGTGCAAAGTTTCACAAAAATCGGTCATGTGCAAGTAGCTTAAAATGATATCTAATTTTTTATGGGCGTGGCCCGCCTACTTTTTTCCACCCATAAACACTCCCTGGAATGTGTACAACAACTTACCAAAGTTTGAGCCCGATCGGTTTTACAGTTTCGGAGTCTATAGCTAAATCACACACACACACACACAGAGTTTCACTTTTATATATATAGATTAGTATTGTTTGAACCATTTACAATCGCTAATATACTTTCAATATTATGCCTAAAATAATGCATGATGAAAAAAGCTGTTAAAGTAGATCATTGAAAACATATTGTCTTAAACAAAGTATTGAAGTTTTACTAATTTTGACCTCGTTCTTGCCTTCATTAAGGTGTCTTTAAATAAGAACAAATGTTTGTTCGTATAACAAATTTCATCATTTACACAAATGTTTTTTTCTTAAATAAAACAAATTTTTTTAAATTTTCTCTTACATGAAGTGTATAAAAACGTTAGAAATGTAACACAATAAATTTAGTTATTTTCAAAACTCGTTTGAATAAAAGTGTGAATCAAGTAATAAGTGTTTAAAAAACTTTAAAAAATGATTAAAAATTTGTTTAAAATCTGCTCAGGCAAGTACTCAACATACAAAAAATGATCGTTTTAAAGGAGAAAAAAAATAATTCCATTTTTATTACAGTGCTTTGCCTTTTGGCATATACTCATGCTCAGGAGGCCTCTTTACAATTGGAGGAACAGCCTTTGGACTTGCTGGCACCCAATAATGGAACACAAGTTTCTAAAGGTCCTTTGGAAATTATTGCAGGATATCAACAAGCAAAGCCTTTAAGTCACTCTGCAAACGAGAGTGTCGAAACAGAAACTTCAAAAAAACCTGAGTTAGCTACAGACGCTAAGAACAAACCAAACAAAAAATTAGTTTTGGTTTATTATGATAAACATGGTTTTAAATTGATTGACAGAATTGAAGATATCAACAATATTTCAAACGATGACGACGATGCAAATGATGGAGACCTAGAGTATGACGATGATGATGATGTTGAAGCTTCAGATCGTGCAGATGATGATGATGATGAAGATAACCATGATGATGATGACGAAGATAACCATGATGATGATGAAGATGATGATGACGAAGATATACAGGAGGACACTGACGCTGAAAATGAAGCAGTACAATATGGGGATAATATAAATGATTTCGATTATTAAAACCAACATTAACTTTTGGGGTTTGGGCTTTAAAAAAATAAATATATTAATTAATAAATGAAACAAACAAAGCTTTGTAATTTTAATCTTAATAAGATTTCTTATAAAAAGTGCTTGAAGTTAGCAAATTTTGAACATATCCTGATTAGCCTGACCTAATTTTGTTTAATTTGTAAAAAAGCTTATTATTCACTTACTAATTCCTTAAAATTCTGTTAATTTTTTTCAACAACTTCACTACATCTCATCGGTAGTGTGTAAATAACTTATGATAGCATTATGTCAAGTGACAGCGTTATGTATAACAACAAACTGTGTGCTAACTAACGAGCTGCTAACTCTCTCTTATGGAAATTTTAAGATAAAAAAGTTTAAAGTTCGTGTTAGCACTTGTTTTTATGCATAACGCCGTAGGTTTCTATTACAACCACAAAATGTTGTTTGAAGGAATACATCTCAAAGTGTTGTAAATGCTTTTGTGTTCTTATTTCAAAATTAGGTCGATGTTTAGTTTTTTTTTTGTTTGTTTTCTAATAAGGTGCCAGCATTGCGACAAAAAATAGAAGAGGCCAGAAAGAATAAGCTTTAAAAACGGAACAGAGAATGCGCCCCCAAACCACCACCGAAATTTTTTTTGGAAAAATAGGTTCCTTACGGACACCCTAAATTAAATTTTTTTATGTTGGAAAAAATTGCCTTCGAAAACACTTCTTAAGTATTTAGTGAAATTGCGAAGCTCGTCTTACTTTATTCTAATTCGAACTCATGTTATTTTTTGGCAAATTCTGAACGCGCCTTTTTATGCCCGAACATAAGTTGGCAACATTGACAATTGTGCTCATATAGCTGCAATAGTATCAAAATAATCGTCTTCGTGTGTATTTTAGTTTTGATAGAATGCAGTTAGTAGCCTGCTGTCATCTATGTAATTAAAGCATGTTCGTTATTACTTAAGGGCTTATCGAGAACCGAAGTATTTATCTCGTCGATTTGTACTTACCCTGCAGATAACGCGACTAGTCCATACACGCATGTAAAGTATACTCTGTAATGGACTAGGACTAATCCAAAGATTACCTAAATGTATGGAGAAAACATGGTCAATTTAATATTACGATGTCTAAGGTCTGGACTATATAGCCCGTCGGAGTAGTCTTAAAACAACTCTTTGTCACTACTCGATGGAGCACCTACAGGACCATTTTACACATCTTGACAATAATATATATAATCGTTAAAACACGAACACTTGTCGTTCAATTACAATCTCTTGTTTGAAAATGATACGGTCCATGACTCAATTACATAGGACCATGTTGTAAGTAGTCCATTTAGCTAAAATGGACCACGTAGTCCAATATCATCTGCAGGGTAGTAGCTTACTTCCATCAATACACATCAATGAATTTGCCAAAAGTATTTGTCTCGATTAACTTTCAATTAGCACGGCTATCAAAAGCTGACTATTGAATTGCTGACTGAGTTCCATAGAACCTATCTCACCGTAGTTGATTCACAATTTGGTACTACAAAACAGTCCTTGCTTGACTATAAATCAAGCCATTTTGCTATTCTTATTGACTGAGATCTATAGAATTTATTTCAGCGGATTTCACAGGAAAATTATTTTCATTCTCAGGAGAAGATAATTTATTCCACTCCCAGCTACTGCAGGTGGTGACAAGATAGCTCTGCTGTATTTTAAATTTGAATGAAAGGGGATGTTTAAGGAATCTGGCTGGATTAAATATTTTCCGGAACGGAATCAAAACTACAATACAAAATGGATAATATATTTCTTTTTAAATTTTCAACTGTCCTTAATTCTTTAGCATATTTTTTTAAATAATCTTTTCTTGTGCTCTTCAACAATTTGTTCACTCAAGTACAATTCAAATATTTGTTACTTAAGCCACTTAAACGTTACTGAAAAACTGTAAATTTTTTTTTTTTTTAAGGAAATGTAGCGAAAACTTTGTATCATTATTTTGTGCTTGTTATCTGAATCTTTAGCAAGTTTTTCAGTTCAATTTTAAATAGCTCTTTTTATGTCGCAACACATTTTGGTCCTTTTGTGGTCAAAGTCTTTAGAAGAGAGTACTTGTGATGGTTGATTGCTAAAAACTGCAGTTAAGTACAGTCATTTCATTAAATGTGGTTTTTCCGTGTCAGTGCTCTTTATGTTGGTTGTTGTCACAAGCACTCTATCACCTTTTTGGGCACTTCAAACTTGTATGCTGTTGCACTGTAGAAAGTTTAATGCTGTCATTTTTGTTGCAGATAATTTTGATGTTGCTGATGATAAAAGAATAACGAAAGAAACAAGTAAGAGCACTATATTCTGCTGTGCAGAATTTTTCATACCCACCACCATTTTAATGTACTTTTATAGCACAAAATTTATTATTTTATTACTAACAGTAGTCGCTATGGAATAATCTCTTTATACTAAAATATGTATCACTTTCTTTGTATAACTTCGATATGCTATTAAAATATTTTTGTAAATTTAGTATTGAAATGAAAGTGGGCGTTAAAGTAGGCGTGTCAATATAGTTTTTGCTAATAAATACAACTTAGATATTTTAATATAGTCCTTTATTCTTCCAAAAATTTTGTCCATAGAGAAATTATATGAATTTAAGATAAAGCGTTATATGGGAGATAGGAGTTAAAGTGGGCGTGTCACCTGTATTTTCTGGCATAACATTGGCTAGAAAGCTAAATGTACGAAATTTCATCATCATACCTCTAATTTTGTCGGTTTTATGAGCTTTTAATTTTCACTAACAGTAAATTATGCGAGAAGTGGGCGTGGAAGTAGGCGTGTCAAAGTAGTATATTTTGATAAAATCAACTTTAATATTTCAGTATAGATTCCTTTACTAGTCCAAAATTTTTATTCATAGAGAAATTATATGAATTTGAGATAAAGCGTGGTGCGCGTAAAAGTGGGCGTTTTACATTTATTTTCCGTTAGTACAAAGCTTTTGACCAAAAGCAGTGTTTGCAAAATTTCGTAATCATACATTTATTTTTGTCAGTTTTATTACTTTTTAAATTTTTAATATACCGAAAAAAAAAACACTGTGCGGTATAAAATTTTGTACATTTTGATCTATAACTCCTTTCCTAATGAATAGAAATTTTCAGGAAAAATACTTTTTTTACTCAGGAAATCTACATTCGAAATTTCATGGCTCTTTGTTAATGCGTTTAGACACAATTGCATTTTATTCGATTCGATTTTCTAGCAAAATTTGAGCTCCCTAGCTTTTACGTTTCGAGCTTCATCGTGACTTTAACAGACGGACAGACGGATGAGCATAGCTAGATCGTCATAAAATGGAACCTGGATTCAAAAAATATATACTTTATAGGGTCTTAAATGAATATTTCGATGTGTTACAAACGGAATGACAAAATAAATATATACTTTCTTTGGTGGCGGGTATAAAAATAATTAAATTTTTTCAGCAAATTAATAATTTCTTTGCCCTTTTCTATTACATTGTTTTTAATTTAAATTTCTTTAAGACATAATAAAGAAAACGTCAAATGTTAAACTTTAGAAAATTAGTTTATTCTGATCCAGGCATTGTGTTACTTTTCTTAAAATGTTAAATCAAATAATGTATTTTAGAAACATTTAAGCACTTTTAAAGTATTAGACACAAATTAATAGTCACAACTTTATTTAACAAGCCCAATTTTTTTTATTTATTCAGTTTAATATATATTTTTTTTAATCCGTAAATTAAGTATAAAGGTAATTTGAGATAATTGTAGTTTTTGGTCCGTTTTTAAGAAAAATTTGGTAGAAAAATTATTTTCGTTGTGGTGTTCCTGATTTCAATAGAGCATTAGGTAGTGAAGTTGGCTGCAACACAATTATCTGTTTTTGTAATTGTTGTGCTTCGTATTTAGAGGGTTTTCTTTAACAAAATAAGTTAACATTACCGTTCGTCGCACAATGTTCAAGTATGTCGTACGTTGTGGCATAAAAGCTGGCCGCTCAGGGTTGCAAGTTATTTTTTCAAAAAAATTGTTAAATTTCAAAACTAAAATTGTTAAAAACGTCAAGTTTTCCAAATAAATCGTCAAAAATCGTCACTTAAAAAGAATAAATAGTTTTATGACAATTCGGAGACAAGCCAGGAAGGACCACATTGGGAGTTAATTGGAATAAGTCCAAAGAATTTGGGCTCTTTGTTACAGAGCGATATGCTTAAAGATGACACACTGGATATAAAAGGGCGTCTTTCGATTTATTCTAACGTATGTCTTGATAGTGTGGTGTTTATATTAGAAAAGAAGGTCAATATAACAACTCTTCAAAAGATACAAAGTCGGTGCTGCATCAATAATGTATATTAAAAACTATTCTTTTAAGCTTGCCGCTTAAAAACACTAGCCAAAACTGCTACTAGATGTTTTTTTCTACTGTTCACAATTTGCTTTGACACTATTCTACTTTATTCATTCTGCACGAATTTTTTATAGGTCTTACACATGTGTTACAGTCTAAAGTAGAATTTATTAATATATTTTGTTTGAACGTCTAATGTACAATACATTTACTTTCTTTGATATTACCAATAAACAAAATTCCAAAAAAAAAAAAATAAATAAATACAATTGTACAAACTTTGCATCAAGGTGTTCTAATTTTTGAGGTGATGTTGAAAGCCCAAATGTTTATTTTTGTTTTTAAACATACATTTTTTCAAACTTTATGTATACATACGTATGTATGTATGTATATGAAAAATTAGTTTCGATACAACGATTAATACCCTGAAGGAAACCTGAGGGCAAGTGTCTCCAAGTCACCAGTTTTGTCGACTATTGGGGTGACTTCCTGGCGACATTGTCAACAAAGTGTCTAAATTTTTTTTCATTTTCTTTGATGAGAAAAAAATTTATACATAATAAATAAGAGTTCTAATTAAATGAAATATACCTAATTTACTTTTAACATTTGATATTTAATGAATTCCTTAATTTTTATTAATAAAACATCATATTTTAACAAAAGTTTCATTAACGACGTCTATTTCAGAAAAGTATCAAAAGTGTAGACTAGAATTACTTAAATGCACTATTGAATCTCTGGTGACAATGTGGTCCCAAAAGAACTACCTACTCAGTAGTACCAGTGTCAGTAGTAGATTTCCAATGACACGCACATGGAAAATGGTTATAGTAAAAAGCATTGTCGGGGGTATAATAAGTCACTAGTACTGGTGACTGTGTCAACAGTGGGTCAGTACAGATTCACTACTGACATTTACAACATAAAAGTATCAAAAGTGTAGACTAGAATTACTTAAATGAACTAGTGAATCTTTGGTGACAATGTCTACATATGGTTCCAAAAGAACTACCTACTCAGTAGTACCAGTGTCAGTAGTAGATTTCCAATGACACGCACATGTTAAATGTCTATAGTAAAAAACATTGTCGGGGTTATAATAAGTCAGTAGTACTGGTGACAGTCAGTACTGATTCACTAGTGACATTTCCTACAGGGTACTTACATATGTATGTATGTATGTTAAACTCCATATATATATTTAACTACATATAAAAACTAGAGGCTTAAATTCTCTCTAAACTGCTATTACCTTGCACATGCACAATTGCACTATGATAACTTATTTACCTAATACAGGGTGGGCCATAAGTCAAAATGGAGTTTAAAAACTTTTTTGTTTATAATTTCTTAGTCAATTAATTGAAAACTTCTTTACTATAATTTTTTCTGTTTTATCTATCTTTAGGAATAATATCTATAAAATAACATCTCGTTCAGAGGGCAAGAATGTCGGTTAAAGTCCAAGAATATTTGTTAAGCGTTGTGGACAAAAATTCTCATTTTCAGGACACTATATACAGCGTTTACTCGCTATGGATCTGGAACCAAATTAGGGCATTAAATTATGTGCGAAGTTATAAAACGCAATGAACGCTATGGACCTTATTGGTCTCCGAGTGTGGGTGTAGGAGGCAGATACTGCTTTCTGCATCCCCCTTTCCTACCTATAAAACTCTTACTGGAATCGCTATACCAAAAGCACAGAAAGCTCAAACGATCGAATAAAATTTCAATTGAAATCGAATGCCATAATTTGGTTAAAAAGTTCAGTTGACACAAGAACTAAATCCTAATGCCAATGCGCAGCAAAGAAAGGTTGTACAATGATTTATTAAACTGTAGTATCTTGCAGTATTTTTTTAAATCAAAAACTTAAATTTTTTCATTCTAATTCATAAAGGCTTTATGAATAGTTTATAATTTATTGTTAAGGTACATGTGAAAACCCCCTTAATTTGTATTCAATTATTCAGTTTAATGTGTTATTTGCTGTAAGATTTTTTTCGTTTCATTGTACATGTCTTCTCGTAAGTGGTAAATCAAATTACAAGGCAGAATCGTGTTAAAAAAATTTATATAAAAGAAATGTATTATATTCACATAATCTTACATACCATATTCAAGTATGTGTGTATGCATGAAACTGTCAACTGATTTACATATTTATTATGAATCTTTTTTGTGGTTAAACAGAGATTTTATATTGCTCTTTTTAAAAAGCTATATAAAAGGGTTGAGTTATAAGTACAAGGCAAGTGTCTAAGTGTAATAGTGTTTAATAATAAATATTTTTTCTCCTTCCCCCTCTTCTGGTATCGGCATATGTTTGTGGAAATATATTTCAAACTTTAAATCATTTGTTTTCGGGGTTCAAACTGGCTCGTAGTGTTACACCTAATTTTTAAGAAGGTGTAATTGACGGCTTAACACTCATGAAATAACCCTCGCTTAGTTTGATTATAATAGAAATTATTCTGAACATTTGCATACGATAACAGACTTTTGAATGCTGATATTGTTGTTGTTGTTTTTTTATACAATACATAATAACCTAAACTGGAGACACTTGCAACACCCAAGAAACCAGAACAGAGCTTCTTAGACGTTCTTAAATCTTATGAAATATTATTTAGGAAGAGAAAGCATGCAGAATTTTTTTAAATAATAAAAACAAAATTAATATAAATGAAGAGAAGGTTTTTTATTTATACCCTACCAAAATGTTAAATATATACATGTTAAGCCTGTAGTACACGAAATGTAAAAAGTCACATACGCATGTGGCAGTGACGTAATTTTGTCGTCATCATAAAGCATAAATGTATCCGTTTCGGCCACATGTGTTTCATTTGCATTTTTTGGACTTAAATACATTTCGTATAACATCAAAATCTTACTGCATGCAGCCACTACGACTATTTTAAAAAATGTATCCAAAGTGCTGAACATTTAAGTAACGTCCGATCCACATCTGCATGTGGCATTTTACATTTCGTGTACTATAGGCTTAAGCCAATCTGTTTTTGATTTCTACAATATCCATTTAAGACCCTATAAACTATATATATTCTGAATTCTTATAGATAAAGCAATTGATTTAGCAAAGCCCATGTGAATGTTGAAATCAAATTTTTGAAGCCTTCACATATATCTCGAACTCATATATGGCATCACTGTATCAGATATGCTTTCGATAATTTTGCTATTAAAAATCAGTTCTGTGGGTAGATTACGAGCTGAGATGTGAGTGATAGAAAATGATTGACTCTGTTTTTTACTCAAATAAAGTCATTTTTTGTAGCTTCTTTAGAACTTGTTGAAAAAATTGTTACGTTTATATAAATAATGTACTATTGGCAACATTTTGAGAATTATTGCTGGAACGGGTCAAGAAAGAAGAAACAGAGAGTATTTTTTACAAAAAAGAGTGGGACGCAGGACATATGTACATCATATTACTGCAATAAAATCATACTTATCGTCAGCCACTATTGTGTGACATGGCCAGAGAGAATGAAAATCGCGTTGGACATATTTGTCCGACGTGGCAGTCAATGTGTTAAGAAAAGACATTGTAATAAACCCAAAGTTTAATATTAGAAAAAATTTATACCCGTGTTTCTTATTTTTTATATTTTCCTAAAATATTTCGAGTAAATCAACTCGGTTGCGTAGAAGCTAAAAAGTATCGATTTTCTTGTAAAAATTATATAAAAACACTGAAGTAGTTGAATTTTCGTGCTTATATCTCAGTTAGTTTTAACCCGAGTTGCTAGATTATCTCAAAAATATTGTTCGAGACGTGACCAAACATTATTTAACAGCTTAAGATACATTGATATATTTAAAAAAGTAAATAAATAATTTCCAAACAATTTTTTCCTATAACTTTGCCGATAAGTCGAAATTTTTTAATGAATATCTAAATATATTTATAAATAGTAACAAATGTAATAATAAGTTATCTTATGGCTAAAAAATTCAAGTTTTTTTTTGGAAAAGAAATGGGATTGTACAGAGGCAGTCGTATTAAAATGCCCATATCTCAGCATGTTATGGGTCGACTCTGCTGGATTTCAACCGCTTCATTCAGCTTTCAGCGCTTCATTCTTAAATATTTCCAAAAGATTAATACATACATACAAATATGTCGAACATGCGGTTGCTTCTAAAAATTGATTTTAACCAACACAAATGGAAATTAATCAATCGACTCCCCTAGTCATAAGCTTACAGATCACATACACTTTATAGGGTCGGAAATTAATGTAGAAATTACAAACGTAAAGACAAGACTTATACCCTTGTATACCCTTGACATCACAGGTGAAGTGCTTAAAAATTTCTCTGCATATAAAATTTTAAAAAGCATTTTCCACAAAAACCCTTAGGAGTGTAAAAGAAAAATTCCATTGGATCTGGCATCCCACTTTGTGAATCACTTCCATAGAGGATTTAAATTGGTTTTTCTTTTGTTGTAATTTCTTTTTACGAACCAACTATGTATGCATGTATTTAAAAGTGTGATGATTTTATTTTGAATTTAACAGTTCAATTCTAAGTATTCATTCGTACTCATCATCAAATTTAAAATCATAATCATTATTTTTCATCTCCTGGTTTTTTTTCTCTTTTTTGATTTTGTTATATATTTTCTGTTTTACACATCATCTGCATATAAAGTACTTGATTTTGATATTTTTTTTTCTTCTTGTTATACTGAAATTGTCTTTAATACATTGGCTGGAAGTTGGGTGATGAATAAGAGAAAAACTGATTATGTATGCGTGACCATGTTGCATGTTGTTGTATACTCGTACATGGATTAGAAGTGAACATCCAGTCTACTGTGCTAATAAGAACCGAACCCTTTTATTTTATTCTAGTTATAGTTAGTTGTTGCTGTATTTCTAGCATTTTATTTAAAGTTATAATGCACTCTGGCATTTTTTCAAGCTAGTTTTCTAGATTGTAGTTTATATGCAAACAGCAAAACATATAGAAAAAATAAATGGTATTTTTTTTTAAATAAATATGATTGCATTTTTATATTTCAAACATACACATGGTTACGTATGTATAGTAAATACATATGTATGTATGTATGTGCAAGTGTATTATGTCTGTATGCCAGTAAGTGTTGACACAGAGAGTGTGATTCTTTATTCCTATTTCTATGAATTTTGTTGTTGTTGTTTCTTTTTTAAGAAATCCTCTTAAAGTATTTTTATAAACTTCTCTATCTAGTTAAACGTATCATAATATAATAACTATTTATGTAGAAATATTCATACACATATTAAGGTTTCTATTATTTTTTATTTAAATGTGAAATATGCTTAATAGTATTAAATACAGTCAAATCCCGATAATTCGTAATCGCAGAGGACCGGCTATTTCTTACGAATTATAGGGGTTTTTGATTTAGCGGGGTTTCGATTTAAAATAAAATAAATACGATTTAACGGGAGTTTTCAATTTATTTACTAAAACGATAAAAGGAAACATAAAAAACAATTGTTAAAAATAAAATACAAAATAAATACATAAAATAAAATAGCAAGTTCATTTGCATTTGTTTCAGACTTTTCTCACGGAGGTTGTCCAATGTAATTTCTATTTTTATTAATGAATTAAAAATTTCTTCGTCCACAGTACGATTGGAGACATAAAATCTTAATTTAGTAATTGCCAATTTTGCAACTTTATTCGTCATTAAGGGAACTTCGTTGTTGCCATCATCGTCGTCGTCATCACTTTCTATGTTGTTAGCTTTTAGCATTTTTTCCATGTTTTTGTTGTTTTTATTACGAATTATAAGTGGTAGTTATAAGAGTTAAAGAATATTTTATTTGAAAAAAATTACGAATTAGCGAGGGGACCAAAATGTATGGAAATTTTACGAATTAACGAGATTTTTTCAAGGGACCGACAGTTTATTACGAATTATCGAGAATTATGATTAATCGGGGTACGAATTATCGACATTTGACTGTAATAATAAAAATATATATAATTGTGTGTTTATTATTATTGTTGTTATTCCACATTAAATAATGTAGCCACCAAGTGATTCATTAATTTTATAAAATATTGAACAAGAGTTAAAGATTCCAAGTAGTTGCAAACAAAAAGGTGTTCCAAAATAAACGATAGATTCAAATTTGCTGGCATTTGAGCAATAGAAAGTTGTCCTGCTTATGGTGTACCTTATGGTGGATTTTTGTCTTGATATTATTAATCAGCTGTCAAAATCTGTCACATAAATAAAACGTTTTAATCTTTAACTAAAATTTACCAGAAATTATTGTAACGTATTTAGATGTCTAACACACCCAGTTTGACGTTGTTAAAGTTGTGTGGTAACATTAGCAGGAATTGGGGATTAAACCTTAGGCATAACAAAACCTCTTCAAAAGATTCAGAGACAGTGCTGCATTAGTATTTGCGGTGCCATGAGGACCACATCGACAATGGCCATTGAGAATGTACTATCAATTTGGCCAATAAAGATACAGGTAAAATATGAAGCGGCTTTAGCTGCCACAAGATTAATGGCAATAGATGAATGGCTTATAAGAGAACATAAGACCAGATACCACAGAATAACGGATATCTTACCGATGGGAAATATTACGGAAGTAATATGTGACAAAATCCCGATGAGATATGAGAATACTAACTGCATCACCATAATACCGGAAGAGGGTGAATGGGATGAAATAACCAGGATAGGATACACCCATGGAATCGATCTTTATACAGACGCTTCAAAGATTGGTGGGTTTATACGACATAAGCCGAAACAGAAGCAAATACTTCCGTCTACCAGATCACACTACCATTTTCCAGGCTGAGATCGTGGCGATTACGGATGGAATTAAATGGATAAAGGAATCGAATATCGTATCTTTACGGATAGCCAATCAGTGATTAGGACATTGAGAAAGGAGAAAGTTGAATCCCGGAACGTTTTGCAATGCAAGAGCGAGATAAATCAGCCATCACGGTATGATCGAAAACGAGAAAGACGACAAATTATCCAAAATAGGAGCTCTTCTGAGTACTATAACTTTGGAGAACGCTAAACCCCTTAAACGATTCAAGGATGAACTTAAATGTTGGGCGACGGAGGAACATGCCAGAAAATGGCAAGGCACTGATGTCGGTAAAGTGACAAAAATTCTATGGGGTGACCCAAATCTTGGAAAATCAAAGGAAATTCTGAGACTAAGTAGACCAACACTCAGTAAACTAACCAGTGTGATTACAGGTCATACGGAGTTGAGAACCCATCTAGCTCGCATGAAATTGCCTGAGGAAACGACATGTAGAGCATGCGAGGAAGAGGAAGAGACATTGATACACTATCTCTGTCATTGTCCTGCATTTGGGCATATTAGATGCGAGAATTTTACAGTGGATAATATGCCGAATTTGGAGTACCTGGGGCACTCGAACTGGAGATCCATAAGGAATTACATTGAGGGGACTGAGTTCTTGGGCTAGTCCGATATTTATGGGAAATTATGATTATAGTTTTTGTTTGGGAATTCCGTTTCCCACATGGAGCGCACAACATGCCAACTGGGCATAAGTGTATACCTGTCATAGGCTTTTAGTGCCCCTACTTTTCAACCTAACCTAACCTAGGCATGCAAATTGGCTATATAAAGCGGTTATTACATTGATTCTCCTCTACGTAACTATGGTCTGGTGGAATGCTATTGACAACGCTGAGAACCAAAAGTGGTTTGAAAGGATATTACAGAACAATCATTATTTTCGTCGTCAAAAATACGAAACATTTTTGGAATTCTTCGTATCACGCTATGGCCCCATATCGGGTGATTAATCGTGAGATTCGGTTTCTTATGTGAAATAAAACTTTATTTATTTGCAAGTGAACCTCAAATTTTTATTATCGGTTTAAAGAACAATTTATGGCATTAAATGTTTGAAAATAATTTCATGTAAATCTGAGCCACGACTACGTTTGAGGTGGTCCATTCTTAATGTCTAATTTTGGGCGACTCGTTCGAGCACAGCGACTGATGACTCATGAATAACAAAAGTAATATTGGCTTCTAAAGCTTCAATCCTAAAGACTTCAGAATTTTATATCTCCAGAGAATGTAGTCCAAAGGTATGATATCGCACGATCTAGGTGACCAATTAACAGTAGCAAACTGTGTTATAAATACTCAACAAAATAATTTCCTCACAAGTTCATTGCTTAACGCACTCTATGGCTTGTTGCGCTGTCTTATTGAAACCAGAGATCATCGAGACCATATGCTTGATTTTCAGGAAGCACATTGTTCGTTAACATGTGCGATTACATTTACTATTGATGGTAACATTTAGATTTGCCTGATTTTTAAGAAAGTATGGACCAATGATTCCACCAGCCTTTGAACCATTTTAATGGATATATTGGTAGCTCTTGATACTCTTCGGGTTGCTTATCAGCCGAAATAGGCCAATTTAGTTTATTAAATTATCCATTAAGCCAGAGAATTGTGTTAGTGGGTCGCTTTTACGCACCATAAGTTCCTCGAATCGCTAGAAAAACATTTCGCAATGAATGCTGATTTTCGTTATAGAGTTGATCAGTTTCTAGATGTTATCTTACCATAATGACTTGCCAAACGAAACTGAACAAATTTGCAAAACAGTTTGAAATGATTCTGACATGATCTGTCAGAAAAAGCCTATTGGAAATCAAACCTCACGACTATTCACCTATTACTTTGCAATGAGTGCTTACAAAAAAAAAACTGTTATATTTGCGGGCATCCCTTCAATGATGTTGCCATTAGGCAGGCTCTATCACATACTGAAAGACAAATCGGTTACTAATGCGGCATACCTCTCTCAGCATGTAAATGTCTTTCTGCTGCAATACAGGAAGGATTACGTGTCCTAGAATGGATTCTCAGCACATCTTATGTCTTCTAAAATTTTATAGGAATCGGCTGAAAGACATAGTGGATACGATTAGTATTTACTGTACCTTTGGCAACCATACTTAAAAAACGGGACTATCTTTAAATAATTTCTGTAGAAGCTATCTTCATGCAGAGAAGGAAAAGACCGTAAATTACTTCCTATATTACTGTTCTGCATTGGGAAATATCTGAAGTATACTTTTTGGGGTCTGCAAGCTGTACAGCCTATCGGAAGTCGCGACCCAAGTATTGTATAAGATTGTCCGGATGGTTTTCTGATCCAGTCTAAAATGGGGAGATTAATGTAATTTAGGAGTAAGAAGGTATAAATAAACTTGTCATTCCGTTAGTAATTTTTATAATATTCATTTTAGACCCTATAAAGAATATATATGTATAATTTTAATACTTATAAATGAAGGAATTGATTTGATTAAGTCCGTCTGTCTTTCCGTTCGTCTGTCTGTCTTTCCATGTGCATGTTGAAATTAATTTTTTGAAGCCCCATTACTTCAGACTGTTGTATAATACCAATTATTACATATGTTTTCAAGAATTTTGGTATGTAAAATTAGTAATTATAATGTGAACACATTATGAACTGAGATATGAGCGAGAGAACACGGTTGCCTCTTGTACCAATTGCATCTTATGTATATGGAAATAACAGTAATTTTTTTTAATGCATCGTAGTGACGTATTAGCCATTCCTACCTAAGCCTTGCTTCAAAGGACGAAATTCTAACGTTTATAGGACAACGATATGCTCTTTTCGATCGAATAATTGATACCTGATTTAAATAATAAATTTCTATTATTATTATTAATTTTTATCATCCACGTGTAAATTATATTATCTGGGAAAAAGATAAAAGAAATCTATAAACTAAAAATTTGTAAAATTTTTAAACCTCATGGTAACTTTTGGCCTCCACTGTATATATAACGGGGTGAATTCATATAGCGAGGATGCAACAGTCAAGATAAATATATACATTTTTTACTATTTTATTCCGAAAAGCATAAAAAAAATATACATACAAACGAAATAGAGAATGCATGGGTTCAACTCTTTATGAATTCCCCTTGCTGGCACAAATAACTAAAATCAAGACGACCTGAACAAATTTTGATAAGTTTCCAATTAGCTGAGTTAACGACATTTTACAACTTCTTTTTCTTAAATGATTAAGTATTAAAAATATTAATAAAACCCTGAGGTTATAATTGAAGTAAAATTCCTTTATTGCTAAATATAAACTAGAATATTTATTTTAATAATAAATATTTCTCTTACACTTATTTAAATTATCCATTAAAACATAATTAACAAGAGACATCTTGTATAAATGCACATTCCATTTCCAAAGAAAATACAATAAATTTATTTAAAATATTTGAAATGAAATTCCATAAATTTAGCAACAAAATAACATTTATTATTTTCGAAATATTTACCACCCCTTTCTTATTCTTCTGCAAATAGAAAAAACCCCCCCCACTTAAAAATTTATTTGCTTTTATATCATCACAGCTTAAAATAATCATAAGTTTGCTTAACAAAACCAAAAGTATGAAATTTATTTGTTTTTTTTTTTTTTTGAGAATAAATGAAAATCTTTAGACCAACTAACCACCCCAAAAACTGCATACGAAATTCCACCCTCTTTTGCATCTTCCCCCGCCCAACAACAAGTGCACGTGTTTAACCTTTCAAATACAAAAAAAAAAAAAAAATAAATATAAAAAAGGAAAAGTAAAAATATGCTAATATCCTTGTAATCCGTGTAAAATGCTTACTGTTGCGAAACAATAGCATAGAATCTAACAAAATATTGTGATCATAACTCAATGTCTGTCATAGAGACTGAGAAACAAGCACACACATACATACACACACACACACACAGAAACGCATCATAAAAAGTTTTGGAATTTTTAATGACATTTTATTTGCTACATGTTTAAAGTTATTTCAAATATTAAATTTCACCACTCACATTCTCTACTTCGAATAACATAACACTTGCTCTACGCTTAAACAGTTATAAACAAATGCAACCCTGTTTAATGTCACATTTTGTTGTCAAACAACAGACGGTAGTGTGAAATTCGAAACGAATCTTTTGGTAACAATTTTAAATTTGTTTTGGTTAAATTTCTAATATCGCATCTAATGGGGGTCGTTTTTAAAATGTCGTTGCTTATAACTTGTAATATTTGTTTTGTATTTTGGTTAGAGTAAGTGTATTTTCGGTTGGATTGTTAGAGGAAAATAAAATTAATTAATTGAAAGTTTTGTAATAAAAATGATAATTCTTGTTGTAAATGGTAATGGCCTTTTTTTGTTTTTGGGCTTGGTTGAGGGTGGAGAACCATACCCTGAAATAATACTCGACTCTGAGTTGGCTGGTGGATCCAAGTGTCTTTGGGGCATGTAACAATATGCCCTGCAACTAAGTAATAAATTTTGTTCGTAATAATTTATTTTTTTATAAAAAAACAGTGCATCTGTAGTGATGCTTTGTGTATTAGTAATGGAAACTAAATTATTGTTGATATTTCGGGCGGAACAAGATCTTATTGCTTGTATTCGAGAAGACTTTTGATATTCACTTAGATTTCTTTAAGTGTTTTTTAAGCCTTGTTTTCTATAGCAGTTGCTATTGGTTAGCGGTTCCTTTGGGATAAATTTGTTTTTACAAATGATCACAGAGTCCTATGACGTCAAAACCATATAAATTTGTTTCGAAAAATCATACATCACATTGAGAAACTCTGACTGTAAAAATTATTAACTCAGAGATCTACATATCGTTTTTGCAATCCGTATAATTTAAACGATAACTAGCTATCCCTTAGACGTCATATATAGAGCGCACGCAAAGCAAGCGATTTATGGAAGTGGTGACAGTAAAGTTGACGAGGCTGGGGCCGAATTACGGCATTCGATCACGATCGAAATTTTGCTAGAACGATTGAGTTCGCTGTGCTTTAGGTATAGAGATTCTAATAAGAATTTTACAATTTCGATCACGATCGAATGCTGTAATTCGGCCCCTGGATAGTTTTGATGTGGCTTTATTTTCCTTAAACAAAAATAAAATGCTGTTAAATTAGTTTTTTTTCAGTTTTGTCTACGGCAGCTTTCACACGCACAAATTAAAGTTAACCAACTCTTGAGTTTGTGTGTGAGAGAGAAAGAGAAAATAGGGTTAGGTACAGAATTATTTCTATTCGGAAATTCCATTTGCTTTTCTTATTCCTACATTCGCTCAACAGTATTTTCAAAAAACCGACTTTTTCGAAAACCGGGTTTTCGGTTACCCGAACTCGAAAAAACCGGTTAATCGGTTAACCCCCCATTAAATAACAAAATATATTAAAAGTAAAAAAAAAGAAATTCATTTTAATTAAAAAAACAACAAAAATAACTTAAAAAATATCATTTGTTAGACAAAATTTGTACTCTGTGGGGAGAAAAACATAAATAGTGTCTAAAAGAAATTTATAAAGAACAAATGTGAATTTGAATTCAATTTAGTTTTTATTAAAGGTGATACCGAAAAGACTCTTTCACTGACAGTTGATGTCGGATTAATAGTAACAAGAGCATGATATAATTTTTCCATTCTCTTGTTCAATTTTTCAAATATTCGAAGTCATATTTAAGGTTGTTGAGATTAACACGTTTGCATTTATAACTTAAGTCTTGAGACAATATCAAGTTAAGATGTTCTCCTAAGCTTTCGGAATTTGATAAAATTTCAAAATCTTCAGAGTCTACTTCACTTTCAATTGTTTCCTTTTCCACAATAAAAAATAGTCTCAAGTAGGGCTGTATAGCAAAATCTTTAGTAGTAGACCTTGACGAATATTTTATATATTCGCAAGATTTCGGAAACCAACCATTATGTAAATATAAAAATAGTGTACATATTTAGGGTAATAGTTCTTCTTTGGGAAATCGTGTCAAATAAATAAAGTTTTTGCTAAACTACTATTTTATTTTACAATTGTGTTGAACACAAATTTTAAAATTGCTTCAGATTCCAATAATAACACAGTATCACTTGAAAACTTATTGACTGAAATATTAAGCGGTTGTAATACGTTCAATACATTATTAAGAATTTTGAACTCCGACTCGGAAAATGTATCTAAATTTAGATCAAGTAGTGTATGGTTGAGATACGATTTTAGTTTTAAAAATATAGAACTCATTGTTGCTAAAGAGTTCCCGAATCTGGTGTCCTTCATGTTCTATTTATTACATGCTTTTGTAGTTTTTGTGGCGAATGAATAGTTGGTTGTCGACTGGACAAAACGAGCCATCAGAATGATATTCCTAAAAACCGGAAATATGCCAAAAAAAAAAGGTAGTTCCGTTAATGGGTTAACTGAAATTGAAAACACTATCGCTCAAACACATATAATAATAGAGGCAAACAAGTTAAAAATGTTTAAAACAAATTTTCTAAGCATTAAACAAATTTAAAAAAAAAAATCAAGAAAATTACAGAAGTGATCGTATGTCATAATTTGCCTCTGATTACAAAAATGACTTCTTCTTAAACCAACATTAACGGAATCTTTAAAAAAAAAAATACTCGGCTGTAGCATGCCTAGGAACAAAGTTAAATGTGGGTGGTCCGCACGCATTCATCTATTAATTCCACGAAGAAGTAAAGGAGCAGGTTTTTGCTGATCAGGGTTTGTGGTGCTAAATCGTACTATGATACTATCGAACTGGTATTCGAAACAGCAAAAATGATTGAAGAATAATGTTTCTCCACAGCCTAACAAATTCTTTGGCACATAGAAATGTAGAGATTTCAAATAGGCCAAAATATTCTTTAGATCTTAACACATTGGAAAATATTTTGGGATGACCTGCAAGGAAAGTTAACGAGGATGGTTAGAGATTACCTTATACACTTCTTAATCCGCAAGTTAAAAGATTCTAAAAGGAATCTTATGCGATGCTATAAAATAACTGAACAAATGACATATTTCACTAAATTGATTGTGGAGGGGCCACTACGCTTGTACGATATGGCACTATTACAATACGCCGATAAACGGAAAAGTAAAGCATTTTAACTTGGCTTAAATTCGTTACTCGTTTTAGCTTTGTAATGAAGACTTTAGGAAAAAAATGGCTAAATTCCTTTAACGGAGAAAATTTTTACAGAACCCAAAAAAGATAAAGAAGTCTAACTGTCAAACCAAAAGCTGTCAAAATTCCTCATGTATATACAGTTTGCACAAACCCAAACGAAATAAGGCGTCGGCAACGCTTTGCAATTAAAAAATCCAATTTTGATAGATCGTTTCGTATTAAAGTTGGTTGCAGTATAACAGTTACTATTTTTATTTTTTTTTTTGCTTCAGTAATTATTGAAAAGTAATGGCATTTTAGCAATTTTTTATTTATTTATTTTTATTATAATACAATTACAAATTATATTCTAATTAAATTAACCAAACTTTGTAACGAAGACCATTTGGCTGTTGTAGTGAAACAGACCATAATATCAGGCGGGAATCGAACCTGCATCCCCCAGACTGGCATACTAGTCTGATTAACTACTAAGTCCATTTGAGCAGAATAAAACGATTTAATCTCCGTGTTTTGTTTATATTTAACAACATAAGCGAACATATGTACGTGTTTATTACACAACGTTGACGCTTTTGCTTAGGATTATCACTTCAGCGTTATCTGTAAGTATGTGCGACAAAATCGACTGCTGAAATATTCTTGGAGTACATTTATAGCTCAGATAATCTAAATCTGACAGATTACGTTACCTTCACCCTTCCAACTTAATACAATGATCTTCTGTTAAATGTCATGACACATCATCTTCCTCTCACTGTCATCTCACGGTAATGTACACATATAACTTTTGCAAATTGTCAAAACTGTTTTTTGTTTTCTTTGTGCCTGATGAATATTGACAATACGACGCTTGAGTAAGCGTGCGTTACAGGTGATACAGGTGCTAAATTTCCTTTAATTTGACTTGTGTTAAAAGTGTTTCTTTTTATTTATATGCATACAAAGATATACAAATACAATCTAAATTTTATTTGCCAACGTCTTTGATTGACAAAGATGACAAGAAAACTGTCAACAACTGCTAACAAACGTAGCGTTTGTAATCAAAAAGAAAATGAACTTTTTGTCGTTTTGCTCGCTTTTTAATGTAGAGGAAGTTTGTTCATTAGCAGAAGTGCAACTGATTACAGTTGTAGCTGTAGGGGAAATACATACATTTATACATATGTATGTGTGATAAACGGGGAAATACATACATTTATATATATGTATGTATGATAAACGGATGTTAACAACACCATTTAGGCAGCCTAAAGGTATGCTTTAAAGCCATACAATTTTCGCAGTCTAAAAATAAATTTGAACTACAATTTATAATGCTACAAAATAACTTTATGTGGTACTGATTTCTAGACACACTCACATGTATTTAAAGATTAAAAAAGAAATAAAAAAACATTTCCGGTTTTACTGTCATTAATTTCAACATGTTGACACTTTATTTATGTCACTATTGATAGCATCGGTATCGCCCATCAAGACACTTTATTAAAAAAGTCGATTTAAAACTGTTTAAAATAATCAAAATCACGTAAATTTGTTAAATGATTTTATTATTTATAAAAAAAAAGAAAAAACGTAAACTAACATTTCCACACTTTGCAATGCCAAAAGCTGATACGCTTAACAGAGAAGGGATCACTTATCTAGATCTCTGACACATGTCTGTTCGACAAAATTAACTCGAGGATATGTAAAAGGAAGTTTCTTTTTTTTTTTTTAAATAATGATGTCGTTCATGTACATACATACATACTCTTTCTCGTCGTACCGAATTCAATATAGACAATGGCTGACATTTAATGTTTCCTAACTATGAGCATAAAGGAAAAAGTAACTTAATTTTCGTTTATAGCAGGAAAATTATAAAAATAAATTCAAGTCTTTTTTTCATATTTTCTTTAAGACACGTGTCTAGTTAGGAAAGGGGTGGGCGGTTGATATGAAATTAAGAACTTGATTGAGGTACTTCAATGCGAAAGCAGAGCATTTAAAAATTCAATAGTTATAAAAATAAGTTGGTGCAAATAATACAAAATTGCAATTATTATTACAATTTACTTTAGTTAACAATCATGGTGTCCTTTTCTAAAGTCGAACTTCTCTATAACGTAGCAGTTGGAGACCGTCAAATTTCTACATTATAGAGAAAATTCGTTATAGAGAAACTGCAAAAAATTTTGACTAAATTTTTTTATGTAGAAAATAAATTTTTTAAGACAAAAAAAAATGGTTTTTACATGACCACATTAATTTTTTTTTATTAATACATACATATGTAGAAAAAAATTATATTTGGAGAACATTTTTTTTTTACATGAACACATTTAAATTGTTTTGTTTAAATGTAGAAAAAAAATATGTATGTATATTAAAGCAAGTTTAAAGAAAGATGCAATTTTAATTTGTTTTCAATGTTTCCACTTTTCTTCGTCAACAAAGTCTTTAAAACAATTAAGAAGGGAAACAAATATCCTCAGGTACATTGTTTCGAGATTCCAAAAAGGTTTGTATCGTGTTAAAAGACGAGTGTACTTGGGAAAATGAAGGCAATTGTGAAATATTTTGTTCTATGTCAGATTATTCATCGTCTGATTCTGAAAGAACATTGACTTCATAGTAACTGGATAAAATGCTTTGAAGAATATCTTCATCGGAAGGACACTTCATGGTGATTGTTTCGCAATCAACATTTACATAATCTTCAACCTTTACACCTTCAAAATTATTGCTGTTTGCATATTCCAACCATGGGAATTGTTTCCATCTACTATATCTGCAGTTTCTGTAGAATTTATCGAAAATCCAGCTCTGCGTACGTAGGTGTGTAAACTTATGCCACTGTTCTTTTTTATGTGACAGTCGTAGCAAGCGTTGAAAATGTAACGTCTTTTACAGTGTATTTTCTGTGACTAAATTGATACAAAAAATCGATTGCTAAAAACTTTGCAATAGAGAGATTATTTAGTGTGAAAAATTCTATTTATTGTACGTTACAGAAAGAACTTCGCTATAGGGAAGTTCGTTATAGGGAGATCAAAATGTATAAAAATACTTACAAAAATTTTGTGATCACGAATTTTATTTGTTATAGAGAAGATTTCGACTGTATACTCTTTTCATTTATCGTGAAGGGTATAGAAGAAGTTGTAAAATTTCTAAAAAAAACTTTTAATAATATTGTAAAGAACTGTGCTTGTATATACTCAACGATCTAGCACTTTTAGAGAATTTTTAGAATTTTTGTCTGTCTGGCTGTCTTTCTGTACGTATTCCCGAAATGAATGCTTCAAAAACTACTAATGGATTTTGTTGAAATTTGCTAAAAATATACCTTAACATTTGCATTAAGATACAGAATAATTTTAATCACAAAATAAAAAAAAAACAAAAAGAAAAGGATTAAAAAAGGTACTAAAACGTTGGTAAAATATAAATGCATTATAAGGGAGGAGGAACATGACAGAAAAAGCTTTAACAACAATAAACTATTAATTTTCTCTAACAACGAATTTAAGAATTTATCTTAAAATAAATACAATAAAAATATTTATGAGGGCAATATTCGACCGTGTTGAATCTGATAATACCCTTCACCATCATATACATACATAGATAAAATGACCACATGCCGTAGCTTAGACTTAAGTTTTAATGTTATACTCCCTTTTATTTTATACCCATATTGATGAGGTTGAAAAAAAAAATTATACGCCATTTTGTTTGTTAAGCTGGCAAAGCCGGTTGAATCTGATAATTCCCTTCACCATCATGTACATAGTTATAATGACCACATACCGTAGTTTTGTTTTAAGTTTTAATGTTATACGCCCTGTTATTTGATGAGTTTAAGAAAAAAACTATCCGCCATTTTGTTTATTAAATCGGTCAAGCGCTTTCAGTTAATTATAATACTGTGGGGTTTAAGAGTGGCAAAGCTGTAATTACTATATTTGTTACATATGTCGGCCATTTAATTTAAACATAATTTCAACTTTTTCATAGTTTACTGACTTCTGCTGGTCATTTGTTATGGATCACTTAACTGGGGCTAAATTACGGCATTCGATCACAATCGAAATTTTACTCGAACGATCGAGTTCGCTGTGCTTTAGGTATAGAGATTCTAATAGGTTAGGTTAGATCCTGCAGCCGCCGGCATAGCTCACTTAGGTCCTCCGAGGGTCCCGTTGCGATACCGTAGGCACCAACGCCCGTTCGTCTATGTCCTCTGGCCGTCGTTCCTCAGCCATCCTGTCCTGTTTATAAAGGACAGATCAACTGCGGAAAGACAAGTTTTACTTTCAAGTATTCGCTCACCTAGAATCTGGTGTCTCAGGTCCCCGAATGCAGGACAATTACAGAGAAGATGTTCAGTTGTCTCCTCCTCTTCGTCGTTATTGCAACTTCTGCAGAAGTCGTTATAAGGGATGTTCAGCCTTTTTGCATGTGTACCTATAGGCCAGTGTCTAGTAAAGACCGCTATGAGGTTCCTAAGGTGGATTCGGGGCATATTCACCGCATATTACGTTCTATGCGCATCCATGTCAGGCCAGATCTTTTTGGTTTCCAAGGAAGTGGGTTCTCTCACCCATCTTTCCTTGGCATCCATATAGAATCGATGCGAGATCAGCTAAGAATTTTCAATAAGAATTTTCAAATTTCAATTGTGATCGAATGCCGTAATTTGGCCCCTGGTGTCCATGGTTATGCAATTTGACATCTTTCTTTGACATTGATTTTGTTCTGTTGGCCACGTGAAGTCCGACGCCTTGTAGGCCAATATTGTTCGTATTATTCGCAACGTATTATGGACCTTTCTATATTAAGGTAACGAATTAGTACTTTTTTACAAGGCTTGTGTATCGTGCTGGTATTCCATACTCTTCTAATTATCAGTGTCTGTGGTACTGTGCTATTGATAGAGTTCCATACTTAAATGACTCGGCGGGAATATTGGCTGCAACCAAAACTACACACCAAAGAACGACACGTTGTATTTGTAGAACATTTTTTATACAAAAAAAATTTTTATATTCAAATTTTCAAAAAATTTTTTTAAATAAAAAATTTGGGAAACAATTGTTTCAACAAATTTTTTTCCAAAGAAAGAACTAATTTAAATAAAGAATTTTTTGCTTATTTTCTATTAATAGAATACATCGAATTTCTGTTTTAATTATAAACCGGTTTTTAGTGTCATCCACTTTGTTTTCGTTTGTTATAAATAAACTCATTTACATTTATATTAAATCTAACCTTGTTTTGGCACTCATATTTTACGCCTTTTGCCTTATTAGACTTTGATTAAGATTTTAGCTCTACCCCATCCTCTGTGTCTTTTTAGCCCACCATCAACAAAAACATCATATTTCTACAACATTGAGCATGTCTAGTCATGTCTCATTCATGTGTCATAAACCGCAGCTTATGCAGGGTTTAATTATGCCTCATATATCAGCAAATCGTATTAAAATACTGGCATAAAGACACAAAAATAATTTGTCCTGCTACCCCACACACAGAAAAGAAATTGCAAACAATGATATTGGAACATCCACCACCCACCTCCCCAAAATGCGTTTTGCTTTTCTACGATCTTTAATAAATCCATCTTATTTTTCGATATTAATGACTTGAAATACACTTGTTTAAGAAAAATAAGCCAAATTCGATTTTTTTTTCTTGTTATAATTTGGTTTTGATTACAATTATTACAATGATGACTTGCCGCCAGCCGGCCGACAACAACAAGGGTTGAATTGTTTTTAACGCCCTCTCCCCCTGGCAACTATACAGAGTCACTTGTTGTCTTTTATCATGGGGAGAATAACAAGTGTTGCCAATTGTAAAAATGTCGTTCACACACCAAACCAACCCCCCCCTACCTACACCAATGCAATGCACAGTTGCAATACTATTTTGCTACTACACAATGAAAGTTAAATTTTCCAAAACTTTTTTCAAGACTTCTTTTTAGTTAGAAATTTTATTGTTACAAATTTTTCTTTTTAGATTATTAGATTTAAGTTCCTTTTTTTTATTATAACTTCTCAATTATATGTGTATGTATGCATGTATGTGTGATTTTTGCTGGAACAAATTTTTATATGTTTTTCTGGCAATAAGAATAAAGTGCGTTTTTAGTTTTGTGTTAGAAATTTGTTTGAATTTGAGTTTAATTTTACAAAGTGGCAATAATAATGAAAATTTTGTTACCAAAATTATTATGAGAGGGTGAGAGTACATACGAATTTAATTCATTTGCGGTTGTATATTGCAAAAAGGGGTGTTTTTATTTGTGCATTTAAATTGTTGAACAGAGTGTCTCCACTCACTCTATAAACAGATATGAAAGTAATTTGTTTATTTGGATGACAAAAAAAAGGACAATATTTTCAAAAGTTATTGAAGTGTTAAGTTAGGCAAATAAGCTTAGGGAATTTCATGACATTAATGCTGGGGAATTAAAAGTAAAATATGATTTATTTTGTCTTCAGAAAAATACAACACATACACTTTAAAAGCATGATTGATCAATGAGTTGTGAGAAAAGGTTATTCAGAAACACAAACATTTTTAATTTTCCTCAAAATATCCTTCCTTCAAGTTCATGGTCGTACTCAGAGTTGCCAGACATTTTCGTGAAAATAAGCTAATTTTCGATGAATTGTTTAATTTCCAAAACTTTAAAAATTTTAGACATAAAGTATCTAATTCTTTATACAAAATTTGCGATAATATTTTTTTATTAAATAAAAAGTTTTATTTATAAAAATTTTCCTTTAGCTCTTTATTCACTTTAAGTGGCAGTAAATTCTTTAGTCTTGTCGGTGACCTGATTAAATAGGAAAACGACCGATTCTGGTTTAAATATTTTATATGGAAGTCTATCACTTTATCATAAGGCTGTAATTATAGGGCTCAGTTGACACTTGTTACATATCGTAATGACAGGTTACTAAACTGGTGCAGAATTGTTACCACGAAATAATGTTAAGCGCATGGTGTAATTTCATAAGGTGATTTCGCGGAGAGAGTGAACTTTTTGTCGCTCTTTTTATATGGAGTTTGACTATTCTTGGCACTGAAGTTTGACAAACATTGGCACCTCTTGTATAAGTGTACCCTGGTTAAGCGTTGAGGCTCAATTTTGACTTAACAGATTTGTTAATAAAAATCTACTACTACAATCTCAAATTAATTACAAAAATAATTAATTAAATTCCACATTTGGTAGAATTTGAGTTACAGTTACAGTTACGTTTAAGTTGTGGTTTCAATATTGTGTCACTGCGTGCAACCATTGACTTATTGAGATTAAATTTTGCCGATAAGTGGTTTTCAAAAGCGGTTTTCTTAATGGGCCTCCATTTTTTTAAATTGTAATGATTTTTTTAATTCAAATTTAACTTTTTTTCACTAATTTCTTATTGCGATAAATTCCAGTTCTATCGGGCTCAGAAAAAATCACACTAATTTAACGAGTTTATTATTTTATGTGAAGTGCAAGTAAAGAATTATGATGAATAAATTAATTCGAATTCAGTATAAGCTTTGACACGTCATCGCACAAACAGATAGTCAGATTCGAATTTTAATAACTTATTTTATTATGCTCAATGGTGACTTTGAGGACATCGGTCAATTGGTATTTAAGAAAAAGTCTAGAGGGTTCAATGTTCATACGCTTTGCGACCATGAAGAAGTCTAGCAGGGTCATGTAAGACAATCTTGATAAAGAATCACATTCACATGTTTATATGTGATGTTCTTTGTGGCTATCGATGTGGGAGATTCATTGGAGTAACATTCATATCGGTCAATTTGGATTAAAAGAAAGTGAATCTCTTTAACCTAGGAAGCTCAGTGTTCATAGAGATATCGTCACCAATTTAATTTTTAAACTAGTACAGACCAATGGTGCCTTATAATTACTGCTTTTTATGTAATGCTGGTAAATCTGGCATGAATCTCTGCTATTTTTAAAGGCAATTTATCGAAAACCTCAAAGATATTTTCTCAACTTGAATAAGGATCCTCTTCTGAAGGCTTAACAGCATCATTCAGCAAACAAACGTGGTTTTCTTTGGTCCTTAACCTTTACTTTGTGGTTCATTTGGACGACGTACGGGTGTAGGCAAAAGTTTTGGAGTAAAATTTTTAAAATTGTAATGCAAGAAAATCTGAATTTTTGTGCATGTCTTTCCTGCACACTGTTATGGACAGTGGTGATATTTTTTGTTTCTTAAGAGTTTGTTTTATGTAGATGTGTTAAATGATTGGCCATTTTAATAAGCTATCTTTATATGGTCATCCTGCCTATCGTTAAAGACGCCTAATCGTAGCGCTACATATTTTGGTAAAACAAATTGTTAGATTTAATTGTGTGTGTAAATTTCTTTCAGTGTATAAATAATAACAAATATATTGATCGACTTTGTCAAAATAGCACCGTCAACTGTCTGTCATCCGTATTATTACATCTTTTTATTTTTTCTTTCTCTTTGGCAATAATTTTTAAGTAAGAATATCAAATGTCAAAGCAACATATTATTCATTAAGAAATACATTATAAAAAGTATGTTAAAAATTATTATTCTGGCAACGCTAGCAGCAGAATATTTAGTGCTCAGTGTCTACACTTTCAACTGAAATTGCTGCAATTCTTGAGTTTGTCCATGTATGAGGAATAGACTATTGCATGTACACAATTCATCTTCTCGCAATTATCCTTCTTTTCTATTGTAATTCGCTATGAAGTTGGGTGTATGAGGAAATGCGAAAAAATAAGCAAAAATTTGCTGCAATTTAAGTTGAACAGCACAGACTTGCTAGACAGTGGTAGCACATATTAAATAAGCAACCGATCTCAACACAATTTCTTACACAATCGCTTAATATAAATTACGCGGCTTTAATCTTAATCTTATTAAATACAATTTTTAAAAATTGGTCTCAGGTTCATAGGTTCTCTATGCAAACTTTTATGATTTCGATATTGTGGTAGTCATTAAAAATTTTGCTCAATAACTAATGCCGACTTTAACTTTTATAATTTCGAAAATATTTTTATAATTTTAAGGGTAACAATTATGCTGGCAGACAAAGGAATAATGTTTCTTCTTAAACTTCTCCTCAATTGTAATATTTATTGCCAAAAACAGCAAATAATAAAAGCAATAAATAACAAACCAGAATCGAAAAAACTTACAAATTAAAGTCTTTAATAAAACCTTAATGAATGCATACGTCTTCACCTACAAATGGGTGAACAAGCAATCAGCATTCAATAAAATACTTAAACCAATTTGTCTTCTTTTATTAGAGGGTCTTTGTTCTCTTTTCTACACAATAAAAATCAAACCTTATACAAGCCCTACGGGGAACTCCCACTCAATAATGCCAACGGTGATGAAGACAATGGAATTTTTTTTTAACAAAAAACTTTGCTGTTACTCTTTGTGCCGTTTTTTCTTCAGCTTCAACAATGTTGCATAAATAATTGCTATAAGAATTGTTTACAAAAATCGTTTATTGCGAACAATAGATTTGAAAAATGTGGTCAGTAGTTCTTATACGAGTACAAGTACAGATACACCAGTACACCAGTAACATATGGTACGAGAATATTTCTTTTATTTTTTTTTTTAGAATTTTTGTGATTTATAAATTGTAGCATGAAGGCTCATTTACAATGCAACATAATCTAAACATTTTATAAACAAAAATGTAAAATAAAAAAATATTTCAAAAAGGCAACATTTGAGGCAAAACTAAGCGCTCTATTGTTGCATGTGGTTTTTGGGTTTAATCCAGTTAAAAGTACCCTACATAATTCAATTATGAACAAAAATTCATTTTAAAAAATCAACATTTGTTTCACACAATGAACAGATATTGAGTGTTTTATAGAACTCAGTAAAATATTGTTTGTAAAATTGTTTCAGTCGCTGGTTCATGTTCTGTTCAAAAAAACAAAAATTCAAGACAACAAAAAGACAAGTAAGAATGTTATATTTGGCCTTGTCAAATTTACTAATAGTCTTAACCTTCAGGTACATAGTGATGTAACCTAGATTTCAGATTTAATATTATACGCCATTTGCTTTATTTTTTCAGACGCCATCTTTGATTTTAAATTTGCACATGGTTAACTATACACTACTTGCCTTTTATATGATAGCCATATTGATGGGGTTTAGAAAAAAAATATTCGCCATTTTGATTCGGATGCAGTGTTGCCAATTCCTGGTGACAAAAAATGGCTAAAAAGAGCTTAAAATTTTATAAGAGATTTGATGAAAAAATAAGTTTTTAGTATAAGAAAAATATATTGTTATTGACATATTCTCAGAAACATATGACAGCGACTGACTCCCGGTTATTAAAGAAGAGTTCCATAAAAATATTTTTAACTGTTTCGGGTAGTTTTAAGAAAAAACACTCCATTTAATACTGACTTTTAGTTAAAGTTAAAATTGTCAGCTAATTCAATTCATGTCAACCAAAGCTTAAAATGCAATTGTATTGATGAGTGAGTTACCCAGCAAATAAGAATATAAGAATTATATCATTCTGAGTACGGAAAATTTTGCTAAAACATTTATGAGGAAAAGTTTTGAAGCAGTTATCTAAAAAAGAGCTTATAGCTAAATGCAAATTTTTCTAGCTAAGCTTGTTCAAAAATAGCTAAATCTAGCCAGAAAATGGCTAAAATGGCAACAGTGTTCGGATGCCATCTTGAATTTTATACTTTTTCATATTTAACGGTATTGTACTGGTCAAGCCCATTAATTTGATTCCAATATTGTAGCAGTTGAAGAGGACTAATTTGTCATAATACTTATACTTGATCCTATTCGCCATTTTGTTAAGAACGCCATTTTGGATTATAACTTTTTGTATTTAGCTGATTCAATACCTTTCATTTGGTACCAAAATTTAGAGAGTAAAAGAGGGTACATTTTTAAATACTAGATTTGACCCACATATAAATTTATTGTGCGCCGTTTTGTATCAGCGGCCATTATGGATTTCAAATTTTCTAAAAGGTATTATATTCTGCTAGATAAGCCCCTTTATTTGTTATCCATATTGAGTCTCTCCTATGTCCAGAAGCTATAAAATTTGTTAATTTAAAAAAAATACACCGAGGCGGTAGTATTTCGTCGCTTATATCTCTGTTAGTTTCAAACTGATTTGATAGTTTTTCCCAGGAGTAGTTTTTTGCAACTACAATATGTATTTTGGTGTTACTAACGTGTACAAAATTATTAGGGAGCTTGGGAGCAGAGACCTGCGCAATTGGGGATGAAGCCGGCTAAGCCGAGTCGCCGTTAATATTTTGCAGCCGCCGCCGCCGGAAATGTATCGACTTACGTCGGCTTGTTTTGAGCCGCCGATCACAACAATAGTTACTGACATGTTTTTTTTCCTTTATACATCTTTTATAATTTTTAAGTGGGCAGCACCATTTTTTTTTGTACATGTGTGGTATTTATTCGGGGAAAACCCAATAAAAACTATGTAAGAGAACAAAATTTTTTGAAATTTTAAATAATTCTCGTAATTCAGATTAGGAATCTGATCTGATGAGGAAGTTTTAGAGTTAAGTGAATGTGAAACTGATATATTGAAATCAAAAAACTGTTGAATAATAAAAAAAATTAAATAATTTAATATAATGAACAAAAATTCATGGATCTAACAAATAATTTCATGGTTTTGCAGTAAAAATTTAAGTATTTATTTAAGAAGCAGGTTAGTTATGGACACAAACATTAAAAAAAGTATAAACAAACTCATATAAAAATATTCATATTGAACTCAGTTCAGCCGGCTTAAGCGATTTTGAGCCGCCGCCGCCGTCGCCGAAAAAACTATTCGGTGCAGGTCTCTGCTTGGGAGACTTGATATATTTGAAAAAAAAAAATATATATTGGTACAGTGGCCTTATTTCTTGAACGAGTTGGATTTTGTAAGATTTTGTAAATACCTAGATCCTTCTATAAAAATTCGGCAACTTGTTCCATACGAGAGGTCAAGATATTGCTCATAGCGTTAAATTGATTGGTCTAGGTCCTCATTCATATTCTCTGCTATATCTGCAATATTCTTCTTACTTATGACACAATGTGGTTTATTTGATCGTGTGTCATCCAATAACGCACGCCGGAACTCAAATTTACAGATGCTGTGGCAATAGTAGTCTCACAAGGTCGATGAAGCACTTTATATGATGATCGAAGTGGCGATGATTTCCGTAATACACTTGGGTAATTTGGAGACGTAGATGCGGTTTTAGCCATTCCATGATATAGTGCTGAACAAATCTGAGTGAAAACAAGATGACTGTATTTCACCAGTAACGAGTGATTTGTTAAAAAAAATAGTTTAAAATGAAATACCCTTTGCCAGCAATGCCTTTGTCAAAGAAATCTTTACCAGTGACAGGCAACATTTATTCATTTCATTTAATAATAATAAAATTTATTCTATCAAATGTTACCAATAATATGAAAAACTTAACAAACATTCTTTCAAAGTAAAATAGATTTTATATAAAAAAGGAAATATTAAAAAATTAAGCATAAAATATATTTGATTAAAAACGATAAATAACAAGTGAAAAAGCAAATAAAAACATTAAAAAATAAACTATAGAACAACAACAACAAAATTGTTAAAAATCGGAAACAAAAGGATTCATGTATGTTTGTATGTATGTGTGCATGTATGTAAGTATGTAGGTAGTTGTTTCTTTTTTTTGGAGCTTAGATTCAAAGGACTAAAACAATGAACTTGTTCTTTTATAGTTGGACACAAGCAAAAACCCACACACACACATATTCATACACATAAAAACTCATACATGATCACAAATAGTAGAGGATTTTAGTTTGTTGCGGCATTTTCTTTTTATGACATAATTGTTTGATGATGTAAAGTTAAGTTAAGGGCTAAACAAATAGAGCACTGGCCCAGACAGCAATAAAGAAACTAGTTTAGTAACTGACAACAACAAACAGGACAATGCTAAAAAGGACACGCGCTCTGCAGGATATCACAAACCGGTTAAACTCAAAGCAAAACAATATTTTCTATAGAAAGCGGCATTTGGTTTCGTTTGGCAATATGGTCAACACTTGTTAAATGATGTTAAGAGTTTTCTTATGTTTCTTTAAGTTGTTGTTGTCTTTTTTTTTTTTTTAGAAAAAAGACAATTGCATGTTTATTTGTTTTAAATAACCTCCTGCTTTAACTTGGTATTTGCTTGGTCCTGGGAATATTAAATAAGATTTTATCTCAGGCTCTATGTTTGATAATCACACGTAAATATCGTAAAATAGACTCACATTGTTCATACTAAATCAATTGGAAAATATGCCTTAAGAAATCAGCGAAGGACCAGCCTTTTTTATTATTTGTTTTTTATATTTATCTTTTAAACATCAGTTTATATTTAATCACCATTAAATATTTTTGTATCTCAGTATCACACGTATTAATGTTATATTTGCTTGTTAATTCGTGTTATTAAAAATAGTTTATGTTTTTGCAGCAACAGCCAAGAACTGTTTGAAAGCAAGAAAGAGAGAGGGAGGGAGAGAGTAATAAGGAGATTCCTTAAATGTCGGCTTTGCTTCCTTTATGTGAGACGTTTAGACAAGTGCTTAGCATGGATTTAGGCGCCTAGTAGGTTTTCACCGTATCCTTGATATAAAGTGTCTGATATAAAGACAAATTTATGTTTTCTTGTTAGTCGAGCGCAGGCTTGGTTTCACAAAAGACGTGTCTATTTTAGTATGGCAGTTGTCTGTGTTTTGGAAAACATGTAAATTTTTGTGTAGTTCTCACTTAAGGGAGACTTATTAAGACAACTCCTTGATGTAGTTTAAGTAAATGATTAATGAGCATTTTTAAAGTCATATGAAAAATTTAATTTTACTTCTGGTGGGTCTTATCCCAATATTGCTTCTATAAAATGAATAGAAAAAACACACCATTTTTTTAATATTTGTTGGAGGTATGTAAATCTCTAACATTTATTAATTATTTGTCATGTAAAAATTTATCTCTTATTGTTTGCAAGAGCAGCAACATATTACACAACCTTAAAAAATTGTTGTCTTAAGCACAGTTGTGCCTTTATTTGCGGTAGATAATAGTTAGTTGTTTGAGTTCATAAACTGAACATAGTATCTGCTCTTATTTAAGGTTTCTTTAAGTTAATTTAAAATTTGCGATTTTACAGTAACACTGATAACATAAATCATTTACTTTTATCATCAGTAGTGACTTAAGACTTTGAATTCTAAAAACGTTTGTGTTGAGCATCTTTTGAGGACATTAGCTAAGATTGATAACGGACACTGTAAAATGATTTTATTTTTCGCAATTCAACGCTAAAATTTTGAATCAAGTTAAATTAGGTATGTTCTGTTACTTGTTGGCCTATCGCAGTCATGTTACCTTGGCGAAGTGTCCACGTTTTGGTGTTATTTTTTTTTCTGGTGCAGGATTTAAAATGCTGTTACAATTCACTAAGAGCCGTCGCTCTAGCGATATGTCGGGCTCATTCATGTAAAGTATACCGACTAAAAACCATCCTGGTTACCTTAGGGAGTTACACCAGCTCGGTACCGCTTTCGTATTACTTCGATGTGGTTCCCTCTGTGGCTATGTCGCCCCATCAATATTGTTGCTTCTGTCTAAGTCCGCTATTGATGTTTCATCAAGGTTCACTTTCTTACACCTTAGTACCTTTTTCACAAAAGTTTGTCACGCATTTCCAGTTCTCTTCCTGCTTCATCATCTTCTCTATAATGTTTTCTACGTACATATAAAGGTTAGGGATAGTAAGATGCCGATGAGCTCATCAGTTACTAAATTTGGTCGCCCGCTTATAGCGGGATGGGTTTATGACATCAGTATCTTTACAGATGAGGCATATGAGAGTCTTGGACCTCATTCATCGCTGTAGACCAAGGATCATAGGTAGGCACATATTAAAGATAAAGGAAGGCACCGGTAATAGTTCAATGGGTAATGTTATCTTCAGTCATCTCCTATGAAGCCCATTTCCATAAGAATTGTTTCATAAATACGCAAAACTGTCGAATTTGAAACTAAAAAATCCTCATGCAATACATAAAAGACAAATGCATCCACAACGATGCATGTGGTGTGGTAGAGTGTTTGAGCCTTACTTTCTTGAGAATGAGTCCGAAATTGCATTGACTGCGAACGGCAGTCGTTACAGCAACATGATAACGGAGTTTTTGTGGCCTCAACTGAATGACATGGATCTGAGCAATATGTGACTTCAGAAAGATGACGCCAGCTGACATATGGCGCATTAAACAATCCATTTATTGCAGCAACGAATTCAGAACTAAAATCTCAAGCAACTCTGATGTCAATTGGCCACCAAGATCATGCGATTTTAGACCGTGCGATTTTTTTCTTTGGGGTTTTTTGAGTTCATACGATATGCGAATAAACTAGAAGCAATTTCGGTGCTGAAATCCGAGATCTAACTCGTCATCGGTGAGAAACAGCCACATCTATGTGAAGAAATCATGAAAATTTCTTGAAAAGAATACAGTCCAGCAATTAAAGCCTTGGAGACCGTTTGATAGATGTTTTAATTCGTACTTAAAAGGTTTTCTTTGCGTTATTAAAAAAATTACATCTATTTGGAAAAAAAGGGGCTTAAAATGAAATGGAAAAATGCATTCTTACTGAGACATCCTTTAGTGACATTAGAATATGCAAAATGACATGTGAATATAACAAATATCTCAAGGGTAGGGCTTTCTAAAATACGCAGAATAAAGATGCAAAATAATGAAATTCAGAAAAATTTTAAAGACAGGTTTTTAATGGTGCCTTCCCCGTTTCCTTTCAAATATTCATATTTTATTTATCAAATCTTCACTAAACGTTGAGCTAAAGTTTTATTAAAGTGTGAAACAATTTTTTTTTTATTTCGCCGGATCATAAAACGTTGTAATTACTTGTACAACTTGATTAAATAAAAAAGCTTATCGCAACTCGTAACTATGTTGTATCAATAAAATAATAAATCTTGTATTTTTGTTCATAGTAATAAAATGTGACTTTCTATTGCTCAAATTAAATACTGATTAAAGTAATCAATTTTGAAGTTTATTAAAGTTTTATTGAACAACTGAAAATGCGTTTTAACACCCTTCATAAATTTAAAAATTGATTATGAATATGACTATTAGTTAATCGTTTGGGAATAACAATAAACCATAACTTTTCCTTAAATACAGCCAACTCTGTTAAGGAGAAAATAAACATCTGCCCCACACATTTGTAGGAAATATTAAATTCCTTAAAGTGTTGTTTATGAGCAATTTGTTGTTGCTATCTCTCTAGACGTTCAGTAGAATCCCCACTAATACTTGAAATCTAATAGTCATATTCCCAAAAATTTCATTGGCCTTGTTATAAAACTATAAACATTGAATAATCACGTTCTAGGAAATTATACACACACACACTAACACACATACTTGGAATAAAATAATTACCCTAAAGGATTATTACAAGAAACAAACCAGGTTAAAACTGTTTACCAACCAAAGATTGAAACAAAAAAGAAAAATCAAAAAAAGTTCAAGAGATTAAAAATCCTTGATAACGATTTGACCAAATGGTTTCTAATTAAAATTGGAAGTTTCTAAGGGTTTATGTATTTTTAAGATAAATATCTTTAATTGGGTTTTTTAAACAAGAACAAAACGTGATCTTTGTTGGTGGTTAATACAGAATTACTTTTATCTAAGGCCAGTGTGCCATGTTTCATAATAAATGATACATGATCTAGAGACCAAAAAAAAAAATAGCAGCCTTGATTTTATTGTATTCTTTGTGTGTATTTTTAAAAGTCAAATTAAAACTGAAAATAAATATGGAATGATAATCACATTGATATTTTGTAATTTAAATCAAAATCTTTGAAACACACATATTTTATATTCATATTCCTTAAATTCAATTATAATTCCTCTGAATGTATTTCCAGTATCATGTTTTCTCTTATTTTTTTTTTCTTTTGGTTTTGTAATTTCAAACCACCATATAATTGAAATTTTTCTTTAAATATTTAATATGAATGGGTAAAACAAAATTAGAACTAATAAAATCACCTGCCGTTTTGTTCTTTTTTATTTTAAAAGATAATAAAACAGTGTTAGTAAAAATATCAAGGATAGTGGTCGACTTAACAATGTCTTTGAACCACTTTAATACTAAATTTAAATAGTTGAAATATAAAAACAATAATAAAAGCTTCATACACAGGTTTACAGGCTAACAGGCTGGGTCAAGGGTCATCATGGGGTTTCATTAACATTTCCGTTTATATATATTTCTTTATTTTAGATAAAGGTTCCTAAGGTTTCCTTTTGTAATTTCGATAGTATTAATTTAAGGCCCTAAGTTATTATAGATAGAGGAATTGATTTAGCTAAGTCCGTCTGTTCGTGTGAATGTGGAAATCAACTTTTTGAAGCCCCCACGCATACTTCAGACTTGTAAGTGGTATCAATTAATCTGATATGCATTCAGGTGTTGTGCTATTAAAAATTTGTAAAGTGGCATTTAAATTAAAAAATTTTATCGTACAAAAAAAATTTTACTTTGACTTTATCGGGAATAAAACTCGAATTTTTCGCTGGATTTTCATGAAATAAAATTTATTTTCTTTTCAACACACACAGCTTTATGACAAAGTACTAAAACTAGTTTATATTTGTTTCTTTCTTTACTTTTTCTAATTTTTTAAATTTAAAAATTTTGTTATTTAAAAAAATTTTTTTTTGTACTTTTATTTTATCGGGAATAAAACTCGAATTTATTACTAGATTTTCATGCAATAACATTTATTTTCTTTCCAATACACACAGCTTTATGACAAAGTACTAAAACTGGTAATTATTTATTCCTTTCTATTTTTTATTCATTTTTAAAATTCAAAAATTTTATTATTTTGCAAAAAAAATTTTTTTTTACTTCACTTTAGCTGAAATGAAACTAGAATTTATCCATGAATTTTCATGCAATAAGATTTATTTTATTTTTCTAATACATGCAGCTTTAAGATCAAGTACAAAAACTGGTTATAATTATTATAATTATATTATTATTTTTTTTTTTATAAATTTTTTGAATTCAAGAATTTGGTTACTAAACCAAACAAATTTAATTTTTTTCGATTTCTTTCTCAATAACTCCAAAACCGATGTCTTAATCAGACAATTATGTTAATAAAACTTAAAGCTGGCGTAATTTAAAGTGCTTAACAAAATCGAGTATTAAATCAATGAAATCTCTTCGCAGCACATCCCAGTAAAATTCAGGTAATGACTTGCTCTTACTAAGCAACATATTTTTCAATGGCTATTACATATCATCTGTCTTACTAAGAACTGTTTTAATTATGAGATGTTTTTAATGTGATGCATAAGCACTTATTTACATAAGTTTTTATAATTCTCATTTAGTTTAACATGTTAAAGGTATAAGTAATAATGTTTTTGACTATAGCCACTGTTGCCATTTTAGCTATTTTCTCGTCTTTCTTTCTCGTTTTTAAACTTTTTTTGCGGGAAAAAATATGATTTAGCTATTAGCGGGAAATCTAGCGATTTTTACGATGCTAGTTTTAAATACATTTCGATGCCTTTCTTCCTCAACCTCATATCTTAAAAAATAAAATTTTTGAGGAGAGAAAAAAAACGGGTTAATCTTTTTATGCTTCGGTGTTTGGTTAAAAGTTTAAATGCAATTATTAAGGAATTGATTGTATTTATGTATATAAGTAGTAATAATATACTAATCTTTTTTAGTCAAAACCGGTCAAAACCGAATTTTTTAAGATACGAGGTTGAGGAAGTAAGGCATCGATTTGTAGTATACATTCTTAAAGAGTAGGTACCAATTCATTTGTAAGGTGAATGCTATTTTCAATACTTTTTAATACAGATAATAGCATCTGAAAGCCAAAAACCACGTACATTAAAATTCCAAAACCAATTTTATCTTGCAAAGGTTGTAGCTCGAATAATTTGAATTTGTGAATAATACAAAAAAAAAACTATTTAAAAATTTCTTGGAAGAAATTGAAAATATTGCGAAAAAAACCTAATAAAATCAAAAACTTGTGCATGGTTCAGCCATTAAAAGTTTAAGTCCTGGGTAATGCAAGATTAAAAAGCCAATACAAAAGGATATTGATGCAGGTGCTCCCTGTCTACAAAATTGTACAAACACAAGTCATCGACATCGGTGAGAGGGCTATATTGAAAAAACTTTAACTTAAAAGAAGGCTTCATTTATATCTCAACATAGTACGTTAATCAATTTAATGGATCACCTGAGTGATTTATGTCAAAAAGATTTCGATGGAACGAATGAAAACCGTATTCATAGAATCAAATGCTTAGCGATAAATAAAAACACTGAACTGAGGCTGAGTGCCACAAGGGCATGGAAGTATGTGAATTATGGACATGCAAGAATTTTGGGTATGATCAATATTGCTTCTACTATTGATTACAAGGTACCTGAACCAGTATTCGATCCGGGTTTCGTGACGAATATACCGGATAGATCTGAATACGACAACGGCCTCCGACCTCCGGAGAATACCATCCAGATATTTACTGACGGATCGAAATCATCCAGTTGGGTTTGGAATTGTCCCTTAGGCTACCGGATTATTGTAGCGCGATACAGGCCGAATTAATGGCTATTAAGACAGCCGCGGAACAGAATCAGTATAATGAAATATCTGGCAGGGATATTTATATATTTACTGACAGCAAGGCGGCTATTAGGTCCCTTGAGAGTGTGTACAGCACATCGAAAATTGCCCAGGAATGCCGGGTGTCTCTTGAGGAGATAGCGAGAAATTCGACGGTTACCCTTGGGTGGATTCCAGGACATGGGGATATTGATGGTAATAATCGAGTTGATGCACTTGCAAAAGCCGGTAATACCTTAGATTTGGTTGAATCCAATTGTGCTTTGGCTGAATATCCCTTACAACGACTTTTGCAGATGTTGCGATAACGAGGAAGATGAGGAGACAACTGAACATCTTCTCTGTAATTGTCCTGCATTCGGGGACCTGAGACACCAGATTCTAGGTCAGCGAATACTTGTAAGTAATACTTGTCTTTCCGCAGTTGATCTGGGAAAGATCTACACCTTTGTAAACAGGACAGGATGGCTGAGGAACGACGGCCAGAGGACATAGACGAACGGGCGTTGGTGCCTACGGTATCACAACGGGACCCTCGGAGGACCCAAGTGAGCTATGCCTTCGTGCGGCTGCCGGATCTAACCTAACCTAACCTAGTAACCGATCTCTTTATGGAAGTTAGACACGATGTATCAGGTTCTAGATATAGTGTATTAGGAAATAAATCAATAGACGTTGGTGTCATCAAGTTATTAGGCATGTTTTTTTAAAAACTAAAAGCCTACGTGGTACATAAATTTAAAATAAATATTCTTTTTGATATAAGTATTTTAATAGTTATTTTCAGTACCAAGAAACAACAAATTGTGTTAACATTTCTAAACTAGGTTGCGGTGGCCGATGCGACAGCTTCAATTACGATATATTTAAATCATTAAAGAGACTAGATTTCAATTTTACATGTAAAAGCGAAAATATAGAGTATTGGCTTTAGACTTTTAGTGAATAAATCCCAAAATGTTTTTAATATGCATATTATAAATATAACGTAATTAGTAATATTTACTTATTTAAGATACTATTTATAAAAGAGCGTAACAAGTACTTATTAGTACATAGTCATGCTGATGTAGGGTATTAAAGGAAGCTAAAGAATTTGGTCAAATCTTATTTCTGCATATACCCCTGCAATATGTGAACGGCCTGTATTTTTTCTTTAACTAAAAATGGAATGAATATGTTGTGTAATAATCATTTAACATTTATAAATAACTACATACAAGCGAACGAACACACTTCAAATGGCCAGAAGAGTATATCTTAGCTGCTGTGCGCATAGTCATTCAGTAATTGTGCGCATGGTTTGTCTGTTTGGTTGACTACAACAAAAAAATCCTCTTTAACAAACAAAACATCACTTGAAGGAGAAGAAGAAAAAGAAAATCATTTACATTTTCTTCTTCTTATGATCATTCTAAAAACCAAAAAGGGAAATACAATTTTCGGCCAAACGCCAGATGAATTTTGACCAAGACAAAAAAAAACGAATTAAATATTTTAAGATCTTTTGTTAGCAGCTGCTGTGTGTGACTGACTCCTCCTGCTGATTTTAGATTTCTGTTTTTACGGCAAGTGAGTTGAAATATTGTTGTTTCGAAAATTGATGACGACAGGTTAAACAATCTGCAATCTGTTTTTTTTTCTCTCTTCTCAAATAAGGTATTAGATGTTTTCCTTTTTTTTGTTAAACAAAACATATTCTTGTTAGTTAGTCCTTGTTTGGCTTTTAGGCTTTAAAGTGTTTTTTTTTCAGAAAGATTGACTGACGTTAATCGTTTAAATTGGAACAGCTGAATCTGTCAATATTTATTAAATATATTTTAGTTAAATACTGTTAGATGTTTAAACGATATGTTTAGTAATAAATGAGCTGATTAGTTGTTAATTATATAAATACACAATCAATAATGGTTTATTCGTCCGTGCTGAATCTAATAATACCCTTTACTCTTTACATAGGAATAATGAGCGTAGCGCAATTCAGATTTAACGTTATACGACATTCTGCTTTATTATTTGCGACTTTATTTTTTATGTTGAATTTTTACATAATAAATTGTATTATATTAGTTAAGCCCTTTCATTTGATACCCATATTGATGGGGCTAAAAAAAATTTTCCGCCATTTTGTTTTAGACGTCATCGTGGGTTATCACTTTTTATACAATAGTTTTGTGTATTTTACTGATCAAGCACTTTGCCTTGGTATCAATATTGTGGGTTTTCAAGGCTACAAATTCGGTTTAATTTTACTCACATATCCGCACATTTCTTTTCGGACGCCATTTTGGATTTTAGCTTTTTAATATTTGACTGTATTCTGATGGTAATTGATCTGGCCGCTGAGGTTTGAGTACAATGATATTTTATTGTTGGACAATATTTTAAAAATTATAAAATTTTGGCTGCTACATTTCGAAAACTTCCTACAGAATATAGTCTGGCGAAAGGTGGTGCAAAGGTTCATTATTCGTCTTGCATTTATGGAAATCAATGGAGACAACAGAATATATTTTTGACGACGGCCCTGGAAGATTCACAAGGGCTGCTGATATTACTCGACGACTTCAGCAGTTTAGAAGCCTTAAAGAAAGTGATTCTAGAGAACATAAATATAAAGATTGTGGACAACTTTATTCCCAACCCCTTCACAAGTTGTGGTCTCCAACTCAACATCTCCAGATTTTGGTTAGATACCTCAATGTCTCGATTTTTGAGAGGATAAGTTTTAAAGATACATATGTAGATGAGGTCCAAGTTTTTAATTATTTTTTTAAAAAAAGGGTAAAAGCACTAATTTACTTCTTCTTAGATACACCGACAGTCCTACCACAGCGACCGGTTGTCCTTGCATGTTGACCACGGACCCCAATAGTGACGTAGACTACGGTGAGAGCGAATCTTCTTTAGACGTTCAAAATCGTCACGCAATTTAAAATCTAAATTAGATGATGTTAACTGCGTGTATTTACCATCAATAATATCTTTTTGTCTGTTAAGGAACCAGTTAGATACCTTATAAATCAAGGGGATGGAAATAATCGTGACAATTTTTTCAACCTCCTCTTCGGTACATTCACCAGCACGTTTGGTCAAATCATTATCGACTTTTTTTAAAACAACATTAGAGTAACGGCGACCAAAGTGTCGACAAATTTAACGATTGTCGAATCGTTAAAAGTTAGTAAATCGCACCACAGAAATGTGCTAACAAAAGTCTAATTTGGCAACACTGCTTATGCATAGAATTAGAAAACTACAAACGAATTGAAAATGTAAAACATGAATTACAAAATTGAAGGCAACTCTACGTCTGCATGAAGCATAAAGTAAATGCGTTGTAACTAACTTTTTCGACCCTTAAGCTCAAATTAGACGTGACATAATAATTTGTTTAAAATGTTTTAAACTAACTTCGTCTCGTATTATTTATTGTAGACAATAAATAAAGAAAAAAAGTTTGGCAACACTGATGAATGGGATTAAAAAGAATCAGCTGATTGGGTACAAATCTACCTTGTGCATGTGGTCTCAGCGGCATGGTGTCACACAGCGTGCAATACAATCAATTTACGGAGGGAAATATTTGACGAAATAATAATTTCAAGAAATAAAACTGTTAACTGGTCACCTCGCTAATGTATTTTGCAGCCATTAGATTATTTTCTCTGGTGTTAAAAGTAAAGTGCCAGATTTAGGCAAAAAAAAAATTGCTTAAGTTATTACGGGTGTTTGTTGTTCTAAGTATATTTGACTTGGATTAAATGGGTGCAAAATAATTATGACACGCCCACTTCCTGTTTAAAATCTATTTTTTTTTTCTTTTTATATTATATGCAACAACAAATAGTACTTGTACTATTTCCACTACAAGCCACCAATTGGCTTCTGGATTTAAACTTAAATTTCTGACAAAACTGGGACAAGAAAAATGGAGAATTTTTAAATTTTCGTTATTATCGACAAATTAAACTAATAAATTATTGACACATGACCTACAATATTAAAGCAATAAAATATTAAAACGTAACTACTAAACCATATCGTCGATTTGAACAATGCTATTGCTGTGATAACATATTTTTTTCGTTTAAATTAAAAATTTTCAATTGCCTGGTTTAGTTGTTAAAGGGCTATTAGAAGTGTTAGACTTTCTTTAAAATTACAAACGCAAAAAAAAAATGTTGAATAAAAATTATCTAAAATCTGTTGAACACAAAAATGAAGCCACCATATCAAGATTACCCCATGCGATGAAAAGATACTGTACGGAGGGTAAAAATATACCCCTAAAGAAAAACTGGTCTGAGACCTGGTGTACGCTACCCGCAAGTTTTGATAAAATTTTTGATGATATTTTAAATTTTGATGTGCGTGATGATGATGTCTTTATGGTAACATTTATAAAGACTGGCACCACTTGGATGCAGGAATGTGCTTGGCTATTGCTAAACAATTTGGACTTTGAACAGTCTAAGCAGTCATCAGTCATGTTGAGGAGTCTATACATAGAGTGGGTAGATATAATTTAAATTGTTTTTATAGTGTTGCCAACGACAATAAATATTTTTTCACAACTGAAAGCAAAAGAAAAATTTTAAGAATATGTATTTAGAAAATGGAAAGAAAAATTGTGATAAATTATTTAATTATAGAAAATTTAGAATGTAATTCTATTATTTACGCTTAAGTTCAGTTTGAAAAATTTTTATGAGAATTTATCGGCAAAGAGTGTTGATGATGAACCCGTAGTAAGTCTCGAATTTGAATTCCACTCGGTTATTATTGGATTAATTTTTTAAATTGTTTTAAGTCATTGTGTTAAACACATAAACATAATGCGGAATAATCATTAATCATGTTAATCATTATAAATTTTCAATAATTTTATTATGTATGTATGTATGTATGTACACTAGGGGTACAACCAAAAAAAGGCCCCATCACCACGCTGTAGCCGATATTATGCTGAAACCGAGAAATGTTTCCTCAGGTCATTTCGGAACAAAAACGTTCCTCGTCGAAGCCGATTTCTGAAAGCCCTTTAAGATTTTTTTATTTTTTCAAAAGTTTTTATTTTATAATTACACTGCTCTGCAAAAAATCATTTCTTGTCTTTCCATTTAATAAAACTATGTGGACTATTGTGGATTTTGATGCGCTGAACTCAAATCCGTTGTCGGTTTTTTTCCATCAGATCGGAATTTTTTTTATGGGCGTGGCAAATTTTTCCCCCTAAATTAGTCAGGTACGGAGACATATTTAATCCTAACTCGAGAAGTAGTCATCCCATTTTCAAAAATAAAACACCAAAAAATGTATAACAAAATTGTATTAATTTATTTAGTGGAATAAAATTTTTCTCTATCTCTTATCGTTTTGGAGTTATTTAGAAATTAATGGAGAAAAAAACATTTTTTTCTGCGAAATTCGTAATATTTTTCAATTTAAAAATATAATTAAAAAATATATAAGGCAAATATTCAACATTTTAAACTTTTTTCTGAGAACTAGTTATCTTAAAAATAAAAAAAGCCATAAACCATAAAAATCGGTTAAAAAATGTAGATTTTATTGTGAATTTACCGCAGGTACCCAATATTGATTGTAATGCAACCAGCCTTACATATGATATATGTAACATTTCGTTAAGTGAGCAGGTAATGCAACTGAAGTACAACGATTTTTTGCATGGTCCTTGGAATTAAAAATTACAACGTAGTATTTTTCAATTGCCTGTGATTTCAAATTAAGAACATTAGGGTAGATTCTGGTATTTATTGTATGTATAGAAGCTGATGGACAATAAGTGAGTCACTTTTAATTTGAATATCGTGCGGATAAAATCGGCAACAATAAATAAACCTTACAGTGTACTTTGTTATTGTGTACAGAAATAAAGCAATTAAGGAATAAACAAACGCTTTCATATTACAAAATGTCAAGGATTTGTAACAAATCTCCAAATTGTTACGTATGTGGCGATCTAACTTTAAGTACTCAACGGGAGACAATATCTTCCAAGCTTAAAAATGCTTATCGCCGTTATTTTGGGTCTCCCATCGATTATAGAGATACAAATTGGCTGCCATAAATACGTTGTAGTAGCTGTGCAAGTTCCTTAAAAGGAAGTCATAAGTCTTTGCCGTTTGGGGGTGAACCACAAAATCATTAAAATGATTGCTACTTTTGCCATACTAAAACACGTGGGTTTACGAAAAAAACAAAAAATAAAGTTTCATAACCAAATACCTCATGCGTAAAACGACCAGTTTTCCAGTTTACAAGTAAATTTTTACCTCCATTGCCTCCTACAGACAATGAAGAAGATGGGCTTACTGCAGCAACTGAATCCACTTACGCCAGCATGGGTGTTTCTTTGCATTCATTTGGAAGTCCAACGAGTATGAAAAAAAAAAGTTGGCAACCCTTTGAATGAAACGTACTTTTTTGTCAGTGCTTAATCGTTCTTGAAAAATATTAAAATTTTGTATTAAAAACTGTGCTATATATTTAACAAAGTTTATAAACATATAAAAGAAATCATAAGGTGTTTGGAAAAATAAAATATGCCTAAAGATAAAGCTCGTCGTAGTTTGGCAAATAAAAAAATAATGCTTTGTAATCATTGTGAAGATGAGATTAAAGAGGAATCCGATGATTTTATAGAGTGTGACAAGTGCGGGAAAAATTATAATTTTCAATGCACTCAATTGAGTAAAAGAGAGTTTAAGAGTTTATTAAAAAATGAAAAAGAAACTTTCAACTGTCATTATGTATAGAAAGTGATGGTGAAATAAGGAAAGAGCTAAATACAATTAAAACTGAGCTGAGGAAACTACAGGAGTTAGAAAAATTGGATCAGCTGACTGAGTCGATAAACTTCATGTCAGCAAAGTTTGATGAAGTATTTAAAGTCGTTGCAGAAAAGAAAAAAAAGATAGCCGAAGTACAAAAGGAAAATAAAAAATTGAAAACTGAAATAAAAACTTTAAAAAACATCTGTAAAAATACTGAATGATTATCGAGTACAAAATGATTGTGTCATAAGAGGATTGAAAGTTGGTGCCAAAGATAATGCAATTGATGCTGTAGTTAATCTTTCTAAGGATGTTGGTGTTGATTTTGAACCGAATGCTGTTAATGCTGCATATTTTCTTAGAACTAAAAAAGAATCTGAGGATGGGAAAAAAACTGTTGTGGTTAAATTATCTTCCAAATTTCACAAGGAACGACTGATGGCTTCTAAACCAAAACTGAAAGAAAAAGAAAATACAAGTGAGGTGTTTGTAAATGATTTTCATAGTAAGGAAACTATGAACCTTTTTTATTATGCCAAATCATTAAAAACTATTGGTTATCAACATATTTATGTTAGAAATAATAGAGTCTATTGTAAAAAAAAGTGATATTGCAAAACAACAGCTTATCAGAGATGAAGATGATGTTGATAATATGTTTTTGGAAGCAACTACTAACAAACATTGGAAGAGAAGAGTTGATGATGCAAATTCATGTGATGATGGCGATGATAGGCTGCTTACGTGTCCCCTTAAAAAGGAATGTATATTTTTAATTTGTATATTTTTTTATAATTTTTCTATTTTTTTATGAAATTTTAAAACTTATTTATGTAATTTGAATTTAAGTCTTTTTAATATTATTAGTATAAATATCAGAAGCGTTTCGTCTGTTAATAAATTTAATAAATTTAAATCGTTGATAGCAAGCTTTCCCAAGTTACCGGATATAATAGCGGTCCAAGAAACTTGGTTTCGGAAGGACATTGCACAAATTTACAAACTTCCAGGTTTTAATAATATACATTGCTCAAAATTCTCATTTTATTGATTTGTTGACCGTTTTTCAAAATTATGATTGTGACAGTGCTCATAATTTAATAACGAGACCTGTCAGTAGAACGTGCATAGATCATGTTTTTAGCAATTTTTTCGAGGAAATTTATTTTGACTCAGTTGAATGTTATTTATCTGATCACAATATAATTTGCTGTAAATTTAGGAAAGAGGTAATGAAAAATGAATATATCGAGATTGAAAAGGCACACTGTGACTATGAAAAGGCTAGAGAATACTTGCTTAATAATTTACCTGATAACTATGAATCATTTAATTCTTCAGAATTAACAAACGGGTTGGTGCATTGTATTAAAGGTGCTATAGGTAATTCAACTGTAGTAACTAAATTTAAAAAACCGTTACGTTTTGAGCTAACTCCATGGATTAACAAGAATCTTCAAGATTTAATTTTATTTAAAGAAAAACTTTTAAGAAAAAGACATAAAACGAAAAACAAACGGAACGTTAATGATATTTTAAAGCGAATCAGTAAAGTTATAAAAATTTCTACAAAAAAGTGTAGAGTTGATTATTACGCTGGAAATTTATTGAAGACAGATAATGATCCTAAGAAATCGTGGAAATTTATAAATAGTACTCTTGGTCGAACGAAGAGTAACGTCATTAACCTTAAGGATTCTCAAGGGCAACCAATAATATGTGACCAAGATAAAGTAAATTGCCTTAATAATTACTTTATTACGAGTGTGGAAAATCTTAAAAGGGAAATTGAAATTTATCCTGGTGATCGGTTCAATTCTTTACGGACTCTTTCACAGTCACCTCATCGTTTTACACTTTGTAACGTTAATGATAATGATATGTTTGAAATAATCCGAAATTTGAAAGATAATAAAAGTCCAGGCTTTGATGGTATTTCGCCTAAATTTGTAAAAGAATGTAGAGATATTATAATCCCGATATTAAAAGATATTTTTAATAAGATCGTTATCAATTCAGTGTACCCTGACATCTTAAAAGTGCACAAAATAGTTCCAATTCCGAAAGAAGTTAATGCAACAAATATAGATAAATATAGACCTATTGCTGTTCTCTCTACAATTGATAAAATTTTTGAGAAGATTCTTTATGATAAACTTCTATTGTATTTGGAGGAAAATACTTTTTTATATAATTATCAATTTGGATTTCGAAGGGGCTGTAGTGCTGAAGATGCTGTGTTGATTGTAGTGCAGTTCATTTGTAGTGGGCTTGATGGAGGTTTTAGTGGAGTTGCTGGAATATTTTATGATTTTACTAAAGCTTTTGATTTAGTAGATCATGAAATAATGTTACGGAAATTAATGAGATATGGTGTTCAGGGAAGAGAACTTTTATTGTTTTTGAGGCGGCCGAAATTGAAATATGTACATTTGAAATATTTTGTACAAATAAAATTTTTTCTATAGAAAACCAAAAAAAAAAAAAAAACTTAGTTCGTAAATTAGGACTCTCAAAAATAAGTTTGAGCTTCTTGCATCCCAATTAAAAGAATGTAATTTGGTGCAAAAGGACGTTAACATCTCGTACTTTCGAAATAGAGAACAACCTTTTTTGAGTTATTTCAGCAGAGAGGAAGGTTTGGTATTTTGTGATAATGCTGATGGACTTTTGCGACAACTGTGTTTCAGTCATAAATCTGAGGATTGGCGGCTATTTATTGATTCATCCAAGACAAGTTTGAAAACCGTTTTACTTCACAATTGCAATAAATTTCCATCGGTCCCACTCGCGTATGCAAGAAATATTAAAGAAAACTATTGTAGCATGAAGATGATACTAAAAATTAAATATTCACATTACTCATGGAATCCGCAGATTTGAAAGTCGTAGCAATGTTAAATGGATTGCAAAGTGGATATACTAAGAATTATTGCTTCTTATGTGAATGGGATAGCCGCGCAAAAGAAAAACACTACAATGTTAAAATTTGGCCGAAAAGAGTAAATTTTATTCCAGGAGAAAAAATGTAGCAGAAGTCCCTTTAAATCAAAAGGAACAAACTAATGAAAGATTTTGTCAAAGCAATGAACGAGGATGGTGAAGCCTTTCTATACATTAAGAGCGAATTTCCTAGAATCAGAGATGCTAAGGTAAAAGAAGGCATATTTGTAGGTCCACAAATACGACAGCTTATGAAGGACGAGGTCTTTAGAACGAAATTGAATGATGTGGAAGAAAGAGCATGGACAGCTTAAGCTACTTTTTTATTTTAACAATGATTCCTAAATAAAAATTAATAATTATTAACAAAAATTTTGTGTTATTTTAAATAAAAAAATAAATATACTCTAAATATTTTAATTTTTTATTGTAATTTGAAGTTATCTATGGGTGACGACAGGGTGGGTGCTTTAAGCGAGGCGTTGCTACAAAATTACAATCTGGCAAATTTTTTGCTTGTATTTGTTTTTGTTGTACGAAAATAGATAGAAGTAAAAAGTTGGCATTCATTGATGCTACAAGTCGCTTTAGTGCGCCCACTCTGACGTTGTTTGCTGCATTACACATAATTGGTCAATATTGGGTACCTGCGGTAAATTGACAATAAAATCTACATTTTTTAACCGATTTTTATGGTTTATGGCTTTTTTATTTCAAAGATAAGTAGCTCTCAGAAAAAAGTTTAAAATGTTGAATATTTGCCTTATATTTTTTTTAAGTCCATTTTTAATTTAATTTAATTTGAAAATTATTACGAATTTTGCACAAAAACAATTTTTTTTCTCCATTTATTTCTAAATAACTCAAAAACGATAAGAGATAGAGAAAAATTTTATTCCACTAAAATAAATACAATTTTGTTATACATTTTTTGGTGTTTTATTTTTGAAAATGGGATGACCACTTCTCGAGTTAGGATTAAATATGTCTCCGTACCTGACTAATTTAGAGGGGAAAATTTGCCACGCCCATAAAAAAATCCCGATCTGATGGAAAAAACCGACAACGGATTTGAGTTCAGCGCATCAAAATCCATATAGTCCACATAGTTTTATTTAATGGAGGATTTCGCTGCTGAGCAGTGTTATTTAACTTTTTACATTTTTTAATGTAATTATATGATTATAATCAAAATTACAATCTAAAAACTATCTTTGTTAAGTGAAAATATTATTATTTATTTATCATTTAATGAACTTATAAAGAAAATATTTTTATTTTTTTAGAACTTACTGATCCCAAACTTAATTGCATTTGACGCGGAACCTTTTCTAACGATATAAAAAATCTAAAGATGCAGTTCTTATTGTTTTTTTTTTTATGCACTACATGGTATGGATAGATAGGGCCATTTTGATATTTTCAAAAATTGTAAAAAGTTGTTTCCCTAATGTACACATGTGGACAGAAAAATATGTGTGAAATAAATATTGCAATTTTTTACATATTTCTTTTTATACCCACGAGAGTGTAGAAGTGTATATGTATGTATATGGGCAATTCCATCTCATCGTACGTGACATTTGTACTCTTATAAAGTGGAATAATTTTTGCAAAAGTAAGAGTAACTGAAAAAAAAAATTAATCTTTATGTTCCATTCAGAGGGTACTTTATTTAAAAAAAAAATAATTATATTCGAATAATTGTTGTCTAAAATATCGAGCAAAATTAGAGTATATCGTACGTGACAGAAATCAGAAATGATTTTGAGGTATATATGGAAATATGAAAAAAATCTGCGAATCTTGGGAGGTATTTTTTCTTTTTTTAATTTCTTACACTAAACCAAATATTTTTCATTTAATATCCATCATACTTAATTGAAAACAATCTTTAAATGATTTTATAATAAATATAATTTAATATCGTACGTGACATATCGTATGTGTCAGATTTTTCTCTTATAATATTCTTAGGTACATATGTTAAGAAAAAAAGTAAAATTCTAAATTAGGTGCTAAGTTTTAACTGTCACCTTAGCCTACTACAAACTAGTTAAGTTTTAACTTTTTCCCTTAATGAATATGCAGTTTGAGAGACATTTATAAAGTGCTTGTCATAATATGAAAACGTATGAAGTTTTTTGTCTTTGGAATGGGCTGGACATTTTACCAAGAGATAATCAGATTAAACTCTTATTATTGCTCTTAAAATAATGTAATAAGCTCTAAATACCTGCGCATAGTAAAATTTTAGTGTTTTTTTTATCTTTAAACTTTTATTGAGAGTTTTTGTTTTTACAGTCGTGGTTGACATTTTCATGGAATTGCCCATATGTAAGTTTGTCAGTCTGTTTGTAACTTCTACCGTATACATTTGCGATCATATCTAATATATAAAATTCTCGAGTCGCGAAATAGTACAACCGATTTTCATGAAATTTTGTGTGTGTGGTCCGAGAATCGGTCAACACCTATTTTTCGTATCCCTCAACGCCACGCCTTTTTTCACACCCCTTTAAGTTGGCCAGACTGCTAAACCTATCCTCTTGAAATTTTCACATAATATAACTATGGTATGATTAACAGTATACTTTTTTTACCACGCCTACTTTAACGCCCACTTTTTTTAATTATGTACTGTATGCATCGATATAGTTTTTAGTATTTTTCTTCAAATTGTACACAATTTATAGTCCAGCCAATGCAGAAATAAAAGTTTGAGAATCGGTCAACATCTATTTTTCATAGTCCTTAATATTTAGGGTGTCCCACCCCAAGGGACAATTTATGCCTCACCTAAATAATGTAACGACTTCGATGAAATTTTAAGCTAAGCTAGATCTGCGTACCGTAGAATACATATGGTTTACGTTTTTTTTTTTAATGTACTCAGAGAAGGTTAGTTATTTTTATTGAACTAAAAGTATTTCTCAGAAATAATTTATAAGGCAAAACAACGTTTACCGGGTCAGCTAGTGAAGTATATTATTCTGAATCGTGCTTAATAGAAAAGTCGATTTAGGTATGTTTATCTGTCCATCCACATATATCCCACGTACTCGTTTGTTTTATGAATTTATTAGAAATACTTTTGAAAATTTTGGTATTGAAAATCAGTGATTTCAAGCAGTTAGTGTCTGAGATAAAATAAAAAAAAACACTTATATCTCAGTTTTTTATTGTGATTGCAACAGCACATGGTGTATGCACATGATGGTAAAAAATGTGTGGAAGGATGTTGTAGTTGTTATATCTGTGGCTTGGAGCTAAAAGGACCAATGTCACTTGTTTGCTCTTTTGAGTTAATCACTGCATTAGATTTGTTTTCTTGCTCTTTTTCAGTATGGTAAAACAGCTAAAGTCATACTTAACCCAGAACAGCTTCATAAATAAAATGCTGGCCAATGTCACTATGAAAGCACCTAAAAAAGTTAAACTTCAATTAAAATTTTCGCTAAAGTAAATATTTTGACATTGGCCCTTTTAGCTCCAAGCCACAGATATATATACCTTATGCTCTTTCATGTGTACAAATGTATATTATGCAAAGTTTTTCGTTTTATTTACTGTACTGTACGTTGCACGAAATATGTATCTACATAAGGACATGCCAATAATCAACAACAATAAAGATTATCAAGTGTAAATCTGTTTCACAAACAGCTTATATTTTTATGAAACTATTACACCTACTTTTCTGTCCACATTTTCTACATAAATACATAGAAATTAAATTTTAATTATTTTGTAATTTTAAAACATCTTTTTTTGTAAACTTTCTTTTCTCATAAGTTCTTTTTTTTACTAAATTTAAAAATGTTATTCCAATTCTTTTTAGCTTTGAAGGCCTTGTTTCCGATTTCCTTAGCATAATTGAGATGACCAAACATTTGCCTGGTCCTCGCTTGCTTAAAACTCATATGCCGGCAAATTTAGTGCCCCTTAAAATATGGGAGAAAAACCGAAAGGTAAAAGAGAGAGAAATGTCAATCATCTCACAACCAGGATTGTAAACGAATTATTTAATCCATTTATTTGGCATAAAACAAGAAATATGTAAAATTAAATATGATACTAATTACAGTTATAAATAAGTAGGAGTGTTATATTGGCCTTGCCGAATCTGATAATACCCTTCACCATCATGTATATAGGTATAATTAACACATCCTAGAGTAGCCTAGATTTTAGATTTAACGACTATAAAATATATATGTATATTTAGAATCCTTTTAGATAGAAGAATTGGTTTAGCTTAGGCCGTCTGTCCGTCTATCCTTGTATATCTTGAAATCAACTTTTTGTAGTCCTTATGTATACTTAAGACTCTTGTATGGTATCAATTTATCAGATATGACATTTATCAAATATATCAAGAATTTTGATATTGAGAATCAGTTACATATGTGATATGAGCAAAAGAACTCGTTTGTTTTTTTTACGCAATCAAAGTGAAACCTTGCAGCACTTAATAAATTTTCTAAAACGTTATGTATATCTAAAACATATACCTTTGGAATCAGTTGTAGAAAATATGAGTTTAATGGGTCAATTATCGGCTAAGATATTTGCAAAAAAAAAAAATTAATCTGAAGTCCTAATTATTGGCTTATTTTATGTGAAAGGTTTTCCAATAGAGTGATATGATTTCTTTAAAAAATAAACACACTTATTGTAAAGGAAATTCAAAAAGGAAGGACAATCGATACAATTAAGTTTTAAATAAAACGTCTTTCAAATGGCCTCCACGACTTCTTCTGCAGGAACGAATTCAATGAACCCAATTTTCCAATACTTTTTCACTAAATCATGTCGTATGTCATGAATGGCACGAAAGCTTATCTTATTTGAAAACCTTTTATATGTATTCAAACATATTTAATTACTAGCCTATGTCTGCGACTTCGTTTGCATAGTTATCGGCACGAAAGGTAGCCCATTTATGTATTAATTTGTGTGGTAAGTTCTGTGGTTTTCATGGGCAACCACGTATGTCTTAAAATCAAATTTTTCAGGAGAGCCACAAAACCGTTTTATATAAAACAACGGGTTAGGTATTGAACTTTTTAAACTCTTTTTTACCATTCATGTCAATAAAGATCTTAAAATTTTCTTATACAAATTTCAGACAAATATCATTTGAAAATTAGATCTTAGCGAAGACCAAAATAAACAAAGTGGTACGAAGACTAAAAGTGTGAGCAGATAAACCAGCGTATGTCAACATAGGTTGTACACAAGTAATTATTCTACTTCTAGTAAACTAAAAAATTATCAGAAAATAACATTCAAATGTGTTCAGAAATAACAACGTATGTGGTTGTGTGTTTTTCTAAAAAATTAAATAACTTGCCATTAAGCACACGTAGGTCAACAAACTGCGTTAGTGCTGAACACATATAGAAGTTACGTTGTTGTGCCATTAAAAAAATCGGAATAGGTCCATCTTATTTCAGAAGTTGTTAAAACCAAGTAAAGAGCGTTTAAAACCAAGCAATATGCCATTATTAACTCAAAATCGTAAAAAATCAACATACGCGGTTGCCCATGAAAACCACAGAATTTCATTTAAATCCGTTTTGTTAGTTTTTACACTTAGTTTTGTTTAGCCGTTTTTGCGTGATTGGGTAACAAACCTCCAAACATACAAACTTCACATTTATTGAAATAGTATGATTACATAATGGTAGAAACTGCATAAGTGCAAGGTATATAGAGTTCGGCACAGCCGAATATAGGCCTCTTACTTGTATTAGATAAAATAAGAGCATTTAAGAATTCCTTATTCAAGATGAATTCATTTATATTTAAAATCAATTTATATTTTGGGCAAAATGAATTAATAAATTTAAAAAATCACAATTCATTGCTAGTATGATTTGCGGTCGCAGTAAAAACAAAAATCATAAGTTTACAGCTCTGATCACAACATATAAACTTTAGTATTTTTTCGACTGAACTTTTACTGCGATGATGACGGTTGACATAAGTAGGAAAATTACTTTTTTTTTGTTTTTTTTTTAACGTACAATTTTCATATGTCGCAGAAAACGAATTTTTTCTTTTTGCCTTAAAATGGTTATTTTCAACACGTATATTCATGTACGACGCCATAAATAATATATTTTCTAAAACCATATGCTTTTAAATATAATGTTATTTTTGCGAAGACATCATACTATTTTGGTTTTAATAATTTTCTCGATCATACTATTTTTACACGACAACCATATCGAAGCTTTAATGAAAAGTAAAAATGAAATGATAAAACGAAATAAATGTTAAAACAAATTTAAAAATAACCACAACTTGTTTTCGATAACCAAATACTGTTGCAGAGAATATAATATGATCATGTCGTGACCATAGTTTTTCTTAGCGTGTGGATGATTAAATACGTATAAATTTTAAAAGATATTAAGATCAAATTTTATCATCATATTCATAATTGTGACCTGCAATTGGGTGGTCAAGGCTACATAAACAGACAGATCGACGGACGTTTTCGAATCTCTCATTTGACTCAAAAAGAGATTCTATGTCAACCTGTACAATAGTTTGTGGGTGTAGAATTATGCTGTTCATGTTTTATTACTTGCAATACAAATTCAGCACCAACTACTTAACGAAACCTTAATCTAACTCAAAAACTTTCAGATGATTTATGTGGCCCGCAATGCTAAGGATGTAATTGTATCCTCGTTCCATTTCACAAAAGGCGTAGATCTATGGCGTGGCAATAGCCTTTCGGAATATGTTGAAGATTTTCTAAATAATGAAATAATTTACACAAGTTTCTGGTCTCATGTTGTGGACTTTTGGAAGATGCGCAATGAACCCTTCATATTCTTTGTGACCTACGAGGAAATGCAACGAGATTTGGCGGGTGTGTTGCAAAGATTATGTTTGTTTTTGGAGCGACCACAATTGACTAAAGAGGAATTGGAAAAGATAGTGGCGTATGTGTCCTATGATAACATGAAAAGTGAGTTACAATACTGAAAGCCATGTTGTCTTAAAACTATAGCTTTAGTTAACTAAAATTTCTTATTACAGATAATGAGCAAACAAATCCGACGCATTTAATCAAAGAGGCAATGCCTGGTGCCAAGGATGATTTTCAGTAAGTTTTTGTTTTTTAATAATTAGTTGTTGTTAATGAAATTTTGATTTGATTTAAAAATTCTCTTTCTCTTAAAGATTTATGCGCCGCGGCATTGTGGGTTCTTTTAAAGATGAGTTAACTCCCCAATTAATTGCAAAAATTGATAAATGGACTAAGGACTATTTAGGCCAGCATGGCATTAAAGAAGAGGATATATTTGGCAAATTTTAATTTTGGACACAGTACTAAATTAACTTAATTATACTTATTAGTAGCGTTAAACTAGTAGTTCGTTTTCGCTATCTTAAACGTTTATTTAATTATTTAATTTGGTGAACAGTTTTTAGTTTTCCGTCTCTGAATTATAAAAATATACACAAAATCAAGGCATATTTATTTATCAGTTAGTTTGGTTTTGTTTGCTGATTATTTTTTTTCTCACTTATTTTCAACATTAGCTGTCAAAGTTCGTACATAAAAAAACTATTTTCTCTCTTCTCTCATTTGTTTTAAATGTCACAATTCATATATAAAAATATCAACATAAAAATTGTCTCCGAACTTCGTTTGCCTGATGAATAAGTATGCCTTGGAGAAAATGCTACGAAATTTTTCGAAATTTACTATTTTATCAACTAAAAGTATGTGGTGTGAAGTACGCTATTGTAATTTTATATTTTGTTAGTATTTAATACAAAATAAAGTTAATTGGTTAAAAATAATAAAGTGTATGAATGCAATTATAATATGTAAAACCCTCTCTCTGGTAGCTAATTTAAAAATAACAACTGATCAATGCAATTTTTTTTATAAAAATAAGTAAAAGCGATATCTTTGGCATCGCCGAATCTGATAATACCCTTCACCATCATATACATTAGTATAATACAAATTTCAGATTTGATTATATACGCCATTTTGCTTTACTATTTCGACAATTTGATTTGGAACTTTCACAAAGTTACCTGTATTCAACTAAATAAACCTTTTCATTAATATTCATATTGATGGGGTTTAAAAAAATTTCCGCCATTTTGCTTTAAGCAGCATCTTGGATTTCACACTTTATTAATAGTTTACTGTATACTATTGCTCAAGCCTATTAGTTGATAGCAATATCATGGGGGTTTAAAGGGTCAAAGCCGTAATTGATTTTTTTGACCCATATATGCCCCATCTTTTTCGGAAGCCATCTTTGATTTTATCTTTAGCTTAGCTTACTGTATTCTATTGGTCAGGGCGTTTCATTTGATACCAATATTGAAAAAATAAAAAATCGGAATAGGTCCATCTTATTTCAGAAGTTGTTAAAACCAAGTAAAGAGCGTTTAAAACCAAGCAATATGCCATTATTAACTCAAAATCGTAAAAAATCAACATACGCGGTTGCCCATGAAAACCACAGAATTTCATTTAAATCCGTTTTGTTAGTTTTTACACTTAGTTTTGTTTAGCCGTTTTTGCGTGATTGGGTAACAAACCTCCAAACATACAAACTTCACATTTATTGAAATAGTATGATTACATAATGGTAGAAACTGCATAAGTGCAAGGTATATAGAGTTCGGCACAGCCGAATATAGGCCTCTTACTTGTATTAGATAAAATAAGAGCATTTAAGAATTCCTTATTCAAGATGAATTCATTTATATTTAAAATCAATTTATATTTTGGGCAAAATGAATTAATAAATTTAAAAAATCACAATTCATTGCTAGTATGATTTGCGGTCGCAGTAAAAACAAAAATCATAAGTTTACAGCTCTGATCACAACATATAAACTTTAGTATTTTTTCGACTGAACTTTTACTGCGATGATGACGGTTGACATAAGTAGGAAAATTACTTTTTTTTTGTTTTTTTTTTAACGTACAATTTTCATATGTCGCAGAAAACGAATTTTTTCTTTTTGCCTTAAAATGGTTATTTTCAACACGTATATTCATGTACGACGCCATAAATAATATATTTTCTAAAACCATATGCTTTTAAATATAATGTTATTTTTGCGAAGACATCATACTATTTTGGTTTTAATAATTTTCTCGATCATACTATTTTTACACGACAACCATATCGAAGCTTTAATGAAAAGTAAAAATGAAATGATAAAACGAAATAAATGTTAAAACAAATTTAAAAATAACCACAACTTGTTTTCGATAACCAAATACTGTTGCAGAGAATATAATATGATCATGTCGTGACCATAGTTTTTCTTAGCGTGTGGATGATTAAATACGTATAAATTTTAAAAGATATTAAGATCAAATTTTATCATCATATTCATAATTGTGACCTGCAATTGGGTGGTCAAGGCTACATAAACAGACAGATCGACGGACGTTTTCGAATCTCTCATTTGACTCAAAAAGAGATTCTATGTCAACCTGTACAATAGTTTGTGGGTGTAGAATTATGCTGTTCATGTTTTATTACTTGCAATACAAATTCAGCACCAACTACTTAACGAAACCTTAATCTAACTCAAAAACTTTCAGATGATTTATGTGGCCCGCAATGCTAAGGATGTAATTGTATCCTCGTTCCATTTCACAAAAGGCGTAGATCTATGGCGTGGCAATAGCCTTTCGGAATATGTTGAAGATTTTCTAAATAATGAAATAATTTACACAAGTTTCTGGTCTCATGTTGTGGACTTTTGGAAGATGCGCAATGAACCCTTCATATTCTTTGTGACCTACGAGGAAATGCAACGAGATTTGGCGGGTGTGTTGCAAAGATTATGTTTGTTTTTGGAGCGACCACAATTGACTAAAGAGGAATTGGAAAAGATAGTGGCGTATGTGTCCTATGATAACATGAAAAGTGAGTTACAATACTGAAAGCCATGTTGTCTTAAAACTATAGCTTTAGTTAACTAAAATTTCTTATTACAGATAATGAGCAAACAAATCCGACGCATTTAATCAAAGAGGCAATGCCTGGTGCCAAGGATGATTTTCAGTAAGTTTTTGTTTTTTAATAATTAGTTGTTGTTAATGAAATTTTGATTTGATTTAAAAATTCTCTTTCTCTTAAAGATTTATGCGCCGCGGCATTGTGGGTTCTTTTAAAGATGAGTTAACTCCCCAATTAATTGCAAAAATTGATAAATGGACTAAGGACTATTTAGGCCAGCATGGCATTAAAGAAGAGGATATATTTGGCAAATTTTAATTTTGGACACAGTACTAAATTAACTTAATTATACTTATTAGTAGCGTTAAACTAGTAGTTCGTTTTCGCTATCTTAAACGTTTATTTAATTATTTAATTTGGTGAACAGTTTTTAGTTTTCCGTCTCTGAATTATAAAAATATACACAAAATCAAGGCATATTTATTTATCAGTTAGTTTGGTTTTGTTTGCTGATTATTTTTTTTCTCACTTATTTTCAACATTAGCTGTCAAAGTTCGTACATAAAAAAACTATTTTCTCTCTTCTCTCATTTGTTTTAAATGTCACAATTCATATATAAAAATATCAACATAAAAATTGTCTCCGAACTTCGTTTGCCTGATGAATAAGTATGCCTTGGAGAAAATGCTACGAAATTTTTCGAAATTTACTATTTTATCAACTAAAAGTATGTGGTGTGAAGTACGCTATTGTAATTTTATATTTTGTTAGTATTTAATACAAAATAAAGTTAATTGGTTAAAAATAATAAAGTGTATGAATGCAATTATAATATGTAAAACCCTCTCTCTGGTAGCTAATTTAAAAATAACAACTGATCAATGCAATTTTTTTTATAAAAATAAGTAAAAGCGATATCTTTGGCATCGCCGAATCTGATAATACCCTTCACCATCATATACATTAGTATAATACAAATTTCAGATTTGATTATATACGCCATTTTGCTTTACTATTTCGACAATTTGATTTGGAACTTTCACAAAGTTACCTGTATTCAACTAAATAAACCTTTTCATTAATATTCATATTGATGGGGTTTAAAAAAATTTCCGCCATTTTGCTTTAAGCAGCATCTTGGATTTCACACTTTATTAATAGTTTACTGTATACTATTGCTCAAGCCTATTAGTTGATAGCAATATCATGGGGGTTTAAAGGGTCAAAGCCGTAATTGATTTTTTTGACCCATATATGCCCCATCTTTTTCGGAAGCCATCTTTGATTTTATCTTTAGCTTAGCTTACTGTATTCTATTGGTCAGGGCGTTTCATTTGATACCAATATTGACGAGGTACATTTTTATGTACTAGATTTGACTCATATATACGCCATTTTGTAATGGCAGCCATTAGGGATTTTGAACTTGTTTATAGCGTATTATATTTTGGTGTTCAATTCTTTTTTTTATATCCATATCGCTCCTTTCTGTTGTCCGGAAGTTAAAAAGAGTTTCGTTTGTAAATTTTAAGAAAACCACCGTGATGGTAGTTGTATTTTGTGCCTATATCTCAGTAAATTTGAAACTATAATGTAAGTTTTTCTTAGCAATAATTTTCGAGACTACAGCCTGTATTTTGTATTTAAAGCAGTGTTTCTCAACCTATTTGGTACAGTGAACCCCTTTAAAAATGTTAAATATGTCACGGACCCCCTGTAAAAAACATGGCTTAAACATCATTCATTAAAAAAAATCTGTTTTATTATTTAATTATTTCATTTTAATATATAATGTTTCGTTAATTCAATATGAAATATAATATAAAATATGTATACAGTTATAATATGACAAATATGAAAAAGTTAAATTTTTAGTGCGAAGGCTGTTGCTGATTTTCTTTGATTAATAAATTGAATTGAGGGACGGTTTTTGATAAAGCAACGCGCATATCATGTTCGACATTCAATCGATTTTGATTTTTTGTTTTTAATGTAACAAGTGTGGAAAAATCAGCTTCACAAAGATACACAGTAGCAAAAGGAATAATGGCTGCCATAGCTTGTTTTACAAGCAATCGGTAGGCTTCTCTTAAGGATGACCAAAACTCTCCAAGAGTTTTTGAATCGAATTCCATTTTTATACCCTTCACATAGCGAAAAAGGGTATATATAGGTTTGTCATTCCGTGTGAAATTTCTACAATTTTGATTTCCGACCCCATAATGTATATATTTTCTGAAAGCTTATGAATTGGGGAGTCGATTAAGCCCTGTCAGTCTGTCCGTGTGTATGTTGAAATCAACTTTTTGAAGCCCCCCGCCATCACTTGGACTCGGGTGAGGTATTAAAATATCAGAAATATTCGGGAGTAGATCGGTATTGAAAATCAGAAACAGCGGTACATAAACAACTGAGATATGAGCAAAAACCCACGACCACCTCGATTTTTTTTCACAAAAACAACATTACAACAACAACATACATACATACAAACATGTATAGTGCTTAGAGTAAGCATGGCATCGTATCCCAGCTGAGCCAAAAAAAATTTTTTTTATTTTTTTTATATTTTTTTTTATTTTTTTTTTTATTTTTTATTTGAAATATTTTTTTTTTATTTTTTTTGTTTTATATTTATTATATATATTTTAATTATTTTGTAAAAATTTTTTTTTTAATTTTTTTTTTTTAATTTTTTTTTATTTTTTTTTTTTATTTTTTTTTAACATACATACGTAAATTTATAATTTTACAATGGGATGTTTTTTTATATGTATGTTTTTTATATGTATGTACGTATATCATATGGAATGGTGATACAAACTACTGTTATTGCATGACTACACGTTGTGAAGGGTATATAAGATTCGGCACGGCAGAATATAGCGCTCTTACTTGTTAACAATGACTTGGTTTTCAAATCATTCAGTTCATCTTTTGCTAGGTTCATGTCATCGATACAGTCAATATCGCAAAGAAAAGGATTTCGAATCCACAATTCATCTTTTTTATTTATGCCATCTGAATTGAAATATTTTTCAAATGAAACTTGAAGTACTTCCAGATGCTCAGAGATTTCATTTTTTAAGTTATTCAATAACAAACTATCTTGCCGAGATCCATTCTCAAAAAGCACTTCATCCAACATTTGAAAGTTTGCATATATTCCATTTTCTATTCTAATTTTCCAAAGTGAAATTTTCAATAAAAATGATTGCAGTTTCTCAGTGGCATCCATAATTGTTATATCAGTCCCTTGAATTGAAAGATTTATATCATTCATGTGGCTAAAAATGTCTGCCAGATAAGCCAATTTACAAATAAAATTTTTTTCTTTGAAATATTCGAAGAGAGAGTTTTCTTTTTCTTCTAAAAAAAAGTGATACTTCTGTCCTCAACATGAAAATTCGTTTCAAAACTTGCCCTCGTGACAGCCAGCGAACTTCCGTGTGGTACAAAAGTACTTCATGTTCTGCGTTCATTTCTTGGCACAGTGTTTTAAAGAGACGATGATTAAGAGCTCTACTTGTAATAAAATTCACAGTGTTAATAACTATTGACAATACTTCTTTTAAGCTGGTTGGAAGTGTTTTTGTAGCCAGTGCATGTCTATGTAAAAAACAAGTAAGAGCGCTATATTCGGCCGTGCCGAATCTTATATACCCTTCACAACGTGTAGTCATGCAATAACAGTAGTTTGTATCACCATTCCATATGATATACGAACATACATATAAAAAACATACATATATAAAAACATCCCATTGTAAAATTATAAATTTACGTATGTATGTTAAAAAAAAAATAAAAAAAAAAATTTAAAAAAAATTTAAAAAAAAAAATTTTTTTTAAATAATTAAATAATATGTATAATAAATATAAAACAAAAAAAATATAAAAAAAATATTTAAAAAAAATTAAAAAAAAAAAATAATAATAAAAATATAAATTATATATTAAATAAAAAATAAAAAAATAAAAAATTATAAAAAAAAAAATATAAAAAAAAAATTTTTTGGCTCAGCTGGGATTCGATGCCACGTTTTCTCTAACCAGTATACACGTTTGTATGTATGTATGTTGTTGTTGTAATGTTGTTTTTGTGGAAAAAAAAATCGACGTGGCCGTGGGTTTTTGCTCATATCTCAGTTGTTTTTGTACCGATGTTTCTGATTTTCAATACCAATCTACTCCCGAATATTTCTGATATTTTAATACCTCACCCGAGTCCAAGCGAGGTCGGGGGGCTTCAAAAAGTTGATTTCAACATACATACGGACAGACGGTCAGACGGACAGACTGACAGGGCTTAATCGACTCCCCTATTCATAAGCTTTCAGAAAATATATTCTTTATGGGGTCGGAAATCATAATTGTAGAAATTTCACACGGAATGACAAACCTATATATACCCTTTTTCACTGTGTGAAGGGTATAACAATGTGTTACAATAACATTAGGAGCCTCTTTTTTTTTACCAATTGGGCAAAACCAGATTTATTGCCAAGCATCGCAGGTGCTCCATCCGTGCAAAGTGAATGAAGTTTTTGTTTCCATTCTAAGTTGTGATTGGAAAAGAAAACATTTAACATCGCTAAAACATCAACTGCCTTTGTAGTTTGTAAAAGAGGCTCACAAAATAAGAATTCTTCTTTGATAGTATTAGAAGATACGTAACGAACAAAAACAAGAAGTTGACTACAATTCGAGATGTCTGTAGTTTCATCCAGTTGCATACTAAAAGGAAATGGCGATGCCTTCAAGTCATCGATGATCTGTTTCAAGATATTGCAAGAAATTTCAACTATTCTTGAATGTCTCACATCATTGGACAATGGAATAGCCTCAAGTTGTTTCCTCTGTTCCAGTCCACAAACTAATTCAACCATTTCCAGCGCACATGGCTTAATTAATGTCTCTGCAATAGTATGCGGTTTCTTACTTTTGCAAAACGATATGCAACTCTGAAAGAAGTTGAGTTCAAAGGTTTTTGTGGAGTACAAAATCCAAGTTTAGTTAATGTTCCAGATTTCGAAAACTGGGCTTTCTTCTTTGCAAAAAAATTCAAGGTCTTTAGATGCATTTTCAGGATGAAGAGATTTGAGATGCTTTATCAATTTGGCCGGTTTCATACTCGCATTCGCCAAAACTTTTCCACACAGAAAGCATTGTGGTTTTTCAAAACCGTTCGATTCTTTCATGGAACAAAATCCAAATTTTACATAACTTTCATCATACTTCCTTTTTTCAGACATTTTGGGCTACAAAAATATCAAATAATCGAATAAAACATTAAGAATTCAAATTTAAATTGTTCACAAATAAATCACTTGACTGAACTCACCTTTAGTTAAAAACACCGTTGATAACACACAAAAAATACTCAAAGAAAAAATACTTTAATTACAACTTATGGAAAAGTAAGACAAATATGTATTTTGTGTTAAAAATTTGTAAGAACTTTACTTTGCAAAAACTGTTTATAACGCCACTTTATTTCCAAGTGAAGTAAAATTCAAAGGCTACTTTCTGTTTTCAATAATTTCAAATTGTGGCGGTCTCTATTGGGAAATGTCATACAAACGACTGACTGAGAGGCTGCCCGTGATTTTTTTTTTTAATTTTGATGGACACATTTTAGTAGCAGTCGGCGGACCCCCAAAATATGATCCGTGAACCCCCAAGGGGTCCATGAACCACAGGTTAAGAAACATTGCTTTAAAGAGAAAACTTATTATTAACGGCTTTGTATTTTTTAAAACTTTTTAAACCAACTAAAACTACGAATTATTTATTGTAAAATAAAAATAAGAAAATTAAGTTTGACAAATGCAGACAGACTTTAAAATAAACGTTGATAACGCTGATAATTATCTGATCGATAAATTCAAGAACTACTGGACCGCTTTTGACCAAATTTTATATGCATGCTCTATGAGCCGTGAGGAGTTTCTGTGTAGTTTGAAGTTCGTCCGACAGATGGCACAATATTTAGTTTATTTATGTTTTGCCCGACAGATATTAGCGTGATAACCCATAAACTGTGTGTGTTATTACAATTTTGAGTTTTGAATTAAACATTTTTTTCCATTAAAAATAACTAAAAACACTGATTTTGATTTTCTTCGAGAGGCAGTTCAAAATAAAAGAAAAATTTGGTGCCAGCCATGCGGACCGGGCCCAGCTAGTTGTATATAAAAAACAGTCAGCTGATAAGATACGAGTACGTTATTAATCTACATTGATTAAAGCAAGTTCAACAAATTTTGTCAATTTCTTTAAAACAAACTTCACTGATCAGACGGCTCGAATTTTGCTTGTATGGATTGCTGTGTTATATGCTTATTGTTGGCAATTTGCAATAAAAAAAATTTTTTAAATAATATTTCATTTTGTGTTTGTGAAATGTTATGTTGGTCCTTTACAGGGATGGAGAATTAAAATTTTGTTTTGATATAAAAAATTGTTTTAAAAAGTATTTTTTTCGTAGCATTATAATAAGAGAATAGTTTTCTTAAGTCGTGATAAAAAAATTTAAAATTTTTTTCACGGAGTAGGTAAATAAATTTGAAGTCGGTCTACAGAAGTTTTTTTTTTTCAGAAATAATCCTAAACTTTAAGCGGCTTTCCATACTATTTTAAAAATCTATTTCCAACACCTTTTGTATCATTAAACAATTTTAATTGCCTTTCTTCTTTCTCTCATCCCCCTTGTTAAAATCTTTGAAAACAATTAAAAAACAAAAAGTCAATTTTAATAAAAGGTCATTTATTTCAAAGTCAAAAAAAAAAAAATAAAAAGAATATTATTTTCATTTGAGTGTAAAACAAACAAAATAAAAAAATTGTAATAAATTCCACAACTTTGCGCCTCATCAACTTGAATTAAACAAACAGTCTACAACAATTTGACAAAAAAGAAATATAAATCGCATAAGAGAAGACAGTTCAAACATACAAACACACAAAGTATGAGATACGTGGACTATAAAATCTTAGAAAAGTGGGGGAATGCAATTGAAATTGAACATGTGGTGTTATGAGCTACTAGAATTTTTATACTATTGTTTTGTTGGAAATCCCCCAGGGTAACATACGCACAAAATTTAATAAAAAAAAGAAACCCACCCCAGCCCAAAAGCCATCCCTTTTTTATGGTTGTAACATTTTGCGTACCAACAAAGTGACAAAAGATATAAAACAGCAAGTGCAATGTAATTTTTCATGCAAAATGCAAAAGAAAAATCTACCTATTACATGTCTGCGAAAGAAGTTAAGGTGGTAGTGACTCATGCTGTAAGTTATTTTGGGGAATTCCTGGTTAGAAAAAAATACGTAAGCCTATGTAATCCTCTAAAGGGAATAAAAACGGACGTTGAAAAACGTTTATGGAATTACAAAGTAGACGAGTGTTAAGGAGAAAAGTGAATGAAACACACAAAAAACATTAACAAATCGTATTGCATATTTTAAGGCGTCAAAATTTTAGCATTTAGTTTTGTCTTCTTTTGTTGTAATTTCTATGTAAAATTTACCAGCTATTTTGTTGTTGCTGTTAGTATTATTGTTACAGGGATTGCCCAGAATTTCTTTTATTTTCAAGGTCTTGGCCAAACAAAATGCGTGGGGAGTTTTCATACAATCCAAAACAAGCCACCCTCTTCGTTACACGTGCAAGGGGGCCCAAACAACATAATGAATATGATACGGTTGATGATGACGAACATTTTCTTAGGGGTGTTGAACTATAAATTGAACTTTTGTAACATTTATTATTAGACTTACTATACATCCAGTTGAGTTTAACTCCTAGCCCCCACTATTTCTCTTGAATAGAAACGCGTTATTACAACCCTTATTGTTGAATGGCACCAATAATAAATTAAATTTGAATCTTGGCAAGATTAACTAGATTGCCTTTATAGAATGAGTAATGATGTATGAATAAGTATTTTATATTTGCAGTAAATAAAATGTAATTTTAACGTAATACACGTTTTATCAACGGAAAATCGAAATAAAAAAATTATAATAAATTTAATAACGAAATTTGAAAAAAAAGTAATTTTTCTAATTAACGCGTCTATTACACATTTCGATCGCAATAGTTTTTATTTCGTACTGGAAATTTTGATCGCTTCAGTTTTACCTTCAGATAAAAATTCCGTTAATTTTTTTATTTTTGTTTTTAAGCAACAATTTTTGCATGTCACAGGGTTCCACTTAACTTTATGTTACATATCGTTGGTGACAAGTAGAAAGGTCCTAATTCGAATAATTGTAACTCAACAGGAGAAGGAGAAGGTGAAAACTGTATCAGCAGAATGTAACTTCTTGCTTAAAATTGCTTGTAAAACTGTAATTTTTGATACTATTGAGCGTGATACATATTGAAATCACAGAAAACTCAGTTTCGAAAAATTACAAGTTAGGGCTTTTTACTTGCGACCGCGATATACAGCTTATGGAGCTTTATTTGACGCCCCTAAAGTATGCACACTGAAAGCTTTTTGTAAATAAAAAAGTCTACAATAATTCCACTTTAATTTAATTTGCGATTCAATTCATAAAAAAAAACAAAATGAAAATTTTTACTTCCAAACGGAATTCATCTGTGTGGAATGCCAGTAAAGGTACTTTCCATGAATTATCCTGAACTTACTATTTGTAGTTTAATCTTGCAATTCTCTAATCTTTGCATCTGTGACAATAAGGAAAAGCTGCTTATGTCTGTTTTTCAGAAAAATGCTTTTAAATTTTTGAGTTGATTTTAAAAAATATATTCCCTTTAAAATACAGACTATTATATGGATTCTGCGCTATATAAATAAAAGACTTTATTAATTTTCGTATATTAAGCTAAATTGTAAATGTAAATAAGATATTATTTCAAATGATATTGATCTTTAAAAAAAAATATAGGCTATAACTTCCTATTAAGTGTCCAAAAAAGTTGAGGGTTTCCTGAGGGTAGTTATGAATTCCGAAATTGATGTGCATTGATATGATTGTTTAAATTTTAGTTTATGTCGATTTAAGCAGTTTTTATAATTTGCCACAGATTTATAAAAGAATAACCAGACTGACTGATTCATCATCGCACATAAAGGTATTTTGGCAAACTAACCGAATATTTGGTCAAAAGTGAAATTAAAGAAATGTAAAAATTTAAGTACGCAGCTCGACAGACAATGAAATTATGCATCGTTTAGTGACTTTTGCTTGAGATTTGTCGTTTTGGGACACTGTTAAGTCAAGAAAATTGAGTAAATTAAATGGGTATGTATTGACTTTTTATGGTTTTGATATGTTTACAATATATTTTTTGGTTGTATCGGTGGGATACCTCCATTTACCCATAAACTTTGCTGACGATTAAAGATGAATTTGCTTAAAAAAAGTATAGGAAAGCTTTTTTTCCTTTTGATCCGGTTTTTCTTATTTTCAAGCTTTACTAGCCTATGACTATAACACACATTTCTGCCAAGATTCATTGATCTAAGAACACTCAGTAAGATTTATGAAGCAATATAAGCAAAAAAAAGGTAAGGTTCGGCTAGATTGACAAAATACCAAACGCAAAAAGCTAGAGACATTAAATAAAATACTTCGCCATATTATAAAATAACGTACAAATTGTAACCCAAAAAAAAAAAAAATTACTATAAAACTTGTGTAAACCAAATGGAGGCAAATTTAAATCTGGTGCTCATGTTGGGATACTCGATATAACACAAAAAATTCATATTTTTGGTTTTATACAATTGCATTAATTATATTTTATAAATATCTTTTTTCAAAATATATAAATTAAAATATATAAATTTTTTTTTAATTAAAAAAATTATTAACCCCTTTCCAGCTCGAGTTTTTGTTAACAATAACAACTTTTGCCATATCGAACCGGTAAAAAAAAATTAAGAAAAAAATAATCAGCTGATTTTTTTTGCCACCAATTTATGGTTAATTTTTCTTAGGTCAGATTTTTTTCTCGATTGGATAAATTGTCAAACATGAAAAATAAACAATAACAAATAAGAAAGTTGATATACATATGTTATGACTTAAAAAGTTCTTATTTGTCAGATTTTTTTGTGGTGAATGTACTATTTCCCAAAATTTTAAATCTGACTACCCTAGACACGACCCTTTATTACAATTAAATACTTTGAAAATATAAGCCTACAGCTGATTTCATCCATTTAATTTGAACAAAAATTTTTTAACAAATAATTGCCTGCAGCACGATTCATTTATTTTGGAATATTAGTTTAAAAAATCTAATAGTCTAAAAGGGGGGGGGGGTGCTTTAATACCATGTGAGATAAGGTCATGATGGCTTTATCTCTCATTCAATAGAGAGATAAAACCTTTTTTTTTTTTTAATTTGAATGGGTGGTAAAGCCATCATGGCCTTATCTCACATTAGCAATATTAGAAAATGGCTTTATCTCTCCATTTTAGTTTTGAAGAACTTTTGCATTTTACATTGATTAACACTTTTCTTGTTTTTATAATTAATTAATTTTTATTCTTGTGACGCACGCAAGAAAACTTTATTCAGCGAAGCCACCTGCCGCGTCTAACTGGAGGAGAATACCAGTAAGCACGGCCGCAGGCCGCCACGCGGAAAAACTTTTGTATGCGAGGCCAGATTACAACACTTAACTTTAGTTTCTCCGAGAAGACATTTTTTTACAGAATGTTATTATTATTATCCGTGCTTACGGGTTTTCTCCTCCAGTTGAACGCGGCAGGTGGCTTCGCTGAATAAAGTTTTCCTGCGTGCGTCACAAGAATAAAAACATTTCTTTTCCCGGAAACACTAAAGTAAAGTATTGGAATCTGGCTTCGCATACTAAAGTGTTTCTGCATTGCGGCCTGCGGCCGTGCTTACGGGTTCTCTCCTCCAGTTAAACGCGGCAGGTGGCTTCGCTGAATAAAGTTTTCCTGCGTGCGTCACAAGAATAAAAAAATGTCTTTTCTCGGAAACAGTAAAGTTAAGTATTGAAATCTAGCCTCGCATACTAAAGTTTTTCCGCGTGGCGGCCTGTGGCCGAGCTTACGGGTTTTCTCCTCCAGTTGGACGCGGCAGGTGGCTTCGCTGAATAAAGTTTTCCTGCGTGCGTCACAAGAATAAAAATTAATTAATTATAAAAATAATTATAACAATATTCTGAAAAAATACGGCTTTATCTCTCATTTGCGAAAAAAAATATGGCTTTATCTCTCATTTCGCAAAATTTTAAATATGGCCTTACCTCTCAATGATTGGGCAATAAGGCCATTATGGCTTTATCTCCCATTCAATTGAGCAATAAAGCCATCATGGCCTTATCTCACATGGTATTAAAGCACAGCAAAATTTCTTATTACAAAATGGTGAGTTGAATGTACTAAGAAACAGTTCTTTACTTCTTACAATTTGGCATAAAAATTCATTATTTTAACACGGCAATATTATTGGCTTGCCTACAAAAAAAAACTTAAATAATTACTTACTTTTGTAGCAATAAATAAGTACTAGATGTTTATAACCTAAATAGCCCATTAATATTGTAAACTTGCACAAGTCGTTCGGTTCTTTTAAGAACGAAAATTCGGTTTGATCATGTTCGATATGTTAATTTGAAATTAAAAAATTAGTGAAAATCTAAAGGTCTTCAGTTTACTTATGAAGTGCCTCGCCGCTACTGTCAAAACCATTATTACTTATACTCTAAAGGACATTATTACAACTTGCCGTTAGCTAAAGGCAGGATTTTGTCGGAGCGATAAATGGCTTTACATTATAAAGCCTTCATTTATTATTTTTTTTTATCTATTAAATATTATTAGTATTAATAATCATAACAATAAAATATGGAAGTTGTAATAATGGGAAGCTGTTTATCGGGCACAAAAAATCCTACCTTTAACTAAAGACAAGTTGTAATAATGTGTTAAACTGAATGAGAATTATAAAAAGTTATGTATTTGAATAGCTTTTAACGAATTTCGCAATAACAAAATGTGTTGTGTGTGTATCTAAGTAAATGTCTAGAAACTAAGTAGTTATGTGAACCATTATAAATCAAGTCATTACTAATAAACACACTTCTTAGTAAAACCGACGATATGTAATAGTCATTGAAAAGTATTTTCTTTAGCCATTGCCTAGATTTTGCTGGGAAGCTACGAACAACTATATCTATATACATACATAATGGTGAAGGGTAAAATCAGATTCGATATGGCCGAATATAGCATTCTTACTTATTTTGTTTTTGTATCTCAACCAAATACACATCAATCATTTCAATAGATTGACGCATTTTCGTATAAAAAAAACAATTTTGAATTATTTTCCAATTTCTCTTCTCTCTTGTTGACCTAAATTTATATGTTTACTTTAGCAGAAAGTAGAAGAAAAAATATCTTTGATACGAGCTACAATTTTTTAATGTTTATTTTTCAGATTTGCAAATATATATTCTATTCAACCAAAAATGTATCATTATATCACTTTCTTCCATTTCCTTCACTTTTATAAAAATCTTAAAGGCTTCTTTTTTAACACTTGGAAAAGAGGGTGGTAGGTTTTTATATTTTTTGATTTGAGTAAACGAATTAAAGAAGAAAAAAAAATCGAAACTAAAATAAACAAATCTCTATTGGAAGAATTTAAAGAAAGGAATTTAAATACTCCAAAAAATCCTTTTAATGTGTTTGCTTAATAGATTAGAAGCAGAGCTTTATTTAATCAAAAGAAATAAAGTATATGAAGAACAAAAAAAGATTATGGAAATGTGTGTGAACTTTTAAATTGGGGAGAGTGATATAAAACATTAAAGATAAAAATAAATATAGAACATAAATAAGTCTGTGTTTAAGATATATTAATAAGGTACGGGGTATAGCATCTGCTGAGGTTTTTTTTATAGCATTCACAAGTAGTGCCAAGTTTTTTTTTATAATTTGTCTGCATCTGTCAAGACTATTTTTTTTTATATTTTGCTTACAATTAATAATTCGAATTTGTAGTTTCAACGTTTGAAAAAGTATCAAATAGAAAATATTAACTTCTTAAATTGAAAAAATTAATAAAATTAAAGTGAAACTTCATGAGCACTTTATTTGACTGTGCCGCATTTTAGATACCCACCACCAATTTCCTGTAGCACTTTTGTACAATACGATTTGTTGTTTTTTTAGAACTTTAATCGTTATAGAACAACCTTTAAACTAAAATATGAATTTAAATCTTTATTTAAGCTCGATATGCCATTAAGTTATTTAATTATATTTTGTCTCAAAATGGAATCTAAAGTATTTCCACAATATCTACCTTTTAACCACAAAGTAGTATTTTTAGGGAATCTGAAGACTTACGCGATAGCTACAGGTAGGTATCAGAGATCTGCAACGAATACTCATGAAGTGAGTCAACTTGAATCATGATTCATTATTTCGTTGATTTATACGCATTCATTCTTATTGAAATGTCTTTACTCCTTATACTCACTTTTAAATTGAAGGTACTTACAGTACTAATATTCAGCAACACGTATGACTCAGTTGATTGCTATTGTCGTTCATGCAAGATAAAACGACGATCAAAAGCAAGTATGACTGGCATACTCATTATGAAGTTGTGTGTTTGAACAGGGCTTTCCAGATTACAATTTGACATTCACCGTAATAATTGTGGATTATTAAAAAAAACTAGACAATTCTTTCTTATGAGCTTTTTAGTTTTAATAATATAAGATTGAGTCTTAGAGGTAGGAATTAAAATAGACTTGATATAGTAATTTCTGCTAATGCATTTAACTCAGATATCGTCATATACGGAAGATTTTATTCTAGCAAAATTTTTATTATGTACAGATTATATGTATTAAAAACACCGCAATAAAGGAGATTGGCATTAAAGTGGGCGTGTCATTTTCATTTTTAACATAATAAAATTTACGATAAAACTAATATTGTTAAACTTCTGCATCGTATATCTAATTGTGCGGATCGACGAGGGCCTGGACGCTGATATAAACATACATACTAAAGCTGCAACAAGCAGCCATATAGGAAACCACTCCGAAGCAATGCATAACAACGGTCCTGGGTGGAAATATTTCCGAAAGGGGAGTAAAGGTTTTTTTAGTTGGTATACCGAGTAGGGAAGACCGACATACTACAAATGGTGACGACCGATGATGTGTGCACAAATTTATTTCTATCTCCTTCCCGCCAGAAAAAAATCTAATTGTGCTGCTTTAGTGAGCTTTTAGATTTTATTAATTGTAGATTATGTGAGAAGTGGGCGTTAAAGTAGGCGTGTGAAATAAATGTCTGCTAAGGATCTCAACCTAGATGTTGCAATAGAGTCCTTTATTCATCCTAAATCTTTGTCGATATAGAAATTATATCAATATATGTTTTATGAGAAGTAGACATTAAAATGGACGTGTTATCTTATTTTCTTGTAAAGTTGTTCTCATATATATTTGCTGCTTCAAATAACCCCAAAACAAGAGCCGAACGTTAAAAATATTATATCTCCTCTCCGCTCTCTTTTTACGGTTACAGCACTTCAATCCTCATTTTAGAAAAAGTAAGGCCCAATCATAATTTAGACCTTACTTTTAATGTATACCTAGTTGGGTGCAATTGCTTTTGATAAATGGCACTTGGATTTTCAGAACCCCAAATTTTGTTCTGCTTACTGCAAATAAAAAACAGCTTCATCACTCATAATCAGTTTTTCAATAAAGTAGATTTAATTTTGGGTCAACTGTTGAAATTTAACGGCAAATTTTTTACGATGCCGATGATCTGAGGTTTTTTATTCTTACTCTTTATATGGGAATAAGGCTCGTACCTTTCTTAGCTGAGCAGAACGTATTCTGGCAGAACTTTCTGGTGTTTCGTTAACACTTTGCTCTGCACGTTCAATATTTTCTACAGTACTCGTTGTGGGTCGGTTCGAAGAAAATCTCCTATGGTTCCATGTTGGTGATGACAATGAACTAAGCAACGAATCATTGCTTCAGAGGCCAAAACTCTGACGTTAAAATATAATAAAAAAAAAAAATAATAATAATAAAAATAATAAAATTCTATTATTCTGGTTATTTTTTCAGTTGAAGAATAATTTCAAGTGTTTTTAAATAATCTAAGAAAAATACGTAAACGAACTAATATTTTAATAAAATTTATTTAAATAGTGGCTCTTGAACCACTCTGCTATTTTAGGGTTAGGATAATAAGTGCATAAATCTTTAATCTAGAATACGATCTAGAATTCTGCGCTCATGCCATGAAACAAACAATTCATATAAGTACTTATTTTATTCAAAATCCCTTGATGGCCTATGTAAAGGGTTCTTCAACAGGCACGCTAAAAAAGTAGACCGATAGCGACAGCAAACGACGCCATATTTTATGCCGCTCTTTTCACATTTCTCTTCAATGAGGTTTGCCTTTTCATGATGGAAAGATATACGAGCCAACAACGAGTCGAAATTATTAAATTTTACTACCGAAATTCGGAGTCAGTGGCCTCAACGTTAAGAGCGCTACGTCCAATTTATGGTCGTCATAATCGTCCTACCAGATCAACAATTGAGCGTCTAGTGAAAAAATTTGAATCCTCAGGCACAGTACAAAATTTTCCCGTGCCAGTGAGAGAAAGAAGTGCCCGTAGTGTCGAGAATATTGATTCGGATTTTCATCGAAAAATCATCTTCAGCGATGAGGCTCATTTCTGGCTGAATGGCTTCGTCAATAAGCAAAATATGCATTATTGAGACAGCAATCTACACGTACTCCATGAGTCATCATTGCGTCCCGAAAAAATTACGGTTTGGTACGGTTTATGGGCCGGCGGCGTCATTGGGCCGTACTTCTTCCGTGATGAACAAGACCGGCACGTTACTGTGAATGGAAGTCGCTACCGTTCAATGATAACAGAATATTTTTGGCCCCAATTGGATGATATGGACTTGCAGGACATGTGATTCCAACAGGACGGCGCCACAAGCCACACAGCGAATGTCACAATAAATTTACTGGAAACCAAGTTTGGAGAACGTGTTATTTCACGAAATGGTCCAGTCGATTGGCCCCCTCGGTCGTGCGATTTGACGCCGTTATTTCCTGTGGGGCTATGTCAAGTGTATGGTCTATGCCAACAAGCCAGCGACGATTGATGAACTTCGTACGAATATCGAACGTGAAATTGCAGCAGTATCGCCCGATTTATTCTTGAAAACTATCGACTTCTGTAAGCGTGCCCATGATGGCCATGCAAAAGAAATCGAGTTCCATACATAATGGCATCGAACGTACTTTCACAGGAATAGAGAATTTCATTGATGTTCAAAACCGTTTTTGTTTTATTTAAAAAACTTTTGTATCGCTCTTATTGAAAAACCCTTTACATTATGATGACATATATATAGTATTCAGCAGAGTACTATCACTCGTTTCCACTTTACCTAAAGTCTAAAAAATTTCCTTTAATTTATTTTAGTTAAAATTCATGAGAATCTAAAATGCTCAAAAAGGCCAAATGAGGGAGATACGTGAATGGCACAATTTGTATTTTATGTAAAAAAAACTGTTCTTAACATGTTTGAAAATATAAATATTTTTTTAATAAAAACAACAAGTCAAAGTCTTTCGAGAGCTCTAACTTGTACACGAATCATTTGTTATCTTTAACAAGGTTAAATTAGTAGCAACTAAGGATGCATACCAGCAACACCCTCTTTTGTATAAAATCAACACAGCAACAACACAAAAACGTTGCAGCAAGTGGAAGAAATAATTAATTGCAAAAAAATTATGACTAGCAGTCGGTGGCATCATCATTGTTTTAAGTAGCAAAAACCACATTGCAAATTGAGCCAATAATTACTAGTCAGAAACGACAAGAACAACAGCAAAATATTTACCAGTACTTTATTCAAAATAGATCTTCATGGCTAGACTAGCGTAATGAAGAAAAAACCCCTACTGTCTATGTTAGTTAAAAAGATACTTAAACACTTATATTAAAAAGAAACAAACAAACAATGTGTCTATTTCTGTATGTCTGCCTCATGATAACTCATCATTAATCATATTGCCAACAAGTAAAATTGCAATCCTCTTAAATATTTTAGTGGGTGTTGACAACACTCGTAGTAGTTGTTTTGCCAGCCATTATAATTTGACACAGTCAGCCATGCACTACCTAGATTTTTTTCCAAGTAGTTGTTAAACATTATTTTTGTGATTCCTTGAATGCTCCTTTTTTCCGCTTTTCCTTCTTGTTAAGGCAAACAGTCAGTCCTTTTGGCACTACACAGTACAACACATGATTTGCCAACTCAATTCTGTGAACTGTATGTGAAATTAGACCCAAAAAGAAGAATTTCTGCATCATTCGTTTTGTCTTCTTACCTGCGATTTGAAGTTAGTATCAATTTGAAGTTAGTACTATCGTATAGGGGAATTTATCACGTTTTAGGCCCTGTAGTTTGACATAGCTCGACAACCACTAGCCCAATTTAGTTGAAATAAATTTTAGAAAATTAAAAATTACAATTCCCTTAATCTGTTCATATATTGTTTTCCTATACAAGTAACACTTTCGAAGTTAAAAATGAATGTATGAAGGGAAAAAATTATTTTTTGCCTAAAAATTTAAATTTTTTTTTTTTAAAATACATAAAAAATCCAAAATGGAAAAAAGTTTCAAGTCTAGTTATTTTTTCGCAAAGTCACATAACCTATGAGCAAAATGAGACAAAGATCATAAAAATCGATGCACGCGTTTCGCTTTTATTCGCAATTGAGTAAATGTATGAATTTCAAAAATCAGTTATAGCCACCACCCTTGAATCATGAAAAAGGTGTCAATGTTTTCTCCAAATAATGTTGTGCATATCTCGAGCAAATTTTTGAAATTCATACATTTACTCAATTGCGAATAAAAGCGAAACGCGTGCATCGATTTTTATGATCTTTGTCTCATTTTGCTCATAGGTTATGTGACTTTGCAAAAAAATAACTAGACTTGAAACTTTTTTCCATTTTGGATTTTTTATGTATTTTTAAAAAAAAAAAATTTAAATTTTTAGGCAAAAAATAATTTTTTCCCTTCATACATTCATTTTTAACTTCGAAAGTGTTACTTGTATAGGAAAACAATATATGAACAGATTAAGGGAATTGTAATTCTTAATTTTTTAAAATTTATTTCAACTAAATTGGGCTAGTGGTTGTCGAGCTATGTCAAACAACAGGGCCTAAAACGTGATAAATTCCCCTATACGATAGTACTAACTTCAAATCGATACTAACTTCAAATCGCAGGTAAGAAGACAAAACGAATGATGCAGAAATTCTTCTTTTTGGGTCTAATTTCACATACAGTTCACAGAATTGAGTTGGCAATCAATTAACTGAAAAATGTTGTACTGTGCTATGAAACTCATTAAAAAGTTAATAAAATACACCTTTTCTCAGTCTGTACTTTACGGCGAATAAGTTTTTAATTGCAATTTATTAAAAAAAAACTAAGAAGAAGTAAATTTATGATGAGTTTTGTTTTAAACTATGAAACACATTTCAAATGTATGAACAAGAAAAATATGATTTTCTTCCTTTAAATAATAAACAAAATTAAGAGGAAATGTAGAAGAAAAGAAAAGGTGTTAAAATAAACGCTATGAAATTAGGTTGGTGGATTTTTTTAAGCCCTATACCGTTACTGTAGGGTTATTCCTCAATTTGATTCAAAAGAAAACAAAAAAAAATTCGAAGAATTTTAGTTTCGAATTAAATTACTGAGTAACCCACTGGGTAAGTAGGGAGTATTTTAAGGTCTGTGTTATACTTAGAGAATATTGTGTCCAGCTGCACAGACTAACTTCTTGAGTCGCTGTAAACACTTCTGACTATCCGTCTGTTTTAAAGCTTATTAATTCATCAGGTAATCGAGGTTCGGAGAGAACTTTTTTGTTTATGTTTTAAATATATGAAGTTTGGCATTTTAGGAAAAAAAATTAGAGAAGAAAGATAATTGTTGTTGATCTATGGACTTTGACAGCTAAAATTTAAAAAAAAAGTGAAAAAAAAATAATCAGATGGTGAATCAAGACTTCGTCTGTTTCTTTAATTATAACTAAACTTTGAGTTTATCCTATAAGAAAAGAAATTTGTGGCAAGTTTTCTATTTAAAGAAATATTTTTTATTTATCTCTGCATTAAAATTTTTCAGTAGTAGTAAGATCTATTTATAACTTAACGCTTAAGCTGCAAATACCAACAAGTGACAACTGGGAATCGAACTTTGTTCTTTAAAATTGTTGGAAAATTAAGTACAAGGGAATAGAATTCGAATTGCACTTGTTAACCAGACTTCTTTGCATTCGACGAGTATTTTAGGACTCTGAACTGATGCTGCAATATGTGCTGATTATAAAAGTGGACATCGGTGTTTGCGAAGGTTGTGTTTTATCACCACTTTAAAAACGCGTGACATAAAGAAATCATAATAAGTAAGGGTGCTATATTCGGCCGTGCCAAATCTCATAATACTCTTCACCATCATTAACATATGTAGGTATAATCCTACATTGTAGCTTAACGTATATTTCATGTTGTACGCCATTTTTCTTTATTATTTCCGACACCATCCTCGATTTTAAATTTGTTCATAGTTATCTGTATTCTACTAGTCAAGCCCTTTCATTTGATACCCATATTGATGGGGTTAAAAAATTTGTTCCGCCATTTTGTTTTAGACGCCATCTTAAATTTTACTATTTTTTAATAATTAACTGTATTCTACTTGATACCAATATTTTGGAGGTTGAAGGAGTTACAATTTAAAATACCAGTTTTGGTTCATATATTAATTTATTGTCCGCCATTTTGAAGTGGCGGCCATCATAAATTTTAATTTTAAAGAGAGTCATTATTGACTGTCTTGTTGTCTAGTTTTCGTATGTAAATTTTTGGAATATATGTATATTTAAAAAAAAAAAATGTCGGGTGTAAACTAAATTTTTTCTGTATGTCATCATATGTCGAAATTAAATTTCAAATATATCGGTTTTTCTTTCATATTGCTAAGTATTATTGCAGCAAATCACTTACCCAACCATGATAAATTAATTAAAATTTTGAATTAAATAATATCCCATTTCACAAGCTAAAATGCCTAAATTAAATCATCAAACAGATGTAACACACTCTCCTAGGCAAACATATTAATTATAAAATTATTAATATACCTAAAACATGATAAAAAAATAATATAAAAAGCAAAAGTATTTTCAACAAATTGTTATAATTTCCATGCCTAAAACAATATGGTTAAATGAAAAAACTCTCCGAAAAAAAAAATAAATACGTAGGTACCTATGTATGTATATAGATTGCATCAAAAAGAAAAACAAATAAACAATAATAATGAAATTTTTAAGAAAAAAATATATAATAATTAAAAAAAAAGAAGGGTACCAGCAAAAATAAATAAACCTAATTAACATGCAATATGGAAAATAATAAAAAATTAAAAGAACTGATAATAATAAAAATATTTTGGCTGGTCACCTTAAACAATCAATAAATAATAATAATAAAAAAAAGACTTACTTATCATACAACTTCGCTCCACCATCAAAAGATCGTTGGATGCTGCTGGTTCGATGTTGCTGTTGCTAATATTTAAGCTTCTCTTTCAATAGAACAAATGTTGCAGTACAAAATGTTTAGAAACATACAAAAAAACTTTTACCCGATATTACAACAATAAATAACGAAATGTACTTATGCATATGTAGGTATATACACAATATGTGTATTACACATATACAACAAAAAAAAACAGTTATAATTTTTTTACTTTGCAATATCATTTTGCATGAATATAGAGAAAAATTAAAACTTACAAAATAGAAAAACGGTAAAATAAATTCTTTTTCTTTTTTTAACTTCTTAATAACTACACAATATTATAATAATTTTTACCATTTTAAATTAATTTTTCTTAATTTTTATAATTTTATTATTATATTCACTGTATAGGATTTTAAACAATTTCTATTGATTTTTTTTAACTTGCACAATCACTGGTTTAAAAACAACTGAAGTGTCAACATGCAAGAGAATGTAACCAAAGGCAATTATGTAAGTTGTTGGTGTCAATGTCGAGTTATTAAGAGAAAATTTAAATGATGTAAGTATGTATGTATGTATATAAAAAGTGCTAAATCTGTATTAATGTGAACAAAATAATTAGATGTTATATAATTTTTATAATTATAATAGCAATTAAATTATCCTATTACAGGTGGCACCACAGGCCTAAGTAAAAAAATATGCCCCAAATACCATAAAAAAATAACAATAATATTTTACAAACCTAAAAATGTTAATTAATATTTAGACAACAGAATAGTGATAAAAAAATAAAATAAATACATATGTACCTGATAAACTCAAGACAAATTTTAAAAATAAAGATAATGAACGTTTCTTCTAATTATTAAACATTTGCCAAATATCTCGCAAATAATTAATTCTAAAAAATAATCAAAATAATTTAAACGAAACGCACAACTAATATAGTAATGTGGTTAAAAGAGCTTAATACTATGTTCACACACGCGCCTTAACTGTCAATTTATAATATTTTCGCAATTAAAGGCCTTTATTGAGCTCTATTTACCATACTAAAAATTATTTATAAATTGAGCAATATATTCTTTATTGTTTCACTTATTGTCCAAAACTCGAAATACAACTCTTGAGAAGTATGTTCAGTGAGAAGAAAATTCTTGCTTATTAGTTCACAGCTTCTCAGGTCTGGCATTAAATCTGTGAAATAAAACAATAGATGGGGCTGAACTTATTATTAATATTGCTAAAACAAAAACACTGTGAATTAATACTGATTCACACACATTAGGTCATACCTCGTCAAGTATCGATTTATGGAAAAGAGAAGAAAAGAGAATAAAAATAGGTACAGACTTGACCGTACTTTTCTTATCTGCAAAGAAAGCGAAAATTTTTGAAACGTGTATGAACGCAAATGCAAGTTCAAAAGAAAATTGAACAAAAATACTGGATGTGTGTGACCCACGTCTTATATAATATCCAAAAAAATACGGGTCAAGTAAAGATCTTGACAACCGTGTACAGAAAACGCGACAAACTTTCGGTCATTGAATACCCATTCGAAACTTTTCTTCCCTCTCTCACACCACAAAATTAATAATCTTTAACACAAATGTCAAGTCCGCTCTGCTCTATAGCTGCAAGGTATGGAATAATGCCTTTTGAGATATGCAGAAGATTCTGGTATTTTTGAATCAATATCTTCCAGGATATTGCGAATACTCTGGCCTAAATTAGTGTCCAAAGAAAGGTTTTAGAAACACTTCCACCAATAACTTATGGCCACAGAAATAAAATGACGTAAATGGCGGTGGCCACACTTTAGGAAGATCAAGGAAAGAAACAAGAAACGCCAAAGACTGGAACCCGTAGGAAATTAAAAGAAGAGGACTTGCAGCTCATATGTGGGGAAGGCAAATCACTGTAGCCGGAATGGGTAAAATGTGGAGTCAAGTGAGAAAGTTGGTACAAGACAGGCAGGAATATGTTTAACCAATTTATTGAGGCACTTATAGGATAGGATCATGAATTGAAAATATTTCCAGCTGATTTGCAATTGATTAAAATATGTTCAACTGTCCGTCATATGTTCACGTTAGTTTCGTAGTTTTTTCAATAAAAATAAAATTTTTCTTTAAATTAAGAACTAAACCAAATATCCCAAAAAACTAGAATTTTTTCCTAATAAACAGCAGCTGTTTTAAAGAGAACTTGCATCCAACGCTTAACTTTGCTTGTTTATAAAAACAGATACCCCGCAATACTTTATTATATCTTTAAACTGTCATAAATTTTAAACTAAATGTTTTGGAACCCAAAACATGACAGGGGAAATTTTAAAATATTCCTGCAAAATACAGTCAATTTTAATTACGAACACACCAAAATCATTTTCTAATTAAGAAAAATGCTCAACAAGGACAAAGTAATTAAATCAAAGAAATGCCATTTCAAGTTCAACATAAATTAGGGGCATTTGCTCTTAACACAAATGAAATTAATTTTAGAAGATTATTTAAAATCATCAAAAAAATGAGAAGACAAGACAAGAAAGAAGTGGCAAACACATGTTTTAAAATAAGGCAGGTGCTTTAATACAAGAGAAGCGAACAAATATGTTTGGAAAAAAACACTGAACATACAATTTAAAGCAGTGTGAGGCTTCAGTTTAAAAAAGTTTTTAATAAATGCTTTCAACATTAATTCTTAGTAATTATGGGTGTCAGAGATATGCCTAACATCACAGCATTTATTTGAAATTTGTTGTTTTCACCTCAACCAACCAAACATAAGTTGTGAACGCGACTTTTAAATGTTAATAAAAGGAGAGAGATAGAGAGAGTCAAAGAAAAAGGGAGACAATTTCAATTAAACTTTCGTATTTGTTTCACACTTTTAATTTCCTGTTTACTATTGTTTTTACACCTCTATACACATACTTAACATGTGTGTACCTTCTAACACTCTCTTCTTGCATCTTCCTCATATCTAATAGTTTTGCTCAAACTTCCAACATCAAACTTGCACATTCCATCATGACAAGCATTTTGTCATTGTGCCCAAACTACTTTAAATGCAGTATTCGAGAAATCATATTAATATGTATGTATGTATGTAGCAGCAGAAGATTTGATTATACTCTACATATCAAACGTGTTAATGACAATCTTAACCTTTAAGCAATTGAAATTCTTCAATAGTTTTTCATTGTCTAGTTTCTTCTGCAAGTTGTACTTACTCATGTATTCACATTTTCACTTTTTTATTGTTTTCTAAATTTTACTTTTATTAATGAAAAAATACTTAACACCGCACAGACTCCCCTTATTTTTGGTACATGTGTACTTATACTATACACTCAAGTACATAAGTACCCTGAAGGAAACCTGGGGGCAAGTGTCTCCAAGTCACCAGTTTTGTCGACTATTGTGGTGACTTCTTGGCGACATTGTCAACAAAGTGTCTACATTTTTTTCATTTTCTTTGATGAGAAAAAAAATGTATACACAATAAATAAGAATTCTAATTAAATGAAATGTACCTAATTTACTTTTAAGATTTGATATTTAATGAATTTCTTAATTTTTTAATAAAACATCATATTTTAACAAAAGTTTCATTAACGACGTCTATTTCAGAAAAGTATCAAAAGTGTAGACTAGAATTTCTTAAATGCACTATTGAATCTCTGGTGACAATGTCTACATATGGTCCTTAAAGAACTACCTACTCAGTAGTACCAGTGTCAGTAGTAGATTTCCAATGACACGCACATGTTAAATGTCTATAGTAAAAAGCATTGTCGGGGGTATAATAAGTCAGTAGTACTGGTGACAGTGTCAATAGTGAATCAGTACTGATTCACTAGTGACATTTCCTACAGGGTATGTACGACGTAAGTGTGTGTGTGTGTTGTGGGGATACTTGTCACTTTTATTACACCCTGGGGATATAATTTTTCTTCTATTCTTTGCAGTCGCTTGTGCCGCAAAACAAACGAAAGTCAATATTATTTAACAACACCTTTTGAGTTTTAAATAAGTTTTGAATTAAATTTACACATGAGTGGAGTTTTAGTAGCAGAATTGATTTTTTTCTTCTTCTATTTTTATTGTGAAATAGAAATTATTATTTAGCAGTTCAATCAATGAAATGGATTTCAAATACTGCATAAATTTAGGTCACTTTGGCCATTAAATTTAAAAAAATTAAATAAATAAAAAGCATTTGCAAAACCACTAATATTTTAGTTAAAAAGCAAAATCACTAAAAGTTATTTGGTAAAAAAAAAATAAACAAATAAAAAGTATTTGTAAAAACCACAAATTTTTTGGTTGAAAAGCAAAAATCAATAAAATTTATTTATTTCAGCAGGACATCTTTAAAAGGCAGTAACCAAATCACTAACAGATTATCATAGAAATATTATATTGGAAAATCTGTAAACTACATACATATGTATATTGGCAATGTATTTATGGATGACAAACAAATTCTATAGAAAATTTATCGATAACGAAAAAATTTGTATGGAAAATTTATCGATAATACAAAATTTATAATATGGAATTAAACGATAATAAAAAATGTCTATAGAAAATTTGATGATACAGGATTTGTATAGAACATTAATCGATAATTAAAATTGTTATAGACAATGGATCGATAACACACATTTTTTATAGAAAATTAGTGGATAAAAAAATCTATAGAATATTTATCGATAACAAAAATTTATATATAGAAAATGTATCGATAACAAAAAACTTTCTGTACATAATTAATCGATAATTAAATTTTTTTTTTTAAATTTATGAATGACAAAATATTTCTATAAAAAATTTCATCAAACATTTGCGATAGAAATTAAACCGATACAAAAATTCTTTATAGGGAATTTACCGATAACAATAAACTTCTTAGTAAATTAATAAATAACAAAAAACTTCTATAGAAAATTTATCAGCAAAATGTGTATAATAATTTTATCGATAACAAATATTTTTTATAGTCAATGTATTTTTAAGAAAAACGTTCCATTACAATTATTATTAACGTTTTCTATTGATCATTTGTCTAAAACCAAAAATTGTATAGAAAATTAATACATAAAAAAAATTTTGTGTTAAAAATTGAACGACAACAACAAATTTTTTAAAAAAAAAACTCTTAATATAAACAATTTTCTGTACTAAACTATGACAAAATGTTCAATTAAAAATTTATCGATAACAAAAATGTTCTGTAGAAAATTTATCGTTAACCATAAAGTTCTATAGAAAATTTACCGATAAAAAATATTCTGTAAAAAGTTTATCGATAACAAAATGTTCAATTAAAAATTTATCAATAACAAAAAACGTTTTAAAAAAAAATTATCGATCAAAAATGTTTTATAGAAAATTTATCGATAACAAAGAATGTTCTATATTGAAAATTAATTGATAAAAAAAAAATTTTAATTTTTCGCTAACTTATACATTTATAAGTATTTTATCAGAAATACACGTTTTTTAATTAAAAATTAATGTCTATTAAAAAATTTGTATAGAAAATTAGTCAATAACTAAAATTTTTATCGAAAATTTATCGATAATACAAAATTTCTATAAAAAATTTAACCACAAAAAAAAATTTGTTATAGCAAATCAATCAATATCAAAACTTCTTAATAGAAAATTTATTTAAAACAAATATACATATTCTATAGAAAATTTATCGATAACAAATATCCACTATGGAAAATTTATCAATAACAAATATCTAATATAGAAAATTTATCGATAACAAATATCTACTATAGAAAATGTATCGAGAACAAAAAATTTTTATAGATAGTTTATCGATAATATAAGTTTTTCAATATAGAATTAAGCGATTACAAAAAATGTCTTAAGAAAATTTATCGATAGAAAAATGTATGTTATGAAATGGTTGATCTGGCGAGGATTACAGCTAGCTCTTTATTGTTTTCTCAGGCGGTTCCAACCCCTCCCGCCAACTGCGTATACGAATACAAAATAATAATATTCACACACTAGCTGATTTTTCTGCAAGATCGCTGATACGCATTTTTTCTTCTTATGCCCTCCCAACCTTGTCGCTATGTATAAAAAAAAATTAATCGATAACTAAAATTGTTCGATAATGCACACAATAGTTGTTATATAAAAGCAAACAATAATAAAACTTTTTTAAAGTAAATTTATCGATAACAAATATGTTCTATAGAAAGTTTTCGATAACAAAATACTTATTGGAAAATTAATGGATAACAAATATATTCTATAGAAAATTTTTAAATAAAAAAAATGTATACAGAAATTTTTTTGATTAGAAATCGATAATACATATTTTTTCAATATGAAATTAAACGATAATAAAAAATTTGATGATACAAAAATTTTAAAAAAACATTAATTGATAACTAAAGTTGTTATAGAAAATGGATCAATAACACACACTGTCTATAGAAAATTTAATCACAACGAAATTTCGTTATAGAAAACTAACCAAGAGCAAAACTTTGTAATAGAAAATTTAACAATATCAAACATTTTGTAAAAAAACTTTATTGAAAAACAAAAATATTTTATAGAAACTTTTTATTCATAATGTTTTTTTAATAACATATTCTACGGAAAACAAACATTGTCTATACTTATTTTATCTGCAATTGAATTTCTAATACAAAGTTTATCAATAAATGAAATTTCTTAAAGAAAATTGTTCATTAATTTTTTAATTTTTCTGTAATAAAAAATTTTCTATAGAAATGTTAGCAGATTGAAATTTTTTATAGTGAATCTGATGATTTTACTATTCATAAAATGTTTCTTTATAATGCTGCTGTAAGTTACAAATCATTGTAATGTTGTATTTAAATGTAAAAAATTATCTGAAGATTGCATGGCAATGCCAACAATTAGTGCATCACATAATTTTACAACTGCTTGTTTTTGTACTAAGTTCAAAAATGCTAAAGTCATTGAAAAATATTTTTTATGAATAAAAGAAATGGTACTGTAATAAAAGCGGATAAAAAGTCATGCATAAGCCGCTTTACAAAGGTAGCATAGTTAGAAAAAAATGGGAAGAATGGGCAAAAGGTGTAATCTTGATTAATAATTAATCACATTGGCAACACTGTTTATTAAATGCATGTTTTTACACGTAACAAATAATAAATTCAATCGTGAGTATTTAAAATGACAGAGAGTTAAAAGGATCGAAAAATTTGTTTATAAGTTATCAATAATTTGCTTATAGAAAATTTTATTTATCTATAGATGTGCTGCTGAAAATTTTAGATATCGAAAAATGTAGAGGATGAGACTTTTTCTTAATTTTCAGGGTCAAGGCAGACGATGTCGTCCTAACTGACCTCAGCTATTTTGTATGGTTTTTGTCCAGATTAATATTTAAAATTTGTGGCAGTAACAGACGAAACCGTCATATTCGCCTTCAATTTTAAATATTAATTGATCTTGAATTGTAATAAAACAAGATATTTTAGTTTCTTAATGTTGCGATGTTTATTGGTTGGCAGACAAACGACAAAGAACAATTCTTATTACAATGTTTGATATTTTATAATTAAACTTACATATTGGATACATAAAAATATTGGAATTCAATTGGAATTGAGTTATTTCTCTAAAATTTGTGAGAGTACTAAAAATTAATTAACGGGATAATTTGCATATTAGGTAGTGGAGCATTAATATGCAAATGAGAACAAATAATAATAAAATAAAGAAAATAACTAATTACTCAGTTGAAAAAACTAACGGAGAAATTAATAATACAAATAAACTCATTAAACAAAATTGTAACAAAACCAAATGAAACAAAACATATTTAAAGTATATAACAAAAGTAAAACATATATGAAAAATGAAATATTAACAAAATGATAAGATGAACTTATTAATTTAAGATACAAAAATAAACAAATAATAAAATAAATAAAATAATAATTTCTGTTACAGCCTCCCCCTCAGCGTCAGAAATCGTCACGATGATGTCGCTGAATCTCACTTGTGCACTTTGGGATGCCTTGGTCTGAGAACTCTTTTGGCAGCTTCTACGGTTGTTTGCATTGTACTTGTGTCCCCGTTACATCCAAAGTTATTTTGTTGCATATTTTCTGTTGTTGTTGAGTCGCCTGTTGTTATTTTAGAAGATACTGGTGTAGATCTTGGACGACCACGATTTCTAATAGGGTATATAGGAGCATCTGTAAGCGGCCCTTTATATAGTGTTAAATCGGATACATGTTGCATTCTATGTGGTACATCAGGGTTGTCTTCTGTGGCAATAGTAAAACATGATCCATTTTTGTTTGTTATAACATAAGGACCATCTCGACGAGGGACAAACTTTGAGGTTAAATTGTTATTACTATTGCTTAAAATGTGAGTTGCAACCAGAACTTTATCTCCAATTTTAAAATCATCAGGGTGTCTTCTCTTCAAATTAGCATAGTTTTTGTTTCTAGTTTGCAATTTTTCCTCTACCGCTCGTGCATTCTGTAAAGTATTTGCAAGATTTATTAAATGTGGTGTTATTTGTGGTATAAAATTTTCAGACATAATTATTGACTTAAGATCATGGTGTGCCTCTAAAGGACTTCTTAGCTCACGTCCAAACGTTAAATATGCTGCTGAATAACCTGTACTTTCGCATTTTGATGTATTCAACGCAAAACGAATCATAGGTAATTTTAAATTCCATGATGTATGTTCCTTTTCAACACATATAGCCAATTGAGTTTTTAAATCTCGATTTTTTCTTTCCACAGGATTTGCTTGTGGGTGATAAACTGGTGTAAATGTTTGTTTGATGCCTAAACAGTACGTTAATTTTTGCATAACAGCTGATATAAACTGACACCCATTATCTGTATGGATTCGTCTTGGCACTCCATAACGTAATATGATTTCGTTCAGTATAACAACTGAGCAATTTTCAGCCGTTGCTTGCTTTAATGGAAATATTTCAACCCATCTGCTACAAATATCTTCGACAACTAATATCCACTGATGGCCTTGATTTGTAATTGGCAATGGGCCAACAAGGTCTATAGCTATTACCTCAAATCTTTGATTACTTGATACTGTACGATACAATCCAGCTGGTTTGGAGTTCGTGATTTTATATTTTTGACATTTAATACAATTTTTTACATAATTAGCAATATCTGCTTTCATACCTGGCCAGAAATAATGAGGAGAAATACGTTTAATGGTTCTTTCTATTCCATTGTGTCCTGCCATTGGATCATCATGTAATCTTTTAAGAATAGATAAATGCATAGATTTTGGTACTACCAATTGACCACTTTCCGTATCTTGATCAGCACAGTAACGATACAATATACCATCAATTAAAACAAAACCTTTATTTGTGTAAAGGATAATATTGTCATCATTCGTTTCAAACGAGTTTATTATTTCTTTGATATATTCATCTTCTAATTGAGCTTGTCTAATTTCCGCAGAGCCTTGACGAGGAAAATCTATAGATATTAGGCAGCATTCACAAGCTATATCTATGTGTTTGGTGCACGGTGGTCTTGACAATGTGTCTGCGACAACATTTTTATTTCCTGGTGTGTACCCAAATTGAATGTTGTAAGGTTGAAGTTGTAAGGCCCATCGAGCCAAGCGACCAGTTGGTGATTTTAGACTAAAAAGCCATTTTAATGGTTGATGGTCGGTTAAAACTGAAACTTCCGAGCCTTCTATGTAACCACGAAATTTTTTTACTGCCCAAACAACAGCTAACGCTTCTCTTTCTGTAGTTGAATAATTTCTCTCTGCAGGAAGTAAAAGGCGACTGGCATATTCAACAGGATGTTCATTCTCTTTCTCCCCCTGAAGCAAAACAGCCCCTAACGCGTAATTACTGGCATCCGTTTTTAAGAAAAATGGTTTCCTTTCATCCACCTGTTGTAATATAGGTGATGATATTAATAGATTTTTAAGTTTATCATACGCTAAATTTTCTTCATCAGTCCATTTCCACTTTGCGTTTTTCTTTGTTAAATTAGACAATGGCTTAGAAATTTGTGCAAAATTTGGTATAAAACGGCGATACCATGAACAAGTTTGCAAAAATGATATTAATTGTTTGATATTTTTTGGGTATGGTCTCTTCGATATCGCTGCCGTTTTTTCAGGATCTGGTTTTAAACCATTTTTATTTAACACGTGACCAAGATATTTGACTTCTGCTTTACAAAAATGACATTTCTCTCTATTTAACTGAATTTTGAACATTTTTATTCTTTCGAATGTTTTTTCTAAATCTTTAATATGATTTATAAAACTGTCAGAGCAAATAATAATATCATCGAGATATGCTAAAATGGTTATTTGGGGAAGTCCAGAACGAAATTTATCTACTAATCGTTGAAAGGTTGCTGGTGCATTTTTAAGACCAAATGGCATTCTATTAAAGACGTAAATACCGAATGGCGTAGTAAAAGCTGTTTTTATTTTATCATCAGCAGCAACTTCAATCTGCCAATAACCAGCTTTCAAATCGATTGTTGACATAAACGATGTTGCCTTTGCTGCATGCAACAGATCATCCATTCTAGGTAGTGGATATTTATCACTTGTTGTAATGGCATTAAGACGGCGATAGTCAACACAAACTCGTACTTTACCATCTTTTTTTGGTATAAGTACCACAGGAAAAGCCCAAGGAGATTCTTCTTCCTTAATTATGCCTTTCTTTAACATTTCATTTAGCTCAATTTTAAGTTTTTCTTTCATTATTGGCGATATACGATAAGGGGCACAAGCAATAGGTGCATGTGATCCAGTATTTATAAAGTGTTCAACATGTGGGATTGGGTCAGAACTATCATTAAAAATGCTTTGGAACTTTTTGAGTAAATTATTTAAAATATTCTTTTCATTTTGTGATAAATCTGATCCTTCGAAGTCTTTTAGTTTTAGATCAATTGTACATATATCTAATGAGAATTTTCCATTTTCGCTCACATTTTCATCAGGTTTACTCCTTTTTAGAGGAGGAAAGAGATCCCAGTCATAAACATCCGTTTCGGTTCCTTCAGGAATGCTATCTTCGAAAATTTTATTTATAACTCCCGGAGAGTAATCATAGTTTGACAGCATTTCTTCATTTTTTGGTGTAAGTTCAACGTTAGTATTTTCAAACCAATTTAGAAAATTATCAACGCAATTGTTTTCTGTGACATTAACTTGAGTAATTGCAACAGATTTAGATAAATTTGGTTTATTCATTTTAAAATCAAAAATTGTTTTTGGGTCATCTTTAAAATGCCAATTTCTTTGAGCTAAGTCAAGGACAATGCCGGCCTGTTCTAAAAAATCTATACCAATAAGGGTGCGATTTCCACGAGCCTTAGGTAAACAGATAAAACGAATTCGTCTTAGACGTTTGCCGATTGAAATTTGTACAATGGTTGAGTAAACTATTTCTTCTTTAGGTATACCGTCAGCTAGGATAATTTCAGCAGAAACTTTTTGGAACTCGACGTTTTTCTTCTTAAGATTTTGAAAAAGTAAGTATCCAGCGACACTTGTACGGGCAGCAGTATCAAAATAAGCTTCTCCTTTTAAACCGTTTATATTGATATCTACACTTGGAACGTTTCGTCCCACTATGGTTGTATGAACAGCGTTAAAATCTAACTTTTCAGGACTATTAATTGAGTTTTTATTGTTACAATTTGGGCAATTAGATCTATAATATCCAGCTAAGCCACATCCATAACAATTTACAATATTTTCTTGAACTTTAATATTACCTCGTCTATCAGCTTCTATTTTCTTAAAACAGACATCTGCGGTATGATTTTTCTTTCTGCAAACAGAACACCGAACTGAAGATTTTTCCAACGAAGGTAATGATTTTGAAGTTAGTTCCTCATTTTCTTTCAAAAGTATTTCAACTTCTCTAGCTCTTTCTAATAGTTCTTGGAAGCTATATATGGTATCTCTTGAAATTTTATCCCTTATTTTTATCAATAGTTGGGAATATATAATATTTAACATTGTGTTTTCGGACAACTTTTCTGACAATTGTGCAAACAAACGACGCTTTCTGCACACAAAATTGTCAGTTGTTTCAAATGTTTTTTGTTTTTCCTGACTTATTTCAGAAAATATACGCCAATCTGGTTTAGGGGGTGAAAATGCATTTCGCAACAAATCTATGGCTTTTTCAAAATTTGTGGCTTCACTTTTTACACCTTGCCACCACGAAGAGGCATATCCTTCTAGCAATAATGGAAAACTAGTTAATGCCAGAAAATCTGATACATTTTCTGCATCTTTGTAAACCAAAATTGTAGCAATAAAGTCTTCCACTTTTGCGGTATTTCTTCCGCCACTAAAACGAGCGCTACAATTTGAAAACGTATTTTTGGTTTCAGATCTTATGTTAAGACCTCCTAAGAGTTCCATAAATTGACCTTGAGTAAGGGTAACATTTACTGAGCTATTAGAATTTTGAGTAGCAAATAAGTTTTGTGCCGTATTTAACGTGCTATTACTCTCGCTTTGTGATTCCGTAAGCGAACGTGAGCCTACTGGATTTTCACTGACGCTGGATGAATTTTGTGACATACTGCGCGTATTCGTTTGGGTATTCCGTGGACTTCTACGCATTTTGTAATAACTTGTCCTTTATTTAACTCACACTCGTGTTTTTTTTTTTTAATTATTTTCTTTTATATTATAACCACAAAACGCACAAATAATAAATTAAATGCAAATACCTTACCTTCAGTTTTATGCACTTACAAGAACTACGTAAAAATAACTGTTCCCAAAATTTTTGGAAATTTTCGTTGGGCGCCAATGTAGAGGATGAGACTTTTTCTTAATTTTCAGGGTCAAGGCAGACGATGTCGTCCTAACTGACCTCAGCTATTTTGTATGGTTTTTGTCCAGATTAATATTTAAAATTTGTGGCAGTAACAGACGAAACCGTCATATTCGCCTTCAATTTTAAATATTAATTGATCTTGAATTGTAATAAAACAAGATATTTTAGTTTCTTAATGTTGCGATGTTTATTGGTTGGCAGACAAACGACAAAGAACAATTCTTATTACAATGTTTGATATTTTATAATTAAACTTACATATTGGATACATAAAAATATTGGAATTCAATTGGAATTGAGTTATTTCTCTAAAATTTGTGAGAGTACTAAAAATTAATTAACGGGATAATTTGCATATTAGGTAGTGGAGCATTAATATGCAAATGAGAACAAATAATAATAAAATAAAGAAAATAACTAATTACTCAGTTGAAAAAAACTAACGGAGAAATTAATAATACAAATAAACTCATTAAACAAAATTGTAACAAAACCAAATGAAACAAAACATATTTAAAGTATATAACAAAAGTAAAACATATATGAAAAATGAAATATTAACAAAATGATAAGATGAACTTATTAATTTAAGATACAAAAATAAACAAATAATAAAATAAATAAAATAATAATTTCTGTTACAAAAATTATTTTTCAGAATATATTAATTAAAAAAAAAAAATAATAGAAAAATTATTTGCTACCGCTAAAATTTTTACTAAAATCTTTATTGATAAAAAAAAATTGCTATTAATGAATTTTGCCTAAAAATTTTTAGTTAACGATAAATTTTTAAAAGAAAATCTTATTATGGATAAGTTTTCTATAATAATAATTTCTATAAAAAGTAAATTTTCAATAGAAAACTCTTGTAATCAATAAATTGTCAATAAAGGGTAAGAAGCGGCGTCATCCACAGAAAACTTTTCTTAACGATAAATTCTCTTTAAAAATTTTTTCATCAATAAATTTATTATAGAATTTTTTGCTACAGAACAATTTTTTTTTTTTTTTTTTATGGATAAATTTTCTATATAAAATTTTTTTTTTACATAAGATTTGTGTAATCAATTAATTTTCAATAGACAATTTGTTTTAATAATAAATTCTTTATGAAAGGTTTTTGTTATCGATAAATTTATTATAGAAATTTTCGTAACAGGTAAATTTTTTATCGATAAATCTTCCATAGAAATTTATTGTCATCGATAAATCTTCCATAGAAATTTATTGCCATCGATAAACTATTTTAAATATTTTACTTAATAAATTTCTATAGATAAATTTGCTATAGAAAAGTTCACATATCAATAAATGTGCTTTTTTTATTATAGAATTTTTTGCTACATAACAATTTTTTTTTTTTTTGTTTTTTATGGATAAATTTTCTATATAAAATTTTTTTTTTACATAAGATTTGTGTAATCAATTAATTTTCAATAGAAAATTTGTTTTAATAATAAATTCTTTATGAAAGGTTTTTGTTTTCGATAAATTTATTATAGAAACTTTCGTTACAGGTAAATTTTTTATCGATAAATCTTCCATAGAAATTTATTGTCATCGATAAACTATTTAAAATATTTTAATTAATAAATTTAACTTTCTATAGATAAATTTGCTATAGAAAAGTTCACTTATCAATAAATATGCTAAAGAACATATTAGTTATCCATAAATTTTCTGTAGAAATTTTTAGTTATCGGTAAGATTTCTTTAAAAATTTTTTGTTATCGCTAAGATTTCTACAGAAATTTTTAGTTATCGTTATGATTTCTACAGAAATTTGTAGTTTTCATTTAAATTTTAATAGAAACTTTTAGCAATCTATATAATTTCAACTATAGTTAAATTTCTTAGAGCAAATTTCAGTTATCGGTAAAATTTCTAAAGAAAATTTAAATTATCGCAAAATTTTCTACAGAAATCTTTAAATATAGATGAATGTTATTTAGAAAATTTTTGTTAAACTTTCTATAAAAATTTCTAAATATCGATAAATAGATGACAAAAATTTGAGTTATCGATATATTTGGTTAGTTATCGATAAATTTTTAAATAAAATTGAAGTTATTGATAAATGTTCAAAAAATAATGTTAATTTTTTTTGAAGGAATTTCATTTATCGATAAATTTGCTATAGAAAATTTTACTTATCGATAAAATTTCTTTCAAAATTTTAAGTTATTGAACATTTTTATGCGAAATTAAAGTTATTGATGAATGTTTAAAATAAAATGTTAAATTTGTTTTTACGAAATTTTAGTTATCGATAAATTTGCAATAGAAAATTTTACTTATCGATAAACTTTCAACAAACCTTTTTAGTTATTGATAATTTTTATATAAAATTACAGTTATTAATAAATGTTTAAAAGATAATATATAATTTTTTTAAAGAAATTTCAATTATCGATAAATTGCCATAGAAATTTTCACCTATCGATAAACTTCATATAAACATTTTTAGTTATTGATAATTTTTTTAAAACAAAATTTTATTTTTGTTTAAATTTTTTAAAACATTAATTTTGTTATAGATGATATAAGTTATTGATTAGTTGCTATAGAAATGTTAGTTATCGATAAGTTGTTACAGAAAACTTTAGTTATCAATAAATTTTCTACTGATAGAATTCGATTTATAGATTTTCTATTGACAATTTGTCAAACAATTTGTGGCAAACATTTCAATCATCAATAAATTTCCTAAATCGATAATTTATCGAAAAATTTTCTGTTATCGATAAATTATTTTTAAAAATTCCAAACAATTTAAATTATAGCAGAATTTTCTTTAAAATGGAGACTCTTGCTTTAGAAATTTTTTTATAAACATTTTATAAAAAGAGATTTTAATTTATGGACATCCCATCCTGACTCATTCTTTTCCATTTCTGACCTTGCCTTCATTCAGTCTTAAAGATAAAGTTTTTCAAAATATGCATTTATTACGTTATTTTTATACCCTTCACACAGTGAAAAAGGGTATATATAGGTTTGTCATTCCGTGTGAAATTTCTACAATTTTGATTTCCGACCCCATAAAGTATATATTTTCTGAAAGCTTATGAATAGGGGAGTCGATTAAGCGCTGTCAGTCTGTCCGTCTGTCCGTCTGTCCGTGTGTATGTTGAAATCAACTTTTTGAAGCCCCCCGACATCGCTTGGACTCGGGTGAGGTATTAAAATATCAGAAATATTCGGGAGTAGATCGCTATTGAAAATCAGAAACATCGGTACGTAAACAACTGAGATATGAGCAAAAACCCACGACCACCTCGATTTTTTTTTCACAAAAGCAACATTACAACAACAACATACATACATACAAACGTGTATACTGGTTAGAGAAAACGTGGCATCGAATCCCAGCTGAGCCAAAAAAATTTTTTTTTTAATTTTTTTTAAAATTTTTTTTTTATTTTTTTTTTATTTTTTTTTTATATTTTTTATTTAATATATTATTTATATTTTTATTATTATTTTTTTTTTTAATTTTTTTTTTTTAATTTTTTTTTTTATTTTTTTTTGTTTTGTATATATTATATACATAATAATTTTTTAAAAAAATTTTTTTTTTTAAATTTTTTTTTTTTTAAATTTTTTTTTTTTTTAAATTTTTTTTTTAAATTTTTTTTTTTTTTGTTTTTTTTAACATTCATACGTGAATTTATAATTTTACAATGGGACGTTTTTATATATGTATGTTTTTATATGTATGTATGTATTTCATATGGGATGAATGGTGACACAAACCACTGTTATTGCATGAATTCACGTTGTGAAGGGTATATAAGATTCGGCACGGCCGAATATAGCGCTCTTACTTGTTTTTTTCTTAGTTCTTATTGTCTTCTTCTTTTACACCGTGTAGTTCGCTTTTGTAATAGTTTTTCTTGTTGTGTTCTCCGTAAAGGTTCATTAGTGCTTACAACATGCTGGGAATAGTGATTGTGCATTGGGATGTTGTGTCTTGTACCACATATGCTGCCTGCACATGATGGATGCTACCAAAAAGGAGTTATTTTATTTTTTTTTTTTTTGTCTTTAAGCTGATTTTTTGTTTGCTGTGTGTGTGTGTTTTTTTAGAAGCTGCTGACAAATGATGATAATCAATATGTAACATGATAAAGATTTTTTTTGTAAATTTTTTCTTTTTAAAATCGTCTAGATTTAGTTGCTTTGTAAGAGGCTTATTTTAATGTTAATTTATTACTGTAATTTACTTAGATAATGTTCAAGAATGGATTTAATTAGCTATTGGTATTAAAAAGAATTTGAATTTTAAAATACAGGCAAATCTCGGTATAACGAATGTCATAATGCCAGGCTCATTCGTTTTATCGATAAATTCGTAAAATCGCGAAGTTTTTTTTTTTTAACTTTTCCCTCTAATTAGATTGCCAAAAAGTTATGCAGTTTATACATATATACATGTAGTATGTACAAATATTAAATATTTTGAACTTTACAATGATATAAGAAGCCAAAAAATCATAAATAATAACAGCTGTGTTATATAATACGATATTAAAAAGCTTCGCATTGATAAGCGGCGAAAGACTAGGAGGCATGAATATCTCCCAAATGTTACAGTTTCTTGGCGTTTTTACTAATTGTTGCTTAAGAAGCTGACTAGGGATGTTATCGGGGATCGATAGGAACAATTGTTGCTTGCATTTTCTTGAATAAACATATTGATGATTGTGGTATTCTATATATCACTGAAATCTAATATCGTATCGTATACCCTTTTAACAATCATCCAAAACTGTTAATTTTTCCTTTACGAATTTTTTTTATTTTTCCTATTTGAACTTCACTTTAATGTCTGCACAGCTTAAATTGTAATCAAATAGTCGAACACAGCTTGTCCTAAAATAAGTTGTCAAACAACGTCTTAATTGCTTTAAAATTATTTGTTGTACAGGACTTGCTTTATTTTTATCGGTGTTCGTTATATAAAGCAAACTTGTTTTAAAACATTGGCAATGTTTAAAATTATGTTGATAGTTTGTCTTTTGTTTCTTTTTGCTGCGTTTTTTCCATTTGTTATGTAGAGTAAAAAGTTTTTTTAATATTCGCTTTATAAGAAGGTAGCCAATATCAACAATTATAACGTTCGTTATATCAGATTTTCATTAAAGCAAGATTCGTCATACCGAGATTTACCTGTATTATGAAAAAAGTTTTAATAAAACTAAGACATTTTTATTAAATTGATTTTATTGAATTTCCTTCTTTGAAAATTTGTTGATTAATTTTTAAAACTTTTTTTGTGTTTTTTCCTTATGGAAAATGTATAAAAACTTTTCCATTAATGACAATAAAAAAAAACAATTTAAAGAAAAATTGGCTTAACGTATTGTTTTATAAAATATTTTTAATAAGTTATATGAAAAAGAGTGTGCACTTAAATTTTAATATAATTTAATATGTACGCACATTAAGGTGGCTCAACCCAATGTGAAATTATTAACAATGTTAAAAAAATTAGGAAAATGGCAGCCGCGACTTCAAATATACAGCTCCATCCGATGGTAAAAATTTTTGAATGGTGCTGAGGCATAATTGAGGTTTTATGCCGTTAATGTGCCAAATCATCTCATTCATTAGCTCTTAAATTGTTGCTGGCTTATTAACGTATACCTTTTCTTTTAAATAACCCCAAAGAAAGAAGTCCAACGGTGTCAAATCTCATGATCTTGGCGGCCAATTGACATCAGCACCACGTAAGATAACACGGTCATTGAATTTGTCGCCCAATAGAGCCATTGTTTCGTTAGCTGTGTGGCAAGTGACAGCGTCCTGTTAAAACCACATATCGTCCACATCCATATCTTTCAATTCGGGCCATAAAAATTTCGTTATCATCTCACAATAGCGAACACCATTCACAGTAACTGCCTGACCGTCCTCAATTTGGAAAAAATACGGCCTGATGATGCTGCTTTACTCAGAACAATTTCTTAAATGTGTTGCCTTCTAGCTAGCCATTAGGTTTCATGTCCAGCTTTTTGCTCCAGCATTACACAAGCTCCATTTTTTAATCCAGTATTAACGAATGTAGTGTCAAAACACCCTAATGTATATACATACATGTGCAGATACTTACATACATACATATACTATGTTGTATACAACAACATTTGCATTATAATTCCCGTAAATATTACATTTTTCTAAAACGGTAATGAGAAATCATCAAGTTTTATTGACCATTTAACGATGACAATGATAAACAAAGTTAAGGTTAAAAAATAAATATATATTCTTGGCACATATTTTAAGAGCCCTAAATATTCACCACTACTGTAGCATCCCCTCCCCCCACCAACCTTTTCCACATACTTAAGCACCCTTAATTATTTTTCTTTTGTCAATAAAATGTCAAGAACTTTCCTTAAAATGAAAGAAAAAAGTTTTCAATATTGAAGGAAAAACTTTAATTTCTTTTGCTTTCTTTAATCTTAACAGGGGAAAATGTATGCTTCTTCACCACCAAATAACAGAAAAGTCTTTAAGGTTTACGCTAAGATTTACATTCTGATTAAATTGATGATGTTTGATGACTTTTGAGGCGATTACAATGGCTTTAACAATGGGTATTCCCCCTTCATGTTGGCACGCCATTGTAAGGATTTTTTTCTTCTACTTACACTTGCAGTTTACAATAAATTGTTGTTGCTACCGTTGACCACTTGCTGTTCAAACAATCAAACTTCAACTTCTAATCATGGTAAATTTTAAAAGGTGTGGGGGGCTCATAACTCCACTAAACACACACAGGCATTTAGCCATATGGGCATACATATATGCTGTGTATACTATGAGACCACATATGTTCTTGATACATCAATCGGGTGAAAACCACCCTGGTCATTACATGCACTTCGACATCTATCAATACGCCTTAAAGTATTTCAATATTAAATACTTGCATACATACATCATACGTATGTATGTATGTAAGTATGTACGAATAACGATAATAATGACTGTCATTTTATACAGGAAGTGTTTCTTTTCTATATAAAGTTTGGAGAGAAAGTAAACACTTAGAAGTGTTGGTAAGTACATCAAATGCTGCCGGCGATGATGATGCACCCTCAGCCCATTGCGGCATTCATTTACGTGCTTGTGCTTGATGATGTTTGTTCTTTACACAATTATACACACTTTTAAATAGAATGATTTTAGGATTTCAGGCAAAAAAAGTGTGTTGTGGATTGAGGGGATACTAAGACAAATGTTAATTAAAAATTAAAAAAAAGAAAATCTTTACCAGTTTTTAACTTCAACACTGATTTTAGTTTTATTGAAAGAATACACACACACTTTAATTGAATTTGGTTGAGCTGTTCAATACAGTAGATAATATGATGTAGAGAGTGTTATCTAACAAAGTAATTTGATGAGTTTTTTTGAAGAATAAGAACTATACTGAAAGTAAAAAGTTCGCCATATACCTTCGATAAGAAATTATTTTTGCGAGGCAATTTCGAAGAGAGAAATATTATTTCTTTAACTGACGAAGAAGTCGCCTTTTAAAATTTTTCTTTTTATCCGCAGTATTTACAATCGGATCTTAAAATGTAAAAAATCGATTTTTTCTTGTTCCAAGATGACTTATCTTTTGCTCTAAGGGCCATTGACCTAACACATGCATCATATAATTGGCTCTTTATTTTTGTCTACAGTATGATATAGTCCTTGTATCCTAGATCCATTAGATCCGGCGTTTACTGTACTTATCTCTTAATAATCGCCAGCATCTTCTTAATAATCCATAGCATCTATACTTAATGTGTGCTTGCCTGTAATTCTCAATATATCCGATTGCCAGAGCTGGACATTTACATACTACATGCGCTGTTGTCCCAGCATCCTCCAGGCATATTTTGAAAATATCATTATCCGGCGAGCATGCACAAATGTTTTCGCATTTCCTACAGATCCGGTTTGCTAAAATTTGTGCACAATTTTCTGTGCACACATTTGGTCCATTATGCTGACCAAACGCTGCTTAATACGCTGTTCAATTGTGTAGCTCTGCATGCTTGAATTTGTCAAACACTGAAATTAAAAAACTTTAAACTTATTTAGTTCGGGATAAAAATTTACGTTAAGGTGTGACTTACAATTAACATCGTCCATTATGGTTGGACCGCCCTTCATGAGGCTGTCTCTACACTTATTTGGCATTCTTATTTTTGAAATATCTGACAATGTAGAATTCAGCGGGTAGGTTTTATATGCCGGAGATTTTCCGTTTAATGGTAGTAACGATTTCTGAGAAATGTAAGAGAAAGAGCATCGTCGGATTACATATAATATTGGTGTGGTTGAGTATGTTCCCTGTACTAATAAATTGTACTTTAGATCGAGGTGAGAGTAGCTCCCTGTTTATATTTTATGGTAGTGTTTAAAATTTGTTTCTTCTCAGAGAGTTGTTTAATTGTTTAGTAGACACTTTTCACAATTCTTCGATTGGCTCAGGGGCCAAATTACGGCATTCGATCACGATCGAAATTTTACTCGCTGTGCTTTAGGTATAGAGAATCTAATAAGAATTTTCAAATTTCGATCACGTTCGAATGCCGTAATTTGCCCCCTGGTTTCTGATTTAGATGCCAGCTTGGCACAGAAATTACGTATTTCGCACTGCTGGTGTTTCACGACAGCCTACAAGTTCAGCTTTGATACCGCTAAATAGAGACAACAAGGGCATTAACGAGTTCTATTTCTATACAAGCCTTGTAAATAGTTAGAAATCTTTATGACAATGCAATTTGGTTCCACCTTTTTTACGATGATATTATAAATAGTTATAAAAAACTCATCACATACTTCTTAAACTTCATAAAATTAAAACTCTGCTTTCGGTTTTGGTATGAAATATTTTTTAAACAGATTCTTGGACCCACTAATATTAAACGACAACAGTCAAACTGATGCAAGTGTTTCAGAAAAAAATGTATTTAAAATATTTTTATTTTTTTAAAGAATTTAATTAAAAGTTTCAATAAAATAACAATTAATGTGTATTTTTTTTAATTCACATTTTAAATACTTCCAAAAATATGTTCTAATTTAATATTGAACTTTTTCAAATTCTCCTCTATCCAGTCATCTAATTTGGTTTGAATTTCAGGAGACAACTCATCTTTGTGGGAGCCCACAACACCGCGGCGCATAAACCTATGTTTTCAAAATGACTTATATAAAATAAAAATTATCAGAAGAAATTTATGTAGAACATACTCGAAATCGGCCCTCACATTTGGACTGCCATGACCGGATTTTATATTAAAAGTAGGATTGACTCGTTTGTTGGCTAGAAAAAAAAAAATGTGAATAGAAAGAGATAAAAATTTAGTTGTGGCAAGTCAATGTTTGTAAATAGCAGTTTTTGTTGTTGTTACAACTAAATTTTAATAATAGGGCCCATACACTACACCATAATAATTGTGCAATGAAGTGACTGTGCCAGCTGATTGACCGTGTATGGGGTTGTGATGTGATTGTACCAGCTGATGGTGCTTTATCAAAAATAGTTTGATATTTCTTTGATTGTACCAGCATGATTTAGTCGTGTGTGGTAAAATTAGCTCATAAAAGTTAATTCGTCAAGGCATAAACATAAAAAAATAGAAAATTTTAAATATAAATGCCAATTCATAGCCATTTCTTCATCCAAACACGTTTTTTTGCTCCTAATTCGTTTTCACAAATTTTTTCGTTATTCATTACAAACTTTTCCGCACAATTTTTGGGTAAAAAATGAATTTTGTACCACCATGCTGGTGTAGTGTGTGCTTAAAGCTTAATTGCACAATTTTATGGTGTTGTGTATGGGCCCTATAACTTACGAAAGCTGCCAACGTTATAAAAACTGAACAAAATAGGGAAATTCTATTTGAAACTCGTGTGCCGAAAGCACAGAAAACTAGCAAGTGTAAGTAAAATTTCAATCGCGTTCGAAAGTGACAGTGCGGTTTAAAGTAATCAAATATTCGGGATATAAGAAAAACCGGAAATTAAAATATAATTTTTTACACGCAACCGGTTTTTTATTCTGTTGTGTTCTTACTTATGTATATAAAAGCAAACGAATTTTATTTAGTTTAATACACCCATCACAAAAAAATGGTATGGGGGTATATTCAGTTTGTCATTCCGTTTGTAACACAACGAAATATTTATTTTAGGGCGATCTTACTATGTCCCTCCGTCTGTCCGTCTATTGAAAGCAGAATATAGCTCAAATAAATAAAAGTAAGAGGGATCAAATTTTGCCCGAATTTTTTGAATTATTCAGAAACCGGGTTTGGGAATTCTACTATGGTGCTAGATATTGAGAAAATTTCGCCAAATTTTAGGTACAATCAAGTTAAATTACATTAGGCTTGGCTCCAGATCTTATTACAAACAACTGTAAAAGTAAATGAAGAAAAAACCACATGCACATGTGGGTCTGACGTCACTAAAATGTTCAGAACTTTGATTATATTTTTTAAAATAGTCATAGTTGCTGTATGAGGTAAGATTTTGATACCTATTACACGAAATATATTTTAGTCTGAAAATGAAATACATGTGGCCGAAGCAGATACATTTATGCTTTATGATGACATCAAAATTACGTCACAGTCACATGCGTATGTGGCGTTTTACATTTTCTTCACCTTACCTTTCATATATTCAAATGATAAGTGCTTTTCCAACTGATTCAACTGCTCTTCACTTAGTTCCGGTTTCTCCAGAAATGTATTAAGTTTTATTAACACGCCTCTCAAATCTCTCTTCATATCTTCAAAAGTAGTGAAAAATATATTTTTCTCTTTACGCATATGCCAAAAGTCCATTACATGCTCCCAGTAGGGTGAATACATAATATCGTTATTGATGATATCCTCAACGAATTCATTTATATCACCCTCCCAAGTACCGAGACCACGGTGAAAGTGAAAATATGAAACGACCATGTCCTTAGGGTTGCGTGCGCAGTAGATGATCTGTAAATGAAGAAATAAAAAAGTTTTATATAATAAGAAAATGTGACAAGAGAAAGAAAATATAACATGTTTGTAGATAATATATTAACAAACATGAACACATGAAATGGTGTAGCGATCTTATGGAACGATCAATGCCAATATTTTATTAAATAACTGTGCAGGCAAAAACAAAATGTATGTATGAACACCATGTATGACAACAAAAAGTTGTAAATGCAACAACAAAGCTTTCAATGGCGTCCAGTGTTGCCGCCGACCAACTTTTTTTCGCAGTGAAATCGACAAAAAAAACGCAGTGAAGCGCAGTGACGAGAAATAAAAAAATGTCGTTTTCGTTTGGACAAAAAAAAAGGAAATTTTTTTCACTTTTTTAACACTTTTTTGCCCTTTTTTAAGAATTACTTGTTTCTTAATTTTTTTTAGTTAATTTTATCTCAACTACTCAACTGAAATAGAAAAAAATTATTATTTTTGATTGGCAACAACAGTACAATACAATATAAAAATTAATTAAATGGACTGAAAAGCAAATATTTTTTCACGAAATAGTTTGTTTATGTTTTTCTAACGGGATTTTTGACATTTTAATTCAAGACCTAATCAGTCAACTGCAACGAAACGTAACAGCAGAAAATGTTGCCATCTAGCTCCTATATTTTTAACAGGGGTGACAATTTTATCTCGTTGTGTTATATCCTTTACAGACTTACGTGTTAAACACGTTTGAGGAAAACTACCAAAAACTGAAAAAACGCAGTGATATTAAAAAAACGCAGTTACGCAGTGACGACGGGCAAATCGCAGTGAAAAACTGCGATCGCAGTGAAAACGGCAACACTGATGGCGTCAGATTGATTAAGTTTTAAAACAGAAATAAAAAGTGACAATGGAAAGCAAAGAATAACAACCAGCGTTGTCAACTCGGTGATTTAAGCACTGCTTTTAGTGTTTTTTGAAATTTTTGACGCGGGAAATTTTTAGTTTAGTGCTCGGTGTTTTTTTTTTAATTTTTAGTGCTTTCTTTTTTTTCTTCGGTGACACCAAATATTAAATTCCAAATTATTTTTTTTATTTAAAACAGTTGTCAGAAATTACTCTTACGTATCGTATTGTATCTTCACAAAACTAAAACATATTTATTCATTGTTTTAAATGATATTAAGTTGAAAATACTTTCAACTTATTATATTAAAACTATTAATTATGAAAATTTTAAGGATTGATAGTGTACAATGTTTCTGTTATTTGAGTGGATTGTTTATTTAACATTATATTAATTGTAATCCCGATACTCCTTTCTTGATATCCTGTATGGTTTTTGAGACATTAAGAACCTACTTTTTATTGTGAAATTGAATTGCTACGAAAATTTATTTTTTAAGTAAAGTTTCAAGTTAATCAAAACTATTGAATATTTAAAAAATTACATTTGTATGGAGACGCATCAAAAAGTTGAAAATAAAAAAGAGGAATTGATATGCATAGCAACAATTGACACTCTGATAAGGTTAGTATTTACATTGATAGCAATTTTCATATTAATGGCATAATTCTATTTGGCCAGATTAATTTGTGGAGTCCGTAAAACATACTTTGCAATAAAAAACTTTGAAAAACCAAAAATAAATAAAATTGAAAAAACAATATTTCATTGCTTTAATAGTAGAAAGTAAAAAATAAAAATTGTAGTAGTTTTTGAGAATTTGGATAAAATAAAAGTAAAAAAGGTTTTTTATATAAAAACAAATTTTAATATCGTTATTTTACTAACAAATTACTATTAATAATAGAATATCTATGGACTGATAAGTCGATTATCGTTAGCAATAGAACTTCAGTTTTGTTACCAATTGTAAAATAAATTATTCCAGTGAGCAACCGGCGTTTAAAAGTTGTAAATTTTTATTTAAATAGTGTCAATATTGTCAACTGTGAAGTTAAATTTGTACACTGTTTAAAAATATATTATTTAAAATAAAATTATTTTTAAAGTTATCTGCTCCTTATGCTCAAAATAAAAGCGATGGGAAATTATTATATTTTTATACCAAAAATTTAAAATTTTATCGAATAAATAGAATCAAAAGTGAACAATTTTAAACTCAGTGATTTTTAATGAAAATTACGCGCCTTTTTAGGGGTTTAGGTGCTTTTTGAAATTTCAAAGTTGACAACGCTGATAACAACATCTTAAAAGGTTTTTGTTGTTGTAAATGTTGTTCTTACGCATTATCTTTGTAAGTGTAAATATGTAGATATGCGACATTTGAAAATAATTACTCCATACTTTTTATATCTGTAGGTCTTTCAGTTACATATGTTTGTAATTATAAAAGCTTAACAAAAGCTTCTTATTTACAATCCAGCATTTAAACTCGCTGCTGCAAACAGTTATGGGATATAATCTACAATTGGGTGATTCACAAGGTGTCTTATCATGTCATATTGTCCTAAAATTTTACAATGGTTTAAAAATGTTGTTGTTGCTTTTCAAACAAAAAGTGTCTTATAATAATAGAACTTTGTACGCTATGTTTATTGTGCTGTCGTATTTAATAAGCAGAGACCTGTGCTAAACGGCTAAGCCAAGCCGCAACAGTTTTTGTAAGCTGTCGCCGCTCATTGTATAATTTTATCGGGCCGACATCCAAATTTGAGTACAGTTGCTAATTTTTTATAACAAATCACTGGTGCCGTCAAATAAGATCGGCTAAGGACTCTGCTGTTTTTGTTTATCAAACAAAATTTAATTTATTTGTAATTTATTTACTTGAGTTTGCCATTACAACATCTAAAATGTACTTTTCGCACAAACTGGCTATTATTTTGTTTTTTTTTATACTCTTCACACAGTGAAAAAGGGTATATATAGGTTTGTCATTCCGTGTGAAATTTCTACAATTTTCATTTCCGCCCCATAAAGTAGAAGTAGAACGGTGTTGAAAATCAGAAACAATGGTACATAAACAACTGAGATATGAGCAAAAACCCACGACCACCTCGATTTTTTTTCACAAAAACAACATTACAACAACAACATACATACATACAAACGTGTATACTGGTTAGAGAAAACGTGGCATCGAAAAATTTTTTTTTTATTTTTTTTTTATTTTTTATTTAATTATTATTTATATTTTTATTATTTTTTTTTTAAATTTTTTTTTTTTAATTTTTTTTTATTTATTTTTTGTTTTATATATATATATTATATATATAATAATTTTTTTTTTAAATTTTTTTTTTTAAATTTTTTTTTTTTTAATTTTTTTTTTAATTTTTTTTTTATTTATTTTTTTTTTTGTTTTTTTAACATATGTACATACGAGAATTTATAATTTTACAATTGGATGTTTTTATATATGTATGTACGTATTTCATATGGGATGAATGGTGACACAAACTACTGTTATTGCATGACACGTTGTGAAGGGTATATAAGATTCGGCACGGCCGAATATAGCACTTTTACTTGTTTTACTTGTTTTTGGCATTATGAAAGAAAATATTTATTTTTATAATTGTTTTACATCAGCTGATTTAAATTCAAAATAGCACACTTAATTATGAGGGTTTGTTCACAATAGTCCTAATTTTTCATGCTATTATTATAGGTCATATGACTTTATGACACTACTGTGAATCCCCCAAATATTAAAATTGTGAATAAGGTTTATTTCTCATTGATGTTGCCATATTATCATAAATTTTAATGCAGTTTTGACCCAAAAAAAATTACAAAATGAAATGTTAGCTTTGCTAACATGAATACATTTATTTATACTTAATCTCACCTTTACTTTCTTCTCCCATATTTGTTTGGGTATTAAATGGGCCGGTAAATGTGATTTCAGAAGTCTGGGCGAAACAACCTGTTCTGCCAATTCAATTGTATTTTTTGGCATTTGCATATAAAAACCACTTAAACTGAAAACAATAAAAATAAACAATAAGAAAAAGAAAATCCATTACATAGTACCCTTTCATTACTCCATAAAAACGCTACGAAAAGGCAAATCCTCTGCATTCGCTTTATCAAAATCCAACTTGTTTATTAACAGCCAAGCAGCCTCTTGTATCCAAGTTGTGCCACATTTTGGAAAAGTCACAACATAAATATCATCATCTTTAACCTGAAACTCGTAGAGACTTTTGTAAAAATCCTCGTTTATGGGAAGAGAACACCAACGTTGCAGCCAGTTTTCTTCTTTTAGCGGTATGTCGGCACCATTTGATGATATTTCCACAAAGGAACGTTTTTGCCGCTTCTCAATATTATGCGAAGAACGTCTACGCACTGTAAACATTTCCGTTGAACTAAAGCAACAACTTTAAATTTGAATTCAAAACAAGAAAGTGAGCTTTATTCGGCCGCGTTGCATCTTTATTACACTACAAATACAACAATGTTAATAAAAATATATTTAAAAAAGTCGTTAATGATTGGTTTTGGCTGTTCTACATTTGACTTCAACGTTTTAGAATGGTCTTGTATTTGTATTTAAAAACACATTTAAGTCTAGGCCAACTGGGATTGTATCAACGATTTCAACTATTTATAACTCAGTAATAACTCAGAACGCGCTAAAATATTATTTTGCTTTGATTGTCGGTAATATTTATTGAATGAAAACCTTTTAAATTTTAAATCACCTCAGAGATAGTTTTCTGACTTTGAAGCAGATTAAGGGGATTTTTTGTCAAAGCAAAAATAAAATGACCAAATCTCTTTAGCATAATTATAGGTACTATGCAAGTTAAATAAAGGGTGCCCAATCAGACCAAAAGCGATCATGGAAATATACTCAATTTAGGAAATTTGTTAATTCCTAATGTATTACCTAATGTTACACACAATATGACAAACTTATTTTTTACCGCATTTTTTTCTGAAGTGTATTTTGTGTAAATGATAGATAAGATTTTTTTATTTGTAGCTTTGTTTTCATGAATAGAGTGTATTTATAAAAGCTTTAACAAAAAAAAAATTCTCTTTCTATTGCTTTCTATTTTTCTAACTCAGGCAGGGCTGCCAACATTTGTAACTTGTTTCCAAATAAAGCTTTTTTTACTTTTTTTGGGAATATTTGAAACTATTAAAACGATTTTTGCATTACAATTCATATTTACTGTCGACGATTCATTAAAATAAATTCTAACATTAAGTACAATGGCCAATATAAACCTTTTGATCATAGAGCAGATCGCAAGTTTAAATTAAATAAATAGTGTCAATGATTTAATCTATTTCTTAAATAAGTGTCTTCTAAGATTTGAAATAAACCTTAATAGAGATAAACTTTTTTATTAACACAGATTTTATATCGTGTGTTGTTATGGTTTTTGCTTCAAATGGATGATTTTTGAAGCGTTTGGGTGATGAAAATTAAAAAAAAAAAGATTTTTAGGCCGATAAACAAATGCCATTTACTTATTAAATATTGTTTTATGTAAATATTGCCCGGGCTACGATGTAGGTGGCCAATCCCTGAGCTCTAATTTTGGCACACTTTTTCTAGCATTTCGGTCGGTATAGAGTCACTCTCGAAGTTTATGAAATTATGACTTGTTGACCGAACATTTGACGAACCCACCTCCTTGCTTCATTTCGGGCTGATAAAACCTTAGTATAGCCATCTGAACGTACTAGCGGATTTTGGTCTGTTATTATCGATAACATAACATTCTCGGGATGGAAAAAGGAGGCGTTATTTTTAATAAATAGCAATATAATCGAGGGGTGTGTGCACGTCACATAACAGAAAATGATTCGAGAGGTTGTCGTTAGCCAATGCCACCGCCGGCCTCTACTTTTGGCAAAAAATCATAAACAACTTTTTACAATAGTTCTGGTGGAATTACCGAAATATTTTATTTGCAAAAATTAAATGATATTTTGCGAGCTTTAATTTTCTGATATTAGGGTGGTACATAAGGGTGGTTGAACAGAGATTTGGTGGGTATCAATATTTTATTTTGGGTGGTGTACGGTGAATTTTTTTTTTGTGATGCCCCCTAATGCATATTATGGTACAAACTGTGAGAAGGTTGTATAAGATTCGACACAGCCGAATAAAGCGTTCTTAGTTGTTTTCTTTAAAATTAAAAAGTGCATTCTCACTGCGACATACTTACTTTATAAAGTTTTTCTATTGATAAGTAAGAGTTTTGCAGCCATAAAAACAAAATTTCACGTATTTGCAAAATCTTACCCCACGACCTATTTGTCTATAACTTTCTTTCTTTATTTCTTTAAATTTTAATTTCTGCTCTTTTGATTTATTTTTCTTTTTGCCCAAAACTGATAGCGTTTTGCACAGTGATAGCAGTTCTATTGTTAAATTTGTTAAATATATATCATATCAATAATTCTAACAATGTTATCGTAGCGACATAATCTTATTATCTGCTTTCGCTTTTAATTTTTTTTATTAAAAAAAAAACAAACAAAAATAATTAAACACTTCTATTTAATAAACATTTTCAAGATCATGTTTTAGTAGCAAAAGAGCAGTTAGCAGACGTACATTAAGGCAAACAAATAAAAATGATGCAAAACCAATTCTTAAATTCTGTTGATTGCAATAGCGAAGCTATTAAGAAACGATTACCCTATTCAATGAAAAGATATTCTACTGAGGGCAAGAATATACCCTTGAAGAAAAACTGGTCTGAGACATGGTGTACGTTACCGTCACATTTCGATCAATTTAATGAAGAAATTTTAAATTTCAAGTTGCGTGAGGACGATGTCTTCATAGTGACATTTATGAAGTGTGGCACCACTTGGATGCAGGAATGTGCCTGGTTGTTGTTGAATAATTTAGATTTTGAAAAGTGTAAAGCGATGGCTACCATGGCCAGAAGTCCGTTTATAGAGTGAGTAAATGTAATTATTGAGATTTAAAACAAAAAATTTAAGTTTGCACAACAAAAGAATGAAAAAAAAAGATTATATTGATCAGAAAAAATACGGTATTCCATTTAGATCCAAAATAAAAGAACTCTTATCAGAAAACTCTAACGTTTGAATATAATTTCCATCGATGTAAAATTAAATAATTTGCAATACTTCGAAGAAATTAATGAACTTATAAATTTTATTCTCTTTTAGCTTTCATATCGTTGTTCCTAATAATCCCAGTGCTATAGAAAAGTGCAAAGACCTACCCAGTCCCCGTTTGATGAAAACACACTTGTCGGCCAATTTGTTACCCCTACAAATTTGGGAGAAAAAGCTAAAGGTGAAAGAAAAATATTAAAACTAGTTAATTCAACATATAAGCTGATTTTTTTAACTTTTAGATGATCTATGTAGCCCGCAATGTCAAGGATGCGATAGTCTCTTCTTTTCACTTCCTAAAAAATTTAAATCTCTGGCGTGGCAGTAACTTATCAGAATACGTTGAGGATTTTCTTAACGATGAATTAATTTATACAAATTATTGGTCTCATGTTGTGGACTTTTGGAAGATGCGCAATGAACCCTTTATATTCTTTGTGACCTACGAAGAAATGCAATGTGATTTGGCGGGCGTGTTGCAAAGATTGTGTTTGTTTTTAGAGAGGCCACAGTTAACGACGGAGGAATTGGAAGAGACAGTGACGCATGTGTCATTTGACAACATGAAAAGTGGGTTAAATATTGAAATCGATATTTTCTAAAAATGTTTACCTTAAACAACTTAATATCTCAATTGCAGACAATAAAAAAACAAATATGACTTCTGTACTGAAATCACGAATTCCGGGTATTAAAGAAGATTTCGAGTAAGTTTCTTACAGGTTTTTAAAATTTTATTTAAAATTTATTATCTTAAAGATTTATGCGCCGTGGGATTGTGGGTTCCTTTAAAGACGAATTAACACCCGAATTAATTGCTAAAATTGATAAATGGTCTGCAGAATTTTTGGCTCAACACGGCATTAAAGAAGAAGATATTTTTGGCAAACTTTAAATAATTACACTTAAACACAGTTAATTTTTATTAAAAGTCGTTTGGACTAATTGCAACTTTGTATTAAACCCGTTCGTTTGCTTTTCTATTAAAGTTCAGTAGCTGTTTAATTAACAAAAATTACTATTGTAAAAAGCAATGGGTATAAAAAGTACGCGAATGAATATCTCTTAAAAATTTAATAAAATATATATTGACATATAATATATTTGATACAGTCTTTTTCCCCATTTTTATTAATTCTGATTGAGGTTGATATTTGGTCTTTATACTTTTAATTATTTTGACAGCAGTTTTAAAGCAACTTTTTTCGCAGTGCAAATTTATATTTGTACGCTTTTATGACTTAAATATTAAAAAACCGTTACACTTATAAATTTTAAAAAGCTTTTTACCTAAACATGCAAAACAAGAATTAAAGATGCACTCTATGCAAGCTTTTAAACAGTGCCAAAAGCTTTATAGGTGCCATACAAACAAATAATACAGTTTCACTTTTAATACGATCTTCTGTTTGTTTAAATTGTCTTTTGATGATTTTAGTCTGTCGGCATGTTTCATATGAAACACTCGCGTTTGTGTTACAGTGAATTAAATTTTCTATTCCTAAGTATTTGTTTATTTATATTCTACTGCATTATCAGTCATAAACAAAATTAAATGTCGTTAACAATTTTCAAAGGTAAAATTTATTATTATAACAATCATAGGAAAAGCATTAGCAGCAAAAGTCTTATAAATTTAAGAAAGAAAACGAAGTTGATTCTAATAAACAGTTACATACGTGATTGACATAATAACACACACATACAAGCCTGTTGGTAAAACGCGGTCGTCAACTGCAATCTAGCATCAACAGTACGAGTAAACGTTCGAAATTACAGCAACAACAAACTATTTATGCTCATTCACAACTGCAGCAACAACAATTACTCAGTCATCATCAAACAAAACAAGACACAATTTTAAGTTTGAATACGACGAGCAAATTTGGTCAAAGGTCCATTAGAAGCAGCACGTACAACTTGGAGTTGATTGAACATAAAAATATCAGCAAGAGTAACAGCAACTAACTAGAATTAAAGATGCACTCTATGCAAGCTTTTAAACAGTGCTAAAAGCTTTATAGGTGCCATACAAACAAATAATACAGTTTCACTTTTAATACGATCTTTTGTTTGTTTAAATTGTCTCTTGATGTTTTTAGTCTGCCGGCATGTTTCATATGAAGCACTCGCGTTTGTGTTACAGTGAATTAAATTTTCTATTCCTAAGTATTTGTTTAATTATATTGTACTGCATTATCAGTCATAAACAAAATTAAATGTTGTCAACAATTTTCAAAGGCAAAATTTATTATAACAATCATAAGAAAAACATTAACATTAGCAGCAAAAGTCTTATAAATTAAAGAAAGAAAAACGACGCTGACTCTAATAAACAGTTATATATGTACGTGATTGGCATAATAACACATATACAAGCCTGCTGATAAAACGCGGTCGTCAACTGCAATCTAGCATCAACAGTACGAGTAAACGTTCGAAATTACAGCAACAACAAACTATTTATGCTCATTCACAACTGCAGCAACAACAATTACTCAGTCATCATCAAACAAAACAAGACACAATTTTAAGTTTGAATACGACGAGCAAATTTGGTCAAAGGTCCATTAGAAGCAGCACGTACAACTTGGAGTTGATTGAACATAAAAATATCAGCAAGAGTAACAGCAACTAACTAGAATTAAAGATGCACTCTATGCAAGCTTTTAAACAGTGCTAAAAGCTTTATAGGTGCCATACAAACAAATAATACAGTTTCACTTTTAATACGATCTTTTGTTTGTTAAAATTGTCTTTTGATGATTTTAGTCTGCCGGCATGTTTCATATGAAGCACTCGCGTTTGTGTTACAGTGAATTAAATTTTCTATTCCTAAGTATTTGTTTAATTATATTGTACTGCAATATCAGTCATAAACAAAATTAAATGTTGTCAACAATTTTCAAAGGCAAAATTTATTATAACAATCATAAGAAAAACATTAACATTAGGAGCAAAAGTCTTATAAATTAAAGAAAGAAAAACGACGCTGACTCTAATAAACAGTTATATATGTACGTGATTGGCATAATAACACATATACAAGCCTGCTGATAAAACGCGGTCGTCAATTGCAATCTAGCATCAACAGTACGAGTAAACGTTCGAACTTACAGGAACAACAAACTATTTATGCTCATTCACAACTGCAGCAACAACAATTACTCAGTCATCATCAAACAAAACAAGACACAATTTTAAGTTTGTATACGACGAGCAAATTTGGTCAAAGGTCCATTAGAAACAGCACGTACAACTTGAAATTGATTGAACATAAAAATAATAACAAGAGTAACAGCAACTACAACAACAATTATAAAGAAAAAAGTTTGCAAATAATCGGCTTTTATTTGGAGCTCTCCGAGAGTACCATTGCAACGTTTAATACCAGATACCAGACACAAAAGGTAAGTGCTGGGTGGATGTTAAATATATTTGTAGTTGTTGTTGAAATATAAATAAAATTAAAATGTAGCAGAGTTGCCAATGTAAATGAATTTATTATGAATTGTTTCAACAACTTTTGATTATAAGGGAATTTTAGTCTATCCAACTTTTTTGTAGACTGATAATTTATTGAAATGCTTTTAAAATAAGACACACTAAACTTGAACAAGTAAGAGTGTTATATTTGGCCGTGCCGAATCTGATAATACCCTTCACCATCATGTACATAGGTATAATCTCACATCGTAGCTTAACTTATATTTCATGTTATACTCCTTTTTTCTTTATTATTTCCGACGCCATCCCCGATTTTGAATTTTAGGTAGTTAAGTGTATTCAACTAGTCAAGCCCTTTAATTTGATACCTACATTGATGGGGTTAAAAAAATTGCATCCGCCATTTTGTTTTAGACGCTATCTTGGATTTTACATTTTAGAATAATTTACTGTATTCTAGTGGTCGTGCCCTTTAATTTGATACCAATATTGAGGGGGTTCAAGAAGTTACTGAAAAAAATTGATATTCGTTTGTAAATTTTTAGAATATATATATTAAAAATTTTTTTTTGCCTATAACTTTAGCGATAAAGAGCCCGATTTATCCAAAATTTTACACGAATATCTCTAGAGACATGTTATATCTACAAATAGGGACAAAGATACCTATAAATTATTCTATGGCTGAACAATTTTAATTTTGGTGGTAAAAATAATAATGTTAATGAGTAGGTTGTAACCCGCCAGATACATATCGCAACTACAAGGCAAACCAAAAAATCACGTTTGCGGGTTAAAATTTTATAAATTTTTTGTTTCTTGAATGCCCATTTGAAAAGTAAAATTCTACCAGTTTGGTTCGTTACTCGGTCGTTAAACTTTGTATGAAGTGTAGCGTTATGGCGTTTCACAAAAATATTTTCTTAAGCGGTAAGTCCCATTTCTGGATGAATTTTTATGTTATAGGTAATATATGTATGTATCTTTGATGTAAAAAGGTTTTTGATCAATTTAAATTATTTATTGTCAGTCCAAATACTAAACGACGGGAAAACAGCATAATTCCGGAAACAAGCTGGACATTTCTTTAAGGGAATAAGAGAAGTAGTTCATTAAAAACAACGACAAATTTAGTAAATGTATCTGTCAGAAATTGGTCTAACAAGTTACGAAGCTTTTAGTTTTATTTCTTAATATCCTGTTTTCATTACTTTTCACCTTAATCAATTGACAGCATTTACTCTTTAAATGAAGCAACTTTTTTCGCAGTGCAATTTTGTTTTACCCAGCCATATACGTAACTACCCACCCAAATTTTTGTTTTTACGCTTTTCTAATTTAAATATTTTAAAACCGCTACATTTATAAATTGTAAAAAGCTTTTCACCTAAACATGCAAAACAAGAATTAAAGATGCACTCTATGCAAGCTTTTAAACAGTAGCAAAAGCTTTTTATGCGCCATATAAACAAATAATACAGTTTCACTTTTAATACGATCTTGTGTTTGTATAATTTGTCTCTGCGTGCTTTTAGTCTGCCGGCATGTTTCACATGAAACACTCTCGTTTGTGTTACAGTAAATGTTATTTTCTACTCCTCAGTACTTTAAGTATTTGTTTAATTATATTGTACTGCATTATCAGTCATAAACAAAATTTAATGTTGTTAACATTTTTCAAAGGCAATATTTATTATTATAACCAAGGCGAATTCAATATCAGGTGATATCATCCCTGCAACAAACACAAAAAGGCCAAGAGAATGTCAAAACACAAAAAAACAAATTTTTTGTTTACTTTTAATTAAAATTTTATTTTTATAAATTTACGCGAAAAGTTTTAAAATAAATAAGTATTTTTAATTTATTTCCTTAATTTGTGCCAGTTTATATCACATATTTGTGTTTTATAACACATTTTTCACAATTTTCAGAACTTTAAGTCACTTGGACAAACACAACGGAAATTTTGCATTTTTTGAATTAAAAACATTACAAATGTTGTTTATTCAACTTATAAAATGTGTTTTACTTATTTTCCAATAAGTTATTGCACAAATATTAGTATTTTTTATATTTTTTCCACAAATTTTAACACTTTTATAAAAATTTTCAATCAACGCACATAAAAATTAATTTAAATGTAAACAAACTTTGACATTGTGCCGTAAAAATAAAACGAACAAAAAACAATCAGCTGGCTTCTTAACATCACCTAATGTTGAATTCGCCTTGATTATAACAATCATAAGAAAAACATTAACATTAGCAGCAAAAAAAGTTATATAAATTTAACAAATAAACAAGAAGTTGACTCTAATAAACAATTACGTGATTGGCATAATAACACACATACAAGCCTGCCGGTAAAACACGGTCAACTACTGCAATCTAGCATCAACAGTACGAGTAAACGTCCAAACCTGCAGCAACAACATAATATTTATGCTCATTTACAATTGCAGCAACAGCAACTACTCAGTCATCATCAAACACAACAAGACACAAGTTTAAGTTTGTATACGACGAGTAAATTTGGTCAAAGCGCCATTACAAACAGCACGTACAACTTGAAATTGATTGAACATAAAAATATCAACAACTACAACAACAACTACAAAGAAAAAAGTTTGAAATTAACCGGTTTTAATGTTGAGCTCTCCCAGAGTCTGCCATTGCAACGTTTAATACCAGATACCAGACACAAAAGGTAAGTGCTGGGTGTATGTTAAATATATTTGTAGTTGTTGTTTAAACATAAACAAAATTAAAATGTAGCAGAGTTGCCAATGTAAATGAATTTATTATACAAAACTTTGGATTAAAAGGGAATTTTAGTGTCTGTCCAGATTTTTTGTAGACTGATAATTTTTGGAAATGTTTCTATAATAAGACACACTAAACTTGAAAAACAGGTGATAAGAGCAGCCTCCCAAAAGCTGCTAATAAGGGCTTTTGCGATCATCTTGAGGCTTGAGCATATCCTGATAATGTCAATGAGTAGATTGTAACCCGTTAGATACAAACCGCAACTACAAGGAATTTTTTGATTTTGGCTCATTCTGTTGTAGTTTTTATTGTTACCATTAGATCGAATGTATAATTTCTAGGCCAATTTTAAGATTTTTAAGAATTATGTTTTTGCTTTTGTATTGATTTTTTTTTGGCTTAAACTAAATGGCGTTCCAATAGAGATACCAACAGCTGACAGTGGCCATATTGTTAAATCCGTTGCTTATTTAGTTTGATTAAGCAGATCGCTATGGACAGATATAGTCCTTTGTACGTGCGAATAATAAAATTATTAAGGCAACGTTTCTTGTGGCCTTTCATCAAAACATTTTCTTTAGCGGTAAGACCCATTTCTCGATAAATGGGTGTATCAACAAACGTTATTGTCGGATTTGACTCACGAAAAGTCACTTGAATGTGGAAGTTGGCCGGTATTGAATAGGACGGCATACAGAAATATTTTCGCGGCAAAACAAAAAATATTTAAATATTATTTTTTAACAATCTAATGATTGTTCTATAGAAAAGTGTTTCACTTAAAAAAAAAAAACATAATTTGATTTGTAAAAAGTAATATTTTGTCCAAGGCATATTTACTATGAATCAGGTAGTCTTGATTCGTTAGCTGATTATTTTTTTCTTCACTTATTTAAAATATCAGCTGTCAAAGTCCATAGAGAGAAAACAATTTTCTCTCTTCTCTCATTTATTAAAAATGCCAAAATATAGACAAAAAAATTAATTTTTGAACTGGGGTTACCTGATGAAGTAATATGCCTTGATTTTGTCTTAGAAAATATTTAGTGAAGTCACTTTTCTGAGGAAATAAATTTTCTGGATGATTTAGTTAAATAAATGATAGTTGATAACTAAATTTTTTGATTATTTTAGGCTCATTTTGTTTATACTAATGTATGGACGATGGGAGCGGTCGATGTAAATGAAACTAGGCAAGTTGATCACACATATTGTTTGTAAAATTTATTTGAATTTACAGCTGTGACGTAGGCTGAACGCAATTTCATAATCAATTTAATTTCTTAAGATGCCGTTGTTGAGGAAGAAACTCAAAATACTTCCAAAATAAATTTATTTATTTGCGACTGAATTTTGGACGACTGATTTACATTAAATTATTTATATATGAAAATATACGAAAAATACACAAAATTTTTTTTAAAATTTTTTGCGGCAAACTATTTGCACAAGCAGACAAGTGTGGAAATGAAAATTTATGAAGAAAATAAAAACTAAAATCAGGTGTTTTACATGACAATCAAGTTGAATCACGGCTTGAATAAAAAATTTGTAATCAAGACGGTTTCAAGTTTAAAAAGTGTGAGTGTGCTAGTAAAAAAAGTTTTAGTGTATTGTAAATTGAGAGGCAAAACAAGGACGTGCGCCTGATATGTTATTCTAGATGGTGTATGTAGCAAGTTTGAAGACGTTTGTGTGAATAGGATGAAATTCCATTTGCTTTTAATTGAATGTTCGGGAGCACTTCTTATATTTATGAGCACTCCTTATATTCATTGGGTGGCACTTCGTGTCATAGAGGGCATGGACATCTTACGAGGTGATATAAACTATCTACCGAGATAGTGCCATTCGGCCCGGCTAGACTTTTTAGTGGGGTTTTCTTAAGTAGCATGTCTGTGTAAATAATGCAAAATCACAGAGGCGCTAAAGCGCATCCCATCGGTCAAATTTAGATTGAAAAATACGCTAAATTGGGACATTTCGGAAACATCATATGCAGCGTAGAAGCGATGAATATATGCACGATGGTATACTCTATACTTAAGGGATCGATAGTCCTTTCAAACAAATAAAAAACCTTGATAATATCTTTCATACCCCTTTTTGATTTAAATATAAGAAGCGGCTTATGAAAGATCTATTTAGTTCTCCTAAGGAGTTGTGTGGATGGACAATTTTTATAATTTGTTCTTCGCTCTTTAACGAATTGGAAACAAAGCTGATCCCTGTAAATTTTGTCTATAAGACTTTTCTTGACCCCAGAAATTGTTAAACCAGTTAAGCCATAGGCGGAGATAAGCGCACAGGAAATATACCGATCAACATAGACTTCCTCTTTTAATGTCTTCATAAGTTTCTTTGTCTAGCTTATAATCAAAGTGGAGCACGCGATTTTTTTTATTTTACATTGGTTAATCTTTCGAAATTATATATATTTATATAAGTCAAAGCTATAAAAATAAGTCCATAATTTAACCCAGCTTTCATATTAATCTTAACGATAAACTTTAACTGGTAATGGAACTGCAAAAATATACTAACATTTTAATCTTAAATATCTAATTTAGAGCAACATATTTTATATATTGTGGTTAAGGGTATAATACATTCTAGCTTGGCCGGCTATGACATTCACACATTTTTTATTTTCGCAGTTGTAAAACTAAACTATATCCAGCCCTGTTACCACATTGCAGTATTATAATAATTTACCACAACGAAAAGGCCACTGTTTTACTACGAACCCTTTACACAGTTGTAAGTCGAACACCACCACAGCTTTAAACAGAGATTATATTAGTCGATGACCATAGTGAGTCCAACACAGAGTTCGATCATCACTTGGAAAGAAATTTTATAAATATAGTCAAAATAATACATCTGCCTAAAAGAGAGGGATTGATCAGAGCTCGTTTGAGAGGAGCCAAAGAAGCTAAAGCAGAAGTTTTGGTATTTTTAGATGCCCACGTAGAGGTTAATGTAAACTGGTTGCCTCCCCTATTAGAGCCAATTGCGAAAGATGGTACAACTTGTACAACCCCTATAATAGATACAATAAAATATGATACTTTGGAATATCAGGCTTCAGTACCCTCGAGAGGAGGTTTCAACTGGCAGTTTAATTATGTGCAATTGCCTTTACGAGCAAAGGAAAAATTATTGCTGCCTCAACCTCACGATAATCCCATAATGAATGGTGGTCTATTTGCCATAAAAAAGAAATATTTTTGGCATTTGGGAGGTTACGACAAGGGCTTGGATATCTGGGGTGCCGAACAATTTGAGTTGAGTTTTAAAATATGGTTGTGTGGTGGTAGACTATTGGAAGTACCCTGTTCAAGGGTAGGACATTTATACAGAGATCCTGAATTTAAGGTAAATTATACCAATAGAAAGGATGACTTTATATCCAAGGTAAAGGGAGAAATGTTTTTTTTGTTTAACTAGAAACAATACATTTTTTACTTTCTTCAAGAACTACAAACGCGTGGCTGAAGTATGGATGGATGAATACAAGGAATATCTATACGAACACATACCCAAGCTAAACCTAATTGATGCAGGAGATCTGAGTCAACAAAAAGTTTTAAGAAACCAGCTAAATTGCAGACCATTCAAATGGTTTTTTGACCACATAGCACCCGATCTATTTAAAGCTTATCCCCCCATTAAACCTGCAGATTTTGCCTTGGAAGCCATACAAAGTTTGTTTCTACCCAAACTCTGCATAGACTTGAGTTTTACAGAGAGGCGCCAGATTTTGAAGGATGTTTTGAGGCCCTGCTCTCCTGATCTGAAATATCCTTATGCTTCGCAAAAGTTTCATTTAAGCTTTAGACATGATCTAAGACATCAGGAAAATTGCCTAGAAGTACAGACATGGTCTTCACGAGCACCCATATGGCTGTGGCCTTGTCATAATTTGGGTGGCAATCAATATTGGTACTATGATCGCAATACTCAAATGTTAATACAGGGAAAGTCGGATTTTACACAACGTTGTTTGGATTTGGATAGGGATAGTCTTAAGATTTTTGAAAGCTATTGTGATTTCGCTAAGAGAGAACAAAAATGGCACATTGGTTATGTTAATCAAACAGCCATGGCACATTTCTTTGAGGAGTAAGTTAATAATAAAGTTAGTTTTACAAGTGGGTACTTTGTTTAGAAGTGGAGGGTTAATTTGAGCAGGTGAAAGAAAATAAAAAAAAACATTGATATATTACTCATAGATGTATCCGAGACAACTATGTACGTCTACATTTCAGAATATAAAATTTTTGTTCTAAAGAGAAGTTTAGATGAACTTTGAAATTGGGCTTACCTGCTTATGTTTTTGATCTCTGGTTCAATGACAAACACATCCGGATAGATAAGATCCCTGCAGATTTTATATATATTTCTTCAAGGATGTTAAAGCGAATATTAATAAAAGGTAGGAAGGTATAAAAGGCAGCTGTTGTGCAGCTCACTTGAGTCCATTCTATTGATCCCTTTGTGATACCTGAATAGAATAGAAAGAATATTATAGAAAAGAAGAGAAGGAGAAGCAGACCAGTCCAGAGTCTCTGGCGGGATTTGAACCGCAACCCCCAGACTAGCAGACCAGCACACTACTGACTAGTCCACCGGAGCACCCCAAGTTAAAAAATAATTAAGTCAATTTTCGCTTACACCATTATCGGCTCCAAAAACTAAAAATCCCTGCTGTGCGTCACCGTCTGACTTCAGAAAAGTTTTCGTTTCAATAAGGAGCGTTGAAACTCAGATAATGCGCTATTTTTTTAATTGTTTAAAAATAAAATTGTCGATGAAATTAACGTGACTAATCGTCAAGTTGTAGCTTATAAAATGGAAGAATATGTGGTACGAGTGTTGCCTTTTATATTTTGGGATTAGAGACAACAAATCATCGAAAATGACTTCATTGCTTTTCAAATATCCTCCCTGAATATCAATGCAGTTTTGCATACGTATGAACCAATTTTCGAAAGACTTTTTTAATTTCGAATGAGGTAGCTCCAAAACATGCATTTTTAATGACTTTTGTAGGTCTATTTAGAAGACTCATACAGTCGACTGCTGTTTAAATTCAGGCTGGCACTCGTATATTCACGATTTGTTATCTGTCGCGATGTCATGCACATGTTTTGAAGTACCGCTATCTTAATTTTCGAGCATTTCTTGCGACTAATTTTTACGAGCCTTCTGACAAACGCAATTCCCATGACATTTGCGGATCGTGTTGAGGTCGCTTAATTGGTTTACTGTTTTTCACAATTGCAAGAACTTTTGCGACTTTAACTCGCAACTTATGTTTGACAAATAGCAAATTGCCAGCAAAATGCGTGAACTACAGAACAGAAAGAAGTTTAGCGATTTTCAAATCGCATGCGATTTCATAGTCATGCGAGTGTCTGAACATGCTTTATTGTTACATTTAGTTGGATCCAACTTGAACAAATCTTTTTTTGCAGCCAAATCTTTATGCAATATTAAATGATTGCTGGTGCCACCAATATTTAAGATTGGCTCAATCAAGCGATAAGTTTCATGAAGATCTTGCAGTATCATTACACGCACATTATCAATGTTTTTCCGTAAAACAACTGGTTCAGGACGACCTTCAAAAAATTGTCATTGATCGAATTGCGGTCACGATTGAATTTAGTAAATCATCGATATTAAGTGGTCCTTGAAGGTACTTCATTACCAAAAATCGATTCAGTTTATCAATACAAAAATAAAAAGGAGCACAAAAATTTTCACGATAAAAATCAATTTTTGGCTCGACATGAATTCTTCAAGTTACTGCAACCAACACTAATGACATTTGTACGTCAAAACCGTTCTGAAAACATATAATGTTAAAAAATTAAAACTTTACTCTAGCAACGTCAGCTGCTAGATTGCAGCACTGGGGTTCCCCAATCCCGATATATTAAAGGCAACCCTCGTATTATATTTTTAAATTAAGCACAACTGCTTCCAATCATAATCCTTTGCTCTTTAGGCATAATTCATAAAGATATAATTTTCTTTTTAGTTTTAAGCAAAATCTGCGGGTTATGACTTACGACCTTTTTGACTTACTTCAAAGAATTGATTTCGTAAAATAGAATGAAATGAAAAACAAACAAAAAAATTGTTTTTTTTTTAATTTTTGGATTGCAGCTTAAAAACCACATAATCATGCCTTTACACTTATGCAAGGGAGTGTAATACTAACAGTATTTCATTACTTTGACACAAAATTCGCATAGATTTGTTTAAGTCGAGTTTAACAGCAGGTGTGTGTGTATGTATGTATGTAAATATAATCAAATACCCAGCCAGCAATTTTTGATTAAATTCAAGTCTTTTTCAACTCCTCTGCGCGACTAAAAAAAATGCAGAATATGAGCTTATTTTCTGATAGTAAAAGATACTTTGTTCGGGAGAAAAGTGTCCCTAGCCGCGACTCTTCTTGATGTTTTATTTATAATTAAGTTTTTTTAGTCAGTTTAGACTCATTTTTGATCCCTTTTATTATGTCTATTGTTTTTTTATGTCGATTCATTTTCTAGTCATTTATCAGTCTTATTTCATTTAATTTGTGAGCCTTTGTCAAGTCATTATAAGTCATATTTCTAATCGCTCGCGATTCTTTTTTGAGTAATTTTTTGTCGTTTTCTTATTTTTTTGGCAGTGTTTTTATAATCATTTAGGATTGTTTTTCGAACTATTTATCAGTCGTATTGCTAAGCGGATTTGACTCTTTTTCTAGTTTTTTTTCAGTCGGTTTTCTTAAGCCTACGTTCACACTGATGTAATTTCTAAAAAGGACTTGAATTTGTTCTTTATTCCTTAACCTCTTAGTGGTAATAGAATAAACAAAATCGAGTCGATTTTTAAAATTACATCCATATAAACATGGGGTAACATTAAATAAAAATATATTAAATTCATATTCATTTGTTTCAGTTTATTTAAAAGAAAATTAATTTTTTCATTAAAAATAGTTGTGAAAATAAAAATTAATTAATTCACAATTCAACGATGTATACACCAGTGATCGGCTTTGAGTCGTTTTTTCAATATTCATAGTGAGTCAGAAAATTTGAGTATAAGTGCGTATAAATCATTGAAATTTAACTGAGCTGACGCATGCATACCCACAACAACACAATGAACATAAGTACTATGTCGTACTTATATTTATATGATTTACAAGACTACTCACGTTGAATCATATTTTTAAGAAACTACTTATCTTCATAGAATGATGCAAGTTGACTCAACGACAAACACATAAACAGCTCTCATTTGTATGAATAATAAACAATGTTGCCAGGTCGGAGAGTGCAAGATAGTTTTTGGCCGCCAGAAAATTTGCAATTTTACAATGTGTAATATACAATTATTGCAAGTATCACTATTTAATTTTTAAATAAATGCAATTGATTATGTTCTTTAGGCTAAGTTTTGGTTGGCTTCTTAATAAGAAGTAAACAATAACAGTTATTTTGTGTTTTTTATTTTCGTGTTTAAATTTTTTGCAGCAAATTAAAAAAAATATTTTTTAGGTGCTCACTTGAATTTGAAAGATAATACGCAAAAACAAAATCCCTTAAACAGACATCAAAGCAAGCACTTTATTTTTGCTTGTTGTTTTTGTATTATTTTGTTAAATTTAAATTGTCTATTTTTTTAACAATCCACAAATTGGTTTCTGGCAAGCCTAGTTAAAACACACAACTTCATAATGACTACGCGAGTCATACGTGATTTTGGTCGTCTTTTTATCTTGCACGAACGACAATAGCTATCAACTGAGTCATACGTGTTGATGAATATGAGTACTGTAAGTACATTTCATTTAAAAGTTCGTATAAGTAGTGAAGACTTTTCTTTGAATGCGTATAAATCAACGAAATAATGAAAATTGATTCAAGTTGACTTACTTCATTAGTATTCGTTGCAGATCTCTGGTATACACCTCGATATTACTTTTATAAATGAAAAAAAATTTAACCTTTTTGATATTTACTTAAGAATACGCAAGAATTGTCCCGTTATACTTAAGAAAAGAAAAATGCAGAAAATAAGCATATTTCAAACACCTGCATGAGTAGTATATTTGTGGGCTTTCTGGGACACCAAATTCATCCTTATGGAGATTGCATGAGGATGAATTTTTGTTTTAAATTTTCATCCCAATGGTAATTTGCCATAAGGATGAATTTTTGTTAATAATTTAAAATATTCATCCCAATGGTAATTTCCATAAGGCTGATTTTTAATTTTTGGTTGATATGCATTTTGTTATTGGTTTGTTTGTCTCAAGTTTCAATTAAAATTTTTTTATTGTCTGCAATTTACTCATACGGATGATTTTTTTGTTGTTAAAAATTTTTTTAAAATTGTGTTGTTAAAATTTTTTTTAAATTGTAATATGAGAAAATGCAAAGGTAAATTATTATTTGTAAATACATATATAAATACTTACATATATAAATATGTGTATACAAACTTACATGTTTTAGAAAATGTATGTGCAAAATTGTTTAAATAAGAATGTTAAGAGATGAATTTTCAAAGATGAATAATTTAAGAGAAAATAATTTTTATTGAATGTAATTATAGTTTTCCATAAAGATGAATTTTATTTTTTAAAGATGAATAATTTAAGAGAAAATAATTTTTATTGAATGTAATTATAGTTTTCCATAAAGATGAATTTTATTTTTTAAAGATGAATAATTAAAGAGAAAATGATCGTTTGAGTGATTTTTATTAAAATAGTAAAGAGGGATTGAATAAAAAAATATATGGAAATAAACTCAAGATATACTAAACCAACATTCTTAATTGATACAAAGTTACATGAGTATTTACATTCCTAATACTCAACCTATTTTTTAATTAGGTACCATTAAAAATTCCAAGAATGTATTAAAATGTCTTTAAAATTAAATTATTAATTGTTAAAAAGTTGCTAAGTTAACATGTCGAGAAATATAATTCTTAAATTTTTGGAAGACTTCAACGGATATATTTTTATTGAACACCTTTGTCTTATTAATAATTTTTTAAAATTAACACAGAGTTGTAAAGACACTGAGGAAATACCTGTGCATGGAAAACACGGTGTTCATTACAAAAATTGTATTTGGGCAACGGATTCCACAACTGAGGGTCCTGACACATGCAGATGTATGATATACGGGCAGAAAAAAATTTTTATAGAGAATCTAATAAGGAGATATTATTTATTGGAAAAACGTATAAAATAACATTTTGTACATATATACAATAATTTAAACATAATTTGTGTATCAGTTAATTAATTATTTATTCTACATTTTAAGTAAGCATTATTAATAAACAAAATTTTTCAAAACATAAAACAAAATCTTCTTTTTTCACGTATGTAGATGTGTATATGAAATACATTTGTTGTTTTGTCGTGTGCTATAGCTGAAATGAAATTTAACGCTTTAATTTTATGATAACAAAGTTTTTACATAAGACATTTGAAGTTTTATTATATTTTTTATTTCTTAAATTGCACTTTTAGTTGAAAAATAAGCTGAGTATATTTTTAAGTATTCTTGGAAGTTTTCCTGAAAGTTTATTGACTTTAAAATGTATTTTCTTTCAATTGTGTTAGACATAGTCATGATAATTTAAAAAATTGTAAGTTAACTAAAGAGACAAAATATGAAAGGTTGTTGACATTAGTAAACAAAATATTTACACTTTTGTTAGAATAGGTCAAGATTTTAGAATTTTGTATGAGTGTAAATTTTATGAATATGATAGAATTTTTCGTAACGTATTTAAACAATCAATCATTTTTAAAAAAACTGTGCAAGAAGCGACATGGATTTTCTTAAAAAACCTAAGGAAAACGCTGTAAGCAAAAACAACCAAAACGGAGAAAGGACAATAGAAAAGGAAAGGATACATATAGAGGAAGTGATCATCCTACCGCCAATAGACCTCCAACTATTCCTGGCATTATATGATGGGAATGACAACATTATTTTAAAAGCAGCGGAAAATTTTGAAGCGAAAAAATAATCAACATCATTTTATTGTATTATTTGTTTATATATCTTTTTTTATTTTTATTTTCATAATTGTTTAAAAAAAAAAATCTTAAATAACCTTAGTACTATTGTATCATTTTTATATAAGTTAAAATAATTAAAAATTCTTAATATTTGATTAAAAGATACATTTTTACTTCTTAAATAAATAAAAATACAGCAGTATAAACCACATAAATTAGATGTTTCACTTTGAATTCGTCTTGTATTGCAGATGAAAGTTTTGGAATTTCTTCTTAAAAATGAAATGAATTGTTTAATAGGTGGTTGGCCAGCAGAGCAGAAGAATTCAGCTGCTTTATTTTTAGGAAAGTAAAATGCAACCCAATGCTGTCCAGGTTTATGTGATGGATCAGTGTTAGCAATATAAAAACATGGTTTTTTAACTGATTTTGTTGGTAATTTATTGCATGCATAAACACCTTTAAATTTACTCTTTGTTATATTGTTTGAATTCAAAGTATTTTTTATTGTAATTGCATTCATAGCGTTTGAAAAATACTGCGAGACTTATCAATTTCTATTATGCTATCAAATTCACAATACACTAAACAGGTAATCGCTTCAGTAATTGGTTTTCCAAAACGTCCTTCAATGCGAATTGTCCCTTGATTTATTAAATTTCCACAGTTAGAGTTGTTATTATGATCAGGTGTTAAATCAAAAGCGAGCATAAAATATCCGTTATCAAAAAGTTCTTTAGTTATTTGATGACCTTTATCAAAATGATGAATTCCAGTTCCTTTAAATAGTGTTTGATAACCACGGGTGCTTATAATTGTGCCATTATTATAGTTAAATTCAATTGGTTGTGCGGGAAATTGCACTCCATTAACAACCAAATTGAATCTTTGTAGGTTAAAATGTTGAAAGTTAAATGGATTTTCTTTTCTATCTCCTGTATAAGCTTTATTAGATACCATACCAAAAATTACAAAATTAGGTAGCTGTCCAAGTATAACATTATCTAAAGATAGCGAGTGGTTTCCAGGATGTATAGTAAATGTTTTTATTTCCACTCTCTTATATGGATATATTGCATTTTTTGATTGCAACACGTTGTGATGTGCCATTAAAATATTATTATTGATAGCAAGATGATTTATGTATAAATTAGCTTCGTGTATTTTTAAATTACATTCATTTTTATCTCCACCTTCTAAAATATAGAATTCGGGTTTCTCCAAATTTAGCGTTACCTTAATATCAACATTATTTAGCAAGTATTTTTGTTGATTAAACACATCTACATGAAGTTTTCCAAAAAGCTCTACTTTTTTTCCAATTTTAAATAATTTTCTTCTTTTATCTAATCCGGGGTTTTCTTTCTCAATTAATGAATTAATTTTATTTGTATCAACTGCCCAACCACAAGATTCAAGATGTGTTGATGTTGCATCGTTTCCATAATTTAACAATGTTTCCATATATGCTCTATAGTGATAGTTATTGTCAGGTTGGGATACATTTTTATTATTTAGATGAACTATACAGTTTCTAAATAATGAGTGTAAAAGGTTATTAACAACACTTCCGCTTCCTTTAAATTCAACGACTAGTCTAAGATAAATACTATTGAGATCTCTATAAGTTTCTCCATTTCCTAATGATACAAACTCAATAGTACTAGAATTATCCAAAGAAGCTATTGGGTTGTAGGATATTTCTTCAGTTTTAATGACACTGGTTTGAATTGGAGGAGCTTCAAATAAATCTAATTCACTTTTCATACATTCTATAAATCCAGACATTTCAAATTTCCAAAAATATCTTTAAAGTTCTTTCCTCTGCAACGTTTTAATTTATTCTGCGGTCTCTGTTTTAAACGTTTTAGTTTTATACGCTTCCCTTTGCCTCTTTGCATTGTTTTAATCTTGTCGATAGCAGCCTCTGTAATGTCATTCATGACTTTTCTTCCTTGATTTAATAAAATTTGTTTTACTGGTTTTGTTCCAATTTCCTCCAACATTTCTTTTCCAATATCTAATGATTTATTTTTTAAAATATGCAAACCTGTTTTCAATAAAGGTTTTAGATGGGAGAATAATGCTGAAAAAAGTGATCCAATACCACGTCCATACTGTATAATTCTTGGTGTATGATATATTTCACCAATATTTTGTAAGTTATTTCCAGACTGATTATTATAATAATTTGTATACATCACATCCATGGTTGTAATAAAAATGATTTATCTTTCTATTACATAATCATTATATACGTTTCTTTTTAAAGTGTAAAGTGCAATAAACTGGAATATATTCTAACAACTCCATTACTTTCCCTTCATCATTTCGAATCATTATTGAAATATCATTAATATTAAAAGTTTCGATTGGAAAATATTCAATACGGCTAAAATGAATATAATTTTTTAATGTCGATATTGAAAATATTTTTAAACATTTCGTTTTTTTACTTCCTACGTATCGAGGTTTAATTATATCAGTGTAAATAAATACGATTTCATCTATTCCAGTGGATTCATTTTTATTAATAAAGTTGTTTATATTGGTAGGCAAATCATTTAAAGATTTATCTAAAATATATTTTTTTGACGATAAAATAGAATCTTTTCTATTAGCTTCAAACTCTTGATCAATAGTTTGAGCATTTTGTTTGATATTTGAGCTACCTTTATTTTCGTTTCTTTTTATATTTGAATTTCTTTTATTGTCACCTTTCTTTTCTTCGAATGGTGTTATAGTTTTTAGAATATTATCATCCACATTATTTAAACGTTTTGAAATTTTATAACCATTCTCTAAATTTGTTTTTGTTTGCTCGTTTGTTTTATTCATAAGTTCTTTAAATTTCAATTTAATACTTTCATGATTAATATTAACATCCGGATTTGGTGTTTTTAATATTTCATAATCTAAAGGTTGGTTTAACACATTTCGTTTTTTACGTTTTATAACATTTTCATTATCTTCTTTTTTTGTTTTATTCATTAATGAAAAAGAAATATCTGATAATCCAACTACCCATTTATCGTTTAGGTATAAAGATTGCTTTAGCAAATTTGTAAAAGTGCTTGAAGAGTTTTTATAAATATCTGTTGAATCATTACTTAATAAAGTAACATAAAGATCACTTTCTTCCATACTTGAAGCCATCTTCAAAAGAAATAATTGAAGTTAGTCGTTGTTTGCTATACATATATGATTAAAATTGGGTTATTCGCCTATGTCGGTTTGATGAATCCATGAATTATGTTCCTTTCCGAAACCTAGCCATTTTACAAACAGCTTTTTTCCACGACGTTTCAACACTTTTTCTACTAAATAAACGTTGGGAACTTTAGTTTTTAATAATTCTTCTTCATAAAATCCACCTTTTATTATATTTCCCTTAAGATCTTTAAGTTGATATGTTATTGGATTTGTTACAAAACTTTTATTTATTTGAAAAACTTCTGAAGACCAATTTGGTGTATATCCTTTCTCAAAAACATTTTTATATTTGCTTATGCGAACAAAATCATTTGTCTTATATTTTCCTCTTTTAAATATTTTTAAGTTATTGTATATAGTTCTAAGAAGCCTTTTTTCATTTTTCTTGTTAACAGAGTTGGGTCTCATTTTAATAGTACGGTGATAAGATGAATTATACTCTTGCAATAATTTATCTAATATATTTATCCACTTATAATTTCCTTGCATACTGAATTGTTTCCACATTTTAGTTTTTAAAGTTCTGTTAAAACGCTCAACTACAGATGACTTCATATTTGAAAAAGTGTGATAATGATTAATATTAAGTTTTTTCATTAGACTTTTAAAGTCTTTATTATAAAATTCTGTTCCTTGATCAGAATGAAGATTTTTGGGAGATTTTTGTTCGTTCAACTTTATAATATTTTTAAATGCTTTTGAAATCTCTGTTCCTGTTTTAGATTTCAGTGGTGCAGCATACGCATACTTTGAGAATACATCTATTACAGTAAGCATATACTTGAAACCTTTATTAAATTTTGAATATGGAATCATCTCCACTAAATCTATTTGCCATGTATCTAGAATCCCCTTCTGAATAAATCGTCGACGTTTAAAGTTTTTTCTTGCTTGACGATGAAGTTCATTAACAAGAGTTTGTTTACTCATATTTATTTAAGGAATGTAAAGCTTCGATTCATTTACGTGTTGTGTATGAATGTGTAAACATGTTTCAACAGTTTATATATCCATTTACAATGATGGTGTGTGGTCCTTCAGGTTGTGGGAAATCTACATTTATTAAAAATTTGATTGAAAATCAACACTTAATATCTAAAGGCATTGATCGAATTGTATGGTGTTTTTCTGAAAAAAATTCACTACCATTAATAAAAAATGTTCAGTTTATTAAAGGAATTCCAGAAACTTTTAGTACTAATGATAAAGAATCAACTTTAATAATATTGGATGATTTAATGCTTGAATCGTCAAATAAAAAAGTTTGTGAACTCTTCACTAAGGGGTCACATCATAGAAATTTAGCTGTAATTTTAGTAACACAAAACATTTTCCATAAAGGCGCTTATTCAAGAGATATTTCTTTAAACTCTAAATATATAGTAATGTTTAAGAATCCAAGGGATAAGTTACAATTTCATCATTTGGCTCGTCAAGTATATCCCGAAAATTCAAAAGCTTTGGTTGATGTATATAATAAATGCACTCAACATGCTCATGGTTATTTATTAATTGATCTTACACAACAAATACACAACGCATTAAGATTCAGATCTGATATATTCAATAATACTCACTATTCAATATTTGCAAATATAAACAATGACTTCCAATCTAAAATTGTTGAGGGAGAACAAACATATTCTTTATGTTCTTAAAAAAGCGAAGCCCAAACTACGTAATGCAATTTTAAAATATGTTGATGATGTTGCTATTAAAGCTATACATGAAATACTTTTCAATGTTATTAAAAAAAATCATAAAATAAACAAAACAGTTTTTGAAAAATTAAAACCATATAAAAATGCGATTAGAAAAGTTTGTTCACCACAAACCTCTATGAAACAAAAGAGGAAACATCTTATTCAAAAGGGAGGATTCTTACCAATTATTATTTCTTCAGTATTAAGTGGAGTTATTGGAAAAATTTTGGAAAATGTCAAATAATTTATCTAAACTAATAGTTATACAGCCATCAGTTTATGAGAAGTTTATAAACAAAAATTCTGATTCCACCTTTTTGCATCGAAAGCTTTTACCACTATATGCTTCACACACGTTAAAAGATATTAACAAATGGTATTATATTAAGCAAGAATTAGCGAAATATTTAATTGAAAAACAAAAATCATCAAATCAGATCATAAGTTCTAAATATAACAATTTACGTGATAATGAAACTCAGACAAGAAAAACATACAAAAAGCATATTGAAACTCAAACAATGCAATCAAAGCAAAGTAGTGTTGGAACACAATGTAATATAAACTTGCCAGAGGATATTTATACTTACGATCACGATGATCAAATTGATATGGATACAACAGTACAAAAAATAAATCCTTCTTCTGCATCTTCAGTAGGCAAACGACTAAAAAATTTTTCAAATAGTGGAACACCAAAAATTAGAATATTATCAAAGGAAGAAAATCATACAAAATTGAAGCAATCAACTTTACCGTATCAGTATTCCCCACGAGTAACTAGAAATCGTAAAAAGTTAGATTATGAAACTGAAAATGTACAATGGCAAAATATTTAGAAAATAAAACACATTTAATAATTGAAAATATAAAGTTTGTTTATTATTGATAAAAAAATATAATTTCTTAAAATAAATAATTGCAATAGTTATAGTTTGTTTACATAAAAGTTTAATGTATTTAGAATTAATATACAACAATTATTATGGAATTTTGTATATTTTAATATTCTATTTCCATTAGAAATTTATCTAAACTATCATCATTATTAAAGCTCTCTATAATATAATTTTGATCTACAAATTCTACTTCATTATCATTTATTTTACAGATATCTTTATCATTATTATATTCTATATCCATTAAATAATAATCATCACTATCATTATTAATAAATTTTTCTTTATAGTGACCCCAAGCTAGGGTATTAATGTTATTCACACATATAAATCTTTTATTATCTAAATAGCTTAAGGATATCTTGTTAATAAGGGATGTATATACAGTGTGTAGTTTTGATTTAAAAATATACATATTTCTATAGTAAATTTTTTTATTATATAAGCAATTTTTGTAGTCAGAAAGACTTAGTTTTTTTGTTACGTTCACTTTGACACCCTTAGCTTTTTTAACTTCTTCCATATTTTCTGTTTTAAACGAATACATTTTCGCTCTCAACCCAACAAACTCTTTCATTATCTTCCCAAAATTTTCATCTTTCATCATACCTAAGACCTTTTTGTTTTTTTGTGGAATATGAAATTGATTATTAGCCTCATATTCAGATGTGTCAAACCTATCTTCAATATCTTTTTTAATGTCTTCATAAAAGTCATCCGTTTCTATTGTGTATATAAATGAATCTGTATCCATATAATTAAGTTCAACTTTAGTTTTATATTTAGGTATCATATATTCATAATGGAAATCATACATCTTCCATTTTGAAAGTTCTAAAATTGTAAAACCTAAATAAATTGGCTTATTATAGTATGAGTAAGTTCTATTTAATTCAACCGCGATCATATTTTCTTCAAATATATTACAAGAATTAAATTCTGGCTTAGCAATGAGGGCACGTGCTCCAAGTTTTTTACCAATACTTTCCCATTTATTCACAATTTTAATATCTTTACGTTTATCAACGTTTTCCATTGTTTTACCGTAAACAGCATTGTTTAATAATTTAAAAAAATTTTTTTCAAATGAGTTTTTCGCATTAGTTCTATGAAAGTTATTCAAGGAAATATATTTCTTTAACCAATTGGATTGTCGAAACTTTAATATTCTATGAATTTTGGCTAACTTTAAACCATGTTTTAAACATTGCTGCAAATTTTTATAATGAATTATATATTCATATTTATTATGTAGATCAACAATCAATTTTGTTTCTTTTGACTCGGGAGGTTTTTTATTTTCACAACAGAATGGTAGATTATTATGAATGTCATGGATTTCAACTGGATATATCAGATCAACTTCTAATATATATCCAACACTTGAATCAGTGGGAATTGAGTTCAAAGAAAAATTATTAATATCTTCTACCCACTCAAAATTACCCTCAGGCAGAGCTTCTGACATTGCCCAACCATATAAATTGTTTGCATCTAAATACATTAAGTATTTAGAAGGTAATTCATTATTATAGTCTGATAAATATTTATTATTTGCAATTGAATGTCTTTTTGTACATTGTACTATTCCTCCCCTAATCCCCCTTTGAATAAATGTTATCATGTCTTTATCAGTAAGTAAATCTAATTTAATATCCGTTATTTTTAGCATGGCATCCCATGAAAGTCCCGGAGCTGTGTAATAGTGACATGGATCTAATTGATAAATGTTTTTACAAACTGTTCTGAAATTCTCAAAAACATCTGCTAATAATAAAACATCCGTCTTTAAGTACAACATTAAATAATCTTCTAAGTTTTTGCAATCGAAAGTTTTCCAAACTTCTTTCGCGTGTGTGTAATCTTCTAGAGAACATTGTGTATCTGTTAACTTATTATAAAAATCTGCAATATTAGGTAAACTATTTTCCAAAAGCTTTTCAATAGAATTTAAATAATTATAAGGAAATACGCCTTTTCTTATAAGTAAATTTAATTTACTTTCATCATTATACATAGATTTAACAGTCTTTAAATCTCTTTTTTCTAAATTTTTCACAAGATTGTCTAAACTGGATGGCATGAATCTATATGAGTCAAGAAATCTTATTTCAATGTTATTATCTTCAATTTTTACTGTTTTTGATAACGATATATAGAGTTCTTTATTTAAGGGGATAATATTAATTGAACCATCGTCAATTTTGTTCAACTCCTTAACAAATAAATGACAATCGTAAGATGAAAAGTTATGGAAAATAACGGGGAAAAACTTTGGAGTTTTATAATTGATATTACATGAGTTATGTGCTGGCCCCCTATATTTTCCACTGAAATGACAGTGATCTCTTACTTTAACTTCATTTACAATAATTTTAGAGCAAATATGACAAATGTCATTTCTATCGAAATCAAGTTTTTCCAGTTCAGTTAAGGGTGTCATTGTTTTACTTTTTGAGATGAAATTTAAATATAAATATTTAACATCATTCACCAGACTTTCTATAAATAATTTTGGTGACTCTAATCCCTTAAAACTGCAAAATTTGTTTAAACTATTACTAAAACTACATTTTATATAATAAGCAAATGCATATGGAATATGTCTATCAACTAAAGTCGTTGATGAAATATCCCCTTTCGGAATGCATGTTTGAATATTTTCAAATATGCACTCCGAATCTGCATATATAACAAACGGTAAGTCTAACTTATTGCTAAAATTGTTAAATTCTAAAACAGACTTATCTGGGCTTGGGACGTATGATATTCTTTTTGTGCAATTCTTCTGGTGTTTCTGAAGTTTCACTTTTTGATGAAAATACTGTAAACAATCATCACATACAAAAATACTTTCATGATGTCTTGTTTGTTGAGATTTAATAAGTCTGCAAAAATTAGAATATAAATATATAAGTTTAACATATAAACTAAATAGAAAGAAATGTAGTACAAGATAAAAATAGCAATTTAAAGTAATTTTATGCACTTTTACTAACCTTGAAATATTTTTAATCCACACATAATGTGAAACAACATCCTCTCCAATACATTTTTGAAGAAATAGAATGTTGATGTGCTTAATTTTTTTCGCTTTTGTTTTATAATAGGGACCCAATACTAAGTCTGCTTTTTCATCATAGCCAAAAACATTTATACTAATATTATGATTGTTGCTTTCAAATATTTTTATATCTTTAATTTTTAGCGGGAAGCTTAATCCGTTGAAATTTAAACTGTAACCATTTATATTTATAATATTAAAACTGATATTTACTTTATATTTAAAAGTGCGCTCTGCATGTGTTTTTAAATCTGAAATGGCTGATATTATGCACCATTTGAAACAAAATTCATCATTATTTTGTACATTTATGCAGGCCTTTTTTAATGTTAATTTTTTCGGTAACGGAATGTATGATGTTCCTCTTAATGGTTGATGTTTATTTAAGTTGACTTCAATTTTAATGAGTTGTATAAGAGTCCAACCACTGTCCTTTTCCTGAAATTCCTCCATTTTCTGTAAAATATTTTGAGTTTTTCTCTCAAATAGATCATCAAACTCCTCCATGTTGAAAATTTCCTTCATTTTTGTTTGGAAGGTTTTCACTTCCAATGGAGTGTCTTCTAAGGTATCCATGTTAGGCTTGGCGTACAAGGCATAAAACTCCATATTAAATTTCAGGGCATTATGTATTTTTAAAAATTTATTAACCTCCTGCTTAATTGGTGCGCAAGCCTCTTTCATAAATAGCTCTGGTAAGAGGCATTCTTCTTTTTTATTGTCATAAGATAGAGTTAGCAATCTAGATTTAAAGGCACTTCTAATTATCTTCACATCTAATGAAGATTTTTTAGAAACCACTCCTTTTGAACAAGATGCATGAGTCCTCTCATGCCTTTTAAGACTTTCGATATCACTAAAAATTGTTTTACATTCATAACACACAAAAGCCATTTTTATTTTAAGTTTTTCTTATTTTATTTAAAGAAGTTTAACAATTTGTTAACTTAATTTTAAATTACAGTTTATATTATTTGTTTTAGATTTACACACAAAATCTTTAATTTTTATACAGACAAATTGACCGATTACTTTAGTGAACAATACTATGAATTGCACTGGCTATTGCTTTTACTTATTTAAATATTAAATTCATATTTGGTTAGCTTTGTTCAAGGTCATTTTGAAATGTGTACTGTTGTTCTTTAAATTATTACATAATTATGCTTTTTAGTTTGTTGACTCTAATTATAAAATTCTTATGTCTATATATGTATGTACATATGTATATATATATATATATATATATATATATATATATATATATATATATATACATATATATATGTTAAATTCAAAGTTAAATTTACCTGAAATTAAAGTGGCGTTTTTATCGGATTCTATTTCAAAATATGCTTGGTTTATCATTTTTGAACTCAAATCAAATTGTTCGAAAAATATGAGGTGTTCTAATATATATACATAAAATTCTTATACAATATTATATATGTATGTATGCTAAAATCAAAGGCAATTTTAAAATTAAATTCAACGACTTCCTGGGATTATATTTCAAAATATGCTTTGTTTAAAATTATGAGGCTTTCTCAATAAATATTTTGAAAATAATTTTTAATTTAGAAAAATGGACTCAAAGTTAAAGTGCGAGTTTTGTCGCTATGTTTCTTTTTTAAATGTCGCAAACAAAAAAAGACATTTTTTAAATTTTCATAATTTTGCCTTTAAAAAGGCTAAAAGTTACAAAAAAATAAAACCATCCTCATATATAACAGATATATCAGGATGGCTACCAACAACATCACCCACATCAACAGCAGAACAATCAACAACATCATCAACTGCAATATCAGGATGGCTACCAACAACATCACCCACATCAACAGCAGAACAATCAACAACATCATCAACTGCAGTGTCATCATCATATGAGCAATATATGGATGAGGATGGTGACCAAATCTTATTAGCCTTAAGTTTAGATTCAACAACATTATCAGCTGCACCACCATCATATGAGCAATATATGGATGAGGATGGTGACCAAATCTTATTAGCCTTAAGTTTAGATTTTTAAGAAACAAAGAATAAAACAAATGATTTAATATTTTTAAATTAAAAAAATGTATTTTTATTTATTTACTTTATGGTAGAGGTTTTTAACATTTAAATTCTTAATTGTAGTTTAATTCAAATACTGCTAAACCATTTGCTGATTGTCGACCTTTGTAAATAATTGTCCACACTTTATCATTCATTTCAGATAAGTATGGATCTTCTTTATTTAAAAATTTTGTAATTCTTTGAGGAAGATAAAACCATTTATTATTATCCAAATATGCTATGACTTTTGATCCATATTGTGATTCCTTCCACTCAAACCTTAGGACTTTATATGGTTGATGTAGGGGGATATCATCAATTTTTGTATACTGAGGTATTAAACCTTGGGCAATATTTATTATTTGATCATACATCTAAAATATTTTAAATAAAATTAGAAAAAACTTCTAAATATGATGCGATTTCTTACCATTTTATTAAGCATACTTTTAAGTATTGATTAGACTAATGAGGAAAAATATTATCATTATCGTTCTTTTATATATAAGTATATCTTGAGTTTATTTCCATATATTTTTTTATTCAATCCCTCTTTACTATTTTAATAAAAATCACTCAAACGATCATTTTCTCTTTAATTATTCATCTTTAAAAAATAAAATCCCTCTTTACTATTTTAATAAAAATCACTCAAACGATCATTTTCTCTTTAATTATTCATCTTTAAAAAATAAAATTCATCTTTATGGAAAACTATAATTACATTCAATAAAAATTATTTTCTCTTAAATTATTCATCTTTAAAAAATAAAATTCATCTTTATGGAAAACTATAATTACATTCAATAAAAATTATTTTCTCTTAAATTATTCATCTTTAAAAAATAAAATTCATCTTTATGGAAAACTATAATTACATTCAATAAAAATTATTTTCTCTTAAATTATTCATCTTTGAAAATTCATCTCTTAACATTCTTATTTAAACAATTTTGCACATACATTTTCTAAAACATGTAAGTTTGTATACACATATTTATATATGTAAGTATTTATATATGTATTTACAAATAATAATTTACCTTTGCATTTTCTCATATTACAATTTAAAAAAAATTTTAACAACACAATTTTAAAAAAATTTTTAACAACAAAAAAATCATCCGTATGAGTAAATTGCAGACAATAAAAAAATTTTAATTGAAACTTGAGACAAACAAACCAATAACAAAATGCATATCAACCAAAAATTAAAAATCAGCCTTATGGAAATTACCATTGGGATGAATATTTTAAATTATTAACAAAAATTCATCCTTATGGCAAATTACCATTGGGATGAAAATTTAAAACAAAAATTCATCCTCATGCAATCTCCATAAGGATGAATTTGGTGTCCCAGAAAGCCCACAAATATACTACTTGCATGATCTGTTTTCGATCAATCGGTTTTCAATCTTGCAGATGCGCAAAGTATGATAATAAATAACGGATGAAATACTCCTATTTTAAACGCCTGTTTCATCGATTTGCGATTGTTATACAGTTTGTTATTGTATTTTAAATCAAACTCTTTTTAGACATTAACGCGAATCATTTTTGAGTCCTTTTTATACCCTTCACCTGTGGTGCACAAGGGTATATATAGCTTTGTCATCAAGCCCTAACCGTCTGTCCGTCTGCCCGTTAGTTGGTTGAAATCAACTTTTAGAAGCAACTATATGTTCCTCAGATCTGTGTATGGTATCAATCTTTTGGGAATATCCGGGAATGAATCGCTATTGAAATTCAGCACAATCGTCCCATAACTTTCTGAGATATGAGCAAAAAACCACGACCACCTCGTTTAACACATTTTTTTAAATTTTATTCTGTATTTTTTTTTGGAAACATACATACGAAACTTAATTTATATTTCTGCAATGGGATGTTTTGTATTACATGTATGTATGTATGTATGTATGTATGTACGTATTTCATATGAGATGAATGGTGATACAAACAGTTGCTATTGCATGACTACACGTTGTGAAGGGTAAATAAGATTAGGCACGGCCGAATATAGCACTTTTACTTGTTTAATCGTGTAAGTGACTAGTCAGTTTTTGATCACCGAAAGTACTCAAAGAAGTCTCAGCAAGTTGATTAAAAAAAAAACAATCATCCAAATGCTAGCTGGGTATTCAAAAGTAACTTGTCTTTTCAAATGGATTCTAAAAATATCTTTCAACAACATAAGTTCAATATATTGTTTAATAGTTTTTATAGGCAACTAGTAATAAGGAAACATTCTAACTTATCAATTAACGAATTAGCTTTTAGTTTTTTTTTAAGCTTCTGTAAATAATTCAGAATATGTGTATGTATGTGTGTTGGAGATTGTTGGCTTTTAATTGTTATTTCGATGTTGAACAAAAGAATTAGAAAACCACTAATTAACATTAGAGCCAATACGACAAACATATTCGGTTATCACTATGGCGTAAATTTAAATAAATCCGTAAAACTGAAAAGAAGAATATGAAAAAAAAACTTTATTTAAATATACAGTGTATGTATGTTTTTTCATTAGCAGTGCTTTAAGTAAGAACACGTGTGACGCTTGAACAAACGTAAATGATATATTAGACAATTACTTTTTGGTCTGAGTAATCAGTGGTTGTGTGTGATGTGATGCAATCAATTTTTGTTGTGTGTTTGGTGTACAAACCAAAATGGCGTTTTGTTTTCAAAACCATCTTAATTTACAGTCGAAGAATATCGGCTGATAATTTTTGCGTCTATTTTACATTTATAAACATAAAATGTACAAAGAGAACTATAAAATATGAGAAAAATTACTTTTTGATTCCGCAATGTCAATGTCATTGCCAATGTCAAACTTTGATTAATAGTTTCTAATTTAAAAATTCTAAATTTGTACTTCAGCACTTACAAAGAATAATACTCAACTAAGAAAAAGTTACTTCAGGCTCCCCATAGCATTTTCACACTAAACTGGAATCAAAACTATAGATTTATTAGCTTAGACAAAATTTGTATAAAAATAAAAGATTTATTGGAGAAATAATTCGCATTACAAATACAGTGCCACCTCGCTTAACGCAACCCTCGATAAGCGAAACTGCTCGATTATTGCAACTCGTAAATTGTTTGCATTGTTGACTCAGTTAACGCAACTTTTCTCCCAAAATTATCAATTTGTCATTTTTATTTACATATTTTTTCTTTAGATTTTTCAGCTTTAGATTTACCGCTATTCCAAGAATATTGGAGTATGCGTGTTGCATTTGTTTTTTGTAGATATGAACTCAGTTGAAAGAAACGTTTTTCGTGAAAGGTTGTCGCTGATTTCCAAATTTGTAAAACTTTCAATTAAACAAAAAAGTGATATTCGTAATACTTAAGCTTGAAAGGGGAATATCTGTAAAAGTGCTTTGCGATGAATATAAAGTGCACAAATCAACAATATCCAGAATTAAAAAAAAAATGAAGCTGCATTAAAAAAATTCGTTGCAAATGCTTAAGTTGGACCAGGCAAAAAAAATTTAAACTCGGTTATCACAACAACCTTAGTTTTCGCAACGGCCAAAATTTCTATTAATTGAGTTAAGCGAGGTTGCACTGTATTTAGATTTAACACTTCAACATTTTTAAATTTTTCTTAAAACGAGCGAGCAGATAAAGATTATTGGTACGTAAAAGAAATCACGGAAAAAAGTCATTGTAAAAATGATAAATTTTTTTTCGTAACAGCTTTAAAAGCGAATTGCAAAAAGTCATGACTTTCAACATTGTAAAAAATTAAAACAAAGTCGTATAATTATATTTCGAATACTATACTAGTGTAGAAGTTTTGCTGTGGTATTTAGAAAAGCCGTAATTACTGCCTAAATATTAACTAATTTCAAACCTATGCCTAATGTCAGAGGGTTATGCTTCAACTGCTTTTGGTTGTATTCAAAATGGCAATACTTACTTAACCATGATATTTTATTGGTTCTGCACCTAGCAAATACATATTGAAATGTCGATTCATTAACATGCTAACATGCAGTGAATACAATTAATATTAATTTGCAAGATTTATTAGGTTTTCAAATACATGCTATACGTAAACTTGTAGTTTAAACTACGCAACAATTTTTTACTTTTAATGACAGTTCATCAACAAAAGCTCGTAAATTAACAGTCATTTAAGCGAAGAAAAATTTGAAATTCGAACAAACAAAGCAAAATAAAAACAAGTAAAAGCGCTATATTCGGCCGTGCCGAATCTTATATACCCTTCACAACGTGTAGTCATGCAATAACAGTAAATTCACGTATGTATGTTAAAAAAAACAAAAAAAAAAATAAAAAAAAAAAAAAAAATTTAAAAAAAAAAAATTTAAAAAAAAAATTAAAAAAAAAAAAATTATTATATACATATATAATATATATAAAACAAAAAAAAAATAAAAAAAAAATTAAAAAAAAAAAAAATAAAAAAAAATAATAATAAAAATATATATAATATATTAAATAAAAAATAAAAAAAAAATAAAAAAAAAATTAAAAAAAAAAATTTTAAAAAAATTTAAAAAAAAAAATTTTTTGCCTCAGCTGGGATTCGATGCCACGTTTTCTCTAACCAGTATACACGTTTGTATGTATGTATGTTGTTGTTGTAATGTTGTTTTTATGAAAAGAAAATCGAGGTGGTCGTGGGTTTTTGCTCATATCTCAGTTGTTTATGTACCGATGTTTCTGATTTTCAATACCGATCTACTCCCGAATATTTCTGATATTTTAATACCTTACCCGGGTCCAACCTATGTCGGGGGGCTTCAAAAAGTTGATTTCAACATACACACGGACAGACGGTCAGACGGACAGACGGACAGACGGTCAGGGCTAATCGACTCCTCTATTCATAAGCTTTCAGAAAATATATACTTTATGGGGTCGGAAATGAAAATTGTAGAAATTTCACACGGAATGACAAACCTATATATACCCTTTTTCACTGTGTGAAGGGTATAATAAACAACAAAACACATAAAATTTATAGTCGTTTAAGTGCGATCATGCTATATCCTACATCATATTTAAAATACTGCAAACAAAAACTTATTATACAAAGTCACATTTAGCTTGATTCCTCGAAAATTCAATAGTGTGATATTCAATATTATCTATATTCTATATCTATATATATAAAAGCTATAGACTCCGAAACTGTAAAACCGATCGGACTCAAACTTTAGCAAGTTGTTTTACACATTCCAGGGAGTGTTTATGGGTGGAAAAAAGTGGGCGGGGCCACAACCACACAAAATTAGTTATCAGTTTTAGCTACTTGCACTTGACCGATTTTTCTGAAACTTTGCACACATATCGAGCTGTCATGACTAAATAATTTCGTGATTAGTAAAGTGGGCGGGGACACGCCCATAAAAAAGTTTTACTCTTGAGGTACTTGCACTGGACTGATTTTTTTGAAACTTTGCAAACATATTGAGCTGTCATGACTTTATAATTTCGTGATTAGAAAAGTGGGCAGGGCCACGCCCATAAAAAAAGTTGTAATTTTGAAGTACTTGCACTAGATCGATTTTTCTAAAACTTTGCACACATATTGAGTTGTCATGACTTTTTTGCGATTGACAATTTTGCGTTTAGAAAAGTGGGCAGTGCCACGCCCATAAGAAATAAGTTATCATTTGTAGCTACTTGCACTAGATCGATTTTTCTGAAACTTTGCACACACATATTGATTCCTCATGATTATACAATTTCGTGATTAGAAAAGTGGGCAGGGCCACGCCCATAAAAAAAGTTATAATTTTAAGGTACTTGCTCTAGACCGATTTTTGTGAAACTTTGCACACATATTGAGTTGTCATGGCTATACAATTTCTTGATTAGAAAAGTGGGCAGTGCCACGCCCATTAAAAAAATTTCAAATTTTTAGCTTTTTACACTTGATATTAAATTTAAATTCAGAATGCATTTTTATTCATTAAGGGGCGTAGCAACGCGCGCCGGGCTTTTCTAGTTTAAAGATAAAGATGAAGTTTCAGCTTATACAAGCCGTGAAAAAAGGAAAAATTGTTTTACATACGTCCCTGTATAAAGATATCGTTGAAAAGTTTATCGCTAGATTAAAGACAGTTTTTAGCGCCTAGTGTTGAGATCTTTGCAATGATTTTAACTCATAACTTTTCTTATGTCCATACTTATATAATAGGCAAATAGTTTAAGTGACTATTTATCAAAGATTGGTAAATAATTAGCTTTGTTTCCGGTCTAAATTTATTTTTAAATTTGTAAAGCAGTCCAGAAGCGGACAGTCAAAAAAAACTGACGAAACATCGAGATAAATGTAATAAAGTTGATTTTTATTTACATGACTAAATTTAGGCTGGACTAGCTTATATTTTAGGAAATATTTTTTTATAAGGATACAATTTTAGATTTAAAGTGTTGGATATGCTTATCCCATGATAAATGAGTTTGAAAATACATACCAAGATATTTTGTATAAAATATTTCATTTGCCTGCTTTCCATTTACAAAAATACTAAAATTCTGGTTATGAGCCAAATATGGCCTGAATCTTAGTAATTTAGTTTTTTTTTTGTATTAAAAATCAATTTATTTATTGTGGCAAACTCTGTAATCATAGCTGCATCATATTCCATATGAGCTTTTAACGCGACTTCATGCTTGTATGGATAACAAATACTTATATCATCAGCAAACATACATAAATAGTTTAACAAACAATTGTAGATTTTGTAGATCATTAATATAGATTTTTTATAGCAGTGGACCCAATACACTTCCCTGCGGAACTCCCACCCATATAGCTCCTTTGTCCATTTACTTCAACATACTGTGTTCTGTGTATTAAATGGCTCTTTATCAAATCTAATGCTCTTACTTCAACACCAAAACAACATAGCTTCTGTATTAGAGTTTAATGAAAAAACTTTTGTATAGAAATGTTTGGATAAAATCTGTATCATAAATGAAAAAAATCTTACTGTTTATCTAACTAATATTTATGTGCCGTAACGTTGTGTCAAAAAACTGTTTTTACTAGCACATACAATTAAAAATACTGAGAACTGTAAATTAAAATGGTAGAAATTTACTTAATCCATTATAAGGCAACTCAAGCTAAATTAGTTAATTTTCTGGCATAGCAATGATATTGACTTGAAAAGTATATATACGAAATTTCATCATCACACCTCTAATTTTTCCAGTTTTATAACGTTTTAAATTTCATTAACAGTAGATTACGTGAAAATTGGGCGTTTTAGTAGGCGTGTCGAAATAGTTTCTGTCAATAAACTCAACTCAGATATTTCAATATATAGTCCTTTATTATACGAAAATCTTTATTCATAGAGAAATTATATGAGTTTGAGATAAAGCGTTATATTAAAGGTGGGCGTAAAGTGGGCGTGTCACATTTATTTTCCATTAGTACAAAGCCCAAAAAAGCAATGTTTGCAAAATTTCAGAATCATGCATCTAATTTTGTCAGTTTTATTACGTTTTAAATTTTGAATATACCGAAAAATACACTGTGCTGTATAAATTTTCGTACATTTTGAACTATAACTCCTTTCCTAATTCATAGTTTTAAGCAATTTTCAGGGAAAAATATTTATTTTATTCAGAAAATATTCATATGAAATATCATGGCTCTACGTTAAAGCGTTTGGACACAATTAGATTTTTACATGGTTTTTTTACCTACTCTTGCATTACGAGCTATAACTCTCTTCCTAATATTCCGATTTAGCCCATTTTCAATACCACACAAACCTTGTGTATAAGAAATATTCTGGCTCTATCGAGCTTTCAACAGCCGGACAGACGGACGAACATAGCTAGATCGTCATAAAATAAAACCTGGACTCAGACAATATATACTTTATGGGGTCTAAAATGGATATTTCCATGTATTACAAATGGAGTGACAAAATAAATATACCCCACACATTTTTTGGTGGCGGGTATAACAAATTTGTTTTTTAAGTTTTTTTTTAATTATGCACATGAATTATAACGTCATAGCGGTTACCAATGCACCAAACCGTAACTATATTCATAGGGATCGTTTAGTGGTGTCGCAACGTTACCAGCTTTAATATTTATTTTAAGAAGTTTTTCGTTAAGCTCTAAACACATAGACGCCAGCAGACTTCACAACTTCAAGGCTTCAAATGCTGCCAACTTCAAATGCTGCTCTGAAGTCAGCTTCATAATTATTTTGAAGACAGCAACAACATAATAATCAGCTGATGTGTATTTTAGCAATCCAAATTTCAGGGATGACGCATATATATTTTATAATGAATAAAATTAAAGTTATTGATTAAAAAAATGTAATAATATCACGAAAAACTATAAAAACACATACACTTATTTCTTTATTGTATTTTTGTAATGTTCTTTTATGTTTAATATCAAAAATAAGTTTTTTTTCTTTTTTTTTCAATTTAATATATATAATGGCAACACTATATTTGTTTCTTGCTGCCCGTCAAAATAGAAAATAACCTAAGTTGGCAGCAGCAGCAAATGCTGTTGTGCAGTCGTCATTTAAACACATGGATTTTATTTTTGACATATTGCTGCTTGCTGTCTGCTGTCGTCTATGTGTTTAGAGCATCAGTCGCAAAATAGTTCGAATGAGGTCAATAGCTTTTACGTCGTTGTGTTTATCTTCCAATGAAAACTGAAACGACCCTTCTTATTTTGCTTAGAGTTGCTAATCAGTTGCTAATTTTTGATAACAAATTACTGGCGGCGTCAAATAAGATCGGCTAAGGACTCTGCTAAAAAAAGACGATTTTATACAAAAACAAAAAAAACAAATGTTATTTATTTACTTGAGTCTGCCCTTACAACATCTAAAATGTACTTTTCGCACAAAGTGGCTATTATTTTGTTTTTCTTCACTTGTTTTTGGCATTATGAAAGAAAATATTTATTTTTATAATTATTTTACATCAGCTGATTTATATTCAAAATAGCACACTTAATTATGAGGGGTTGTTCACAATAGTCTTAATTTTTCATGCTATTTTTATAGGACATATGATTTTATGACACTATTGTGAAATTAATAAAAAATAAATAAATAGCAAAACAAACGTTATTTAAACAAATTATTAGCAAATGTCAGTGCAAGTTTTATTATGATTGAAAAAAAGTAAGTGTGTACATACATATGCATATGTGTACATACATACATACATACATATATGCATACGTTTGCTTGTATGTATATTAGGCCATACCGGAAAAAGAATTCGGCATACACTTTCAAATATAAAATATTTTTAATTCTTTGCCGATTTTCAATTGCGTTTTTCAATTTTACTTAATGCCTTTGGTACTTACAATCAGATCTTTAAGTGTGATACAAATATCGCTGTTTTGGTTACGAAATAACTAATATTCTGCTCTCAAATTTTAAAATTCGGCAACGATCTAAAAAAATTGTTTTTCATATTTATCACAATACTTTCATTGCCAACATTTAATTAAATTTCGTGAGTTATAATTTTCTGTTATTTGGGATTTACATTTGGGTGCTAGAAACTGAGATCTAGTGGATTAATATTATTAGGGGGTTGTTGAGGAACAATGCCTTTGTGGCAAAACATTGTTCTCACACTTTAAGAACAGACTCAAATATCTAAGTTATAACCAAAAATATAGAAAACCGAATCCACCTTCGTCAGAATTTTTTTTTTAATTTTATACATACATTATATTCGAAGCTGTAAGGTGCATTTTTGTTTGTTTTAGTAAGTTGGTGCGCTCTATTATGCATACATTTGACGTTAATTATAAAGGTCTTAAGTAAAAAAATTGCAGTTTGTGTCTTTATTTGATTTTAACTATTTTTTTTCTCTTTCGTTTAGTATCAATATCAATTGCTTCCAATCGAAATCAGTTGCTTTTTTGGCAATAATTTAGAAAAATGTTTGTTTGTTTGGTTTGTGACTTAAGTCCTTTTTGCCGAACCTTAAAAATATATGCATGTACATGTGGATGTATTTAGTTACCTAAATTAAATTGAAAATTTTTTTTACTTAAACACATGACGTAATTTTACCATAGGGATTTGAAAACAATGACACTATTTTAAATAAAATTTAGTTGTGCAATTTTTTGATTTATGATACTTTTTGAGGTAAATTTATTTAAGTGCTTAGATATGGCTGTTAAAAATACAAAAAATACAGCTTATTTCAGATTTGAGGTAAGAGGCATAAATGTAATTCAATCACTGTACTTTTTAAAAACTAACCAAAGTGTGTTTAACAGTTAAAGAACGAGGCAGACCGACTTGAGCCATAAAGAAAAAAATTAAATTTTCGATTCTATAAAAAAATTCAGAGAATCAAATATAATTCATAACAAAAACAAGTTAAATACAAACAAATAAGAGTGCTATATTAGGCCATGCTGAATCTCATAATATATATATATATATATAGGTACCGGGTGTCCCAACTAGAACGCAATTTTTAAACTTTAAATAAAACACAGATAAACTATTATTTACATTTTTAATCAGGCTTGAGTTCATATTAATATTCTTTATTTTTACAAATAATTTTTTTTTTTTTTTTTTTTTTTTTAATTGTGATAAATGAAAGAATAAATCTTGAAAAATTATATATTTACCGACACTAGCCGAGTGGAATGCATTTTCGAAACCAGCTACGATTTCATCATCAGCACTCTCTGATCGGTGGTTACATGTTGGTTGTAAATATCATCTATTTAACTCACCACCGATCAGAGAGTGCTGATGATGAAATCGTAGCTGGTTTCGAAAATGCATTCCACTCGGCTAGTGTCGGTAAATATATAATTTTTCAAGATTTATTCTTTCATTTATCACAATTCAAAAAAAAAATTCTTTGTAAAAATAAAGAATATTAATATGAACTCAAGCCTGATTAAAAATGTAAATAATAGTTTAAACAGAAAAGTTCGACAAAATAAAAACTCAAACACAGATATTTAAAAAAAAATCTTGAAACTTTATTATATCGTAAAGTAGACAGAATGAGGTTATGTATGAAACAATGTCCGCCGCGGCTTGGCTGGCACACACGCGATCTTTTAATGAAATTTTCAATGACCTTTTTGCATAAATGCTGCGGTATTTCATTAATGCAGCGTCCAATTTCCTCTTTTAAGGCTTGAGACGTCGTCGGCTTATTCGCGTAAATCATCGACTTCAAAAAACACCAAAGAAAAAAATCTAAAGGTGTTAAATCACACGATCTAGACGGCCAATTCTGGTCTCAAAAACGCGAAATAACACGACCGGGAAATGACTGATGCAGCAATTGAATTGTTTCTCTGGCTGTATGACATGTGGCGCCATCTTGTTGAAACCACATGCCCTTCACATTCATTTCTTCAATTCTAGGCAAAAAAAAACTGGTTGTCTGGCTGCATAGTGGATTTGGAGACACCAATTTGCTGAGCTCTGTGTCGAATTGAGGTGGATGGAGTTTGAGCGACATCATCACGTACAGCTGCGATATTTTCGGTCGATCGACCTGGTCGAAGGCGCGTTGTTGTCTTTCCATCACTAACAGACCCAGTTTCGGCAAATTTATCCATTAATTTCTTTACAGTTGACTCTTTTGGAGCATTATTGTGACCCCAAATTGATCGCAATTTGCGAACTGTAGCCGCAAAACTTTCACCATTTTGGTTTACAATGAGAATGCGTTGTTCATTCGTGTAGCGCTCCATTTTTACTAACCTCGTACCTTCTACTAGCAAACAATAACAATTGTTCAAATGTCAAACAATGACACTTCGAATGGCGCCAAATTTAAAAATTGCGTTCTATTTGGGACACCCGATATAAATGCATTTAGTAAACTTTATCCGTGTGGAAGCAGGTCAGTTATTCAATTCGCTATATTTTAAATTATATTTTGAATATAGTAGTATTTTCTATATCTAAATTAACCACGTAAATCGAGGTATAAGTACAATCTGTAACCAGACTTAGTTAGTTAGATTTGTTTAGTCTCTAGATTTCCAAATAATCTCAGACTCAATAAATTTATCAATATTCTATTTCGACGTTCACTAAATAAAAACGTAACCTTTTTCTTTATTAAAAATACTGCGGATTTAATTAAAAGATCAAATGTTTTATATTAAACAATTGGAAATATATTGAAACTGTTAAAACAAATAATATTGTTTAATGAATTTTATTTCAAAATAAAATCTATTTGTCCTAAGGCTTTGAATAGTAGACATTTTTCAATTAATCTGTTGAACCTTGAAACATTTTAAATAAAAAAATTTAAAAAACTATAAAAAATAATTCACTATTATGTTCGATTGTCGCGATAACTACACTCTTGTATTACTTAATTGAAGCTCTGTGCACTTTAAATCCGGTGGCGCACAATTTGTTATGTATAGCTTTTCTTTAAATCCTATTACAGTGGGATGTCTTATTACAGACACTTCCATTAGGCGGATATTCCTTTTGGATGGACACTATTGGCCGGTTTCGGCCACGTCCTATAAGAAGAGCATTGTATTCTGTTAAACCCTCTTATACGGACACATTTAAATGATCGCTTCGGTGTCCGCCCAAGAGAGATACCACTGTACATAAATTGTTCATATTTGTATCAAGGCATATTTATTCATCAGGTAATCGCAGAGAATAGTTTTGTTTATGTTTTTTTAAATATGAAGTTTAAAATTAAAAATAAATGAGAGAATATAAAATTGTTTTTGATCTATAGGCTGTGACAGCTGAAGTTTAAAATAAGTGAATAAGTGAATAAAAAAATAATCAGCTGACGAATCAAGACTAGCTGATGAATAAATTTGATTTTTTTATTTTTATTAATAAACTATTATCATCACAGGCAAAAATATATACAAATTTTTATACACTTATTTTGAGTTATTACTATATTAGTATTCCAACAAATATAAAATAATTTAGGATAAACCTAAATAGACATTTAAAAGATTTTATTTACATTGTAAGGAAAAAAGATAGATAAAAACTTTATAGGAGTTAAAAGAAATTTTTACATTAAGTCTTCTGTCAACTTTATATAAAGTTGGAGAAGAAAATAGTATTACAAGTTTCTTATCAAGGCAGAATTTGAAATCCTGTTGCGGGTTTTAAATCTTTGTGTGATATTATTGATCACTGCTGCAAACATTTCCTGTTGGTATACTCTATGTAATCTATTTGTTGAGTATCGTCTCGTCTCGGTAGGTTGAATATAATCTTTAGATTCTTATTTTGTATGATCTGGAGCTTTTTCAAATATGTTTTGGCACATCTTTTTGACCACACTTGACATCCATATGTCATAATTGGCCGTATACACATTCTGTAGAGCAATATTTTGTTCTTCCTATTTAGAGTTGACCTTCGGTTTAGTAGAGGAAACAGAGCTCTTCCACATCGGACAGCTTTTTCACACGTTTGGAGAATATGGTGTTTAAACGTTAACTTTTTATCGAGCTCTATTCCCAAATAGTTTACAGTTTCTCTGAGAGGTATTTCCGTTTCACCAAGAGACAAAGCAAGAGTAGGTGTTCTCTTAGGGGATTTATTGAACGGAAAAATTATAGCTTGTCTTTGCTTCATTAGTCTTAATTTTCCACATAGAAAAATATTTTTCAGCGTGTAACAGCCCATTTTCCATTTTCTTGATTATAGCATTGGAGACTTTCCCCGTTGTTATAATTGCCGTATCATCTGCGTATAATGCAGCGGACTGTTCTCTTAATATTCTGAACTCCGAGATGAAAATTGAGTATAGTGTAGGCGATAGAACTGACCCTTGTGGTAGTCCTGCAGGAATGAGCCGCGGGGAAGAGAGTTCATTTTCTATACTTACAACGAATGTTCTTTCGTTCAAAAAACTTTGTATGATCTTCTGTAAATAGACTGGGTATCCAAACATATTAAGTTTATATACTAGCCCATCGTGCCATATAGAATCAAATGCTTTTTCTATATCCAAAAGAAAAAAATGTGAAACGCTTCACGATTTTGCGTGTCATCCTTGCGCAGGGGCCATGCTAATCTTCTCTGTATCGTTCCAATTTTAGTATATGTTCTGCCGAAGCAAGAACAAATTTGATTTGATTTGTACGTAAACTAATGTTTATTGTTTGAAATTTACAAAACCCAAAAATAGTATGACTTTGTATGGTTAAATATAAAACTTCAGAAATTTCAGAATTTCCTTACGTCTAAAATTGAAAACTTGTGTTTTTATTTCTGTATTCAAAATTAAAAAAAATAAATCCACAAAAATTCCTTCAATCTCACATTTTAAAAAATTTGTCTCTAAAGCAACCGGATTTATAGTGAACCATGCTTTAATTCCCTTACATTTTGTAATAGAGGATTATGTATTTAAAAACATTTTATTTAAAAAAACGTGATCCATTCCAGAGTCTCAACATGTGAATAATTTTGTATTTAAATATTTTCAAATTAAAAAACAAAATTTATCAGATAAGAAACATCACATGGATTGTGACAACGTTTAAAAAAAACGTGTTTTTAGGTATTTAGTTTGTTTAGGAATTCCCTATAATATTTATATTATGTTTTACATTGCAATGCTAAACACATTGTTTTTTCATTAAACAACGCAATGCTGCCAGAAATAAGGTCTTCCAATAGGAGCCTTCATTTCAAAAAAGAAAAAATATATTTAGGAGGAATCAATGAATGCTTATTTGTTGTAAAGAGGAGGATATGGCATTAATGGCATATTAATCAGTCAAATGGCCACCTCTGCTACTCTTCAAGTTTGGTGGGTTTATAATCGCCAGGTTTGATGTCTCTAAATTCAGTCTGACCTTGGATATCTCAGAGAAAGCATTTGGTATATGCTTGCCTAGAATTCTGTGTGTCTTGGGCAGGTCATTCGTAGAGAAGGTGGAATACTGATTCTTAATCTCCATATCTAGACAGCTGCGCTAATGGTAGTTTAAGAGAAGGCCGAGTTGATTTGCCTGGCCTGTTTTCCTAACATCCAGTCGCTCGTCAATACCGCTAGCAACCTTAAGATATTCTACCGAACTTGGCTTGTAAGTTGCGGTGTACGCTTAATATTAAAAGGGGGAGCTTAACAGCTTGGCCACTCTACGTGTGTCCAGTCCACCATAATTTTTTTTCGACTTAAAGAAGTCTCTGGAGATCTTGCTTTTGATAGTTCCCAACGGGATTGCGATTGCATTTGCGTTAAAGATATTTAAGCAGACCCTCTTCTGGCAAGCTTATCTGCCTGATCGTTGCCATAGATGCTTCTAAACGCAACGAACCAGACTAGTATAATGCCAGTAAGCTAACCAAGTCCTGACAATTCATTATTGCACTAACACGACCTACTTAGTCATGGTGATATACATATGAATTTAGTGACATGAGTACTACCTGACTGCCAACGAATATAGCAATATTCCCGTAAATTTTACTAACATTTATTGTTCTGCATGCCCCCCAGATAGTGAATATTTTAGCATGAAATGCGCTACATTCATCTGAGTGGCGAAAATGTAGCTTTATCACTAATACTTTAGAGAAGATACCGAACCCAAGTCCAGAGCTTATCATAGAAACATACGTATAGATCCTGGTGTCGAAACTCTGTACAAGGTTACACCCTATTCACTTATACCTGGAGGAAATTAATGGGTCGATTATGGATAACTACTCAACCTCAGTTACGTTGCCAGTTGCCAAAAAAGGCATTACAGATTGCAACTGGCAACTACCAGCTGTCAGTTTTATATGAAAATTAAGCCACCGAGAAATTGTAGTTGCCAGCTGGTAACTATTAAACTTTAAAAACATTGTTAAATCTGTGGGACCTTTATTCTTTTGTAAAAATTTTCTATCACCAACTCAAATATTTAGTCCTGCATGTGTTCAAGAATTTCTCTTATTCCATCATTGATGTCATAAATTGATTCTGGGCTTTTAAAGATACCCTTCACGTAAGAGAGTGATTGCATACGTGAGAAAATTAAAATTAAAAAAAAAAAAAAACAAATAAAACTGTAGGATCTTTATCCTTTTTAAAACATTCTCTATCACCAATTTGCATATTTAAGACTGCATGTCTATTCTATCTTTGATGTCTTGAATTGATTCTGGGTCATTCAGTATACTTTTGACGTAAAACAGTGATTGCATGGTATGGAAGGTAGTGCTGTTATGTTAAAAACTAACGTTATTGACAACAATATCTTTTAATTCCGGCCATACATGTTGGTCATGGAATGTCCAATTCCATGGATCGAAGAGACAAAACTGAGTTTTTCATAACCATATGCGAATATAAAGCCGGCTGTCTTTTTCTTATATTCTTCATAACACTAATCCCTTCTTCGTTATGCCCTTATATAAGGCCTCCTGCATTTTCCTTATAAAGCGTGATTTTTTAAGAGCTATAGGAAAGTTAAAAAAAAAACATAAAATTCAGAAAAATGCATGAAATCTTTATTTGAATCGATAGTACGGTCCATATAATTTAATGTTTGAAGATTATTTCATGCAAATGTTGACCGTGACTGCGCCTCAAATGGTCCATCCGCTTAGTCCAATTTTGGCTTACTCTGTCCAACATTTCGGCCGGTATCTCATGAATAAATGCTTCAATGTTGTATTCCAATGCGTCAAGCGGGCATGTGTGTATAGACATGAGCTTTAAGCTTTAGCCCCACAAAAAATAGTCTTAGGGCGTTAAATCGCACGATCTAGGCGGCCAATTGACCGGTCCCGAACGTAAAATAAAATGTTCACCGCACTCGCCTCTCAATAAGTCCATTGTTTTGTTGAAAACACAAGTCATGCAAGTCAAGCTCTTGCATTTTGGGCAAGAAAAAATTGGATATCATCTCACGGTAGCGCTCACCATTCACAGTTACGTTACGATTCGCATCATTTTTGAAGAAGTACGATCTAATGATGCCACCAGCCCATAAACCGCAACAAAGTGTGACTTTTTCTGGATGCGTTGGTAGCTCTTGCAATGCTTCTGGCTGATCTTCAAACCAAAATTGACAGTTCTGCTTATTAACGCAGCAATTGGGCCTCTGTTACTCAACAACGTGGAAAATTTTGCGGAAGGATTTCGGTGTGAGGAACTTTCTTAACAGAGCACGCATTATGATAATAAAATTCAATAATTTGCAAGCGTTGTTCGTTTGTAAGACGATTCATGGTTAAATTATAGACCAAGAAGATGTTTGACAGTGAAACAAAACACGAGACGTGCGTCAGCTGTTTAAACCAGTGTTGCCAAAAAGATAATAGCAAAAAAATAAGCCTTTATTTGCTAAAATAATAACCCATACTTCAAACATTTCCCCTATAAGCATTAAGGTCTCGGAAGAAGCTTCCATTATAACGAAGCTGTGTTTTTTTTCAAAAGCCAACCAACATCTCTGTGTTTTATTTTAAAGAAACAAGAAATTTAAAACAACCCTTGGACTGAGTAAGTCCTACTTCAGCCGGAAAATTAAGCCGCATCACATAGCCTAGTGTTTTTGGAAAACCTATTAATTTATAAATACGCAAATTTGTAGAAAACATAATCTATTACCGCAGATTGCAAGGCAGTCTTAAAGCAGATGCTTTGAGATCTCATTCTTCATGTTACGCAATGGATAGATCGTAGTATATGGTCACACGCTCTTATTCAAATGGTAAATTCAATTGAAGTGTTCGTCTTAAACACCGATTAAAATAATTTCTTGTCAACGATAAGCCTTTTATTAGATTTACCTTTACTTTGTGGATTGAATTACCCTGGGATTTACGCAAGCGAGAAGCAAACTTAGCGTGTTGGAAAGTAGACTGTTTGATTTGAATAATTGAGGATACATCGTACAAGGACTAAAAGTGGCGTGTTTATAAAACGCTTATTTGTTAACATCACGTGGCTGTTTGAGAAGATGTACTAGATTGGGATGTTCACCAAATTTCATTTGACACTAGAGTAACAGATAGCTTTGCGGTATTGCACTGAAATTTGAACGAACAAAGTGCAGCCCGGCTGAGTTTCTTTTTATCCGGTGTGTCATAACAATATGCAATTCTTGAATGATTTTATTTTTTATTGTAACCCCCAGACAATGTAACACACAACTCTAGCACAGTATCATATTTCCCAATGAGTTTTATATTTCATTTAATAACAAATATGATGTCTTAATCTTAAAGCATCAAGGACTTTCGGAATTTGCAGATGATCATTTACAAAAAAATCACATACGATCTCTTATTACAGACAAATCCGAATGAATGAAATTCAAAAGAACAAGTTAAATTTTATAAAATACTAAGCAAAAGAATTGTTACAAAGAACCAAAACGATTAACAATAAAAAAGAACATTCAATAAACTAAATACAGATTTTGTGTGGAAAAAATCTTCATAAATTGAAACCTAATCATGTAAGGTATTACATCTTAAATAAGACAACTATTACACACACATGTATAGATAAAGACGTTTATTACACACATTTCGAGTTAATCGATACAGTATTCACACTTACGTGCAACGGAAGTTGTGTATTGAAAAAAGGTAAAAGTGCATTGTCATTCGCTAAGACGATGAAACAAAGTTTGAAAGGGAGAAAAAATAAAAAAAATAAATCCTTAATCCTTAACATAAACATAAACAAATAAAAAAATATGAAAAAGCAGAGAAGAAAATGTCATTCATAAAAATTTCACTTTTTGAAAATAATGTATCAATAACATGAATTACAGCAACAGCACAAAAGGAAAGAAAAGGGGTGTTTACACTAAAGCGCATGTGCACATGAGCACATGTGAGTTAACAATGTAAGAGTGTTTAAATTTAAAAATTGTTTAAATAAAATATTTAATGTCATATGAGGATAAAGAAAGATTGTTTAGTATTTCGAAAAACATTTAAGTCACAAATGTCGAACAACATTTATGCACAATTGTGTGAATTGTCGCTGTTTCATCTTTGTCTGTGTAAAGATGTAAATTTTAGTATTGTTTTCCATTCCTTCTCCTTTAAGGTGACAAATTTGTGGCAATAGATTTACGTTGGCTTCCTTATTTTATTGTTGTGTGCTTGTTATGCAGCACTTGTATCATTTAGCTGGATAATAATTTGAAAAATAAAAAAAATATTTGTTTTAGTACAACCTTAAGGAAGTGACACAATTAGGATTTTAGCAAACAATTTAAGCTGAAAATGTGCCAAAAAATTATAATAGACTTGTTACATATGATCACATATCTAAATGTTATATGACCTAGTAATTTCGTGGAATACTTTGACAAATACATTTTGCTAAGCATGTGACATCTGTCTATTTGGATCATATTCTTAAGATGTCTCTATATTAAGAAGAAGTAACTTCGCCTACATAGTTTTCTACACAAATTGGTAACATAGAAATCTACACAAGTTGGGTAGGTTTAAGAAAAAATATAGATCTAACGAAATTTCGCTGTTTTTCAGAAAAACCCCAAAATCGATATTTTCGCCATTATACCTCACATTTATAAACTTTGATTAGGCCTCAACTACATCGTTATATGGAACACGCTGGTATACAATGGTGTCCTCGAAAAATGATCACTATTAATCAAAGCTAAAGAGTGATTTTTTATGAATTAAGTTTTTCGGGCTGGTAGCATTGGTTGGTAATTGTGTCCAAACTACATCTGTGAAAGTGCAAAGTGTTCAGTATACTCTGCCATTTCATCATGGAGAAACAAATGACCTTCCAAAACGTCGAATTTTTGGTGAATGGTCCTTACAACAGTCTTATCAAAAAATTGTGTTTATCTCTCGAAATGGCCGGCCAAGATCATGTGATTTGACGCCTCTTGACTATTTCTTGTGGGGTTATGTAAAGTTGTTGGTCTATGTGGACAAGCCAAACTCGATTGAAGCCTTAGAGTATAACATAACACGTGTTAATCATGGAATAAAGGTCGAATTGCTCGAAAAAGTGGTGCAAAAATGGACCTTACGAAGGGACCATTTGAACTGCAGCCGCGGGCAACATTTACATGAAGTTATTTTTAAAAAGTAAATGGCAAAAACCAATTTATCAATTTCAATAAACATTTTGAATATATGATTCAAATTTGAGTGTTTTATTAGATTTTTAAAAAAACTACGCCTAAAAAATCACGCTTTATATATAAAAATACCCCTTGCCGTGAATTTCATGAAAAACAACTGAGCAACAGGATCATTTTGAAAACTGGATTAAGACAAGGTTGTGTCTTATCACCTCTGCTTTTTAACAGCGTCCTCGATGCTGTAAAGCAGAGGGCAACAAACCATCTTAAGAGAGGTATTATGTGGGTCTTAAAAAGATGACTAAAGGACCTAGATTATGTCCTTTACATATGTCTACTTAGCAACTCTTTTTCAGAGATGCACTCGAAAATTTCCACCATCAGTGTCATGTAAAATTGGTCGGGCTGAAAATAAATGTATCCAAAATAAATTCGCTTTGTATCAATAGTAACACAGATCGATATTTCTTTCTATGTGATCTATAAGTATATTGAAGATGTTAAGTCCTTCTGCTACCTGGGTAGAATAGTAGCTCAGTAGCAGATATGTATATCCACGGGCATGGAATGCATCTGCCTAGTTAAACTCGTTTTAGAAATCCTCTAATATTTCGAAAACACACCAAAATAAATTTGTTTAATTCCAATATAAAATCTATCCTCCTTTATGGTTGCGAGTCTTGGAACATGCCACCTTGTGACATACATTTCCTTCAGGAATTCGCCTGCGCAAAATCTTAAAGATTTTCTGGCCTGTAACAATATCCAACAAACAACTGTGGTTCGAGGCAAAATGGCAGCCTATTAGAACTAAAAAAATATAGGTCACATTTTCTACAAACCAGACGATGATATTGCCAAAAAATATTACTAAATTGGAACCCGCAAAGAAGCAACAAGTCGGGAGACCAGCACATACCTGGAAGCGGTAATTGACAACCGAAATATCGAGATTGCATGTGAAGTGGAACTACGTATGCCACCACGTGACATACAATGCCTTTAGATATTTCTCAACAATCGCCTCCGCAAAATATTAAGGATCTTTTGGCCTGTGACAATATTCAACAAAACGCCCTGGTTGGAGGCAAACCAGAAGCCTATTAGAACGTCTGTAAACCAGACGATAATATTGCCAAGAAATGCCTAGATTGAAACACGCATAGAAGCAGACAAGTCAGAAGACCAGCGCATACCTGGAAGCGGCAAATAACAACAGAACTTTCTAGATTGCATATAAAGTGGAACGAGGTATGCCACCACGTGACATACAATGCCTTTAGATATTTCTCAACAATCGCCTCCGCAAAATCTTAAGAAATTTTTGGCCTGTACCAATATCCAACAAACCACTCTGTTTGGAGGCAAACCAGCAGCCTATTAGAACCGAAATGGATTTGAATAGGTCACACCCTTCGTAAACCTGACGATGATATTGCCAAGAAATAACTAGATTAAAATTCGCAGGTAATCAGACGAGTCGAGAGACCAGTGGATACCTGGAAGCGGCAACTGACAACAGAATTTTCGAGTTTGCATATGAAGTGGAACGATGTCATGCATCGAGCCGAATAGCGAGATTAAAGTGAGTTTGATAATAAAGGTGTATAACAGTAAGTGAAATAAATACAGTGCTATAAAAACAATATCTGAATGTGTTAAATAAATAAAGTGCTCTCACTTTAATAATAAATTTCAAGTGTTATTATTTGCAATACAAAAGAACCCCCAGTTTATTTAAAGGAAATAAACCATCGTTTATAAAAGGTTTAAACGTAACAAAAAATCTATCAATATATTTTTAAACATATCAAATTCGTAATATTATGCTATTTTCGTATTTTGTGTTACTCTTATGTAAAAAATCTCGTTAATATCCGAATAAGCATACTAAGAGACGCCACACCAGGAATATGTGCTTCTAATTTCTTGACTTTCAGTTTTTGTTTTCCGCTAATGAATATGATTCGTCAAGCACTAGAAAACGTATGCTTATCCACGAGTTTGGGAAAGTATGCTCTTCTAAAAAAGTTTAAAATTTATACGGCCATGCCAAATCTAATAATGATCGAGGCGTAGATATCCGAATTAAAATTATACGCCATTTGGCCTTAGTATTTCCGATGCTATCTTTGATTTTGATATTTTACATAGTTAGTTGTATCCTACCAGTAAAATCCTTTGATACTTATAATGATGGGGTTTAGAAAAAATTTTCCGAAATTTGCTTTTAGACGCCATTTTGGATTTTACACTTTTTCATAGTCTACTATATATTACTGGTCAAGCACTTCCTTTGATAACAATATTGTGGGAGTTTGAGGCTATAAAGCCGTAATAACTATTATTGATCCATATATTTGCCATTTCATTAGGGAAGCCATTTTGGATCTTCACATTTTAATAGTTATTTCTCTCACTTACTTACTCTTACTCTTTAACTTGATACCAATATTGAGGGGATTGAAGGGGATACATTTTCAAATACTAGATTTGGCCCTTAAATAAATTTAGTAAATAAAATATTATTAAAATAAACAAATTATAAGCACTTATCCATCTCTGGTTTACGAATTTGAATACACAGAAAACATAGTCGAAAAAGTAGCTTTGCTTACACAATTCGCCGTTGCTTATAACTGTATAAATAGGCTTTAACCAGTACTTTAGAAAGACAGACAGACAGACGGACATTTAAAAGCACATATGTTTTTAATTAATTTAATTTTAATTTAATTACAATAAAAATATTACACTTTACGTCTTTCAAAGTATGCCAAAAATATCTTCTTCTTTAATGCCATGTTGTCCTAAAAAGTCTGCTGTCCATTTATCAATTTTCTCAATTAGTTCAGGAGTTAATTCATCTTGAAAAGAACCCACAATGCCACGACGCATGAATCTTTAAATCAAAATACCAAATTTTAAGTCAAATCAAAAATTATTTTAAATTTTGCAAAAACTTACTGGAAATCCTTTTTAACGCCGGGCGTTATTTCCCGGACAAAATCAGTGATATTTATGTGTTTATTTTCTGCAATAAAAAAAATATTGGTTCACAAGGATTAGCAATGCCAATATTTAGTTTACCTTTCATTTTGGCAAAGGACAAAAATTCTACAGTCTCTTCTAATTCCTCTTTCGTCAACTGAGGTCTCTCCAGAAACAAACATAATCTCTGCAACACACCCGCCAAATCACGTTGCATTTCTTCGTAGGTCACAAAAAAGATGAAGGATTCATTGCGCATCTTCCAAAAGTCCACAACATGCGACCAGAAATGTGTGTAAATTATTTCATTGTTAAGAAAATCTTCAACATATTCTGACAGGCCATTGCCTAGCCAAAGATTTAAATTTTTGGTGTAGTGAAAGGAGGAAACTATTACGTCCTTGACATTGCGAGCGACGTAGATCATCTGGAAGATTAAGAGGGGGGGATAAAAGTACATGTTTGAAAATATGATCTCCAGTTGTTCGTGTATGTTTTTTCGTTTTACCTTTGGCTTTTGCTCCCAGATTTGTAGGGGTAACAAATGGGCTGGCATATGAGTTTTAATTAAGCGCGGACTAGCTAATTGCTTGCAAATTTCAATGCGACTAGGGCTGTCAGGATCAATGCCCTGGTAGCTTAACAAAAAATTAATTATTTAATTAATTATTTAAGTTATTTTGCTAATTAAGAATTTATTTGATTTTAAGCGCTACTTTGTGGATTATCTCTTTATTTTGATTAACTCCTTATTATTAGTGTTTACTTACTCTATAAACGGACTTTTATTTATGGCAGTTGTTGCTTTGGACTTTTCAAAATCTAAATTATTCAACAACAACCAGGCACATTCTCTCATCCAAGTGTTGCCGCTCTTTATAAATGACACTATAAACACGTCATCTGCACGCACTTTGAAATTTAGAATTTCATCAAATACCTTATCGAAGTGAGCCGGTAGCGTACACCAGGTGTCACACCAATTTTTCTTAAGGGGAATACTCTTACCCTCAGTAGAGTATCTTTTAACGCAATGAGGTAATCTTGGCGTGGTGACTTGACTTTTAAATTCTATAGATTTAAATAATTTTGGCTGTATCATTGTTACTTTTGTGTGTGGCCTCTAAGGCATTCTTGCACGTTGAACTACTCTTTAGCAACTAGAACTTAAAGTCATCAAACCTGTTTTTTTATTTCTGTAATAAACAGATGAGAATGCTATATGCGGCTGTGACGAATTTTATATACCCACCACTAGTACAGTAAAGTTCTTTTATTTATAAAAATTTTGATTAGCGATTACGCCTTATATGTAAAGTAGAGGTAAAAGTAGACTTGCTTTGCTTCTTTTTTACTCATTAAATTTTATTTTCGGGAACATACAATACATGTCTTATATGAAACAAATAATTTTAGCTGTAAAATTTAGGTACGACGTAATACAGTGCGTGTTGTCCCATACCAAAAAACCAAAAAATCACTCCTGAAGGATTTGAATAAAATATATATTGTTTAAAGCTAATTATCTGCCGAATATAATGCTGAACGTTTTATTTTCGTTGAATTCTCTATATATTTTCGCAAGAGGGCGCTAAACTCAACTAATTTGTTAAAAAAAATACCATGTAAAAAACTGCATTTTAGCTGCTTCAAAAAAAATAGTTGTAACAACTTTTTTATTTAAGAAATTTTATTTAGAAAAATAAAAAGTACAGTACGGATATATCGGGGATATATTTTCTATCTAAAACCAAGATCAATGTTACTGAGTTTTAAAAGATTCATAAATTCAGAATATGAAAAATGTCAATAAAAATATTAAAAGTAACATTTTGTTCTTCACTAAAATCTTAAAAGTCAACTTGGATTTTTAGTACCTACTTTCAAAATACAAAATGTAAAACAATAAAAATTAGAGAAGGTAATTCTTTGGTTGACCATAACATTTAGAGTTAGATCTCGAATCAATAATGACTTATTTTGAGAATCTATGTCTACATACTTAAAAATACAAAAAAAAAAAAAATCAAAAAGAAGAGCCATCTTTTGTGTCACCCATATCATTTTCATTCTTAACTTGAATCAATAGACCCTTATTTCACAATTCTAGAACATACAAAAAGTACCATAAAAATTCGAAAAAAGAAACTTTTTGGTCAGCCATTACATTTTCAATCTTGACTTAAATCAATAGTTCCTAATTTCATAATTCTAGCTCCATAAACTTAGAAAATACAAAAAGTACAAAAAAGTACCAAAAAATCAAAAAAGGTTTGCCATATCAAAACACAAATTCCAAATTTAAAATGTTTAAATATCTATCTAACAAAAAAAAAAATTATTAATAGACATTTAAAGTGGGTAAATCTACTCTTTTTTGCATAAAAATAATTATGTTCTAAAAGATACCAAACTGTTTTCCCGAATTTTACCCTTACTACCCTGTTATGAATGTATTTCAATTTTTACCAAATTACTTTTTTTTTTTTTTATCTGGGAAAATCCCAGTTACAAATTTGGTTTGGCAAATTGACCCTGTAATTAGAAAGTATACATCTTTTCCAGTACTTTTCCCTTTTTTGGTACCATTTTTGTCCCCCTTAAAGCTTCCATTATTTCACCTAAATAAAGGTTCATATTCATAGTAACTATTTAATTGTGTCCTTTTGAATAATATAAGAAAATGCAATTAAAATTCTTTTTCCTAGCTTTATGTGTTTGGTAGTTACATAGGGTACCAAAAAAGTTCCAAATTATAAGTTTTACCCGTTTTTACACCTTAGGGGTTAAAAATTCAAAAAAAGGCCAGACACGTGTCGGCTTATTTTTTGTATAAATTACAATACCTTTTCAAGTTAATTTGTATAATTTTTAGTTCAGCAGATATAAGGTCACCGATTTTACCCATTTTTACCCTTTTTTACACCCTTTACGTACGAATTTCCAAAACTCCCTACTTAGTGGAGCTACACATCGAAAGAGGAAACGGATTGTCCAAATTTCATGTCTCTAGCTTTTTTCGTTTGGTCTGTGGGATGATGAATAAGTCAGTCAGTCACGTTTTTCTTTTATAGATAGATAATTAGATAGCCCCTGTGAACTAGTCAGTAAAGGACAAGTCAGTTGTTTGGGGGTTGCGGGTTCGATTCCCGCTGGAGACTCTGGAATTGTCTGCTTCTCTTTCTCTTCTATCCTAAATATTTCTATTCTTATTCTATTCTTCTCTCTATTAAGCCGTCACAATGGACCGTAATGGTCTCCGAGTAAAGGTGTGAGGGTAACTTTGCACCAGCCTTACCTACCTACCTACCTAGATAGATAGATAGATGCATAGATAGATGGGGAAATGTTAAGATCGGATGAAAGATGGAGGTGGTGTGAGTCTTTTATGGCTCATATAATGATGGCGAAGGCCAATAGAAAACCGAACCCCTAATCTCTTGGAGGAGGGGGGATATAGGATTCTGGTGTCTAGAGGATGCGTAATTGAAAATACACTTAACCATCCATCCTGATGAAATGCTTCGGTGGTACCAGGATGGATTGGGGAACATATCGTGGGGCCACTAGATGCTAGCGTGCCAGCACTACGTCCATTAAAAAAAAAAGATAGATAGATAGATAGATAGATAGATAGATAGATAGATAGAAAGATAGACACTGTTCTATCAAATAAAAGAAAAATTAAAACCAAGTTCGTCCTACAACTTAAAAAATTTTGAAATATTAAAAAGGTCTAAATTATGGAATTTTTCATAAATTTCACTAATTTTAAATAGCTTGTGGCGAATAAATTATTAAAATTAAATTGAAATATCACATCATATATAATACTTTTAAATAGAAGTAATAATATATAAGTATAATAAATACCAAATTTAATAAGAATCGGCTAAATTTTGTAAGAGTTATAGATTTTCTACGAAAAAGGATATATGACAGGACCTAGAGTCCTTGCGTCAATTACAATAAAAATTATCTCACAAGTACGGGATGCAACTTTCTGTGCATTTATGAAGCCAAAATTGAAAATTTCGTCCTTACCATATAAGGGCAATAGGCGTGTCCTTTGTCCGATTTAAAAAAAATAATTTTTCTTAATTAAAGTGTTTTATAGTAGTGCACCACATTTTAAAACACTGGGTTCATTAATTCAATTTTTTTCCATTTGCTCTATGGGATCGAGGCACCGTGCGACGTCCTTGCGTTTAGGCTCACTTTTCCATGTCAAACGGACATACTGACAAAAATATTTTTCTGGGGATAGCAAAAGCTTCAAAATTTTTTTCTTGAAAAATTTAAAACTGTCTAAATATTGTATAAGTATTTTAAATTTAAATAGTTGTTTTATTTAGTTCAATTTCTCGGGGCGAAATGCATCCTCCAAAATAGTCTAGTTGCGCTAATGCATACATACATTTTTCCGGTTAAGATGATTTAGCCCATTATCAATACCAATTTTGTCTAGTATATGAAAAATATTTTACCGAAGTTTCAGCATCCTAGGTTTTTTTGCTCAAGCTCTATCGTGATTTCCACAGACACGCAAACTAACACATGAAAAAATATAATTAGATCGTTTTAGTTTTATATGAGGACACTTGAAAAAATATAATTAAATCGTTTTAGATTTAAACCAGGACTTAGAAAATGTATTGTTTAAAGGTTTTTAAGCAAAAACTTTGATGTGTTGCAAACGGATTGTCTTAATGATCATACCTCTAGCATTCGTTTGTCGTTGCGTAAATTGTAAGAAAACGAAAGTAGATAACAATTTTGTTTCGTTGCGAGATAAGATAGTTTTATTTGTTGTTATAGATTTAAATGTGGCAATAAGCAGAAACTGCTTATGTCTGTTTTTGTAGAAAAGCACTTGTCAATTTTTGAGTTGATTTTGATAAATTGATTGTCTTTAAAGTAAAGACTGCTATATGAATTCCGCGCTGTACAATTGAAAGACAATATAGGTTTCCATATATTAAGTATAAGGGCCATTATTACAACTTGCCGTTAGTTAAAGGTGGGATTTTTTGTGCCCGATAAAAAGCTTTGCATTATTACAACATCAATATTTTATTGTTAGTACATATTATCAATAATTATAATATGTAATGGGTAAAAAGCTAATAAATGAGACTTTACAATGCTAATTCACTTATCGGTCCGACAAAATCCTGCCTTTAACTAAGGGGCAAGTTGTAATAACGGCCCAAAATAAAATATTATTCCAAATGGTTTTATTATAGTTACATTAGTGATATTTAATTAAAGGGTTGTCTAGCAAAATACATCTACAAAACAATTCCAAACCCAAGGTGGAGGATCAGAGCAAAATTCCTTATTACATATTACTTTGTACGTTCAAAAAAAAAAGGTCAAAAGGTTATAAATCATATCAATATCATAACTAAAAAAAATGTTAAGCTTAAATAGTCTAATTAAAAGAATATATTAGTTGTTAGTTTTTATATGTTCATAAATCTCCAAAAGAATTTTGAACATTTCTTAATGAGATTATATATTTTTGAAAGATCTTTATATTTTTATCAAAGACTTCTTGGTTTTATAGTGATTTATTACAAAGTGTTAATGTCAACACAAAATAAATGAAACAAATTTTTTCACACCTCATTATGGTCAATAGAAAATTGTAAATCATTTCTATTTCAAATTGAAAGCCCCTAAAAGTGTGAGTTTGAGGGCTCATCGTCACATTGTAATCTACACGTTCTTTTATGTTTTATTTACTAAATGTGAACAAATTTTTAAAATTATCATGATTTGAACTTAAAAAAAAATGTAAATATGTATGTATGTATTAATGTGTGTACATACATACATAGACATATGTATGTCTACATAAAATAATTTTAAACATTGTTGCAGCTCATTAAAGCGTAATTGCTGTAAATCATTTTATTTTTAATACAAAAAAATATATCAGTGTATACACCTAATGCTGTTTTTACGTGAATTTCATTCTACGCTAGTTAAAAAAAAATCAAATCTATTCATAACTGATTGATTCCATTTAATGCGATGTAAAAATGTATGTATGTATAATAAGGCGGTTCGAAAAAAAGTTGAGTCAGCCACCCCCATAGAATCAAAGATATGTTAATGAAGTTTCTAAAACAGGAACAAAATTGTTTTGCCACGCCCCAAAATACAGCACCCTTTGTTGTTTTATATATAGTGCCGCCATTTACCGATCTCATCAAATCGCATATCGCACAGAGGAGTATTTGGCCTGAAAAGCTGGCCAAAATTATTAAATGTGTTTTTTTAATTAAAAGTTTTAGTTTTTTGATAGTTTTAGGTGTAGTGTGATATAAGAAGTCTAGTGGCAGATTTTGAAAAAATTACACTGCACAACAAAAGTACACTGCGCAACAAAAAAAATGATTGTCTACCCTTGAAATAAAAGTATGTAGACTATATGGACTTTGATACCCTTAATTCAAATCTGTTTTTCGTTTTTTTCTAGAATGTAAGGATTCTCTTTTAAAGGCGTGGTATATTTCACCCCCTAAATCGTTTGGTGTCCTAATATATTTTGTCATAACTTGTAAACGGGATCTCCGATTTTAATAACAGAACGATCAGAAGATGCACCGGAAAATTCTGCATAAACTACCCCAACACATTTTTTATACCCTTCACACAGTGAAAAAGGGTTTGTCATTCCGTGTGAAATTTCTACAATTTTCATTTCCGACCCCATAAAGTATATATTTTCTGAAAGCTTATGAATAGGGGAGTCGATTAAGCTCTGTCAGTCTGTCCGTCTGTCTGTGTGTATGTTGAAATCAACTTTTTGAAGCCCCCCGACATCGCTTGGACCCGGGTGAGGTATCAAAATATCAGAAATATTCGGGAGTAGATCGCTATTGAAAATCAGAAACATCGGTACATAAACAACTGAGATATGAGCAAAAAACCCACGACCACCTCCATTTTTTTTTCACAAAAACAACATTACAACAACAACATACATACATACAAACGTGTATACTGGTTAGAGAAAACGTGGCATCGAATCCCAGCTGAGCCAAAAAAATTTTTTTTTAAATTTTTTTTTAAATTTTTTTTTATTTTTTTTTTATTTTTTATTTAATATATTATTTATATTTTTATACTTTTTTTTTAAATTTTTTTTTATATTTTTTTGTTTTTTTTTTTGTTTTATATATATTATATACATAATAATTTTTTTTTTTAATTTTTTTTTAAACTTTTTTAAAAAATTTTTTTTTTTTAATTTTTTTTTTAAATTTTTGTTTTTTTTTTTGTTTTTTTAACATACATACGTGAATTTATATTTCATATGGGATGAATGGTGACACAAACCACTGTTATTGCATGACTACACGTTGTGAAGGGTATATAAGATTCAGCACGGCCGAATATAGCGCTCTTACTTGTTTTCTATCTATTACTATTTCGGAGTTACTAAAAATTTAGTGGCGGAAAAAAAAATTTTTCCTGCAAAATTCGTCAAATTTTTTGTTTTCGAAATGCAGTAAAAAAAATTAAGTAACCAAAAAGTTTAAATTTTGTAGATTTTTCCAAAAGCCACAACAAATGTTGATTTTTAAGGTTTAAACTCATTATTGACAGACTGTATTTACATGTAAACATATGATTTACGGTCTAATTCAAAATAAAATTTTTAAAAAATTTTAGACTCTTATAAAACGGTATTTTTTTTAATGAAAAAAAAATGCTTTATTATATTTATTTTATATTATTTAATAAGAAAAGTTAAACTAATGAAAATTCCTTAATAATTATTATGTCGTATGTATATCCTCATTATCTGCGTCATCGGTGTCCTCTCGGTACTCCTCTGTGTATGGTTGTTCATGGCTTGACTATGGCTTAATTTTTTCTTTGGGTGACTTTTTAATCTAACGTCAAACTAAAGGCCGATCTGCCTTAATGTATATTTTTTTTATCACAAAAAACGTGTATTTACACCGGATTAAAATTTTAATATATTAACCCCTGTGCCCGAAATTATCGTATGTTACGTTTTTTTAAAAATCGACTTTTTTTATTCAAATCTGTTCTACATCCATTAGTCCATCTGTTGATAAAATATTATAACGATAACTGTTTTAGTTATGGAGATAACACTGGGTACATTTTATCGTATGTAGCATGTTATTTATGTTTTTATTATTTATTTAAAAGTAATAAAAACGCTCTTCTTTAAAATTTCGTTTTTGTAACATACGATATTTTTACGCACAGGGGTCTATATAGGAGCTAGCACTGCACTCACCACAATCAAAACACGGAATTTCCCTTGTTTATTTTGAATATGTTCCGATAAACGATAAAGACCGAATATAGATCCGAATGTCCAATTTTGCTTTTTGCCTCCAAACACAACATCGATAATAAAGCCTTATCAATGATAAGACATTTAAAAGTCACAGAAGCGTGGAAGAAATTTTTATCATTAAAACAATCAACTTCGAGAGATCAGAGAAGAGCAGTTTGACAAGAACGCGTAAAAATGTTCATCGTGATGTTAAATTATTTATAAGTAACTAGCGGAGCCGGCGAACTTTGCCTCGCCCCAATTTTAAGCCTTCCGACAAACTTTAGAGTAATAATACAACACAAATATTTAAATTTTCAATGTGATTTATTTGAATGGATTCAGTAGAGAGCGATTTGACGAACAATGTTTTTCGATTTGTTTTCTGGCGCAAAAATAAATAACGAAGACGGTTTCCCAACACGTAAACATGCAACGTACAGCTGACCTTGCGAAAAACATGGAAATTCGCGATTAATCCCACAGACTTCTAGTGATTGGCCTCCGAATGGGGAACTGAATACGCTTGAATTGGAATGGAAAGTCAGTTGGAAAAATGGAAATTCGTGGGATAAGCACTTCCTCTCCTTTGAATTTGCCCTTGATGATTGTCGCCTGAATCACATTGTTCATTAGATTTTTGATGGACAACCGCGTTCCGTTGCACAATTTTGGAGGATTGAGATTCCGCAATATGATTGTGATCGATCCCATCTTCAGCTGTAAACTATGCGGTGGAGTTCCTGCTACATCAAGCGAGTTCAAAAGTAATGCTTTTACGTGAATGCGTGATTTAACAATACACAAAACTCGTATAAATTGCAGCAAGAAAAAGAGCACATTTACTGTAGAAAATTACAATGCCAAAATGACACCTGTCAGAATGCACATAGTCTTAGTCAACGTATAACGCCATCTATCGGATTTTTGACTGAGACCTTTCTAGTTTTTCACTTGAAAAGCCACTAAGGAATAGTTTTACACAAACTCGATTTTCAATTTTTTCGAAGGGATTTTCCAAAGTTGTTCAAAAATACGAACAACTGACAAAAAGTTTTACAGAAATCCCGGCCCAGCCGTTCTCATTTTTTGAATTCTCTCGTGTATAACAAAACACTCTTATCAAAACTCTATGTAAACGATTGATAACGGAATTTGTGACTAAAATTATTAACTTCGCATGCAAATAAGTATGAGTTTGTAGGTATTTCTAGCAATGAAAGTGACAAACGAATGCGGTTGTCAGACAGTCAGTTTATTAGTTTTTATAAATAATATTTTAGAGTTTAGCGGCCTTATTCATAACAAAAAGTTAGCCACAGTTTATACACTACGTACAACGAGCTTCTAAATAGAATGCCGATTAAGCTTGGCAGCTCGTTAGCACAGAGTTTATTCATAACAAAATTTTATGCGTCTGCCAACTTTAAATAAATCAACTCTGAAATTGCATGATACTCCTTAAAAAAGGCAACAATTTTTTGTATATAATCCCTAATTTTGACATTTTTGTTTTTCCATCGATACTAACAATTTTTAAAATTGAAAAATAAACTTAAAAATAAACGAACAATATAATTTTTATTAAAATGGAAAAGCAACGCAAACGATCTGTAAATTGGGAACAGGATGAAAAGGTAGGTAAAAAAATATTGGTAATGTAAAACAACAACACATAAAAGCTGTCTTTCACAAGTTGGCAAACGTTTGGCAGCTCGTTAACAAGAGTTTAGCCAGAGTTTGGCATGAGTGTTATGAATAAACTTAAGGCTAACTTTATGCCAACTTTTTGTCATGAATAAGGCCGTATGATTTTTGTCATTTATTTATGCAAATTAAACTATTTATCCATTTGACCTCATATTTATTATGTACGTGAAACCATATAGGGTTGGCCATCTTTCGGTTTAAATTTGAACCAGCGGTTATTTCAAATCTGGCAATACTTATGTCATTCCATTCTGTCACAAAATATTGGTTATTATCTGCGTTGAACAAAATTAATCGATTTACGTTAAAGATTTATTGGAAATTTACTTCCAGAACAAAGACAATTGGTCGGATATTTTACGAAAATGTCGTACAAAATTTGATCGCAGCGAAGGACCAACAGTGCCTGGTATACGCATGTTTATTTACGTGAAGTTCGTGAAACTGGTTTCATTGCTGATGAGCTAAAACGTAAGCGTGCTTGTAAAGAGTGTCACCCGAATATATCGAAGCTGTGGCTGAAGGTATGCTTGAGAATCCATTAACAGCAAGTCGTCATCGTTCTCAAGAATTGAACATTTCATGCACCAGTTTACGACGTTTGAAAAATTGGTCCTTTCGAAATAATATTTCATTTCTAAACGGAAAAATTGTACTTCACAACAAAATAAATAAATTTGGAAAAATTCCAAACAGTGTTTGTTTTATAGCATTTTAAAATTTAAACGTTTAAATGGCCTACGCTAAAGATATTCTTTCCTTTTTTATACGATTTTTTTGTGCGAGTTTTTTCGAAGAACATACATATCTATCGCGTAAAAGCAGAATTAGGTGTAATTTGTGAGCAAATATGCGTGCTTGTGTTAGCTTAAACCTCTAAAATTTGTTTTCTTATCAATATTTTTGTTGCTACGAAAAAAAAACTATAATTAAAGTATTAAAAAGCATAAACTAATAATAAAACATCATGATTAATTACAAAAAAAAAAGTAGTGAGTGGTTATTGAACCCGTTGGTCCGCTTGACAATTTTTTTCGAAATGATTTTTTACATATCTCAATAGCTGTGATATTTTACTATGATAAGCACAGAGTGCAAAATTTATTCGAATAGATATTTTTCTTGAATTTAAATTCAATTCGAATGATTTGAATTTTCTACATAATTCTTTTTGTTTTCTACATTTTTAAAAGTAAAATTTCCAAGATAAATGAAATAAAAAAAATAAAAAATGGAAAAATACTTTCTTTCTACAAGAATCATAAAATAAACACAAAAAGCATATGTAATTGGAAAATGAAAACAAAAATCGCTTCGAAAATATAATAAATAATTTATATATTGTTAATTGTTCTTAATTATTAATTACTAGCTGGGCCCGGTCCGCGTGGTTGGCCCAAAATTTTTCTTTTATTTTGAAATATTGCGCCATCTGTCGGATGAACTTCAAACTATACAGAAACACTCCTCACGCCCAATAGAGCATGCATATAAAATTTGGTAAAAATCGGTCTAGAGATTATTTATACTTTCCCTGAAGAAGCTACCCAATGTGGTAGCGAAATATTGGAAAATAACATTAAAAATTATTTTTTTATAAAAAGAGTGATCTCATGCTCAATATTAAAATCAACTATTGATATTTTTATTTTTCTTAAAGTGAAGTAAGCAGCGTTGCCATTGTAGTTTAATATTTTGGTAGCATTAGTGGAAAAATTTGAATAATTTGGTAATTAAAGAAAACAATTTAAAATCGAATTAGTTTTACTAAATATTTAGGACTTAATTCATGTTGCATACATATGACCACCATTAAGTTTTAAGTGAAAATTAAATTTCAAACAACTAAAAAGCCCTTAAAAGCCCAAACCTCTAAAAAGTATATACGTATGACCAATTGGTATATTGTGCTCTGTACTAGAACTATAAATACTCCCAAACTCAGCTAAAATTTCGACAATGTTAAGATTCCATTCCCTCTATAATGTATTTCCAAAGGGATTTCTAATTTCAATACCTTTAGTATTCCAAGTTTAGCATAGTGTCCAAGTTAAAGTCTAAGGGCCATTATTACAACTTGCCGTTAGCTAAAGGCAGGATTTTGTCGGTGAGATAAATGGCTTTGCATTATAAACCCTTAATTTATTATTTTTTTATCCATTAAATATTATTGAAATTAATAATAATAACAATAAAAAATGGGAGCTGTAATAATGCGAAGCTATTTATCCGGCAGACAAAATCGTACCTTTAACTAAAGGCAAGTTGTAATAATGGCCCTAAGAGTCAAACCTTAACAAGAGCGTTAAGCGTCAAGTGTTGGAGTTTGACATCTGTTTTGTTTTTGTTACAATAACAAAATATATTAAAATTCAACGCTCTTGTTAAGGTTGGGCTATAATACGTCAAAACGGAAGACATTGGCAAAAGTAAAGTTCCAAAGTCTCATCCTTTTCTTTCCATGCTTCATATGTAGTTTCATTCGACAGTCCCGTGCAAGCTAGATAGATTCTCAGTACCATGTGACCTGTTATTACATTAGTTAATCTCCTAAGTTTTGAATTGCTCAGTATCAGAACCTCCTTCGATTTCTCAAGACTTGGGTCACTCCATATTATGTTGTTCTTCTTACCGACAGCAGTATTATGTTATTTTCTAATGTGTTTCTTCATCGCCCAAATTTTAAGTTAATTTTTGATCCTCTAAAAGAGTTTAGGATTTTCCAAGGTCATGGTATTAAAAATGATTAAATTTTAGATAATTTCTCTTCATTTTCGCTTCCGATTATGCCGTAATGGCCTGGTTTTAATATTATTTCTAGATATTCACAATTTGCCTGTGAGTTTATCTCGCTATTTCATTGCAGGTTATGCCGAGATTCAACTTTTTCGTTCGTTAGGATCTTTATTAATTGATTGGCTATCCGTAAATTGTTATAAGTCTCCTTTAGTCATATAAGGTTTTTGGCTACTGCGGTTATCTCACGGTGGAAACTGTTATTGTGATCTGCTGGACTGAAGTAAATAACTCTGTTTTGGCTTATCTATATATACAAAAATAAGTTGCATTGTGTTGGTATTTGATGTTCTCTGCAATGCGTGAACCGCAAAGTTCATATGAGAAGTGACGTCAAAATCAAGGTTTTTATGTATAAACGGTCTCTGTATGTGTATTGGTTCATGAGTTATAGCCATATAATTAAACACTGCATTCATTTCGAATTTATTTTTTTATTTTCTTTTCGCTAGTATCATATAAATATATTTCGTTCCTACTACTTCATCGCATTTTCCCTCCTCTGGCGTTATTTCGATGCAGATAACGGTTTTATTTCTCGTTGGGATAATGTCACATGTGACCTCTTTGTTGTTCCCCATTGGTAAGATATCGTTTATACTGTTGTTTTGTGGTTTCTCACTAGCGATTTCCACTTTACCAGTAATAAAATACCAGCCAGGGATGCCTTTTATTTCACATATATCTCAATTGGCCAACATTTTAGCATATTATTAATAGTCATTGTTTAGATGACATGAGAACCAGGCACCGCATATACTAATGCATGTACGTGGATATTTTAAAGAGGTTTTATATTATTTGTCTTCTCTAAAGATAACCAACGAATAATCGAGGCTTATATTAGGATTGGTCGGTGTACGCTCTTATATAGCCAGTGTGTCGTCTTTGAAAACATGTTCCATTTTGAGCCTATCGTTCTTTTATAAAGTGTCAAAATTCTTTGAGCTTTCCCCACTCTACCCTAAATTTTGTCTTTCCAGCATAGCCTCCAATCAAGTATTATTACCCGATAATTGACATTTTAATTAACCTAAATTGACTTATCTCGAAAGAAAGGACAGCTATACACCGGTATTTTACTCTTGTAAACAAACAGATTTCTGCATTGTCTAGATTATATTGTGCACTTGTTCCTTCATCCAGTTCTTAAATATTTTCAGATCTTTTGTTGCTCTTCTGCATAAAAGATAAGGATTTTTTCCCCTGCTCATTGTCGCAACATAATTTGCGTAATGAATGGGCTTGAAACCCTCGTTCGATTAAATTCTCAATGGGCTATTTTTGGTGTATGCGCACAGCGACGGAGATAACATACCTCCCTGCAGGGTTTCATATCAGGTTTTCACATGATAAACAACTCCCTGTATAGATGTCTGAATGAATCGGCACTTAATATAGTCGTGCTGTTTAAATTTCATTGCATCATCAGGTAATTGTCTTTTAACCGTCTTGTCGACGAATTGCTCTAAGGTCTTCAATAAGAATGATGTTCAGCTTATAGGTCTTTATTAGGGTGATCAATCATTCGACATTTTTAAGAAACCGGGTTTCAAATAGTTTGAAATTTAGAATTAAAAAAAAACCGGTTGCTTTTTTGAAAATTTAGAAAAAACCGGTTAATCGGTCGAATACATAAAATATAATTTTTTCTTATACCCATAACAGAGATACATATACAGGTATAAACTAGTTTGTTCTATGGTTTAATTGCATTTTAAGTTGTCACACATTCAATGGCGTTATTATAAAATGCCGTTATTTAAAATAAAGAAGTTAAAAGACAGACACTTTTTACCTAAAAGTGACTAAAAAGTTAAGTTTATGCTTCAATTTGCTTTAACTTTTAAGGTTAGGTTTATAAATTTAAAAATGCCATTGTTTTTCTACATGAAACAAAATATGTAAACAAATCATTAAAATTTTGTTTCGTTTTGTAAATAAAATTTATAAATTTACATTGTTGCCACTACATTTTTTAAGAACTAAATTAATTAGTTTAAAGTAATCGGTATGTGCTCTGGTACTGCCATATTAAAAAAACAAACTTTGTTACAAGGAAGTTGAAATAATGAAAAATATTAAAAAGTCACTTCACTGCTCACGGTAATCAAAGTTATCTTTTATTAACACTAACTTTATAGGCAAGTTGTAATAATGACGCTATGTGTGCCAAACTATTTAGTATACAAGTCATATGTTATCAGAGATATAAGTTAAGCTATGGGTAGTTTTTAGTACAAGTCGCTAGATTTCTTAAAAGCAAAATATTACGATATTCGAAAATAAGATTAAAAAGTATTGCAAAGTACAATAACTTGGACAAAAAACTTAACTGAACAGCAAACTATAAGCGCAACAATGCTCTCCATTTAAAACAAATAAAATTTAAGCCTAATTATTTTTCTTATTTTACATTTGAAACAACAAATAAATTTCTTACAATATTCTGAAAGAGTATTTAATAAGTTTTCTGATTTTTGGAAATTTTTTGAGTAACAAATATAGTATGGTTCGATTGGTTACAAAGATAAATGAAGATAAAACTAAAAATGAAAAAAACCGGTTTGTGTGAGTAAAAAAACCGGTGTATTCGACATTCGAAAAATTAACATTTAGAAAAAACCGACAGCTGAAAGAGTAAAAAAACCGGGTTTTCTACCGGTTGTAAAACCGAATCGATCACCCTAGTCTTTATGCTTTAGCGTAACTCTTCTTTCCCTGTTTAGGTATGAAATCGACTTCCACCTCTTTCCATGCCATCGGCTTATACGCATGCTTTAGGTTAGTAGTAAAAGTGTTCAATTGCCTGTTATCAATAAGTTTAATGCTCGAGTGTAGGAGACTTTTCGTGCGGTATCAGAAACTATTGACTGCCTCTCTTTTTATCTTAAAGGTTATAACTTTATTTTTCGCATCAATTCTTTCTTGCTGCTTTCTGTTCCCGCTTCCATTCCCGTTTTGATATGTACCTTCATTAGCGTCTTCGTAGCATCTCCTACATAGTCGTTGACCTTGTCTATGGTGTAAACTTATCACTAAAGCTAAGTTTGCATCATAATTCAAAACGCACGATTTGTATAAGATTTTGTAGCAGCGAAAAAAATTCAGTACATACTTGAAATGTAAATAAAAAACAAATGCTGTAAATAAAGCATAAAATATCATTAAAATAATTTAAATATCTAGTAGAACTGGGCAAAGTTATTGCTTGCATATCAAAATACCTAAAGAATAACAAAAATGCATCAGCTGTTCGTAAAACCCCCTCAAATGTCAGTTAGTATCAGTATGAAAATTTTTATTTTCGATCATGCTTTTTGCCTAAAATAACTTAATTCTGCGGTACTTTAAATAGGTTGTTATTTGAAAAAAAAAAAATATATGTGAAATAAATCACCTTCAAATAATGTGAATTGTACATTTCGTGCGCAACATTACATAAATATTTTACACATGTAAACAGGGTCTTGTGGAACATAGTGTGTTTTTTATGTGATAAACATTTTTCGGTCACAGCGTGCAGTCTCCATTATTGTGTTTTTTAGTACTTTAATATTTATTTTACAGTTTTAGCAATTTTATTTTTACAGTACAATGCAATTTTGTAGCAGCGGAATAACATGTTATATAAAATATATTTAATTTTTTTTTTAAATTTATGGTTTTCAGTGATGTTTTTTTTAAGTTTAAGTAGTGACTTTGAAGGTAATAATTTTTTTGGTTAACAATCGTCTAATTTTATGTTAAAGTATAGCCTACTCGTAGGTGCAAAAGAGTAAATTTTCGTTAAATACTTCATAATCTTATTTTTTTTTTTATAAAATAAAATCTTCTTCTATCTATATATATAAAAGAGGATGTATGTATGTATGTAACGTATGGACTCCAAAACGGCTGGGCCGATTTTAATGAAATTCAGGGAATCTTCAGAATACTTAGGCGGGTGACACTGTGAAGTTTGCTTTTTGATATTCTATTTGCGGGCGGAGGGTCGTGGCAAAGCCCAATTTTCATATTGCCATTGTCATGTTTTTTAAAACGAGATATCAAACTCTTAAATCGGTTGGGTAGTTCCGAAGATATTTACAAAAAACCTATGTTAATAACAATCCAATATCAAAATTTGAAAACATTCGAAATGTTGCATTAAAAAAATCCAAGTTTTCGGTTTAGTTACAAAAAATATTCACATCATTTGATAACACAAGATATTCCGCGCTTACCGACACAGTAATGGATAAAGAACAAGCCGTCAATTATCCCACTGAATTTTCGAATTTATTGGAACCACCTGGAATGCCACCGCATGTACTAACATTAAAGGTTGGATCACCGGTATTCTTATTCGCAACTTAAACGCACCAAAATTATGCAACGGAACCAGATTGACCATCAAAAACTATTCACCAAATTTAATCGAGGCAACAATCATCGGTGGCACATTCAAAGGCGATGACGTATTTATTCCACAAATTCCGATGATTTCCAACGATTTACCATTCCAATTCAAGCGGCTCCAAATCCCTTTGCGTCTTTGCTATTACCATCAACAAAGGGTCAATCATTGACTTTGGCTGGCTTAATTTTGGAAAATTCATGTTTTTCACACAGCCAGTTGTATGTGGCTTGCTCCCGAGTTGGCATGCCAAAAAATTTATACGTTTTTACACCAAATAATAAAAAAAAAACATTGTCTATCCGCTGCCTTTAAGATGAAGTAATAAATAAATATAATTTCCAAATTGCCTTAAATACAAGCGTTTCTTTTTAGATTGAGCCCATACCTACACCATATGTAAGTTATTCTGTAAAAAAACTTTATGGCAAGTATTCCATGGATGGCCGTAAATTTCGTTTAAAGCTCAATTTAAATCGTGTGGTAATACAACACTTATGTTTGCTTAGGGTCACCAACGCGGGCCGGGTCAGCTAGTAACATTATAAATATTTAAAAACAAAAATTCTTCTCTCTTCTTGCATCATAAACTTTTAAGTTAAACATGAGCAGAGCTATTTAATTGCACGATACAGTGTGCAATTTAATCAAATAATTTTTATTGGTTTTTGTGCAATTTTTTATATTATTTTTGTTTTATTCTATTTCGATTTTTATGAGAAAAACGTGTAACCTCTTGTGGTTACAAGTTCGTTTACTTACATATGTGCGTTTGTTTTTAAACGTGTACATTTAAGATAAGTCAATTTTAAATATATTTTACTCTATGAAAATGGAGAGTTTAGTAAAACATTACTTCAAGCATAATTTTTTTTTGAATAATGAGAATTTAAAGATATTTTGTAAATGAAGATGCTGATAAAATTTTATTATGAAATATTAATTTTTAAAATTAATTTAAACAGAAAATGTATCAAATATTACATTACAAACCATGGTTAATGCATTAGTTTTGCGACTCTTTATCATAAGTGACAATCGTAATAGACAGGGGAAGCCCCTTTTTTTCTTTGTCACCGCTGGTGGCTGTGATGCAATCGTTTTTATCTAGCCTTATATTAAAGTCAATGCGTTTCATTGGAATTCAATTGGAAAAATGTTTTAGATTCTTTAGAGTCAGAGGTACGCAAACATTTCAGTCGTAGACCAACAAGACTCGTCTCATAAGGCTCGTGTGGACCAAGAATGCTTAAAAACCTTTGTTTCAGACATCATTGCATCTACATAATGACTTTTGAATTTGCCAGATGTAAATCCGATGAACTATTAAAGCTGGGTCATTTTGAGGGAGCAAGGTGAAAAAAAAAACATGACAGCCATTGTACGGGAATAGGCTGAAGAGCCATAAGATTATAATAGTACAGCATGCAATTAATTTTTCAACCTTTTTAAGGCCATATTCAAGGCTAAAGTTGGCCACATTGAGCTAATATGAATGGATTCTGACATTTATATTATTTTCACACAAAAAAAGGTGGTCGTTCGAATAGGTAACACTTCAATCGCCAAGCCCTATCAAAGAATAAAACAAAAGGTTTTCCAATAAGAATGATATGATTTCTTTAAATAAACAAACTAATTGTTAGGGAAATTCAAAAGTTTTTTATTTAGTGTGAACCACAATCAATACAATTAAGTTATAAATAAAACGTCATTCAAATGACCTTCACAGCAATTTTCGAGCACTTTTTCCACTAAATCAAGGCTCACTTTCTTCTGCGTGGTGCAGTTAATAAACCAAACTGTCGCTTTTTGGTGCAAAGAAAATCCAAAAGTTATTCATGAAAAACCATTACGTTCACCTAAATTGACAGTTTGATGTGGTTTTTGGTCTGGTGGAATTATTGGTCCATATTTCTTTCGAAATGAAGCTGGTAACACCGTTTTTGTCCAATGAAGAGCGGTATAGATCGACGATAACCAACTTTTTATGGCCGGAATTAGAAAAAGTTGATCTTGACAACATTTGATTCCTAAAATACGGGGCTACATACCACACAGCAAATGCAACAATTGAATTGTTGCGAGAAAAGTTTGGAGATTCAATTATTTCAAGAAATTGTGATGTTTAATGGCCTCCAAGAAGTTGTGATTTAACACCATTAGACTATTAATTTTGGGGTCATTGGTCTTTCGAAATAAACCAGACTCTCTTCAAGCTTTACAAGTCAGTATTGAACGTGCCATTCATGACATACAACTTGAGTTAGTGGAAAAAGTGCTCGAAAATTGGCTTCATCAAATTCGTTCCTGCAGAAGAAGTCGTGGACTCCATTTAAATGACGTTTTATTTAGAACTTAATTGCGTTTTTTTAAGAAATCATATCACTCTTATTGGAAAACCTTTTACATGTTTTTGGCTTGTGTTGCACACTGTATCAATATTTCTGGTGTTTTCTATATGGGTCAATTTCAAAAAAAACACATCGAGTTTTTATTTTCTTATTTTTAAAGTTTTTCCAATTCGCCGGTAAGAATGGCCAACTTATGTAGAAATTGATGAAGATTCCGGTGGTACTTTTAGGCTCTCAAAAATATCAATATTTTTTGAATTTTTTTAGGTTTTCTATGATTTCTATCTTGAGCGTCACACACCAAATATGTATAAAAAATCGCTAAAAATGCAAAAATATTTGAAATTCAAGCTTACTACGATGTTCTTTTGTTTCTCAAGATTGACTTTTGCGAAAATCACCTTTTCGATTATACACACAAAATCACGATTCACCTTGATTTTTAATTTTTTTTAAAAGTGACTAGTTATTTTAAAATTTTAAGATGAAAATATGTAAATTTTTGGTAAAAAAAAGACTTGAACTTAGAGGTTACTTGCAAAGTAATAGGCTTGTAACAATTTATTTAAAAAAAATTAATTATAAGCGTTTTAAGGAAAAAAAACTAAGTGTGACGCTCAAGATATTTTGTGACGATCAAGAGATTTTGTTGCACGTAAACAAGAAATAATGCCAAATTTAAAGTTTAACGAAAAAAAGTTTATTCTTTTACAAAAAGTAAGTAAAAAAAAACAAAAAATCTTAAAAAAAAAATTTTCATACAAAACTAAACATATACATATTGTTTGATGTCCTTAACAAAAATGGAAAAAAGGAAGTAATTCTTGAAGAAACTTAGACACATATGTAAATATTTGACGCAAAACAATAACCTAACTTAATTTAATTTATAAATTTTCATTCGAATTCTTATTCTGAATCTGTATAAACTTCATGAAATGACAAGCGGCTTTGTTTTTTTTATTCTTATTAATTTTTACCACTTTCGAATTAAGTTTGTGGCAGTTGCATAAATTTCCGGTCCCCCAGAGGTTGCAAAAGCACGATTAAACTCAAATATACCACGATTATACCTTTCTTTCTTCTTTCTTGTATAATCGTCATTACCCGCTTTATCGAGCTTAATTTTCTCTCGATATCTTTGTGCTCTTTCAGCCGCCATTAATTTTGTTGTTTTACTCTTAAAAATAAAAAAAAATAAAATCATAATTAAGCATTTTAAGCTATGAAGCAATTATATCAAAAGTGATGCTCATGAAATATTTGCCTATTCTGGTTTTTTTCCGTAGGCAATTTATTTCTCAAACTCACAAATTATAAAAAAATGAGTTGAAACCATCTAAACAATGATTGTCAACTTCAATTTTTTACATTTAATATATTCACTTTTAAAAAAATTAGCGTGACGCTCATGAAATTTTATCGCGCCCTGCCCATGGTGTTCACAAAAACTGCGCAAATGCACACTTTTTTACAAAGATTTTTTTTCGCTTTTTCACTTTTGTAATAATTACTTTCCTTACGTTATTTACTTTATTTAAATGCAAATTGAAAACCAGTAATATTACTTGAATTAAAAAAAAGTGACGCTCAATGCAAATTGTGGGGACAACCTTTCTTTGCAACACCAAATTCGCACTAATTCAGTTTTGACGACTATAAGAAATAAAAACACAAGAAAGAAACTCAATAATTCGAAAACTGTCATTAAATGTTGCCTATTTACTTTTTTCTGGATTTTATTTAATTTTGTTTACTAAAAATTCTAACGGGGGACACATGCTTTTGTATGGACGGTGTCCGAGGGGGAAACAAAACACCATTCAGAATAAACAAAAAAACAAACATACAAATTTGACAATTACGTTTTTTTGTTACATATTCCTCGCTGATCACTCTCAAATTTTTTATTTTTTTTTTGTTGTTTTTTTTTTTTTTTACCTAAAATAGTAGTGTAAAGTGCGGGGACACAAAAATTGCGTTTTTGTTGAAATTGACCCATATGAGTCTTGAATCAACTTTATGTCGCTAAAACATTTACACTGCTTACAAGATTTACACACATTTAGTAATGTTCAATGGTCTAACATTAGTTTTTTTTAGGAGGTTTAACCTTGTTGTTATTCTCAACAATCATCTTGACATGTCAGTATTAGTTTGCCTTAAACTTTTTAATGTACAGGTCACAAGCACTGTAATAAAAAACAAAATTATATTCAATTCTATTTATTAAAATGGAGAGAGAAAAAAAATACCTTAATTACAACAACTTAAACCGAACTGAGTCACTAAGCATTTGAAAAGGGTCAGTGGTGCAATAAAATCTCAGAAAATATTATTGAAGCTGCAATTGTAGGAAATTGTTTTATTATTTCTAAGTTTTTTTCTTAATTTACTTTTCTAAATTCAACAAGTACAACCAGTTTTTTTATGGCTGTTTTATGGAAGTTTTTTTTTACCCCTTTAACAAATCGTTAAATTTTGTAAAATATATTTTTTTTGTCTGGTTAGATGGAAACACATCGAAAAACTAATTAAATTTGTTTGTTGATGTTTTCAAAATAATGTGTTGGTTGTAAAAATTACGTTTGTAATAAAAATAAAACACACACACACAAACATACGAACAAACATATAAAAATTAAAGTCATGACACAGTGTTATTGAACATGTACTTGAGTTTTAGTTTATTGGGGTTGCTGGTCCATCACTATTATCAGTTGGATCTTGTATAGTTGCAAGAAAAATCAAAATATAGATGCTGGAAAAAGTGAGTTTTTCCTTTTCTTTAAATTGTAATTGAGCGGTGTTTATTTGTATGAACCCCGATATATTTGTGATAAGATTGTTAACAATATGTTTAAGTACTTTATTATAAAGTGTGTCTCATTAAGAATGCACTTTTTCATTTTAAATCAGAAAATTTTTGTAATGCAGACATGTTCCGATTAAGTATGACATAAAATATTTGACAAATGGCCCCCACGCCATTACTCGATTTAAGAAATTTTTCATGAATTTTTCACAGAGATGTTGCAGTATTTAAGGTACTTGAGGTTAGAAATATTTTCTTTTTTGTTCGCAGAAAAAAATCTAACGACTTTTAAACTAATGATCAGTTGACATCAGAGGCCGAATTACGGCATTCGAACGTGATCGAAATTAGGAAATTCTTATTAGAATCTCTTTACCTAAAGCACAGCGAACTCGATCGTTCGAGTAAAATTTCGATCGATATCGAATGCCGTAATTCGGCCCCAGACTTTCTTGAGATAATTTGGTATGGAAATTGTTGCTGCGACTTATGAGTTGTTTTATGCGCGGTGTAGCAAGTGGAGCCGTCTTGTTGAAACCACATGTGATCCAGATCAAGGCAGTCCAGTTGAGGCTACAAGAATTCCTTTATCATCTTTCATCTATCTATATATATAAAAATCAATGTGTGTTTGTACGTTTGTATGTTTATATGTTTGTATGTTTGTTTGTGCTTTATAGACAGTTAAACGGCTAGACCGATTTCCTTGAAATTTTCACAGAATCTTTCTGTATGTCTGGAAGGTGCTATAGGCTATACTTTGGTTTGAAATTGTAAGTGGGCGGGGTGCCACGCCCTATTAAAGAATAAGTATTAAATATTATACATCACAAAAGTTAATGCAGCTAGAGTCTTCAAATTAACTACGGTAAACTTTGACATCCACACGAACATTTGGGTAAAAAAAAAGGCGGACCTTCAATAGTAGGCGTGGCCACATGAATTAAATACTAAATTTCGTATATTTGGAAAACGATATCGATTAGAGTACAAAAATTTTGCAAGAGCAACTTTGACACCCAAATGGGTACATTAGAAATAGTGGGCGTGGCAGCTCTCATATGAATTAAATACAAAAATTCGTATATCTGGGAAGCGATAATAGTTAGAGTACCCAAATTTTGCACGAGAAGCTTTGACATCTATATGACTATTTTGATAAGAAATGGATGCTTTAGTAATAGTGGGCGTGGCACCTGTCATATCAATTAAATACAAAAATTCGTATATGTGGGAAGCGATAATAGTTAGAGTACCCAAATTTTGCAAGAGACACTTTGACGTCTATATAATTATTTGAGTAAGAAATGGTTGATTTAGTAATAGTGGACGTGGCACCTGTCATATGAATTAAATACAAAAATTCGTATATCTGGGAAGCGATAATAGTTAGAGTACCCAAATTTTGCACGAGAAGCTTTGACATCTATATGACTATTTTGATAAGAAATGGATGCTTTAGTAATAGTGGGCGTGGCACCTGTCATATCAATTAAATACAAAAATTCGTATATGTGGGAAGCGATAATAGTTAGAGTACCCAAATTTTGCAAGAGACACTTTGACGTCTATATGATTATTTGAATAAGAAATGGTTGATTTAGTAATAGTATGCGTGGCACCTGCAAAATAAATATATTTTTGAACTATAAAATTTTTATTTCATTACGATGGGGGTGGCGAAGCACACCGGGTATTAGCTAGTGTTCCTATAAAACATGCCGTTCACATTTACTACAATATCGGCCTCATTTTTAAGAAGCTTAAGCCCCAACAGGATCCCTAATCAATGCTCTCTCCAGACATTTAAGCGTTTTGGATGCATTTGTTTCTCATGGATCGCATGAGGAATTTCCGAGCCAAAAATTCGAAAATTTTGTGTATTCACGAAGCCATCACTTCATGGGAAGAGAAAATTTTTTTTTTCAAAAATTTACATTGACCTAACTTTGTTCCATTATCCACTTAACCAATTGCCGGCATTTTCTATGGTCTACTCTTTTAAGCTGCTACGTAAGCTGAATTTTATACGCGTGAAAGTATAATATTTTGTCAATATTGGCTGCATAGTGCTTCGTGAAATTGCAAGTTGTTGAGAATGATGGCGATTTTATTTTCGTGTTTTTTCCGAAACGCTCGCTTACAGCAGCTATGTTTTAAGGAAGCACAGGAGTCTTACTGTCTATAGCCGACGAAATTTGTTCAAATTATTTGAACACTTTTTGATTGGTTCACACAAATTAGTTGCATTTTCTCCACTGAAAATATTTCGAAGTTTGCGAGCAGTATCAGCATAACTTTTCAAATTTTTTTTAATGATAATCGAAATAATCATATGCGACAGCTGTAAAATTTCAGAGTTGCCACTTGACGAAAAAATTGCCAATATAATCAAAAAAGTGCCTTCATACTGAGACACTCTTTTCAGCTACATATTTACAAAGAAATCATTAAAGATAAAATAAAAAGGTTACACAGGTTAGTTATTGCTTATTACACACGTAAATAAACATAACAAAAATGATACATTAAAGTAGTAAAACAGAATTATTAAGAATTTAAACATCCAAAATAGTTGTAGAGTTTTTCAGCTGACGTTTCATTTTTATAATAATTTTTAGATAATTGATATATTGTTAATTGTGTGTTCGTTCAAGTAGTAATTCCAGCAGCAAAACGTGTTACTCTTAAATATTACGCCGACAATAAACGTATTTTTTCAAAGATTAAAGTTAACCTTATTTCGTATGAGAATAGATTCATGGGAGAGCCTTAAAAAGATCTTTTTAGACAAAACAAAAGAAAATGTTTCTGCGTAGTTATGAAGTGATCAATGAGAATGATCTAAGAGTATTTCAAATAAAATAAAAATATGGAAAAACTATTCGAAGAGAAGAAGTAGGATTTTGGAATAATATTTGGCGAAGAAAAACTTAAAATTTGCAGACAGATACAACGGAATAAATTAACTTCACTTATTTGGTTAGGCTAGGCGGAAAAGAGGTGCATTAAAAGTTTAAACCTATGAAAGTTATAAACGTATGCCTAATTGGCATGTTGTGAGCTCTGAAGGAATAAAAATTCTTCTAGTAGAAGCTAAATCCCAAACTCAACTAATTCTTCGACTAGAACAAGAACCCAATCATTTTAATGCATTTCCTTTGGATATTCCAGTTTAAATTCTTAAGGTATTTCATGTTCAGCATAGTGTTCACGTTATTGTTGTCACATCTAATACGCCCAAATGCAGGAGATTAGTAAACGAAGTGTTCTTAAGTCTTAGGGCCGTATTCATAAAAAATATTTTAGGTTTATTGAAGGCTTATTTGACAAATTTCTCTACAACATCTGTCAAATAAACCTTTAATAAACCTAAAATATATTTTATGAATACGGCCCTTATACTTTTCTTCTTCGCATGCTCTACATGTCATTTCAGCCTACAGTTCTACGCATGCTAGATAACTTCCCTAAGCCATGTGACCTGTTACTAAGTTTCGGCCTATTTAGTATCAAAATCTCCTTTGATTTCTTAAGATTTAAGTCCCCCGATAGTATGTAAGTCAATACTTTTCTATCGCCCAAAATTTTTTTGATCATCCGGTAAGGTTTCGCATTTTCCAAGGTAATAAAGGGTCCGCCAAATAAATTTTTTTTCAATGCTACAAAAAAAGTGTAGCTTCGGCTGTGTGGCACGTAGCGCCGTCCTGTTGAAATCGAATGTTGCCAATATCCTTCTCTTAAATTTTTGTGAACAAAAATTCGTTCAACATGGCCCGATAACGATCGATATTGACTACGGCCACTTCTTGCTCATTATCGAAGAAAAAAGGGCCCAATTATTCCTCTGAACCAAAATCCGCACCAAACAGTGACTCGTTTTGGGTGTATCGGCTTTTCAATGTATGCGTGCGGTTCTTCTGTGCCCCAAATGCGACAATTTTGCTTGTTTACATACCCGCCAAGATCAAAATGAGCTTCATGTGAAAAGATGATTTTTTTTGGCAAAATCGGCCAAAGTAATGTCGCAATATTTCCAGCGTTGTTCAAGCGTATACACAACCATATTCGTTCAGGGGTAGGATAAAACTAATTATCTGTCAAATCAGTCATGAGCTAAGTGTTACCATTCACGAAATAAGCACTAGTTGTAAAAAAAGTTAAATGGCGGACCCTTTAGATGAGTTCTTAAATCCATGCGACTTATTGTGGATTTAAGAACTTATCTGGCCTACTAGAACTGAGTTGGCCTACTCAGTTTCAAAATCTCCTTCCATTTCTAAAGATTTGAGTCCCCCGATAGTATGTTAGTCACCTTACCGATAACAGTATTTTGCCATATTGTTACGTATTCTTCTATCGCCCAAAATTGTTTTGATCATCTGGAATGGTTTAGCATTTTCCAAGGTGATAGTAACGAATTATCATCAGATTTTGAAAAATGTTTAGGCTTTTTCCGCAGACTACCGCATTGTAGTATATTCCAAGATTCAACTTATGAGCTTTTTAGGACCCAGATTACCGATTTGCTATCCTTAAAGATATGAATCGGATATTTGTCAGCAATCTCCCTTAAACATTTAATAGCCATAATCTCAGCATGGAAAACAGTATTGTGATGTGGTAGATTGATGAATTTACATCTGTTTCGGTTAAGGTCCAAGGAACCCATGACTAGGTTTTATTTATTGTTATATTTTTTTACTTTCAAACACGAAACGCTCAAAAATCCTTGCAGAATAAATTTTGACTGCAAAGCCAATACAATTTTATTTATTACCCCATTCCTAATATTACTAGTGCGTAAATCTAGTAATAAGTTCCAAATATGTAGACTAGAATTCTTGAAATATACTTAGTGAGAATTTCTGGTTCCAGAGTCTCTTTATGATTTCATGTTTTTACCGCTAATGCATGATTAATATTTAAGGGATATAAATGCTCAGTAGTATTGGTAAAGCCTCAACATTGAACAACTGTTTTATTGAACTGATTTACAAAGGAAAACTTAAACATTATCAAACACTTTTTGAAATCATAGAAAATACAGGGCGATTAAATTTTCAGGGCCGATGTTGATTTTGAATACAACACAAATTTTTTAGGAAATTATTGTCATTTCTTTTTTTTTTTATAATAGTATTGGTATGGTTCAGTGATGTATCGGCACACCTCCATCCGTTGGTCCAAATTTTCAATGACAATGTTGATGTTCAATTGTTGGGCACGATGATGAAGCGAGGTTGACTGCTCTTTTGCCACACTATCGAGAAAAACAGCAATGTTTTCCGTTCAAAGAACTAAGAAGGCATTCATAGATGTTCTCACATTTCATACAGACCTGTTTAGCTGAAATTTAAATATTTTGTACAATTCTCTCGATTGTGGACGAATTTGAACGATTTTGTTGACCAAAAGAATCACAAAGTGCACGAAATGCATTTTGATTTGAAGGACCATTTTCACAATAAGCCTGAATAACTTTAACGCGTTGTTCGATTGTGTATCTTTCCATGGTTCAAATTGAGTTATGCTAGGCGCACAATTGGGACGAACGACGAATTTTTCGTCGCGAATATTCGTCATCAAAAATAAAATTGTGGCGTCAGTCGAAGTTCGCTATACGCGGCAAACTCTGCATTAGATTTATTTCTATTTCTTACGCCGGCGAACGACGAACAAATTGATACAAGGTGACCATTTTTTTTTTATTAAATTTGGGTTTACTTCTCAACTTTTTAAGAAAATAAAGTTAGTGTTTACTTTAATAATTGTTTTATTTTTTATTTTAAAACATTTAAAATAAGTATAAAAAAGTTATGTACAAAAATTTGTTTTTATTTGTGTTTTTGCAAATTTTAAGTTTATTAAGTGATCCTTTTTTCATATGGTCACACTATTAGCTTTTATACAAAAACGAAATTTTTATTATTGTTTAATGCACGTACCCACGACATTCTTTGCAAACGTTTGCTTATACGTAAAAAAGTTTTTACTATGACAGAAATTATATTTATTATGTTGTTGAGTTTCACAAAAAATTTAATTCTTCATTATTTTTGTTTTTTCTTTGCACAAACACTAAACAATTTTATCAACTATAAAAGATGTTACGTTTTCGTCGTTGTTGTGCCTCACACGATGTGTTGGGCGAAATTCGTCGTTCGTCCCAATTGTGCGCCGAGCATTAGTCTGAAATTGAAAAATTTCAAATGAAGTGCAGAAAAAAATTTGACGTCTTGGTGTAGTTCACATTCAACACCGGCCCTTAAAATTGAACCACCCTTTATGTATATTTCAACTTTAACACTTTCTAACGTGTAAACACCATGCGGAAAAATAAAACAAATACAACTATTTTATTGACATTAAAACAAATACAACATTGATTCATTTCACCGAATTTCTCAGAAATCGTCTTAAATGCCTTCTCATAGACTCAATGCATCACATTTCAAGCCAACATTAGGTAGTTCTTTTGTAATTTGTATAAATTTATTAACACTTTTCTATGAAAAAAAATCTAAATAAATAAATAAAAACTTTCTTTTTTTTAACAACAAAAATTAAAATATAAAATTATTTGTAACACAAAAATTTCTATCGTTAAATTTGATTATTGTTATTGTAAAATTTTGATTAGAATTTTCTACTTCCGTTTTTGTTCTTTATTTATTTATTTTTTTTTTTTTTAAGTTAAATTCTTAACTCTACTACAACATTGAATCGAATTCTGGCTCTATTCATATGGAAATGTGTTGATTCTATTTAAATTTATTCTTTTTCTTTTCTTGTATAGTCTAAAGACTATAAGCATTTTTTATGTGGTTTTTATGGCTAGTGTTGATAATATTATCTTTTCTTGTACAGTATTATCTTTTAACTTCCCTAGAGGTTTTTGTTGTTGTTTTTTTATATTTATTTTTCAATATTGATAAATATTTTTTTAAACTACCCAGAGAGATTAAAGAAGTAAAGCAAAAAATAATAAAAAAAAAATGTTTGTTGTCATAATTTGTTACTTAAAGTATTTTGTGTGTTTGGTTGTATTTTATTTTAGTTGTGTTTAAAAGTTATTTATTTAATATTTTCAGGTTTTTTGTGTTTTGTTGCTATGATATGAGATGACAAATTAATCCCTTTAGAATAGAAACACACAAAATTATGTTGTTTTAAAAATGTCATTTCGTTACCAAGAGAATGATATTTTGTACAGCAATTAACTATAACAGGGGTTCTAAATGTGGGGCAAAGGCTCTAACGCCTTACACAGAACTCACAGAGTTGGAGCCGCAAGCGTTGTGTTTTAGTCTGTTTAGCGCCAACGCTGAAGTGCTAACATTAAATACTCTTATTTAATTGTTTAATTTTCATTTGCTTTTTTTTTGCCTCCGAACAATAAAGACATTTTGATTTGCTTGCAAAGTGTATAAAACTTTAACAAAAATATCGTAAAATTGTCTTAAGAGAAGAGCATAATAACACGCATTAATTAAATCATAATTTTTAATTGAAACTATATTGCAATAAATTTCTATTAAAACTGTATTAAAAAATTAATAAAAAGTCCTAGAATTTTTAAAAATTATCTTAATAATTTTAATCTGCTGAATTACAATTTTTTAATATTAACCTCCCTATTTTACATGATTAATCAAAATTGTATTGTAATTCAAGTTTAAGAATAAATCAATTAATAAATTAATTAAATAATTTCAAGCAATAATTTCTTCTGTGTAAACATCAAATAGATTCTATCTCACCAGTGATTTCTGCCACATAATTCAGATGCTAATTTGTCTATCATCAGTGTCGTCAAGATCTTCTGATAGACTTTCTTTGTGATTCCTCTTCTAATGCGGGTTGATTACTGCTTAATATAACCTAGTATCATGTTGAATAAAGTTTAAACAGGGTAGGTAGTATACTTTCCCGCCGTTCGCCAGTGTTTACACCAGTTGGATTGTTTAACATGCGTTCAAACATTTTTCGACATGTTTTATTGCATTACAGATCTTTGATAAGTTTGAGGAGTTTAGGAGGTCTCCTCTCGCAAGTGGTGGATTGTAACAAATTATTTGGCAAAGTTGATAAATATCAGATACAGCAAAGATCACTATTCCACATACTCTATGATCGGTAGGTTATTTGTATGATCAGTGCAAGAGCTGTGTAGTGTAAACTTGATACTTTCGAAGATCTACTGCAATTAATGATGACAGTCTAGCATGGAATATTCACTGCATTAAGTTCAGTTGTTGTGGATGAAAAAGAAAAGAAAAATGGAAATAAGAATGGAATTTCTGAACTACTAATCAGAATTATTTAATTGAGAGGCAAATTAGCAGTCTTGAGATGAAGAGTCGGACTTTTAGAATGGCCGACTTCCTAAACGCAAGTTGCATTCATAATTTAAAAAAATGCGTATGCATTGCTAAACATGACTTAAGTGCAACCTTGCGTTGCAGAGATTTTTTTTGCATTTTATCGGCATTTAGGAACGCTCATGGATCCACTTTTTGTCTCTGCAATATAAAGTGTTTAATTATTTAAATTATTAGTCTGTGATTTAAATAAACTCTATCAATTATAAATAATTTATTAAAAATAAACAAAGAAAATACTAACTCAGCCATTGCAGCTCAAATGATGCGCGATTTTGACAGCTGATACTTAGTAAAATGAGTTGCCAAACGATTAGGAACATTGGACATTGCTAGAAAGTTTACATATGCGTTTACGAAGTGTATGCATTGTAAATATGCATTGCAACTTGCGTTTAGGAAGTCGGCCAATATAATAAGATTATTACTATGCAAGGTGGGCCAAAAGAAGTCATCCGATGTTGTTTGGCTTTCATTTGTATTCTAAATGAAAAACTTCAATTCTGTTATTTGATTATGTTTATTTGAACCCTTGGAATTTTATTGGTCAAGTCGAGAAGATGATATCGGCCAAATGGGCGCCGTCACACGTTTTATGGCATTTTTTATCACTTCAGCGAGAAGTTCGGGTGACAGATTCTTGCAGTCGTGTTGAATGTTGTCCTTGAAGGCTTCCAGGGTGTCGGCCTTGTTTTGTTAATCGCCAAAACGAGAGATGATGCTACCCGAGAACACCGCCTTCAGAATATTGGTTGTGGCTCGCACAGTGTGTGTCGTTGCTCCGTCCTGTTGGAACCACATGTCCTCCAGTTTTAATTCGTTCAATTGTGGCAGAAAAAAACTCAGCTAACATGGCCCTCTAGCGCGCCTCGTCCACTGTTGTCGTTTGACATGTAGCGTCCTCGAAATAATATGGCCCGATGACTCCTTCAGCGCGAACAGCGCACCATGCAGTCACTTTTGTGTGGGTGTAATGGCACTTAGATAATTACTCGTGGATTTTCGATGCCATAGAAGTGATAGTTTTGATTGTTCACGTACCCGCTGAGGTGAAAATGAGCCTCATCGCTTATTGGTGATTTTGGTCGAAAAATCGTCGACTGTGGTCTTGAGATTGAGGATGGCTTGGGCGTAGGTTACACGCGTTTGGCGGTCAACAGGCAGCAGCTGATGCACGGACTGGACTTTGTACGGAAACATGCGCAGGTCTTTGACCAAAATTCGCCTTAGGGACGACCGGCTAATGGCTTATTGAAAGGCACGGCGTCTGGTCGATTTTTATGGCGACAGCTCGACATCCTCGACAACAGCGGCGATATTTTCGGCAGAACGGGTGCTCCGGGGCCGGACACTCTTGGCAGCGTCTCGTGTGGTCCCATACTCCTCAAGGTTGGTGGACAAACGGCGCAGTGTTTGTCGGTGCCGGACGACCGGACAATCGACGACGGAATTTGCGCTACGCAAACACCACAGACGAGTTGTTACGCACAAAAATTTACACGATTATTCCGCGTTCTTGGGGAGTGTATCGCTCTATGACTTGTATTCTACATCTGTCTAGTTTTTAAAAGTCAAAACAGATTTGACACTGGCCGCCATTTGCAAAAATAAGAGCATCTTCCAAAAGGATGATTTCTTTTAGCCCACTTTGTATTATAGGAAAATATTTGGGTTTAGGTTCAGATACGGCAGGCTTCTTTGACTACTGACAAAATTAAAAATTTCACTTCGATGAAAATTCCTTTTTTAATAAAAATGTTTACAAAAATTCTTCTTGTTGGAGAGTTCTTGAAATTCTGCACCACCAAATTCAGACTTGAGTGTTGTAACTAGTTTTTTCATATAAAATTATTGTTAACATTTAATTTTCACACGTTTTCTTTAAACCGTTTTTAAATTACATCATCTGTTAACGCCTGTTTAAAATTAATGTTCAATAATTAAATTTTTAATTAATGTTCAATAATTAAAAAATTTTTTTATTACACTTTATGATATTATAAATATATTTTTTATTTAACAAATAAGAATATTTGTTGCGCTTTCAACAGTTACACGTCAAACTAAAATTATTTTAATTGATTTAGAAGCAAAACGATTCGTTAACTGTTGGATTACAGACGGTTTAAACAATTATAAAAAAAACGTGTAAAACAAAACAATTAAAATTACAAAAGCTAAAATTAAGATTTAATGAGCTAAATAATACACATAAAGTGTTTAGATATAACGTAGTCGCTTTAAGTCAGGAAATAAAGAGTATAAAAGGTTGATTAGGGTTTCGAAAGAACACTTCTTTTTATTTTCTTAAACTTTAGATTTTTTCGAATATAACGCAAGGTTTTAAATAATAGTTTTTTATAAATTGTTAATTTATTAATAAATTATTTTTATTTAAGCATTTAATGAAAATTATTCCTAAATTCTATTATTATGCAATAAAATAAGACGGCTTTGTTAGATTGTCTTTGGAAAAAAATAGTACAGGGAGGCCTCGATTATTCGTAATTGTGGGACCGGAAGCATTCTGTGTAATCAATTTTTCCGGTTAATTGAGTAGCAATAATTAAACAATTTATTATGTAGTTTTTTTTATTAATTAACTGATGAATATTATTGAATTTAAAAAGTGATTCAATCATTCGAGGATTTTATGAACTTGTTCAAATAATATGAAGAAAGAAGAATATGAATAAAAATGTCATTTAATAAAAAATAAAAGACAAATTTAAAAATGAGTGATATGCTTCCCGAATTCTAATTTCACTATATTGAGTCCTTTAGTGATACGACAGATGATATGTTGCGTATTTTGTCGATTAGCACTCAAGCGGAGTCGATATTTTTATACGAAACGATCCTCCTCCACTTCCTAAGCACCTTTTTAAAGTCTGCCTAATGACAACTATATACCAATAATCACAATAAAGTAGATTGATACTACACACATGTCTGTGCAATATGTGCAGGCTTCAAAAAGTTGCTTTAGATCAACAGACGGCTATTGCTCAATCGACTCCCTTATTTCTAAAAATAAAGTACGCTCTGCATACACTTTAAAGGAAAAGTTGCACAATTTTCGATACTATTGGAGACTAAAATAAAGACATGCAGAAGAAGTAGTGAATTCATGGGTTAAACCCATGATAAATTAGATCAATTAAGGTGAAACATGCATGATTTTAACCTTAACGTGTCATTGGTGATCATGTGTTTATATGAATATATTCATAAACTGAAATTAAGTGAATTTCAACAAGTGCATGGAACACATAGATATTAGGTGAAAAGAACTAATGCTTCATAAGTTAATTTTGTTTATTTACATGAATTATGATATTTTGCATGCATTTGCATGTATTTTGCAGCACATCATTTATGACGAACTATTTTGGATTTAGGGAGGCATGAAGAATGCCTTCTTCTGTACTATTCATATCCAAGTCATTAAAAATATAATTCACAATAAAATAGAGCAAAATTCTTTCTCTGAGTTCTGAGAGTTTAAACAAATTTTAATGTGTACTGAAGTTGTTTATATTGAGAAGGACATACATATGTATGTTTGTTTATAACCAGAACAAATTATACGACGTTTAAAACTAATTCGAGACATTAAAACCGGTTTTTCGAATAATTCGAAAGTTTTAAAATTTTCAAAACCGGTTTTTCGAATAATTCAAAAGTTGAAAAATTTTCAAAACCGGTTAACAAACCGAAGAAATATAAAAACCTGGTTTTTCGAATAATTCTTAAATTGGTTTTGGGTACTCTTGAGCAGCACGTGAAAACGCTTACATTTTTTAATTAAAATGAATGTTCGAGTGCAGTCGTGAATCGGTAACATAAGTAGGACCACAAATAATAGGTTTTTTTCTAGTTTGATTTTATGAATTCACATGTCTATACCAGAAAATTGCAGTTAATCTATTACCTCAAACTCAAAAAGTTCTAGAACATCGCTTAAAACTAGCCTAAAACATAAAGCAGAGTCATAATCACAAAAGGCTTTAAGTGAATACCTCACAGTTTGTTTTATTAAAATTTGTTTCAAACACCGAACCGCGCTTAAGGCAAACCCTTTAGTTGATATTTAGCATTAAACTAGTTACAGAATTGCTAATGTAAATGGGTCACAAGTGTTTCTTACTGCAATGCAATGTGAACGGCATAAACTAGTTTTATAATGGTTTAACAGATTTAATAATGCGATAAAATTATCTTATTAAAAATCGTTCAATTCTAAAACTTAATATCCACTCACTATAATTGATTAGTAATTATTTCAACAATGAATTATTTAAACAAAAAAATCTATAAACATATTATTATAATTGCATTATATATTTAGTAGTTAATTGAAATATAATTGGGGTATGCACAAGAAGTATTGTATTGTCATAAATTTTTTCTTAATATAAAAATAAATTAAAAGTGTTGTTTGTTTGTTGTAAAATTTTTTTTAACTTTTTTTTAAAATTTTAAAAATTTCAAACATTATGACACTTAGTACATTTTATGAATTTACTAAATGTGAACTAAATTAACTTGTACCTAAAGTATGTAGTTTGTTAACAATATTATTAGAAACAAGTTGGAATATTGTTGTTTTTAATATATTTTTTTGTTTTAGCAACTAAGGCAAAATTATAAATTGTTATAAACAATTATAGCGTTTATACTGTTGTTGCCTCTGTTTGGCGGTTCTAAAGCAGAGTTTGCTGACCGTTAGTAGACACCTGCAGAATGAAGTACGTAATTCTGTGGCTCATTATACAACCTCATAAGCATTTAAGGCATAGGTGCCCACTTCGTCAATTGTTTATAACCCCACCTCTTTTGTTTTTATGCTCTTCAATTTAGTCGTCCATGAGACAGCGACGAGTGCACATACTTAGCGGTGCTGTTGATATTTATTCAAGTACAGTGCGTAAAAAAAGTATGATGGAATTAGAAAAATGTTTTGTTTTTAAAAGTCAAATTTTAAACTGCAAAATTTATTGACAATTTTTCTCTCACTAATACGGCTGCAAAACATTTTTGGGCATCTATGATTTAAGGTGTGTTTTATTTGTGTTAAAACTATGACACGTCTCTCTCCTATCACTGTTGCAATTTTCAGTAACTCAATAGGTATAACAGTGATGGCAGCATGGTGATCCTAGGATCAAAGTACCATAAAATAGCAGCAGTCTTTATTGCTACTTTGGTCTCTGTTGGCTTCTTTAGTTTTGCTAAAAACTTTTACTGGCGTATGCATAAAAATTATAACTTTGAAGCATAACAAAAATGTTTTAAAAATATGGAAGAAATGAACATGAAAATGTGTCCTTTGATATGAATGAAAAATTGAAAAACAATGCTAGGATTCCCATTTTCTAATTTCATTAAATTTTAACAAAAAAAGTAGTTTAAAGTCTAATCTGAGTATAGCGATAAAGAGTGTTGATTATGAAATCGGCTAATATCGGCTCGGCTAATATCGGAATAAGTTTCCAGTATTTTAAAATGTTTACAATTTAATTAAATTTCAAAATATTTTTAGGAAATTTTTTTAAACAGGGAAATAAATTAAAGCCAAAATAAATCATTTTCAATAAATTTCATATAAAAAGTTTAAATAAATATTAGTTTATAATTATTATTAATACAGGTCCTATTACACTGATTTTCTATGGAAATTCTATTGAGAAACCTTTGATAACTTTAATGCATACGGCACTCAGTTTGCAATAATACACCTTTAGAATGGAGTACACACTTATAGCACCGCTTAATAATTCACCAACATTTGTGATGCTTCTATTCGGCGATCTTTTTTTCAATCAAATAAATAAACATGACTTTTGTCTTAAAAAGTAAACAAAGCGATAAATAGTGACTTGACATTAAAATGGCATTCCTCATTTGAATATGTATAACCCGTTACAATATGCCTTGGTGAGGCTTAGCAAAGTTTCTTGGTTGTTTGTTATTATTATTTTTTTCTAAATACGAAAGTTATGCAAAATTTTTTATTTATGATTTGTTTTGTGCTAATTTCATTAAAAATGAACTCAAGCCAGAAATAATTAAAAAAAGTTATTTAAAAATTTAAAAATTTCGTATAAAAAAAATTATTTAATTTCTTTACATTTAAAAAATCTTACTTCCAAAATGTATACGCGATTTAACCGAAACAATTTTTTTTGCAATATTTTCTCCAAACAAATCATTTGCCAACAGACATTTTCGTTTTGTTAAACAGATCAATTTTATAAAAATCCGATAAGAGATGCAGGCATTTTGAGTTGCATTGACTTTTAGCAACATGTTTTCATCATTGTTGTCGTTGTAAATTCGGCTCCTGTTATAGTTGTTGCATTTATTTTGTTGTTAACCGAATCCAATCTAGATGGTGAAATAAAAAGGGGTTGAATCGATCCTAAAAATAGGTCAAATCCATTAAATTGCAAAAACTGTTAAATTTTTGTGAAAAACTAAATATTACCAGGGTTGCCTTTAATACTTCAGGATTAGAGACAACAAGTCATTGATAAAAAAATCATTGAAAAAAAAAAAATAAATTGAAAATAATTGAAATCAAAAGCTTAAAGATCAATACTTTTGCATACGTGTGTCTCACTTTACGAACCATTCCGATTGAGGTACTTCCAAAACATGCATTTCTAACGCATTTTAAATTACTTTTGTATGGTTTCACTTGTCTTGGAAGGCCCTTACAGTCAGTCGACTGCTATTTACTTTCAGGTTCATACGCATAGATCCACAATTCTTCACCTCTCAGGATATAAAACACATGTTTTAAAGCACCGCGATTGTATTTTTAAGCATTTCCTGCGACCCATTTGAACTCTTTTTTTTAGCCACCAGAAACGCTAACCTGGTAACATCTACGGCCAACAACATTATTTTCCTGTTAACAGCAATAACGTTTTAAAAGTATTTAACAAGATAGAAAAGCAACAACTTTATGAAAAACAACAAGATGAAGAAGAAGAAGAAAAATACAAACATAAACAACATCATTTAAAAATCGGTTATGTAGGTCAGATGAAATTAATAAATAAGCGAAAAACAAAATGTGTAAAGAGTGGAGCAAAAAGTTGTGTGCGAATTTGAATGAAAAATATTTTATTGATAGTGGAGCGTGTTGAAAGTCTTCGAAGAAAAAGTGGAATAATTTTATGGAATTAAGGTTACAAATTTGCTTGTTATTGGCTTGTCAGAGACAGTCTGAAATGAAACTGAATAGATTATCCTTAAAAGTATAAAATATAGACACATGACATGGCACACAATAAAGCATTATAATGTTACCTATTTTTGTCCAGATTTATTATAAAAAAAATATACAAATTAGTTCAACGAAATTTTGTAAACAAAAATTATTGACTGAGTCTTCAACTTAGTGCCAGCACGTCAACGGTGTCCTGCTACTTGCGAATTAGTCCTTTAAAGGTACTTAATACTATACTCGTTCATGTTGACGTTTACATAATGGTTATTTTTGCCTGCAATGCAGTGCAGTTTGGTGGTGAAGATCCAAGGACTCACTGGTATGTAAGGCTTCTTGAACTATTACCCTTTAGTACGAAACCAACCTATTCTTCTTCTATTTCTTAACTTTGATCAAGCTTTCAGGGCTTTAAAATCCTCCAAAGGGGAATGGAGTAGGGATAACCTTTTATGTGACTATAAAACCGTGATATAAATGGGCAGTTCCAAGATGGACTGAGAGTTTGTCCAGGGTGTTTTTTTCGATGATCTTGCATTATGTATCTCACGAGGAATTTCGGACGGTTTGTAACTCAATTTCTACACTGCTTTGTCGTTGTTAGTTGATCAATTTAACAAGGTTTTGTCACAGCTAAGTTTACTTTCTTTCATTACCTCCATTTGGATCACTTCGTATAGGGACCACTATGATAATTAACGGATGAACTAGCTAGTTGAATCTGTAATATTTCCAATACAGCATCAATCACAATTTTGCTAGGCATTAGTTAAAGCACTAGACATTTTTTAGAATGCTTAAAATAGGTAACCAGGTTTCATAACTCTAATACATGTCGCCAGAATGATAAATTTGAAGCGAAACGTAGCGTACAACTTTTAAACCGCAATCGTAGGGACATTTCAAAGATTTCTACAAAAGTCTGAATGTTCCCAATGCATGCGGTTTGACTTTATTATCTTGACTGTTGGCAAACTACCACGTTAACCTAAACATACGATCCAAAGTTAGGATAAATCCTTAATGGTATATCTTAAACACAAACTTGAGGAATAGGTCTATAAGTTATTTACAACCTTGGAAAAATGTTTAAAATATCTCGGCTGATTTTTTAAATTAAACCTTTGTACGTGTCCAGCCTTGATGTATTGTTAGTACGAGGTTTAAAGGTGCTACCAGCATCTCTGGCTACTTGAAGTCATAACTTGGGTGAACTTAAATTTTGATCAGAGAATATGTTCGAAGCAGACAAGATATCTATCTGGTAACACGGGAATCAATTAGCCCCTAGAACTTTTTTCAGACTGGTTATTGTTGAGGTCTTTTCGGAGTACAGCTAATGGCTGTGATCTATTTCCAAGCAAGAACACATACATATTTGGCGATAATGTTAATATTGACGCTCGACCTTGTGTTAAACTTCGGGCAGATTTCAATATTGCTGAGTGTTTTTGACTGCTCAACAGAAATAGAGAATAATATAATGACTGATGTTTGTAATAATTTATGTCTCAGGGTGCTGTTGTCTTTTCAACAGAAGTAGTTACGTGGTAACCTTAAATCTGATTATGTCGCTGATTGAAGTAATTATCCTCGTAGCAAAAAATATCAATGAGATTAATGTAAATAGAATTGCCAACTGTGATTATAACTGAGATGCACAACAGAGACGGATAGTTGTAAAGCCGAAACTCGCTGCCGATGCTAATGTTAATCAAACCACATTCATATCTACGTCCAAAGAATATCTGAGGGGTGAACATTTTAATTTCAACAAACGTTGGCGAGCATTGACTCTTTACAGAGATTTATTACACACTTTATAGTATATAGTATAATATTGCGAAAGTTATTTTGTGACATGCCAAAACAAAAATTTTAAATTTTTAAAATAAATTTAAAAATTTTGCGAACAAAAAACAATCCAAAGCCTTTTAACAATTTTAAGAAAATTTATGCACATTTGAAAATTACTCATATTAAAAACAAATTAAACAAACCAATTTTAATCTAATAATTGTGTGTGCATTTCTAATGACATACATACATATGATTGACACAGAAAAAAATAACACACCAGATTGGTAACCATAGTGCAACGATCAAAAATGTGATCTGTAGCTTTTCAATATAACTAATCTTCGATAAGCCATTTGATTTTGTTCTTGTGAAAAAGAGAGATTAACACACAATCAAGGGTTAAAGTTTTATCTACAATATAAACATTAACATTAACATCAAATATCTAATAAAAATGCGTTTCTTAAGGTGTTATTGTAGTGCTATTTTTTTCATACATATTTATAAAATGATAATGATGCTGCTGTTTGAAGTAAATTTATGTCATAAAATTTTTATTCCGAATGTTTTATCGTTGATTACATGTCTTGTATTGTTTCACAATTTTTTGGATTATTTATATGATGCACTGAGAGAAAAAGGGGTCATTACAATATAATTTAAAATAAATACACATGTATGTATGTAGTTTTGTTTCAGTAACAAACATTTATCCGGATACGAAAGCACTCTTATAGCATAGGAAGCAAGAATGACTTAAGAAATTTTTAATTGGATTTGTTTTTAAAGCACAAACTGGGGCTGGATTCATATAAAATCTTTCAATATAGTAAAAATAAATATTTCTTAAATGACAAATGGCACAGTTAGTGCAAATCGACCCCTGTGCGCGAAATTGTCGTATGTTACAAAAACAAAATTTTACAGAAGAACGTTTTTATTACTTTTAAATAAACTAAAACATAAATAACACTGCTACATACGATAAAATGACAGTGTTATCTTCATAACTAAAACTATTAAGTTAGATTCGGCAGCCGCCCAAAGGCATGGCTCACTTGGGTCTCGGAGGTGCCGTTGTGATAAACTAAAACAGTTATCGCTATAATATTTTATCAGCGAATGGATTAATGGATGTAGAACGAATTTGCATCATAAGTCGATTTCTAAAAAAACGTAACATACGATAATTTCGCGCACAGGGGTCGATATGTTTATAATAATTTTTCTTATTTAGTACAAAAAAATTTCACGATTTAGAAAAAAGCTCTTTAGTCATAAAGGATTGTTTCACTATTTATCAAAATTATTTTTTATAGAAAAAAAAAAAGTTTTGTTGTGTGAACAAATGGGAAATTTCTTTTGTAATACATCTGGAATAGTTTAAAACATCTGGTTAGTTTAAAACTAGCATGAAAAAAGTTTGCTTAAATTGCATTCAGTCGAAACGGAAAAAGTTTCGTTAAGATTTTTTGCATTGAATAATGTATAAAATTTTCTTAAATATTAAGTTAATTTAAAAAAATTCTCTGATAATTGTATTTTATTTAACAAATAAAGTTTCGTTAAGTTTTTTTAACTAACCAATACACAAAATTTCCTTAAAACTGTGATGAACATTAGGTCAAGTAGAAAAACATTTGGTTAAGATCACATTACTTAAAAAATTAAAGTTTCGTTAAGTTTGTAATACAATCTAAAAATATTTTCTTTTTTGTATTTTAAAAAAACATTTTTTAGGTTTAATCAATTTCAAAAAAGCTTAACAATTTGTAAAGATTTGTTAAAAAACAGTTTCGTTAAGTTTTTTTAATAGTGCAAAAATTTAACATGTTTTTCTGCATTAGAAAGAAAGTTGTCACCTTAAGACGGGTAGATAAAAATATTGCTTTTTATTTAATGAAATGTAAAAAAAATTCTCTTGCTAAACACATAAAGTTTCGTTAAGTTTTTTTAACTAACCAATATGCAAAATTTCTTTAAAACTGTAATGAACATTAGATCAAGTAAAATTTTTGCCAAAATAATATTTGGTTAAGATCACTTAACTCAAAGAATAATGTTTCGTTAAGTTTTCAATATATTCTCAAAATAAAGATTGTTTAGTATTCTAATAAAACCTTGTTTCATGTTCAATGAAATTAGAAAAAACTTGACAATTTGTAAAGTTTTGCAAAAAAAAAAGTTTCGTTAAGTTTTTTTAATAGTAAAAATAATATAAAATTTCTTGTACCTTTAAAAAAAAGTCATCTGCTTAAAACGAGTAGTAAAAAATATTGATCTTAGGGCATTTGCTGATGAAAATCAAGTTTCGTTAAGTTTTTTATTTTGTTAATATTAAAAAAAACTATTACAAGATTTTTATTAAAAGTCATTCCCGTATCGTAAATATAAAAAAAACTAATTGTTTAATACTTTTTGTTTTAAAAAAAAGATTCGTTAAGTTTTTTAAATGTCCAAAAATTCCTTAACAATGGTAGTTATAGTTAATAATGAACAAAATTAACTTAAAAAATTTAATAAATTGTTGTTATTAAAAACAATAAAGTTTCGTTAAGTTTTGGTAAACCCAAAATAAAAATTAATGCCATTGCCATAATTATAAAAACTTATTTTTAGATATAGAAAGGCAATTGTAATGAGAATTAAATATTATAGTTTCGTTAAATTAACAAAATTTAAAAAATTGTTAATTTATTTTATAAGATTACAAGTCTATAAGGTATTTTTAATCTAGAAACATGAGGAGTTTTTAAAACAATTTTTTTTAATCAAACCTGGTCAACGTAAAAGTTTTATTATAGTCTTTAACTTTTAAAGAACAAATCGTCGTGTGTTATCTTTAAAACATTACTTCTGTAAAAAAACATGTGTTGAGACATCTGACAAAATTTTAATTAGAGTGCGCTCTATTTTCTTCTGTTAAAACATGTGACATCAGCCGTTGGCAGAAATCTCTGCTGCTGCAAAGCAGACAGCGTAAAAGTACAATTTTGACAGACATGTAGATTTACATATGTTTCACAATTTTTAAAGTCAGATGTAAAAAACATGCCGTGTATTATAGCCTTAAACGAATTTAATAAAAGCTATAGTAAAAGGCTTTCTGTTATTTAATAAAAAAACTATAAGTTCTTTAAATTTCCGAAAATTTCGTATTTTTTTATCTGAAACATGGATCCGTCACGCTATGCCCTCGGAGTCCGAGCACTTTTTGTCTTGTTTACATACGCTCTCTGTTGCAGTCGCCTTTAAATTAAAGCCACTTTAATATCAGCTCTTTTTCTTTCATAGGGAACAATGGTTGTTACTTAATGTTGAATTTTAAAATAAAGACACTTTAATATCAGCTGTTTCTTTCTCATAGGTAAGAATGGTTAATACCTAACGATGAATTTTATTACCTACAAATTTGTCCGCAACAGAACAGAATGAAATGGAACACCAAACCACACATGCAGTAACAGAACAGCTGATTCATAACAGCACAGAACGTATAAACTAATTCTGGTGTTAAGGTGAGTAGTTTCATGTCTTTTTAAGTAATTTTAACCCACTATATTATTATATTTTTTTGCTACTCAAGTATTTATATTATTAAAGTGTGGAAAGTAAAGCGGAAACATTTTTTCTTTAATATATTAAATATGCTCATTCTTGTATTTATATTTCGTTGACATGTATAAACTTTTTTTTTTGTACAAAATATTGTTCACGAAATTTCTCCCAGTGCATAAAAAATACACTTAAAACTACACTCATACTTTTTAGCTGCCAATATTTAAATGTTCATTTTTTAAAAAGCATTTATTCCATCACTTGTTTTTCTCTTTGTGTATTGTTCCCCGCCAGGTGTTAATACAATTTCATATCGACTATTTAGGGCTTAAAACCTCACTTTTTTAACATAAATATTTATAAAACTGTGTTAGCTGCCAACTTTCACTTTGAGAAATTATAATTTAAGCTTAAAAAATAAATTTTTATTTTCTTATATGTTTCTCTTTATCATTCATTCTTCGTTTAAATTTAAAACCTTTTGTTAATGATGTGTGTTTGGCTGCATTTAAATATTTAATAATTATTAAAATGGGTTTTTAATTAAAAAGTTTGTAGATAACGCATAAAATGTGTGAGTGTGATGTTTTTTTTTTAAACAAATATAACATAAATAATTTAATTGAATATTATAACCAAAAAAATAGAAAAAGACAATATTTTGAAATATATTATTTAAATTTACTTTTAATTTAAAAAAGATATACATATATTTTTAATTATTTGAATTTATGATTTCTTTGGGGAATATCTATGGATTTATATTTATTGTTCTTTAGATTTTCTTTAGCATGACATTTCTATTGTTATTAACGTTTATATTGTTAATTAATTGTGAATCATAATTCATTTGTTATAAAAATAAATACAATTATTTTTTATCGCTATAAAGTGTTAAAATTTATATTCTATTTAGCATTTATGGCTCACGTTGTGGTTTTTGTTTAAAATAAATTACAATTTAAACATTTCAGAGATGATTAAAATAAACTATGTATTTACTTTTATGTACATATATGTATTAACTATGCATGTCTTTATTTAATTACAACGTATGATGTATGATCTGATTTAAAACTAAGGTCTTCATGAGTGTAAATGGAATATATTGTTCTCTTATTTGTTTTTATTATTATAAAATTTTAAGTTGGCAACACTTTTTTAACTGGCGGCCATTTTGTCAGCTGTCAAATGATTTATATATAGTACTAGCTAATACCCGGTGTGCTTCGCCACCCCCATCGTAATGAAATAAAAATTTTATAGTTCAAAAATATATTTATTTTGCAAGTGCCACGCCTACTATTACTAAATCAACCATTTCTTATTCAAATAATCATATAGACGTCAAATTGTCTCTTGCAAAATTTGGGTACTCTAACTTTTATCGCTTCCTAGATATACGAATTTTTGTATTTAATTCATATGACAGGTGCCACGTCCACTATTACTAATGCATCCATTTCTTATCAAAATAGTCATATAGATGTCAAAGCTTCTCGTGCAAAATTTGGGTACTCTAACTATTATCGCTTCCCAGATATACGAATTTTTGTATTTAATTCAAATAACAGGTGCCACGCCCACTACTACCAAAGCATCCATTTCTTATCAAAATAGTCATATAGATGTCAAAGCTTCTCGTGCAAAATTTGGGTACTCTAACTATTATCGCTTCTCAGATATACGAATGTTTGTATTTAATTTATATGACAGGTGCCACGCCTACTATTACTAAAGCATAAACTTCTTATAAAAATAGTCATATAGATGTCAAAGCTTCTCGTGCAAAATTTGGGTACTCTAACTGTTATCGCTTCCCGAATATACGAATTTTAGTATTCAATTGCTATGAGAGCTGCCACGCCCACTATTTCTAATGTACCCATTTTTCCCGGAAATGTTTATTTGGGTGTCAAAGTTGCTCTTGCAAAATTTAAGTACTCTAAACGATATCATTTTCCAAATATACGAAATTTAGTATTTAATTCATGTGGCCACGCCTACTATTGAAAGTCCGCCTATTTTTTACCCAAATGTTCGTGTGGATGTCAAAGGTTACCGTACTTAATTTGAAGACTCTAGCTGCACTAACTTTCGTGATGTATAATATTTAATACTTATTCTTTAAAAGGGCGTGGCACCCCGCCCACTTACAATTTCAAACCAAAGTATAGCCTATAGTACCTTCCAGACATACAGAAAGATTCTGTGAAAATTTCAAGGAAATCGGTCCAGCCGTTTAACCGTCTATAAAGCACAAACAAACATACAAACACACATTGATTTTTATATATATAGATAATTTGGCAGTAAAACATGAATATACTGCCGCATAAATAGTAATGCGTACTTTCGGTGAATGGGCCCTAAGCAAGATTGCCGTTGATCCCGATTTTCATAAGCCAATTATGTTTAGCCGTGAAGCTCACTTTTATTCGAAAGGATATGTTTAATAGGAAAACTGCCGTATTTAGAGTGATGACAATCCTCAAATGTATGTTGAGACATTATCACATTCATCTACTGATGGGCTGGTGGAATCATTGATCCGTACTTCTTTAAAAACAAAGCTGTTTAGAACGTTACAGTCAATGTTGAACGCTATAGGGCCATGATAACTGAACTTATCGTTTACCAATTAAACAACCATGACATACAGGAGCTGTGGTTTCAACTAAACGACGCAATATGTAACACAGCTTCTGCCACAATCGATTCATTGAAAGAAACGTTTGGTAACCGCATAGTTTTACATTTCGGACCCGTAAATTGGCCCCCAAGCTCGAGCGATTTAACGACTCGAGCGATTTTAGACTATTTTCTGTGGGAATATGTGAAGTCGCTTGTCTACGCCCATACGCTCGAAACAATTGACCACTTGAGGGACAACGTGCGCTGCCTTATCAACGATATACGTCCGCAAATGTTGAAAAGATTGGGGTTTTACCCCACCACCGCCACCACCGGTGGCGGTCATATGTCAGAAGTAATATTTGATTAATACTGCCAGAAGATTATTTTTTGAATAAAGTAAATTTTATGTCAATTGAAAAAAAAAATTATCTTTGTTTAATCTAAGTACGTGTTAGTTGCAATGACATACTAGAAAATTTAGCGCAAAAGAAATGTTAGCTTTCTGCACACCTGCTCTATGTTAACTTTGACTACTCCTTTTGTGCACAGTCCTCCCTGTAATCAATGTGATAAAAAGGAGTACAATCTAATTTGTTATTTGTGACAAGGCTATCAGCCACAGTCGCCAACAAAAAATTTTTACAAACTCTCCAGGCATACTTTTAAGATTGAGTTCTTATTCACCAATGCTTAACCCAAATGAAATTATTTGGTTCAAAATCAAACATAATAGCGGAAATCACCCTTCGTTGCAAACGGATCATGCAAATGTTGCAGATCTTGCAATTCTAGTATATATTCTATTGCAAACGCTACTTTTGAAAATTTCCAACTGTTTTTAGTATTGGAAATAAGTGCTTGTGTGGGAAATGTAATTTTAGTGTATATTATTTTTGTAGTGTTCTGATCTATTTACAACGAAGGGTGATTTCCGCTAATGTAAAGGCAATGCTGAATATAGTAAACGTTAGACCTGTAGGTGAGCAGAGGCTTGTTTTTTAAGAAGATCCCAGCAAAAACTAGGTAATGACTTGTTGCTCTTACTAAACAACATACTTTTCAATGAATATTATACATCGTCTGTCTTACGAAGAAGTGTTTTAGTAATGACTTGATTTTTAATGTGATACATTAGTACTTATTTTTTGACATTTGCTTACATACACACACAATACCATTTCTTATTGCGAAATTTGTTAGAAGTCATTCAAATACATAACTTTTTATAATTCTCATTTAGTTTAATACACTAAGAGCATAAGTAATAATGTTTAAAGCAAAGCAAAGCAGTTCATAAGCAAACTGTTGACTTAAGGCTGGGGCACAATGAATCCGTCGTCCGTCAAACTTCAACTTTTTCAACTGACAACTAATTTAAAATACATGTTTTCTTATGAGTGTTGTCACATTCAGTACGTCTCCGTCAACGCAAAGTACAAAAGTTGACCAACTTTTAACTTTTGACGTACGTCGAGTACTTTGACAACCACCATATGGTTGTGCGCAAAAAGCGAAGTCAACCGGCTTTACAGCAGCCGCCGTACTTTTTTGTGATGCATGAGCCGCCACAGAAGCATACAGTTGTTTTCGGTTCAAAACTCTTTTTTTATATATAGATTGTATGAATTTAAAGCAAAATTGACATTTTCTTAAAAAAATATTATTTTGTTTTATTAATTTTTTGTTATTGTGAAGATAAGTAAAAATAAAATTATATAAATATTATCGGCCTTCAGCCGCCGCTGTTTGTTTTTGACTTGTCGCAGCAGTCAACAATTTAACTTGACTTATGATCCGTCAACACAAAGTACTGATTGTGCCAACCCCACTCTGTCAGTACGTTGATGTCAGTTGAAAAAGTTGAAGTTTGACGGACGACGGATTCATTGTGCCCCAGCCTATATAGTTTTTCACTGATTTGTGAATTCCAAAATAATTCCAGTTTGCTCTTTTCATATAAACGGTTTTTCAAAATGCACGCTACAAAAGTAGACCGATGGGAACAGCAAACGACGCCATATTTGTTGCCGCTCTTTAGACATTTCTCTGCAGTTAGGTTTGCCATTTCATGATGAAAAGATATACAAGCCAACAACGAGTCGAAATTATTAAAATTTACTGCCGAAATTCGGAGTCAGTGGCGCGTCTAGTGGAAAATTTTAAATCCACAGGCACAGTACAAAATGTTACCGTGCCAGTGAGACAAAGAAGTGCCCGTAGTGTCGAGAATATTGCTGCCGCTGAGGCTTCAGTTGAAGAAAGCCCAAATGTGTTTCTCACACGTCGTTCTCAAGCGTTGGGCATCTCTGTGATGTCGTTGTGGCGAATTTTGCGAAAAGATCTTAGCCTACATCCTTACAAGATCAAATTAACGCAATAACTGAAGCCGCTTGACCACCAGAAGCGTCGTATGTTCGTGAATTGGGCTGAGATTCTATACAATATGAATGGTACATTATACAAAAATTATATAATTAAATTTTCTCATTTTCAAATAAAAATTTCTCAATTTTGTTTGGAATTTTCTCATTTTGAAATGAAAATTCTTAATTTTATTTGGAAATTTTTTAATTTCAAATTAAAAATTCTAATTTTAATGAAAACCAGGTAATGAGAACAGGTAGCTGTTTTGCAGCTCACTTGGGTCCATCGTATTGATCCCTTTATGATACCTGAATAGAACAGAAAGAATAGAAAAAAATGCAAACAGACCAGAGTCTCTGTCGTAAATCGAACCCTTTAACCCCAGACTAGCAGACCAGCACACTATTAACTAGTCCATCGGGACATTCTTGTACTTTTGTCAAATCAAATTTAAATATTTTTTGATAAAAAAAATACCATAAATAAGGGGTTTCCCCTTTTAAAATTTTGTGAGGGCCTCATTGTTCGTTTATTGCGCAAAAACTTGCAGCCAATATATTTATGTATTTACTTTCCTTAAATAAAAAGTCGTTTTGTTTCGAATATTTTTAAATGGTTGTTCTCATATATTTTTTTTATAAATAATTTTTTTTTTAACTTAAAATTAGTTAACATAATCATTATATCTTTATAAATATTGTTTGTATTAGCAAAAGAAATAAATTATAAATTAAAACTACAGCTAAAGATTAATCACAGTTATAAAACGGAAAATACACTTGGACATACAAACATTAATTAACTAGTTCTGTGGTTTACTCGTTTTAAAGTAGTAAAGATATTTGGAGATATCACAGTCTTATCGTTGAAAGAAAAAACTTAATTTATAGCATTTTTTTGGGCTGAAAAAAAAATCTAAAATTACGCCTTTACTTGTTTCTCCGAAGAGGTAGTAGATTTTGATTTACATTGTGGCTTCGGTTGGGCTAGTGATAAGAGACTGACCACACTGTGATTATAAGTTAATGATGCTGTGTTGGGAATGGTAGGTATAATGGCCTCGCTGTAACAGGGCAAAGCAGATTTGTTGTCTGTGATTTGTGCTGATTCAGAGCTTAATAAAGGTTGTGCTACCTCAGAGATGGTAGAGTTATCGGCTAATGTTGCGACATCTGTAGGGAGCTTCTCGTTCTTATTAAAAACTTCAAATACAGAGGGATGTACTAAAAGACAAGATTGAGGATTTTTATGTAACAACTCTAAGGCTGCCTCATAAGTAGGCAATCCCGAAACTAAGGTATATTCTGGTACAGGATCTTCCGTATCCAAATTAAGTTTGACAGCTTCCACATCATTGGACTGAGTAACAGTGGTGCGATCTAAAATGAAGCAAAATAAAAAAAAATAATTTTTAATTAAATTTTGGTTTTAATTTTATTCATACAAAAAACTATTTGCTTATATTTTATCTCTACTTTTTCCATGTGCTTGAAAAGCTATTTGTCTATATAAATTTGTGCTTTTTTTGACAGCTGTCTTTTAAGGCACTTGGTATGTGTGTCAACATTCTAAATTGGTTTATGCCATATTTGTTTTTCTGCACATTTACTTAAAAGGAAAAACAAACAAACTGTGTTTTTACAATCAAGGTGAAATTTAACTAAAAAGTAACAAGAAATATCTATTAGATATTCAGCTTCGTCATTGCAGTAAAAGCTAACGTCTTCGTTGTCTTTTAACGTCAGCACGTGTTTGCTTGCTAACAACAGTACATAAACAATTTGGTCATGAGGTACTGATATGAAGTTGCAGCTTCATTTAAAAACCGGTTAAGTAGAGATGACAATTGCATGTCCAAAGTCAAAACCAATAAATTTTGTGTGAAATAATTTTTAACCCCCTTTAATAAAGAGGCTGGAGGACTCCTCCACACAGAATAAAAGCTTACTGGCACAGAATAATGCTAAACGTTTAAATCGAGAAATATAAAATTCACAACGTTTTTTTATTTCAAGAAACTAAGAATTGTTGATAACTGATATGTATAGACGAATAATAAAAAAAAATATTTTTATTTTTGGGACATTTATTAAAGAACTATTAAAAAATTGCTAATACGTTAACATTTGCATACAATTTTGGGACAATGACATTTGTATATATTGACGTAATGTGGAAGCGATTCGATACAAAATGAATATCAATTAATTCATGCAATGAATCTTAAAATTTAAGCAATTTAACGGAATAACGCTTTAAAAAACTAGACACCCAAAATGTAGTAAAATTTTAAAATTATTAATAAAATAAAAAAATAAAAAAAAATCAAATGAAGAAATTTGCATAAAGTAAACTGTGAATATAAAATCAAGAAATATAAAAAATTATAAATTGATTGATGTCATGCAAATAAATGACGAGCACTCCCTACATTTTAGGAATTTAAATTAAAAATGAAAACAATAAACTATTTTGAGAAATAATTTAAGCCAAACAAATGAAAAACATATTGAACTAAGTACAAACGGAGGCCATTTTGAAAAGTGATTACCAAGTAACCGTGTTTTAAATTTTGTAGACCTGACCACGACTCGTTACCTTAGTTCAACTTTGCTAATAATCTCTTTAGTTTTTTTCATGAACCCCATTTAAATAACATTGTGGTATGTAGAAAAATTTAACAAGGTTGTTGGCAAAAATTAACTAAAGTAACCGATTAACCACGATACAAATATTTGTTTAAAAATAAAAAAAACTATTATGCTGAAAACGGTTTATAGTTATTGTATAAAATTAATAAGGTACCCTAAGTTGTATGTCCCAAAAAATTTTTGGGAATTTTTATATAAAATTTACTAAAACTTGACGGGTACTCGTCTAAAAAAAACTGTTTCTATATTAAAGATTTATTAGTAATATAAAAAATATATTAAAAAGTGATTTTAAATTAAAGAGTTTTAAAGTAAATTTACAGAAACTTTAAATAAATGGTTACCGAGTACCCATTTGAAAAAATGCTTATTTGTCAGTTTAGTAAGACTTTGTAGTAAAACTTTTGACTTCACTAAAGATGTAAGAAAATTAAAACAAACTTTGAACTAAATCATATGATTACTCCATTTTGAACTGTTAATAAAAATGCGGTTACTTTTGATCAATATATTGTATTTTTAAAGTAATTTTAATTCAAAATTATAGTTTTTTAAATAAAAAGTTGCTGATTAGTTAAAAGAATTAATAAAGTATAAAATTATTTTAAAGGAAGCGATTAATTTACCATTGGTTACCCGGTAGTCATTATATTTATATTGAATAAACTGTTAATTTTAAGTTGAAGGTAGGCTAGGTTGTTAGGTTGAAAAGGAGGGGCACTAAAAGCCCAAACCCACGACAGGTGTACACTTATGCACAATTGTCATGTTGTGCGCTCCATCTTAATAGGAATAGAAAGAGAATAGAAGAGAAAGAGAAGCAGACCAGTCCACAGTCTCTGGCGGGAAATGAACCTCCAAACTGGCAGACCAACACACTACTGACTTGTCCACCGGGGCATCCTTCCCTACCCTTACCCTAGTTAAAGGTAAGGGCAAAAGCTAAATTACAATTAACATTACTTGTAAAATATACTTTAATTAAAATTTTAATGGTTACCGAGTAATCACATTAAAAATAGCAAAAATATGTGTTTTAGGTTTCATATTTGAGAAAAGTTGCAAGAATCTTATCTAAACGAGATAGTAATAATAAACATAATTGGAATACAAATTGAATGAATACTGGTTACTTTTTTAAATATCGGCAAAAGCTCTTAGACTTATAGAAAAGTATAAATTAATTTAATTTCTATTAAAAATCTAATAATTATTAAAACCATGTATATAAAGCTAGTACGTATTATCTCGTAATTAAGTACCGGTTACTCATTATATAATTTCTCCTTCAAGTGTTATTTTTTATGATGTGTTAAGAAATATCATTTGTTAAAGCAAACAATGGTGATAAATAATATTTAAATAATTGAATGCACAAAAATATTTTTATTTTTAAGATAAACGGGTACCGGTTACTTTTATTAACTTTTGTGAAATGTGTTAAATACAACAACAGCAGAAGTTAAAATTCTCAAATATTCAAAAGAGGAATAAAAAAACTTATAAAAAGGGTACCGGTTACTTTTATTCACTTTTGTGAAATGTGTCAAATACATCGCTCACTAAATACAATAACATCAGAACCAAAAATTCTCAAATATTCAGGAAAGCCAGAAAATTATCAATCGTACAGAAGAATAAACAAACAAAAATTTACATAATAGTGATTTTCTAGTGAAAATGATAGTGATGAGAAGGAAATATATAAAGTAGTGGGAGATATAAGTTGTAAACCAACTTATGGAAAAAAGTCAAAAAAGTTTTGGAAAATGTTGAGTTGTGACGTTATTGCGTTTAGTATTTGACATATGAAATATATAAGCGAATCGTTTTTTATAAGATTTTTTGTAGATTCTTGTAGAGTATTCAGTTAGTACCGAGTACTCGTTAAACGAAAATATTTTTTTATATTAAAAAATATTGGATATAATTAATAAAAAAAAAATAAATAAAAATAAATAAATAAAAAAAATATTTTAATAAAAAATACTTTTTTAAGTCTGATTTATAAACCTAACTAAATACCGATTACTTTTTTTTAAATTTTTAATAATTTTAAAGGCCTGGGCCGAATTACGGCATTCGAAATCGATTGAAATTTTAATCGAACGTGAAAGTCTTCCTTGCATTTTGCATTGGATTCTAATAAGAATGCTATCATTTTCGATCGATATCGAATGCCCTAATTTGGCCCCTGAATCTAAGGCTGCCATAGGAAGAATGTATAATACACACAAGCGAAATTTTAGGTGGAAAAAAAAAATCAGCCAAAATTTCTACACGAGTATTTTGCCGTGTAGCAATGAATGAAGAATTTTGTGCCTAAAATTCGGACAGAACTGTATACTGCCTTGACTCGTCAACCAAGAAATTTTATGAATAAGAAATGATAGTAAAATGGGGTAATATTGTTCATTTGTTTAAAAGAGCACGTCGTTATTTATTGATTTCTTAGACGAGTATAAAGAATTTTTTAAAGTTAGGACAAACCATTTTAAATTTCAAAATTTGTCATATCGTGGAATACAACTGGTGTGGGTTCAGCTGAGCTGAGAACGACAAAAATTATATAATATGGCGTCACAAAGAACTATATATCAGTTTAATGTTCTAACCAGAATAGTTGGTTTTAATCTTGTACTTGTAAGTCCGTAGTAAATTTTATTATTTTTATTTTTAATCAAATAAATGAAAATCCTAAATATAAGAAAAATCCTAATAAATATTGGAAACTCCCTCGAAAATTTGTGGTTGGTCGCTTAACGCTTGCTGCGTTAAGTGTGTTTATCTTGTATGTTATTCTAGGTCAGTAATAATTGTCATTCAAACAGTGTTTCTTTTAACTGTAAATTTAATAAATCGCAAAAAAAACTAAATAACACTGTTTAAGACAATTTAAAATTTAAGCGCTGAAACGGCAGGCGACAAGACAAAACAGATTTTAACAAGTTTGTTGCAAAAATTTAAAATTAACAAAAAAAATTATAATAATTTTGAAAGAAATACTCTCATAAATTAATTTTCATAAGAAATAAAAATATTATTTTCTCAAAAAAAAAAAAAAAAAGAATTAAAAAATTTAAAACTATTGAATAAATTTCTGTGGCAATAAGGAAAAATTGCTTAACTTGGTTTTTATAGTTTTCATTGAAAACTTTTTTAAATGTTTAAGCTGATTTTTATAATATGATTCACTTTAAAATAAAGACTTTTATACGAATTCCGTCCAGTCTAAATTAAAGCGAATATGGTTAAATTATAAATTTAAATAAATTATTTTTCCAAATAATATTCTTCATTAAAAATAAATATATAGGCAGTAAGAACTTACATTTTAACTTCCTGTAGGGTTTAAAATAATTGAAAATTCACCTGGGGTTAATTTTTAATTGCAGAATTGCAATGGTCTTATTATCTCATTTTAGGCATATGTCGACTTAAGCAATTTTTATTTTGCCACTGATTTATGGAAAATAAATTTTGAGAAAGTTTCAAAAAAAAGTCTTCCAAAGTATTTGTACCTTTAGGATTTATAGTTTTATTTTCAAAAAATACAGATTTTGGTTTTATATCACTTAGAGGATTTAAAGTCAATTCGAACAGCATGTGTATGTGTATTTCGAAGGTCCCCAGTTTTTAATTCAGCCTTTAACCGCCTCTATTGTGTTTTTGCTTTTTTTAATCACTATTCACTGTTATCAGTTTTAACCTGACATATTTTTTGTTTGTTTATTTTGTATTTTTTTTTTCATTTTAACCGTTTATTCTTATTTTAATCTCAAAAGTTCTTCTCGGTTATTGAAAGGGGTTTACTTGTCCTTGACTGTAGTGCTTTGTGATTTGCGAATAAAAATGTTTTTATTTGTATTCGTTGTTTTTTCTATAGACTATTATCGCCTTTATTTCTGTTTATAAATATTTACAGCTTTGTCAGCTATTTGTAAGCAATTCAGTTAATATTGTCTGTCAAATGCATACAATTTTAATTTCCGCAATAAATGGCAGTTGGCCAATATGTGATAATTAAACGTTTAAAGAATTTTTAATTAGTATCGTGAAAACTATTGAAATTCAATAAGGAATTAAGTTAAATATGGTTTTGTTGTAAACAAATTTGTTGAATAGTTTTGTGCGCAAAAAGGATGAAGCAAGTTGGTTTAAAAAAAGTAGTGGTATTCACTTACACAACTTGATGTTATAGCCTTCACAGTGAGTGTAATATATTTAACAATAACAATATTTAATTCAGATCGCATAAAGTATATATTTTCTGAAAGCTTATATATAGGGTAGTCGATTATGCATTATCCTTCTTCACGTCTGCCCGTGTGTATGTTGAAATCAACTTGTTGAAGCCCCCCGACATCGGCAAGACCTGTGTAAAGTAACAAAATATCAGAAATAATCGAAGGCAGATCGGTATTTGAAATCAGCATAATCTCTCTACAATTTTCTGAGATATGAACAAATAAGCACGACTGCCTCTGTTTTTTCACTTATTTTTACCATAAAGATTAAAATTTTCCAGCTCTAGGATAACTTATAGACACAGTTGTTACTATTTGTAGATTTGGTATGACTTTGGAGATATTCATGAACAATTTATAATCGGCAAAGTTATAGGCATAAATTATTTGAAAAAATAAATAAAATTTCTTCAAACTTCTAAATAGTTTTTTAACACGCTTAAGATACCAAATTTTAAGCCATAAATTCAGAAACTATTTTTAACAAAAACTAACAAATCAGTTGGACACCAACTGAGATATAAGCACCAGAGTGCAACTGCTTCGGTGTTTTTCCTAAAATATACAGAAGGAAATCGATATCTTTCAATTTCTATACAACTGAAAGAGCCAAGATGAAGATCAAATGAAAGAGCTTGGGTATTAAAATATGGTTAAATATGGAAAGAAAAAAATCCAAGATGGCGTCCTAGATTAAATGCCGTATATATATGTATGTAAGTCAAGTATAGTAGTTTAAAGTTTTAATGTTTTAAATTTAGTTTCATATCAATATATCCCTTATGAGCAATTGAGCAAAGTTGTAACATTCGTTGCATAAACCAACTTTTCAAATTGTTGGACAGTTTTGAACAGTTTCTGTCAGTTCGATGCCAAAGCAAAGAAAAAATATTTATGAAAATTATTTATTTTGGTGTATACAGTCAATAATTTAGAATGCAAAACATCAATTTTTCGAATTTTTTTGTCTGTCTGTCTTTCTGTTTTTCTTCCTTCGCTCACTTGGCGCAAAAAATACTAAATGGAGTTTAATAAAATATAGTTTGAACGTATATTAATTTCTGGGCTACCATTTATGGTACTTTTGACCGCGCAAAATTTTGTGATATATAACCAAAAAAATACAAAAATATCGGATAAAATGTTATTTAAAATGGTACTAGAGGTTTGGTGAGAAATAAATGCTTTTACGGGACACGACAAAAGAGATAAAAAAAAATTTTACTAAAAACAATTTCAAATAATATTTAAATTTTAATCAGGCTTGAGTTCATATTAACATTCTTTATTTTTACAAAACTAAAAAGTTACCGGAAAAACTAAAGTAGTTACCGAATTCAATTAACTTTAGTCCTGGGAGTTAAATAACATGTAACCACCGATCAAAGAGTGCTGATGATGAAATCGTAGCCTGTTTCGAAAATGCATTCCACTCGGCTAGTGTCGGTAAAAATATAATTTTTCAGATTATTCTTTCATTTTATCACAATTAAAAATGCTTTGTAAAAATGAAGAATGTTAATATGAACTCAAGCCTGATTAAAATTTAAAAATTAGTTTAAATAGAAAAGTTCGACAAAATAAAAATTCAAAACCATTTTTTTTTAAATTTGTCTTTGAATGACAAATACAAAAAATATTTAGGTGGCCAGCAAGGCAGACCGGGTTCAACTAGTAGTGCTACTAATAAAATAAATGTAAATATTTGTATGTTTGGATTTTTGTTACTCAAACACGCGAAAACTACTAAACAGAACTAAATGAAATTTGGCACACCGATAGATAACAACCTAGATTAAGATATAGGCTGCCTTTTATCAAGATTTCTACGTAGACGAAGTCGCGGGCATACGCTAGTATGTAAATAAAAACAGAAAAAGTTTTCCAAAATTTTGAAACAAATTTCATAAAATACTAGCTGACGTTGTTTTTCCATATAAATTATTTCTAGGAAATATTTTTTTAGTTAAAAAAAAAACAACCAACTTACTCTCAGTATATTAAAAAAACGTAAACCATATGTATTCTATAATATGCAGATCTATCTTAGTTTAAAATTTCATCGAAGTCGTTACGTTATTAAGGTGAGGCATAAATTGTTCCTTTGGGGTGAGTCATCCTAAATATTTAGGAGTATGAAAAATAAATGTTGACCGATTCTTAAACGCTTATTTCTGCATTGGCTGGACTATAAATTGTGTACAATTTGAAAAATGCTAAAAACTATACCTATGCAAGTATATAAATTAAAAAAGTGGGCGTTAAAGTAGGCGTGCTAAAAAAATGTATCCTATTAATCATACCAGAGTGTTAGGTATATTATGTGAAAATTTCCAGAAGATCGGTTTAGCAGTCTGGCCTACCTGAGGGGCGTGAAAAAAGGCATGGCGTTGAGGGGTATAAAAAACAGATGCTGACCGATTCTCAGACCTATCCGATATGCATACAAAATTTCATGAAAATGGGACGAGCCATTTCGGAGGAGTTTAATCACAAACACCGCCATATGAGTACTTTATATATTAGAAGAAGATGCTAAAGCATAGATTTGTTGATTAAAACTGAATTATTAAAAAAAAAATCCTCTTGATCAAATGCACAAAATGGGAAAAAAATTCAAACTCAAAATTCTATACAAATTTTGACATTTCAATTGCAAGAGTGAAAAAATGCAAGGTTTGTGAAGGATTTGGACTTGAACCTCTCTGGGTAGGTTCTTTAGAGAAAATTTAAAATACTTATTTTAAATATTTTTTACTTTTTCCAGAAGAAGAAAAAAATAATAATCAATTTAAATATTTGATTATTTAATAATATTTATTTGGTTGTTGGGTTTAAGCTGGTTCATATGCATTTCACTGGTGCTTATGCCAGATCATCAGTAAACCTTTTACCCAAATTCTTGAAAAAGTTTTAAGTTTTATTTTCAAATTCTCATTAACAAAAAGAGAATTCAAAAATAAAACAAAAAAATCATAAACAACTTTTTCAAAAACCCAAACAACAATTTTTCAAATGTAATTTATTATATTTTCCTAATCCCTTTAACATTTGGCGTTAGTAAACACTAAGGGCCGTATTCATAAAAAATATTTTAGGTTTATCAAATAAGCCTTTATAAAACCTTAAATATTTTTTATGAATACGGCCCTAAATGTTTGAAAAATTATAGGACAATATCGCGAATAATTTAGTAAATTATTGAATTATTTTTTATGCAAAATAATTGATATTAGACTGACTGATAAAGAATGTAGACTGACTTATAAAGAATGTAGTTTAGTAAATTTTAATAAACTCCCATTTAATAGACATTTTTGAATATATAGACTTTACTAATGCAATCCAAACAAGCTTAAGCAGAATTAAGTCTGGAGAGTATTAGTGATGGGGCACTGCCAACATAAGCGTTCCTCTTGTTTAGGTTAAGAGTTACTAAATAAAGGCTGTGTAGTACTTTCTATAGAGCAAGAGCAACAGTATGCAGGTTTTTAATGAATTTATTTTTTTCTTCGCAAAATTGAAAGCAGATTTTTTTAGTCCTTCAAACAGTGTTTAAAATTTTCAAAATGAAATGAAATTTTTTTTTGTAAAATTAAAACCATATTTTTTTAGTTCTAAAAAGAGCCTTAAAAATCTGATGAAATTTGCAAAATAATCTGATAGAATTTTCAAAATAAAATCCAATTTTTTTTGGTAAAATTAAAACAGAATTTTGCAGTACTACAAACAGCTTTGAAAAAAAGCCTGATAAAATTTTCAATATAATATCCAACATTTGAACAAAAATTTTCTATAATTGAGTTTTGAAACTGTTTTAAATTGCAGTCGGTACTATGAGCTTTCAGCAAATGTTTGCTCAAATTTTTGATAAAATTTTGGAAAAAAAATTGTGATGTCAATCGACATTCTTATTTAAGTTTTATATTAAGTTCGACTCAATCCAACCGTGGCTATTTGAAAGAAACATTTTTTAAAAATTTTAATTTTCATTAAGAGTATTTGATTGTGTTTTTTAAAGCAAAAATCTTACTGCCTGCTTGGCTAAATGCGAAGGAAATATTCCTTTATAAAAAATATATTCAAAACACAAACAAATTTGAAATTGTTGTTCTTTCATATAAATGTAAGCATGAGAATTTCGTGCACATTTAGATTAACAGGCAGTTACTTTTGGCTTGTTTTCTCAAATATGTTTAACTTTATTATTAAAAAAAAAATAAAAGAAAAATATTAAAATTTTTGTTATTTTTTAAATAAAACCCAAATTTAATTGGCAATAATTAGATTTTGTTTAACTTCTTTTTCCCAAAACTCTCTACTTTAGTTTCTTATCTAAGATTTGCACTTTATTTAGAAAAAAAAACAGTTTTATCCTTATAAAATCAAAGAAATTATTTTTTTCCGTTATATTCATTCCGTTTCGCAATTACGGAAAGCATTTTCTATGCAAAAACAAATTTTAAAATCATTAATTCCGCTGCGGTAATGTGCCGTTGTTGCGTTTAAGAGTGCTTCTACTTTCAAAAGTGTTAACATCTCTTTAAAATGTTTATTTCTACCAACAGCTGAAGCAATAATTAATAAAAGCAGTGATTTTAAGATTTCTTTGCGAAAAGCTTATACCGCAGGAATGAATAATTGCAATTTGCATATCGATTGATATTTCTTTCCATTAAATTTTCCTTTCCGTGCGAAACCAAAAATACGACCCAATAATTTGCCCAACTTTTTCAGAGACCCTTGAAAATTAAAACACGTTTCTAAACCAAATTTCATTTAACCCATGAGATTTTAAACTACAAATTCCTTAAATGGTTACCCCTAATTCCATCCACTTAGATAAATATGTATGTACTTACAATTTCTCTTCCACACACGGAACTGATGATAGAGGAAACACGAACAGAAACAAAACACCATTGAGATCAATATCAGCGCCATAACAACACCAATCCATATGCCGTTCATAAATTTATCATAGTTGAGTTGAGTCTGCAACTCATCAATGGCATTGCTAGTCATTTTGGGATCCATTATCAGATGATGCGGTCCGAATTCCATATCCATATTTACACCGCTAGTAGTTGCCGAGGTTGAGGGTAGATAATTATCCAATGAATTTGTTTTGGGCAACGTTTGCAATTGTATGGAATGTATGAAAGTTGCTCCTAGTCGTTGCAAGAATTCACTGGTTGTTGTTTGATGGCTGAGGGGAATTGAGGAGGTATCTAGTGTGCTAATGCTGGGCGATGAGGCCAAGGCTATTGTTGTGGTATCGGCTAAATTGGGAGTTCGACTGTTCTCTAGAATATGCTGCGCGTATTTATCGAAGTGCAATTCTTGTGGTAGTTCGTAATTTAATGAGCGTTCTATATGTTCCATTGTGGATTTTATATATTAATTAATAAGGTTCTTTTTTTGTATTTTTCTTTTTAAATTTTATTTATCTTTTTGTATTTAACTGTATTCTTGTGCTCTTTTGCAAATAAAGTGACGATTTATTTGCCGTATAAAAAAATAACAGACTTCCTATATTTGCTTAGTATCTTTTCTTTATAATTTTTTTTTTCTTTCTGTTTGCTTCTTTTTTCTAAAGACACATTTATTCTTCACAATAACCGTTTTTCTTCTTGCTCTTTTTTTCTTGTCAAGTATTCAAAGCGTTATACGAAATAAACACTTCCAACGTCTACGAATTCTCTAAACAAACTGAAAATATTTCATAAAACATATTAATCCACCAGATCGTTTTGTAAACGTATCCATGAGCTCTAACACTCATTTCAAATGAGCATAGCTTGTGATCTTGTTACGTTTAAACTCATTTCAAATGAGTAGCTGCTTTTCTCCCTCAAAAAATTGTAATAGATTAATGGAATTTCACATATTTTCATTATTTATATTTCCGAAATACTCTTTTGTTTGTTTTATCTTGAAAATTATGTTTAAAAAGATTTCTTTTCTACCTGGTTTCTTTCTCCAAAGAACCTCAGACATTTTTAAACACACAAACGAAATTTTCTGGTAATCATTTGACGCTTGGTTACGCTCGAGCACACATCCTTTCATATAGGTTTCTTGCACAAAGAAAAAAAACAATAACTCTCCCCTATTTAAGTCTGCTTAGGCCTGGGAACTTGTGTGTTTTGAAGAAGAAATAAAGAAAATACATGGTACTAATGCTCACGCATGATGGGCCCTTAATTGCCGTTGCAAGCCTACAGCGTAATTATAGGTTTTTTCATACCAAATTAATGTTGTGTTAAAAAAAGTACCATTTGTCTCTTCATAAAAGAAATCATTATACATATAACAATGCAATTGTATTTAAAAAAAATTAAACATATACCTAAAACACTAAATTTAAGAAACTATCAATATAAACATTTACTTATTTGTTTGAAATTAAAAAGAAATGGACTAGATTTTGCTTACGTGCACATGTACTTTAACTGAAAGCTTTGATCGATCAACTGAAATTAACAAAGTTCCTCCTGGGACCAAAGAGAGTATTCGTACCAAATTCTATTGAAATATATTCAAAATTATAACCTTTACTTTGAAAAAAAAAAAAAATCTTAATTTTATGGACATATGGACATTAGTCAGGCGGGCGGACAGACAGACGGACAAATATTTTTGGAAAAAAAATTTAACACACTTTTCGCCATACCATAATTGAAAATCTTTCAATTAAAAACAAATTTTGTTTATTTGGCTTTGAAAATAATATCAGAAAGTTTTATCTATTAAATTCTCCTGGTAGTAGCCTCTATCGATTTAAAGTATCAAGCAAATTTGGAAGTTTGAAAAAAAAATTGTATACCTTCCACAGCGGACATATAAAAAAATAGCTTGCGAACTAAAACTTGGGCTAATAACGGTTAACAAACTTAAGATGATTTAGAAATCAGTCGCAAGCAGGTTTCGACAGAGATAAGAGAAGTGTGTGATCAGAATAAGACGAACCAAAGAGAGAAAAGTCACTCAAAATTTTAGTTTCACAATTTTTTCTAGGCTTCAGCTTGCATGGCCTGGAAAGTACCAGATAGAAATTTTTTAAAAAACAGGGAAGCAAATAGAGTGTATATCGCGATTAAAAACAAATAGGGGTGCTTTTTTCTGCAATGCCAAATCTTACATACGCTTCACACAGCTTGTACCATCATGTAATGACCATAACTGATAAATAAGTAAGTGATGCAACTGTGACCAAAACTTATTTAAGAAATCGATAATATGAACTTTTAATTGAAATTTTATTTAAAGCCCTTTTTTTGCCGATATTATTGCCGTATACTTTTGACTGATTGAACCAAGATTATCTGCAAGTGTTGCCAAAGTGTTATTTTAACGTAACAAACGTTTTAAGCAGTTCCATAGGAACTGCAAAATCTGACTTGTGTTTAAGTAAAAAACAGGCAATCATATTCTTTCGCTCATATCTCAGCTCCTTATATGCCCCCACATCTAACTATAACATGATTTTCAATAGCAAAATTCTCGAAGACATACCTGATAAATTGATAGCACGTAAGAGTCTGAGGTATACGTGGGGGCTTCAGAAAGTTGATTTCAACGTGCACTCGGACAGACTGACTTATCTTAATTTATCCCTCTATTTATAAGGAATCATAATATATATTTTAGAGGATTTAAAATAAATATTTTAGAAGTAACAAAGGGAATGACAAAATTATATATACCCTTCTGTGTGAAGGGTATAACAAGTAACGGCGCTATATTCGGCTCAATATACCCTTCACAAAGAGTAAATACGCAAATATGACCATATACATATAAGTTGTCAACGAAACAGATTTACACTTGCTTGCTCTTTGCTATCGTTGATTAATGGCATGTCATCATGTATTGTGTGCGATTATGTTCGTGCAACCAACAAAGTAATTCGTATTATATACATTCGTACACATGAATAATCATACAAAATATAACCACTACAACCAAAAACTCTTAAATTTTTCACCATCATGTGCATACATAGAAAAGTATTGGCATAACCGGCTTTTGCTAATACTGATTTAAAAAAAAATTTTGTTGTCTTAAACTCAATAAAAAAAAGGGAGAGACGTGATTTATTGATTATATCTTAGCTGCGTATGGGTCAAAATTGCTGATTTTCAATACCAACATTTGCGAGAGTATTTTTGATGAACTGATAGTACAAACGAGTCCATGGGATATATGGGAGCTTCAAAGAACTGATTTCAACGCTACACTAACAAACATATGGATACAGTTAAATTGACTTCTCTATCAATGAGGATTCCAAATACATATACTTTATGGGATTGAAAGTGAATACCAGGCCAGTTGATCAAAAGAAAATTAAAACAACAAGATTTCTGGTGTTTAGCAGTTCGAAGTGTTAAATTAATAAAAGGGGTACCAAAAAAATTCAAGTTTTTTCTTAAATAAAAATAAAACAAAATTTCTATAAATTTTTAATAATAATCTTAATAAAAATACGTTAACAAAACAGTTTTAATTTTAAAAATTTTATGATTGGCTTATCAGATATTTTGAACTGTGTGATAGAGAATTTTTTTGAAGCGGAGTGCTTAGGTTAGGTTAGGTAGAACAGGCAGCTGCTGTGCAGCTCACTTGGGTCCATTATATTGATCCCTTTGTGATACCTGAATAGAAAGTAAGAATAGAATAGAAAGGAAGCAGACAAGTCCAGAGTCTCCGGCGGGAATCGAACCCGCAACCACCAAACTAGCAGAACAGCACACTGCTGACTAGTCCATCGGGGCACCCAAGCGGAGTGCTTAGTTCAACTCTGAAAGTATATCACACTAAGCCAAACGGTAGATTTTGAAATGGCTACGGGGCGAAATTTTTTTTTTTTTTTTGTTTTACAGTTTCTAGCATATCGACCCCTGTTTGCGAAATTATCGTATATTACAAAAACAAAATTTTACAGGAGACCGTTTTTTTTTATAACACTGCTACATTCGATAAAATGTACCCAGTGTTATCTCCATAACTAAAACAGTTATCGCTATAATATTTTACCAGCGGATGGATTAATGGATGTAGAACCAATTTGCATAAAAAAGTCGATTTCTAAAAAAACGTAACATACGATAATTTCGCGCACGGGGTCGATATAGTGCTGAAGATGGGAAAAGACTTTTCGGAGTTGTCTCATAATTGTTTTTACATATAAAAAACAACAACACTTCACTGAATATTTTTTCTTAGAACACAAATCAGATGGAATAGTACAAAATTTCAAATGTTAGTCTTTTAATTGGTTAATTAAATAATAAAAATCATTTAAAAATATATATTTTTTTTATTTTATTAAATAACACTTTATTTATTTAAAAAGTACCAAATTTGTGCCCTTTTTAACTAACAACTCATCCCTTATACAGATCCTTGAATTGCACACGCACACACATGTTGCATTTGCTTTTGCTGTCTTTTATCGTTTTTAAATACTGTAGGAGTTTCAAATAAATGACACAAAACATTTTTTTTTTAATTTCCAAATATTCTTTATGTTTCCTTGTCCATTTTAGTATTTTTCTCTCATGTTTTCTTTCCTAAATACTGTTGTGCTGGTTGGTATTATTTTTTCCCTCCTTAAAGGTTTTAAATTTCTTTACTCTGACAGATCTTATTACAAATGAGTTTGATTTTTTCATTATTGTTCTTCTAGGCTGGAGACAATGGTTGGTTGGTTAACAATTCTTTTCAAATCTTTTCTTAGTTTGAACAATGGAATTTAATTGAGCTTGGAAATTTCTTAGTTTTATTTTTAATTTTCTTTTTGGTTCTATGGGGAGATTATTTTATCTATTTTGTGATTTATATTTTAGTGTTTGTTTTGTTTGTTTTTAGGGCAACAAAAGGATCAAAGAAATTTGCATTTAGTTTGTAAGTCCTGATAATTGTCGGGGGATTTGAAAGCATTGAAATGGCAACAAAAAGAAAATTAAATCAATTGTTTTGCCGAAAAAAAAAACAATGTTTGAAAATTATAGCATTCAATCATAATTTAAAAACTCTGAAAAAAATCTTAAAAATATTCGGAGCAAATTTTCATTTTCTAAAGACAATACTTTATAAATTCAATGCTTTAAATATGAATCTTAATAAAAAAAAATATTTAAAATATACAAAAACTGACCATTTGAATAAACATATGCCTTTATCAAATTTAAGCAGAAAATCACGCATTGCTCGATATAATGAATCACTGTGAACTTGCAAAAAATCTCTAATTTGGGGTAAAGGACTTTAGATCTGAAATTAAAAAACAATCACTTTAAGCATAAGGCCGAGGCCACGCAATGAGCGGCAAAGCGGCGAGTTTGATAATTAGAAAAAGTTCTATTCCGCCGCTTAGCCGCTCATTGCGTGGCCATTTCAGTACTCCATATGTTTTATTTTTTGCCGCTCACCGGTCACGCAATGACCGGCGTGGCCTGGGCCGAAGGAAAAAAGGAAAGATTGTCACGTTGGTTAAAATGAAAAAGCACAACAAAAACGGAAAAGGCTTATGGTTGATAAATGCCAATCTAAATTAATAATATTAAATCATGTTTTTTGGAAAACATGATCAAGTGACTTACAAGTCCTGTATACAAATTCCATTAATATTTTGAGTTAAAAACTAAGTTATCCGATTAAAGGATTTTGCCAGAAAAATCAAGACTGGTTTCGAAAAATTTATTCATTCGGCTTAATTCTCGCCAAACTTATTTCTTGAGAGTATTCTTACATGTACTTATATTCCTCTTGTTCTTATGAAAAACATAAGGCTGTAGGATATTTTCAATCATTATAAATAAATAAACTCAAAAATAAACTTAAGAAATAAATGTTAATTTTAATACATTTACCACTCAATATCATAATTGTTTGACAAAGAAATTTCTTCTGAATCTAATGTCACATATGGATGTGACATTTTTATTGAAATGTATTTAACTTTAAATTTGGGATAGTTTGTAGGAAGTACAATAATTTTCTTTTACTTTTTCATCTATAGTGCAATGTGAGATACATATGAGTCCTGTTGCTACTGCATAAGAATTCTTGAAGTTATTTATTTAAGTATTTTTATGTGTCACATACATATGTGACTGATATATTATTTTTTTAAATTTTCTACTGAAAAACTTTTTTTTTAAAAGACAACTTGTCCTATAAATATTTGAACATTTCCCATAAATACAAAACATTTATAAAAAATCGCTTTTAATATAGAATTTATCAAAAAAAATTTTACGCCGTGAACTTGATAATTTTCAAAAATAATCTAAAATCTATTTGCCCACATAATTTTGAATATAGGAAATATTGCATAAATAAAAAATTAAAATTAAAGAAAAAATCATGGCTTATCCATGTGGCCCTTAATACAATGGAATGGTTTTAAATCGAACCTACTTCCCATTAAACTCGTCACTTTGAAATGTAAATTTAGACTCCTACATTTTCAGCATTTTTAATTGGTCTGGTCATAATTTTTGGCAATAAGTTTTGTATTAATGGCGATTGAATCGGGCGATCGTATCAGTCATTGCAAATTGCCAAAACAAGTCATAAGCATCAAACAGAAAATGCATTCTTCAAAATGTCTATTACAGTGAGAGCCTTCTAGCGCCAAATTATCTATAGTAAGCAATATGCACTGATTGCTACTGGATCTCTGTCGCTATGCATTCAAAAAGAAAGTGTTTCTCTGGCCGTTTTTGAAGAAATAAGAAACAATGACACCTCTGATGTAAGCCTCGCACTATTCAGTGACTTCGTGTGGATGTAATGGCTCTTCGTTAATGAAACGTAAATCAGTACCCCAGAAGAACAAAATTTTGTTTGCTCACGTATCTATACGTATGAAAATTTCCTGGTTATATCAGAATATATAGGATAATTGTAGAAGAAACACTACCTACACTTAGATTTGCCGAGAGTCCATAATGCCTCCCTTAAATAAAAGAAAGAAAGAAGAAGGTAAGAAAGAGAGAAAAATGGTTAAAGATCAAAGAAATGAACCTGTCAAATACAGTCCTACATTTCCCCGAAAGAACCGGACGATATTTTCTAGTTTACAATTTAAGATATCGCTTAATTCATTATAAAATTGTGTACTTAGCTATATGGTTCTACAATCTTGGGTAGGGACAGAAAACTTGCTTTATCGTTTCTTTCTCTTCTTCATTCTCACAAATTCTAGGTACACTAAGCCAAAATGTCACTATGGAATCTACAGTCTCTGGCTTTCAGATATACCTTATTCACGTTCAGAAGTTCATGTCAAGTTGCTCTTGATACCCTGCAGTTACTTATGTTTTACCATACTATATCAGTCCTGAATCATATCTACATCTAAATCCATCTCAAATAGAGACCCTTTGGTGGACCTTACCAAATTACTGCGCGTAATTTCCTTGCCTATAAGACCAAGTGCCGTGGTACCCAAGTAGTCTGATGTTAAAGAGAACACTCACTATAGGCCTCATACAGTATCTAACCATGATTTAACATAATGTCCACCAGGACTTAGAGGATTATTTGATTATCAATAGAAAGGATAACCTCCCTACCCCTCAGTAGGTATTTTACTGTGAGATATGTTACTCTATAGGTGGCTGGTATCTTCGCTTATAACACCCTCCAAATATTGTCTATAAGACCTTTAAATATTGTCTATAAGACCTGTTGATGTTCTACCAAATTATATAAAAACCCACACCGTTGCTATCCATCTTAGGTCATTCAGTGAAAATTGCACACCCTTTATACAGTCCGTCTAATTCTAATCAACAATCACTTCCAGTGGCTACTATCAAGGGTGTCCAATCAAAACTAATCTCTGTAATTATATAGAACGTCTTCTTCAACTAAAAACCAATATAATCCTGTATATCAGTTTCCATTAAAATCCTAGTGTGACCGATATAAAGTAGTCTTACCAATCCCGAGTCACGCTGTCGAATTAAGCTCCTTGCTGCCTTTTGCTTCTCATAATATTTTGTAGGTATGAAATAGGATCTATTGTCACCTAAGAAGCACTCTAAGGGCTTGTTTGTTTATGATAACTTTGGCTAAAATTACTGAAGAAATATTCCCCAAGAAATTAGTTTCGAGTATTCGGTGTTCTTGAAGAGCATAGCGTTTAATGACTTATCAATATGTATTCTGTAATTGTTTACTTTACAAATTAAAAAAAATTAAATTTTACATGGCCAAAGAAGCTATGTTTCTTATCTGGCAATACCTTATTGTTATTTCTAAATATTTACATATATTCGTTATGTAACACTGTTAAACTTAACGAGAAAAATTGCTTATGTCGCCATGCTTTAAGCCTTCACTGTTATATATTTCTTTCTTTTATTAGTGAAAATAAGGCTTAAGGACTGGCTCGGAAAGTTACCATTTGGTATATAAAGAGCTAGTTGTTTTCATACCAAAAGTATGTAACCTAGATATTTTAATTTCTTTTTAAGTTTCTCAATAATTTATAATTATTATATTTTATTTAGGAATTTTAATAAGTTTGCCATATACACAGTTAAATAAATGAAGTATTTCTTTTATAGAACTTGTGTATTTGGTTTTATTAAAACAACCTATGAAAAACACTTGATATCGCTTGGGATGGCGTGCCGCTAATATGGCCTTTTATTATAATTTGATGGCGTGATATATTTTTGTCCACCCTGTATATTGTAATAAGAATTTTTCATGCAGAAATTCCCGAAATTTACAGTTTTCATTATGGGCTATAAGCGCGACTAGCCAAATGATAGTCGGAACATTGCAGTCAGTATTACAGTACAAACGTTAAAATTTTGCTTTTAATAGCGCGATTTCATTTTAATTTACTTAAACAATATTTGGCTTTAAATTAATTTTACCAAATGGATCTACTTAGTCTATTAAATCTCATTTATACGATTTGATTTCTTTTGATAATTTCCACTCGAAATATGTAAATTCGCTAGTTTACGCCGGCCCTAAAAAAATTGACACAAGATTCTTAAAGAACCTTGAAATTCATACTGATAATGAATTCTCCAAATAATGAGAAACTAGATTAATTATTTAAGTTTAATAGTTTTAGATTTTCAAGAATTTTTCTAAAGCTTTCCATAGAGCAAAAAATCGCATTTTCGCCTTCATAAAGTTTTAAAGAATGCTAGTAATAACGAGGTCTAAACTGATATAATCTATGAGTTATTTAGGTAATTACAATGAAGTGCATGTTTAATGGCTTCAAAGTAATGACTTTACAAATTCTTAATTTGTAAGCAGTCATGGCAAGTATTACTTGTCTTCAATAACAACGGGTCGGAGTTGAATAATGAGTAAAAATGTCAATGCTTAGATAGAGAAGTCTCAGTACATTAGCATTTCAGCTAATTTTTGTTTTACATAATAGAAATATTTTACAATACATTTACTGATCTGTTTGGCTTAATATTAAAAATCGTTTTATTTTATCTATAAACATTTTTATTTCATACAGACAGTTGAAGATTTAAATTGCCGTTTCCGGTTTAAAATATCGATTGTTTAACAAGGTTAACTTGAAAAAAAGGCATGACTTTATAAAATCTAATATTAAGTTGCCATACAAACATACATAGATGGGCTAAGCAGTAAAGGCCTAATTTAATCTGCCTAATCACTAAGTAAATGCAAAAAAACAACTTCAAGATCTTTAAACAAAGTATTGACTTCTTCTTAGGAAACATCACGATTCTAATCTCTAATGATTTATCTTAAAACTAATTTTTTTTTTTAAACCACCACAAGCCATTAAACAGGTAATCGATCACAATCACTAATGATCTGAGAAAGAACAAAAAAAAACCTACAAACAGACAAGCAGCAAACGTTGGCCGTAATCAAACAAAATCTTAAAACATGTTGCAGAGACTTTTTATGACATTTCTTGCAGACAACAACACATCACCTGTTGTTTTAAGTATTTCACGTTGGTAAACTTGTGTACTCTGAAAAGCCAGAATAAAAACAATGTTGGGACACTCGTACAAATGCATTGAGATGTCAGTCATAAAGATAAGCACCACACTTGTAAATACTACGAAACCGCTAAAAACAAACATTAAAAACAAATATGAAAAATACATTAAATACAAATATTCGAAAAAAGAAAAAGTTAAGCAAGAAAAAACGAAATCCAATTACAAATATTTATTTTTTTACTACCACACGTTTATACGGTAAGATAGGGAAAATACCACTACTAGCACCACAACCACAACCGCCACCAATACCACCAAAAGCATAAAGATTGTTAAAACAACAAACATTGAACCAAATGCATTAAACTCATTTTGTCTGAAACGAATAACTGACTTACGGCTGGCTGGTCGGTGGGTCATCGACTTGCGGTGCACAACCTAAAACAATAATCAAGACGAAGAAAGCCGAATAATGGTTTTAGTGACGATGTTTTGTTAAAGTTCTCTGTGGTTTCTATTTAAGTCACGCTTTAATGAGTTAATGGGAAAATATAATGTGACACGATTTAGATTGACAGTGGTGTGTTAGGAATTTTATGTAAAACTAAACTCTAAAGGCTATGGCTGACTTCATAAATGCAGTTTGCAATGTAACTTTACAATGCATTGTGTTCATAAAAACATTAAAAAATTGTTTTGGCAATGCATCATGTTCATTATTGCATGGCAATGCTTTTCAGTGCGCATTATTTGTCAATTTCTTGCATGGTTTTTATTTGTGATGCTTTGTAAACATTTAATACAATATTACGTTGCCTTGTAAACAATTTTCTTTACAATGTTGCAATGCAAACTGCATTTGTGAAGTCAGCCTACAAAACACGGCATGTTTTTTACATCTGACTTGACAAATTCCCCACTGATAAATACGAACATGTCGTGTGTTCCCTTTAAAACATTACTTCTGTAAAAAAACATGTGTTGAAACATCTGACAAAATTTCATTTAAAGCGCGCTCTATTTTCTTCTGTATTAACATGTGACATCAGCCGTTGGCAGAAATCTGTGCTGCTGCAAAGCAGTCAGCGACGGTTGCCTGTAAAAGTACAACTTTGACAGACATGTAGATTTACATATGTCTTTAAAGTCAGATGTAAAAAACATGTCGTGTATTATAGCCTTAAGCTAGAGTTATTGGCTAGTGTGCCAATAGATCGACTGGTTGTTATATAGTCATTTGAACTGAAGAGTCTTTTATTACCTAGACTTCTTCCGTTTGATATTGATTACTTAGTAAGCAAATGAGGGTGTCTTTTAAACTATCAAAAAGGTATAGTTCTATTAGCCTCTGTGAAGAAAGTTATGCTGTTATGGATTTAGGGATACGAGATCATAATTGGAAGTGACACGGTAGACAAATTTGCAAAAAGGGAATCTGCGGTGGCATTCTGTGAACCAAAATCCAGAGTTACTTTAGCGGTAAAAAATCTCCCAGAAAAGGTGTATAGAAATACCCATATAGACAGGCTTGTTGGTGCTCAAGAAGTCCTTCTGCAGTAGTGCAGTTAAGGTACTCGGTAAAGTTGGAGATCCCTAAGCTGGATTACTGCGTTACTTATAGGTCAAGACAACTTTAAATATTACTGAATAAGGTGAAAATCGAGGAGGTTGGTATGCCTGTAGGACGCTGAGTATGCAAATATCCAGAAGTAGCTGACAAATATACACAGTTAGGCACACTTTAAATGTGAGTGCTATAAGGGACTTCAATATAAAACGGATACTGGCGATTACAAACGATTCTGCGATGTTCATTATTGACAATCACTAGTTTGAAATCGCTTATTGCATCACGGGATTCAGTGAGGTAGGTAATGCTATTTAGGTAGTCTTTAAATTACTGGGCAATAAAGGTAGTTGATAAAGAACCCGTTTTGGCATCTCCCCTTCAAGTAATTATGTTTAATAAATTTGCCATAAACACAGTTAAATAAATGAAGTATTTCTTTCATAGAACTTGTGTATTTGGTTTTATTCAAACTCCCTATGGAAGTCACTAGATATCACTTCGGCTGGCATGCCGCTAATATGGCCTTTTATTATTAGATTCAGTGAGGCAGGGAATGACATTTAGGTAGCCTTTAAATTACTGGGCAATAAAGGGAGTTGATAAAGAACCCGTTTTGGTATCTCCCCTTCAAGTAATGTATGTCATTTCAGAGAATACAATCTTCTTCATTGAGGAATCAGAAATTGTCCGTTAATTTTAACATCATCTTCGTCATATTATTGGACTCAAATTGAGCGTTAAACGTTAATGAGTCTTTTTAATAGGATGCCCTGGAAGTTCCCTGCAAGGAGCATTTCGAAATTTTAAGAAATCTTAACTCTTTCTGTACGCGGCTTAATACAACTGAACAGGCTTATCCTGCCATTTGCCTCGTATAATGATCCTTAACTATTACTGAAAAGAAAGAATACACATTTAGGTGTATTGAAACCCTGAAACAGTTGATTCCACATTAAATTAGACAGGTATGGTTACCAGGGAATACATTCGGCCAATAAAATGAGATGGCTAATGTGTATAAAAGGAAATTACGTGATTTAAAATCACTAGACACAATCAAAATACCGCTTTAAAGCAAACCTTAATAGAAAACATTAACAACTTGCAATGGGAAAATTCGATTTTAACATCTTTTTAAGTAGTGAAGTTGGCTGCAAAACAATTATTTTTATTTATTGTTGATTTGGAGGGTTTAAGCTATTTTCAGGACAATCTATCAATGCTTAGTTTTGTATAGGTCTCATTAAACTAAATAAATTAATATTAGTTTTTAGCTCAACTCTCTTATTTAAGTGTTATGTAGTGAAGTTGGCTGCAAAACTACATATTTTTATTTATTGTTGATGGGATGTGTTGAAGCTATTTTCAAGACATTCTATCGATACTTAATATTTTTTGTAGGTTTTATTAAACAAAATAAATTAATATTAGTGTTTTAGCTCAACGCTGATACACTTATTTAAGTAAATCAGTTAAGCGTAAAACTATTATTTGGTTGAACTGAAAAAAAAAAAAAATATTATCTTAAGCTTATAACATATATATTCTCATGACATGTAGAGCCTGCGATAAAGAGGCGAGACCTTGGAACACTTTTTTTTTGTCATTGTCCTGTGTTTGGGCGTATACGACGCGAAAATTTTGTCATGGATACTATTTCGAACTTGGAATACCTAAGGAACTTGAACGGGAGATCCAGAAGGAATTACATTGATATCCTGAACTATCCGATATTATGGAAAAACTAGAATTATGTATTTTATTAGGGAAAATTTCGTTTCCACATAGAGTGTACAACATGCCAATTGGGCATACGTGTATACCTATAATGGGTAATGGGTTTGGGCTTTTAGTGTCCCTCTTTTTTTTTTTTCACCTAACCCAGATATTCACATGATCTCTTATTTAAGTAGTTACTTGAAATTATTTCCACTACCCACAACAAATGCCATTTAACCACAATAGAATGCGTTGTGATTTGAGTACTTATATTGCTTCAAAACCACTGTGCATTCCAGCAAAAATACACTTGTTGGTTGACACTGTTTTTAAACTGTGCGAGAACACAACTACTAAAAACAAAATAATTTTAATAACAAAACTCATAAACCGCGAAATAAAAAATCGTAACTACAAAATACCATTAATCATGATGAGAAGTTTTTTTTATCATTTTAAGAAGATCCCCCTCATTTTAAGGGTTGTTCCCCATTAAGTTAAGCATAAGCATTCATCTAATTTATAACAACAACAACAGCAACAAAAAGAAACAATTTTATGTGAAAGAATGCCACAAGAAACGCTTAAAAGAAGACATAAAATTATAAAAATAGAATAAAACATAAAATACAAAAAAAAAAAAATATTCCCATCATAAGTAAAGGCGTGCTCGTAAGCAGCGAAAAAGAAAACTAAAAATTATGACAAATGTTTCACGTCACTGCAAATGACTTTTCGTAATAATTACCTGTCATTTATGATGAAGAAAATTTTCTTAATATTTTTCAGTTTTCTTTGGCATTTCCTCTACTTTCTACTTTTAGTTTTGTTGTTTATGTTTTTGTCCTTTTAGTAATTATATGATGCCGTAAGTAACATTTGTTTTTTGTTTCTATGAGAACATAGCAAGACCCCCGTTGTTGAACTAACAAACTGTTCGAGGAGTCAGTTGCAGTAGAAGCGAGGAAGCTTGTCGTTATATGCTGCTCAGTGGGTTAAATTCTTTTATTTATAACTTTTTTACAATCCATCATTTGGTTTACTAACATTTTTTTTCTTATTTCACATAATGTCTTTATATACACAAGTCTCGTCTTGACAATATGTTTTGTTTCTCTTGTTTTTCAACCCATAGAGTTGTTCGCTTTAGTTTTAGGGTAGTTTAAGAGTCAACGTTTCTTTGTCTTAGACTTTGAGTAAGTAACAAGTGTTTTTTCTTTTTAAGTCAAGGTTATATAGACGTCTTTCTTTCATTCTTTTTTGTGTGTCAATTTTCCCAAATGCAACAACTTCCTCTTTTAGAACAGCTTGTGGTCATAGATTTTTAAAGCAGTTGCTAACGGTTTGTTTTTAATGGATGCCATAAAATTATAACAAAAAAAAAAAAGCCTAAGAAGTCATACTGTGTAGACTAACTGTGATTTTCTAACAGCATAGTAGTTTGATAGCTAAATTTACAAATCAAGAATGTAGGGAAAATGAAAAGTATTTTGAAGCTTCGAAAATGTTTAATTTGTTTTCAGTTTTAGAAAGTCAAAGGAATGTATTTATGGACATTTAAAACAGAATTTTTTAATCTTTAAAAAATCATGGTTGGTAGCTCAATACGCGTAAAAAGGCTAGTAGAGTCTGAAACCATTTTGACAGGAACACAACACTCGCCAGATTTAGTTTTCCTTTAAATAAGTTGGGGGGATGGTACTTAATCCACCCCGTAGCCGTTAGTTATCTTAGTGGATTATTCAGTCTTACTTCGAATATCTTAAAAAGATTATTCAGTATAAATATGTATGTTTCCCTAAGATTCAATGTCTTCTGTCAGCTAGCGCAAGACATTCGCTGAAAAGTTGGAAAACCGTTTCCTCGTTTCCCATATCTAGACACTTGTGACAATAGTCGTTTTTGGGGGAAGTCCGAGACGGCTTGCAAGTCTGCCTTATATTTAGTAAGCCATCAATACCGTCAGCAACCTTCAGATGCCTTTCCGACCTCGGCTCTTAACTTAGGACATACGCTTGGTCACTCTTCATGTTTTCACGTCTCTCGTTTTCGGTTTTTGCAATAAAGTAGCTAGAGATCATTCTTTTGATAGTCCCTAACGGGATTGTGAATGCAATTGCATTGAAGTTATCTGTTGTGGTGATCTTGAATTCATAAAATACTGCTCCAGTGCAGTTAAATGTATGGAGTCTGCTAAATCAACCCATTTGCAAACAAAGCCCATTTGCTATTTCAATTACATAAATATGACAAGAATAAATGTTGACTTCGTGATTATTGACTGTCTAAAATAGCTCCGACAGCCATCAAAATATTGCTCATGTTGTAATAAAAAGTGTTTTGGAATAGGTTGAAAAGGAGGGGCACTAAAAGCCCAAACCCATGACAGGTATACACTTATGCCCAGTTGGCATGTTGTGCGCGGAGTATTTGAAATTAAAATAAAACACAGAAAACCCAAGAAATTAAATTGATTTTAGAGACTAAGAAGATAAGAAAATTATCTAGGGCATATTGGCATTGCGGCTGGCTCAGGTACAGTGCATAATATAAGTCCGGTTTGTTAAACTTGCTTAAGCGTTGAGAAAAACATTTTATCAGGGGACTGCATTAGTTTGTCTTCCAAGTCGCTTGAAATTGTCTAAGGACTTGACATAACTTCTGAAAAAATAATTTTAAGGCGTTAAAACATTTGATCTAAGTAGCCAATTGACTAAGGGGTGTCTCGAAATGCTTTTTTACATTTTAAAATGTCTCCCAAATCTAGTTTTTTTCAAACAAAAAATATATTTTATTGGCGTTATGGAGAAAAATCTCTAAACTTTATTATGCAAAAAACCAAAGTTTCAAATTTTATTTTCTTTTGCAAAATTTCGCACTGTTTTTCTTAACGCTTTGCATTAAACGTTGGACACACGTTTTAGCGACGTTTTTTACATTTGCAGAGGCTTTGAACTTTGTTCTTAGGTACTGCTTAATTATAGCCCAATATCGTTCAATAGGCCTTAGCTCTGGACAATTAGGTGGATTCATGTTTTTCGGTACAAAATTTATTTTGTTGGCCTCATACCACTCAAGGACGTCTTTGCTGTAGTGGCAGCTTGCCAAGTCGGGCCAAAACAGTGGAGGAATATTGTGGCTTCTGTATAATGGCAATACAGCCTTTTTCAGGCACTAATTAATATAAAATTGGCTGTTCATTGTACGATTCACAATGATTGCCTTTGAAGTTTTCACACATGTACATATTGCTTGCCATATCATATATTTTTTGGCGAATTTTGAAATCTTTTTATACTTAAATTTATCGGAAACATTAGCTCTTTTATTAGAAACATAAAAACCCTGACCAGGAAGCTCTGAATAGTCAGCCTTACAATAGGTTTCATCGTCCATTAAAATACATCCATTAAAATTATTTAATTTGTGACGTAGCAACTGTCTTGCTCTTATTCTTGCCGTTTTTGTTCCTTTTTCGTTTCGGTTTGGAGCTTTCTTGACTTTGAATGTTCTTAAATTTTCTTTTATTCTTTATTCGTTCTACAAGCGACTTCGAAATATTTAGTTTTCGTGCGATATCACGAATGGAAATGTTTGGATTTTGCTTCCAAAGTGCCTACACCTTTGTAACGATTTGAGGATTTCTAAAACCACGAGGCCCTCCACCTTTCTTGTGCTTAATAGACAAGTCTTTTTTGAATTTAAAAATAACGTTACGGGCAGTCTGTCTGGACACTTTTGCCCGTCGCGCAACTTCAGCGTAAGTAAGTTGTTTATTTTCATTATAAATATCCACAATATTTTTTCTCACTTTTTCTCTATTTGACGACATTTTAAATACGGATTAAATAATTTGAATAAACTTATTAACAAAGTATTGTTGACACATATAACTATCACAGAGTGGAACAAAAAAATTAATTAAATAATAATTGTTTGCGTAGTGCCCTGTATAAAATGTAATAAAGCATTTCGAGACACCCCTTAGAGTATTTCGAGAAAACAAATATTTCCAAGTGTTTAACACATTGCATGTGAATGTGTTACCTACCATTCACTTATTTATTTAGTTATTTAAGTCAATGGGTTCCATATCCTTACAGACTGTTGGACAGTACAAATTAGTTACATACTTTTAGTTACTTAAGATAAAAATTATTTTAGATTTTACAATATTAAAGGAAAATCAACATATTGATAAAGTTTATTAAATTCAGTACAAATTCTTAAAAACGGATCAGAGTTGGCATAATTTCTTCTGAAGACTTTAACTGATAAAAATAAATGGATAAAAATAACGTGTAGAACGAGATGGTACATTAAAAGAAATTTTGAAAATCAAGAAATCAGAGCATACCTTTCCCTTTATTAAGTTGAGAACAAACGTGACATTTATCATCGTTCTTCGACTTTTTACCGATCGCAGCTTTATAAGAGCAAGTTCTACTAGTATAAGTCGGCAAGTTTAACGGATTCCAGTTTAGGCCTCGAAGACAAAATAACAGGAATTGTTTTTGTACAGATTCAATGCCATTGTTGCAAACATTATACGTTAGATTGCAAATCATTGAACGATACTCAAGAATAGGCCTGACCAGAGAAATATATAATTGTTTCATTATTCTTATACGGGTCCTTAAATGCCTTCGCCCAGCGTTTTATAAATCCAAGAACTGCACGTGCTTTGTTAACAGTAACAGAAATATGTTAAATTAAATTTAGTTTAGGATCTAGTACAATTCCAAGGTCCGAGACGGTTTTGAGTATGGCCAGAGTATTAGTACTGCGTTACCCAAAATTAACGAAGGGGCTTGAATTCGTTATATCTTTTTATTTCAGAAATAATTATTAATTTCTTTCTTTAATACAGTATATAAATGGGGAATATTTTTAGTTAAGTTATGAAAAATATTATCTCACAAGTAGTGGCCATTTTCTGCTTCGCAAATTCGTGCTCTTTCCAACACATTCTCCATAACGTTTCGCAAAACTTCAGGTGTTCTGTTGTTTATTTCGTCGCATATATTGCTTTTTAATTGCTGGACGGTTCTAGGCTTATAAATGTAGTCTCTTCCTTTCAAATAACCGCAAAGAAAACAGTCTGGAGCGGTTAAATCCGGTGAACGCGGAGGCCAATTAAAATCATTTGTACGCGAATTAATTCGTTCACCAAAGATGTCCCGTCAACGAGCCATTGTGTCCCTTGCAGTGTGCGCTGTGGCTCCATCTTGATGGAACTATACTTGCTGATGGCTTTCCATGGCTGGTCTTAAAAAAATGTTCAATATTGTACGATATCTGACACCATTGACGGAAACGGCGACCTCGTGTTTATTTTCAGAAAAATAAGGAACAATTATCCTTTCCGATGAAACACCGCACCAAACCGTTCGCTTAGATGTGTGTAATTCTCGCTGTTAAACTACTCTCAAATTTTCCGTAGCCCATATCCTGCAGTTTTGCTTATTAACGAACCCACTTAATTGGAAATGGGCTTCGTCGCTCATAATTAAATTATAAATATAATTATGATTTTCTTCTGCTTTTTGCCGGGAAAAAACTACATAATCAAGTCGTTGCGGGTAATCTGTCGGTTAATTCCCCAAGTCTTCTTTACCAAATACTGAAAAGAAAAGAAAAAAAAATTATAATAAAAAAGTTGTAAGCAATTGAAAACCCCATCGGAAATTTTGGGCCACCAAAATGCTCTGAAGTTTTTTTTAATGGTTTTCCTTTTATTAAAGTCTATGGGCCGTATTCATACAAAATATTTTAGGTTTATTGAAGGCTTATTTGACAAATTTCTCTACAACATTGACAGATAAGCCTTTAATAAACCTAAAATATTTTTTTGAATACGGCCCTATATCTTTAAATACTTTAATAAAAAAAATTTTTTTTAGCTTAAACTAAATTTCTTGTCATTAAAATTAAGTATTGCAGCGTCTTTCCAAATCATTGTAAAATATTGTGAAATATTTAAATCCTTTATATTTTTTTTTAACAAAACTAGTTAAAAAAACAGAGCATTTTTAGACAGATTTACAAATGATGGTTAATTTATAATAGAATACAGAGGTCTTAGGCAATGTTCTATAACAAACACCCGCATCAAACTAAAGATAAAGACAAAATTGTGTAAAAAAAAATTTGAATGAAAACATAATTAATTTATCAAAAAAAGACAAGCATAAATCGTTAAACAAAAAATAAGCCGCTTTAAATAGATTTACATGAAATATTAAAGTTTAATTGAGAATAAAAGATAATCGGTTTTGTACAAAAAAACAAGTAGGAAATTATAGTTGGCCGTGCCGAATCTGAGGATACCTTTATCACCTTTTACATACGCTTAGAAACCATATTATAGCTTAGCCTTGATTTAAGATTCCCTGATATATTTTTTATATTATTTTTTAAAATTTTATTGAATCATAATTTATTTATTGGATCTTTCTATATTAAGAAAATGACATTAACTAATTTCTGGGTCTTTTGCCATTTCAATAGAGACTCCAATTTTCATTGCATAGTGGTCATCATTCTAACCTGTCCGCGAGGGCCAATGTGTCGATCCTCCTGAGTCGAGTATGTCCACTAAAATACAATAGATTCTGTGCGAGAGGATTTGGATAAGTTTCCAGTTTTCGTACATATTTTGAGCAGAAGGTTTTTATTTCGTCGCGAACAAATGGAATATTAAGGTCCTTGTGAATATTCGCGTTACTAATGTACCACGGGTCTCCAGTAATAAGTCACAATATTTTGTTTTGTCGTCTTTGTAATTTCTCTATATTAGAAGCAAAAGCTGTTTCCCATAGTTGGATTCCATAGGCCCAGATTGGCTTAATTATAGCTTTGTAAAGTAGAACCTTGTAGTTTAGGTTGAGAGCAGAATGAGAACAAAGAAGCCACTGAAGTTGTAGTGGTTTGAGTTTGAGTTGCATAGATTTGGATTTGATATGTTGAGACCAGGTAAGGTGTCGATCAAGTTGTAAACCAAGATATTTTATATGGTTTTGCTCGGGGATAGCGATGTTATTTATCTTCAGGTTAGGACAGTTTCCTTTTTCAAGGTGAAAGTGACATGTGCGCACTATGCTGGGTTTACTTTTATTTTCCATTGGTTGAGCCATTTTTCGGATTTTGGATTTTTATCTAAATAAATGCTGTGTCATCTGCAAAAGTTGACCTGTGTATCAAGTTATTAGTGGACGTATCTGATGTATAAATTTTATACATGAGAGGACCAAGTATACTGCCTTGGGGAACTTCTGCTGCGATTTTTCTTAAGTCTGAGATATAGTTTTTATACTTTACTACAAATGAACGATCCAATAAATAATTTTGCAGTAGTTTGTAGGTATTTTTTTTTGGGTAACAAAGAACCTATTTTATGTAGAAGCCCACCATGCCAGACCTTGTCAAAGACTTGAGAAATGTCTAGAGTGATGAGCAATAGTGTTTGTCCTCAAAAGTCTGTCTGATAAGTTTAACTATGCGATGAACTTGTTCTATTGTGCCATGATCTTTTCGGAATCCAAATTGATGAACGGGAATGATGTGGTGGTCGTTTAAATATGGGGTCAACGCATTTAAAAATATTTTCTCAAAGAGCTTTGATAAAATTGAGAGTGAGCTTACCGGGCGATAAGATGACACTTGGCTAGCGTCTTTACCTGGCTTAGGTATCATAGTAATTTCTGATATTTTCCATGATTTAGGGTAGAAACCGGTTCTTAAGATGGAATTGAATATGAATAAAATCAGCTTAAGGGCAGATGTTGGTAGTTCACGTATCATTTTTCCTGAAATTTTGTCCATGCCAGGAGATTTATTTGTTTTCAGTTTTTTGACTGCTGAAGTAAGGGAGGAAAAACGAATTTTCATTGGGGAAACAACACGAACTTCAATATCGAAATGACCAGCAAAAACTTCAGCTTTGTCCTTAAGGGACCTAGCCAGATTCCCTGATATATGTCGTTTTGCTTTATCATTTCCGACGCCATGTTTGATTTTTAGTCTTTATAATGGATAAATGGATCTTTATGTGGGATATATGTGACATAGCCGTTATTAAAATATTTGATTCATATATCCAACATTTTATTTAGAACGCCATCTTGGATTTTAACATTTTCATAATTAATTGTAGTCAAGTCCTTCATATAATATTAATATTAAGCGCAATTGAAGGGAGTTATTTTTAATCAAAGTGGAAGGTAGAAGAAACTTGTGCATTCTCAAAATACGTTAATTTCTTTCACTATTGTACAAATTAATTAAACATTAAAATATTGGCATATTACTCGGTATTTATAAATTTATCCGCTTGTTCCGAAATGCCTCCAATTAAGGATTTTTTTCTGTTTCCTTTTTGGTGAAGGTGGTTATATACGCTTAAAATCGGACATGGCCTGGGATAACTTTCCTGTGTTCTTTAATTCTTGTTTTACAAGAGCCTTCCACAGCTTGTAGTTGCGGATAGTTGGGTGGAGTTGCCACCCTATATAAGAAAAATTATTTAAAAATCAAGGCATATTCATACAGGTATATACAAAGCGCAGCTATAGGGAACGTCAACGACTTTAGCTACTTAGGCAGTATAATTACCCCTACGGGCGACGCCACACAAGACGTTAAAAACAGAATATATAATGCACGCGCTGCTTTCGCTTGTTTACGCAACCTCTGGCGCTTAATTGAAGTATCTACTTCAACAAAACCAAAGTGTCTACGCACTGTATAGTTCCGAAACGTGGCTAGTCAGTGCTGAAATAAAGCAGATGGTACAAGTTTTTACTAACCGATAACTGCGCAATGTACTTAAGATCTAGTGGCTCCAAGTAATTTCGAATGAAAACCTCCTTCAACTCAAAGGCAAGAAGACATCAACGGCCAAATTAAAAGGGGCAAATATAACTGTCTGGGTCACACGCTCAGCAAGCCCTTTAACGAAATCTGTCACGTAGCTCTAGAGTGGAATCCAACAGGCTCTCGAAGACGAGGAGGACCGCGAAGCACTTGGCGAAGGACTATTTTAGATGAAACCGAAAAATCTTGCAACGAACGCAGATACTTAGCTTCAGGCCGAAGTAATTGGAGATTCTTTGTGAATAGTCTTATGTTCCTGATGGAATACGGCAAAAATTATTAAAATTGTATGCAATGACAAATTGATACAACAAAGCAAATTTTTAGTAGATATATTTTCTGTCATAGCGAAATCGTATGTTAGGGATGCAAAAAGTTGTTATGATATGATTAAAAGAAGGATACATATTAGAAAGTGTAGAAACAAAAAATATACATAAATTTAATATATTTGCGATCAAAACAGTACATTTCACATAATTGTTCAATATCGAAATGAAAATTTCATTTTCCATCCCTGCATTAAAAACTTAAATCAGTGGGAATTATACAAATTCAAACATTATGCTCCCGATCAGCTGTTGTGACGAGGCTATCGATATGAAATATGCCTTTTGTAAAACTATACAATTAAATTTCATGTGTTCAAAATGTTGTAATGAAGTCATGCAGGGATGAAACATTTTTTATTGACTTTCTTTTTTGTAATTTTGCAAAAAATATTTACTGAAATTTGTTAATTTTTTTTGCAACTCTGTGACTAGACACTTTGTAACACATATATTTCTGTGTTTATCGTGCGTGACGTCACAAATGATTGACTTCTTTTGTCACAACTGCAAATGGGTTGCGACACAAGAAACATTTTTAAGGGATTTTGTTTGCTATTGCTTGTGAATATTACCTAGTCCATCAGCCACACAACAATCTTGACCCGGAAGTTGTGAGAAGTCTGCTAGTACATAAGTTTTATCTTTCTCAACACTGCAGTTATATTTTTATAAAATTTGACTTAAAATTGTCGTTCTTTCCTTAGCTTCTAATTTTTTTACTGCATTGCGATCTAGAACGTTCTTAATTCTATACGATTTCAATTTAGTATTAATCTTGGCTCTGCTTACCAAAAAGAACCGGAGCATTAAACATTACGGGTTGCTTTTCGGATAAGTGTTCGGTGCTCTTCAAAAAAGCTGTTTGATCTCTTTTGCATTGCCAATATCTGTTAGAACTTCTTTTCTTTCTGATCCAGGTTTTTTCTTAATGTTAAAGTCTTCCTTATAAATCATGTGTGATGATGAACCTTCAGATCTTTTATTTATTATTATTTTTTATTTTTATTTTTGTGAAAGTCCATTTTGGATTTTTTTTGAAAACTTTTAACTATTTGTTTACTGAAGTGTACTTGTTTTTTGACCGAAATTAATGACTTAAAAAAGATAATATCTGACATATTTTTAAAAGCTAACGTGAATAAAAAATAATAGTTTGTTGGAGCAACGATAAATTTTGATCAAAACAGTGTGTATCAATGGTCACAAGTAGAAAGGCCCTAACTCGTATTTATTACGAAATTAAATTTTTCTGTGGTTCTAATACATTTTACACATATACACTTCAGCACTTTAGTGCGATGGTATAAAAAATAACAGTTTTAAAAGCTATTTTACAAAATGACTTACATCAAGATAATACAGTTTCTATAACGTTTTTGCCTTCACCTGTAAAGTTACAATTATTTCAGTTAGGACCTTTCTCTTTGACTCACGCGTCACTAGATTTGATCCGTATATTAATTTATTATTTATTTTACATTTTTTTAAAGTGTATTGTGTTCTGTTGGTCAGTCCCTTTATAAAATACGCATGTTGATCTACTCGGTTGTCTAGAAGTTGAAAAAAAATTCATTTTCGTTTGGAAATAAAAGGGAAGGCATCGAGGCAGGTGTATTTTTTGATGCTTGTATCTCGGTTAGTTTTAAACCGATTTGTTAGTTTTTTACTGAAGTAATTTCCGAGGCCATGACTTGTAACTCAGATTTACTAGCGTTTAAAAAAATATTTTTCAGCTTAAGAAACCTAAGACTTTAACAAATAAATTCTTCCAAATAACGTTTGCCTATAACTTTGTCGAATAGTTACCGAAAAGTTATACTTATAACTTAAAAAGGCATATCAAATTAAAAAATGTTTACAAATGTTTCCAAAAAATTTCCGGAGTCTGAAAAATGTGTGAAAAAAATTTGTAATTAAAAAATAGGAAAAAAACAGAGGCAGTCGTACTTATTTGTTCATATCTCCGAAAGTTACGAAGCGATTATGTTGGTTTTTAATAGCGATTCAATTCAGAATATTTTCAAAAGATTAATATCACATACAGGTCTGTTTAACATGTGAGGGCTTCTAAATATTGATTTCTACCAACACATGCATAGACGGACATTTATCAGCTTTTATAAAATATATACTTTATGAGATCGGAAATGAATTTTATAGAAATAACAAACAGAATGACAAACCTATCTATACCCTGGCCACCACAGGTGAAGGGTATAGTTACACTGCTGTAATAGAAAATGCTACCGGATTTTTTCTCAAACAAAATAAATTAGGAAAACTAAAGAATTTTCCTTTTTTTAAATATATTTGATATGCTGACTACATTGAAGGATTAACTGCCTGGGTTTTTAAAGAAATTTGTGTAGAAAAAAATTTTTTGTTGTTTTAAATACAAACGTTTGAATCAATTCTTTTTCGTTTAATAAAAATAAGATCTTATATATTTTCTTTTGTAAATATGAAAATTTATTAAAAATTTATGTTAATGAAGGAAATTCTCTTTTTATTGTAAATCATCTCTACAATGAATATCTCCTTTGTATGTGATAGATTGAAAAATCTATTTAGCAAAACTCTGAAACCTTTTTTGTGTCTTATTTTTTTCTTTTTTTTTAACTAAACAATTTTAATAAGAATTTTATTTTCTTTGTATTAAGCAATGACACACTATTCTTAAATTTTGTTTGCTTCACGTTTATTTTGTTTGAAATTAAAAAAAAAAAAATTCCTCTACCTAGATTTCAAAACTATAGTACACGCGCTCACACAACTGTCTCACATTTGTCATTAGTAAACCCGCCCTTTTTTATCATTTTCTTATCTCGATATAATGATCTTATTTCTCTAGTTGTTAGACAAGACAGCAGTTTGGCGATAAGATTTTGCTTGGCAAAGTTTTTTTTTTAAGTAGAAATACCACTTACCGCTTTTTTTTTATAAATGTTGAGTCAATTTAAAGGTTTCTTTTCTAATTTTCATTATTTTTTTTTTAAATTCTCTTAATGATTCATAATGATACTCGTAATATTGAAAAATTAGATTATCATTTTAAATTCTAGTAATGATGGTTAGTAAATAAAATACACAAAGATCACATTCCAAGTGAGGCATTAAGTAAATAGTGTGTAAAAACAAACGTTATAAGTATGAATGCTGAAACACAACTGTGTCTGCAACTGCAAGCGAACTCAATATTGAGATATTTGTTTTAAATTAAATGAAAATATTGTAACTCTGCACTATGGGGCATATGACAGGTTTTTGAGGCAAAAAGTCAATTTCTCAAGTCCACTATTTAAAAAAAATAATAATGGAATTTTATATTTAACACTTTAAAATACTCAACTACTAAAAATAAAAGTCAGGTGTGTGGCAACTCGTGAGGACATGCCGAGCTGTCAAAATTATCATATTTTGTTTTGCTACATTTTGTGACATTCTATCATATACAAATAACAAAGGAATTTCGGTTGTCAAACAAAAGCTTAAAGGGTCAGGACAGACGCAGATGGCATAATTGACTCTTCTAGTCATAAGTTTTCAGACAATATACACTTTATGGGGTCGAAAATGAATATTGTAGAAATTACAAATGGAATGACCAAGCTATATATATCCTTGGCACCATTGAGATACAAGCACCTTGGTGAAGGGTATAAAAAACATTTTATTTTCATCAACCCACCCAACAACAAAGGTAGAGATTATGAGTGGATTATCAATAACATGAATACCTACTTGTCATATCAGTTGTACATTAAATCGTTAAGATTAAATGAAGCGCTTGTCGAAAATGTGTAAACGTCAAAATTATGTGTGAGTGTGTCATGGCAATAGAAGGCAAAACATTAGTCGTATGCTCTTTATCTAGTTACAATCAAAATAAAGTTAAATTGTGCCATAAACACTATAATGGCTTTGACATACATATCTATTGCATAAAAGTACTTTTATGTGATCATATATAATATGTAGCCCCCCCAGATAACGCCTCTACCAACCAACAAAACTAATAATCTGATAATGGATTTGAAAAAAAGCAATTTAAAATACATGGTTTTTTTATTTTTTATTTAATTTGTTGGTAAAACACTTAATATTCGTTAATGAACTAAAAGCACTGCAGGCCATAAATAGAGTAAAAGGAGGGGGAAATGTAGCGTTCAATTCTTTTTTACTGCGAGTTTTATATTTCTTTCACTCCCCCTAATTATTGTGTTCAACAAGTTTTTCCAAACGTTCATAATTAACACGTTACTTCAATTGTAGTAGAAAATGTTTACAAAATGTTTATTTACCACAAATATGTACTTTAAGCTTTCTTCTATAATTATTTGAAAAAAAAAAGTGAAAATATTTTTCTGTTATAAATTGATTGATTTCATTTGTTGCACAGTGAGTTTGTAAGAAGTACTCATGTTTCCAGTTTTATTACTTTTAAATCATGGACAGACGGACGACAGCAATATCATTAATAAAAGATCAATGACTTGGCAAAATGCATTTTGAGTATATTTTAACGGAAATTATAATTCTGTAAATATTTTGAAATTCTTTTTGGTTTTTTTATAAGATGTCGGAGAGAAAATGAAAGTTTTAACCCTCTACTGCATGCACATTAGGGTGAGCGATTATTCGACATTTTTAAGAAACCGGTTTTCAAATAGTTTGAAATTTAAAATTTAAAACAAAAACCGGTTGCTCCTTTGAAAATTTAGAAAAAACCGGTTGACCGGTCGAATACATAAAATATAATTCTTTCTCATACTAGTTTGTTCTATGGTTTAAATTAAACTAATTTTAACTTGAGACACATTCAATGACATTATTATAAAATGACGTTATCTATCGGCCATGTCATGGAAATCGAAATCACGTGAAATTGAAATCGATCAAATTTTAAAAATTCTCCCGTATTCAAAGTTCATAAAAATATTTCCTTTCATATACTTCATAGTTTGAAGACCACCTTCCTATACTTAAACTACTTTTGAAATCAGGAAAAGCTGCGTCCATTTTTACAAAAATTTAATTAAAAATATTCGTCGATTTCAATTTCACATTATTTCGTTTTCCATGACATGGCCGTATATATATAAAAGTGAAACTCTGTGTGTGTGTGTGTGTGTGTTTGCTATAGACTCCGAAACTGTAAAACCGATCGGGCTCAAACTTTGGTAAGTTGTTGTACACATACCAGGGAGTGTTTATGGGTGAAAAAAAGTGGGCGGGGCCACGCCCATAAAAAATTAGTTATCAGTTTTAGCTACTTGCACTTGACTGATTTTTCTGAAACTTTGCACACATATCGAGCTGTCATGACTAAAAAATTTCGTGATAAGAAAAGTGGGCGGGGCCACGCCCCTAAGAAAGTTTAAATTTTAAAGTACTTGCACTGGACCGATTTTTCTGAAACTTTGTACACATATTAAGCTGTCATGACTTTATAATTTTGTGATTAAAAAAGTGGGCGGGGCCACGCCCATAAAAAATTAGTTATCAGTTTTAGCTACTTGCACTGGACCGAATTTTCTGAAACTTTGCAAACATACTGAGCTGTCATGACTTTACACTTTCGTCATTAGAAAAGTGGGCAGTGCCACGCCCATTAAAAAAATGTATCAGTTTTAGCTACTTGCACTTGACCGAATTTTCTGAAACTTTGCACACATATCGAGCTGTCATGACTAAATAATTTCGTGATAGGAAAAGTGGGCGGGGCCACGCCCCTAAAAAAGTTTTAATATTGAGGTACTTGCACTGGACCGATTTTTCTGAAACTTTGCACACATATTAAGCTGTCATGACTTTATAATTTCGTGATTAAAAAAGTGGGCGGGGCCACGCCCATTAAAAATTAGTTATCAGTTTTAGCTACTTGCACTGGACGAATTTTCTGAAACTTTGCAAACATACTGAGCTGTCATGACTTTACACTTTCGTCATTATAAAAGTGGGCAGTGCCACGCCCATTAAAAAAAGGTATCAGTTTTAGCTACTTGCACTTGACCGAATTTTCTGAAACTTTGCACACATATCGAGCTGTCATGACTAAATAATTTCGTGATAAGAAAAGTGGGCGGGGCCACGCCCCTAAAAAAGTTTTAATATTGAGGTACTTGCACTGGACCGATTTTTCTGAAACTTTGCACACATATTAAGCTGTCATGACTTTATAATTTCGTGATTAAAAAAGTGGGCGGGGCCACGCCCATTAAAAATTAGTTATCAGTTTTAGCTACTTGCACTGGACGAATTTTCTGAAACTTTGCAAACATACTGAGCTGTCATGACTTTACACTTTCGTCATTAGAAAAGTGGGCAGTGCCACGCCCATAAAAAAATTAGTTATCAGTTTTAGCTACTTGCACTATACCGATTTTTCTGAAACTTTGCACACATATCGAGCTGTCATGACTAAATAATTTCGTGATAGGAAAAGTGGGCGGGGCCACGCCTCTAAAAAAGTTTTAATATTGAGGTACTTGCACTGGACCGATTTTTCTGAAACTTTGCACACATATTGAGCTGTCATGACTTTACAATTTCGTGACTAGAAAAGTAGGCAATGCCACGCCTATAAAAAAAATTATAATTTTTAGGTTTTTGTACTTGATATTCAACTAAAATTCAGAATGCATTTCGATTCATTAAGGGGCGTAGCAACGCGCGCCGGGTTTGGCTAGTTTAAAATAAAAATTAAAGACAGATACTTTTTACCTAAAGGTGAGCGAAAAGTTAAGTTTATGCTTCAATTACCTTTAACTTTTAAGGTTATTCCTATAAATTTAAAAATGCCATTGTTTCTCTAAATGAAATAAAATATGGCAACTAAATTGTGATTTATATATTTTTTTCTACTTTGACCTTTTTAATATTTTTTTTAAGTTTTAATTTTCTAGTATTAGTGACACAAAACAGTAAATAAATCATCAAAAATTTTATTTCGTTTTGTAAAATTTTTTTAAGAACTAAATTAATTTGTTAATAGTAATCGGTTTTGCTCTGGTACTGCCATATTTAAAAAAATTGTTACAAGGAGGTTGTAATAATGAAAAACCTTAAAAAGTCACTTCACTGTAGTCAAATTTACCTTTTATTAACATTAACTTTATAGGCAAGTTGTGATAATGACCCTTTGTGTGCCATAGCATATGCTATGGGTAGTCTTTAGTACAAGTCGCTAGACTTCGTAGAAGCAAAATATTATAAAATTTAAAAATGAGATCAAAAAGTCTGACAAAGTACAATAATTTGGTTAAAAAACTTAACTGAACAGCTAATTATCACAGCAAATTATAAGCGCAATAACGTATAAAATATAGTATGGTACGTTTGGTTACAAAGATAAATGAACATAAGACTAAAAACGAAAAAAACCGGTTTCTGTGATTAAAAAAACCGGTGTATTCGACATTCGATAAATTAACATTTGAAAAAAACCGCCAGCTGAAAGAGTAAAAAACCGGGGTTTCAACCGGTTGTAAAACCGAGTCGATCACCCTAATGAACATACTTAAAGTGAGGAAAAAAAATAAAACACCGTGAACATATGTTTATTAAGAACAATTAAATACGTATGTAGCAAAAATTAAAAAATTCACTGGGCATTTTGGAAGAAAAAAAATGAAGCCATAGTATATGGTCTCTTATATGCATTTAGAGTTATTTTTGAGAAAAAATTAATTCGGTGTGGAAACTTGTAAAACAGTTTCTTTTGTCGTTGTAACACAAGAACACATTTCATTTTTCGCAAAAGGCTTATGAGCGAAAAGAGCATATATTTTGACAAACTTGTCGGTTTTTCATCCATTTGGGGAAATGGCCTATTCCGTCAGCCCGTACAGACTCCAAAAGGGAAATCCTGTAGCTTTCTTCTTTTATTGCTAGTGGGTGTATTTTGTTCACTTGTTGCTGGAGAATTTGATAGTGTGGAGATGGGTCGTCCTGGTTTATTAAATTTACCAGCCTGGCAAAGATGTTCAGCTATTGGAAGCTTGAAGTTAAACAACGGCATATATTGTTTCTACTTACGACGCCACAGAATCCTAGCATTGACAACGCACATGTCAATCATATGAAAAAAAGTCTTTGGATACCATTTTTTTTGTTCTCAGTTGTATTCTATAAGGACCTAGCAAATAATCCAGTTAATCAACTCCACCCATATAATAATTATATACATCAATAGCTCTAGGGGAATTGATTTTAATATCCTTCTCTTTTTATACCCTTCACACAGTGAAAAATAGTATATAGATGTTCGCCATTCCGTGTGAAATTTCTACAATTTTCATTTCCGACCCCATAAAGTATATATTTTCTGAAAGCTTATGAATAGGGGAGTCGGTTAAGCTCTGTCAGTCTGACCGTCTGTCCGTGTGTATGTTGAAATCAACAACCCCAGACATCGCTTGGACCCGGGTGTGGTATTAAAATATCAGAAATATTCGGGAGTAGATCGCTATTGAAAATCAGAAACATCGGTACATAAACACCTGAGATATGAGCAAAAACCCACGACCACCTCGATTTTTTTTTCACAAAAACAAGATTACAACAACAACATACATACATACAAACGTGTATACTGGTTAGAGAAAACGTGGCATCGAATCCCAGCTGAGCCAAAAAATTTTTTTTTTAATTTTTTTATATTTTTTTTTTATTTTTTATTTAATATATTATTTATATTTTTATTATTTTTTAAAATTTATTTTTAATTTTTTTTTATTTTTTTTTGTTTTATATTTTTATTATGTATATTAAATATTTAAAAAAAAATTTTTTTTTTAATATTTTTTTTATATTTTTTTTTTATTTAAAAAAAAAAATTTTTTTTTTTATTTTTTTTAACATACATACGTAAATTTATAATTTTACAATGGGATGGATGTTTTTATATATATGTGTTTTTTATATGCTTGTACATATATACGTATTTCATATGGGATTAATGGTGATACAAACTACTGTTATTGCATGACTACACGTTGTGAAGGGTATATAAGATTCGGCACGGCCGAATATAGCGCTCTTACTTGTTTACTGTAGCGTTTTTTTGTTGATATGGCGTGACATACAACGTAGGTTGAAAGAATATTTACAATTTTGTTGTCAAACCAAGTGACAAAACCTAGTTCAACTGCATCAATATCAGCTACTTTTTCGACCATGCTTCCTTTTCGGTTGGCATCTTGCAGT